>JAKCOX010000007.1:14018753-15312919 GCA_022605575.1 Laterallus jamaicensis coturniculus
GTGAAATAGAGTTGTCTTTTGTTGTGATGGCCCAATTCTTCTAAGTTTGACAGATGAACAAGTCACATCAGCTTGGCTGAGTCACCTGGCGCCAATAAAACACTCTTGCTTTGTCGCTATTCTGCACAAGAAAGAACAAGAGACCTTGCTTCTCTTCAATTTGCTGAGTATTGCACTACAGGAGGCAGCTGTGGGCAACATCTGTCACCTGTCCCACATGCAATGTGTGGAGGCTTGCCTTGCAAATGTGTTCAGAAGCTGTACTTGACTTAATGTCCTAGCAAAACAAGGGTGATGGGAGGGAGGGACAGCCCTAGCTGCCTCCCACTGTCACTAGATCTTTAATGAAATTGTAGATCTCCTGGTTCAATCAACACCAAAAGAACATCTACTATGAGCAAATTCTACCAACCTATAACTAGCTCATGATACATGCTTAAGAGATGTGGTTTCACTCGTATGTGTTGGGTGACAGCAGTGTGCAGGGAATGGTGGCTCTTCGCAGCTGTCCTGGGAAGGCACAGAACAGTCAGACAGCAAAATGTCTCTTAATCCTATTGGATTAAGAACCTCTGTGTTTGCTTTATCATGCCAAAGAGTGTCTGTGCATGTAGGTCTGCAAGCCCTGGAAATATTTTGACACAATATAGTTATAAACTATATTATTATAAACTATAGTTATAAACTGCTGTTTATAACTAAATCTCAGTTATAAACACTGATCAGATCCTCTCTCAGTCTTCTTTATTTATAATCTTTCAGACTGAAAAATTTCCCATCTCTTTCACCTCTTCAGGAAGAAAGTGAGGTTTATATCTACAATTAGCATGCTACATAATTCAACCAAGCTTCCTTTCCCATAAAAGGTTGGACCAGGTTATCTTTCAAGGTCTCTTTCAACCTGGGCTGCTCTATGATTCTGCAGTGTTCAAAGGCTACCACCCTCTTCACATCAGCGGATGACAGGTTAATTCTTGGAAAAGGAGTTCCTTCCAAGCAGCAAAGGCCACGTTTGGTCAGGTTCAAGACACAGGCTGCAAGCATCTCTAATCAATTTTCCAGTCTCAGTTTGCCTTTATCTTCCTGTACTTTCAGTGCTCCTTTTGAAACAAAACGTATCCTCTTCCCTTTAAACAAGCACACCCTTCAGCCCCACTCAACCTTTCCTCATTCTGCTATTCGTGGACCCTTTAAGTTCAGTTTGTCCCTCTTCATCCATACAATTCACTCCACCATGAAACCACACGATGCCCCTCCCCATACACACTGGTAGGTGGGTTCTCTTCTTCCACTCATTCTCACTCTGCTTCTTTCAATGAACGGCCAAGCAAGCAAGCGCTGCTCAGCTGTCAAGTGTAAAAAACCCCACCAAATCCACAGAACCTCAGACCCACCCCATGATACCTTTGGTGAGCAAGATGGCTCGTCTCCTCTTCTCCACAGAAATTTAGCTAGTGATATATTACAGACAGTGTATCCACACCAGATGCTAGCTATAGGATCTTACCAGCACATGCAGATAGTCCTCTCCCAAACACTTGTGTAGGGCTTACACCCACACTAGAGCCTGACACGTGCCTGTCCGCGGGCAGCACAGAGAAACTGGGATGCCCTGTAGGAAGATGCTGCAGGGCGCAAGGAGAGAGGGTGTCTTTTTCCTGCATCTGAAGGGAGAACTACATTTGAGGCTGCCCTTCAGTTTCTGAGGCTTGTCAGCCAGCAGGCTTCTTGCAGGCAAAAGCTGCTATATTATCCTGAAATAGGAAATAAAGCAGAGAAGAAAAGGCCTGATATCTTGGTACTCCAAAAAATAAAAAATCCACACAAATCTACACAGCGTGCTGGGGGAAAAGGTACCGTCAAAAGGGAGGAAGTGTTTTTAGCTCCGTGTGCCACTCAAACTCTACCCATGCTCCTGCACTTTTCTCAGTCCTGGTATTGAAAAAGTGCCTTTGAAAAAACCCTGTAATCAATAGATGCTCTTGGGCTTCCCTCGGGGCCGTTGCTGGAATTCATATAGAGGATGTATAGCACTTTCAAAGGCACTTTCAGATATTCTGACCTCTCAGCATAAAAGGTAACAAACCCAACTACAGGGATTCAGATCTGGCAGACCCTGGCCTCAGTCCAGTACCTCTCAGGCTACTCAAACTGCCAACACAAAACACTAGGTTTTTCTCCCCTTAAGGGCAAATAAGACAAAGCTGACCCAAATCAGCCAAGGCCCAGAAGTATTGATAATGAGTCATTCCAAATCCTGCTCAGAGAAGCACTGTGAATATTCATTTTTGTGTGCACGCACCAGTTTAAATTGTCATTGCTTTAACATTACTGAAACATGTTCTTAGTTTAATTCAACGTAATCTATTCCCTGGTGAAATGAATATGCTATCTGGGGTTGAATAAGGCTATCCAGAGTTGACTATCCAAAAAAAAAGAAAAAAAAATAATAGGGTAGGAACGTACTTAAGGATAAAAATTATTCAAACCAAGAGCGTACTTACTGGCCGTTCTCAAAAGACTTGAGAACATTTGTAATATTTGCTCTCTGCACCTTGCCGGCAGTTCATACAGGGCCAGTGCTTACAGATGGACAACCTGGGAGCAGCATGAAAAATTCACATGTGCCAGGACTGAGCAGAGCTTTTTGCCTTCCTCTTGCCAAAGGAAATGCTTTTAAAAACCGAATGCAGATATAAAAAAAGATGTAGTGATGAAAAGCAGACTTCTATCTGCAATGATACACTCTAAGTGGAAGTTTTATTTCCTTTTCCTTCTAGAGGGAATAAATGCTTGCCAATGCTAGCAACTGTGGCTCCTACCATTAAAAAGACAAAACCACCCTTAATTCTTTTTTTATTGCTTAGGTATTTTTCTTAAATACTTATTTGAACACAACATATGCTGACGTTCCATTCTTATACCTAAATGTAATGACGCGTCTGAGCTTTAAGAGTCACCATGTAACATCTTTTTTTGAAACAGTGGGAATTTTACTGCTTAAACAAACACCCTCAGACAAAAAAAAATGTGAGCTTATTACCCAAGCTGCCAGAAAGTGTGAGAATATATTCTTTATTTAAGAAGTACAAAATATTTTATAGGATAAATTGGCAAGGATGCAATTTGAAAAGATCAGTACTGTGTACACATGGTATTTTAAGAGGAGCCCTGTGAAAGAGTAACTGCAGAAGAACTGTGCCTTTACGCCTCAAGAGACAGATTTGATGGTCCACACCTAATGGGACAAAGCGTGGTACAAATTCCCCTTGGAATCACAGGTTTAGGGGAACAGGGACGGAAAAAGAGACGGGGACGAGAGGAAGAGCGCACACGCAATCAGGCATGTGGAATAGGTTCAGAACAGGTTCATCATCTCAGCCAAGAGCAAACACTGGGCTATGAAATCCCAATGATACAACATCTAAAAATAATTCAGTCCCACTGAGAATTCTATTCATCACATCGGGAAGTTAAGCAACTCATCTCTCTCACTCTGCCAAGCAAGAAATCACCACAGGAGAAGTGATAAATTCCACAGGCTTTTGTAACTTCCCTCCATGGCTGCACAGAAACTCTGACCCCCAAATATTTTAAACTCAGGGGTGGTTGTTGTTCAGGGCAGCTTTGGCTTTCGGAAAAGCTCGCTCCATGCCAACATTGCCAGCTGTTTCTCCATCCTTAATCTCAGCAGAGCAGCACACAAACTGCCCAACAAATTCAAAGAGGCCCAAGTCAGAACGACTCACCTCTTTGACTATTGCTCCCTACAGACACACTGATTCTTCACTTTGGAGAGAACAGCTCATGCATAATAAATAACGATTGTCTTTGTTGTTTTGAAAGTGAAAGGTTAATTCAGCCATGAACTATATATAACACAAATTATCCACCAACAAAATGCAGTGGTATTAGTGGAAGTTTCAAACCACAGAAAAACCTAGGGTAAAACAGGCAACAATAAAGGTTCATCTTACACACAGTGCTGTGACTTGCAGCACTGTTACCTACATTAGGTATTTCTGAGGACAAACACATTGCCTTTTGGAGGCTTGTGATGCATCTTGAACATCTGTAATTCACTATGAGGAGCTCTAATGCATTATTAATAACAGCAGGTGGGGAACTTCATTTACAGAGCAATGAGATTTGTTCTCTCTGAGGGGAAGGATTGGATGGGTACAAAGATAACACTCAAGTGACTACGGATGACAGCAGAACTGCCTTGCAACTCCTGTGTGTTGTTAGTACACGAATCATTTTAGTTCTTAAGTTGCTCACAAGCAGCTATCAAGAATAAAAAAAAAATTGCAGCCAAGTGAAAATTCTCTCCTGTGCCAGCAACATCGCAAAGCTATGGGAAGCAGAGAAACAAGGGAATACAGCCAGGTTGTAAGGGGAAAAGATACAACTAGCAGGATATTCCAGGGATTAGGAGCTAACAGGGTAAAGTTTACTATCCCCTGCAGAACAACAAAATGCCAATGTAACTAAGCAAGGAGGTGGAGGTGTTTATGAGCCCAGTAACACTCATCATTAAAACAATATTAATGACTACCTCTGAAAAGGATCTCAGCCACTCGCGCAGTAGAAAAGCAGATGAAAACAATGTTACCCACACCTTGGTGGTAATATAATGAACAAGACAGTGACTTACAACAGTCATATTCCACCATCAACTCATCCAAAAAGCCTGGCACTCTGTCACCGACAAGGGGGTTTGTGCACAGGCACAGAAAAATAAAAACCATGTTTGTACATTCAAACGAAGGCTGAAGCACAATAAAAGTCAAGTGGTATTATGTAAATCTGCCATAGCTTCCACACTAATGCACCACTCTCTTCTGATCTTCTGATTGCAGCAAGAAAACTAGAGCAAAACTCATCTCCAGAAGTATAAACTGATTAAAGGCAGACAAGAGGGGGATTTACAAATGATAACTATTTATTTTAGAAACAAAAGCAAGAAGGGATTACAGATGTATAAAACAAATAGAATAGAAATTAACGAAGCTCCTCATGTGCCCTGTTACATAAGAAAACCAAGGGGCAATTTAACATGAGAGGCAGCGCATTTCACTGATTGTCAGGAGACCTTTTCTAATGCTATCTATAAATCAGCCCATAGAATTTGCTACCACAAGATATTATACAAATTTTTTTTAGCAAGATTAAAAAAGGATTATGTGTTTATATAAGGAAGAATAACATATGTAGCTGCATTAGTCAGGTTTAAAAATAACAAGAGTGAGCAATTATCATGCTTCAGGACACAAGCTGATCAACAGCAAGGATCAGGAAGATATTTTTCCCCTGATGGGACAGCACTGCAGATTTGGCCAGATAACAATTTCAACTTTCCAATGAAAAATTGTCTATTGCCACAGGAGAGATGCAGAACAGGATGAACAAGTTTAAGAACAGTAATAAGAAAACCAAGGAAACTGAGAGGATATCACAACAGGAATACATTGACAACGCATTTATTAATAAAATGTATCATAAGATTGCATATATTCTGTGTGATACGTAGTCAAAAGGACTGAAGGAATCAAGTTTCCAAGTCACTGGGAATCATACTTAAAAATTCATGAAGAAACAAGAGCTACCAGATAGCTGGGGAGAGCTACATCAGCTTTTCAGATCCCAGTTCAGGAAGGTGTCTAGCACGGATGAGACTGGGAGCAGAGCCTGGCCGCTGTGACGGGAGCTGTCCACATCAGGCACTGGCAATAAGGAAAGAGCACCCTAAAAAGCCAGGATCCAGGAATTATGGAAAAAAGTTCTGAAGTCTGTCTAAAGAACAGCAAACCAACAGTGAGAGACTCAGGTGGCCTGTTCCTTCTAACACTTATTGTTTACCAGTGTGTTTAATCCCACAAAAGTTTATCAACACCAGTTGCAGCTGGTGAAGTCTGGGGAGAAGTGATGGCTTCAAGCCCACCTCGTCACAGTTCAAGCAGCTGCGTTTTCCTCTTTCCCTCCTGTCAGGAAGGAAAGACACAATCACTTCCCCGACCTTGGCTCTTCAGTCCCCTGGCACACAGCCAGCCAGCAGCCCAACACTTCAGAATACCTTTTGATAATACAACATACATACTAATTGGAAAAATTAATGGAAATGAACTTTGGCAAAGAGAGGAACACAAACCTGAGAACTGGCTGCAGGAATATGTAAAAAGAGTAATTACGACAAGTGATAAGGTATCGAGGTAGGAGAAAGGGTCCAGGGGGATGTGGTGGGGATAGTGGCATGACTGCTTCTGTTTAACATCTTTATTAATGATCTGGAAGAAAAGTTAAACAGCACATTAATTACACTGAGCTATATTAAATTAGGAGGTGAAGCAAGGGCCAGTGAGGACAGAGAAATAACACAAAGGGTTGTGAGCAATTAGAAACTGATAACACACATTCCTGTGAACTTTAGTACCGGAACTTGGAGAAGGGAATTAGAAACAGAAGAGCAAGAGCAGTGATAAAAGAGCCAGAAGGACTGATTTGCAGAGGATGCATTAATTAAACTTTGCAGAACTTATACTAAGTCATGATACAGAGGTGAAGAACAGAACGAGCCGGTACACATTTAAATATTAAACCAAGGATGGCTGGAATGTGACTGGTGTTTAAAGCTTGAGACATTCACAGATCCCCCTACTGCAGGGGAATTATATAAAGTCAAGTTTACACCAAACTCAACGTGCTGTTGAGGCCCTACAGACAGCGTCACAGACTGGATACTCCCATCATCGGACTTAATGCTCAGGTTCGATGTAACAAACAAACCCGCTTTGACAGAAAGATATCATGATGGTTATATAACCAATGAATGGTATTACCCCAGAATACAGACACAGATGAGAACTTGGTGAGCATTCTGGAGATGGCCAGCTGTCCATTTACACCTTACGACACAAAACTGGTGGGATAACAGCCAGTATACCTGAGCCATCACATCCCAGGCAAATGATAAAAAAAATTAAAAGAGATTCAAACAAATGTGTTACAGCAAGAAAAGACTAGAAAGTGGAAGGAAAAACGTTAATCTTGCAATAGGGAAGACAGATTTGAGCACAGTCAGTTTTTCACGAAGGATGCCATGATGCCTCACGCTAACATAAATCAACAATTCCATCTCTGCATTGGTGATGACAGAATTAAAAATATGTACTTGTATGCCATCAGGTCATGTGGCCAGAAAAGATCAGAGCTGTCCTAACCTGGCAGCATGACGGTAGCGGAGCAGTGCTCTGGAGAAGCAACAATCCTGCTGACTGCATAAAAGATGAGGCTGGGCAGCCGCGAGATCTCATCAAGCTTTGACCTTCACTTAGACTGGCTGCATTGTCTTCTGTTCCATTTAGCAGTACTCTTAAAGAGCAAAGAGGCAGACAGTATTTCTATAGATCCCCTTATGCCCTTGACTAGAAACAAACCAAGGAAGGCAATCTGTAAGTATCAGTCTTCCCACCATATTCACCCAGGTTTCCTATAAAAATAATTTTATTTACTTCAAAGATTGCATTCTGGCTTTCCTGTCTCATTTGCCTCTTTCTCCTCTTTTTTTTTCCCCCCATTTCTTTTTCTTTCTAATAGCCAGTGGACGTGGCTGAATCATGTATTATTTGTAATACTAATTCACTAACAACCCTGCCCCAAAGAAACAGAAATTGGAGAGCACAATGCGAGCCTGAAGAGCGGTTTAGCAATTCCTCTCTACCCTGCAGGAGGTTCCAGGATTTTGTTAATTTCCTGTTTACCCCGGTCACTCAATTCCAATGGCAGAGCTACCAGAGAATATGGTACGTTGCCACAGTGCTACCGGGGCGCAACAGTGCATCAGTAGGGAACGGGATGCGCTGAGACTGAGATGCTCTGCCAGGACATAGTGTGTGTGGGAAGGGAAAAGCTGGTTTCTCGCCCACCTATGCGTCACGATGCCTCCTTCTAGCCAGTTCCGTCTGCTTTCTGATTTGTTCAGTCAAATAATATTCATTAGTAAAAATATTACTTTTTCCTATACATGCATATCTATAAACAGCGCCTGTGTCTGTATGTCAGAAGACATACTCACACACTTCCCCCATCTCGAGTTTCCTACCTTTCGTGCCCTTCTGTTCTCTCTCAATATTCCTCCCAGATAAGCTTGGAAATTGTCAAACAGCAAATTAACACAATTGAACCTAGGTGGAAACTGATCTTTTAACTGCAGACAACGGTGTTGGGGGAAATGGGGAAGAATAAGACAGGACAAGCACCATGAGCCCTTATCTCTGCATGTATGTCTTGTGCTGTGCAATGTCAGCATTAGCAGAATCCACTTTATTCCCCTTGGTGGGAGATAACCAGAACACACACATTCCAGATGCTGGTCCATGTAATGGTTAGTCCTGAGACCAACAGTATGCTTGTAACTACTGAAATTCTGCTTTTCACACAATAGTAGCTTTAAACATATGTCTTTTCCTCCAGTGTACATGCAAGAGGTAGGAAGGCATATTTCCTGAACTTTACGTATCAGCCCTTTAAAATAAATCCTTCATTGACCACTGCCAATGGAGAGGCTACTTAAAACATGTCATGTTGAGGAAATGTTCGCTTAAAGGCCATTATGCTGTTATGAATCAAAATTCCAGATGCTAAACAAATGCCAATTAGCAGTATTAAAAAAGCAGATGCCTTGTTCTGAGTACCAATGCCTGTCATTCGAAAGGGAAAAAAAACCTGCACAGAACAAGCTGGAAGCCACTGTCCTATTGAGAAGACAGCTTTTAAATAGCTTTTCTGAGAAGCAAACTTAAAAAGCTGTAAAAGCAACTTATTATGAAAGTCTCAGCATAATTTTCCATCAGGATGGAAGAAGGTTAAGCTGTCCCCTGCCTTAAGCTGCTTTCTGTTAGAAATCCAGGCAGCGAGTGGAAGAAGTATGGCACAGAGTCAGGTCCACAGAGAGAATAACTGAGACAGCACTACACTGCAGCTGCCTATAGCCCTCCAACCTATACTGGCCTCCAGTGTTTTGGAAAAACAAAAATTCAAGTTCTTTTAGTATTAATCTCCATTAAATGTATAATAAATCCCTGTCAAATAAAGAGGACCTCACACATAAATATAAAGCCCCACATAAATATAAAGCCCCTATACGCACCCCTTAGATCCTTTACTTGAAGCTCTTCTCAGACCACAGATCTGAGACTTCCATGAGGCGCCCAAGTTGCCTTACCTACTTCTGAGAGCTGGCAAATTCTTAATATAAATCAAAGGAAGAAACATGATTCCTCCCCATCTTATCACCCCCCCTATTAGATGTGTGCCAATCCACAAAGTTAACAGGGTATTTTATTTCAGCAGCTTTGGCTTGAGCTCATCTGTATGCTTAAGCAATCTGACTTCTAATTGCAGCTCGCTCTTTTAAACGATCAGAAGTTGGCATGTTCTAAACCAAGGTGATCTCAGCCCCCACCTGCACCACAACCTGCTAAGGAGTAACAGCATATAAATGGGTCATTCAGGGCAAAACCTACAAAGCCAGAAGCCTCGTCCCTCTGAGAAGGAGCATTATGCTCCTGGGTATACAGGTGGCCAGGCAAAGAAGCATAATACCAGCTACACATGGCACAAATAGCTTCTAGTTTGGTGGGGCATTTTGCTGCTGTGTGCCCAAGAAAGGCAGCCATGTACTGGCTTCCTGAGCCTATTTACCAGAGTCCTAAAAGCCCAAAACACTGTGAGGGGAAAGAAACATTCTACAAGGTTTTTTGTTTTGAAATGGAGCAGAGCAAGGCAGTATTAGAGAATTGTTAGAGAAACATTAAAACCTTACTTAAAAGGATCAACATTAAAAAAACCTTCAAAAATGAGGAACAAAGAAATGAGACATACAAAATAAACAATACAGATAGTAATCAAGCACTTCTGATATGTAGCTTGCAGTTGTTAGACTATGACAACACATGTATACATCTAAAGGCTAAGGCAATTCCTTATGGATTAAGACAAGACAGAGAATTTCTTGTAAATGAGGATAAGAATAGCTAGGAGTTTTGAAGGCTCTCCGAGTTCATAAATCCTCCCAGAACGGTGTGGACCATGAGTTCAGCATAAAAATCTCAGAACTTGATATAACAGAATATTCCTGTGACAACTTCACATACAACCAGACCGAGACCCCCTTTTCCCCAAGTATGACCCAGGAAACAGACCACTGAAGTGACAGAAGATAGTTCACAGAATCACAGAAGAGCTAAGGTGGGAAAGTACCTCTGGAGATTGACTAGTCCACCCCCCCCTGCTCAAAGCAGGGTAAACTAGAGCAAGGTGGTTAGGTCCATGTGCCCAGTCTGCTTTGAACTAGACCTCCAACAATGGAAACTCCACAACCTCTCCAGGCAACCTGCTCCAGTGTTTGATCATTCTCAGGGTGAAAAAATGATTCTCTTCAGTTTAAATGGAATTTCTTCTATTTCAAGTTGTGGTCACTGCCTCTTGACCGAGGAGCCTGGCTCCGTCATCTTTATTGCCTTCCATCGGGTATTTATACACATTGCTACAATCTCCCTCTCTCCTTTCTCTTCTCAAGGCTAAGCAATATATTCTGCATTAACTGCTACTTCAGATATTCACTGAACTAGATGAAAATGTGATTCATGGTCTTTCAATAGACATCTAAAGTTCAAATTTCGTTCCAGCATGGAAGTCTCTATGAAAGAACTATTCTTCATAATGAAGACAGTCAAACATCAGAACAGGTTGTCCAGCAAGGCTGTGCAATCTACATCCTCGGAGGCTTTTGACACCTGATTGGAGAACACCCTGAGCAACCTGATAAACGTTGGCTCAGCATTGAAGAAGGGGGTATAGATCAGAGGCTTCTGGAGGTGCCTTCCAATCTGTGTGGTTCCTATATCCCTGAGAAGGGACCAAGTATGGATCCCCAGTACGTTCACTGCTTCCTTGGTCTGTTTTTCAGTTCCAGTAAATCACAGAATCACAGAGTTGTAGGGGTTGGAAGGGACCTTGAGAGACCATCGGGTCCAACCCCCTTGCCAAAGCAGGCTCCCTAGCTCATACTGCACAGATTGGTGTCCAGACGAGTCTTGAATATCTCCAGAGAAGGAGACTCCACCACCTCCCTGGGCAGCCTATTCCAGTGCTTTTGTCACCCTTACTGAGTTTACAGGTTGCTTCAGATACTATGAATTCTATACAATCTGACCAATCTTAATACTTCTATAATTTAAAAAGCTCTCATAAAATCCTTGGTGGTTTTTTATTTTTAAAATGACACAATGTAGAATTTAATCAAAACCCAAGTTTCACCACATATCTGGATCCAAAGTGGGCTAGCAAGGGTGCTTAAAAGGGATGAATACTATCTAAAGCAAGGCAGGAACAGATGCACTAAGGTACGGAAACCGTACCCATGTCCATAGAGACTATAGGAAAAAACAATGTTCACTAGAGAATTCTTCTTCTGTTTTTCCTGAGGTTTTAAAGTAGTCAGATCGCTTGCCAAAAATAAAGAGAAGGGCGTGAAAATATTCGCAATATTGAAGTTAGATATTTCAAACCATGAACAAACATTGTTATAAAATTACCGAGCGGCTAATTTTAAGTTGAAGCATTTGCCCTCAGCCGAACAACAGAAAGGCCTTTGTGCTCTTGGATACTCTGACCAAAGACCGACACAAAAGAAAATCTGGACTCTAGCTGAAAAAGTCTCATGCAGACTCTCAGCCAACCAAACTCGTGACAAAAACTGAAGAGGTAAAGAGCAATTAACACACCTGCAGAAATTTCTTCGGCTTCTGAGCAAACTATAAAGGAATTCTGAATTTCCAGGTACTTCTTTGGCATGAGGGAAAAAAACAAGCTACCACCAACCTAAAGGAATTTTTTCCTAGTCAAAATTGAGCATGTAACGCAATCCCTGGCAGTAACTTCAAAAGTATTTATATAGGTCGCTGCCCACATTAACGCTGATGTTTCACTACTTGCAACTTTAGATCAAGCTGATGAAAACAAGCAAGTTACGGATCTACCAGAAATCTCATTGATAATACTCGACAGCTGATAACAATGTCTCATGGTCAAATGGAAATATTAACGCAATACACTTCTTCCCCCACCTCCCTCCCCCCCACCGAGCTTAGTTATAGACTGTGATATTTTAATCTCCTCCTATTCAATGAGAAAAAATTCCTCCTTTGCAGGAAAGGCACACTTACTGGCACTTTGAAAGGAGAAGTATTCGAAGCATCCATGGAGTTGGTTTTCTCAGAGGTGCTGGTCCCGGAGATGCTCCGTCTGCGAGGAGATCTCTCTGCTGGGACCTCTAAGGAAGAAAAAAACAAGGTGAATGGGCACAGGGGGGTGGGGAATAGTGAGGTTTTATGCTCTATAGGACAGACGCCTCAGCAAAGTTTCAAGTGCGTTACTAAACTGCTGAATTACACTCACCTATTTTTCTTTATCTTATTTAATCACTAAATTTCAATGGCATTTCCACTGGCAGATTCAAAGTTGTGAATCTAACTCAACTGTAGGACATAGGTAATTAAAATAAAAATGGTGGCAAAGATCAGTGCCCAAACATATTTAATATTCTATTACTTTTTATGAGAGCACATAGAGAACTTGAAAGAATTTTTTTTTCTTCTAAATGAGCAATGCAGTAATTAACAGACAACTACGATCCAGACGCAGGGAAGCTCAATTTTAGTCACAGCTGAACACATTTTGGCAAAGGTCAAAGTTCGGTCTTATATGATCACACTGCTTGCTCAAACCATGCAACCAGCAGAATACTCACAACTGCTCGGGTAATATGACATATATATCTCTGCAGATAAAAAAATAGGTCAACTTCTCCTCATTTCGGCAATATGACCTTACTAAGATAGGACTTTGGCACCTTAAATTCATGCAGGCTGATCTGACACGCACAAATATTCAGAAAACATGCACTTACATCTCCTTCTAGTATAAATCTCAGGATAATAGTAAAGTATACATGCCATTAAAAATCTCTACACAAACACACATATGCTACAGATATATTCATTGTTATATCTAGCTTGACACACACACACACAGATGGATACAGATACCTTTATCACAACTGCTGCCCATCTCCAGCTCAATTGCCAGACTTAAAGGAATCCAGCTTCACAAAACATCCCCCAACACGGGGAAGGGAAAAAAAAATCACTTCCTAGCAGAAAGTCCATTGTTATCTTCTGAATCTTAAAGAAAAGGAGTATGCCGTGACTCCAGACAGTGACATTTTGACTCCTGCCGTTTTCCTTTCAAGAGACAGATGCAGCTTAAACTTCCATTTCTGGATGCCTGGCCCTGGGGATCCGTGCTACTTCCACTTAAGAGAAAGCTGGGTCTCTCCGTTCCCCCTCCCTTCCCACAGCTTGCAGAGAGCAAGCGAGCGAGCAAGCAAGTGAAAAAGAAACAGAGGACTGCAGCTATTCAATCAATCGCTCCGACTGCACATCCTCATTAGTTACTTTCAGGCTATTAACAGACGCCCAACTGCCGGCTTCCCTCTGCTACAGAGAATTTCACTGTATATCCTGATTCACAGCAGCAAAAAAAAGGTTTACTGAGATAGACTGCCAGCTGGTGCCACGAGAGCAGCGTTTTCCTCCAAACAGCCGAAGGAAAAACGAGAGAAGCCTTCTTCAGGGATAGCATTACTTGTGATGTCTTTGAATACCGGCTCTTGATTTCACCAGAGTTACAACACGGATCTCCTGTAGATGCTTGAAGAACAACAAAATGGAGCATACTGCACGAGAGGCTAAGAAACCCAGACCCTGCAGCATTAGTGTCTCACACTGTAGATATTTATCTCTTAAAAAAACCACCCCATACCGCTAACATTCAGCCTCTCGACCTCCTTGTAACCTTGGACGGGGAAAGAACTTCTAAGAGGGAGAACAACCTTCCTAAACTGGGCAAAGTAGCACACAATGTGGCGACCACTGAAAAATGGGCAGGGCACAGCCGCTTGCCGCCGACCATGAGGACGATGCACAAGCCCTGCTCACAGCCACCAAGTAAATCACAGTCTGTCAAAGCTCGCTATCACTGCAGGAGAGCGATACCACTTTCAGGGAGATTTCTCCTGCGGCTGATGAGCAGCGTCGGGCACTTTCTCTTACAGCTAAGGAAGCATCTCCTGTGCCAGTGCTGGAGGGTAAGTCCTTGTCAGGGCACCTTTAGAGAACAAAGCTCTTGGAGCAGGGCCAGCGCCAGACCAAGAGGGTTTATTTGGGTAACTGTCATTCTCAGGATCCTTTACACAGGTTGCTAGTTTGACCTGAAGATGGGATCTTTTATACCTCCAGCCTCCTCCCTCCTGTCTCTAGGAAAGGAAACTTATTTCCTGCCGCACCTGTAAGTACTGCTCTCCCAGAGAGAGCCGTCTTCCGTAGGCTTTAAATTTAAACTATGGCTCCTGCCTTTCTCACTGTAAATGTAATGAGGGCAAACAGGGGTGATATATTCACTTGGAACTGGGGACTCGAGTGAGCACCTTTTATTTTACATCAAATAGTAACGCATAACGTAGTAGGTTTGGCTTGTTCCACCTCTCACATGCAGGAAATCACATCAAAGCTGCTTCAGTAATTTAACACAGTCTGTTAACTTTGCTGAGTCATAAACGAAAACAGGAGCCTGAATTCCCCCATTTTCAACAAAAGGTCCTGTAGGAGGGGCAGGTTGGGAAAAAGTTTAAGTTTAAACCAGAGTTCAAAAACTGCAACAAGGAGCATGGCTGGCTGGCTCTCCTTGCCACTCCTCTGCCCCCACATCCACCCAGCAGCAATTTGAGTTCTCTGCGAATAAAATACTGAGATTCCATCAGTAAAATGAGTTTAGTCCGTTCTCAGCCCATCACAGAAACATACCAAATGGGGAGGGGAAAATGAAATGTTCACAAGGTGCCCGCAATAAACAAAAACTAAAACTCCTTTCCCCTCTCTTCTCATTCCAAAAAACAAGAACAAATAAAGAGTATGCTCCATCCCCCAGAAAAAGGAGACCTAGATATAGCAAAACTGTCGAGTTATGTTAACTGGAAATCAAAAGCTAAAGCAGCCTGCTATGATGCCTGTAGAACCGTATTTTTGCTGAGTTGTGTAAAAAAAAAAAAAAAAAAAATCTATACTGTCACCACCAGGCAAAAAATTAGACAGTTCCCACCCCTGCTCCACAAGTAATGCTACAGGCTACTCTTGCATAATCTTCACCTGCTGTAAAAATCAATACACCTCTCATCAGCTTAGTATTAAATTACCACTGCTGTCTGCATTGCTCATTCTCAGGGACCAAGACTACAGATAAATCACATTGTTTCTACGGATAAACAGTGTGAAATCTTTTTCATCCACTCTCAATTTCTGGGAAGATAGGAAAAATTAAAAAAGGAGTAAGACAGATCTTCCTCTTTTCAACCTTAAGAAACCCCTAATCAATCAAGCAAATGAGTTGCAAACAACCTCACAGGACACGTTTAATTTATCACCTCATGTATTGGTGATATGCAGTAATTTTTATGTAAATAAATATTTACACCCTACACAGAAATAGTCAGTTGCGAATTTGCTGAGCCAATTACTCAGTGAGGGCAGATGAAGAGGGAACTGCCCAAGGATACAATGAAGGTAGGTCTCTACACATCTTAAATTTGCACCACTCTACCCTCTGCAACACCAACACTTGTTTTGTTGGCCAGAAGGCAGATTTGTGTAAGGCAGGTGCCACCTACTAGCGTGAGCAGTGGTGATGACTGACCTCCTTTGAAAGAGACAGTCTTGGCCACAGCCGTGTAGCCTCAGGAACCCCCAGTCAGGATGCAGCTCTTAGACTCCATCTGAATTTCCTATTGTGGGTGCTCTGGTTGCTTGAAACCCGAACCCTTGTTGTTGTGGGAATTTGTATTCTACTGTGAAGAGCTTTTTCTCAGGGTGGGAGAAATAGAGATGAAGCAAACCTTCCAGCTTTATGGGACAGTGCTTCCTCCTATCTCCATTTTTCTGAATTAGAAATGGATTGGAGAGGAACAGGAAAAACAATCAGGAACAAAGAAACATCCTCAGGGGTTAGAGTGAGAAGAATTAAGTTACTGAACTTGCAAATAAGGTCACAGAGACAAAGATTACAGGGGCGTCCATGATTTTGCAAAGGGCAATGCAATTAAACTACTGCACAGTCTCAGTGGAATCTGCATCAAGTCTGTGGCACTTCCCAGCCTGGGCTTGTGCCCTCCCAGGGCTGGGAAGAACATCCCCAGATCTGAGCTCCTGCTTAGCAAGTCCAGGAGACGACTAACTAACATGGTCCTGAAGACCTACTCAGAGATGCAAAAAAGGGTCAAGCACACTGGCAAGCGTAACTCTTGTCTGACATTACTCATAAGGGGCTGGTGCTGGTCTCTGTCACAGCAAACAACAGATGACACCATCTATTCCAGGCTGGCAGGTCCTACATTACTAAACCTTCTCAGCCTGGTAACACTCCGCACACCAGCCTTTAATCAGTGGTGACTTTTGGCAGTTCATAACAACTTATGGCTTAGCCACAACACCCTTTGCTCTGATGCTCAAGAGAGATACGGATTTGTGAAAGGCTGTATTTATCACCCATTAAAAAGAAAAAAAGAGTACTACTGATAAAAAAAGTTAATATTCCTTTCCCCAAAAATATTTTGCTGTTGAGCAGAAAATAAAAAAAATCCACCCTCAAAGTCACTCTCCAGATATCTTTATTTGATATCTTTGTGCTGCCTTTACTAAGAAGGCGTGGACTGCTGGTGGGTATTACCTATTGGTTGGGGAAAGAAAAGAAAAAATACACAAAAATTTCAGGGATTGGGGCTTCCTTTTGCTTCATCTGCTCACACCCTGATATGATGGTACCTTGGTCCAAAAGTAGAGGGGATCTTCTTTGGAGATATTCCAGACCTGTCTAGACACCTCCCTGTGCGACCTGTCCTAGGGACCCTGCTTTGGCAGGGGGGTTGGACCCAATGATCTCTGGAGGTCCCTTCCAACCCCTACAGCTCTGTGATTCTGTGGGATAGAGTACACGGTTCACACAAAGAATGAATTCATTCTGCCTCTCAAGTTCAGCTTAATTACAGGCATTTGAAAAATACAAACCCAGTTCAGTATGACTGATTAATCAGTCTGGAACCAAGCATTCTCCATCTCAGGTGCACTTGTATTAAAATGTTGCCAGCTGAAACAAAACAACACCCCACCCAAATATTTTCACCCCCTTCACAAAGCTACCTTGTCACTCCCCATGAGAACATGGTAATTACTGCTGGTCAGGGCATTAGCTGAACAATCAAACAATCCTGCATTAGCCTCTTGTCTGAAGAAAGGATCAATAAGCTACACATACAGGTGCCTTTCTTAAAGCAAAACAGTGTGTTGTTTTAAATGTAGCATTCAGGAAGCAATAGTGACCACACTGGATGAACAATCCAAATATTTACCTGTTATCTATGCAGTTTTAGAAGTTCACCTATCCAGACAAGGGATTATACGCTTCAAACATAGTAATTTCTAGAGGCCTGTTACCAGGATCCAGCAGGACTAGACCAAGTACAGAAATGGAACCACTTCTGCCCCGAAGAGTTTAGTCTTAACTTGAAACAAGGCATGACTGTACAGTGGGATAAACCCTCCATGGCAGGGGGGTAGTACCGTAAGAAGACATGCAAAAGAAGTATGTTACCCTTTACAGGCCTCTGGGTAGTTTATTTTTAAAATCGACTCCTACTAAAATAATTATCCACAGATAAATAACCGAATCCTACGGGATGAAAAGAGTGTCTTGAGGAAGGTATTTGGAAAAAATTAAGCCTTGTTACTGAAAGTTAGAAGATTACGTAAGAATATTGAAGACTCCATAAGAATGGAACAGATGAGTGGTTTTCTCAAAGAGGACAGCCTGAAGAGAGCTTCTGGGGATGTGGCAAGGGACTAAAAAAGGACCAGAGGATTTCAGGGCCTCCTTCTCTGTCAAAAGGCCAATTAGTCTTATGGATTAACTACAAAAGAAATACAGACTAAAAACCTGCAGCAGTTGACTTTTTGTGACTTGGTATTTCTCTTACAAACACAAACAACAGCATATATCAAATGAGTATTACTTAATGAAGTAGGAAGCTTCATATAAAAATAAAGATGTTAATGTTTTACTGTGGAGTAAGCATTCTTTCTCTCACTTTGCTCACTTGAGGAGAATTCAGAGTTGAGCCCAATTCACAAACTGTCACAAAAATGTAACTAAATGCCCATGTAAGAGGCAAACTGAAATGCCTCCCCTATCTAAGTCCTGAAGTCCAAGTTTATCTTCTGACTAAACTACATAATGCAAATTCTACAAGGTACAACTTTCCAGGACGAAACTGAAGTCTGTGGCGATAGCTTTTCCACGTCTATCAAGACAGGAAGGAAAAAAGCCACGAGAAGGTAACACTGGAGAGATTGCAACAGCCACAGTATACTAAATTGCAGAAAAGTGACAAAGCCTGGAAAGGGAAATAGAAAGGGAACTCTGCAGAGCTCCCTTGCTATAGAATTCTATCATCAAACAACTGCTAGCTACCAATTACGATCAAAACCTCTCCCAATCCATTAGCAGAGATTTAAAAGAAGATACTGTGCTTGACTAGGCATTGAGCTGATCAGACAAGTCTTGCAAGATAATCCAGGTAAATATAAAAGATTTTTAATTTACAGACAGGTAATTCTGTTGGTGTTAGACACTTGTGTTGTGCTGGCATATAAAAAAAAAAAGTATAATTGAATTAGTACCCAGTTCAGAAGGTGCATAGCAAGCAACCTAGATGACAGTTTAAGTCACTTAAAAGACATTTAAGTCATTGATTCCTAAAGGACTTTACAGTCTGAAAGACAAGACCTAACATGCCAAGGAGATGAATACACAGAAGAGGCTGTAAGAGCAGGCAAGAATATCACAGGAGATAATAATTTCTGGCTTTCAAGTACCAGCTCTCACAATTTCACTCTGCAGAATGTTCAGAGGAAACTACGTGGCATTTAGTGAGGACAACATCAACTGTTATTAGACTGATGCACTGGGTTTGAGGCAAAGGAACGAATCCTCCAGCTCCGCAAACCTGAGTCAGGAATGAAACAGATGCACATGCTTAAACTGTTCAACATATCCTCTGCATGATGTGTGTGGCCCATACAAAATCTGGAATAGCCACCCCTTTTTAACCTCTTTTAGAGGCTCCAAAGCCTCCTTTAATGCTTGACTCTAGCACAGCAATACAATTGTCTGGACAACCGTGCCAACACAAAAGCAGACACATGGAGTTGTTGCACATGACCTGGAGACACTGATGTCCTCGTTAGTTCCTAACAATCTTGGACTGCCCCTGCTAATTCAAATTACCTTGTGCTTGCTGCAGAGAGATTGCACACAGACAATTAACACAGATCAGCTGATGCATGGTAACTTGTTCTCGAAATGTAATTTGTCTAGAGGCTTATGACTTAGACACACATTAGTACGATATCAATATTTATTATCCTCATTATTAAACAGCAGCCTTGAGCCATGGCTTTCAAAAACAGCCTTTTTACTCTCTGCAAAAGGGCTCTGAATCGAGACATTCTTGAAAAAGTGATGCTTTGCTCCAGCTGTTGGGACATTCTCACAAGTGACTGGCTCTTGGATGCATTGAAGCTCAACAGCTCTTGTGATTCCTCTCAGTGGGCCAGAAGGCTGCTCTAAGCTCCAGTACCTCTTACTCACCATGGCAGGATTTTCCCCCGGGCAATGAATTATTGTTATGGACATGCAAAATGTCCCAATGTAGGGCAGACATCTGAGGGATGTCACTGAACCTCAAATATGGCCCTAGAGTTAAGACACCATTTAGAATTTGGTATCTCTGTAGGACAAAAGGAAAAAAAGATAATGTAAGTACTTGGAGGCAAAAAAATGCTACCTTAAATAGTTCAACTCTGTGTCAGCCTTCGGACTCTCCTCTGAATAAATACTCTCTGGTGTTTCTGGGGTGATACTTAGGGACTTAGGAGACATCTTGGTTGGGGGATCTCTTGGTTGGGAACAAACTGTGAATGCAAGCATATGTGTAAGCAGGCAAAGAATGGCAGTCTCTTAGAGAGCAGCACTGGTGCCCAGCCCATGCAGGGACTGTTCTCCCTGTTCACATCTGGTGAGATATTCCCAAAGAAGGCCACAGCATACAGGACTGAAGGGTTAGCAAATTGAAATGGTCCCCCCATATTTTCATCCCCCATTTGGTACTGTTCTGGACCTGTTAAGAAAGATAACTGCTTACCACGGGAAGACTGGTGTAACGCTATCTACAGGAAGGCGCACAGCCACACCATGTGCTTGCCTGTTGTCTGGGTAGAGGACAACTGAACTGGCAAAGAAATAGCACCTGGATTGGCTGTCACCTACTTGACTGACAGACAAGGATCCATAATGGTGACTACTGTAGCTGGAAGGGGACAAGGGAAGATACTACAGCAGATATTGTAACAAACATTATTTTAAACAACCCCTGGAAATGAAAGGGGCACATGTAACAATCAGCCCATCTGAGAAACTCAAGACCTGGAAATTATCAAAATAGGAATAAAACAGATTGCATCCTGAGAACTACAGAAACCATTAAGGAGAGACATGGAATGATTTGTGGAGATGGGATTAAAATAACAAAAACAAACAACAGCAGTTTGACATAGCAACTGCTCAGAGGGAAAGACAAAACAATAATCAGCTTCTGTGTGTGAGTTCTGTTCAAAACATTTTCAGCTTCTTACCGGTATTCACACTGGACCGTAAATAAAAGAACAGTTTCGATTTTCTACCTGAACACAACTAAACTAATGTGTAAACAGCCAGAAGGAGAGCACAGGACTGTTTGATTGTGCTTCCCAGATTTAATTTCTAGGCTAGAGAAGTATCTGACCCCTTGGCCGAAATTTTTATTTTAAATACAATTACATATTTCTTTTAAGATGAAAAACTTTTTTACCTTACTACCATCACACAGTTGAGAAGTTGCAGGCAAGCTGACAGAAATGAGTGGAAGTAGACCAAATTCAGTGATCAGCTGGTCAAATGCCACAGAGAAGAAAAACAGACCAGTAAGTAACAGTGTTTAGCCCAGAAAGGACTTGCTGGCATGGCCCAGGCCCATTTTTAACTTGACCTTTGCCCAAGGTGTTTGCAACTATTTCAAACAGGTCGTAACCAAGTTTAATTAACAATTGCATACCACTTAAAAGCTTTTAAAAAGAAATAACATCAGGTAACTGAAGGACTGAAGAAATTAAGTGCCAGTGAAAGTAGTAAAGGCTTCCCAGTAAAGTGTTAAAAAAAGTGAGCACCCTACCGTACCAAGAAACGAGAGAAGGCTTTTCTCATCTTCTGTGCTGCTATCCAGCCATTCGGCCACATCACCAGGAGAAAGAAGACTCATTCTCCAGCCAGAAAACTTTTCCATACAGAAAACAGTAAGTGAGCGAAGCAGGGTAGGAAGGGTGGGGAGGAGCTGATGGTCTTGGGATTCCAGTACTCCAGTTATTGTCTACACTGACAGCATGAGAACGTGATCCTGCCTTGTTCTCCCAACCCTACTCCTGACAGCCCGTTCTGACAAAGCAGGCATGGGTGGGAGCAGTAAGTGGGATCTGTACTTCTTGTCCCTTTGTGTCAGGTTTCAGTCCAAGCTGGATCAGAAAGAAGGCAAAAAAAAGGGGAGCAGGGGAAAACTGAGGTTTTTAAAATCCAAAAGAGGTAGCAGGAGATGACAGAATCAGTTTAAGTAAAAAGAAGAAACAGGTCTCAGTGCTGAAGAAGCTCAAATAAGTAAGCACAATAGCTCATCAGCTAAGTGTAATATATCCCTATCTTTCCTTACAGTATTGGCTTTGTTTGCAGGCTCAGGTATTATGCTTTATGCTAAAAGAAAAAAACAGCAAGCTCAGAGGCAATGTAAATACCCTCCCCACTAGAGAAGAGCCTGCATTCCCCTGTTTACAAGCCCCTTCCTGCTCCAGCTATTACAACAGCATCCCAGCCTTTCTTACAATGAATTTGTTCATGCAATGGCAGGTTGATCAATCTGTGAATAGGAAGCTCCCACCCCTCCCACACCCCTCCTCCTGCATGGCGGCGGCATTGATCGGCAATAATGGAATCTGCTTCTGACTGCCAACAGCAGCATTAGAGAGAGGGGAGCTGCTCCTCTTCGTCAGCGCGAAGCAGCAGTCACAGCCCTGCTGGGCTTCAGCCTCCACTGCAACAGGGCAAATGCAAGAGGTAAGGAGAGAGCAGCGTTCTTGGGGGTTCAGAGAAGTCATTGACACTGACGGTTGGTTATTTATTTGTTTAAAAAAAAAAAAGGGTAAAAAAAAAAGACAAATGGAAATAATTCTGCTCTATCTAGACAGCAAGCTCGCTCTGCACAGCTTTGCAATGAAGACTTGTCACTGTGACTTTATGAAGGGTCACACGTAATTGTACAGGTTTTATAGCATATGATTTATTCTACACAAAAGAGCATTTTACAGGTTTACACACGCATAAGCAGAGATGAATCCCGGTAAGTGAGGGACTCCTGGGCCCCACAAATCAAAATTGCCTTTGTCCTCAGGGGATGGAGCTGATGCTCTGATCAAACTGCACTCTTTAAAGAGACAGCCGCCTTTTGTTCACCATTTTCTGAACCTGTCTTTATTTTAAATAATTTATACAGTTGCCAATCCTTATTACAAACTAGGATGCTTGCTGACCACTGAGTAAAACACAAGCCAAACCAGCAACAACAAAAAGCCATTAGATCAGCAAAGCGAAGAATTAGATACCAAACAACAAATGAAGAAAAAAAAAAGAGCTATCAAGTCCCAGCAGGGAAGAAAATTCCAATTACTAAGACAAACTGTAGCAAGTATTGTTTGTGCAGGACAGATATTTTCATAAAACACCTGCCAAGCAGAAAGGATGCTCCGCAGAATTCACAATTAATGAAGGAACACGGGACAGACAGTTCAGGAGCACGACACCACAGCAGCACGGACACCTGAACAGAACAGTCCTGCTGCCCACACTGAAAACATCCATGCTTCCATCCTCATTATGCACAGAGGGATGGAAAAAACCCCAGAAATAATTCCTACATCATATAAAAATCCAACTAATAGAAAGACACCTGTTACCTTTCCCACCAATGCAAAAAATAGCTGGGTTTTTTTGACAAAAGGAGTGTTTCTAACACATACCCCATGTGGGGGAAGATCACATGTTGTTCAACAACAAGATGCTACAAGTAGCATCTTTTCTTTGAGCTGAGACTGTGCAAACTGATGACGTAAATCTACTTGGCAATAAGAAAGGAATTAAAGGACTTTCAGAGAAAATACTAGATCGCTATTTTCTCCTATCTGCTTGGTCAATATGAAAAAAAACCAATGTCACCTCCTTCTTCCTTTAGTTTTCTGTCAAACAAATACAGTGCCCAAAACCACTGATCATCCTTCTATTAAAAACTGGTTTCATTTGCAATATAACCCATCAACTCCGTAAATAATAGGATCTAGAGAAAACAAAGTTAAGAGTATTGATTTCCCATGAACACTTACCAATTCCGCATCATTTCTAGAAGCACAGCTTGACTACAGATCCTGTTTTCCTCCCTAGCTGCCTCAGCTGGTATCATAATTTAGGTTTATTCATCCTTTTCAATGCATTATAATGTGTTCATGATAAGAAGGGAAGTATATTAAATATCAAATATGAAACTGGTTTATTGGGACATTTTAAAATAGGGGAATAGGAAAAACTTTGTAAAAAACGGAGGCAGAACTGGCAAAGACTTCAGTAAGGAGGATGCGACTAGGAACTGAAATGGCATTACAGTTTTTCATATGCAGACCTCTCCTGTGCATTAACATTCGTGGGGCAACACACAGAAGGAAAAGCCATGCATAAACACTTCCCTACTATTTATCTCCTTTCTGTGTGGTTTAATAGGACACAATATCATGCAGGAAGCCTGTCAGATGGTGGAGATACATAGGGGTCAGAACAAAAGCATGAATTGAAAAGTCCTTGTAACAAAGTAAGTTGTGAATCCCCAGCCCGTAGGAATCCAGGAAACATAAAGCAATAGAGGCAGATAAGCCACTGACTTTAGAAACACCAACTCCACTGACTAGAAAAATTGAAAAATAATGATTACAGTCATCTAACCTGGCTTGAAACACCTTTAGAACGTCATCCAATGGCTCTCATCAATTCACTGCACTTGAACAAAGACACATCTTCCAGAAAAAAAAGACATCCAACTGTAAAAAGACACTGAAAAGCCAAAGACCCAGTCTGCTCCCTTGGTAAGCTCTTCCAATGTTAACTTCCCTCATCCTTAATAATTTACTCCTTGGTTCCAAGAATTCATTTATTTAGCCTCATCTCCCAACCACTGGGCACTGGTTGACACTTGTAAGCTTTGAGACTCTCCACTATCAAACTCTGGCATCAGAAACGTCCTCCCTGTTTACATCCTTTTGAACACCTAGTTTCAAACAGTCACTCCCAAACTACCTTGAAACTCCTCTGTCGCACTGATTTTAATTTTTAAACCTTTTGCTGTGCAAGAAAACCAAAGACTAAACTTGTTCCACAGCTGCAGGAGGAATGTAGTGCTTGTCTCCCATTAGAGCTCACCACAGCCAAAGGAAACACTGTGAATACCTTCCTAAAATTGTCCTTATTCTTCTTAAGGCAGGTCTCGTGCCCTACAGCTTATCAAAACCTTACATGAAGTACCAAATGCTTTCAAAAAGTCTTGTCCAAATTTTCCAGGAGAGCCAGTTTTTGAGATAAGCTGCAAATAAGCATGAGAGGAATATTCAAAACATGACAAATTTCATGTTGTGAGACCTACATACCCTGTACATAGAAACTGTCAAGCCAATGCAAATACACAAATTGCTGTATCGATCAGAGCAGAGGTATGCAAATTGTTAAAATATAGAAAGAAAGGGGGAGAGATCAGCAAAGCAATGATAAAAAAACCAACCCCAAACCAAGAGCAAGAAGCGGTTAATCTCTGCCTTCAGAGACTGCTGTTTTCCAAAATTAGCACAGGTAGCTGTTCAGAGTAACAGATGAAAACAGGAAAACTCTTTTAAGTATTGGGGTTCATCTCCCTCACCTCTGAGATCCCAAAGCAGACAAGTCCACAAGGCTCAAAATTTAATCAAGCCCTCCTCTCATATAAACAAAGCATTTAAAAATGTGCATACATCCCCAACTGGTAATTCTTTGCTTTACCATCAGCAAATGAGCTTCCGCTCCTTTCTGCATTTGTCAGAAATGTCACCCTCCCACAGTTATGATTTTGAAGCCCATGGAAGCTAAGCAGCTTTGCCATCCCATGGATTTAAAAATTAGCATCCTTGATAAGTGAAACTACACAGAAGTATGAGCGCTCAGATTTTTCTACAGGAATTTCAGTAAATGATACTTTATAATATATGCAAATAATAGAGCGCAGATGCCTTCTGTTGTAGGTGCTTTGTAAGCACAAAGTCACGGTAGTATAAATCATAATGTATTAATGTTCTCTGCATGAGGCACTTAGAAGAAGAGGAAAAATGGATCTCACTCGCACTAGGGACAAACTGATGGACTGATTGATGGATATTGTTATAGTCAGTAGATGATCTCTTCACAGCAATATACATTAGACGTTGTACACCCAAGTCATTCTCATTAAAATGTTTTCTGGTTAATTTAGGAGTGAATAAAGACAGGGTATTTGCAAACTTGAAAAATTAAATGCGCCCTTCAGAAGGGGGCACAGCGGGTAGGGAGAGGGCAAATTTTGTTCATGAAAAGCAGGTAGGCAGGGATGTAAAAAATGGCTTGCTGAGGTTGCAGCATCCACCAGAAACAATAAACATCCGCCTCTCCAGCTTCCAGATCAATGTCATATGTACCAGACAACACTACTCACCTCTACACTTGTCCATTAGGAAACAGGAAAAGTTATTTGAGTCATTCTGCTCAAGAATATTGCCAAGTAGTAATAACTTTCTGATCCTGTTCAATGCCACAGGACAGAACAAGCAAGCTAGCTCGAAAATAAGTTTTACAAACATCTAAAAATGCCAATTCTATATGCAAAAGGCTGTCTCCTGAATCAAATAATCTAAACTGCCTATCTACAATGAAAGTAATTCTGTCCTGAGAAACAGTATTACAATATAACAGCCTTCTAACCATGCTATAATCTAGTTTGAGACCACCCAGATGGACGAGGCCGAGTAACTTATCCTGTGTTACAGAATCATGGTGAAGGGCTTCAACAATTATTTTGTGACATCAGTAACTTTCTGGCTTAAAGCTACATAAGCAAAAGCAGCATGTAATACCGTGACACAATCCTAGGAACAAGCTATGAGCAGCTAAACAGAGTAATTCTATTGCAATGTAAATCAATAGCAGATTTACGTCAGACACGAGGCAATGTGGATAGCCCTGCTGGAGCATGGCAAGGTACATGGAAAGCCCTTTTTATCAGAAAAAAAGCCTGATGGACACTCAAGTCTCTCTTTAAGCCAGGCCACTCTTTTCTGGAAAGTGAAACCGTGCTGATGAAGTACCAGCCCACACACAGACATTATCATCTAGCATTTTATCCTTTTAGATTGCTTAATGAAGTGATTCTAGCACAGTCAGTGATCTTTAGCACTCACTCTCAGCGGCTCTCATCCAGCTGAAGATGACAACCTCTACATGTCACAGCCCTGATGCAGTATTAACTTTTACTAGGGTAAGAGTTGCCATTTCCGTGCAGGGTGAACACTACTATCCTTCCAAACCCAGCTGAGATCTGAGATGTTAACCTAGTGGCTACTTAGGAGGGAGGCAGAGCACAGACTTCCCTAACTAACAATTGCTAGAGCTGTGAGGAATCCAAGGGCAGTGAAAGCTGCACCTGCTGACAGCCTCTAAAGATAAAGAGGGACAGAAAGGCTCAAAATCAAGGTGAGAAAAACAACAAACCTTGAAGTTCTCTAGGACAGAATACCACTGGCAAGAGCTCCCTTGTACAAGTGACATTTAAATTAATGTCAGGAAGCTATTTCCACACGTAGTTTTGACAGGGCGTTGTAGTCAAACTGAAATGAAAATTTAAACCAAACCCAAAGGGATGAGCCTTTACAAAGCTCTTCCATTGCCCACTGAGCCTTCCTAGAAAAATCATCTCCCATCTTGGCTGGCTGTTCATGCTTCACTTTTAGGGAAACCAAGAAGCAGATACCCACCACAAACGCTTCAGAAAATGGCTAAATACGCAAGCCTTGTCATGGGCCTCACAGACAAAACTCCCTTCGGTCTATTTAGTTGGACACAAAGCATGACGCTGATCAGCACAGAATCAGGCTTACGCCTCCCTTGCAATATAAAGACACATCTAACTGCCTGTAAGAATCTAATCAATGCTTCGAAATCTTTTCTGTAATTCAAGCTATGTCTTTAGAGACCTCCCATTATTAGAGACCTCCTATTTTGAATATACACGGTATTTTAGAACTGTAGACATGCTTTTCGAGTTAAACAAATAAAAAAAGGAAAAAAAAGCAAGCTGCTATGAAGCTACTTGCAAAGGAACTGAATTTTAAACTACTTTCACAATGCATCTTGAATTTTTCCATAGTATTTTCCTTCTGAATAGTCTAACACAAGATAAATAAGGATGCCTGCCCCAGTTCCCTCTCTAGGTCCCTGTACCGTGTTTTCTTGGCGAAGCTGATAAAAGACTGTAATGCTGTAGGAGCTGGAGATGAATCCTTCATGTTGCTGACTGTATGTGCCCACAAAATTAAGTTTTGCTGAGTCTAAGACTACGCACTACTATCCTTTTTCCTCCAGGATATATTAAAAGAGATGCTTGAGGAGAGTAGGAAGACCAGGAGTCAAACCATATGTTTGACTGTGTTAAGGAAAGGAAACATGGCTGAGGAGGTAAGCATCATGCTGCTCCTGTACAGCAAGAAAGATGTAGTCTTAAATGATCTTTTAAAAATGTCCTGCAATTGAAGCATAGGGAAATGATTTTGATTCTTGGGTGTGTTAACCCTAAGTAAGCCACGTAAAAATGAGAAGGACTAGCAATAGGACTGGTCAAACTGACCTGTTATTGTCTCCACTTCCCAATGGAAAAATACTTTGCCAATGTTACAAAACAGTGACCTAAACAGGAGCACTAAGAGCTGTGACACAAGGAATTCTGCTGCAGGGAACTGCTGGATGTTCAGAACTTCACTGATGAAGCAACCCATCTTCCCCCATTTCCACACCATCTTAATTACATTTTTGTACTCAATCCAACCTCAGGTACCGTCACAGCATAGCTAAGGGATTCAGCCAAGTTATGCTGCTAGCACTATGGTAGTTTGTAAGTATCTATTAATGACTACATTAAGCTAATTTAATTCCAAACTAGGGCCTAGGCATTATTTACAGTCATCCACTTCTGAGTGCTCTTCTAAACTGGGAACCATATGCCCCATGTAAACAGACATCTTGTATTAAAGTATGAATACATTCAGCTATATATTTAACAAGCGGTATGTAAAGACGATTTAATTTCTGATGCTAGTATGACGACTTTCTTTCCAAGAATGTGTTCATGAAGAATACCTTCTCTATTCTTTCCCTCTGACCAAAACCATTGGATGCTCAAATCAAAGAGCAGACTGAAAATTCCTGAAAACACAGAAACAAAATGTTCCCCATGCCTTCCTAGATTTCCCAAGCATAAAGATGGATATGGAAGCCCTTGCTCTGTAACACCGTGGAAGTGACAGCTTGAAATGAATCAAGTCTCAAGCACTTAAATTTTAAAAAGAATTTCTGAGCTAGCATGTCCTCTAGAAATGTGATCTTAGTTCTAAAATTATGTAGCGTTAAAAACATTCTTTTAATGTTAAGACTTAAAAAAAATAAATTAAGAAGCCCCAAGAGGCACCAACCCTTCAAGAATGGATGAAGAACATGGGAAAGATCAACACTCATGGGCTGATCTCCTGCCCATTAAGCTCAATCGTATCACCTGCTTCATACATCTGAACACCCAGCCCAGAAATCCAAGAGCTCTTCCACCTTTCAAAGCTGTGTGAATGAGGAATGGGGACCGATTTTTTTTTTAATTTATACTCTGAGACTGCAAGGACTAAAACTGCCAGTTTCTCAAACAGTATCAGCATCACACTGGTTTTCCAGACTTTCTAAGAAATGCAAATTTCAAATATAAATACAGTTTACTCATAACTAATACAAAAGTTAACAGCAATGAAGACTAATTTTTGTAGAGCTACTGGAAGGAAAATAGCAAAAAACCAAATACAAATATTTGCTGAATGAAACCAAGGAGCAGAGCTGAATCAACTAGTAGGTGTTCCAGAAGAATTAACCTTTCCAAGAAAGGAAGCTTTGCTGGCTGTACTTCCAAGCCTGACAAGTATTTGGAAGAGAAAGAGGAAAAAAACCCCCTATCTGCCCAGAAACCACACTGTGGGCAGGCAGTAAGGTGAAGCCCCTGTTCCTCCCTGCCCTGTCTCCAGAGGCACAAGTCTTGCTTAAGCACTTCAGGTACAGCACCACTGCTATTTTACAATCTTCAAGGCCCTTCAGATTTTATCTGTTCTAAATCATTATGAAGGACTTTTATTAGAAAGACAGACAAGGAGAAGCGCTTCATGCTTGATGGATTTATCAGAAATTATACTGGCACACCATAGAGAAAGTATCTCGTAAATAATTCTTCCCAGCAGTTGCAACATTAACTGATAGGGTCAGGTACAGTGCAAAGGGTCAGCCATCTGACAGGGCAGTACCATCCTTAAGGACTCAACTGCTCCATCCTTTGCACTTTCAGATACTGACATGCTATTAATTCTCTCAAAACGAGATATGTTTTTGGGGAGAGGGGACCCCTTGCACTCAGCTGTCCTCTAAGTTGCGGTTGTGACAGAAAAGCACTTCCCCAGGAAAGCTGTGGTGAGGCATGGAAAAGGAATGCATTTTTTCTTGCTCGCCCTCCAGGCCGTGGAGTCTGCACAGCTCAGGTCTTCACAGGTGCTGAATTTTGCCAAATTCAGGGGAAAAAAAAAAAAAAAAAAGAAAGTGAAAATAACCAATTAAGGTGGTTTTCTTTGTATACGATCGTCGTTCATCTTGGTCTCTACTATGACTTTGTGACCTACTGTTTTTCTCTTGGGTATATACTCCCAACCAGAGCATAGAAACAGCCAGGAATGTTTTTTCTTTAGATGAAGTTATTGGCACGGCATCTCCAACAATCAAACAAATGACAGAACAGCTTAGTGAGGGTTGGGGTTTGGTTGGTGGTTGGTTTGGGTTTTTTTGACTTCTGTGACTACATGATCACACAGCTAACAGAGGACTACAATTCTGAGAAAAACAGTTTCAGATGAGAGAGAACTAAATGTCTCGTCATCCAGTCGGCAACATTCTGGTGCCATCAGAACACATAAGACCCACACAGATGGCTTCAAAGGATTTTGGGAAGTGATTCAACATGATCAATATATGATATTCTATTGACCATACGAGTTCTTAAGCTTCTGGTCAGATCATGAAGAAATTGCCACACTGCCCCATCAACTTATTTACCCTCTCCCAATGGGGTTAGCAGCTTTATGTAGCACTCCCACGATGAGTTCAACTTGCTTGTTTTCAGTATAAACTGAATACCAGCGATTCTTGCAGAGCAGGGTTGAGGGTGGTGTGCCAGGAGGGAGCTTTACTCCACCCTCAGGTCACTGCTTGCTCCCTTTATATGTCAAGAAACCGCAGCTTTGCTGACATTATCAGGTGAGAGTTGAACTCTCCTTGACTGGCACAGACAAAAAACCCCTGATTCACAATAACCCACATTTTTAACACCAGATGATGAGACAGAAAGCCACCACCAAAAAACTCTCAGTGCCTAGCAGCCAAAAAGCGTGCAGCTTGCACTTACCAGGTATGCAGCAGAAAAGCAGGAGCATTCTGGAGAACGAGTGGTTATGACCAGCAATATAATTTCCTACCCCTGCCTATGAATCATGTGGTCTCCCTCCCTCTTACTCCTCAGTTACACCTGTGTTTATAGGAATACTATACTAATCTTTATGTAAGCATCAAAATAAGGTGACTGCCAAAGCCCAAGGCCTTTCCAAACAGTACAGAAAGGTAGCGCATGGAGGGTTTCTTTCATCTGTTTCCAAATTAGGGTCCGAATTTAGTGGTGAAACAAGGAAACATGGCAAGGTAAGAGACTGTACAGTTTAGGGAATTTTTACAAGGACATACCAAGTCCTCCATCTTGTGGACACGGGTTTAATTTCTGACTGATGCAATATCTTAAAGATCCTTCTTGGACACTTTGGACAGAGTTCTCCTGGAGAATATAGCTGGCATTTTAGAGTGACCTTAGGACATACCAGTACAGGGCTTTAAGAGAATGAATGCTGTGAAAGCTGGCATTAGAATTATGCTGTATTTTGTACATTTGGCATTTTCCCTGTAGCCACTACCCCCGGAATCAACCAAATATGGAAACAATTACAGCCTCTATTCTCAAAAAAAGGACCTGGCCTTCACAGCTTGTGTGTGACTGAGCATGAAAATCTGACTGAAACCAACTCCAACAAGAACTGGAACAAGCAGGAAAATTAATTTTTTAAAAGAATAACTACTTTCAATCTCCTCTTTCCTAAGTCAGACTCACAATTTTGCATGCTTGTGGTTGGCGCCACTTTTGAAGGTTGCCCAGAGGCCTGCTCTACGCAAACCATGTCAGCAGAGCTGCATCACTTCTCTGGCAGGTGTCCACGTGACAGCATTGTCCTCCTGAAGTCCCTGCCTAGCATGCTGCAGGTGCAAGAGAAGGGAATAATAAAAAAAGCAATGTTGGGTGTTGTCACAGCAGATCCAGGGGCTAAGGAGCACCCCTGTTCCTGCTATGGAAGGACACCCTGTCCAGACTCACCATAGCGATTTGTAGCTGCCAACATCTGCTCAGATAACCAGGTATTACACAACACCACAACCCAATTTTTGCAGATACGTTTACCACGACAATTTTGGCATTATTTCCCATTAAATTTGTAACATATATAGTTGAGGTCTGTCGACCATTTAACATATGGAGACGATAACTGGTGTAACTGTAAGCACCGACTGTAGTTGCATCATTTGCTTGCTGACTTCTTGTGCACATTTCTCTCTCCCTTATAGGTGCAGTCACCCATATATGTAGAAAATTAAACGGAAGGGGATCATTACGTCTCCCTTCTGCCATTGGCCCAATTTCAACTCCCACTGTTATTAGCTCTCCTAAAAAGCGTTTGTGCTGGCTGATGCCAATTAGCCAAGAAATATAGATAAAAGGAAGTATTCCCTTTGTGGAGAATTAAAGCTTTGAAAAGGTATGTACCTCTACAGGCTAGAAAATGAATCTGTCTCTTGATGCCAACGAGCCATTTACAAATGCTGTCCATACCCTGTATTTTGCTGCATCACAGAATGCTGCGGCTTCCAGTACTACATCACTGGTGCAACACTTATTCCCAGACACCAGAAAACAGCAAGGAGCAGGTCAAGCCTCAGCATAGAGAATACCCCTTCCTCCTGCTTATGTACAAACGAAACTGATTTGTTCCCATGAGCTTTTAAAAGCCATGACAGATCTTTCTGACAGAAGTCACCTCAAGTATTCATTACGATTACACTGTTTTCCCCTTCTCACAGATTCTGGTAGTTAGGAAGAGTGAAAGCAACCATGGAGTATCAGATAAAGCTGGGCACAACATGAAGAATTTGCAGGCATGTAAGTTGCTACTCACGTCTGCCTTCCAGAACTCCCCAGTATTGTGTTTTTAATTCGCTACCCTATTAACATGTTAATCATATGAAAGAGACCCCAAAAGAGACAGGAAATTCTAAAGGGTACCTCCTGGTAACCACCCCAAAATCACCTAAATGAAACTTGGAAGGGGCCAGGATTTTGTCGCCTTGAGCTTTTTCTAATTAGTTTGGCAAAAGTTTGCTTGTTTTTGAAAGAAACACGTTTGTCCAACTCCCCTCCCCAAAAGCTAAAGCAGGTTTTCATTTCTGATCATGTAATTCAAATGCAGCTGCAGAACAACCTCACTGGTTCGGCCTAACAAAAACAGCCTCTCTAAGTTAGCAAATTAGTATTCTCCCTGGTCTATAGATGAGGAGGAAAATGACTAAAGGCTTTGTAATCAGCACCTACGAAGGGGTGTTTCCAAGGTAGAAAAAAATTAACTTAGGAGATTCTGTTCCTGGTTTCCTTCAACCACATTCATTGTTTTTGTAGCTACTGAAAAACATCTAACTATATCCAAAGGCAGGACATTTAAATGCTTTCTAGCTTGCTATCACTTAACAACAAATTTTAAGACAAAAGCTGCTAGAAAGGCAAGCAGCATTACTAAGGCAGAGCCCTTTATACTGAAAAGAAAACAAATCCTCTTGTTTTTACCAGCAACCTGTAGGATTCCCTGAACTGCTTTGATTCACCATCACTTGCTGGAGGACAGGAAGCAAGGCTGGCAATATCACATGCTGAAAACATCCCGCAATGCCAGCCACAAGCAAATGCTGAAGAAATATTCTCAGTGTGCCCTTGAAGAGTGATGTCTGGCCTTATTCAGAAATCTCGTGTCATGTAAAAAAACATACTGACTTGTGTTAGGAAAGTATAGGCTTACAGGAAGAGAAAGAAAAGCAAACCTGATGATTTAAGTAGCAATAAACTAGATTTTTAACTTTGAAAGCCATTACAAAAACTTGGTTCTCATCCTTGCGTCTACATGTTTGAATACCAGCATGCAGTTTCTGTGCTAGCAAGCAGAAAAGTACCAACAATCCACTTTCTCCAGCCCTCACAAGAAATCCATGTAAACACCTTTTTAAAAACTTGTGCATAAAGCTGAAGAAAAGAATCGACATATACATGCAACAAGGAAAAAAATCCCCACTAACAACAAACCACCTTTAAGTTTCTAATTGCTTTAAAAGTCTAGTCACTTTAAACTCCCAGCAAAATACCTACGTGCCTCCTACCCAACCCCGCCGTACTGGAAATACTGCAGCAATACAGTCCCCCATTTGCATGGACTGAGTCAGGAGGGATCTCACCTGTGAACTGCATTCTGCAGTAATCTTAATACCTCTACCATGGTCCTGCAACCATGCCAACCAGAAAGTCAGCGTAGCCTCCGCACACTTCTCTCCAGCGCTGGGTTTTCTCTGCCTCAGACAGTCTGGAATGCAGAAAAGCCAGAGCCCGAGCCCGTCAAGCGCAAGCCTCTCTATTCAGCTCCTTGGCTCGAGTTGAACAATAGCCGCCCTTCGTCGCTCGCCTTCTCTCTCCGCATATGGGATGCATGCCGTCCTCCCTGCAAACAGCCACATAATCTACCCAGGATGGGTAGACAATTTTTTTTCTGTCCCAGTGGAGGGTGGAGGAGCTGACAGACAGCGCAAGCACTCAGGGTGGGGTGGAAGGGGGTGTGGGCAGGAGGAGACTCCTGTTAAGCAAAAAACACGTCCGATGCTGAGAAAATTTGGGGATTTCAAGCAGCTGACTCCAAGTCTAAAATCAGCTCCAGGGAAACTTAAGAGGCTGGTATCACTGCACACACTCTCCAGACTGTTAGAAGCCAGTCAAGATGAAAACACGTTTTTGTCAGCTGAACAAGGAACTGTGTCTGAATGTGTCTGACAAAACTACACTTTATCTGAAGATGTTACACCACTTCAAATGTTTCTACAGTCTAGGAAACACACAGTACTGTAAGAGCCCCAGAGAGTCACCTAAACAATGAACTCTGCCCCCCTACCCCTTCCTTGCTTCATGTACTGCTCTTCCCCCCGCCTTTAAATCCAACCTAAGATCCATGGCTTTGAAAGTGAAAAGGTGAAGTCTGATACTGCAAGCCTTTTTGTGAGCTCTGCTCTTTTCTGTTTTAGACTGCTGAGAGCTGAACTTCCAGGTATAGCATTGCTCTAAAATAAAAAGACAAAAGCTGCTCTCTAAGACGCAGAAGCAAAAACCTACGCAGTTTGGCTACTGCCGCCATCATAACATCCCTTTTATGTTATAATGCCCCTGCTGAGAGTAGCGTGCCAAGTTGGATCAGTTGAAAAGTCCATAGCCTGACTCCCAGCAGATCCCACCTGCCAGTCCAGGACCAGAGCAGACAAGCATACACATAAGAGGAATGCAAAGTTGTTCAGCCTGTTGCTAAACAGGCTGATGAGCTAAGAGGCTACAAGGATCTCTCCTACCTTCTGCAGTCCTTGAGCGCGCATGTGTCGAACATACCTATTTTACTCTAATGTTGCCACTTGTTTGCAACACAATATTCTCCTCTGATTCAGTCCTTTTTCCCCCCCTCTAACGCTGCCCATCTCTTTTTCACTTGCTGGATTACTTAAGATGAACTCCGGTAGGTTCTCTTCGGCAACAGCCTCACGCACCCTCACAGTGCTTCCCCTGGAAGCAGCAGTAACTTTGGTCACCTCACCCCCTGCCAAGGCTCACGTGAGAAATCTGCGTGAAAAGCACAGCGTAGCCCTTGGGAAAGAAACTTGTTGAATGTGTGCTCAAACAATACGCTGACTGCCAAATAAATAATAGAAAACTATAATTGCTCCCTCACCCTTTAAAATCAATCGCTAAACACGCAGAGATCTTGCACCAAGATTAGCACTGGAATAGAACAGCAGCTCGAAAAATGATACCCCCCCCCCCCCAAAAAAAAAACCCCAACACCCAAATCCCAACAACCTGTCACTGATAGCAGTATAACAAAATAAATAGTCCCTCTAATAGACAAATTGGCTTGACCTGCTGTTTAGAAATGCCTAATTACCGGAAACAGCAGGGCAGAAGAGTCTCATGATCTCAGTTGAGCCAGATCCTGCCAAAAAAGCAGTAACAGTTTATAAGCGATTGTAATCTCTCTCTCACCACCCTTGCATTGTAAAAAACCCCAAATACTATGGTAATTACATAGAACACTTCATTCCAGAGCACTGCACCAACTACATTTGCAGCACCACAGAAAAGTATCTCTCTCCAGGGTGGAACAACATCAGACAATTCATGTGTAGCACAGGGCATGATAGAAAAGATGGAAAAATTAAGGACTGGGACATAAAAGTCCGTCTGCAGATCTCTTCAAAGCGTTCTAATGCTTTTATGGGCAAATCCTGACTGCTTTTTTTTTTTTTTTTTTTTTAATTAAGGTTCTCTGATTACATTTCTGGGGTTTGTTTTCATGTTTTGCCTTTCCATTACACATAATTTTGGTTTTTCAATCAGGTTCAAAGAGAAGGGTTAAAATTTTAGATGCAGCTCTGAAATAAGGCCATAATCTGCTTTTTTTTTTTTTTCCCTGAAGAGGCCATTTTTAGTGATGAGGGAAGGTTCAGTCCTGGTATCTATTTTTGGCAACCCTAAAACTTGCTCTACTGGCCTCAAAGAAAGATGTCTGAAATGCTGTAGGGGCCATCCAACTGAAGTAAATCCACCTGCTGGAGACTTTGGAAGATAGATATTAAAAAAAAAAAAAAGAAAATTGGGGGGGGAGGAGCAAACTATACACGTACTTTGAAGTGTTCTAGAAATCTACCCAGCTTCAGGAATGTGAAATGCAATTTACAAAGTCTAGGAAGTAAAGTTGTTTCCAAAAAACTATGACACTGAATAAAGATGATTAAAACCAAACCCCTTGATAATATCACTGCATGACTTCTGTTCAAATAACCGATCACCTGACAAATGTAAAGTTATACTTCTCATCAAATAAAAAGCCAACTGAATTGGAAGAAGAGGAGGTTGCCTCCCAGTATCTCAAGAAAAACGCCAGTGCAATGAATTAACTTGTTCTTGGGTGGTTCTACTGCCCCTTGACAGACCAGGCACCTTCACAGCTTTTGAATCTGGAGGCGGCTGCTGAATAAACCTATTAGCAGGGTAGAGGCACTCCAGCAGAACAGATTAATAAAAACAAAATATCTGAGAGTTGGACCTTTTTTTTAAAAAAAAAATCTATCTAAAATTTAAATGTAAATCCATTTCTTTTAGCGTAAATCATTTACAGTTAAAGGTGAGATGTTGACTTTACACCTGTCTTCCCGTGATCTGTCTGAACTACTTCAGGTAAGAAATTGGTATGGCAATGCTCAGCTTGCACCAGACTTTTTTTAAATGCCAAGTTATGTGGGGAGAGAAGGGACTAGAAAAACATTTTAATAAACATTCTCTTCATATATTCAGCATATTCCAAATTAATTTATAGGACAACCCCATTTGCATCTATTCAGCAAAGTTTCCACTAAGTCTGATCCAAAGAATTCAAAATAGTAAAGAAAATGTTGAAAATAAATAAATAAATATCATTAGGTTTTCTAACAACTTAGACAACGGATAGTCTGAATATGTTTATGATATCTTAACATGTGCCAATTATAGTGTCTTTATGAGGAAGAAAGTCCTGAGTTCAGCTCAGAGGCCTGTATGGATCATGCTACTGTCAAGAGCGTGAGGGAGAAACAACACAAGGATGGTGTTTCAGTGTGGATCCTCTTTTTCTCCCCACAAACACTGGGTCTGACAGTGGTGCAGAGGAAAGCCTCTTTTCTCCTCCATGGCCACAAAGCCAGGAATGCCGCTCTTAGCCCTGGCTGCCTCTGAGGTACCCATGCTGGCATGGTGCCAGAAGCAATCTGAGGCAAGGGGGCTGGCCTTGAGTTGGTTCTAGCTGGTGCTGGCTAGTTCCAGCTGATGCCAGCAGACCCTGGTGTGCAACAGAGGAGGGGTCAGGAACAAAGAGATGAAGTAGGAAAAAGAGGTAGGGTAAGGTGGCATTTTAAGATTTTAAAATCAGTTTTAAAATCAGTATTAAACTGATTTTAATCAGCAATAAGTGAAATTAATTTTCCTCCGGTCAAACCTGGTTTGCCAGTGGTGGTGATATGCGAGCAGTTTCCCTGTCTGGTGAACCCATGAGCTTATCCATCTTGTTTCTTCTCCCATGCCACTGAGGAGCAGGGTGAGGGTAGCCAGCTGCTGGACAAGGTGAAGCCATCACCACATGCTTTACCAGAAGCAGGAATAAAAACATCTCTTCCAAAATCCAGAGAATTCTCTGATTTTCAACAAGAACAGCTGACACCTGAACCTTGCTGTCAAAGCAAGACCAAGAGCGACCAGCCTCTGGAGGCTCCAATAGGGTTTGCCAGGCTTCAGACCAGCAATCCCCAACACCACCTGCAGCCAAAAACTGCAAAAGCAAAGCACTTATTAGCTGTACAACACTGATATCTTTGGATCAGCAAGGTCAGTGACCACCTCTCTAGATTTTCCTGCTACTGTTTTACGTCAGACATACTACCTAACAGAGGGGGAAGAACGTAAATGAGGAATAAATGAGAAGATAATCTGACCACTAAAAACTCCAGGTATCACCTAAACTGCATCCACGTTGCTGGAAAAAAGGTGGCAGGTCAAGGAAATATCTGCAGTTCCATTTGAGATTAAAAAAAGAGAAAGCAAAAAACCCTTTAATTTTTCACTGGGTAATGCACAAGGTAGTCTCAAGTATGCATCCAAAATTATTATCTTGTAGCCAAAAGCACTTTACTGGACACACAGTTGAAGCTTAATGGACACTAATCACTGCTAGAACAGATAGTCCTCCCCATCGCCAAGGCTTCTTTTGGGAATCAGGGATTTGCTTGCGACACAGAGGTGCCTGTTAGAAGAGTTTCTGATGAACTTCAGTGGAGTTCAATACCTCGTTTTTCCTCTGTGGCTTTATTATTTTTCTTTTAAAGTAAATTATCTCTCTGCTGTGCTGCCGAAACATTTTTGTCTGTTTTGCAGATAAAAACCACAGTTATAATTCTTTCCAACCCTTGTGCTATGAAAGAGCAATCCCTTACAAAAGGGATAGCAGGTTAGCAAAATACCCAGTATGTGCTTGAGTGAGTCTAATTTAATACCTATGCCACCTCATATTCTATGAATCTTTTTATTTATCGATCAATAAAAAGTAGCTCGCCCACAGGAGGTGTGTCACTGCCCCAGTGAAGTGTAAATATCACAAGATGGCACAGGAAATAACAAAACCTCCACTTTTAAAATTATTTTTTTAAAAAACTCCACTTGTCTACTTCCCAGAGGTATTGTGGAGATTAATTAGCTTGTGTTCATAGACTATTCTGAAGGTGTAAGAATATTACTGCCTGATGGAAAACAGATCTCCTGAGGTCTTGCATGGAATAACCCAATATATAACTGACAAGGATTTCTTGCCCCATTACAGCTTTCTCAGCTAGTTCTGCCATCTTCTACTAGAAGTAATTACAAGGGAGAAAATCCCCCCAAACTTTGGATCCCATGCAGTAATGATGAAGTTTCTTCAGCACTCTTTGTGCAGGCATAGAGAAGACCTTCACTGAACACCTTCAGAGACATTTCAGCTCAGATGGAAACCTGCCAAAGGCCACAGCAACAACCCATAATGCCAAAAAAAAATACAGGGATTTACACATTTTCAGCACCCTAGAGAAAAAATACAGGCCACCTCACTGATTATTATAGCACAATACCAGCCAACCCTCCTTGTCTGTATTTGCTTGCAATGAGAACATCCAGCATCCAATGACATGGAGAAAAGCAAGCAGTACACTGTACTTATTTGAAACACAGCTATTTTCTTTAGAGTTCCCAGAAGCACGATTCAACTGGTCCTCCACAAGGGTTCCATGTTTCTGTACAGGTTTGTCCATCGCATATTGTATGTGTAATTTTCTTCTTTTGAAGTCTGGACTATCAGAAGATTGCAAAAGCACGCGAATCCTGCAGAAATGGATGAACTTTTAACCAAACACACATATGGCTAGCATGGGATAGGGAACTTAAGGCTGTGGCTGGGACAGAAAAATGTGCAAGCCTAGTGAAATAGTTGTCAAAAGCGAGACATGAGTCCTCACTGCCGTGCCCAAAGAAATACCAGAAGTAGTTCAAGTAACAGTAGCTGTAAGAATGCGAGAGCACAGACTTAAGCAGTGTCAGAAGTGAGTAGCAACACAAGCTCCTCTGACAATCTCGTGCAGCCCTTGCTCAAATCTCTGCTGCCTGGGCTCTGCTGTTTCTTTAAGTGCCCTAGCTAGCTCAAAGCTAAGACAGAGAGCAGCTTCACATTACACCCGAGCCACTGGAACTCCAGGCTGCTCCATGGAACAAGTGCAGAAGTGGAAATAGTTTGGCTCTTCTACCATCCTTGAGCAACACACTCCCGCCATCTCCTTTGTGCTGGAGCCACCACATGGCTGCAGGGTTACTTGGAACATCTACCAGATCAGATTCAAAGCTTACCTATCAACACATGTATGTGAACATGATTTTGCTGAGTGAAGTCAAATCCATTGACCCGGCAAGTACATTGTAGACCAAAGAGGGTAGTGAAGTGGGGAGACAAGAATGTACACACCCTTGCGCAGTGGAGAGAACTTTCTAAATTTAATTATATACAAACTAGATGCACTTAATTTCATAAATACTTGAATTGTCAGATATCAATTCATGCTAAGGCAGTAAATTGATCAGCAGCTAATTCTGTTGCCAATAACAAAGTCCAAACCAGATTTAATTACTTCAACGTTTTTAAACTTAGTTCAACAGTTCAAATTAACTCTAGACAAGACTTCAGATAAGGAAATTCAGGCTGTAGGGAGGAAAGTTAATTTTCCATTAAGTGTTAAGCTGTTGTTACTGATGGTAAAAAGGCAAGCATACATGGTTTGGTGAAGTGTAATTACTTTTTGCCACAAGATCAAGCAACTATAAAAGAGAACCTACAAAATTTAACACTCCGCAGTAAGTTCATGCATGATTTGAGGTAGATTCCTCTAATGAATGTAATAAATGACTTGTTGTTGAGAAAGTAAAGAAAATGATAGCTTCCTTCTTAATAAACTGTGGTTTGTTTAGAACGCAGCCAACAAATCTGCCCCAGATGGTCCAAGAGCTACCAGTTCTTAGCAATCACTAAATTGCACAATGTGCTCCACTTATCAAGTGCTCTTTATGCTCACATCACGAAATTTAAAAAAACCTCTAAAGCTATTTTTTTGTGTGTGCTGGAAGTAGCAGGCAGGGATGTAATAATACATATCCAAGGGGAAAAAAAACCCCACCCTAATGGATTATGTGTCAATACTAGAAAGTTAAGATTATGTGTTCTTACCCCCGTTAATCTCCCCTGTAGAAAGGTTAGAGATCCAAACTGATAAAATTTGCTTCATGACAAAACTTGGCATTCAGTGCTGATGATCTGGGTCCAGGGGAATAAAGTTTCAGCAGCATTCAGAACAAAACAAAATCCTTCGGCTTCGTGTGCATATAGAAGAAGAAAAAGATAGCAGCTTGGCAATTTTCTCTTTACAAATAACTCCAATTGCCCAGGGGGAATGTCACTGAGATCCAGGCATCCTGTTTGTTACACCTAGCCTCCCTGGAGTCAGTTTTAATTTCAAGCAGAGTTGTATAAATTCTTCATCCTTCCAAGGCAAGGCAAATTGCACTGTACACTGTCCAAATTTCAGATTCCTTCAGGGCTCCTCCCAAAGTTTCCTAACCTCTTTTGTGGATGCAGAAGGTAGCAGGACACTTTTCATACGGTACCTGTTTCCCTATGTGGCCCGTTGTTTCTTTTTATGATGCCCAACACGATGGGTAAACAAGGTCATCTAAAGCCAGTTAGAAGTATTAGAATTTCAATGGATCTTGGCATAGGTACAATCCCTACTTACCATACTCAACAGGAGATAGTGTTCCAACTCACCAGACGGTGAAGCAGGCAATGGAGAGAGTCTTTAGAAAACCCTCGTTTGTGCTATTACACAACTCAAAGGCTTCAGATCTCAGCTCACAAAAGGCTCACAGGCACAGGTTCTAGCAACGCTGTCAGCTCAGGGCTGTGAAGAGCAGAGCCGTGCGGCTAAGCGTGCACTGTACCCACCTGCAGCCAGTTCTTCAGCTATGACCACGCAGTGTCAAACCACACAAGCGCAGAGCGGTGCTTTCTGTACTCATCTCAGGTACCACCTTTCAGCTGTTGGGGCCCTTTTAACTTAAAAGAGTTTTGGTATGAAGCACTTACTGGTCAAGAAGAAAAAATAAATCCCAAAACACTCGTGGAGGAGGGTTGCTAATTTAAACAAAAAAAGGCAATGGTTGGTAATGCATCACATCCTTCAGGCTCCTGGGTTTGCATAAAGGAGGATGTGAATCTCTCTCACCTGTGTGTTTGTGCATGTATATTCAAACACGCTCGTGCAAGCCCAGTGCAGGCAAACCCAAAGAGCTGCAAACAAGTAAAGTCAGCACATCTGAATCCATCTTCCTGCCAGAGATACTGCTATTCAACACACCCCTCAATTTGAGGGCTAAACCCAAAGCCCTGTTTTGCATCCCTGCCATGCATAACAGTTGACAGGAGATGGATGTTTTGCAGATAGCAACAGGGTGAAAAAGCAGAGAGCACTACTGGAAAAATCATTTCATCAAGATACATCATAAATCCCTACAGCTGAGATACAGGGGGATGTAAACTACATTTTTCTTCCCCCTTCACTTTTTAACAGCTATTCTTTGTAGGCAAACTTGAATGGTGGAAGGGGAAGGGACAGCCCTCTCTTCAGCACACATACAGTTTGGTCAGATGTTACAGGAAGCTCATTATTTCAAATTCCTGCATCTTTCCTAAGTAAATCTTTACTGAACACATAAAGACTGGCGCATTGCAGATTCTTTCATTGACCGGGTCACAATCAGTCTCTCTTCTTCCAAACCAGACCACCTCCCACCCCCCCAGTTAAAGCAGTAACCTGTTGCAGGTATTCTTCCTAATCCTTAGTGCACAAGGATCATCATTACATGGCGAGCACAGAATAAATCTAATTGTTCTTTCATCACAAAGTACTCCTTTCAATTAGAATATACAGAAAGCAGGGCTCAGCACTGGTTTAGTTGCAAACAACCTTGGTCTAAGAAACAGCAGCTACTGAAGTAACCCTAGAAACCTTTTTAGCTAATGCCAGTTCTCTCCTGCCAGGTCTCTACCTGAAGGAAGAGCACAGCCTGTGTATTTTCTTGCAGCAGTCACCCCCACGTAGGGCTCAGCAGTGGCTGCAGGAGCTGTTGGAAGAGGTACAAACCAGACATCACTTATCTAACCTTCTGTTGCTCACCTCCATTTTCAGGCCTCTGGAGATAACCCTTTAAAACAGTACGGAGGCAGGGTTTCTGCACAGCTCACTGGTCACCTGACAGCGACGCAGTATGGATGTGGCACCCAAACTGATCGGTGCTTAATTTTTATCACTTCTCCCCTTGACTGTGTGATCAGAAGTCTTTCTGAACTCAGCAAAACTTTTACAGGAAAACAGATGAGCTCGAGGGAATGCAAAGGGGGTGATCACTGCAAGGAAAATCTATCAACCATGCAACTAAGCCAGAGGGTCAGGAAATCAGAAGTCATGTTTGAAGCTCAAAATTCAATCTTTGCCAAATGTCAGAATTGTACGTGTAACTCACCACAGTGCAGGAGGTATATTTTCTTTATTAGCTCCAAAGCACACTCCTGAAGGTGTTCAGAGCACCAAACTGCCAATTTTAGCAGCCTCAGTCTTTCTGGAAAAGGCAGCGATAGCTGCAGTTGCTTTGGAACTCAGTCCTGTGCTTAACTTGAAGAAATTCAGGTTTGAAAAAACCCAACTTGGGTGATTTACCACCAAGCTAGAAACACAGACTAGCTGCCTACCATACAATAGCTGTGTGATCAGGAAAGTAAGTGTGCCTAATTTCCTATCTATTTGCATTTTAGCACTGATGCCCCAACTGTAGTGCTCATGTTGCAAGACTGTTTTCATCCAAAGATGCCCAGACTCCTTCCTGTATTATCACTGGGCCATGTATGAACTTTGTAGGAACTCAGTACCTCCAAGACCTTTGTCTCTCTCTCTCAAATGCAGTATTTGTTGGCTAAGAGACACAAATTACTGGAGAAAAGCGTGGACAGACACAGATACGACACCAGTTTTACTTCATTCCAAAAAATCAGGCTGAAAACAACCGGAGAAGTCTCTGAATGAGGGAGGTTACAGTTGCTTTCTGACAGCAGGCACTGAAGGTTATCTAGTCCTAGCTTCCTGCTGGAGCAGAGCCCTGCCAACACCCAGTAAGGTCAGCTGTGACATTGTCCTGCTGAGCCATGAAAGCCTTGAAAGATGAAGTTTCTATAGCCTTGCTGGGCAACCTGTTTTAGTGCTGCACTACCCTCCAGGTGCCATAGTCTCTCTTAATCTCTCAATCTGAATCTCCCAAGGTGCAATCTGTGGCCAGTTCTCTGTTGTTTCATCATCTGCCACCATCCAGGAGGGTTTGGCTCCATTACAACTAACTCTCAAGTAGCCACAGACTACACAGACATCAGATTAATCACGTAGCCTCTTTTTTTGTTTTGCCACCCTAACCAATCCAAGCTCTCTCAGCCTCTTTTCATGGGTCCCATACTCCTGAACAAAGTGACCTTGGCAGATCTCTGCTGAAGCCTCTCCAGATTCTTAACACCCTTCCTCAAGTGGTGGGTCCCACACTGGACTCTGTATCCTCACTACATCATCAGAACACATCACAGGACATCAGCATGACTGCTCTGCCAATGCCATGTAAGCGGCTGCAGACACAGCCTTTGCAGGGACACTCGGAGAACGGCAGCTCATGAGGAGGTTTGGTCCAAGGAGAAGAACAGATGCTAACAGTAGGTTGCATGGATGGAACTGTACCAAAAGACGGAAGAAGAGCTGCAGAGCTGTGATGCGAGTCAGCAGCTGAGTAACAGCTATTCATGTCCTACAGAGAGGGTTAAGGCTCTAAAGACCAGTTGGTTTTCTGAGGAAGTAAAGAGGACTCAAGCACAAAAGTTTGGAAGATGAGCCAGAGAGCTACGCAAGGATGAACAGACACTGACACACAGAGCTGTGTAGAAGGTCCTGAAAGGCAGATGGCTTGCTTATCCAGACTGTCCTCAATCTCTGTGGCTATTCTCTCTCTCTAGAGAGAAAGAAGAATTGGAGTCTATTTCCTGGGGAAAAAAAAGAAAAAAAGAAAAGGGGAAAGAAAGCTGCTCTAATTGTGTGGTGCCAGACACTTTTGTCAGCAACAAAGATAGTTTAAGGAGTCCCTGCCTCCTCTCCTCCCATCTTTGGCAGCCATTCCATCAGAGCTCCCCATCTACATGCCATGTTAATATTGTTTAGAACAATTAGATCAGCGAAGGCAATGACAGCCAGCATTTAGTGTGGGTTGAGTGTACAAACTGTTTTCCCACTGATTAGACCAAGTGACTGGATTAAAAAAAAAAAAATAAATCTGTCGGTGCTGGTGACTCCAGGTGAGGACAAAGTGAAAATCTGTGAAGAGCATCTTCACCTCCGACCCGCTTCCAGCAATCTTTTCTCAAGAGCCTTCATATTCAGCAGTCATGAATGCAACTGAGAAAATAACATGGTCAACATGTTTCAACAAGTGAAACAGTCTTCATTTTCTTCTTGGATGACTTAATCTCAAAATATAGAAAGATTATCTATTTGCACCAACATTAGGCTTTCTGAGCATCAGAGAATCTCAGAAACCCCTCCTCCTGATGCTGTTCTTTCCTATCAATTTGAAAATAAATTAAAAGCCAACCCCAAACTCATTTCCTCATTTTCAATGCCTCCCGGTATTTTGACAAAATCAGGAAAAAATATCTCTTATTAATGGCACAAAGATGCTCTGAGGCCCCAGAATCGAGACTTTCACTCTGTACTCTCCTTCACAAGTCCCATTTAGTGTGAGCAGGTGGCAAGAAGGAAGCAGAGCAAGAGAACAGAGGATTATTTTGGGAAAGGAAGCCGTAACTGTTACTAGCCTGTCAAACAGTATGAATGGTGGAAATCTGAATCACGCTGTTACTGTATGAATGGTTATGCCCACTGTGCTGTTATAAACGACAATCCTTTGCAAAGGGAGCTATCTCCCCAAGAGGAAAATGCACACCTGTTAGTCAGAAATGAGTGGGATGGGAAGCAGAAATGGAGGCAAATACAAGGGACAGACTAGCTTGAGTTTTCTTCATCTTACCCCTTCCTGTAGCATTTAGGTGCTGGTCTCCAGGGCCTGTATCACTACTTCATACCAGAATTAGCCCATTGAAAGTAACGCTTGAAAGAAGGCGGCAAGAGGCTGTCAAGCTGGAGTTAGAGAGAAATTACAGCTACGTTTTTAGCTTCCCTGAATGGAAGAGCTTCTGAGTAAGTGCTGCCAAGATGAAATCCTAGCAAGTAAATGACATATTTAGAGTGTGCCTATTCACTCACAGAGAGGTATTACTACAGTGATACAGATAACGCACCAAGGAAATTTCATGGCATATTTTTAACGGATGGGTTGCTGACACAATTCTTCTGTACAATGTACTTTCCAGATGGGAACTAAGAATTTAACATAAGAAACAACCTCCCCACTGCCTGCAAGCAGAGGGCAAGCCTTGAAGTAGACGGTGAGTGTCCTCCCGAGTTACAGTTTTTCAATGATCTTATTAGTTTTCACTGTTTAAACAAGTAATTTTCTATCTTGAGTTTTATCTTTGCATCTGTCCCTCCAGCTCTCACCGAGGGTGACTAGTGGTTTCTGCCCGTGCAGAAGGGATGGCTCAGCTGCTCTTCTAGCAGCTGCTGAACCATCACAAATTACAGCTTACTGTACTGAAGTACAAGGAAATTGGTGTCTATCTTAGTATGCAGGACTGTAAACCATGGTGGTTCAGCAGCTGCCTTGCAAACAGCTGAGCCAACCCTGTAGGAAGGCTAAAAATGAAAGAGCCGGCAAGAATGACTACAACAGCCCTTGGGTAAAGTACACTTGACTTAAAGTTGACCTTTGGCGAGTTACACATCTTTTGCTTCAACTTCTCAGCTGTAACGTGGGTAGTTTCTCTCCCACACACTTCCTAGGAACAGAGCTACAAGCATGTGTGCACACTGCTATGGAGAATGCTACAGAAAGTCACAGGATGGGTACTGCTGCTGGTTATGCAGAGCGCACGAAGAGCGTGTGCTGTTCCAGTTGCTCCACCAACATAAAGCTTGACCTCAGACAATACTCTAGAGCTTTCGCACAAGGTGCCACTGTAATGTTACAGATGAGAAAGCGTCCCATCACCTGATCTTCCTTTTTCTTTACATAAATAAATTGCAAGAGAGGTATGGCACCCGTACTTAGCCACACAAGCATAATCTGTGAGTAGTAATTTCAGGTCCCATCACAAGATGTGTAGTATGCTGTTGCCATGTTATGCCCGTACTTCCCTAGAACAAGCTAGATATTCTTACTGGTTCTGCATAGCAATTTCTCTGCTAGATATTTGAGCTGCCTCTGCTGTGCTTTTCAGCTTCTAGTGTCCATTCCAAAGCTATTTTAGTCCAGTTGTTATCTGTACTGCTGGTGATACATTCTGACTGCCCCCATCTGCTTCTTTCTCTTTATAAAGATGTTCCAAGTTTTCCTTCACTGGTTTGTCCTCTGGCTGAACACCTTGACACAAACCTGTCCCCGCTGCTCTCTATCAACCCACTTTTGTGCCATGAACAGGACTTCTGGAATCATGATAAGAGACATTTCTAACCAGGATGTGAATACAAGGGAATGACCTAGGGTGCTGCAATTAGAGATTATATATAACCTTTCCTCTCACTCACCCTCGGCCTTTCTCACAGCATGGGCGTTGTTCAATTCTTCTCCAACTCATGCTCTCCTTCTTTCCTTCCCACTGCATGCCCAGTTCCTCTAGCTATGCGCTTTGTGAGATCTATATTCACTGCAGTCGCAGCTCTCACGTGGAGAAGGCCACGTGGCTATGTGTTTCTCCTGTACTTTTATTATATTCTTGTCAGGCATACATCAAGTAGCACGCTACAAGATGCCACATGCATCTGAAATTGTAGCAAAACACACAGGAAGGCAGATGCCCAAACAGCACAGTCACCTGGTCAGCATGGCAATTCAAGACAAATGAAGAAGGTTACAGGGTTACATTTAAAAACATGACTCCGGGATTTCCAGCTGCTCACTGAAGTCTAGAAACTCTTCTATGCTTCTTTTTTGGCACATGGTATAGAAAGAAGGCGTTTAAATCCCAGATTTCAAAGGCTTTTCTAGCGTACAAAGCTACAAATAATATTCATCACGTAGTGCAGACTGGCATTCATCTCACTAGCCACACACCTTGAGTAAGTATTTGCCTGTATCACTGTGTAAATGTATTTAATACTGGTTTTAGTCCTGAACAAGAATAAGTAGTTTTTCATAAAGCAAACCATGATGATCATTTAGAGCTGCATTGGAAATGCCACAAACAAATGCAGTAGAGCTTTGGTTTATGCCACTCATCTTGAAGTATTTTGCAGTTTTCCTTCCTAAACCCCTGACCTGCCCTGTTTCTTTTCAGATTTGTAACCCAGGAGTCAAAACAAACAAACAAACAAAGAACCCTGTCTGCCTTCCTCAAATAAGGAGCAGTAAAATAGTGCTGCTGGCAAGTACAAATAGATAAGTACTACAGTTGCACTGTCTTAATTACTATCTGGAAGAGTGGGCTTTTAATGACTTGCGTGCAATATACTCACAAAATAAATTCCTTGGCATAGAAAACAGCTGAGCCTGTGAAATGAAAAATACCCTACCCACTCTTCCCCTTTGATAGTGATGTTATCAAGGCTGCTTTACTGTCTGGAGATGCACATTACTTTCTTCCTCATAGCTCGCTCTTTCCCAGGACTGATATTTTTTTAACAGCTGAACTAGGGAAGAATTTTGCTCCTAGATCCCATCAGCCTATGCTAAAGAAAGCTTCTGGTATATGTTGGGAATAGAAAGAAGAGTTTCCTTGTGTGTGGTTCCTGCCTCTCTTCACTTTTCCTTTCTTCTGTAAGGAGTTGGAGTAATACTTTTTATGCAACCACTGGTGGGGTGGAATAAAGAGGGGGAGCTGGGCCAACACTGGACTTGGGAAACTACTGCAACAGAGCTTTTGGTCTGTCATTTTTAACATCTGCTCTTTCTTTTGCTCTCCCTCAATTTCAACACATATAATTATAGCCAACAGCAGCAGGCAGTTGGCTGGTTCTTTTAGGAACTTCATCCTGAACAGGCACGAGCTAAGTTATACAAAAAACCTGTTAGCCAGTACTTGCTATGAAAGTATGAAGCAAAGGAAGTTCCAGAGGGGCTCAAAGCTAGGGAAAACGCAACCACATAACGGTTCTAAAAACCAGTGGGACCCACTTACAGCTATTTGCAAACGCTGCACTCCTACTGACCCGCACTCAGCAGCTCTCGGTTATAAATCCCAGGGCAGTCTAGTAATCTTACAAACACAACTACAAACCTTCCCATGTGCAGCAACAGCCTGGCTTTAATAACCTCACTGATGTTTGGATGCATCCTGGCACTTGGAAGTCACTTTGCTGACAGGCATTTACAAACAATGCCGTGATTGCACGATCTCCACCACGACCACCTAGCTGCGACACTACCCACCTCAGATACCCACTTCTTCACAAGGATGCTGCCCGGGAAGCAGCACCGTGCAATACAGCTCGCAGCTATAAATTAAAATGAATTTGTTATGGCCAGGGTTTAGACTTACCTAGTTTGGTGGCCCCCTCTTGTGGGTACTCGGGGAACTGTCCCTCGGAGGGGACGCTCACCGTCCGGCGCAGGCAGCGCCCTTTCGTAGCATCCACCTGTGTGTCCTGGACCCCATCGATAGGCATCTGCATAAAAAGGATGCCGATAGCTGTTAGTTTGCCACCGGGCCACACTTTTAATATGCCATCCGGTAAGAACTTCACTTTTCTAGTCATCTGCTAGTAACTTTTAGGCGCAGTTCGGCATACTACAAAATTCCTGAGACTTGCCAGGAAAGCACTGCAGCCATGAGGAGCATGAGTGCCTGCAGATGGGTGCACAGCTTGGAGAGAGCTGCGTGCATGTATGTGGCAACCTGTGCTCCACAAGTATCAAGTCACGACACAGCTGACCTATGTGACTAAGGCGACAGTCCTGCCCTTCGAAACTGGTTCTCCAACACCAGACCCATTGCTACCCTGCCTTGCTCACTTCCACGCTGGGAAAGTCAGGCAGAGGCTGGTGGTGAGGTGGCTGCATGAGAAACTTGGAGATTAGAAAAGCATTTTTGCAGTCTCAGCATGTATCTGGTGATCAGCTACAGCATGTCAGAGGAAAATGGATATTTGGCTGGGGAAAGGGAATACCAGCTATTAAGTCGAAGTCATCCTAAAACTGGGACCTCAGGGTCCACACTATTCCATAGTAATAAAATTCTGCACACTGGTTCTCTTTAGAAGTACTGAATGTATAAAGACACTGTTTCTCTTCTGAAATTCTGACAGAACTTGACCCCTCAGGGTTTGCTGCCCCCAAACCTTGCCTTGAAACATCTGCCTGGACAACTATATTTTGCTAGAGAGGTGCTGATGATGGAAATAAAAGCATCAAATTCTGCTACCTACCACTACAGCTGCAGGGTATTTAGACCACAGCCCAGAGCTCAAAAAGAGCCAAAGTGAACAGTCTTTATGTCCAACAGCATGTATGTCTGGGGACATGAAACTAGCCTGATGTACCCGTAATCCAGTCCCCCCAAAAAAGGGATTTGGAGGATAAGGTTGAGAACCCAACTACTTTATGGATTTATGTGGACACTTTTACGTAAGCTGATGCTGTTGACAAGATCAGCACAGGTTAATTCAAGCATCAGTTACTTTGCATATAGAAAGGCAGACACAAAAAAAGCTTCAGACAGCTACTTGCTCCCTGGAGTTGCAATCCAGATTGCCCAAAGCCACAGGAGATGTCTTTCCAGCAGGAGGAAGACATTCTTCACTGTACTTTTCTGAAGAACATACACACTGTTCTGAAGAGGGTCAGAAAACAACAAAGATCTTTCAAGCAGGTGAAAGGCTGGTCACCAAAGATGGGAGACTGCGTGGGAAAGTATCTTCTCCAGAACCAAACTAAGCAGGTTCTTGGCCCATGGTCACCATTTCTTCCTTGACTGAATCACTACCAAGTGGGTACCTGAGGCCAGTGCTACCTTCTACAGGACCTCTGGGCCCCAGGTACCCCAAAGAACTGGCACAGAGGGGTGGCACCAGAGGTGGGATGTGATGATTGATTAACAAGTCCAGATAATGTAATGCTGTGTCTCAACAAGAGGACACTGCAGTCAGGGAACTGGGAATTCTGAGTCCACTAGCTAGTCCGCGTCACTTGTCTGAGGAAGCCATGCCATGCTTCCTGCTGGCCTGACTGATAATCTTGGTTATGACCACACCTTTGTAGGTCTGTGCATGCTCAGGTATTAAGTTTAGTTCAGTATTGGTGAATTAATGGATTTTTTTGTCATTTCAACCTTGGTAACAGTAATGAGTTAGTGCATTTCTTGTTGTAACAACCCAGGTAATCACACTCAGATGACCCAGACCCATATTTGTTACCACCCCATTATTTAGAGATAAACTGGTTAGCCTAAAGCCATTGCTCTGGTGTCTGGAACCTGTAACTTGGTGGGGCTGCCTTAAGCCCAGATATTTAACAGTTGGAAGAAACCCCAGGGATGAGGGAGAGACACAGCATCCGGGGGCTGGAGATAGGCAGAGCCCCACAGCACTCAAAACACTGTGGCGTACTTTTGACGAGGACATTGGCATCAACAGTACAACTGTGATATGTGCAATATGGGAATTTAATTTTCATATCACTACGTAGAAGACAGCTTGGAGCTAAAGGAACAGAAGCCCCCGTGATACTTCCTGTGCTGCTTATCCTTTCATATCTTCAATCATCACTAAGACCCGAGTATTAATAGCAAACAAAAAGATATTATTCATTTGTACCCAAGGTTTTAAGAGATGTACAAGATACTGTACTATTTTAGAAACACGCTCCACTACAATGGTGCTCTCAGACTAGTTCTGGCATTTCCTGACTTTTAAGCACTTAGCATTCTCCTAAGGTCATTTTTTAATGCTATTTATTACCACGCTAGTCTATTTGTCTCCTTCAAATGGTGCTCGTTTTTCAAACCCTGTTTCCCAAATCCCTCGTGGTTATTCTGTTAAGGCTGCTTTCTTTGCTGGTAGGGTTTTGCAGCAGCTCCTTTGCTGAATGATCTCTGTGAGAGAGCACATTAAGAAGCAGAGATTAATTTTGCTAGTTAATGCCACACTCACTCAAACAAGATCATGTATTGGCTTTTCAGTTTGCATCTGGAGGCTCTGCTCAGTCTTCGAAATGCTCCTGTGTTCCACTGCCCCTTCTGCGCCCCCTCATTTCCTCCAGAGCATTTTTTGGTAGGATGCTGCAAGCTGTATCTCCAGAACAGTTCCCATCAGCGATACCGGGTGCCTGCTTCTGCACACCTTAACGCATCCCTCCTTTCTCAGTGAACTTGTCACACTTATGCTTGCCAGTTCTGTATGGATACAGCTCCTGTGGGGCAGATGTCTCCACTGTTGGATTTCTTTAACAGAGAAGTGAATAGAGTCCCTAATCTTTTACCTCTTCTGTACCTGCCCATGCTTTTGAACACTGGATCACAGGAACATTCTTTCAACCTGACGTGAAAAAAAACCCCAGTGTTACTACCAGCGTGTATAAGAACAGTGACCAGAGTCAAGAGGGTGTTAGGGATGTGCTGACTTGCTGCTGAGGATAAGGATGAGAATGGTGATCAAGGCCATGCCATCCTTTCTGTCCTTGGGAAAAGCAAACAGGCTTCAGCACACCGGAGTCAATGTCAAAAACAAATCTCCTCCTGCATACCAGAGACAGGATTTATCTTCAAAGAGGAACTAAGCCGTTAACAGGAAGACTGTCTAAGAGCTCAGGTCCTAATTCTGGGTCACTTAGCCTTTTGTCCTTAAAAATTTGCCCAGAGTAGGAAAACATTGTTTGGCTGCATGCTAAAAAAAGGTTCATCAGTGTAGCTGCGTCCATCCAGCGTAGTATGGCCCACACCAGCAAACGACTGCTTCTGTCAGCGTATTTACAGTGGCTTGAAACAAGCCTGACACTGTTTACTTCACTCAATAATTCTGTAAATTGTATAAGGAACATCATTTTATCACCACACAGCTTGATCTACACCAGAGAATGTACAAACACAATTTTATGGACATGATTCAAGTAGCAAAGTAGCTAAAAAAACCAAAAACCACCTCCCTTAAGCCAGACTTAAAAGTGCCATGTGAAGTAGCACTCCTCCAAAACCATGGCCTCAGTCTGTCCCGACAGGAAAGAGCGAACACCAAGACCGCAGGACCAGTATAAGATCTGATGCTGATCTGATGCTGATCTTAGCATAAGATCAGCCTGCTCTTAAAAATGAGCAGGTGAAACAAGTGTGGTCAGCAGCTCTGCATCTCTTGGGGCTGGCAAGATTTTAACCAAGTATAGAGGCTGCTCCGTGGTATGTCAAGCACATTTACAGATGGGGTGGCACCAAAACAAGCACACAACTGAATACGATATAAACACCAAGCCAGACACCTGCAACCCCCTGACCCGCCTCTAGCCCCTATTGCTGCAGCGAGCAGTTTGGCAGAGGACCAAAGGGAACGAGCAAGTCTTGCAGTCAGGACTCTAATGGCAGTTTAGGCTTTCAGCTCTTATTTCGTTCTTTTCTCCATCCAGCTCTGTATTCCTGTTCTCTGCCCCGCTGAGACTTCACCAGCTTGGGAATTGTCCTGCCCTGAGCTGACATGCCGAAGCTGATGGCTTCGGGGCTGGACTCCAAGCAGCATAACTCTGGGACAAGAAGGTGTGTACGGACAGTCCAAATGCTGATAATTTTGACCATCTTGATAATTTTGATCATAGGCAAATTTCTCAATCAAATGAGGACAGGTTCATAGCTCGGACACTAAACTCTTGGACAGCATCACAGCTCACCTGTCACTGGACATGCAAACTGAGCTAAGCTCTAAGAAAGGAAAAAGAAAAGAGGTCGGAAAAAAGTTTCTTCATTGCAGATAGATTTTTTTTGAGACTGGAAAGACCATTTCAAGATAAAAACTTGGAAAGTTGCAACCTTTCTGAACTAGTAGTCAGGAAGTGTGGAATCATGTCAAAAAGTTAAATAATTAATTTTAATTTGTACCTTCCTCAAGAAGGTTTAGAAGCTGGCTAAAATTTTGCCATACAAAGCCACTTGTGTTGACAGCAAACATTCCTTTGAGCTTTTGGAAAAGGAACAATTACATCCATTTGGGAAGAGATGCAAATCTTTTCCTGTGACTGGGTCCAGATTTGGCAAACTCCCATTTACAGGTAAAACACAGTTGCTGTAAGTTCCCAACATGAACAACTCTTTAGAGAATGGCAGTGGGCATTTCTGAAGAGCCTTCACTGGAGCCTCCTGCATTGGTGCTTGCTCTTGCTATCTTCTCTTGGGATTGCCACTGCCGCTTAGCTACTGATGTCAGTCATAGGAGATGGCAGAGTAAGGAAATACATCAGAGACATCCCACTGTTGGCCACGGTCACCAGCAGCAATAAGTAGTAGACCTTGTCACAGTGAATGTAGTTCTCTACTCTCCATTGCCCTTGATTAAAACTACCTCTAAACCCAAGAAGAAAGATGAGGTTTCATGTGCAGGGAGGAAAAAGGAAGAGCCTAATGTAGTGAGAAGTGTTCTTCAGCTCCAAGCGAAGGCAAAGTTGAAGGATTCTGCAGGACAGCAGCCAAGGCACAGACAAAGACTAACTCAACAGCAGCCCGAAGCCAGACGCAGCCATTTGTCACATCCCTTGCAGAAGTTCTGTGCAGTGGATTATCTATCCAAGCCCACTCTTCATAAACACCAACTCGTTGCCTTTCCTGGTTTAAACGGCACTGGTTTCGCAGACACTTCTACTGCGCCCTCACAGCTCTTACCCTATGGAACAGGTCTCTCAAACAATGACAGTATCTATGCCTTCCTGACTGCCTTTCTCATAGAAAAAGTGAGTGAATCAATCTAGACCTGTTCTCCTAGTTTTGGAAGATGCTGCTGGATGCTCATCACATCATGATACACTGTAGTAATTGCACACCACCTGTCACTCATGACTCCTTATTCGTTAAGTCATCTCCCATGTCCCTACAGGGCTTCATTTTCTTTCTATTTACCTTATAGGCATCAGTCTCTTCCCTTCATTAATCATTCTCCAGTCTCACCTACTTTTATTTTATAAAGTTGACAGGTGTCAAGTAATTAATATCAGCCTACACTGCACAAGGGGATACCATGAGACTATTTTTGTCCAAGTAATTACAGATATTTTTGGATCAAGTTGTACCTCACAATTTCTTTTCTTTCCAATCTACTCTTGTGCTTGCACAGTGCAAAAATCCCTCTTACACACAGCCTAACCAAACTGCCTCGACATAAATCTGCACCAGTGGGATGTTATAGGAGAAGTTTTCTTACTACTGCTTTTATTTTTGTACTGCTCCTTCACTGTTTTATAAAATCTGCGTAATTCATAAGCTGTATTCTAACAGCATCAGCTGAAAGAAACCAAATGCAGCATTATACCTGAAACAAGGAAGATGCCTTTCATTTACCTGTTTGCATTTTGAACGTGGCTTTCCTACTTTTTAGCTCTGACATACATACTTGCATAATGATTTTACACAGTGTTATAAGCATCAAACACTTGGGTTCCCTTTAAATTACACACAGGCTCAGCTCCTTGGGTTTTTATTCCAGGAAGTAACAAAGCAGATGCATGGAAAATGAAATGAGATGCTTCAGACTTACACCAGCCTTGCGATAATGCAAGTGGTCTTTCAGCTGCAAGGGTACTCTGCTGTTAACATCTCTTCCTTCTTACCCCCACACCCTTACTGATGGGTATCATCCTGTACCTCACATTGGACTGCTGAAGAGGATTTTAGAAACAAAGAACTTCCGACCTACCACTCTATCAGCAAATTCCACTTTCAGAGCAGCAGCCTCTCTATTTTCAGCTCCCCGTAGCCTCTCTCACCTCATTTCAGGTTAACAAAAAACCTCCTCCCACATCACCTTTCCAATAATTTTACTCTAAACATAATCTTCCATTTGCTTCTTGAAGTAACCTCCCCCTTCCTCATTCACCTGGTCTTTTCCTTAGGCTCCCAGTATCTGCGGTCCTACCTGTGGGCCTTTTTCAGCTCCTTTCCTATATACTTTTCAGCCATTACACTTTTCCCAAGCATCTCCCCCCCCTCGTTCACTCTTGCTTCCTGATCACATTTCATAGAGCCTTTTTCAACCCTGACTGACTTGCCAGGTAAGATTTAACTGAGTCACCCCCTGTCCCCCTTCTCATGGAAGCCAGAAGGGATGCTTCTAGTTCAGAAAAATTAGAAGGTGCAAATCTAGAGTATCAGCTCCATGCCTCCCTCTCTTAACTAGCAGTTCTACATGCTTGGCGTTTCCATAAGAGATTGTATGTACACCACCATAGGTACAGACTCAGAAGCTAGATTAAAACCACCTTTTATTGTCCTACAGGGTATTCATGACTCTGCAAGGAGTTTCCCTTTCCTTTTCCTTAGAGCAGTCCCAAATTACCTGAAAATCAGAATGGCAAATCTGATTCTTAGCTTCTGAAACAACTCACATTATCAGCATGGGGAGTCACACCTGCACCAAAGGCATGTCTGCTCAGCCCATCTGCATGGAGCACTTCCCAAAACATGTTCTTTCTCATTGGGATGGTGCAGGCAGGCTCCTTGGAGAGCACGCTGGACAGATTTACTCTACTGTTCCACTTTGGAGGCTTACTGCTGTACGTAAAGCCCAGGATCTGCATAGCCTGATACTGAATTTCTCTGGTTTCTGACAAAAAGCTAGAAGGCATTTAAAGACAGTATATAATGACTTACAGAATTATAGAATGGTTATGGTTCGAAAAGAGCTTCAAGTTGATGGAGTCCAACCATCTACCCAGCCCTGCTAGGTCCAACACTAGACCAAGTCAACAAGTACAGCATCTTTTCTTTTAAATGCCTCCAGGGATGGTGACTCACCCATCTCCCTGGGCAGCCTGTTCCAACAACTGACAACCCTTTCAATAAAGGAATTTTTCCTAATATCCAACCTAAACTTCCCCTGATACAATTTAAGACCTTGTCCAGTCACTAGCCACCAGGGAGAAGAGACCAACCCTCACCTAACTACCTTTCAGGTAGTTGTAGAGAGCGATGAGGTCTCTCTTCAGTCACCTTTTCTCCAGACTAAACAGCCCCAGCTTCCTCAGCTGCTCCTTGTAAGATTTGACTTCCAAATCATAAGATTTGTATTCCAAAATGCACCAGCGATACATCAGGCTTCCCACAGTTACTCTTTAGTATCTAAGTGAAAGATTCATCTTACTCCCAGCAACATGCTTTTAACTGTGGTAGGAGAAATTAAGAACTCGTATATGTGTGATTACCACCTTCAGCTAATCCAGTGTGATATGAGCCAGCATTGTTTTCAATTACATTTCTTTAATGAGAGGCATCCCTTTAGCCTAGCTGTGCTGGTACAGTACAGTTTTAGGAATAATTCTCACATGTCCTTAAGTTTCTTCAGTATTATACTGTAATTTCTTAGGCGACAGTCCTGTTGGACCAGAAGAACTACTACATAGTTAACAAGCATCATGACATGGGCCTTCCATTTTCCCTGCGTTTGATCATCTCTCCTATGTATTAGCATCAACATTGTTCCCTTCTAACAACTCCAGTCCTTCTCTAAACCATTTTCTTCTACTCTCCCTATGCAAAGAAATACTTCAGCCCTTGCAAATAAACCTGATCACTGCTGCTGATGAATAATACATAGTGCTACACCAGACACAGGTCTTATACCCTCAGCCTGTACGCAGCCACACACTGAAGCCTCAAAGGCATCAAGAAAAAGCACAGAAATTCAGGTCACCTCCAAATGTAGGAAACCATTCTATTAGACTCAGACTTTATCGCACATAAACGCCCATGGATTTATTTCAAGAATTTAAAACCAGCCCTATTTTGTAGCTCCTCCTGATGTATTTCTTTTTAAATAGGGTAAATCTACAGCAGAAAAATTAAAACAAACAAACCCAGGACCATTATCGAAGCTCATGTAGTCATGACAATCTGCAGACATCAAATATCACAAGAAAAAAGCCCTGTATCATGGCACAGTCTGGAAGAAGGGAATAATCAGCGCTTGTTTGTTCAGTGTTTCAGTCAGCTAAAACCTGCCTATTCTTTAGCCACACTGACACCACCTTCCTGGCAAGGCACGGTGCCAAGTACTACATGCTCTACACACACACACACACACACACAGAGTAATTGCACAGTTCAAGCAAAGGCGGTTACAGTGGCTTTGAGTACCCATGCCAAGGGGCACCCAATCTTCCTTTTGCTGCATCTAGTGAGAGCTGGCAAACCTGACTCTAACCCTTTGCCTTGTGACTGCTGCAAGGATGACGCTACAGTGTCAAGGTTGCACACACCTCCTACACCCAGCACCCCAAGACACACACAAACCAAACCCTTTTTTCCTTACCTTTACTGCACTTTTCCCTGCCTTTACGTCTGCACTGATGTGATGAGGTAGGTTTACATAGCGATGCTAGCTTCAACTACCAATAAAAGCAGCAATAACATAAGAAGTAGTAGTGGCAGACTTAAAACGCAGGCTGTAAAACTCCAGGAGGCAGTTTTAGATGCAAACAGTTTGCTGTCACATCTTCCATGCAACCAGCACCTGGGCCAGCTGGATTACAACTGTGCGCGCCATGCCATCCATACGCAGAACAGGTTAGCTCCCCTTTGCCACCCCCCCTTCACACATGTGACTAAACTTGTGAACAAAATAAAGGGGAGATGAAAAAAGCTGCCTTCCTGCTTTGCCAAGAAAGGCCAAAAGGTAAATCCTGAGCGGCTGATGCGAGCTCATCTCACCTCTTTCTCCCTGTTGAGCAGCACCAGCTGGCTGTCGGTCAGGATGCAGTATTTCCTCTCCCATGTTGTCGTTTCAGTGTAGGGGGACTGGCCGCAGGACAGTCTGTGCGTAGGTGGTCCTTTCACATCTGCGAACAGAGAACCACGATGCCGGAATCGTTAGCATGTGTCACCAACCACCTTCTTTGCTTCTTGTAGTTCTGCAGCTAGATGTGAACCAAAGCTGCAATCAGTGCCTGTTCCAGCAGACCGAGAGACAAAATGCTAATCCTGGTAGGCACCCATGTGGAACGCTGCGTAATGTACACTATGAATGCTTATTTATCTATAGCAAGACTTAACAGAAATAGCAGTACCCGAGATGAATATAAATGTCTTTGCTGAAGACTGAAATATACTCAGAAGACCACAAGCTCTCATGCAAACTTCATCTTTCCCCTGACTCCCTTCTCAACACAATTAAAAGGGGTAGAGCCTTGAACACACCCTAAATCTTAATAAAATAAAATATTTTGGACTGAGCGTAGAAAGACATAGGAAAGGAAGGGGCGGATCAAGGAAATCAAGGGAAAATTCAGAGGAGGGGGCATTACTAGCACCTTTTGGTAAGGAAGCTATTTAATTAAATTGCAACAGACAGAAGCTTCCCAGTGTTTTCATTTAGTCACAGCCACTATAGTGACAAAAACTCAAACAAAAAAACCCCAAACACCCCCCCTCCCCCTCAACAAATAAACCAAAAGAAAAAACTCAAACCAAACAAAAAACCCCAAACCAAAACAAAATCAAGCTTGTTTGGCTCCCAGTGCTCATCTTTTCAAATTTATTTTAAAATCCATTTCCTTTAAGTCTCTTGGGCTTGCATCACATTGTGCCTCTCCCAGCTAAGAAGTTTCCCCCAAGGCTGGGGAAGGCAAGCACGCCAACAAGCACGGTGGGAGGACAGACTTCACTGCCCAGCAGCCAAGCTCAAAAGCAGAGGAAGCTGTGGAGCCGCAAGGTACAGCTGTCAACGCCCTGAGAGCACTGGATGTAAAGAGAGCTGCTCTAGGAATTCACATGTGCGCAGCTAACTTGCAAAAACCTCTTTACAGGAGACAGAAATGCTGTATAGAAGAAGGGATGTGCACAAGAGAGCAATGGGGGGCATCATTTACACAAAGTCAAAAAAGAGTTTTGAGTCATCTCCTAACATTGTGAGATCTGGTTCTGGTTGGTTTGTAATCAGAATCACAGACTGGTCTGGGTTGGAAGGGACCCCAAGGATCATACAGTTCCAACCCCCTCTGCCACAGGCAGGGCCACCAACCTCCAGGCCTGGATCTACACAGGGTTGCCCAGGGCCCTATTCAACCTGGCCTTGAACCCCCCCAGGGATGGGGCACCCATCACCTCTCTGGGCAACCTGTTCCAGCCCCTCACCACTCTCTGTGTAAAGAGCTTCCCTCCTTCAGCTTCAATCCATCCCCCTTGTCCTGCCAGTATCTACCCTCTGAAAAAGCTGATTCCCTCCTGTTTCTCTGCTCTCTTCAGGGACAGGAAGGCTGCAATGAGGTCCCCCCGCAGCCTTCTCCAGGCTGAACAAGCCCAACTCCCTCAGCCTCTCTTCATAGGGGGTTTTATACAACTTTACCTGCGCTGATCTAAAGAGTGGCCACTCTCAAAGGCACATGCTGTAGATTCCAGAAGTCCTTGGACAACCTCTAAGGAGCCTAAACCAGACACTGCGATAGTCAAGGCCTTGTCGCGTAGGTGTCCAGGCTCTCCTCCAGCTATTTCATTAGGCAAAACACGCGTTCAAACCCAAAGTGTTTTGGAACGTTTGCTTCCTTTTAGTACACATACTAACTGCTTGCACAGACACATCTTGTGGTTACTACCGAGCTTCCCCACTAGAGGCCAGCGAATCCTCAGACACCACCAAGGAAGGGTGCAACCCCAAACGCAACTATTCAACGTTGGGTAAGGAACCGACTTTGCTCCTTGCAGACCCTGTGTATGTCAAATCCCACCCACAGATTAGAAGAGCTGCAACATCTTCATGCTCTTTCCGACCCCTGCACACAACAGCAACTCTGTCTCCGCACTGAAAGGAATATGTGGACTTCTAAAGCTGGAGAATTAACTTGGAAACCGGCTTGTGGTATCTAGTTCCATCCCCCACTGCAGTAGGTGTTCTGCGATCATTCGGAAGAATACTTGAAACACACGAACTGAACAAGACAACTGCTCTGAATAACAGTGAAGTGCACCTTAGCTCCCTTAATTCCAGGAGAGAGAATTCAGGAAAGAAGTTGAGATTCCCAACCAGGCTCCACACTGTAACCTCTCCTCATAACACTTGGTTTCCACTAGTGCCATGCAACACTACGTCAAAATTGCCTACAACTCTACCTGAGAATAGGCATAGGGGGAAACCACCGCAATCTCTGTGAAGAAGAAGAGCATTTGTGCAAACTCCTGGAGCATGACAGATTCTCATGTAGCTGTTCATCTTGCAGACAAACCCTCCAGATAGGTTTCTGAAACAACTTTGACTCAGATTTATCGTGGTGTCCAACCAAAAACCTAACCAGAAGCAAAATAAAACCACTGATGTCCCTGCTTAGACCTTAGCTTCTCAAACAGGACCAAATGAACCCTACTTGAGACAGACCTACCAGCTATGGGCTGGCAGAGAGGAGATGAGTGAGAAGGATGAAGCTGTGGGCTCCAAGCAAGAGTGTGCAACAGCAGTGTGAAGACCAGAGCTCTGGGATTCTAGTGTCTTGGGTAACGAAAGCACAAGAGAAATCAATCACCAAGGGGGGGAAAAAGGATGAAGGCGTGCTGCACCCTGCACATGTGGGTGGGCTAGCAGTGAGAGTGCCTCCAGCTGCTATGCTGAGTGATACCCGAGTAAACTGTATTTTTAACTGCTGGTAAGACTTTCTCATGGCAAAAGAAAACCCTTCAGGACCATTAACTCCAACGTAGAATCTACAGTCACGACTCCCTCAGCCTCAAAAGACTTTGGCATTATAATTTCTCCTAACTACAGGCCTTGGCAGGATACCTCCCAACTGATCTATGGGCTGCACAAAGGGATTAAAGAACAGAACGACTTCTTTCACTGCAATAACTACTGAGTCATCAGACACTGTGGGCCAGCCGTGGCTCTGCTGGCAAGTGGGTTGCCTACGTCAGAGTAGCTTTCCACAGGCTGCTGGCAGAGTAACACGCCATCTTGGGATCTGGAGCTGTCAGTCACCACTAGCAAACACCCCAACATTAATAATCCTTGTTTGTACTGAGATCCCTTTGGGCACATGTTGGGACGTAGCACCATCACCATTGCAGGCTGACCAAGCACTCTGTTCATCAAAGACGAACAATCGCAAAGCTGCTTTTCTGATGCATCAGACCTGTAACTCCAGCCCTCCTCTCCCCCAGGGTGATGCGGAAAGCCCATCTCACAAACTAGACGGATACAAAAGCCACTTGTGCTGCATCAGACCTGTAACTCCAGCCCTCCTCTCCCCCAGGGTGATGCGGAGAGCCCATCTCACAAACTAGACGGATACAAACGCCACTCGTGCTGCAACAGAAGTCGCAGCACAGCTTTGGCACGTTTGTCCCTATTTACATTATCTCTCAGCTAGCCCTCCTGCGTGGTTGACCTCTCTGGGGCCTCTTGCAACAGCTGTAACTTCAAAACTTAGGCTGAGGCATGTTACCAGTTTAAAATGAAGACTCTTTGGGACTTTACACAGTATCACATATACACTTGGACGCTTCATAAACGCTGTTCTGCTTTTCGGTACTCTTGATCTTTGGTTTTCATTTTACATTCTTGGCTCCAACTTTTCACGTGAACGTATTACAACCCACCGACCTCTTCCACTAAAGCCCCATAAAACTGATTTACCACCATTGTTCCAATCGCTATGGAAGTGAATGGCAAAAGTCTATGTGGACCACTTACATTTTCAGGAAAGACCGAAAGTCAGGGCAGTCCTTTCCAGTTTGGGGCTGCTAACTGTAGCCTGGGGTGTATTCAGCCCAGCATGGCAAGCCAGTCCAGGGAGGGAGCGGCCTCACCTTGAGTCCTGGGGGCAGTTTTGGGTGCCACAGTAGAAGAGGGACACAAAACTATTGGGGAGTGTCCAGAGGAGGGCAAAGAGGATCAGGAAGAGGGTTTGTGGAGGAAGATTTACGAGAAGAGGCTGAAGTGCTTGGGGTCGTTCAGCCTGAAGAAGAGGAGGCTGAGGGGCGACCTCATCGTGGTCTGTGGCTTCCTGATGAGGGGCAGCCAAGTGGCAGGTGCCGATCTCCATTCTTTGGAGATCTGGGATAGAACCCAATGGAACGGTGTGAAGCTGTGCCAGGGGAGGTTTAGGCTGGGTGTCAGGAAGAGGTTCTGTACTGAGAGGGAAGGGGTCACAGCCCCGAGCTGGGCTGAGGGCAAGAAGCATCTGGACAATGTGCTCAGTGCCATGCTCTGACTTGGCTGGGCCTGTGTGGAGCCAGGAGCTGGACTTGATGGTTCTTAGGGGTCCCTTCTAACTCAGGAAATTATGTGATTCTATGGTTCTATGCTATCTCTCACAGCTTATACAGGAAGGCTTGTGCTTTGGGTGGTTGCTCACTGATAAATGCCATTTCAGACAGGAGTTGGAGGGATTAAGGGGGTGCATCTGAAAGCTCTGAGTTTGCAGATGTTACGCTGGGATGGGCTCATGCACACCTAAATATGCAAGTTCTGGTGACAGAAGATTTCTTTCTCTAGTTTGATGCAACCCTTTCCATTCTACATGGTTACAAAGAGGCATTGAAGCAAGCAGATCAGTTAGTCTTCGCACAGGATTAAAGGTCATGACTTCTGCGCCTTCAAATGCTAATGTCAGTTAAGTAACAGCTGGGAAAAAAATCCCCTTCTCGGTACATCCTCCCCTGCTGAACTGAGAGGAGCATCCCTGCCCGCATGCCACATCTGACAGACAGCACTGAGGATTTGGGAACTGCCTTGTTTTTCCTCAGGGTTCTGAAATGCCATTAGTTGGGTTATAAATATCCACAAAGCTCCCTTTCTCTTAGCCAAATGAGAAGTTGCACCTTCCTAAAGTACAAAGCTTATTTGTAAAAAAAAAAAAAAAAAAAAAAGGGGGAGGAGGAGAAAAAAGAATGGTTATGCCCTAACCACATGACAACAGAAGTGTTGACTGGCGCAGCAGCACCCAGAGCCAAGTTTATCCCCCCCAAAAAGGTAGGACATTTTAGGAAACCTGTTGGTAGTTTAGTAGTATTTCAGGAGTAGAACCAGTGCTCTCAGATGGGAACGGTTCTAAACCTTCCTATGCGAGTGTGCAACAATTCCTTTTCTCCAATTCCAAACAAACTCCCAGATGGAGCACACTTTTTAAAAGGACAGCAATGGGCAGAGTAAGAGAATTCGTTCCAAAAGATGACAAGCACCCTGCTGTTGTCTAGTCTCTCAGAACAAGGGCATCTCCTCTCCTTTCCCAAACTGGTGAAAAGCACAGAATTAGCAGAAATCAGGCCAACAAAGCTACATTCAAGGTAAATTCACGCCTTCAGTCTCTTTGCCAAAATGCTCTCTCTCCCTAGCATCAAGAAAAACACAAAATTAAAGCTCCATCCGAGCGACGACAAGAGAACCCCTGGCATATATCTGAGCTCTTTTCTTTGAGCCACACTCTTTCAACCTTGGTGAAATCAAGGCCTTACTGAAGTACCTGCCAAACTTTCATCAGCTTTATTAGGGTCTGTATTCTGTTCCCAGTATTTCCAATAAGGAGCAGCCAAACAGCTGAGTAACTAATTTTGTGGCCAGGTTTGTATGCAGGGATGAGGGCTTTTCCCCCCCCTTGAAGAGAGATTAGTTGGAGCCTTAACACCTTCTGACAACGGGTCTACTTGCCCAATGTCAGTGTTTTCACAGTGTTTTGTGTATTTACCATGGAGACGGGACTCAGAGAGCTTTAGGTAAGTGCTGTCATCTGAGAGCTTGTCAGTACCCCAACCTGCCTAGCTGTGCACGCAGTCCAGTTCCAATAATCATCAGTTCGGACCTCTATTGAGCAGTTGAACAGAAGCTGAAACTTCAAGCCTTTACTACTAACGTGAAGCTTCAAAGACAAAGTGCAGTTAAAAATCCTTCACGTAACTCGCACCATCTCTAAAGGCTGATGAAGCTCGTGATTTCAAGGGAAAGGTATGGCAGAAAGGGAAATATGCTGTGTCTCCACACGTTTCACCCCTTAAACCTGCATTCTGTAGTAAGGCAGGATTTCCGCAGAAGTCACAAACGTGAGTGAAAATAAATAGCAATAGCAGAGTTACACTACACACAGCTGTGTGTATATACAGCTATTGCAGACAGCTGTGCAATGTCCAGATGAAAATCTGCAGGATCTGGATTTAAAACAGAAGAAAATTCAAGCATGCCTGCCCCAAGAGCGGACGCAGGAGCAACCTTGGCTCGCCGAAAGAGCAACCATCTCTCAACATTTACAAGGAGCAGATGACAACAGAGGTCAGTTACCGAGGCTCTGCTAGGAAAAGCACAACCAAGACAATTTCCACTTTCTCTCACACTGATATATATGTACATATACATGTCTTATTTCTCAAACCAACTCTCAGCCGTACAGACAGGCAACTGCTCCAAGAAAGCCTACAACAATGCACAAATTTACTGGGGCGAAAGAGTTTGGCCACATTTGTATGTGGCAAGCACTGCGATGCCGCAACATGCAATGATCACCACTAACGCTCACCAAGTGTAGAGTGCTGTGCTTGAGACATAAAAACCCCATGCAGTGCTACAGGCTTGGGGGAGACTGGCTGGAGAGCTGTCAGGAAGAGAAGGACGTGGGGGTGTTGGCTGACTGCAGGCTGAATATGAGCCAGCAGTGTGCCCAGGCAGCCAAGAAGGCCAATAGCATCCTGGCTTGTATCAAAAACAGTGTGGCCAGTAGGTCTAGGGAAATAATAGTGCCCCTGTACTCGGCATTGGTGAGGCCACACCTCAAGTACTGTGTCCAGTTCTGGGCTCCTCACCATAAGGACATTGAGATCCTCGAGCAAGTCCAGAGAAGGGCAACCAGGCTGGTGAAGGGGCTGGAGGGAAAATCCTATGAAGAATGGCTCAGGGAGCTGGGGCTGTTTAGCTTGGAGAAGAGCAGGTTGAGGGGAGACCTTATCACCACCTACAACTACCTGAAGGGAGGTTGTGGAGAGGTGGATGATGGTCTCTTCAGCAAGGTGACAGGAGATAGGACAAGAGGAAATGGCCTCAAGCTGCACCAGGGCAGGTTTAGATTAGACATTAGAAAAAAAAAAAATTACTGAAAGAGTTGTCAGGGCCTGGAACAGGCTGCCCAGGGAGAGGCTGAGTCACCTTCCCTGGATGTGTTCAAAAAAAGAGTAGATGAGGTACTTAGGGATATGGTTTAGCTTAGGATGGGATTGGTTGGACTTGATGATCTTCAAAGGTCTTTTCCAACCTTGTGATTCTGTGAATTGTGTAATAGGGTAAGGAGAATTCAGCACATACTGCATGTGATTTCATGGAGGCTCACGTGCTGCAGAGCAAACACAATGCTCCTAGAGTCGATTAATGCTTCTCACTTAGAGACACAACTATAGGCTTTTTAGGAAGGTTCTTGTAGTTGCTATTGAGAGATTCAGCACTGCTCTCCTGTCCTTCTAAATGACTGAGTAGCACAGCTTCATTTCAGTTAAGAGGACCCTATGCTTTCGTGGTCAGGAAGAGATCTCCCAGGGTGAAGCACGCGTTATTTTAAGTGTGGAAAGCACGAGCGGATCCAGTGGGATGAGAGGCACACTATTTATGTAGGATGTTATTACAGAGGTATCTAGTGTGAATTCTTACTGTTATATTTAATAGCTGCACTCAACAAACTTCACGACATGCAGATTAGCCCTCAATTCAGCTGAATCCAGTTGCTCTCCTCCGGCAGCTGCATGTGATGACAACCAAATTCTTGTATGGAAGCCTCCTATCGTAGGTAGGAGGTAAAGAAAGCTCAGTCAAATCATCGCACTTCAGGGATCTCAAAAGCTCTCACACCAACTGGTTGCACCCAAAAACGCTACCTGGAAAATCCATTCTGCTGAGAATGGCACCATAAAAGGTTTAAGTAGGTGAAAATCATATTTTAGAAGCGGGCCAGAGCCAGGGCCAGCACCATGATTTTCTCCAATTCCAACACATTTGGCACCGCAACACGAATTCTTCACAAGACCTTTAATTTTTCTAGCGTAGGCCAATCTTGCCAGTCTAACCTTTTAACTTACCACCACTCTCTTACTGAGTGGCAGTGATCAGTCACAGCCAAAAAAATCCTATTTTCCATTATCCTGGTGGAGAACCACCTAAGTCACAGAGAGACTCCCACAAAAACGTTCCATTGGGTGCAGTTTTCATGACGGGCACCCACAGAGAAATACCCCTGAGGTAACTTTTACACTTACTGTGTGTGCTTCAATGTCCTCACCATCAGTATGCCAACCCTGGGTGAAAGAACCCCTAAAGTTAGAGATGAGAAGGCTGAAGGTACCTGCTGCTCCCCACGTATGGATAAGGTTTTCAGGGGTTTTTCCCTTCCCTTGAATGAGGACTCTGTGATAGATAAGGGCTCAGCTTTTTTCCACCAGTTGCTGGCAAGCTGTGATGAGATCTGTGATGAGGTGGGAGAAGAGTCACCTTTCTGCTCTGAATTTCTCACCTGTAGCAGTCTCACCTCACCACAGAGAAAGCAAGACTAACCTTTAAAGTTGGAAGCGTGGGCATCAACGTTCTGTCCACAAGGCTGGAGCCACCCACCAGACTCCGGAATTTCCTACAGATTATCTGCATTAAACCCGTGGGGAGCGATGCATGTGGGGAGGGCTAAGCCATGAGATGAGTGAGTACCTGATAGCAGCCAAGTGCTCTCTCCTCTGAACCAGCAGGAGACAAAATACAGGATGCTACTGCTCAATGAACCTGGTGTCTCCCAGAAGAATGAGCTCTCGCTGCCTCTCCTCTGCGCCACTGATGTAATTCTCACCCCTTCATTCCTTCCTTAGGAGAAATCTCTTGACTTGCTCATACAAGAGACGGGTGGCAGCAAGCAAGGTGCAGCTGGCTCACTCCCCCAACTGAGCTCCCGGACAGTTCTGCCAATTCAATCTGGTCCTGAGTCAGTACATCTGCCCTACACTTGTGATGTCACCACTTCACCTATCAAAAAATCAGCAGTTTTCACACCAAGGTTGAGACTGTGGGAGACATCAGCCAAGACTTCCCCTCCTCCTCGCTTCCCCAGAACACATGTAATTCAAAAACCCCAAACCTTCTGCAAGATCTGTGCTTACACATTTACCACCCTCAGCCCCCCAATATTTGCTAAAAGGGCTCGGTGTTTGGCAGTACCCAAGCCTTCTGCAGAAGTTTGGGAGCGCAAATTCAGTTAGGCCACAACTGTGTGAGCAGTTCCACTGAGATTTTCTTTTCAAAAGGAAAAATCATGGAATCATTCCAAAAAAAGAAACCACAAACCTTAAAATCTTATGAGGAGTTTAGCGAGCAAGACGCTGAGTGTGCCAGAAGTCCCGAGCTTTCTTGCAATGTCCCAAAAACAAGAGCTAAGGAGAAAAAAATTAAGCTAAAGCTAAAATTGGCCTGGCAGGGTAATTCTGATTAGAAAGAAGAAAGTCGCAGCAGCTTGCTGTCACCGTGCAGCTTCTTTGAGCAAAAGGTGTGGGAGCTCTTAATAGTTTAAAGCTGCCAATTAGCTTGAACACTACTGAGCTCCCCTAAGCTTCTTACATGCGGCACAGCCGACCGCTAACCTTACAGAGGGTAATTGATCCTCACTCCCCTCAGCTGCGCCTCTCTCCTCATCCCTGTTCCCATGGTGTGCACACAGCCACGTTCCTGAGAGACGGTGTGAAAGATGCATCTGTCAGGAGGCATCGGTACCTTCTCGAATGGATGGTCGCCAGCAACCTCAGATGGCGCAATCATCTGGGCGCCTCGCACGCAGCTCAACGAGTGGAACCCGAAAACGCAACGCAATCAAGGTGGGGGACCTTACAAAACACGCAGGTGCACTGCATGCTCAGCCTGGCCTCCCATACGTGCCCGCAGACAAGCGGCTCATTGTGCAGCCTTGTAACTCTCATGACATCACCAGAACAGAAGCTGCTATCGGTGTAAAAACCAGTTTGGTTCCCAGGATACCTAAGATTTCAAAGAACCCGCAGCTGCTCAAAGCCATTGCTGTGACCCTTCCTTGAGTACTAAGCAGGTTTTCCCCCTTTCTGATTCAATGCTGCTTCCCAGCTCAGGACCACTCATCTCTGCTCCTGAATATTAAGCGCTCCCACCCGCCCCCTGCCCCCCTCCGCCATTCCCTCCAGTTAAAGTCCCACTTGGCCTACAAAACGCTTTGGAATCTCAAAACAGAAATGGTTATTACAAACCTGTAGAGAGGATTATAAAAGATTACATGCCCCTATTACATAGCTGCCAAGTTCTGAGAAGATTCTCAAGTGACACTTCTCCAAAAGCGAGAAGAGGCTTTCATGAGAGGTTTAGGAAATAGAAAATGGAGAGTAGCAGGAAAGTTAATCATTCTTGGGAGGAAAAAAAAAAAAAATCAATCTGCAGGTTTCTTTCTCCTAAGTTATGCACAGTCCTTTTCTTAGCTGGCTCTGTAACCTTCTCCCTGTTCTTTTCCCAGTAATGCTCGCTCTCACCAACCCCTAATCTCCATCCTCCAACTTCTTCAGCACCCAGCATCCAGACTGGGCTGTTCCCTTTGAATTCTGTATTCTTCGCAGCAGTGCAGGAAAAGAGTAAAGGAAAAAGCATCCTGAATTTAAAAAGGACCTTGGCCCATGGCAGCTGTGAAAAGCAAACAAACAAAACCCAGAAAAAAAACCAAACCCATGCAAGACAATTTAAAAGCAAAGTCTGCCTGGTTCCTGCACATTTTTTTGGTGCACAAAAATGTACCAGTGTGCTTGAGGTCAAAGCTAAGCATACGTGTACCACAGCCACTGCATGGACCTTGGCCAAAGCACCGGTACGAAAGGTTTTGCCCCTGCCCCAGACAGTTTTACCCAGCAGTCATGCATCTATCACAGACCCATTTCAAGGGAGCGAGACCCTTTTGCTGCCTTCTGCCAAGGAGGGAGGTGTGGGACGAGCGAAGGTAAAGCAGCTTTTCTGCCGAGACAAGAACAAGCTACAGGAACAGACAAGGTGATGTGATAGTGACCACAACATGTTCAAGATGAACAACTGAAAAGCAAACACTCAACCTCTGCAGGCAGTTTAAATTACACCATGCAGGCTGCTTCTGTTAGAGGCTTTCATCTTTGGCATCCCTCAAGAGAACGGATATATCCCTTGTCAATGGCAGGAGCGAGGAATTCCCCCTTCCCTTCAACCCACCTCTAACTAAGCCACAGCCTTTTGTGGTCACAAAAGACAACCCTCCCCATCCGTGGTGGTTTTCACAGCAAGAGAGAAGAACAAAGGAAAAATAAAGACTGATTAAAAAATAAATCACAGAGCTCTTTCATTATGCCCTCCCATACCTCGGTGTTTTAATTGCCCAGTCACCCCACACAGCCTGCTGCTATCACACTTGCCTAGCTACTGTCAACACCTGGACTGTTCTTGAAGCCTGAGGGTATACATGAGTAATCAGGGGTGCATCTTTGGGTCTGGGGTTTCTTTGCCTCAACAGGCTTCTGGAAACAGAGCAAAGAGGAGCTGTGACCACCACTGATGCCTCAGACCGCCAAGTTTATTTCCCTTGTTGAAGTGAGAGTTCACAGGACACGAAAATCAACTCTACAGTGACGTGCATTTTTTTGGTGTGTTATCAGATCAGTCAGGCACAGAGGCTAAACAGCTTTCTTATTTTAACTGCTTAAAATAAAATGACTTAGTAAGGGACCATCTCAAGGGATTCACATCTAATACAAAAGAAGGCCTCCAGTAGTCCTCATGCTATTTAAAGAGACCCACTCTGCTCCCTTCTGGCATCTACAAAACAATTTCAGAAGAACCCAGAACCAGCTATTACACACCAATTCGTTGATGTGACCTACTTAAAAACAAAACCCCACACAAAACCACCAGAATGGTCCTTGTTCTGTTTTAATCCCTAACGTTTGAAAGTTCCTCATGCGCTTCCATAACACAATGCTAATATACAGCAGGAGTGGACTTTCCCCATCCTTTAATGATGGCTGAAACACAAAACTTTAGAGGAAGGAGGCTGAATCTGACCTAAACACAATGGGGATCCCGAGCCATACTGAGATTTATGCAAAGAGATGCCTTATTGCAAATAATCCGGATGCCACATTTAATCCAGTACAGCAGGGTAATAACCCATGATACCTCTTTTAACAGCTCTACCCTTTAACCTTTAGTTAAGGGCTGTATGAGGTTAGCTTCCCTTTGTAATTCAACCCAGCTATTGTATGTGGTTTCAAGGAGGGAAAGCTGGCTTCAGGAGCAAAAAACCCCACTTTGGTTAAGCTTAAGGAGGTGACCACCAATTTGGCCAAGGCAGGACACAGAGTTGCCAGATCAGATGAAGGAACCTTCCGACTCAGCACACCTGGGTCTCCTTATTGCCAGGTGATTTGCAAACTGAAGCTCAATTCTGTTCTGGAATTTCAGAATGCAGCAGGCGATTCCTTTCCTCTTGCCTACCGTGTGTGATGTTGAAGGGAAATAACTGTGAAAGAAAGAGGCAACGTGGGAAGAAATAACAGGGCAGAGAAATTGCAAGTGCTGAGCTAATCTCGTGTCAGGAGAAATTCATTCTTGTAGGCGAGCTTGGTTTGGACATCTTAGCCCTGCCAAGATCAAGTCTCCTGGGATACCACCAAAACAGGTGGAGCAAGTTTACTGTGCTTTTGGCAAACCTAAATCAGCATGATTAATGTACTCTTTGATGATAGGCTAGCTAATCAAAAGGATCTGGAGCTAGGATGCAGTATTTCAGGTGTTCTTCAACAGGGTTTTCCCTCCACTTAAGGCATTCCCTCCTCTCTCCAGTACGCTAGGCTATGCAGAATAAAGGCAAGCCCACATCCTCACCCCAAACACCCTCCACCCCAGAGCCCATGCCTGCTTAGTTTTCCCTCCTTACTCCTGCTACATTTCCCCAAACCTGCAAGTCGTAAAGCTTGTGAGGACAAAACCTTTTGCTACTCGCTACACAGGGTTTCCATCGGATTTATCTGATGCTTAGCAGCAATGCCACAACCCCCCTGTGTTCTAACATGCCCTTGTTCCCAAGTGTTTTCCTTGCCATACTCTTTACAAACTGACATTGCAAAGCCCCCACATCCCTCAAGCCTTCTTCTATCGGGAGGGCAAAGCCACAGGTCCTCATCTCCAAAATCCAAAGAGGAGAACAAGTGAACCGAATTAAGGATAAACAACTGGTGGAGAAAGCACATCAATGCTAAAGAGAAACATGTAAGTCACAATCTTGCAGAACCAGGCCCAATAACATTCAAGGAGCAGTACAGTTTGTAACAATAAATCCAACTGGACCGGAGTGGGAGGGGAAAGGGAGAGGGGAATTTTTCTAAATATAATAATTTTCATCCAGTTTGCAGAGAGTTGCTTTGTGTTACTCTTATGAGATCATCCCCGCCCTCCAGTAGGAATAATCAACTCATACAAGTGATTTGCTGAGTTATTGCTGAAATTCATTTGACTCCTGTTGGGAAACAATTTACAGGGGCAGCACAGGTTTTCACTAATTAATTTATTTTTAAATCAAAAAATACCAAGAATTCTGTTTGCTGCCAGAAGATGGGTGGAGAAGGTAAGGAAAGTTCACGTACCCAAGAGACTATTAACTAGAACCAACTTGGACAATACATTCGAGAAGCATTTCCTTCCAGCTACTGTAGATAGCTGTCCTTAGCATGCCTTTACTTAAGCAGCCAATTTTCCACCACTGAGTACAATGAGATTTCAAAACACACAAGAAATCAGAGTATAAACAGACACAAACATCCACTTAGTGACATAACAAAAGAAAATACAGGGCAAAAATACTTGAGCTTCTCTACTTTCTGCCCATTATAAAGTATTTCTGCATTTTTAACATCCCCTGCTTCACCTCCTCCCTGGCTTTTTTAAGTGGCAGCGCTATCATAAAACACCCTACTTAGCTGTCTTTGCAGGGGTGTACTTGAACAAAAAATTGTTTCTGGGGGTTGAGGGATAAATCCCACTTGATATTATCGCACAGGGAATCGAGTCTCAGAGGAGACAAGCAGCAGCGATAAAGCAGGACTGAGGCAGCGGGAGGGAGCGGGAAATCGGGCAGAGCAAGTCCACACTAGCACTACAAAGCAAGAACATTTAAAATACGTATTAAGATCTTTGTCACAGACAGCAGAAATGACAAAGAGATGAGAGGCAGCACCAAAGAGTGAAAGAGTAAGGAAAAAGCCTTCCGTTTTTTTCAAGGCTTTTAGCGCATTAAAGACAGATGGTGCTGCTTCCACATCCTTAGAACTGGATGGTACTCTACCCCCCAGTCCCTGACGGATGTCAAACTTATTTTTGTAAATCTCTGGCGATAAAAACCACGCATGGCATCTCGTTCATTTCCTCCTGACTCTTTGGTTTGCCAAAAAGTTTAAGCTCTGCTTTCCTTGCTGCATCTACAGTCCAGTACTATTTGTTCTGCTCTCAGTGACTAATGATGATCACGCGCATCCCTTGTCTTTGTAAAAGCCCCTTTTAAGAGCAGGATGAGAAGCAACAATGATATCTTGGTACCTTGGACCTGTTTTGCTAGCCCTGAAGCAATCTGACACAATGATGAAAAGAGAAAAAAAAAAAAATTTTTAAAAAGTCTCTATTTCTCCTTTCCCTAGCCCTCATGTGATTAAAATCCATTAAAATGCAAACAGGCTTGAATTTTATTTTATCCATCAGTGACCACACTTCACTGTCCCTGGGCTATGACTGTCTCTTTGTGAATTCCCTGCACATAAGAGGAGTCAAGCTCCAGGTTTAGGAGCAATCAATCTAGTAAACCTTGAATAATATCTATGTGCTTATATATTTCATAATGACCTCCATTTTTCACGTTGATTTACATTGATCACTGAAAAGTACATTCAGCTTCATGTTTGCTCATCTCTGAATAAACAAAGCGTAGGCTGTTGGGTATCCAAAGACAAATGAGACATTACAGATGTAGACAAAACCTATCATCACCCTGAAAGCATTTCTCTTTGAAATTATATAGCCATGCAGAAGTTATTCAAAGCAGAGATTGCTCTATGTGATTTCAATTCAGCTGGGGCCTGTTGGGGGCAGGGAGGGAGTCTAAGCTTTTTTCCCCCTCCACATACTTGACAGTTCAGAAACACATGATTTGCTGAGGACATTTTTCTTCCACTTGCATTCTATAGCTTCTGTTTCTTATGATAGGTCTCCTTAGGCTCTTATATCTAAGTACAGCATGCACCTAGCTGGAGCTTCGCTGTTAGAATAAATGTATCTACATCCACTTGAAGATGAGATTCCCCAGCAAGCCCAACCACATAAATCCAATACAACCAGTGCACCATCTGGCTTCCTACTGCAAAGGAGCATTTCCTTCTCATCTGCAAACCCAACCCTGTTCCAGGGAAGCACAAGTCTGGAGTTAGAAATTATAGTTTCCACAGTAACGGTAGGAAGGTGTCAGAAGCCTGGGCACATATGCTGCACAGTGCAGCTTGGCTGCTGTAGAGCCCACATCCACCGCTCTGGAGACACTACGCATGCACATCATGAACTGGTTTGGTTGCTGTGCAAACACAAATTTCTCAATTAGTACGTTTGAGCCATTCGTCTCCTTTCTTGAAGTAACTCAAAACTCCTGCTCTACGTATTTAATTCCCTCCAGACAAACCCAGCAGCCCTTCACAATTATATCCAAGGGCTTTTGCCTCTCTTCAGAGACACTCTGCATTCACAGAAAGCTCAGATGAAAATTCACAATGAAGAAAGAAAGAAAGAAAAAAACCCACCTTAACCAACTCTCAACATATTTCCTGGAAAGTTCTCCCCTCTTGCAGCTATTAGAGGATAGCTACGGAGGACCAAAGGATGTGTCATCCTAAGTTGCTCCTCAGGCAGGTTTTGTTGCAACCTGCATTGAGCTTCCTCCGCAAGCTAAAAACCTCCTTGTTAGTGCAACTACAATAGTAGCTTCAGCCATCACGTATCTGTACGGGAAGGGGAAGAATAGTCATTAGTGGTGCTGTAGGGCTTATGGGCAGCCCTAAAAGCAAGCCCAGCCTGGAAGCAGCACGCAGCAGTGCCCTGGCAAAGATGCCTGGTTATGGGCAGTGCAGGGCTGCCCGTCTCAGCTTCCTGGCCCCGACTTGTGCTCACCAGCACCCAACGAGCATGTAGGAGGGCACCAGCCTGATTCTGGACATGTACAGGATTTGTCTCTGCAAGAGGAAGAGAATTTTGTGCCGTCTTTCACTGACCTATGTTGGTTTGCTCTTTCCTTATTATTAATGACATGCACTGCTATCCCACTGACTTTCCTGAAGTACCAAAGCGAGTAGCTTGGCCATTGCCTTGAGATTACATACAGTAAAATATATATAAAAAAACTCCTTAACACCTGAACCCACAAAGTCACAACAGTCTCACCTCCCCCCCACCAAACTATTTAACACTTCCCTAGGTGCCCCACGCTCTCCACGATCTTTTAGATGGAAAGGCTTTCACTGACCCCTGTCATCTCTAAACAAGAGACATTGTAAATAAGAGTCAGATCTTCACATGAGGGTTACACATAGGAGTGGGGGTGGAAGTCAGCAATGATGAAAACTGACATCGAGACAAGTGATTCAGCTCCATCACAGCAGACTGAGTGATTATCCCTTCCCTTCCTGTTCCTTTTCAAAACTTCCTGTTATTTTCAGTACAAGTAAGTCTCAGTATCATTTAGTACTATGTCAATAAAGGAAAGGACAGTCATTTCGAAACATCGACGGCTTGACCCATGCTCATTTTATCAAGCTACAGGAGGGCTGACAGGAAACCCACTACTAACCACACTGCAGCCAGAAGCAATGTGGTGCTCAGCAACCCCAGCCTGAAAACACCAGCACCTTAAGCATCTTCCTACATTAACCACGTGAACCTTCATTGCTTAACAAAGCTTGCGGTGGAACTGGTTACTGATGCTATTTATACAGGACGAAGCCAATACACTTGATCAGTAATGCAATAAAAGCATTGCTTGAGTGGCAGTGACTACAGGCAACAGGGAGCTATTCAAAGCTACCTATTTACCTTCTCACCCTCACATGCAGCTCATTTGGCAGCTCTACCTGGGGCTGACAAAGCCGCTTCTCACGTGAAAGCGTGGCTAGAGCTAATAGGACTGATAAGGGACATGGAGACATGCTGCATGAATTTAAAGCATTGCAGGTCCTTCTCTGTAGCAATATATCAAAACCGCCTGCGCCATTAAATGACTGTTAGGGGGAAATTGCTTTTAGAAGTGACTACATTAAAAGGACTTTTGTTTTTCCTATGAAAATGCATTGTTTCTCCTATGAAAATGCATTGCAAACTCACAGGTGTGAGTAGAAGAAAATCTACAGCAGCTCAGCTGAGGATGAGTGAGGTGCGGCTCTTAGTCTGACCCTGCGGCCATCATGATGTAAGATTTGACTCAGCAGTAGTCAGAGTATGGGATGAAGAATACCTCTGCCCCTATCAAACATGCAAAAGCAACTAAAATGCCAAGAACCAGAAGGCAAACTTCATCCAAAGGCAAGAAACTGCTAAACCAGCACAGAACTCTGATCCCGAAAGTCTCAAACCCATAGACATCTTCATTAGCGACGCGTGCTGACAGCTGACAGACACGCGTGCCTGAGCTGGAAAAGCGTGTTTGCTCACTACCTCTTCTCACACACCACTGTCCATCATCTGGCTCCTCTCCGCATCAGTTTCCAGAAGGTTTTGAGGAAGATGCTCCTATGCCAAATGCCCACACTGAAACGACTGGCATATTCCCTACCAGGAATAAGGACAGAGAACACCTGCTCTCTGACACATAAGCTCTTTGAGGAAGTAGCAATTTCACCAACTTATTTTTTTTCCACCTTCCCTGTACAAAATATTTTTTAACTGCACTTGAACAAGCGGTCCCCTAACTTGCAAAAAGCTCTCTCTCGCCCACAGAAGACCAGATGTCTAGCTTCAGATTTCCTCATAGCAAGAACAAAACCACTCAGGGGACAGTTGCTTTCAATGTTAACATGTCAAGAGTTTAGTGCATTAGCCTGTTGTTTACATCAACAGCTTCCTTTAAACAAGTGATGTTTTACAGGATTACGAAGTATTTATTTCAGAAGAGTCTAAAGAGTCTCTTGAGTAACTACCACAGAGAAAGTATCACTACAGAAAGCATAAGGCTAATAATACAAGTTAATTAGCTACAGCAAGCGACCAAGTAACTATAGTAAAGCAGTGATATAAGTAAGGATGCTGAGATAATCTTGTACATGTTTGTCTACTTCTAAAATGCCGTTGCTTTGAGTCCTACATCACATACTGTTAGCATTACAAATCTACCCCATCTATTATTTGGAAAAAAACCAAAGACCTAAAAACCAAATACTTTCCTTTGGGTTTGTTATTTTAAGGAAAAAAGGGTCAGCGTGCCTAGGAAGCGCTCGTTGTGTAAGCATGCAGGCAATTTTCATCTCGCGCCAAGTTCCATTACAGGCAGCATTTGTGGAAATGCAAAGTAGGGAGCTTTGCCTGAAGAGAATTTTACCAAGGCAGAACCTACCCTCTCGCTACAGGCTCCAAATAGACATGTCTGCAAGAGTTACGGTTCCCATTTCGAGTATTGAACAAGCTTAGCAGGGTCTGAGTCTTCCAGGATAGCTGAACCACTGGGTGCATTTCCCCTTTCCGCACACTCCAAACAGCTTTGCCTTGGGTTTACCATTAAGAAGATCACAGACTTTTGAGAGAATTTTAACAGGTTCTTTCATGCCTCCTAAGCCTAGGCTCACCCCTCCAGGGAGATGGCAAGGACCAAGCTGCCTTCTTGGGCTGCAGGGTAGGTGCTGACATGCCGCAGGGTACCGCCCCAGGCCATGAGCATCTCCTGCTGCCCTCTCAGGGATCCTGCCCCATTGGGTCTCCCAGCTAAAGATTCTCTTTCCAGAGACTCAGCAGTCGAAAGGTGAAGCTTTGCCAATGCCTCCAAGCTCAAACGTAGCTCCTCCTCTGGAAAGCAAAGTCTGTTTTCCCTCCTCCAGCCACTTCCTTTCAACCCTGTCTGGCCTGTTATCAAAGGAAAAGCTTCTCCCACCAAAACCCCAAGACTTTACTTCACTGGGAGCCCTTTCCCCTCACCTCCAGGCTCGTGCTCTTCAGCTGCCACCATGAAAGCTGCATCTCTTCAAACACCTATCTCCCTGCAAAGAAAAATACAGGAGACAAGGCGGCTCAAGGACATGATTACCCTCTCCTCAGATAATTCCCACACAATGATTTCTCATGATCAAGGTAATCACAGATAATGTTCTCACATGTGTCAGCTGTCAGCCTCCTCTGCACATGCAGCATTAAGTACAACATCCCAACAGTCCCACAGATGCGGACGGCAAAAAAACCACCCCAACAAAAAGCAACCTGGAACGTGACACTCTCCCTTCACTGGCTGTGATTTCATGAGTCAGAAAATGCCTCTTACAAATATAAATGTCCTCATTCATCCCACTGAATGGTAATTTTTGGATTCAGACAAAACGGTCTGGGGATTAAAGAAATTAAAATCAACAGTCAGCGCAGAAATGAGCGCATCTACCTGCTTGGAGACACCATTCGTCAAGTGTAATTAAAGTCAGATAAGGGTAATTTTATTACCCTCAGATATCATGGCTAATTATTTTGTGTTGTGTTCATAAATATTCAGCTGAATAGCACCAGCGCATCGCCCACACTAAACATCACACAATGCTTGAGACGAACCACGAGCGGGTTCCCAACAAAAGGAAGTACTTCGAGGTGCAGGGGGTGGTGGGGTATTTAAGTGCTATTCGAAGCTGCCTGATGCCAGAATCGCTCCCCTGTGCCCCCCCCAACTCCACTGTAAATTTCAATATACCACCCAACACAATATTTACTACCACAATGCTACACCACGGTTTAAAAAAAGACAGACCCCTACTGGATTGCAACCAAAACTATGGTGATTTTATATCATGGCAGGGATCAGGTATAAGTGGCTATCTTGAATCTGTTCTGACAATTAAAGGTGAACACGTTTTACTGTTAAGACTCCACCTTGCAACCAAACATCAGGGATCAGAGCAGAAGGCTTATAAACTGACATTTGCACAGCACTTCAGTCGACACACGAATTACAGAGTAAGCTCAGTCGTGTGCTAAGTGCCCTAATAAAAACCCCACCAAACATAAACTACTTCAGAGGCAAAGAGATTTGGGGGCGGAGGAACCTGAGTCAGTAGAAGGACTTCTAAAATGAGAAAGTGGTTTTAAAAACAGAAAAACAGAAAAGCTGCTCCAATGAGTAATAAATACTGCATTCCCCTCTCAGACAGGAAGAGTTTTGTAATTTGGGAATCGCTGAAAGAAACTGAATGTGGAACTGCCTCAGCTCTGATTTGAGTCATAAATGTGAAAATACAAATCTCTAAGTAAGTTTATGTGGCAAGACAAGGAATAGAATTTAAGGAATCTGGACTAAAAAGGAATTAAAATGAGCACGGAGTTTGAATAACTTTGGTGAATTATTAAAAAAAAAACCCCACAAAATCAATTCCAGAAAAGCAAAGATATAAAATATTCTCTCACTCTAGGCACAAAAGCCTCTCTAAAACAAATTGCAGAATGAAGTCAAAATTAAAAGACTGAAGGAACACGTCTTTACACAGGTAGAGAAAGAGCAGGAAAGGATTCCAAAGTGTCTTTATAAAGATTGTAACAAGAGAGCAACTGTGAGAGCTAAATACAGGCTAAATAAAAGAAATCGGTGTTTACCCCCTCACACCAAACCAGAGATACCCAAAGAAGATCCGTGTAATGGTTTCTACTGATGAATTATTTTGCCACCAACATGCAATTAAACTCATGCTGCTTGGAGAGCCGGAGAGTAAGAAGCAGTGAAATCATACCTGAGAACTCTCACACAAACCCATTCTCAACAGGGTTATGGGGTGACTGGTCAGACACCAAAATAATAAAAAGAAGGGGTAGCAGCTTACCTACAGCCCCTGGGTCCAAAGCTTATCTGCACAGCTCCTTCCTTATCTCATTTCTACCAAAATCATGGTATATTCACAATCCACAAGTTTACAGGAATGATACTTCTTTCTCAATCTGATACGTTTACTAGAAATTAAATGTTCTTCGATTTCTTACGTTATGAATAACAACTTCATAATGCTGGATTAAAACTCCAGAGGTGATTCGAAGTCAGCACACGTGCACCAAAAGCCCTCCACCCAACACCCAAACCTGGCCCACATTTCTACTGTGAAGACCCATGCAGCACACTGGGAAAGAGCTTTGCTCTTCCCAAAAACCATCCGACCCTGTCTGTTGTCTTCCTCCTAAAACTCACGCAGAAAGCATGGCACACGCTTTGGGGAGCTTCTGCATCTCACCAAAGCTCTGGGCAGAGCCAAAGGAGGCAGCTCTCCTGAGGTTCATCATCCTTTCATCGCAAAGAGGATGAGTGGTACCACCCAGCAGGGATTTCTACATCCGAGAACCAGTGAAGCTGTGTCTGAACATGCTTCCTAGACCTGACACCAACTGGAAAATAACTAACCCAGATTTCCCCCCAACCCTCTCACCCTTTTTTTTCTTTTGAAATCCCACTTCCCTCTTCAAGTTGCAGAAAACCCCAAACCCAACCAATCCTCTATTGGGCAGTAGCTGATTCTCCAAGAAAGGAACTGCTGTTCCCAGACGTACAAAGATCAGCAGCAAACTCCACCAATCGCTACACAAACTCACCTAGATGACCTAGCTCCTGAAGTTCTGGTGCTGAGATGAAACAAAACACAAGAGGCCATGCAAGTGTTGGAAGATACATTTTTTTAAAAACTTGATAAGTGGAAATATTTTTAATGAAGTGAGCTTGTGAAAGTAAAGGGTTTGGCTCCTTGGACAGAAGGCAGCCAGAAAGCATGCCTCCAGGTTCTCTTGGTTGACCTGCAAAGCATGCTTCTCCCACTGCATATTTAACACCACAGAGAAGGTCCTCTGGGTTTGGGTCGTGCTGACAAGAATGACTGTCTAAACAGATGTTTTCTGGGAGACTTGTGATCAAGCTTTTCCAAGTTAAACTGCATACTTTGGACAAACCCCATGTCTCACACCCCATCTCATCTGAGTACTTTTACCGCAGAGTTCAGCTGCCTGAGGATTCCCAAATTCTGCCTCACTTGTAGAAAGAGACAGAATCCATTTCCTTGGATTTTATCCTTGAAGAGTAAACAAGACTGCAGACATGGGAAGACACCTTCTGCCTGCCCGAGCACCAACACTGGCAATGGACAACTCCGTGACCCAGTCCCCAGAATTACACCTGTGTGTTATGTGGAAGAACAAAAGATTTAATCGCTTCTCAGCTTCTAGGCTGTGGTCGAAGAACACAACAGACAAGATGTATTTCTGCCGCCCCTTCTGGGTCAGAGTTACCTACCTCGGACCCAGGATCTAAACCCTAGGAGCTCGCAGGTTTTGCTGAGGTTTTCTCAGGTCTCAGCCTAGAGCACTGCGCAGGAGTGCGAGACAAGAGGACACCTCAGCCAGCAGCTCCAGCCACTTCTGGCAAAGAGCAGCTCTCCTCTCAGGAAAAATTACCCAGTGTTAAGCAGTTAGTTGTCCTATGGCTATATATCCCACACAGCAGCATGTCTTACAGGGTGAACTAGTTCTCCTAAAGCTAAGCGGTTGTATACTTGGTGATGAGAGGCTGAACCTTGGAGAAAGTGAAGGCTGAAGAGAAACCCCACGGAAATGTCTGTCCCCCCCAAAGCTGTGTGGTCCCACAACAGCAGCTCAAGCAGGACCTGGCTGTTTCAGGTGACTTTGTGGGTGACTGCACCAACCTCATTTCACCAAACACCTTCCTGGCAATGACTTCCTCCCTCGAGAGAGCATGACTTTTCATCTAGAGTCCCACTGTTTTTCTCTCAGTTTCTGAACTGTGACTCTCTTAGCACAACCAGCTTTGGCAGGCTCAGACAGACATTCACCTCACCTCAGAGTCAAAAGACTGTCACTGTCCCATAACCATCGCAGAGTATTCACCCAGTGGCGCCTTCTCACAAGTGATCCTTTCCCTCTGTTTACTTTTCACGCTATTAAAAGCAAGGCATCCCAATAACCTAGCCGAGTGAGAATGAAGAATTAATCATTCTGTTCCAGTGCACTTTGATACTGAGGAAAGAAAGTGGAACTACAGGATGCTCTGCCCTTCATTCTGTGCAAGATTTGGATCCCAAACACTTCTATCACCTGGAATACCTTTCTAATACACAATCATAGAATTGCCTTGGTTGGAATGGACCCTTTAAATCATCAAGTCCAACCATCACCCTAACCTGCCATCCACCACTAAGCCATGTCCCTCAGCATCACATCAACTCATCTTTTAAATCCCTCCAGGGATGGAGGCTCCACCACTTGCCTGGGCAGAATATACATATAGCTTAAGACCAAGGAGAAAAACTGTCCCAAGCAGAAAAACTGTCCCAAGCAGTCTGCAATACTAATTCAGTCTCCCAGGAGGTCTCAACAGCAGCGAGAGCCTGCAGTAGAAACCTTTATTTCTAGTGTGAAGAACTAGAGAAGAGAGAAAAAAACCCCAAACCAACCAACCCCTTAATAAGAATCCTTCACAGAATCACACAGGAGACTTCCTGAGTTGGAAGGGACCCGTCCAACTCCTGGCTCCACACGTTTCCTGAATTTTCAAACTGGTTTACAGAAGCTTTAGCCACATAGTTTCCAAATAATCTTAAATAGTGCTGCAAATAAAGCCTTCAACAGGCAAAAGAAAAAAACCAAACCCAAACAAAAGAGGTAGTTCTATCACTTCCTCCTTACAAGTGAACAAGCATCATCAAACCAAATTCCAACAGAGAAAGGTCTTGGAGAAACACAGATGAGGAGGGACTGTACATAACTAGGTTTGAACAGATACATTCCTTCTTGTCCTTTTGGGCCATTTGGTTTTGTTTTAAAGCACTGTGCTTCCAGTAGCAGACATGGGCCTGCAAGGGACATTCTTCTTTCACTACTGCTGCTAAGTTGAGGTTTTTTGAATACTGATGATTTGTCCAGCAGTCTCAACTGGATCCAGATGTTATCAGGCTCTTAATATGATCATCTGGAGGGCTCTGGAAAGTGCTGAGGTTTTAGGGAGAAGGAAGGTTTATTTTTGCTTTTATTACAAATGTTACCTTTTTTTTTTTTTCCAAAAGCCTCAGTGGTTACTCAGTTCAGGCTGGGTAACCCACGAGAAAGTTACAGGAGAGACAAGAGAACAGAAGGCAAAACTTCTCTCCTCCTCCCCACACTTTTATTTTCCCCCTGCTTTATGAGCATTGTCATCAGGAGGGCAGATTTACATGAAATCTCAGGCTGGCATCTTCCTGACCTCAATCCCAGCTGGCCAAGCCTTTCTAACACTGCTGCCCTCAGCACCTTCCAGGGAGCAGACATCAATTGAGCCAGCTGATTACAAAACAGTGAATCTGGTATGAGGAACTAGATCCATTCCACTGCCTCGAACGCCGTTTAGAAGACAGCTTTATTTCTCTCTCCACCTAGTATCTCATTTAGAGCAGCAGGCTTGGTATCTCAGTTGGGGCAGTACAAAAAGGCTACCACCATGCTTGAGGGGCTGCATCCACTGCAGACATGGTGCATTTGGAGCGAAATGCTGCTGCTTCCACCAGATGATGCTCACTTTAAAGGGACCTCTGTGGTTTTAAGCACACACCAAAACATCTCACGCCACTTCCGTAGCAGGAAAGGCCCTTTTTCAGTTGCCTTCTTTAAAATTAAGTCACCAATATCATGTCAATAAAAGTTAAAAGACAGTTTAAACAACTACTGCGTGTCTCAAAGAACATCTCGCTATACTCACCCGGTACGCAAACAGAGAACAAAACAAAAATGAGCTCATTACCTGTACTCAAATCACTTTGATTATCGTCTGTCCTCCCTTCGTTTACTGACTCACTGCTAGGCTCTCCTTTTCGACTCATCAGCTTTGAAAAACCAGTTGAGAGAGAGGAGAAAATGCCACGGATTAAATAGCCAGGCTGTTCAGAGTCCACCGAGTGCACGGTGTGCAGAAATGGCTTTGCATTCCTGTTTCCAACGTGTGGCACAGGTTCAGACAGGGATCGGTTGAAGGGAACCCGAAAGGGTCTCGTCCTTGCCTGGAAAAGCATCTCTGTTGGCTCTTTGTGGAGATCATCGGTGCTGGTAGCATCCACACTTGCAGAACTTTTGGCAAGACCCACAGTGCTGCATTCCCCCTTCAGGCTGCATGACCCCTCTCTTCTGCTTATCCTCCAGGGTAGGCGAGGATGTGTCTGCCACCTGTACACTCTGAGTGGGTTCACTAGGTCACAACTCGTTTGTTTACTCATCTTCTTGCTCTTCATTTGGTGATACCAATGATAGTCCTTCAAGGCGGCAGCGCCAGCACCCTGATCCGACAGCGACCTCCTGAAGATCCTGGGAGACAGGCTATAGTGCTTCTTGAATGCACTCATTTTCCACCCCTTGAATTTCAGCTATTAACTGACATACCTTGTTGCTTAACAGTCACATTGCTCTCATGGCTCACTCGCCATTTTAAAATGCCGTTCGCTTTGTCCATCACCACTGCGAACCACAAGCCAGCAGACGTTCTTCCTGAAGATCTTGAGCATCGATCCCACAACCAGGTATTTTCTACATCTCAGCAATTAAGATACGTTGTGTGTGTGTCCCCCACTTTAACAAGCTGGCTTGTAACAGCACACGAAGCCTCGCTAAGCTTGCCGCGGCTTCCTGCACGGTCACATTTCTGTACCAAGCTTTCAGGAAATGACTAAAAGAGCCCAGCCATGAAAACCCACAGTGGTGTGCTGCACCAATCACACTTCGCTTTTTTCAGTCCCCATGAAAGATTTGGTTTAAAAGAAACCCAAAGAATGCAAAAGTACTTTACTCCAGAGTCACAGAAGTCTCAAAAACATGTTAAAAATTAGCAATACTCAAGCAAGAGTCATGCATGCCATGATCTTCCATTAAGTAGAAAAGTATTTAACTATATACATAATTAAGTAATAATAAGTAATATACAACGTAAAAACAACTCCTAGAGTTTATATCTACCTCAGGTATATCATATGACTTAAGGATACATCAGAGTTGCCTTTTAAAGAGAGGTAAAACAGGCAGATTCATCAGGATCAAGCACTGGAAGCCCCAGAGAGGACAGCAAAAGGCAGGAACAGAGTAAGGAGAAGCAGCGCTGCGATTTAATGCAGTGAGAATGTAAATACACTGAAGGGAAATAAGTAAAGGGGAGGAGAGAAAGGACAGGGAGGGTGGGCGGGACATCAAACACAGACCAAAGCAAAAGGAAGGCTTAGAGGCACAATCCTCTGGCAAGCAGAACAAGACAGCGGTCAGATTTCCCTTCTTCTTTTGTGTCATCCCTTCTCTCCCTCCCCCCCCTTTTATTAAAATTAATTTACTTGGAATAAGCAGGATGGAAAAAATGTCCTATCTGTTTAACCAAGAAGTGTGTGTGTGTGGGGAAACCCCTTGCCTTCTCTACAATTTCAGAAACAGCTGACTATTTTAAAATCTCATAAAGAAAATATCCGCTGGTGAGCTCAGATCCTGCTCGCCAAGTTTTAGACCAGAGCACTTAAATCACCAGTCTACTCAAATCCCTGAAAATAGGGGGTTTATAATGGAAACGCTGACAGACCCTTGGCAATCAAGCAACAATGAAAACTACTTCTCTGGTTAAATAAAATGATAATCTGGTCTGGCAGGCCAATAAAGCTTAACTGGGCCACTATTGGATCTCGCCTTTAAGCCAGGCTGTGTCCATCAGCCAAAGAACATTCCTGAAAGTTGCAGATGCACAAACTTTTTTGCTTGTGTGTATATATGGAAAAGGGTATTGCTGCTGCCTAAAACAAGGATGGAGCTACCCAAAGACCTCTATCAAGTTGAGAAATCATTTCCCTATTCAGTTACAAGTCACAGTCTTCAATCAGAAGCAACAGAAAGTGACTACTTAAAGTTGCTGTGCTGGAGAAGCACAACTACTTAAAGTTGCTGTGTTGGCGGTTGCAACCACCAACCTCGGAACCAAGCACCAGTTCAGGCATCACAATGCAAATTCTGCATCAAAAATACTGCTGCTGACTTCTATGCTCTGGGGGAAGTCATGCTGCTCAGAGCACGAGTCTTAAAGGACAAAACGTACCTAAACAAGAACTCCACCACAATTTCCATGCAGAGCAGTGATCTCCTCAAGGAGGCATGACGAGCGACGAATATGTGCAGAGATACAAGTACTCCCAGCGTGAAAATTAGAGAATTCACCTGGAAAAAGTTACCTGTCTCTTGATACCAGGGGGTGCTGACCAGCCTTGGGTACAGCCCATCTGCTCCCATGGACTTGGAGGAGCTGAGTTCTTATCAACAACTCCTGACTTAACCCTCATCCACTGCTGGTATTTTTTTCTCCTCCCCGATTCCTTTCACCAAGCTCTGAGAGTTCCTGTTTCTGAAGACTGAGACCAACCCAGCATTAAAGACCCCAACTTTAATTGGGTCTGCTGTTACTAGATCACCCACCCCTTCCAGCAACGGGACCTGGTTTTCGTTGTTGAGCCACTACTAACGTGGCAGTGGAGATCTGAACAAATGCTTTGAATTAGCCAGTCTGGTAAGACAGGCTCTATGGAACTTCAGAAATCAGGATGAATAAACCCAGCAGGCGACGATGTGGTTCACAGGCCATAATCAGCAGAGAAAACTGAGAATGCGAGCTAGGTTTCTGGTCAGCTCTGCAAGCCCTGCTTGTAGAAGTTTCCACTAGCACATCTACATAGATGTAGATGAGCACAGAAGGGCAGGAGAGGCCAGAAGACAGAGACAGACAGCGCAGGAGCTGAAGTCTTCCCAGGATGAGCTTGCTGTAGATTTCTAGCACGCTTTCTGAGCCCCACTGAAGCATAATGACCAAGCTCAGCACTCGTACAAACCATGTGTTGAAACAGCACTTTGAAAGCGCTTATCTGCCATATCAGAGGACTCAGTACGAGCAACGGGAATGACTCAACTCAGATAACGTGACACCAGCTGTGTCAACATTATTCTGAAGCAGGGATTTAGCACAACAGCCCTTTGGACATAACGAAACTTCAGGCGAGTCACTGGTCTTTGCATGAGAATGGAGATGATCACCAGAACTGGTCTCATCATTGTTGTCTTTTTCACCACCACTCAGTGGACACCTGACCATACAGAAAGATCATTTCATCTCCTTCCTAATGGAGCTTGAGTTACATCCATCACCGACTTCCCCAGACCCCCCATTCCAGCAAGAAGGATTGGCCATGTATCGAGTTACAGCACGAAGCAACATGCCAAACCAGTTACGGGGTAATTTCTACTTCCAAATATTTTCCTTGGTGCGGCCAGGCATTGGACCTGCAGCTCTGCGCAGAGCTTAGCACCACGGGTTTCAATAAGCACCCAGCACGCAGCCTGGGAACATCAAAGTCACAGTTTGTTTGGAGGTTGGATAATGTTAAGAAGGGTCTTCACCTTTGACTTTTGATTTTGCTTTTGATTCCGCATTACCACTGCTCAGGCGAATACACATCACGATGAAAGACAAGAGTTATCCAGCTGCCTTCACTCAGCTGAGATTTTGCTGCGGACAACGGCTGCTACAAGCAGCGCACAAGGCTTGCACGCATATTGACATCAACTCTCTGATACAAGAGTTTGCTTAGTCTACAAAACAAGACTATTCTTTTTAACTGTTGGCTTAAAAACTTTAGCCTGGGCTTTGAGTCAAACCAGGCTCTCTCCTTCTTTATCCACACCATTGATAGCAAATATGATGCCCAAACAAACCCTTCACCTGCACTAATCCAATGCCACCGAGGACAAAATCGGCCTCGATCGCCTCCAGCATTTCTGGAGTACATAGAACACAGAAGAAAGCGATTCACACAGCAGAGCTTTCTCCTTCATCCACAGTCCAGTTACCCTCTGCAGAAACTCAGGTCCTTTCAGAGCTGCAGTTTATCTCAGGAAGTGTTTACCCGGGATTTCACAAAGAAATCCGCTTATAGCAGTGACTGCTAATGTCTCGGCTGTGCCAGATCCCTGCCCATACTGAGCCACCCACACAGCCACTGGCAGGTAGAATTTCAGTGGAAGAAAGGAGCTTGTCAATTAATTGGAGAAGATCTGGAATATTTTCACTTATACCTCCTGGGTTTCATACCTACTGCATAAAAAAACCTGATCTTCAGCTAGCGAATTTTCCTTGCAAGAAGGGGATTGGTTTCTTTTGGGTAATGTTTGCAGTTCATTGTGCCAAATCATTCATTTAGCTTTTTCAGAAAATTACTATTTTCTTCCTAACAATCCAGTCATTTAATCATCCCATCTGACATATTTAACAGCATATATTTCACTACTCCCAGATATTGAAGTAATTTATGCACAAAATGCAGATTTGCCACACTGGAACAGAACTGTATCTCAATTTCAGGATTATATTGAGAAAACAATCTTTCCTAACTTCGTAACACCACCTCCCAGAAAACGTACCCAGGCAGTATTACATTTCCACCAAGCATTTGAGGATAATTGTTTAGCAATCGCCTCCTGCGTGGGCATTCTGCTTTCTCCACCAGTTAAGGCTTTCCAAAAGAAACTACCCAGCTCTGCTGCACAAAGTTTCAAAAATTCCTCAGAGTATCTGTTGATTAATAAATACTACCAGCTAATTTAAAAAGAAAAGAAAAAAAAAAAAAACGCAACAAAACCACACCACAAAAATCACTCCCCCGCCCCCAAATGCATCACTGCCGAGCAGCTGGAGGGAGAACCAGTCTCTGATGATAAAAATGATCATTTAATGCTGGCTTGATCCCTGAAAGCTGTCTAGTGTTTGGGTGAAAGCACTACAAGGTGTAAAATTTTTTGTTCATCTTTAGTGTAGCTTATATTGAGAAAAAGATGAATTGAAACCTCCTGTGAGTGAACCACTTCGTTTTGAATTAGTTTTGGACCAAGCCCACACACTTACCAGCTTCTTGTTTTTTGAAACATCTGCTGAGACGTGGAAAGGGAGGGAAGAGATGAGAGTTTAAAAAGAAAACACCCTAAAAACCAACTAGAAAACCCTAACCCCACACAACCACCAAACCAACCCATAACATTTATTCACCACACTTGGGTTTTCAACCAAGTCCTCTCTTCTAAATCATAAAGACAACAGGTTAGGAAAACACCACTTCTGAGAAGACCCCAGACTAAGTCTCCAAATCACCCAATGAGTTCTTTAACGCACAGAAAAGGAAAACAAACTGCACCCTGCATCCTCCCCCGGCAAACCAGAAGGGATGCAGGCAGGCAAGGATCCTCAATTCTGCAGTCTAGCTCCCTTTAGCTTTCTTCCCTAGTCCCATGCTCACTGCACCAGAACAGCTCCTGGAGGAATAATCAATATATATAGCAGAAACCATGACAAAGGTCTTCCAGTTGACCCAACTTGACATGTAGCTAAAGAGCCTAGAAGATGAAAGATTTTTCCTTCCCTTTAAATTAGAGACTTTTCAAAATATTAAGTTTTGTTTATGCAAGGGTAAGTAATTAATGACCTAACATCCCCTTCCCATCTCCTATCACCAAGATGCATCTGTTTCCCCCTGCAACACTTCCTGCAGGTGGAGATCACTTCTCCTCGGCTCAGCGCGGACCAGTGCACCTGACTTGGCTACTTTACTACTCAGGGCGTGAAGTTACTCAGAGGACAAATGAAATAGCTCCTTAAATGTCGTTACAATTGGGATTAAGGGTGACTGGAAAAGCACAGCTTGCTGGAGTTTGAAGCCTCCATGGCCAGCACACAGATCATTTATTGAGCTCGGATGAGTGCTCCTGAGAAGCTGGATGTGTTTATGTGACCAGCCTTGAGCTGGCCATGCGTATCAGTGACCACGTTGAAAGCTCACCTGTCCCGGATAAATCAGGAGAGGTATGCTATCTCTGCTGGCACAGTGCTGAGAATGAAATGCATGTATGAACATGCTAAATGGCCGTACCAGCATGGATAAATGCCAGAGTACACCTTTTCTCCTCCATCAGAGGTTTCCATGCCAAGGCACGCTGCGTGGTACCATCATTACCCTTTACCATTCACGGTAGCCAAAGGTATGATGATGCAGGCTGATTTAGGTCTGCATTTACAGTGGCCTTGTATCTGAAAGCAGGTACTGAACCACTGTCCCAAGATTTCCACCCTCAGATTCTTCCCCAACGCTTTCTCTGCTGATGCAAACTCCCCACTTGAAAGTCTCGTGGATTCATTTTTCCCCGTGATCCACATGAGAAGCTGCTACAGCCCCATCAACTGAGCAGCACAGAGACAATCTAAATTTATGAGATGCTGAGCTTTGGAGGGCTGCCAGGAAAAGTTAGCAAGAAAACCCCATTTCAATACATCGCAGAATAAACCTGTTGAGCAGCGATGCCAGACTCTAATTTCACTAGCAATCTTTTGTTGTTGTTGCCGACAAAACACAGCTCATGCCAAGTTTCAAGGCCCATAAAAACGTACACATAGAAGCTGGCCAAGCGAGCCCACACACACGGCTGTGGGGAACGCCACCCCGAGCCAGCCAAGTCTTTCAGCAACATGCGCTGGTGCAAATAAACAAATATATAACCCGAAGGTAAACACTCCGGCGACTACTCTGTAGCCAGGAAAGTCCTAGCAGTAAAAAGAGCCAGTTTGTAGTGAGGGGCGGCACTTGCATGGGGAATTTGTGGAGATTTACAGGTTTCCATAAGGTGGGAAAGTCCTCAGCGTTGACATGCGACACAGTGCTCTGACTGGTCGGACATCATGCTGAGCGGTGAAGCCATCGAGACATACTGGGGCTCAAGCTGAAAAGAAATCCTCTGGAGCCACAGCCACCAACTGTAGCAACTAGTGACAAGCAACAGGAAAAGAGGAAATGGATGCAAGTTACACCAGGGGAAGGTTTAGATTGGATTTTAGGAAAAGCTTCTTCCCAGAGAGGGTTGTTAGGCATTGGAAAGGGCTGCCCAGGGAAGCGGTGGAGTCTCCATGCCCAGAGGGATTTAGAAGACAGATGTGGTGCTGAGGGACAAGGCTTAGTGATGGATGGCAGGTCAGGGTAATGGCTGGATTTGATGATCTAAAGGGTCCCTTCCAACCAAGACAATTCCATGATTCGGTCCCTGAAGACAGGCAAACGTGCCAACTGACTTCGCTGACAACTTGCATGAGGCTGTTCTTCAACTGCATAAATAACCTTAATGCTTAACCCCACTTCTTCACAACTACAGGTTGGGCTCTGTGCCTTCTGAAATATCATAATCTTCTGATGTCCATTTTTACCAATGCTGTTTTCCAGCAGGCAAAATTACCTTTCTATCACCCCACTCCTTCCCCACCTGATGTGCTTTGGAGGGGAGGGAGGGAAAAAGGCAACACCCTCCCCCAATAGTAGCCTATTATAATCTATGCCTTATGAAAAGATTTCTATACAAATGAAACACTCATATAGCAGTGAGACATAAGATCAGGATGTAACCAAGTCTCCAGAGTTTTCTTATTTACTCCTGCCATCCTTAAGGTAGGGGTGATCCCTACGTGCATCAAACGTGCAGCTTAATCATGACTGAGAGACGAAAAATAGTAATGGTGTACAGACATGTTAATGGATAAATACCTCAAAAATGCTCCTGCTAACTAAGCCCAAACAGCAGGTGGATATTTTCAAACCTTCCACCCTTTATTTTTATGTAACTGCAAAGGAGCCTATCCTCAGTGCAAAAATAAGACCCATCAACTCTAGTGTCCACCAAGGACGTGAGGAATTGAGTTTAAAAAAAAAAAAGAAGTATAGAATGAAATGATAAAGTAATTACTCTAACTCTGTTGGCCTTATTTTGTGCTGCTCTTCCCTAAGACAGAGTGAATAAACTAAATTATTTCAGCAAATCCTTCAGGTATTACTAGCTCTGTGTGTATATCTATACACATATACACACGTGTATTTTATACATATATATACATACATATTTTACACACATATATATATATGTATTTTAAAACATCCCTTTCTCAAACACTGGAAATCCTGTGGCAAAGCCAACTAGTGTCAAAAGATAACCACTAACTAACTGACAACCTTCTCTCATATCATTGTGTGTCACTATGGAATAAATAAGCAACAAACTTCAGCAAGATCAGTAATTATAATTTTCCCACTTACCATAAAGAAACCACAAATCTTTAATAGAAACACTCTGTCTCCTGCCATGGCTGTTCCCCTGCATTGGGGTTAAGTAGCAAGACTTTGGCGTAGCTCAGGTGGAAACCTGGGCATCAGGACATCAGCAGGGAGGTTTTTCCAGTGCTCTGCGCCAAGCGCTTACCCATCCTGGGGCCTGGTTTACTGCTACAAAATGCCACTGGGCAGACTTGGGGTTTCCATAGCCAAACTAGGAAGACTTAACGTGCATTAGCCGCAGAGACAGGCATGGGGAGCTGGGCATACAACCAACCAGGAGGAAGAATTTACAAATCCAGAGTTATTTTAGGCTCTGAATTTAGGCAGTGAAATTCTTTGTGCTGCATGAGCGCTAGCCTAACACCCGCACCAGAGTCCCTCCGAAATGTTGTATTATTAGCAAATTAAAGCACAACAACTGCCCACAAATCAGTTGTGTGTAGGGGGTTAATATCAAACCTTCATCTGAAGGAATAAATGGGTCACAGGGAGAAAAGGTGAAACATGCCAGTCGACAGCAAGTTACCCATGAGCCAGCAGTGGACCCAGGAAGGCCAACCATATCCTGGGGTGCATCCAGCCCGGCATGGCCAGTCAGTCCAAGGAGGGATTGTCCCACTCTGCACGGCACTGGGGCGGCCTCAACCTCGAGTCCTGGGGCAGTTTTGGGAGCCACAGCAAAAGGGGGACGCAAAAACATTGGAGAATGTCCTGAGGAGTGCAATGAGGATGGGAAGGGTCTGTAAAGGAAGACTTACAGGGAGAGGCTGAAGTCCCTGGGATTGTTCACCCTGGAGAAGAGGAGGCTGAGGGGAGACCTCATCGTGGTCTGTGGCTTCTTGATGAGGGCGAGCCAAGAGGCAGGCACCGATCTCCTCTCTTTGGTGACTAGGGACAGAACCTGAGGGAACAGCATGAAGCTGCACCAGGGGAGGTTTAGGTTGGATGTTAAGAAGAGGTTCTGTACTGAGAGGGGGATCAGGCACTGGCACAGGCTCCCTAGGGAAGTGGTCAGAGCCCTGAGCTGGGCTGAGGGCAAGAAGCATCTGGACGATGCCCTCAGTCCCATGCTTTGACTTGGCCGGCCTGTGTGGAGCCAGTAGTTGGACTTGATGGTCCTTAGGGGTCCCTTCAAGCTCAGGAAATTCTAGGATTGTATGATCTCAAAATGCCAAGAGTGTGGAATGAAAGCATTTAGTACCGGTTTGGAAAGAGGGTCTGGGTAAGATTCCAGCTGCTGTAACAGTAACTACTACATACTGCTCAGAAAAAGTAGTAAAAGAAGCATCCAATAGGGAAAGAAAAAGAGATGAGGGGGAGAAAAAGAAGAGCAGTTGTTAAATTTAAACAACCTTCTAACCAGAAGAGTTCTTTTTCCACAGGTTGTCTGTTGGAAATCAGTGCAAAAGTCAGAAGACAGTGATGAAGCGCTGACATGAAGACGTACCTTCTGCCAGGCAAAGAGAGCCAGCTGTGAGCACAGCACCAGGGCTGGGGGAGATTGCACAGCCGTGCACAGAGCCAAAGGATGGAGCAAGGTGACCTGCGGGCCCCAAAATGGCACAAAAATGGGGGGGAAGAGAGGAGCACACTCTCTCTGACTAAATCCAAGTCTGCTTTTGTAATTTAAAGAATGACTACAAGCTAAAATGTAAATGAGTCTGATGGTAACATGTACGAAGTAGGCTCTCCCAGAAAGAGAAAGATATGGCTTCAAGTTCCGAAGAAGCAGGAAAGGAGGGAGGGAGAGGGAAGGAAGAGAATGTCTTTGTAGAATACTATTTGTGGCACAAATTTGTGGCACACGTACACACCTTCTCACTACAGGGCAAAAAGCAAAAGCAAAAAGCAAACCAAAGAGGTGGACATTATGAGAGAAGATTTGCATAAAGCACAAGTCATCGCATCCTGTCCATCTGAGCTGACCCAGTCCTTCAACAACAGCACCCAGCAGCAAGCCAAGTCACAGGCACTTCGTTTCCTTTGTCTTTTCTTTCACTATTACTGTACCAAGAGTACTTCTTGTTCAAGTTCCAAAATGATTGTCTGTGTTTCGTTAGGTGTGAATACTGGCTCACCAGAGGACAGAGCTGCCTGTTTCTGTGGTCAATCCTTTCCTGATCGAGCACGCAAAGTCCAATTTTAAGTCTCCAGACAATCACCTTTCAGCAATCTCTTTACAAATTAAAAATTCTCTAAAATATTTCCCCTGCAAAAATGGAAATTTTAGCCAACAGGTTTAATGGACATGGGGAAAAAACCCAAAACACCCCCATCCATCTCCCCCCTTCCCCCCCGAGTTTTGCTTTGAACAAAATCCTCTCCAGTTGGCATTTCTTGAACGGCTTATATTGAAACCCTCAGCTAGTTTTGTACAAAGCTCTTTAGGGTGCTACCTTCACAGCCATCACACCTACAAAGGAATCAGCTTTCCAAGAAAGGCCACCAACTGTCCACAAAGCCTGGTATTGCCAGCCCTGGGAAAACCAGGTCCGGTACTTACGGTACAGACACTTGTGTTCCAGCCCCTCCTGGTGTGCAACTACAGTCAAAAAGTCATTTGACTAAAACATCCCCCCTCAAACTACTCCGTGAGCCTGTTTCAAGACCTTCATCTTTACTCACACGATTGGTAAAAGGGAATATGAGCTGTTATTTGCTACTTTTACCTTGACCGAACTAGACTGTTAGTAACCTCTGCTCCATCCTCAGAACTGCTGCGAACAATGAAGTCCGACTCGGAAACGGTTACCTTGAAGTTTGAAACCAACCTGCCAAGAAGGCCAGGAATATTCGTTCTGCGTGTAAAACACATGGGTTTTGTAAATACACAAGCAACCGCCGAAGCTAGACTGAATTAACGAACGCGCATATTCCCATTCCAATGGAAAGGGCAGCACTTGTATGGCTTCACTTAGTGACTTACTATAATCTGTGCCTTATAAAAAGGTTTTTACACATATGAAACACTCATATACCGGCAAGACATAAAATCAGGATGTAATCAAATCTCCATAGTCCCTCAGGACTTCAAGCTGCAAAAGCGAGCATGAATCATTACATCTATTTTCTAATAAAGACCATGTGCTTCAGGAGTCGAGTACACAAGTTTTCAAGAGCTCTGGATAATATTTTTGAAGGTATTTCTATTTCAAATAAGCAATCCAGTTAAGCAGAGATAAACATGTATACACATCAGTGACCTTGTTTAAACAATGCACCAATTATTGTGATAAATCTGGCTGCCAAATCTAAATATAGACTGCTAGGAAAAAACAATGGAGTTTTAGCAAGAGACAGACGTCTCATATTTACTGTTTACCTAATTATCCAAATGAATGTGCAATTTGGCCTCTCTTCCCCTTTTCAGGCTGCATGACCACTTTCTCACTCAGATCCAAGAGAGCTCTGGCTGTTAGTGGAAAACACAGCGTGATCCAGCGCATTTGATGCTACGAGTGCACTTGGTGCAATTTCAAAGCTTGCATCACAGATCGGGTATGTGCATACTCTGCTTCCCCCAGACAGCCCCATGCTTGACACAAGGCAGATAGGCACCACAGGGCTGACTCACCCCTACAGAAACAGTGACTTTTTTGCTTTTTTTTTTATTTAAATGTAGGCATGAGGGGAAAGAAAAAAAAATAGATTCCCATTCCAAACCCATTCTAAGTTTCCAACTTCAGGTGCCCAACCAGGAAACGAAAGGGAGGAGGGGGGACAAGGGAAAAAGGAGGAGGAGAAAGTTCTTTTATTCAGGGTTATATTTTTAGACTATTACTGATTTTGTTTTGTCATTGGGCTACAGAACTAGACCTGCGTGAATTTAAGCAGCATTATCCTTTCTAAATTTGCTAAGTCCATGCTGCAGCATTAACCTAATCTCCTTACGCGGGACATGGCAGGGCCTTCCCTCCCTCCAGTCTGGCTGCAGCTGAAGTTTTTCTACCACAGATATTCCTGGCTGCAGCATACATCCAACCATACATCCCCTAGTTCCCCAAACAGTGCAGGAACCCTCATGCTGTAAACAAATAGAATTTGATCCCTATTGTGTCGGGGAAACAAAAATCTACATAGGAAAGATGGTAAACTTGAAATCCTGGTTTGTGGAGAAGCATAACGGGAAAATGCGGCCTGTAACCATAACACGTCGGAAGGAACATGACTGAAGTGCTTTTCCATCTTGCTAAAAATACTCATGACTTAAAGTGCCTTTCCCCTTTTTGATCTATTGATATTTATAAGAGTAAAGTTCAATTTTGCTCTGCAGGCTGAGGCTAGAGGAGAGATCTGTACCCCCTCTTCCCCACTCTGTTTTTGTTTGCTAACAGTTGTGTAGCATGTTTAGCCTTACTGCTTCAAAACAAGTAGAAACTAACTCAGTTTTTTGTTTAACAAGTTCCTTTCCCCAGGTGTCATTGTTAGTGTTGCTGTCACACTACCTTTTTTATTTCCTTTCTCCCCTCTCGCACGGCACAGGCCAAACCCACTTGTGACTTCCCTCCCCGGGACACAGGTTGCCATGTATAGATCAGTTATGCAGAAATACAGTGACTTATGGCAAAGAAATCATTTGGGGAAAAAAACCCAACCAAACCACCAAATATATGTAGCTCTACTTATTTATAAATATCTTCAAAAAGGAGCCTGGAAACATTCCACCCTGGGCTGGTGATGCACCAGTGGCAAGGAGTGGCAAGGGAAGAGGGAGACAGAACAAGAATTTGTGGGTTTGGCTTTTCTTTTTTTTTTTGTCTTAAAAGTTTTGTTTTCTTTTTTTCTTTCCAGAAAAACAAGAAAGGCCAGGAAATCCTCCCAAGTCGGCATTCCCAACACCACCACGCAATGAAATACAAGGCCTTTGCTTCCTGTTCCCTCCTGATTTCACAGTGAGCGAGGACAGAGCAGGACAAAGCCGATGTCAGATATCTCTCTCTGGGATGCTACAGAGAAAAAGCTCAGTAGGTCAACTCTGCTCCAGCTTGGGGTGATAGCATTCCTTTGGGTAACATGCAACTTCTTATCCACTGCATCCATTTCTTTAATTATGAAAACCCAGATCAGGTCTTAAGGTCAGTAAAGCTCCTCCTAGACTTTTCATCTCTAAACCAAAGATGAACTGGCCAAGCCTCCTGCAAAAGCCAATGAGGATCTCCTCTTACATCACCAGCTGGCAGAATTTTGGGGTAGATATGGTTAAAACGGAAGGAAGGACGGAAGGAAAAGACCCCAACACCCAGGGCAACTCCCTCCCCAGTTGCAACCCTGCTGTAAAGGGGGACAAGGACCCAGTTAGCTCTGCTCCTGCTCACAGCAGACATGGAAAAGCAGGAAAGGTGGCAGAGCACACTCAAAAGTCTACTTTCCAACTGTGGGTTCCTGGTTCAGAATGGCTGTGCCAGTGTCCCAACAGCACTGTAAGGCACAAATAGCTTCACACCAAGAGGTAGTGATAGCACAGGATTAACACATAGTCATGAGACTCTGGGAGAAGTTGCATGGTTTTACCATCATGCAGTTGACATGATTTCCAGCAAGAGAAGCCAAAAATTACTTCCCTGTATAAATACACATGCAGGGACATTAGGACAACTGAAACCAAATCAAACCTAAGTTTCTGAAATGCCGCCAAGCTATCAAGTCCTTCTTTTATCTTGCTCTCTAAAAATCTGGCAGAAGAAAACAGTATTACTCCAGAATAAAGTTGAACAGGAAAAAAAAAAACCACAACAGGGATAAATCAGAGCTTATCTCCTTAGAATATAAACCCCTCAAGAAATATAATTTGCTGCAATTAAATATAAAATGACAATCCTACAGATAATCCTTAGCAAATCACCTTAAGAGTTTAGTAAATTTTGTGGTTTAGAGGATTTTTTAATGCATGTATTAGTGTTTTAAAGTGACCTGTCAAACCATCTTCCGAGCTTCTCACAACTGATGAACATGGGAGCCAGAAGAGAAAGTCTGCAAAACGGGTTAGTTTCCAAGACCACAGAGAGAACTTTTTCAACAAGTTTAAAACCTTTAATTCTTAACCTTGCAAGACATCACAGGTCTCAGCTTGTATCATTCCTAACTTCCCTGAACTTCTGCAGAGCGCCATGTATTCATCTCCCAGACACAGTAATGTTGCTGTGGGAAGTTGACTATCTTGCCATCCAACTTTTTGACTTGGGCTCTCACAGATCACCAAGAAATTGCTGATACCAAAGTGCTCCAAAAGAGCTGATAACACTATAGATATTTACCGTCCTACAGTAACTACACCATCACTTTTACATTTAAGACAGGTTTGATAGTTGATAGATATATCAACCCTTGTATACTCCTTGGATATTAAAAGTTACTTTAACAAGGTCTCTTTGAGTTTCCTGCCTTTCTCTACTGGCTCACTAAAGTTTTAGATATGAGCTCTATTTCCCCAAGCCCAGGTGGCATGAGCTCTTTTTTCTGTATTTTCTTACTTGCTTTGTTCCACACACAGAAAGATACTGAGAAGAACAACGCTCTGTCCTGGAAGCAGATGCCATGATTCACTGTCTACTCACTAGACACTGGGGGGGGAGTATGGGAGATGCTAGACCCTATCCCAACCATTTTGCAAACTTCCACCGTGCTTAAAATAAGTGCTTTTTTTTTTTTTTGTCAAGTGAACAAAAATCCACATCACATTTCCTGCCAAACCACTAAACCACATTCAAATCTCAGAACATACACCCAATTTAGCATGTCTTAGTGGTTTGGGTGGAGATGCTGAGATGGAGTGTCTGAAGCTGCAATGGTCAGCTTGACAGAAGGAAAATCGTTAAGACTGTCAAGTCTGGGGAGAATCAATTTGGTCAGTACTTGGGCATCTTGGATTGCAGAACTACAAGTAAATCCCAATCTCACTGCTCACACCAGGCTGTTGTTGTAACCTGAAGAAGCTCTTGACTGTGTGGGAGAGTTTTGTTGTTCAAAGCTGTTTAAAACCTTTCGCTTTGGTGATTATGGCTTTAAGGTGTCACATCCAAGGAACCTGGAACAAAGGTGGGAGACCACAGATAGATACATCTTACACTGACTTGTTTTTTTCCTGAAACCAGTCTACAGTGGCATTTCAAGTCTACAAAAAGCTTTCCAGAAATAGTGAGTGATTTATACAGGGATAACTGCACAACAATTCCTTACTCAGAATCTTTTTGTCACACTGATAGGAAAAAAAATGCTGGGTTTATTCCTGCCCTTCATTTTTCTACCCTGCTGGGTCTTTCCAGTTCCTCTTGCCACTCTCTCTCTCCGCTCTGCTGTTCCCACATAACAACTAACAAACACAACCAAGTGATCACGCAGCCTTTCCAGTCATAGGTGCTGTATTTTTCACAGCTGAATAGTCCATATACATTCCAATCTATAGGGATTTTAAGAGACTGCATATCACTGGAGTTAACAAGAAAGTTCATCCACCTGTACCTCTGCTTTCAGTCCATATTTGATAGTCCCTCTTATAACCACAACTTCAGACTGTTAATAATACAATGAATTATAGTTCAATAGATTTTCCAATGCAAAAAACCCACACTGGTTTATATTTTCTCTTGTAATGCTTTTCCAAGGTGGCAATGACAGGAATACTGAAATAAGAGCTTCAGCTCCTTCATCATTAAGATATCTAAATTTTGTACTATGTAGTTAAGGGAATTTCTGAACAGCAATTTCTGGTAATCCCACCCGGGTATATGTGTGCATGATCACTGCCCTCATATTCTTTTTCTGTTATTAAATGCAATATAATTAAATGCAAGGATTCCCAGTCAAATAATCAAAGCCAAATCACCACAAATGGAGAACATTCAGCAGAATGAAAAACTACCAAGGCAGCCATACAAAAGACATCAGTGACATGTAACACAAGTTCTCATTAAAGAAAAAGGAAGGATAAATGTGTATTTAAAGCTCAGAAATTTAAAGCCAGAAATAAGAGGGGAAACATGACATAGAGAGGAAGGGGAAGGGAAGAGAAGGAAGAAACATGTATTCATTATCTCAAGATCTTAACTTCAGGGTTGCCAGGAGGAGTAAAGCTGCAAAGAAATGCTACTGCAGCTTCTTCTGACACAGATAGGTGTAACACCGACATTACCTGGCCGTACAATTTTGACGACTGATGCACATCTCTTGAAATCTGACAGAAGTAAAGCTGCAATTTATAGCAAGGGTAGTCATTTTTGAGCACTTATTCAGGAAAAAGCTGAATTTAGCTCACAGAAGGACTAGCCACTGCCTGTGATTGTCCCAGAAAGTAACTGGCTATGTCAGAAGATTCATGCAGCTTTAAAAGTCTACAGGCACGAGCAGGAAATTAGTGTTTGTACTGTTTCTGCCTAGCCTAATTATAACTTTCAGCCCCAAAGCTACTTTCAGTATTAGCTGAACTCAAAAGTTGAAATCTACTCTCCTACCTAAACTATCATCAGAATTTGTTATCTCCTCTCAGGCCCCAGTGAGGCTGGAAATCTCATTTTTCAAAACCAATTCTGTCCCTTACTGTTATGCGATAACAACCCTGGGGATTACAAAGTTAATCACGAGAGTAGCAGAATACAGACTGGCAAGCAAACCCAAACGCTTGAAGTGTTTACACTGTCATCAAGAATTGGTGTTTATTTATGTGGCAGAGAGTTGGGAAGGCAAAATAGCTCCCTGTCACAGGTGATATTACAACCACCCTCTGTGAATTTTAGGTAAATAAATGCGGGGATATTAAAAACCCCACCAACATTACTATGTTCAGCAAATAATATAATTTAACATGGATAATGAAGCATTTTTAAAAAACCTCACACCATTCATAATTGTGGTGGCTTTCCTTTAATACAGCTCAGTTTGGAATTAATCAGGAAAAATTCTATGGATTCCTAAAAAAGACTGTCCCAAAACAGTTGGAGTACCTACAGCGTGCAGTGGAGGTGGATGCACAGATGTCCAGTGCTCAGAAATCCCCCCTCTGCCGACTAGCTTCTCCAAGAAAAAACACAGTGAAGATTGTAATGAGTATTACTGGCCCTGTTTGTGAATCTGGGAAGGCCATAACATGGAAATCTTAATTACCTCGTAAAGAATCTAAGCTCAAATCTATCGCAGAGCTCGAAAGGAAAGCCCAGCCAGCAGAATGATCAGAGAACCATGACTTGTACTCCAGGAACAAAGAAATACCCTATTTTGGCATGTCAGAAGGGGACTGCAAATTCCACAAAGAAAAGCAACTACAGGACAATACAAGCAGCCTTGCTGCGGTCCCTGGGTTATCTGTAGTGAAGAGGAGATAGAGAGACGTAAAGAACAGGAAAAAAATTAATGCAGTACTGATTGTGAAGATACCTTATAAGGGATTTATTACTAATGACAACTTCCCCTTTTAGAGGTAAAACACTTTCATTATTTGAAACAATTAAAAAGAAAAGGTATATTAAGTTCCTGGCAAACAGAAATAGGAATTTATACACTCTGTTTAAGATTTTGAACTTTACACCTTTCAATTTCCCCTCCCTAGTGCAATTACTTGTCTGCAGAGGAAATAACACGCACGGTTCCACACTTAGCTAGGAGGTTTGTAAGAACAACAAATATACGGGCTGATATTTAAACAGATTTTTTTTTTCTTTTTAAGAACATGAAAACGACTTTCTGAAGGAGGGGCTCTGACAGCTCCTTAACAAACGAAGCCCAAAGCAGCCTTAGAACATTTCTGACAGCTGTACGGCAAGGTTTTCATTGAGGGAGATGCCTTTGTTAATAAATCTGATCTGTAGCATGCTCCCTTGAACAGCAGCATAAATGTCACTGCACTCAGGTGACTAAATGAATACTGATGCTCCCTTAGCCACGGCATTCTGATGTAACAGCTCAGCGGCTGCTACCTTTAAAATCTATACTATTTTACCTATGGCAATTTACTGCAAAGGTCCCCAACGTATCATCCTCAGATATATAAGATACTCCTCAGTGCTTTAAAATAGTCCTCTGAGGTGCCAGAGACTCCTATCAGACTGCGATTATTTACCTGCTAAGACGGTAGAACCATTAAGGCTGCTACTTTTCTGCTACTAGAGAGCTTTGATGTGACAACTCTAACTTCCATTTAACACCTCCTTGCATCCAACATCACAACCTTCAGATGAAGATGGCAGCAGCAAGCAGCCTTCATGGCAATGCAGCTGAAATAATGAGCATCATTTCAATCCTTAACTAAAAGAAAGCGCAGCAAATCATTAGAAAACAAAGGGCATTGCTTAGCTCAGTCCTCCTTTATGAGTTTCTGCTGCTACTTTGTTGTCCTTTAACATTTTAAGTTTTCCAGTTTGTCTTTTTGTATTTTTACGATGCAAATGATGATGTTAAAGAAGGGCCAGTTTCAGCTGGCTGAAGCGCCTCCTCAGCTAGCGTACGGCTTAAGCTAATTTTGGTTTATCTCAAATCCCAAAAAAAAAAAAACCATTTGCATTTTCTCCGGCAGCTGGAGACCAGCAGACAGGCAAATTAAACAGTATTTTAAGAGTAACAGGGATCTCGGTAGAGGACAGATAAACACCATAGCATTTGTTAAGCTGGCAAAATGCCATTTCCCTACTTTGACCTTGGCTTTTTATAAGCTTTTAAATAAGTTTTAAATAAAGATATAAGCCTTAGGAAGTTCAGTTTCCCCACCATTTTGTGAAGCAGTCTCAAGTTCTCTCCCATAACCACCTTCAACATATTTCTACAGCGGGGTAATTAAAAAAGAAAGCCTCACAACTGCTTCAAGGTAGGTGTAATACAACTGCTGCTGAAATAGCCTCTAACTGTGTCCATTCTTCTACAGAAGTCACCACCTAGAAGTCCCTTTTAAAGACTGATGTTTTTTCACTGAGTTCATTAATCCTGAAACCTCAGAGAGCTGCTGCCAGTTGGTGGTGGCCAAGCAAACATGTAAATTCAGAACACACAAACAAGCTTTCCTTGAGACAGCCTTAAGTAAATCTCTCACTGGGCACTAAGAATGAAAGAAACAAAATTGTGTGTGTATATATATATATATATATATACACATATATATATATATAGTCAATGGCACAAGAAGAGTTAAGCGAAGCGGCAATTGGACACAGACCCTACAGAGCAAGGACAAAATGTGCATCAGCCTATTTCACCACAGACTTTTCTTCTGCCAGAATGGCACATGGTAACACGGAATAAGGGATAGTTCTATATTCTTGCTGCTCCCCATACTATAAAGACCGGGAAAAAAAGTTCTGTACGTGTCCTTTACGCTTCCTTGTAATGTTTTCTTCCTGTATCATTTCTTTTTCCATCTGAGCACTCCTTCCAACATTCCTTTTATCCTCCAATGAGTACAAAACCCTGGGTCTTGTAGATTAAAGAACTGGGATTGCAGACCTGAGGTCTCAGCACCCAAATGAAGAAATCAAGCTGGCTCCAAGCGCACACTTTCAGGTGGGACAGTCCAAGTGCTTGCATTCACATGTCCTTATCCAAACAGGGTTTTCTAATGGGCATGCCTCCTCTGAGGTCACCCTCCCACCAGCGTAATTCCACACCACTCTCATAGCATCCTGAACTTCTCAACATCCTGCGGGTGTTTAAAAGATGCATTTAACACATCCCGCCCCCTCCCCGAGTAAATAATGGGATTTAAGTCAAAGAAAACAACTCCAGAGATTCCGAAGCTTTGCTGGAAGTTACAAGTCTGACACTTATTCCACGTTTCCCTGTTGGCTGGTTCCCTCAAAGGGTTCTGCTTTCAAACACTGATGGGCTACAACTTCTCTGAAGACTATGCGAGACAAACGTATGCTCTAGTCATTTAAAATATGCTGGACTTTACAGAAAACCCCTCTACATTAATTCTCAGACTTCCTTTTTTTTCCAAGTGAAATTTCAGCCAGAATCATTCCAATCTCTTTGTCTCCAAAGCAAGAAAACAGACATCTATTTATTTTCATGCAGTTTCTTCTTGTAAAGATTTGTTAATTTACCCGAAGTCCCACATTACTTACAGAGATCAGGGAGATGCCCCCTCCGGTTTCCTGCATTTGTCACGCCGTATCTATCACAATTTAATCAAGGAGATTGCTCCATTTCAAGTGATACCTCTGTTTTTTCCTAGAGGCAGTAAATTGTGAAGAAGCCTTGAGCAAACAAAGAGAGACTAACAGGTTTGGGCTGGAAAGGAACAGTATTTACCAACAAGATCTCTTCCCCAGTGAAGGCCAAAGCAACACTTTGCATGCCCAGTCCATAACTTCCACACGAGTTACACTGCCCACATCTGTCCCCTCCGCAAATAGAGGCTCAGCCACAGCCTTGGGAGAGCTTAGCAGCAGCCAGCAGTTCACACAAAAGCCCTATTTTTCCAAGAAGGGCCTTTGATGGAAGTTTATACGTTGATAAAACTGGCACTTGCCCAATGGCTCGAGTCATGCCCTCCCGTCCTTACCCAACAGTGGCAAAGAGAGGAGCTGCTCCATTTGGGGAAAGTCATTTCAGTCTCCACTAATTCACATCCTGGTCAGACCTAGTTAGCCCAAGATATTGAAGAGCCTTCTCCCCTAGTAAAGACTGACTGGTTCAGATATGCCGCTGCAGAAATGGTTTCCTGCTGGGGCAGGTTACAGCGTTTGCTTTGCAGGACAGAAGCCCGAAGAAAGGACGCCTGCACTAGAAAGACACAAGGCTAATAAAATAAATCCCTGAAATCTGAGGCGGCCTCTTAAAAACACTCACTGGCTGTGCATATAATCACACTCCCTAATCATTCTAATTTGCACAATTAAGAGCTGAATAAACACCATAAATTTAAATAAAAAACCCAGACACAGGCTGGTGCTGCTACTGGAATATTTTAAAATCCAAAATATACAACATTGCTGATGACGACTTCTGTAACCGCTACAACACCAGACCACCTTGCTAAAATCGTTAGGTACTTGCCACCAAATCAAAGGAATGAAACTAAAGCCATAAAATTGTTTCTCCTGGAGCTTATTCACATAATTTTCTTTCCCAAACCCATCTTTTGGGACAGTCCTAACTGACCCAACACGCTCCCAAGATGCCTACCTTCTGCAAGCTCCCTATTCCCCTCAAAAACCTCCCAAATTAAAAGCCACCCTACTTCAACAGACTGCTGCTGTTATTTAGCCAACCCAAGGCAAAAATCCCAGGGCAGACTAAGGGACTCTACAAGTGACCATTCCCCGTAGCTAGGTCATCCCTCTGGGCAACCTATCTTCTACGCAGACGAAGGTTTTGGCATTTCCAGTTAGCTGTCTGTCCCTGGAAATGGAAGACGAAAACAATGCCCAAGGAGCTGTTGAAAACACCACCACCCAACGCTCTGCCAGCTACCACATTTCTCCACCTAGACACTTAAACCACTGCTTTCCAGTTATCATTCCCATCGGACACTATGTTTCTCATACTCACCACTCAACGGCTTTGCCTGCACTAGCACCTTCCTCACCAGGCTTGCCATCCTGGAATTTTGACCCGTGTTGTCTAAACCTGCTCAGGACCAAACCGGGTAGAAGAGTTAAAAAATCCCGCCTGCATCTAGTCGCTGCGTCTCCGCTGGCCCCTGGGCTTTTCCTACTGAGGCTGCAACAGCGTCTAGATGAACAAGGCTGAAACACATACACACACGTGTGCATGCACACGCACAGGAAGCTTGGAACCGAATCAGTATTAAACGTACTGACTTCCTTCTTCATGCTCCAGTATCTCTGCTGTAAACAAGCACTGCACACATTAGCTAGGCGAAGCCGAAAAGTCCAGCAGAGAAGGACAAAAGAAGGGAGCGGCTCCAGCAAGGAGTAACTATTTTAAATACACAAACATCTTCCCATCAGATTAAACCTAGCTTTTAAATTAGGCAAATTCTGAAGCCATTGTTGTGACAGAGTATTTCAAGACAAACAGGAGACGTTGCTTCCTCCTCTGGAGAGGTCTCCTGGATTTCCAGTACGAAGCGTTCCATAAGCTTTCTGACTGCCTGGATGAAAGGCTTGAGAAGTGTTCACATTGCTCTGGACACAGAAAGCAAAGGAGGAGGCAGTTGCAAAAACAAGCCTCAGAAGAAACACCACCAGCTCCAACTGCTGCATCTCACAGTGTAGGTGCCATGAACGAGCAAGGGAGGGATGCTGAGCTCACATCTGGATCAGGCCACATGGCTGGGCTACCAGCCCTGCCCCACAAGTCAGCCACCAGTTCTCAGCCTGGCAGGAGGACATATGTGCAGGGATTAAGCAGGAATCAACTGCATCCCCTTGGCAGATCTCCACTTCACCCAACACCGCTTCAGGCTCCTTTTGTCTTCCATGTGTTTTCACTACCATTGTGAGTCACTTAACTCATGGCAGCTCCCACCTCTGAGCAAAGCAGAGAACATACCACAAGCATGCATCAGGTCACCAAACCCCGATTTCCAGCAGGCCTGCATGCTTGGCAGGCAGGATGAGCAAGGGCAAGTAGAACACACGAGAGAGCTGGCAGCAGCCACACTACTGCATAATGCTGCCTTCACACAAGTCCTGCCGTGGACTGTGCTGAGCTGGGTGGCTTCAAAGAACATCCTACCAGGTCTGTGGAGGGAGTGAGCCCAGCACACAGACCACTGCCTATCTTCTCTGCTATAAAACGGTGCAGCGCCAGCCCTCCAAACCTGCAAGCCTGCTGCTTCCAAGAAGAAAACAGGGAGGATGGACAGGGTAGCTTTGGTCCCCTCACTAAGAAGCCGAGTGTTAACAAGCATCAGCCAAACAATGATCATCCTCACATAGGACCAGGGTCCAGCCATACCAGCCATTCTGCTCTCAGCAGCCCAGATACTGGGAAACACAAATCTGGTGGACTTCTCCCCACACACCGACAGTGAGAAAGGCTGAGATGCACGTGGTTTCACAGCACCAAAATCTTCTTGTTTCTGCAAGTATAACAAAGTTATTACAGCAGTTCTTGGTTTGGGATCTGCAGCAGCCAGTATCTTGATGACACTAATGAAAGAAAGCCTGACCACTGTGTGGTTTCTCAAATGAAGTCACACAGGGGCCAACACAAAAGGCCCAGTGAAGAAAAGCTGGCAGCTTGGCAGTACTTAGCCCCAAGACGATAAGAAGTGACTTTCTGGAAGAGCTGCCATCTTAATCGTTTTCAGACAGCTGCATGTTATTTATCTTCATATCAAAGACCACTTAACTCATAAAAGAGCTTTAGTACATCCAAGACGGAACGCTGAAAGATCTGCAACTATTCAACAAATGTCCTTTTTCTTATCACCTTGCAAAGTTGGCTACTAAAAGATTCCTCATTTTTCTTAATCCCTTAATATGGCACCAGCTGATTCCACAGTCCGCTTCTTCCCTTTCGCTGTTTCTATCATGTCTTTCAAGACAAATCAAATTCTCTCAATTGAAATAAAATTAAATTGGGGCTATCAGTAAGGCATGTGGCTGCTAGATCAAAGGGTACAGGTCAACAGAAAAGAGAGAGAGTTGCTCTTAAAGTGGGAGACTTCTCAGGGTACATGGGACAAGTTTCACAACAACCCTCTGCAAGAGAGAGAAGTCACATTACAGAAAAAGGGAACATCAGGCAAGCAGTATGGAAGCCCCTGGTCTTCTGCCAAAGGCCTTCTTCCACCATCCAAGCTTAAGAAGTGACACTTTGTTATGGAACACCTGGAGAAGTTTTGAACCTGTGATCTCCACTGAACCCAAAACAACACACTAGCACGTAAGAGTGACTGAGAAGGTGTCCCTCTGCACTTGCACCCATTCACTTGACTGTCCTCTGTGCCGCAGCCAGCCTGTGCTCTCCTAGAAGCCTTCACCGAGCCACTGGCTCACCTCTCAGTCATCTCTCCTGAGACCCAGGCAGGGAACAGACCATGCAAGTTGTTATTCAGGCAAACTCTTCCCCACTAATCATTCAAGGGGCCCCATGATGAACGTCTATCTATGGCATAATTAATATAAAACCCCCAAACATTCACAGTCTACAAAACAGAACATGAGCCCACATCCACTTGGTCTTGAGACTTTCCAGCCACAGGGACATACACCATCCCATGGGGCCATGCCTATATAAATCATGCATCTACATGCACGCAGCCAGGGGTGGTGCAGGACCATCCCAAACCACTCAGATAGCCCAAGAGAGGTCATGAAGCTCACCGTGAAGAGTGCCAACATCATTTAAGTCCCGTTTGGGAAACGGATCTGTACACACGGTAACGTGAGGTTCGTGTAGTCTCATACGCCAGCTAACTGCCTTGATAAAAGTGTTTATGTGCGCATCTACTGACAGACATCCAGAATTTCATTGTTTGAGTGTAATGAAATCACTGCTGCAGCACAAAACACAAATCATTTCTTTAATAGGCGTCAGCTGAAGAAGGCTTCACATTAACGCCCTCGTCCCTGCCAAGTACTGAAACAATTACCACATGAATATTAACAGGGGTTCCTCGGCGGGGTGATGCGATTAGCACAGGGAATCTCAGGAGTCGCTGTGAGACTCTTCACAATGCCTCAAATTTGTATCAATTAAAAGAGTGATTACTTCAGGCAGCAGAGACTCCTCAGTCTGGTTATGGAGGGGGTTCCACGTAATAACAAGCCCCAGGATGAGACAGCTTGGAAGTGATGGAAAGAAGACATTGCTGCTTGTACTGACTGCACTCTGCAGAATCATAGGCCTCCACGTTTTCAGGAAGGGAAGAAGATGACAGCATCTTCCCCTTGAGGGGAAGAAAACCCATCCTGCCACTGACTGTGGTATCTATTTAAGCTCACGTGAAAAGGGGAGTCTGGTCAGTTAACCCTATGAAGAGGTTTTCTGGGATAAATCCACATTGTAACTCACAGAGATGGGAATGGGGAGAATAAAGAGCAGCACGCAGGCTTTGGACCAGCAAAACTGCACTCAAACTCTTCTGCTCCCTTCCACTTTCAGCCCCACTTCCCCAGTACGAGGGGCTTTCACACCTGTTACACACCAAATTTAATGGTATATTTTACACTCCTATGGTGAAAGCCAATTCCAGTTCCTCACCTGGTCCCAAAAACACAAGGAGGTATGTGGTTTCCCTAGGCAGAGCCTGGCAGGCTCTCTTGCCAGCTAGGTCTTTCAAATGAAGTTCAAAGGTTTAATGTTTTAGTCAACAACAGCACCTGAAAACTGGGCATCTCCAATTTGTTTCCCACGTGGATCACGGAAAGATGTACTGTAAGCTTGTTCTTGAGAAGATCAGATCAATCATATTTTTACTGTTAAATATAAAAGCAGTCCTTAGAATTTTTGCTTCAACTGCAAATATAGTCAAACCCACAGAAACTGTAACTCCAGGTAGCTCGTTTCCTAGTTTAAGTTCAGGATCTCATACATTTCTGACACATGTTAATGGATCAAGACATAAAGAACGTGTTGCAATTCCAGGTCTTGCTTGCACTAAGGATCCACCAGCACCTCCAATTTTACTAGCTTTACCAAAAAGGAAGGACATCCTCTCCCCACCCTTGACTACCTCTCTTTCTACAGACTCTTTAAAAAAAAAAAAAAAAAAAAAAAAAAAAAGGCAGAAAGTTGACACCCAGCAGAGTGACCTGATGTTTTCCATGCGTTTGCCCTCTGATAAGCACAAAAATGCCTTCTGCTGGGCGTTTTCCCTGTTAACCTTCCTGACCAAAACCATAAACGCTCAAAAGAAAACAGAATCAAGCATACTAGGTAATGATACTAAATATAAGCCGTGAGTCAAATCACTTTTGTTTCTCAGGAGTTCAGCTGAACAGATTGGGTTAGAAGTTCAAAGACGGCACAGACCCTGGAGCAGCTGATCACTCCTCGGGTTTTTGAGTGACATTAAGTGAAATGTGTTGTTAAAACCAGAATTGTTACCAAACTCTGCAAAACAGATGCACTTCAGGCAACTCCTTCTAGCAGCCATTACTATGAAAAAAACTCCTCACCAGTGACTGTCCAGAAAACATTATTACAACTGGCTTAAGTAAAGAGAAAGGAGGTACAGGGGAGGATAAAAAAAAAAAAAAAAAAAAAAGCATGCAGGATGGGCAGTATCCAGATCATCGCCGTGACTGCTTTCAGACAGCTCCTGCCGTGGGTTTGGCACCGAAGCCAGATTACGTTGGCTGGCATAGCCACAGCAAGGCACAGATCCCTGCACGCGATCTGGGGGGAGAGGCTGCTCCCCAACTCCACCAACTCGAGCAGGAGGACAGGAAAAGTCCAAAGCATTCAACCACCCTTGAAGGCAAAGTCTCAGTGCTGGCAAAGCAACAGAAAGCCAGCAGGAGATGCTTCCTGCTATGCAAAGGCCTGTGGGAGGCTGCTTTTGAAACAGAAAAATACACAGTTTTAAAAACGAAGAGATTAAATATCTAATGGACGAGTCAATGGAGGAAATCAACGAGGCATTAATAGTTTTGATCATTCTGAAAGTATTTATGCAGCCTGAATTCAAAGACTTTCTTTTAAGAAAACCCCCCAAAAAACCCCAAAATAAACCCAAGCAGGTTAAAGACCCACTGGCTTCTGAGAAAGAATATTCACATTCACATGTTAGTTTTTTTAAGGTGAGTATTTGCAGAGATAACCCAATTCCCCACCTCCCAACCTCTGCAAATTGTGCTCAATCTAGAAAAAGTAATCAAGCTGAAAAATGCACCTTTTAAAGTGCCATGTGTCTCTGCACATTAATGAGGAATCGAGATAGCCAGGAAAAAGAACACTGAGACGATGCCAGAGATCGTTGTACATCTGAACATGTTTTCTACGTCTAAATGCCAATAGCAGCTTCATGTCTCTGGTTTGCCTCAGCAGAATTTGGAGCACAGGGAAATTGTCAGTAACCACAGGCATTATTAATGCTCCCATGACCGATAGGACAATCATGTTTGACAAGACATCTATAGCAAGGGGGGTGTGGCGTGGGGAGAACCATACAGACTGCCAGAAACATGCTGATAAAGTGATGTACTGCCTTCGTGAATCTAAGACATCAAAACCAGATGTGCCATAAAACTCTTGATAGGGCAGAAAAAGCCCACAAGTAACCACTGCAAAAAAAGCTGCTAGCAGGGAGTCACCCTTCTGCACACGCAGCACAAATTGTCAAAAAGAAGTTGTCGATTTATCTACATTTTCAGTCCCGTGCTCTGGCTCAGCTGGCCCTGTGGGGAGCCAGAAGTTGGACTTCATGATCCTCATGGGTCCCTTCCAACTCAGGAGATTCTGTGATTTTACACTGCAAAACTGAACTCTCCCCTGGCAGCTCAGCAAGTCTCAGTATGGGGCTGAAGCTTGTCAACCCCTCACCAGTTCACCAAGGCTGTGGAGGTCTGCACGCACGTGGTAGGCTGCTCTGGGAGGCTCCCAAGAGCTGCCCTGTTTCCATTTTTTCAAACCCCGGGAGGTTTTCCCAGCAAACTACCTCCTCTGGGAGAAGTCTTGTTCTCTCTAAAGGAATAAAAAACCCAAGGAGGGCAGGAAAAGGAGACAAGACCTCTTGTAGAGGGATATGGAGGTCACGTACAATGACCCTAGAAATGTGTATCTTGTGTCTGTCCTTAGAAAAGCAACTAGTGGGATGTGCAGGGCAGGCTCAGCAGCTACATTTGGTCACAAAACAAAACAGGCAGTCTGCGACTGTGGGCAAGCGCCTGTTCTGCCAACATAGGAAACCTGCAAGGATAAGGCAAAAAATCCCCCCCCCCTCCCCAAGACGGCAGCTTCACTGCCACAAGTGTTTTGCACAGCTGGTATGACATACTTAACAAATTAGCTTTGCTGGGTTCATCCAGTATTTTAAGGCACATTAAACAAGAAGTCTATAAAGAGTAACGAGGTTTTAAATTCTGAAAATTAAGGGGTTTAATAAGGAGGGCTTTGCAGATTGTTTTCTTCTCTCCCCAACTGCCCTCCCTCCCCCAGAAGAAACAATTTTCTGCATAAACATGCAGGGCAAGACATGCTAAAGATGGCTTTGGAGCTGCTATTTGAGCCTGACTAAAAGAAATTACTAAAAGAGACAAGAAGTGAAGTTAAGAAGATAGGAAGTCTGAAAGGAAAGATGAAATAAAGACACGTACAAATCATGGGCTGCCAGGAAAGGGGCAAAGCCTTTGTGGCTTGTTGCACAACAGCCCTGTGTGCCAGTCTGGAAGATCTTGGCAGCAAAGAGTTCTCAGCGGCCTCATCACCTCCGCTGTTAGGTGAATTACCCAGAATCGAGACAAATTGGAAATTTATCGGAAACTGAACAAGAAACAGTCTAGTGCTTTGTTCTGCAGGTTAAGGTGCTTTTAAATGAAATGGAATTTAGAGACTCCAGCTTCCTAAGCAAACCACACAGTTGAAAGATGCATGGGAGGGAGGAAAAAAAGGAAGGTGGGTGAGTCAAGGAGACTGAGGATGGGGAGCTAAAAAAAAAAATTAAAAAAAGAAAGGAAAAGAGCTATCTGAAACAGATTAAATGGGGAGGAAAGAGAAGGAATGTGCACTCAGGTTTTGCCTTTACATACACTGCTGGTCCTCGTGCAGGACTTTGTGGTCTTAGCCCAGCGTAAACACATGTAGGTAAGCTGGAAATGGATGCCACACCTCTCCAGAAAAGTACTTCTGGGGTATGCAGAGGAGCCAGAAGTGTATTTTGATAACCCCATGCTCAGCACAGGGAAGAAAGGTGGTTTGCACCTGCAGAACATCCATCTCACTTCCGATCGCTGTTACCGCAGGACTGTTCCCTGTTCTTGCCAGTGACTCTGCTGGGAGGCAAGATGAATAATTTCGTTGTCAGCATCAGTACAAAGAAAAACACATCAGACCTCACCTTACCCTGTGCTCCTCGTTTCAGAGGAAGATCTCCAACTGAAGGATGATAGAAGGAGACAAGAACAGGTGCCTCCTCACATTCCCACTTACTGGTGCTCTCCACAAAGAGTACATCACACACTAGCAGGCTAATATATCACCTATTTTACCGGAGGATATTGCCAAGTTGAAACAACAAAATAGTGCTATGACTGTGTTATTCCTAAAATTTCCCTAACTTTTAGGAATAATATCGTCAGTTATAAAAACCCAAACATGCAGTTAAAGTAACTGATGGTAATGGCAGCTTTGCCTACTCCGCAAGGTGGAAGAAACTCAAAGGTCCCTCTCCCTCATTCTTAGTCCCCCCTCGGCCTTCCAGTCCCTGAAAGGTGCCTACCAGAAAGCTGGGGAAGAACTGTTCCCAACGGCATGGAGCATAAGACAAGGGGTGATGGCTTTAAAGTAGAAAGGGGGAGATTTAGGTTGGATATTAGGAAAAAAATTCTTCACTATGTGGGTGGTAGATCACTGGCACAGGGTGCCCAGAGATGTAGTGGAGGCCCCATCCCTGGAGACATTCAAGGTCAGGCTTGATGGGGCTCTGAGTGACCTGATCTAGTGAAGATCTCCCTGCTCACTGCAGGGGAGTTGGACTAAAAGGCCTCTAAAGGTCCCTTCCAACCTTACACATCCTGTGATTCTATTCTATGATATCAAACTTGCTGATTTGCAGCTTTATCAATAAACTCTTGAAGTCTGCAGTAGGTTTACTGCAGGTGACAACATCTTAAAACCAGGATACAGATATTAGTCTTTAAGATAAAAGTTTTCTTTACTGAGAAGCTCGGTCAACCAAATCAACTATTTTTTAAGAGCCTTTTGCAATGGGTAATCATTTGTCCCCTTCTTTCCTGTTCAAAAGAATTCTTGTGGTTCTTAAAATTTTAACATACTTCCCTAGGCCTTACGGTTAAGTTCTAAAAATGCAAGAGGTACAAGCCCTTGTCCCTTCCCAGTTCCCATGCGTGTCACCTTTCCGGGCGGCTGCACCCTCAATGCAGCCCGCTCCCACCAAACAGCTTGTGTCATCCAAAAAGCAAAGTCCTATGCTCCTTGCACCCCACCAGCTGACCCAAGGTACCCCTCTGTACTCGAGTATTCATCTATGTACTGCTAAATCTTCAATAAAAGGGACTACTGAGTTCTGGAGCCAGTATAAACAGGGGGGGAAATTCTGGAAGCAAGGAGCTGTGATGTTGGTGGAGATGTATTATGAAACCTCCCCAGCATGAAACAACCAGAACCATGCTCAGGTTCCCAAGAGAGACCAAGAAGAAGCGTTTGCAGGAGAAAACAGTGTGGAGTCACCCCTCCATCTGGAGCAGGAATTGGGCAGTGGGAGAAAATCCAGGCTGTGGGAATCCTCCTCTGGGGAGCAGAATAATCTTGCTGGTCTCTGCCTTTCTCTTTCCAGGATCTCCCTTTTCCCCCACCGCCAACCAGACATTTTTAATCCCTGTGACTACATATGAGATCTTAGATTTTGCAGTTGGCAGACAGCTGCCAGAAACCCACTCTTAATCCCTAAACTTGAGCACATTCATAAGGGAAAACAGAAGAGTTCAGAACCACATGAGAATCTTGTAATTTGCTGTTTGAAATAGCCCTAAAAGCTTGTGGCAGTCCACGTGCAAAGGAATGTATTCTTCCCTCACAAAACCTCAAATGAGCACTTCAGTCCTATGTCATCATGCAAATCAAAACTTGCAGCTTTGAAATATCATGGATTTGTACATTGGCCGTGTGAAAGTCTGAAGACGCAGTTTTTCCTTGAGCAGAACAGCGAGGAGGTTGTTTTCAATTGCTTAGCACAAGTCTTCCTCATCTGCTTTTCCAAGGAGATCTTTACATGACCATACGCACACCGCTCCCATGGGGAAGGTGCTTGCTTGTATTTTAGAGTAGATGAGAAGAAAAAAAGAAAAACTACAAGATCTTGTAGCCCAAAGAAGCAAATCACATCTCCACAGCAGCTGTGTGACTAAATGAAAATTAGTGAATATTCCCCTCCTGTGTGTATGTAGTCCCTTGTAGGCTTTGGTTTGTATGGCCACTAGTGGCTACCTAGCAAGAAGAAAAACAACCATCCTTAAAAAGCTTCTCTGAAGGAGGTCAAAGCATGAAGGAGGGGTAGTTTTTATGAAAGAGATGTTAATTTTACTGAAGGAAGGAGGAATAGCTTTGTGTGTGAACAACAGTTAACCTTGGTCACTGAAGCAGAACCGACTCGACTGCTCATCACTTTCCTGGGAGCATAATGGTGAGTCAAGAGTCGGCTGAAGAACCTCAGGGTGTAGCTGAGTCTTACGCTGAAGCTGCCCAAGGTTTTCTAAGAGGGGGTAATTCAGACATTTGACACACTGTTGGATGGGAACCAGTGGAAGCAACGCAGCCAAAATTCACATACTAAGCAAGAAGCCTCCCCCACAAGTGTAAAAGCTTCTTCATGAAAGGCAGAAGGCACTTGGGCCCCCAAAGATTCCAGAGGTAAATCATCACCGTCACACCAGCAACCACCTAGAATCATTTCTGCAAAATGGTTTTATGTAAAACGATTGTTTCAAGGGAATGGGGGCTCGGTGAGTGAAAACCACAAACCCCCTCGTGAATTCATGCGCCTGAATGGAGTACAGACATGGAAGCTGAGGGTACGGGAGAGACTGTCCCCTTGGCACAGAGAGAAGAGAAGGCTTGGCCTCTTAGCAGCAGCTGCTGAAAAGCTTTCTGATTCTCCGATGGGCTGGAAAAGAGTGCAGGTAAAAGGCATCCCACAGATCATCATCATCAAAAGGACATGAAATTTGGTATAAAAATCAGGAAGACCCACACTGCTGCACATGGGGCAGTAGTGAGGAAAGGAGGCACGAAGATGCAAGACAGGATGTGATATACCCTGAACTAGAGGAGGAAATGAGAGGGGATGAAGAAGAACACGAAGCCAGACCGGGTGCTTTGGGGGTTGGGAGAAAAGGGTTGAAATATAGTAAATGTAATAAGTAAAGTGTTTCCTTCCTATAAAACCATGCAGGACAAGATTACACAGGTTTCAAGATTTCACCTTAGCAAGTAAGCACATACCCTCAGGCTACAGTCAGTGCCAGGTATATTCTTCCAAAGACCCGAGGAAATACTCATATTAAAACTAAAAATAAAAGAGAAGGCTCGCTGAATCCACTGTGCAATCTGAATCCCCACTTATAAATGGCAAGGACTGGAGACAATGAGGAATCACTCGATAGCAGAGCGCCCTGCAATGCAGTTAGCAACAGCTGAGGGGTAAAGTTGGAAAAACACCAACTGGGCTTAAGAATGCCAAATTAAGTTTCCCTGCAGAGTTGCTGCTAATAAAAACCACAAAGCCTTTCTCTCGACCTCCGCACCGCCTCATTCTACCACCCTGGAACGCTGAAAAAGAACTGAAATCATAGAAAAAGCTTGGAAAAAAAACCCAAACCCATTCCCAACACCGACAGTCCTCGCTGAAGACGAGCAAACAGCACAGCTGCAGAGATGGGCAGAGCTTCATGTAGGATTCTTCACTGAAACCCCCCAGTGAAGCCTGTTCCCGATGCCAGGAGGAGCTAACTCCTTACTCCAAGTGCCAAAGACAGCAAGTCCCGCACCCCAGTGGGAGAGGCACTGGGGCGTGCAGCAAAACGTGTAATGTCAAGCCAGTGAAGTCATCAGGCAGAATCAGACAGGAAAATATTTTCCTACCATCTCACGCATAAATAGAACTTGCTAAAACTTATTAAAACGTCTGCTGGGAGCTACAAGAGAGTTTCTTCGTTTTCTAGAGCCAGAAAGTCCTCACTAAGCACGAAGGGCCATCCTGTGATTCAGAGAGAGCAAACGCAAAGTGATAATATGCACTGAGCCACAGAAGCTACTGTCAGAGCTCGGTAATTACATGAATGAATTCATCTATTAACAGGGAGTCTAAATACAGCCCCCCAAGGGGCTACCTCAATCGAGGGTGTTGCGGAAGGAAACAGTGCTCTTGCAAGAGAACTGCGACAGCAGAAGGGAAGAGCAGCCATGTGGTTATCAGCCATGAGAAATTACCTACTGTTGGAATAACAAATCGTGCTATTTAATAAAAAATAAAATAATTACACCACAAAGAACTTCTTTTCACACAGGCTGCATTCTGGAGTACATCAGTTAGCTCTAATTTGGCCTTTCTACAGCAGGTTAGTGGTAGAAATTCTCAGTTTGCATCTAAATTGAAGGGTTTTCCCACCGCATCACCAAAGTAAAAATCACAGGGGCTACACTTTTTAACAGTTTTATTGTTGGGAAAATGATCTGCCTTCAGAAGGCAGCTTCCCCTTCCCTGAGGAAGGTGTGACAGTGACTTACTCAGACCAACAGCCCTTCAGCTGTTAACCCTACCAGCCCCAGAAGAATTACTATGGGAGTGTGATGCATTTTGTAGAGCAAACAAATCCACAGAAACCCTTAACAGAATTCTGTTGTCACCAAAAGAACCATCCTTCAAAGAAACACGTGTTCCTGCCTGTTTCCTTGTGTAAATGACACTGTAAACCAGCTATTTGCATTCTCACATCAAGCTTACCAAAATTAGTCATGTAAAGTATTTGCATGTTTTCTACAAAGTCAGATTAATTCAATTTTACCATGATCCTACACGTAAAGATGAGGATTCTGGAAAACAGAAATTATTTATTTAAACACTTAACTTTTCTAAGGAATATCACACTTGCTTCTTTTTATCAGTGGCCAGTTTGTAGGCATCAAACCCACACATGGGGATCATCCCTGCTTAAATGCTCTATAGCACAACATACCCATCATTCATGAGTTAACAGTCCTACTGCATCCTGGGCATGTATTTCATCTCCTTCCTCACAATCCAAACCATTGCTTGGTTTTCCTAATGGGGGGTTAGAAAAAAATTAATGCTTCTCCATTAAGAAGACTTGGTAATTACTGAAGAAGCCTGAGAGGGATCTGATCACTGTTTATCAGTCTCACAAGTGTGGGACACAGCAGGGAAATAGCCAGCCTCTTCTCAGTGGACTGTGGGAACAGGACAAGGGGTGATGGCCTCAAATTGGAGCCCAGGAAGATCCACACCAATACATGGAAGAACTTCTTTCCGGTAAGGGAGCCCTGGGACAGGCTGCCCAGGGGGGTGTGGAGTCTCCTTCTCTGGAGATATTCAAGACCTGTCTGGACGCCTGCATCAACCTGCCCTAGGGACCCTCCTTTGGCAGGGGGGCTTGGCCTCGAATGGTCGCTGGATCTCCTTTCCAACCCCTACAATTCCATGAATTACTTGCCTCTCCCTGCTACAACACAGAGAAAGTAAATTTTAAAAAAGCATCTATCAGGGGCTGCTGATTGTTTTATAAGAAAACACTGCTGGTGTGTTAAAAATACCAATAGAGCAGCTCCTGGTACATATATTTATTTTCATTTGCTTTTATGTATTTTTAATATCTACTTATTTTATATATAGGTATATATCCCAACACACAGGAAGAGCCCTTTAAAAAGGAGAAGGGTTATTTGCATGTAGCAAAGACCAAGAAGTCAAAGCGCAAAGGCAAGGATGGTTGCACGGTCAGAGATGTGACACCGCATTCCTTGGACATACTATCACACTATTATCTCTCTTTTCAAGGAAGCGGGCAAAGCCACAGCACTTGCGAAACAGAGGAACTGAAAAGGAAACGAGGGTAATGAAGGTGTTTTATACTAGAAACCAGCATCACTCGCAGAAGAAACCGGTCAAAAATAAACATGCTTTGTTGCTGGCTATTTATTTTGCATTTCCCACACACCCCTCTGCTTCTACTTGCGCCAAGGTTTGGGTTTTTTCCTTTATAGAAATAACCACCCAGGCTGCACACAGCTTGGACTCAGTCGGAGAGAGCGCAGTGCTGTAGGAGCAGCAGCCGGCCAGAGGCCAGCACAGCAGCTTTCCGCACAGCTGGCATCAGGGATGCCACAGACTATGGGCCTTTTGTTACCCAGCCTGAAGGACATCAAACGCCTCTCTCATTTGACGAGCACATGTTGCTCCAACGTCCTTACATTTCACACAGTCTAAGCTTTCAGTCTGAAATAGAAGGGGAGATTTTAAAATTCATATTTTTTATTTCCAAGGGAGATTGAAGGCTCAAGCATCAGTCCTCCATGGTAAACAACGCGAAATGACCGCTCTGACAAGATGTTAACTCTCTAAAATTCCTTTCATCAGGTTTAGGATAATACTTAACAGGATACATCAATTACAATTTATTTATTTTTTTCACTCAACCATTTTTATCAAATTTGATTCAAAAGAGAACAGAGAGGACAGAAAAGCTATGCAAGAATGTATTTGAAAGCTCAGGTATGAAAGGAGTTACCACAGGTCTCCAAGGCAAACCTCTTCGTTTTCCACACTGAGTTATATCAATTGCAAATAAACCCAAAGGTTTAAGGAAGAAGAATGTTGCTACACACCATCAAGAGTCACTTTATGTGAAGCAACATCATTAAGAGATCTGCTGAAGCTCCAAACGCTGGGCTGTGCTCCTACACCCCAGTGCACCATGGAGAAGGTGCAGGCAAAGGATGGAGGGAGCACTCCACTCCTTTGTGTTCCCAGGGGGAAAACCCACCCTCAAATCCCTTCTTTTCACATCCACTCAGTCCCTACTAGTGGTTTGAGTCAATAAAGTTACAAACACAAAGACTACTCCTTACATCTTTAAGGATGACCGTCTCCACATGTGATTATTTGGCACAAAGAAACCACAATCATAAAATCTGCTTCTATCATGCGCGATTTTCCTGTTATCTTTAGTTATACTGCACCACCACCCAGGGTTCTTTGGGATACTCTCACCTTCAGCTCCAAGGGTCTATCTTACAGTCTGGAAAACTCTCCTCCTGCAGCACACAAATCCTCAAGCTCATCATCCTTGGACAAAGTCCAGATATTTTGTTACGTACACACCAAGACTAATGTATGTAATATGCTCACACCAGATACCCTTTAGACCTGGGTAGAAGTCACAAGAGCAGGACTGCAAAAGTCGACAAACCTTTTGGGACTACTGCCAGTAAAGAGACAATCATAAGAACAGTTTTATTCTGCAAGGAAAATTAAATCAGGTATGCAGGAGACCTTCTCTTGTTTGCTATTTAAGCATTCACAGAATCACTGGGTAGGAAAAGACCTTTGGACCGAGTCAAACCCTACCTGTCCTCTACTAAATCCTATCCCTGAGAACCTCATCTCTACTCGCCTTTTAAATACATCCAGGGTTGGTGTCTCAAGCCCCTCCCTGGGCAGCCTCTTCCAGTGCCTAACCCTTTCAATGAAGAACTAATGTCTAATCTGAACCAGCCCTGGCACAGCTTGAGCCCATTCTCCCTCATCCCATCACCCATCACTTGGGCAAAGAGACCAACACCCACCTCTCTACAACCTCCCTTCAGGTCACTGTAGGTGGTGATAAGGTCTCCCCTCAGCCTCCTCTTCTCCAGGCTGAACACCCCCAGCTCCCTCAGCCGCTCCTCATATGATTTGACCTCCAGCCCCTTTCCCAGCCTGATTGCCCTTCTCTGGACATGCCCCAGGACCTCAATGTCCTTCTTATGAGGAGGAGCCCAGAACTGGACACAGCATTCGAGGTGCAGCCTCACCAATGCTGAGTACAGGGACACAATCACTGCCCTGGCCCTGCTGGCTACACTGTGTCTGACACAAGACAGGATGCCTTTGGCCTTCTTGGCCACCTGGGCACACTGCTGGCTCATGTTCAGCCTGCAGTCACCCAGTACTCCCATGTCTTTCTCTGAAAGCTGCTTTCTAGCCATTGAATCTAGCTGGGGTTGAACATGTAAGACTGAATGCTGCATGGCCCTGAGTTCATAAAATGCTCAAGATATATCTTGGCTTGAAAGCTGAAAGTCAAGTTCAAGACAGTTGTAAGCATGAATGCCAGACGACAAGGAAAAGAAAAGCATGGGAACATTTCTCTGAGGCAAAATATCGAGGGAACTGTCGAGGGAATTTCTGCGTCTGTGAAATCTCTCCTCAGTGCAGGGGAACACTTCAAAGCTAAGCAGCCACTCGCGAAAGTCCTCAGTTAAATGGGAGCAGAGACTTTGAAATGAGCTTCAAATTATAGAAATTGGCCCTGAAGGCTCCTGGTGGAATAACTTTATTTAGATAATCAACAAAATAGTTAAGACTGGGGAAAAAGCGACAAAAGCAGCACAAATATAATACTTCAAAACAAACATGAAACACCCACCCTTCAGCCTTCAGAACTCATCTTTCTGCCTGCTGCAAAACAATAGGACTCTGTTCCCTTTGTACTTCAGACAGGGTTTCTGCCAGCCACCACACCCAGTTCTGGGAAGGGCGCTCCGAGAGCTGCTGATTTGTTTGCAAGATGGTGCAAGGTGAAGTCAAAGTTAACGATCCCATATCCCGTTTCATTTATTTATTGGTTATTTATTTATTTAAACCTCACGCCTCTGAGAGACAAAATTCACTCATACTACGGATGCTAAAAGGAAAACCAGCAAGAGGGCTTCTCCTGTGTACTGAACTCCACACCCTATCCATACAGCAGCTTCTGAGAGATGCTTTTCTTTCTTTCTCTACATTGTAGGGGGGAAAGGCAAATAATGGAGAAGCATTTCCTTTTCTCTAACCCCCTGTAGGAAAACTGAGCAATCCCAGGATGCAGTATGAACGATGGGTATGTTGAGTCTCAGAACATTTAAGCAGGGATGATCCCCATGCGTGGGTTTGGCGATACCCTATACTGGGCACTGATTAAAAACCAAAATAACCCAAAAAAAAAATATATATATAGAGTATAGCAGGGCTCATGATTAGCGAGGAGCAGCTGCAGGCAAAAGATACACTGCGGGATCCCTTGGGATGCGTGGACTCTCCAAGTTAAGAGGACCCAGGCTATGGCAGCTCACGGAAACACGGCAGCAGCACTTCCACCACACTGTCTCAGTTGTAATTGGCACAAGCTTCAAAGCAAGAATAAATTCTTTCCTCCCTACATTCAAGCCCCAACCTTTCCAAAACTTCAGTGGAGGGGGAGAACATGTCAGCTGTAGGAAGTGTTACAAGTCAAAAATCAGATTGTCTTTACATAGCTCTGAGGGCTGTCAGGCGTAATACCCTGAGCTTATTTTTGCCAATGACCCAGATATGAGGATTAAATTATACTGATAATGCAAATAAAGATGAACCAGTGCAAGCAGTGGGGCGCATGAAGCATACAAACAGGAGAGGAATCACCTTTTTCAAAGGGTAGATAATGGCAGGATATGGGGAAATGGACTAAAACTAAAGAAGGGAAGGTTTAGATGAGATATTAGGGGGAAGCTCTTTACAGAGAGAGTGGCGAAGGGCTGGAACGGGCTGCCCAGAGAGGGGGTGGGTGCCCTGTCCCTGGTGGTGTTCAAGGCCAGTTTGGATAGAGGCCTGGGCAACCTTGTCTAGATTAGGCCTGGAGGTTGGTTGCCCTGCCTGTGGCCGGGGGTTGGAATTCTGCAGTCCTTGGGGTCCCTTCCAACCCAGACCAGTCTGTGATTTCATAATATGTCTTTTAAAGATGTGCATCACAAGGTACATCAGGTCCTTTACCTAGACTGAGGACCCGAGGAGGACAATTTTATTTGTTTTAAAGAAGTCCATTGTATGTTAGGATCACCAAGCCAGCCACCCATCTAGAACAATAAAAGGATTTCAGCCAAACGAGCATTACTTCCTCCAGACTGTCTTTTAAATATTAAACTCTGTAGGATAACGACAGTAATGTTCGAAGTTAAATATAGCAGATATGGTATAGTGGCTAAAAATGCTAAAAAGCGGTGGTGGGAAAGGAAGGAAGGAAGGAAGGAAGGAAGCTTAGGGAAAGAGAGAAAAAACCAGCAGGGAATGGCCAAGCTGTCACATGCCTGTCATGCTCAGCCTTCATGCCCTCACTTACAGGGAGAAAAGGTCCGCGTCCAATAAAAGTCCCAAAGCTAGGGCAATAGCTGGAGAAAGACTGAAGCCCCAACAAGGCTGTGACATGCAAGAAACCAACAGAAGTCTGAGTCATGTGGAAATTAAGTGGAAAAAGCCAAGGAAAGCTTCTCACCCTGCTTTTTATCCCAGCTGGGAGTGCGTCAGCCGAGAACTATCCCGCGCCCACACTCGCACCCGAGTTCTCAAAGCCCAGCCTACTGAACCACAGAAGCCAGGAAACTGTAAGGGAGGAAATCCTGAAGCCAGTGAGCCCCGAGAGGATCAGGAGAGCAAGCTGCCAGATCCCGAAGGAGCCAGCATTTATCAAGCAGCTGAGGGGGAACCTCATCTTCACACGTAACCTGCACTCCCACTTTCTCCTCTTCAAATTTTCATTCTAACCCTGTAATCAAGCATTTATCAGCTACTCTGACAATAACCAGACTACTTTTCCTTTCTGTTCCTAAACTTTGATTCCTAAACAGGTGATCCAAAACAAAGACGCTCCTCATTTTCTTTGGGAGTGGCAAATCGATGAAGGGAGTAGAATTCATACCACACGTTGCCCAGGGTTAGTACCTTTCTGTGCCTCAGGACGTTATCTCTGGGGAACAGAAGGGAGGTGAAAGGAAAACCTGGCTCAGAAACTTCATGGCAGCTGCCTAACGCATGCGTATGTGTCTTGCTGTCCAGACAGCAGTACGATAAGCCTCTAATTACTTAAGCCTTCCAGTGCAGCAGAGCATGTACCTAAACTCTGACTTATAATGGTGACCTACAATCTTCTCAAGTCAGCTGGAGGACCTGATGCAAGCTGTACTGTGGACGATGACAGCACTGGCCTATACCTGGAGGCATCTGGGAAAGGACTGATATCCCCTCTTCCCACCCCCTCCAAAAAAACCCCCTACGTTTTCTGCACATACAAGTGGCTGTGAATTAATAACTTCTCAAACCCCCACACACTAACGACTGTCCTTACTTTAAAGATTCCTCAGAGCTGCTAGAAGCCAGCAGTAAAGTAGATAGAAAAGTCTTGCAAAAAATAAATCCCTGTAGCAAGAAAAACTGTCAGCAGAACAGACACTGGAAAGCTACAGGAAAGTTTTCACCCTTACTCATGCAGGTTAGCGCAACAGGGTGATCTTCCCCCTAATATTTGTAAATTTGGGAAATAAAAGTTTTACTGCCTATGAAATCAGCACAAAGCCCAAGCGCTCTTCAGTCTTTCCCAAGCTGAAACAAAGTTCAGCCTCATGCCAGCCAGGTTTGGTGTGTTGAGGATGCCTAATCAAAGAGTACAGTGTTCAAACAAATCAAGCTGAATCACGTTATCGTTTCTTATTCCCCACGGGGGGGGTCGGGGGGTGGTGGTGGGGGAAATACCAACAGCAGTGAAGAAAAGCGGGGAAATGGAGCTGGGATAAGCATCTGATCACACACCCCCACCCCCCTCAAAATAGAAATAGACCCCTCGAATTATGAAGAGAATCGCTTACAAGCCCACCTTTTTGAGAGGCAGGGCAGTGCTGGCTCTCCTCTGAGCCCGAAAGTCAACTTGCTCATCTGTTCCATGGGGAACAGCAGGTGCAGCCAGGTGGACTCTTGGTACGAGTCCACGATAAAACGCTGGTTATCTCTGCAAATATTAATATTCATCGATTCTTCCCGCAGCTACAACAATAAAATGCTTGCTTCCACAGATGGAGGGAATGTTATTTAAACCAGGATACTATTCTAGTAAATCCGAGACAGATGGGCCAGGATTCAGGGACAACTGAAGTTGCTGTGTTTATGATAAGGGAATTAGAGTGACAGAAAGCCTCTTGCTGGGAAAAGTGGAGTCCAGTAGATTTGCATTCACTTTATAAAGACGATGAGTGCTCTATAAATACAATAAGCCAAAGTCAGGGAGCTGGAACAGTCTGGAGGTAATGGGCCAGCTCTAGAAGAGGGCACACAGATTTCCAGGTAAAGGTTTTATACAGCACTGTTCTCAGAGCTGGCAGGACTGCAAGCAAACCCAAAAGAGGGTTTTTTGATATATTTTGTTTGATTCTTGGCGTTGAGATACAATGAGAGTTTGGGGAGAAGGAGGAAAGTGTGTGGGGGGAGAAAACACTCTAATCACTCAGACCTTGAGAGAGAGGAGGGAAAAAAACCCCAGCCCAAGTTAAATTCAAAGAATATTGTTCTTTGGCATATTAATAGCAATATAGAGTGTCTGTGACCCACCTAGACCAAGCAGACACTGGGCAATTAAAACTTTCCCATTTCATATAATCAAAACACTGTTCAAATGAAGACAGGATTAACCAGGTATCTCTACAGCAACCTAAGCCAACGTTTTGGTTTGGGTTTTTTTTCCCTTTTAGCCATCCAAGAAACAGAGTCAGAGGCACTAAGAGACAAGCAGACCTGGTACCCTGTGACCAAGGAAGCAGAATTTATCCGCTTCAGCAAATGTTGACAGAGCTATTACTCAGGCACGACTTCAGATAAGTGGTTACTAAAGTCTGGAGCCCCAAGAGTGAACCACATGGTCCCTGCTCTTGGTTCATCTACCACAGCTGATAACACAGGGGGGGTGAGAGGGATGAAAAAGAAGAAAGTACGCAAGCTTGCCGACACTGTTCCTGCAGAAAGTAGATGCACACAGCCTGTCTGAAGACGACGTTATAAAACTGGCCTTTTTCTAACAAACCTACATATGTTAACAATGCTATCTGAAAGAAGGGTCAGATTAACAAGGCTACAGGGCAAAAATAAAGACATCAAGAAGCCAGTCATATGTATATAACTAAGGCAGCTGTCAAAACTTACTTAAACTGTTTAACCTGACACGTGAAACTATGGTGGGTATGGTAAAGTTTAACCCAAGTAACCAAGTTTACTGAACGGAAACTGTACAATTCTAGGTGTCGCAGCGGACGCTGTGCATCTTCTTTCTATCCCACTGTCAGTCTGCTCTCTCACTATCTTTAAAACCAGACATCGGTGATCGGATGCTTACCAAACTTTTAACGGGGCATTCAATTCTCCCACCTGAGAAAAAGCCCTGAGCAGAATAACAGAGTCATTTCTTTACACTCTGCCTGTTTCTCACTTAAGTATCACCCTGCAAACTTCAGCCCGGTGATAATAATAGCATCAGTGCTACTAAAGGCGTAGAGTTTGCAAGAGGAAAGACAAGCTTGGGTTTTTTTCATATGTGGATGTATTTGGATGAGTGGGGAGGAAGCAGATATTGCAAGTTGAAAATGAGGATAGAAAGAAACATGAATTAATGTGCTACATAGCTTAAAATAAGGGGAAAGAAATTGCTTCCTGGTGATCAACTTTTAAATCCAAGCAGCCTTTGTCTTCATTGGCCATTGGTATTTCTCTACATCAAGAGGTAAAAAGAAGTGGGAGAAGGCAAAAAAAAAAAAACCCCAAACCAACCAAACAAAAAAACCCCTCAACCACATTTCATTCTGACAGGGAACAAGGGTCAAAACCACTGAAATCAGCAACTTAATATTTGAGATTGGAAAAAAAAAAATCCCCTTATTACTACTGGTTTTCCAAAAGCAACTTTTTAAAGCACAGTCCTCAACTCCACACAACAGCCACAGAGGCACATGACACCCTCCAGAGGGATGGGATCAACAACAGAGAGCGGCCACTTCCTACCTCAGTTATTAAGGAACAGGACAGGTTTGAAAGGCTGCACCATTTGTAGTATTACACCTCTATGTGACAAAATTACAGCTAAAATAAAATGGAAAAAATGTGACAGATCAAGGCTGGCATAACAAACTTCTAAACCTGCTTCCCCCACATCTCCTGACTTAGCGGTTGGTATGACGTGTCAGAAGTAAAGGAGCTTCTTTGTGTAATTTTGTCTCCTACTCCTTTACTTTTGTCTTCCTCAAACACTTGTAGAAAAAAAAACAAACCCTAACACTGCTAAAACATAACCACAAGCAGCATTTAATCCCTACAGCAAAACCCGTTTCTTCTGGTCTTTATCACTATTTTCATTAGAGGTGCTTTTAGCTCCTATCTTCCATCTTTACTGCTTGCATCCCTGCTGATGTTGAAACGCTTCTTAAATGTTTACGAGGTCACAGGACAGAGGTTGCTATTTTCTTTTCCTACTTGTTTCAAAAGTTTCTTAGAACACAGAAACAATTTCCTCCTGCAGCAACGAACCTGTTCCTCTTTGCATTGGACTGGAATTCCAAAGCCCTTTCTGTTTATTTCCTCATTTGCACACAACCCCTTCCCCACCCCCCTGATTATTATTTTTTTTTAAATAAATAAAGCAGTCCTGGGAATACATAATTTCTTAACAAGCTGCCACTGAAAAGCCTGAAGATCGCAGTTTTGCTGTCACTTGTCAGCAGCCAAGTAGAGGCTTCAAAAACAAAAAGAGAAAAATCAAAAGCAGGTCTTGAGCTTGCTGTGGGCCCTCAGTACTGAGCGATGTCACCACTGCAAAGTATCACACATTCGATCCAGGCTTTGTTTCTGTTACAGAGGTTTTGAGAGGAGATTTTGATAATTACTAAATATACTTCTGCAGTTTTCTTAGGTCAGTAAGTTTAGCTACCATGCTTAATGAGCCTTATTTTAAACTGGGTGTCCCCAAAGCATCACGCAAGAGGAGGGCCAAACAAAGGATGGGAGGCAGCGGGGAACTCAGAGCAGAGAAGAGACAGGTTAGAAAAAAGAGATCAGTTTTATACACTAGACTTCATGATGAAGTTAATATTTTGCCAAGATATTTTAATTTAATTTCAAATGCTCATCTAGCCTTCCCACACACAGCTTTCCAGACCTCTAACCCAAGTGCCCCATGTCCTCTCTGTGCTGCCAGCCAGCTGGGTAGAGCGCGAGACACAAAAAGGACACTTGGAGCAAGGTGACTAGTTTCTGAAGCAGATGGGGGGAAAGAAACTGGGGAAGCAGGAGTGCTGAAAGAGAAGGGGCAATCGTGGACAACGTACTGAACATGGGACTGTGGTGGGAAACAGAGCCAGTAACTAAGACAGGTTTTGGATGCAGATGAAGGATCCCAGTAGATGCATGTTCTGACCTTGCCTAGATCACTACAGTCTTTTCTGGACATTTCTAGAGAGTTGTGCATGAACAGTGAATGCAGAGAAGCAAGAGGAGAACACTGAGCCCCAAAATGAAACCCAAGTAGTGTGACTCCCTGAAACTCCACCAGCTTCTAAGGAGCTGGAAGAGGTTTTGGGTTCTCAGCAGATCCTGAACCCTTACCAATTCCTGCACTTTAAAACTGTCTCTGCTTCTACTTTCTAGATTCCCCCAACCTCTCTGTTACAGCTATCAGCAAAACACGAGGCTTTGCTTAGGCAAACAAACATACCAAACAAAACCCTACATGGCGCAAGCCGTTGTTTTTGGGGCACTGGGTGCTAGCTAGAGCAGGTTATTTTTCATAACACTTGAAAGGTTTTAACAGAACCAAACGTGGGCTGGTTTTTGGGGTAGGTTGTTTTTTGGGTTTTTTTCATTTACTATCAAATAAAAGGAGAAATAAAAAAAAGGAAATCTCAATATTCCCTGAGTATCTTGTGGAAAGATCCCAAATGCTAGTGTAAACACACCAAAAGTGCTGAAGCAGCATAACAGGGAACATTAAATTAAACTGGCAATACCTATAAGCATTCTTGTACCCAGATCATGCATGGATGATAGGGATAAAGGCTGCTACGAAAGACCAGATAGCTCACTGAAATATTCAGCTGCTGAGGATACAAGGGAAGGAAAGGATATTATTAAAATGTTTATTATGGTAATACATAGAAATTAATTTTAAAAAAAAAATCAGCTCCCACTACACAAGCCTTATAATGGGCTTACAGCCTGAATGCTGATGCTGTCTCAGATTAAGCATACTTTGCTTCCTTTGTATTTTATGATGTGATGTAGCTACATGCTCCCCCCCTTAACAGACATCTCCTTCAGTATTCTCTTACCAAGGAAACAGGGCAGAGAGACAGAAGTGTCAGCCTTTGAAAGGCAACAGGATTTAAAAATTAACTGAGGGGGAAAGACGTCCAGTTAGCTGTTAATAATAGACTTTTTTCTTTCTTCAAGAAAGAAGAATTTTACAGTTCAGAACTCACTGGTGTTGGGTTAGAGAGATAACTGGATTTACACGATCGTGACAATTTTTAAAATAACCAATCATGATTACTAAATTTTACTTGTCCTGCAGACAAGTTAAAGCAATTTTCTACTTGTCAAGGATGATAAATCAGTTGTCTGGTGACACTGGCAGGTGGATGTGTCAGATCTCCCTTGAAATACTTCGGTCTCTGCTCTCAGGCTGCCTCTGAACTCCTGAGAGTGGAGGAACACAATAGAATAAGGCAGGGATTAGGACAGGTTTAGATTTTTAGGGCTCTGCCCATTTCCCCAGCTTCCTTGGGGTTTTTTTTTTTCCTGTTTTACCATTACAGTGTGTATACAGCATCCAGCTGCTGGGTTTTATTCCAGCACTTCATCCACACAATTCCAGTTGACACCCCCACCCCCCCCAAAAAATACACACTTAAAATGCATTATTCTGCTGATAAATACCAACTTATCTTTACTTCAAGACAGGGGCACACCTTAGGAGAGATTAAATTAAAGCCCATTTCTTCTACTCGCCATACCTGCCACCACAAGGTACTCAAAAGAAACTACTGGTGTTCAACGGGTGCTGGGGGGAAGCAGGGAAAGCGATGGTAAAGACGTGCAAATGGAAGCACATACCTTGTGCTTGGAAGCCAGAGGAACATCCCCTTACTTACAAGAAACATGGAGGTGTTCCAGGGAAATACTTGGAGCGCTGATGTTAAATAAGGTGAACAAGGCACCTAATGCAAACTGCTCCCTTTTTAGCCCTTCCTTCACAAAATATATTAGGATGTCAATACACTGTTTGGCCTGCACTTCCAGAACAGATGTAGCTGCGCTTAAGAGTCCATGCAGGTGGACTTCAGTCAGACTAATGTGGAAAAATAACTACCTCCAGATACAACACAGAAATCAGAAAATGCAGAAGAGGAAATGTTTTTTCCTACTACCCTCAGAAGGAACAGCACTCAGTCACAGCACTTCTCCAGGGGCGATTCTCCAGCGCTCTGCAGCGAGCTTCCAACGTTCTCGATCCAAAGACCAGTCAAACACAAATGGCAGCACGAATTTAACCAGCGGATACAAAAAGATGAGAGACCTCAAAACAAAGCCCAGAGGCAGTGTTTCAGTGTGAATCGGCTTCCTGAGCAAGTGAGTCTGTTGGCAAGGCCTATTCAAATACCACATCCTTCTCCAGACCTTTCATAAGGATCTTGGAGTACTGAGTTGGATCCTGGAGTTGAATTTGACCTCCAAGACTCCCTCTGCTCAGGTATGGCCTCCCCGGGATTGTACCTGATAACACCTATGTCTGGCATGTACTCTGATTTCCGTGAAGCTCAAGGAATTAAGAGCAGCAGCAAGAAATGGTTTTTCATCTCACGCCATGTGAAGTGTGAGCTACTTCACAACAAATAAAAGGCAACTCCCTACTCCAGAGCCTGCTTTGGTCGACAAACCTGAAAAGCATAAGGTTTTGCATCTTGCTCCCTCTCTCTCAGTAAGGAATGCTAAAGAGCTTGCGTGCTGGAGATGGACGGATTAGCATTGGTTCTACTGTGTCCCGAAAAAACATTTGTGCCACCGCTCTACATTTCCGCGTTCCAGCCTCAAGCTAGAAACACATCGTCAGGTCATTTTTACCTCATTTTGACATAATGCTAGCTCATCCTTACCCCTGAGCTCTTCAAAAGCCTGTCCTTGCTCGTGCATACTACCCTCAACATACAAGAAGCAGGACCAAAGACATTTCTGGCCACTGACAAAGCCTGAACAAATCGCCCGCCCGGCAGCAGGATGCAGTTCACTGTATCCCAGTTAATCCAAGGTCCTGAGTCAGAACAGTGTTTCCCCGCTGTAAAGCAGGCAGGGTGGAAACGATGACAGTCCTGTTTTAGAGTCTCCGAGATGAACTAAGACATTTGGTATTAGTGTAACGCAGACACAATTCTAATTCTAATCAAGTCATTTATTGGAGCCACTGGGTGCAGCTGTTCTTCCCCTGCCTTGCCACCCACACTGCACTGCTAGGCTCATGCTCAGGGGTGAGGCAAAGAAACCAAGTGGGAAAATGAAATAAATCATTTGGAAAACAGCTGGATGGTGGGAATGGTCAAGCCCTCAGGCTAGAGAGCTACGCTAGATCCTGCTGTTTTACATTGCCATTAACTTGAATCTAACTGCCATCTGGGTAATCAAGCTACATTTTAAAAGACACATATAAATTAATCTGCAGTTATTTCCAAAGATAAGCCGTCACTGGAATAATACTCTCGCCAGGCAATCCAGAGCAGAATTGCTCAAAGTCTTTAGAAGCAAAAAGGGTGGGTTTTTTCCCCCTGGAAGTCCTGTGATTTGTTTTTAAGAAGAGTTTATTGAGGATTTCTCCCTGGTATGAATAATTTATATTCCTCGATACTCCTAATATTAGACATAATTATGAACAGAACAGGAGATAACTCTTCAATTTTCAAAGCTGTGACTAATTCAGGCAGCATTTGTACTATCAAGGGGGGAGAGGGACACACACACACAAAAAAAATCTGACTATCCACTCTCTCCCTCCCTGTTGTCAAAGGAAAACTGAGCAAAGTATAGAGCCAGCCAGTATTTCTTTCAGTCCTAAGCCAAGAGCATTCACATTGCAATCGGGTTTGAAGAATACAAAAGGGGAAGAAAAAAAATGCAGAGGAATAATACCCACGATGGCTCATCAGAATATTAAGGAGATTGCAGATTGTCAGAGCTCTGGAATCAGATGCTGATAATTCATCAGAGCTCCAGCTCAGCTTCCAAGCAGCAAAACGCATCTGCACGTGTTGGGGAATAGATTTGCATTCATTGTTTCCTATCTACTGATGAAGGGCAAGGTGGTTTTTTTTTTTAAAAAAAGCATAAAACTTAGTAGCTTTCCCAATGTTTCACCTGCCTTTCTGGATATTTCAACCAGAGAAAAAGGACATCCAAAAAAAACCTGCAAACCATTAAAATCTTCCCGCTGCCATGCCTCCGGACTAGCGTGGCCTCTGTAGCCAGCTTGCTTCTAACAAGCAGAGCACCACCCCCGTTTCACCACTGCTGGCTGGAGAAAGAGCTGGTCTATCCAGCTACCCGATGGGTAACACAGCTTGCCACCACGCTGCAGCTGGCATTCACAATTTGCTGAATTCTGCACTGTCTCACCAATCACATGCAGTTCATTTAACCTCAGAGCCTTGGCAACGCTCCATCAAAATGCCCCAGGCTCTCCTTTTGAGGCAAGGACTCAAACACAGCTACTTCTAGACACATTTTTAGCCCCTCAGACCTTCCTTTACAAGAATACCTTCACCTCATGTTTATACCAGCACCCATGCCCACGTCCAGTTAAACACGATATCAGGGCATGAGGATTACTGTTTATAAAACAGTGGCCCACAAGAACATCCTCCTCCTCCAAAGCCTTGCTACCTGCACCAGTGGTGAACACCTCTTGCTAGTTTAAGTTCATCCTCTGCCAAAGTTTTTCCAAAGAAGGTCCAAGGTCCTGCACACCCAACACCAGTGGAGCAAAGACAAATTCCCCAGGGCAGCTGGACATCACCTTTGTTGAAATGCCTTTGACATTTACACACACAAACTCTTACCCTCATGGTTTTCTTTTCCGCTCCAAGCACAAACTCTGCTGTTATGATGCTCAATTTTATCACAGAAGCACATGCCAATTAAAAACAAAAATTAAAAAAAAAAAAGAAAAAATCTGACTCCTCTTTGCTGAAAACCAAAAAGCCATCAGGATTCCAGAAGAAAGGGCTGGTTTGGATTTTTTTCTTTAGGACAACCAGTGTTTATAACAATGTTGACACCCAAGCGAACTGGAGTAGAGAAGAAAGCAGCAGCAAGTCTTACAAGACAATGACGACAAATACTCAGCTACATCCACTTGGGGTAATTACAGAGGTGAATTGTTCTTTCCCAATGACATGCAATACCTAGAGGTATCAATCCCTCCGTAAGGCTTACGGTATCTGCTGAAAACTGCACATCTGCATCACATTAACTGGTTTTAAAGTGTCCTCACAAATAAGCAAGTGCATACTTCATGCCCCAGATTTAAAAAAAAGCACCACTAATTGAAGAGGAATTGGGGAAATCACTGCAACCCCCCCAGGAGCGAGGCAAAGGAAAATACCCCTGAATGAGTAATACGAGTAAGAACTGGGATGCTCCTTCCTCAAGCCATGCAAGTGCTTAAGTAATAACCACATGACACACTGCTGGCCCTTTGCAAGGACAAGAGGCAAACACAATGCCCTCAGAGTCACAGGGCTAACCAATTCAGCCATGAGTAATGAGAGCTCCAAGGAAATACAGGCATTTCCTTCCCTAATTCTCCAAATGCCCACCTCCATGATGTCAAAATGACTGGCAACAGAGCTTAGCAAGGAAAGCACCTAAGAGTCAGTCACATCATCTGTCCTGGGTGTAAGTGGAAGGCCACTCAGTAGGTCAGGTCCAACTTTCCACCTACCAGTATGAAAAACTGGCTAGCGAGCTTCCAGTATGTCTCACGGAAGGCACTTCCTTTCAGACAAAAACGAGGGGAAAAAATAAAAGGCAACCTTGAAGTGGTGAACACTAAGTAGGTCACCACGAAGCCACATCAATGAAGTCTGGGAAGAAAACAGGGAGGGGTACTGTGTCAGATACACAATGGTTATTATAAATGGACACCAAAAGCCCAGCTAGAACATTTCGATTGGTAAGCCATTTCATGGATGAAATGTAAGCACACACTAAGCAACACGCTACAGCTTTTCCTTTGTAAGACTCCTGCAAAGTTACTATAGTTTTAAACATAACTGCATGCTTTTTACACCCTTTTAAACCCCATCAACAACAGCAATCTTGACAGCAAAGGCTTACGCTATTTGGTATCAACCTCCCCAACACCCCTCTGTCTTAAAGATTCCTCTCAAAGTTATCTTAGAGCCACCTTGGTACAGACGGATCTATAAACAGATGTGATGGTTATGCTCTACAACTGAATGGATACATCAGCCAAGAGCTCTCAAGGCCTGGAGAGCAGGCAGGCAGATACCTCTGCTAGTCCAGGTCATCAGCCTGACCGCACAGAATACTGGGGTACATCAGTCCACTCTCATTTTCCCATGAAACACCAAAGCTAATGGAACCCATAATCACAGTGAGGCATTTCTGGGCTAGGAAGAAGTAGGTCAATTTAATTCTTGGCACCTATTTATAGAAACACCTACAAACTCGTAGAGGAAACTACCTTAACTTGCTTGCTGTGTCCTGGGCTGAGCTGGTTTCAAACCCATTCTAAGATGACACCTGGACCACTGCAAGGGAAACAGTTACTGACTATTGATAGTAACAGCTATCACACTTCAAATTCTTCAAGCAGAGAGGGCTCATATAGTTTAAAAAGAGTTAAAATTGGAATCTAAAACTAAGGAGATAACGTCCTTCTAGTTACCTATGGCAAATTCACAGTTGCTTCATGGGTCCTGTACATTAGCCCTGCTAAGAAGGGCCTGAGGGTTCTGGTGGATTAACATGAGCTGGCAGTGTGCTCTTGCAGCTCGGAAGGCCAATGGGATCCTGGGCTCCACCAGAAGAAGGGTGACCAGCAGGGACAGGGAGGAGATTGTCCCTCTCTGCTCTGCCATTGGGAGGGCCCAGCTGGAGTCCTGTGTCCAGAGCTGGGACAGAGGGGGACCTCATTGCAGCCTTCCCGCCCCTGAAGGGAGCAGAGAAACAGGAGGAGAATCAGCTTTTCCTAAGGGCAGATACTGGCAGGACAAGGGGGAATGGATTGAAGCTGAAGGACGGAAGGGTTAGATGAGAAATTACGGGGAAGTTCTTTACAGAGAGTGGTGAGGAGCTGCAACAGGCTGCCCAGAGGTGGTGGGCGCCCCGTCGCTGTAGGTGTTCAAGGCCAGGTTGGATGGGGCCCTGGGCAACCTTATGTAGCTCCAGGCCTGGAGGTTGGTGGCCCTGCCTGTGGCAGGGGGTTGGAATTGTATGATCCTTGGGGTCCCTTCCAACCCAGACCAGTCTATGATTCTCTGATATGTTAAAATAACAGATGACTGACTGGCTGCCTCCTTCTGAGCATCAGATTAAAGGTACCAAGAAAGCTATGAAACCCAAATTATTAAAATGTAAATTGGAGATAACTGGCCTAGCATCCCTGTGAAGTCAGGACCCTGATAGCCCTGAGACACAAGGATTCAGGCGAACACTGCTCTTACACCACACATGCATTTAGCATTAATAGCCATGCTGCGTTTTCAGACAATTCTCTACTTTCACCCTTTTCTGGTTTTTTAACACAGAAAAAGTGAAGCATTCTGACAAAGAAATAGCAGAGAGCAAGCTGTGCCAGTACAGGGAAGATGAATACCCTTTTAGACCACTTAGCTGTTTAACCATTACTACTGCATTCCTCTTGGGGTTTTTTTTCCCCACCAAAATTTAAGACATATTTTCATTTTTACAGCGTGCAAACTCCCCCTTTCCAGCACTGAGCTGGAACTAAAAATACTTGCTTCCTTCTTAATATCTTTCCTTTCTCCTCCACATTCATCATTTCAGCGAACAGAGGCTGTTTACTTCACATTCCCAACTTCCCTATTAGGAAGTCAAAAAAAAAAAAAAAAAAAACCAAAGAAAAAAAAAAAAGAACAAAACCAAAAGAGAAATTAGAGCAGAAAATGCTTCACTTCCCTCTATAAAGCTCGTCAAGGCTGACAAAAAAAAAGCGGGGGGGCTTTCTTTTTTAATTTCCTTAATTTGATTTAATGGTTATAAATTGAGAAATTAGCAGCCATTGGAATCAAAATGAGGGTAGCTGAGTTTGAAGCAGCCTCGGTTCACACTGCTCTGCCACTGCTTAGGGACCTTGATGTGAACAACCAGGAGGGCTTCTTTAATCAGAGGAGTCACTAGCTGAGGGCACGTGAAAGAAAACCAGCAGAAACATTTATGGCAAGACCATAAAACTTTTCTGCTACCTTACTATATGGGATATAAAATGCATTACCTCCAAAGAGTTTAGGCTGTTTTGAAAACTTCAGTGAGCAAAGGCTTAGCTAATGGATGGAGTTAAGGAAGAACTCCATGAAATCCATTCAGCGGGGTAATCCATCACCCATACCTCACTGACATCCGATGCAAGTGCTGCCAGAGAGCAAGATAGAAAGAGACACTATGAGCCAGTACCACCAAGAAGATAATCCTATGAAATCTGGGTTAATAGGCTGATTTTTAAAGTTATTATTATTATTACTTTTTTAAAAATATAAACACACACCATATCCTTTTGCATTGCTCTCTATTTCTGTTTTGGTGATGCCACTTTTTCCTCACTTCCTATTTTCCAAGAGACACACCAACTACCCACCATCCCAAACAAAAAGATGGACAATAATTACAAAAGTCTACCCTGGAACAGCAAATGCTCAGTGTTACTTGATGGGAAAGGCTAATGTTTTCCTAGCAGGCATGAGCATGTCGTGCTTCTAATGTGTGATGTATGTGTTCCAGGATACACAAGCAAGCTGGGGAACCCAACAAAGGCAGCAGTTTGGCTGTACAGCCTGAGATATAACCTCATCATGCAAATAAAACATACTCTCTGGAAGCTTTTTGTCTCCCTTCAGAGTGCTTGCTCTGCACTGCACTCCTGCACACTGAGATAAAATACCTAACTAACATGGAATGTTGCTACAGTCAACTCTGGTCAAAGCTGGCAAAGCCTTAAGAGTGTTGCCCAGTGGCACAGGGTCTCAAATGCCCACCTGGCTACTGCTACTGTCCACAAGCATTCTCCTCAAACCTGAAATCCCTCGTACTCCGCATTGCGCTGACTGCTGCAGCGCCTGTACCCTATCTTGTTGAGACGGGTATCAGTGCACTGGAGAGTCAGCTAAATGCGGGTGTGAATTACCTCCGCTTATCTCAAGCCAATCCACCGACTCAAGTAATGAGAAACTGAAGAAAGCAAGCGGGTTTTTAACTCCACCTGTCCATACAAGTACCAACTACAGAAAAGAAATCCCTCCAGAAGTATCGATACCATCTGTATTTCCTCCAAACCCTCACTGGCAAAAGGAGATGTGTTTTCCTAAGAGGAAAAATGCAGTTAGGTTGTTATCATAGAATCAGAGAATAAAATCACAGACTGGTCTGGGTTGGAAGGGACCCCAAGGATCACAGAGTAACAATCCCCTGCCACAGGCAGGGCCACCAACCTCCAGGCCTGGAGCTACACAAGGTTGCCCAGGGCCCCATCCAACCTGGCCTTGAACACCCCCAGCGATGGGGCACCCACCACCATTCTGGGCAGCCTGTTGCAGCCCCTCACCACTCTCTGTGTAAAGAGCTTCCCCCTAATACCTCATCTAACCCTTCCGTCCTTCAGCTTCAATCCATCCCCCTTGTTCTGCCAGTAGGCAAAGCTGATTCCCCTCCTGTTTCTCTGCTCCCTTCAGGGACTGGGAGTCTGCAATAAAGCCCCCTGCAGCCTTCTCTTCTCTAGGCTGAACAAAACCAGCTCCCTCAGCCTCTCTTCATAGGGGAGGTGCTCCAGCCCTCTAATTATCTTCATAGCCTCATCTGAACCCTCTCCAACAGTTCTATATCTTTCTTTTATTGGGGCCTCAGATCTGGACACAGGACTCCACAAGGGTAGAGCGGAGAGGGACAATCCCCTCCCTGTCCCTGCTGGCTACCCCTCTTTTGATGGAGCCCGGGATATCATTTGCCTTCCGAACTGCAAGAACACACTGCTGTTATATCCCATATAGTCACTTTAAGTTCCTCTGTGGAGGATCTCCCCAGAGACTGGCTATGACATACATTGCTAGGCTTCCCAACTTATTAAGGCTAAGTGTAAACACTACTACTCTAGAGTAGGGGAATATCAATCCTCTCATGGGAGAGCCTGAAGCTGTTACGGGTGCAAGGTGGCTCACCGCCATCCAGTGACAGATCCCTCCTGCTTACTAATAAAGCCTTTCCTTCCTCTCCTCCTCAGTTCCATGCTACTGAATACCTCGCAACTGATAAAGCGACAAAGCCAGAGGTGCCGCATACAGGCAAGGCTAACCGCCTCTCATCTAGGGAGATAATGCTCCTTTCCGCGCTGGCCAACGCAGAAGTGCTCTGCTGGCTACCAGACCAATGCAAAACCATCGCCAGCAGGAGACAGAGCAGAGCAGCTCCAGACCTGCATTCCTCCAGCATTAAGCTTTGTCTAGAATACTGCTAAATTGCCTTTTGTTCTTTCATGCCAAAAAATCCCCCTAATAACAGTTCTGACACAAAATCTCTAAGCCTTAAGCTCTGGATCATAGTGGTGGGCATCCAATGTTTGTCATACATGGATAAATCTGCACCAAATCATCACTTCTTAATTAGGTTCTCTGTCCTCGTCAGCAACTTCACGTTGAAATGCAAGTTCTCATCCTCCCTTCCAATATCCTGTCTGCCAGTACCTTGTTAAAACTCCCAGCTACCCAGAGGAAAAAAGTGCTCTCAGAATTTGCACTATGGTACCTACAGTCTACCCAAAAGACCTTCCTCTGCTTTTGTCATCCAGGTTGGGGATGGGACCAAGGTGAAGAGGGTCTGCTGAATCCTCTGGACTGTTACACAAAGGCCCAATGTTAGGAGGGGTTAAGACTAAAGAGGTGGATGATTTTTGGTTCTCTTTTTAAGTCACAGGTTCCTGAACGCTTCTCTGCTTCTTCTCACCGCAGTACTGGTTTCCATTTCCACTCCTCCTTGGAGGCAAGGACTAAATCCACACAATCTCCTCCCGTCTCATGATACTCTACATGCAATCCTCCCACCCACTTCCAAACACATCTGCCATTTTTCATCTTCGCTGCCTCCCTTCTCCTCCTGTCCAGGCTAGAAATGCCAAAAGGGAATCAAAGACACCCCTGCCTGTAAACCACCAAGCGCAGTACTGCCCAAATAACACTAGTTACCTTAATGCAGAAGAAAACGGGCCGCTTTCAATTAAACCACTGATATCCCAAGAACAGAGACACAGCACTACAGGAAGGGAAAAGGTGCCTGCGAGCTTTAACCCAGCCAGAAACTAACAGAGAAGCATATGCATTCTTATGCAAATCTACCCCAGACACACGGCACATCTGCTAAAAGCGGTGTGGCTTTCCCACAGTTTGCAGAATTAATGTGTTTAACTAAGTGCCTGACAGTGCTTGCTGTATAAGAGCTAATTTTTAATGGGATATTCCCAGCTGGAAGAAAAAAAAAAACCAAACGAAAAAAACCCAACCTTTAGATAATAAGGGATCTGAACCCAGGACTCGGTTTTACATTTATTTAAGTGCAAAGACCCCCTTCGCCTCCAAGAGCTCATTACTCGCACTACTCCAACTTGCTTTATAATTAAAAATAATCCCAAGTCTTGGAGAAGAGCCTTTCTACAGTTTTGTGACCTTTTGAAACCCCCTTAAAGAGAATTAACAGAAGTTATTCCCACAGCATTTTTATAGAGGTTTTCTGAGATGGGGAGGTGTCAAAATGCACAAAGATCTTCATGAGACGTTTACAACCCAAAAGGCAGCAATTTTTCTCTTCACTCGGTTACTTTCCTTGCAGTCCCAAATTCTTTTTCCATGATTATTACTACGTGCCTTTACAGAGATTTTGAAAGAATTCAGATGAGAACTTAAGTCTGTGACCTTCAGGCTAAGAATACGTATATGCCAGAAAATGCTGAAATCTCAACTTTTTTTTTTTTTTTTCATAAAAATCTATAAATACCAGTTAAAAGGAACCCATGATCTCATATTAAGTCAATGGGTCAGTTATGTTCCTCTTATCTTCCCCCTCCCTTTATTTCCCCCCCCCCCCATTGTTTAAAAATAGGAAACAGCACCACATGAAAATGTTCAGTCAGAGATAAATCGTGCGACTGAAATACAGGAGTCAGGAAACTGGTGTTTTAAAATAATGTCATCCTCTTTTTCCCCAGCACACTCTAGTATTGTTAAAGCCTCCAAATATTTAAGTGACTTAATAAATTAGTAACCTAGGCAACATTTGCAACAACACAGCCAGCTGAAAGAGCCCAGCTAAAAACTCCTAAAAAAAAAAATAAACCCATTTATGTATAAATTAATGTCAATGTTTCTTAAACAGAAGAAGAGCAAATGGTTTTAACGTCAAAGGGATAATTCTGGAATAAAATTTGGGGGTAAAGTAACTGAGAAAAGAATGGGCTCTATCCAGCCGTCAGCTTCGCCCCAACTCACCATTGCAAAGACACACAGGGGTCAGCGGAGACTCAATAGCTGCAGCACCACAGGGGAGCTATCAGTCACCCCCTGCACACTTGTTTGGAACTCCCCATGGTCAAAAACAGCAATGGGAAGAGCCGTCATACAGCAGGTATGAGCTGATCACCTGGAAAAGCACTTCAGTCGCACCTTTTGATACTCCCCTGCTACAGGCTGGCAAGGGGAAGCGCAATCTCTGTCCGCATCACGCGCTGACATTTTTAATCCATGGCAAATGTAGTCACTTCAAACCTTGGTTTCGATTAAACTCGTCTCTTTTACAACAGGGCACCAACTAGAAACCACTGGTATTTATCATCTCAGAAAGAAAGGGAGGAAAAAAGCTTCATGCCTTTGTTATTTAATGTTGGTAACTAATAGGCTGCAGTGGTACCCGAAGGCCGCGATGAGGTCAGGTATCACTCTAGGAGGCATTGTCCAACACATGGGAAATGACATTTCCCGGCCCAACAAGGTTTATCTTCCAAGCTCGTCTTTGCACCAGCTTTCTAGGCAAGTTAAAAATAAGCCTATTGATCAGAAGAGAAAGAAACGCTCACCGACACTGACCTTCTCTATTTCCCAATGCAGGGCTGCCCGCACAGACACGCCATGCAGCTCTTCAGCTCCCTTCCAGCTTGCCAAAGGTCTCATCTGCACCTTCAGCTAAGCTCGTGTTAAGGCCTTCATCACGGCAAACGTTCTCCTGCAGCGAGTGGTAGCTCCGCGCACGCTAGAGAATACAGCGGTATACAAAACCCAGCCCGGCTCTGTTATGTGGACACATCTCAAGGAGGTCTAACAGCCATCCCTCGACTATCAGCTTGCCTCACCGCTTCATTATGAGGGTTTGGGGGCGGGGGGGGGGGCAGGTGGAAGGGGGGTGTGTGGATGGGGTGTTGTATTAAATACCCCTTGTCGTACAGCCTCCCCAGGTGAGGTTTTAACTGAGCTTCTGGAGATGAGCGATAAGGGTCAGAAGTGGAGAGGATGCCATCTCCCCTAGCCAGTTTCTGGCAGCCTCCACTCTGGCAGCCTCCAGAGTCCTTCAGCACCTCCGGCGCCACTGCAATGAAGATGCCGCCACCTGGTGGGATCTCCACCAGCTCGGGTGGACACGATGGACCCTGGGGAGTGGACACTGACCCCCAGAGAGGGTAGTGGGCCACACTCACCATCCTTGCAGGGACATCTCTGAAATAGCTGGCTGGCAGCATGAGCAGGGCTGGAAGAAGAGGATTTGCTGACAATGACAAAATGCTGTTTGCTACCAAAGCCTGTTGGTGCTTATTCAGAGAAGTGGTTTGGAAATGGATAACCTTTAACCTTTGCATTTTTAGGTTCCACTGCAAAAAAGTAGAAGGAAAAAAGAAAAGAAAAAAGAAAAAAAGAAAAAGTAGGTGTGAAGCTACCAACAAAGCTCTAGGAAGGAACGCTGCAAAGAACCAGAAAACCCTGAGAACAGAGCTGGAGTCATTGATGTAAGAGCTGAGCAAGGCAGATAACAGATTGCTGGAATTGGTAACTTGCAGAGATTGGATTTTTGGACAGAATTTCACATGAATAGGAGATGCTTCTGTTCTGTACTCGAGCCACGGCTATTTTTTAATCTCCACATGACACTATGTGCATTACTGTGGCTTCAGCCCTGAGCACAAGCCCAATATTTTCGGAGGGCCAACACTTAAAAGACTGGAACTCAGGTTTGAGGCAGCCAAGAGACGTTTCTGTCTGGTTGCATGGGGTCTAGGGCTTTCTCTGGAGTCAGACCAGCAAAGGTCTGCCTGTAGATCAATATCCACGAAGAAGCACAGAGACCTTCAAGCCTTGGTTTGAAGAGCCTTCTGATTCTGCCAGGAAAGGAGGCTTATTCTGGCAGTGAAGAATGCCTCCAGACTGCTCACAGGATTAGAGGACAAAGGTGATGAAAATGTCCTCATCTGATCTACACTTGAGTTTGTCCATCTACTATCATCTCTTAGCATCACTGCTAAAAGAAAAAGTCATTTCTTAGTGCAGATAAAGCCCCAGAGCAGCCATGTCCTCTCCTCCATGCTATTTTCTATGCATTTCAGCAACTCCTGCTTTGAAATTAATCATCTCAGTGCAGGTGTGTTTGCAGCAAGCTCACAACAAACAGGTTAGAAGCAAATTTGACAGCCGCTGTTATAGAAGTTTACGACCTGTTTAGACACAGACTGTAAGTCAGACAAAATCAGATTCTGCCCCCATCACATGCAACATTTAACACCAATGCCGCGATGCTGGCTTTATAATTCATTGCTACAAAAATCCATGGATGTTCAGCCAGCCACACCAGGCAACATAATTGCTCTATTTTCACAGAGAGCAGCGAGAGTGCTGTAAATTCAGGTACTCCCTTCCCCCCTTCGCCACAAAATCTGTTTCAAAGAGCAGAGAGGAAAAAAACCCTACCTTGAAACATCAGTGGACACCGTCAAAAGTTAGTTATCCCTCTTACATGGAAAAGAAGTCATAGCATTATGTCCAGGCAAGACCACCTCTTCCCTCCTACTCATTACACAACAGCCTGCAAGGAAGCCATCACCCAGAACACATCAATACGTACTTTGGAGAAATATTAGTTCTGTGTCAAAACTGGTTCTTGGAAACATCACCTAACACCACTCACATGACTTGTGTTTCACGAGCAATTAAACCTATCACTCTGACAAGCAAATCTGCTTGTTCCTGTTCACTACTCAAACACGAGGGTAGAGGAAACTGCACACGTTACCAACTCTGTCCTTCGGTAAGGAAATTGTATTTCCATGGTCCTTGCTAATTCACTTAAAGCAGAAGCTGCGGACCCTCCAGTGGACAGAATGAAAGAGCCACACTTGAACTACTGCAGCTAACGCAGGAAACGCAAAAATAGCCACGACTTAGATCTCATCGTGAAGTCAGACGAGACCTCGGTGTCACCCTGAAATCACATCCCAGACATTGTGAAGTCCTGCCACATTCACATCACTGTCATACTGCTGGCAAGCCACAGAGACCAGTAATGATGGTATTTTACTACTAAATTCTCTTCTCTGTGCTTACAGATGAAGTTTTACAGGCTCAGCAAGCGGGCCAGCTCCCCTCATGCCAGTAATTACCTCCTTGGAGAGAAGACAGAGTGGATGGCACACCACCACAGACCAGAGATGCACAGAAATAAACAGGCATCTTTAAACGGCTGCTGAACTCCTCCTCTTTAAACTAAGCGCCTCCACCACCCCAGACACTTCTCAGGCAGTCACCTTCCACTTGGCACAAGCCTCCAGTGCCGTGGTCCACGTTCGCAGAGGCGCGTGGAACAGAAACACTATGATGCCATAAACAGCGTTCCTTGCCGTGCTAGAAAACGTGCCTCCACTTTTCATATATCCCATGCCCCTTCCCTCCCCCAGCCATTCATGGTGAAATAATTAGTGTTAGTGTTCTCATTGTTTATCAGACAATACAGACAATAAGGCTAAGCTTTCTGCTCCTGTCCTCTTTCAGTACGCTGCTCTGGTTCCTCAAACAACTGTGCAAGGCTTTACTTTTAATCCTATAAATAACACTTGTCACTCATAGGTTTGTAACCCATATTTAGTTGTGCACAAACATGGCACAGTTTCAGCTTGATTCATTGTCCACAAACTTCTCCAGATGTGTTCACGCAAGAAAATAAAGAAAGGGCTAATAAGCAAGGAGGAAATAAACAAATACCGGCTAATCCGATCGCAATTTCATAGGGAAGGAGAGAAGACACTACCACATCAGATTCTTTATGAGGGAGAGAGATAATGAGTTGTTTTTAAACACAGACTAGGAATAATCAGTTATTGTCCTTGGGCTACGAGATGTATTTTTCCACGCTCAAAGTCTATGCTGATTTTTATAGCCTGTGAGCTAGCTGCTCTGTCACAGGGAATTTCTCCTCATTTATCTACATGTTAGTGTCAGACTACAAACACATCACAACATGTGACTTTATCAACAAGCGGTGGTTTTTGCTGGGGCTAATTTTGAAGCCACATTCCTACTTCCACTCATACAAGATATAACCTTGGGTAACAATCAGATAGGCTGGTGCCAGACATCCTCTTCTTAAGTACATTCTCATTTTACCTTTGGAAAGTATTCTAAGCAAACAAACAATCTGAAGGCAATCTGCTTGCTTCTGAGCTCCCCCTGACAACAGCAGAGGTATTTTTTTTATTGTTGTTTAAGAAGGACACGCTTTACAGTCTCAGCATTACTCTGAGGAGGGTAACAAAAGAAAGCCACGCAAGAAGCAGCGAGCCAAGCACGGTGGAAACTACTAAAAAACACCCCAAACTTGTATTACAATTAATTGTTCCGAGTATAACTTCGCCCATTGATGCACCAGACAGAAGGCAGACAGACAACCTCAGCCCACTGCACCAGCTTTTCAAGCTTTCAAAATAAACACAAAGGTCTTTGAACAGACTGCACTCTCCAGAAAACCTGCAGCCTGATCTTCCTCATTTGATACGTGCAAAGGCTGATGCTGGTGGTACTCACAATAATTAACTGCCGCCGGCTGAGAAATCCAGCAGAGTTCTTGTAGATAACTTATTTATGTCACCTTTGTATTTCAGAAAGAATGCAACCAGTACCAGACCAACGATATGGGTAACAGAGAACGTCATATGCTTCTAGTTTTACAGGCGAGGGAAAACCTGGGAAGGCTCTTTGGGATTCAGGGCAGGGGAAGAAGGTGACAGGAACAGCCACCAAACAACATGACGCATTCTGATGTGAAGAAGAGCCAATGAAAGAAAGGGGTTTTACAGGTTTTATAAAATATAAGGCAACAGTAACAGAGTAACCGCGTGTGGAAGCACCAGGACTGCTGCCTTTTCAGGGATGGACCCTCAGGTTTGTTACAGGAAGGGAAAACGAGATACTGTCTGCAGTCATCTTTACTCTGCAACACGGGAGCAATTATCGTTAGATTACCAAGGCAAACAGGAGGGAAAGACAAGGACAAGATAAAACAGGATCACCACGATTTAGGTGCCGATGGAGAGATTAAGCCTCGACTGCGTTTGGGCTGGGAGCCTCGACAAACCCGAGCCCAGCCACATAAACCCAGCTCATTTTAAAGTGTTACATACCAGGGAAGAGTTTGAGAAAATAAAGGGAAGCAGCACCGGGTCCTGTACCGTGCTGGCCACGCCGCGGAAGACTTTTAACATCCATTTTATAAACGACAAAGGTGCCAATTTAACCCGCACCGGGCCCCGAGCACCACCTCGCCGGCACTCACCGGAGCCGGCTCGGCCCCGCGTGTGCTCGCATCCCACACTCGAGCCCCGGCGACACAAAAGGTCCGAGACGCGGCTCCCCGCCGGCAGCACCCCCGCATCCCGCGGTTACCGGCTCCGGCAGCATCCCAGCTGGGGGGCGGCACCAGCGGGAACGGGGCTGCGGCGGGAACCGGAGCTTCTTGTCGCCGGGAAAGGAGCCGGGGGTGTGGAAAAGGGGGTTTTGGAAGACTGGGGAAACTGGGGTACTCCGGCAGCGGGGGAAGAGAGGAGAAAGGAAAAGTTAGGGCCGGGAAGTTTGCCGCCGCTCCTCGCTCCCAACCTGCCGCCGCAACCGGCAACGGGCCCCGGCCCGGCCCGGCCCGCCCACGCCCTGCCCCAGCCCGCTACTGAGCGGCGCCCGGCTCGGTTCTCCGCCACCAACCCCCGGCGCCCCCTTACCGTAGACGCGGACCCAGCCCTGCTGCTGGCAGACCGACTCCAGCAGGACGCGGTCCAGTGCGCCGCCCGCCGCCTCTAGCTCCTCCGAGCCCAGCTCCGGGTCTGCGAAAGCCTCCGCCGCCCAGGCCGCCGGCTCGCCCGACGCGGCGGGGGGCGCCTCCATGCTGGGGAGAGGGACACACACACACACACGGCCGGACGACGGGACGAGGCGCCGCCGCCCGCCCGCGCTGCGCCCCGGCCGCGCCTCGCTTCGCCTCAGTGAGCGCCGCGGCGCGCCTCCATCCCTCCCGTCCCTCCCCTCCTTTCCTCTCCCTTCCCTTCCCCGCCCCTCGGCCCTGCCGCCCCCTGCGTCAGCGCAGGAGGAGGAGGCGGTGGCTGCCGCTGCCCGCCCGCTCCAGCGCCCGGCGGCGGCGGCACTGGCCCCGCCGCGCCCTCAGCGCTGCCGGCGTCCCGGGCGGACAGGCACGAGCAGTGGCGGGCCGAGCGGACGGGGCAGGCGGCGGGGCTCGGCCAGGCCAAAGTAATCACCCGCTGAGGCAGCGAACCGGGACCCCCGCCCCTGCCCTGGGGTTGAGAAGGGCGGCGGGAGATGGCGGGCGGCGCTGGGCCGGCGGCGGCTTTTCCTCCCCCGCAGGGCGCTGCCCCGGCATCCCCACCCCGCGCCCGTCCCCTGCTCAGGCCGCGTCCCCATGCCGGGCTTCTGGTCGTGGCCCCCCCGGTGGAGAGGGGAGGGGAAGGGGGGTCAGTACGGCCCCCGAGAGGGTTTCCCTCAGGCCCGGCGCCGCCGCCGTGCCCGCCATCCTTGCCGGAGCTCCCCGCTGGATCGTTTACCCCCCCTCCACCAGGAGCCAGCCTGGCAGGGGAGGCGGGAGAGGCGGAGGTCGTGCCCTGACAGAAGCATCCGGAAGCAGCCAGCGTCGGGGAATAACCCCCGGGGGCGGGGGTGCGGGGGGTTTTGAGGGGGGGGTATATGCCACATGCATCCCACAGCCGCCCTGTGTCTGACCTGCCAGTGACATCACAGAAATCTGAAGATGATGGGCTTGGGCTCAAAAGACCGGTGTGAGATGGGGCTCCCGAGGTTTCCGGGGCACAGAGCTTTGCCCATGTCCCCGTCGCGTTTGGAAGCGTGCCGAGCCGAGGCTGTTAAACCCTTCATGCACTAACACAGTCCTTTCATCAGGTATTGATTAAGCTCGTTTCATTTAGGGCATTCGCAGGTTTGCTCTCGGAATGCCTCTCTGCTGATCTCCCCGATTGCACAGGGCTGAAGTTCCCATTGCTTAAGGTGTGTGTTCTTAAAAAATCCAGCCCAAACAGCTCTGTGAACATAGTGTGTATCCCCACAGTGTGACATCAGCACAGTTTGAATTTCCAGGGAGGGTGGGCAAAGGGGTTCAGAGGACTTCGGGTTCATTCCCATTAATCCTTTGGCAGTTAATGCTGCCACGAAGCCACTCTAAAACAGAGGTGCCCCCCCCGGTTTCTCACCACACTCCACGCCGCCTTGTTTTCTTTTGCTCTGCAGCATAGCAAGAGGGTTCACACAGCAAGTCATTGCAGCAAGTCATCGCAGCGCTGTTGAAGAGCAGTACCTTCCCTCCAAAAGGACTGCAACTCTCTCAGCTCTGCTTCCCTGAATCTGAAAGTTTGTCTTAGGAGTTCCCAAAAACTCCTCTCGGCAGCTGAGGGCTTGGAAAAGCAGCAGTGAGCGATGGCTTCCTGAGCTGACTGGACTACCCTTTGACTGGTAAAGTTGCCTCCGTGATGGAAGATGTATTAGCTATTTCAGTGGAGAAAATAAAGTCCCACCAGCTCCATGATTAATTGATGAAACCTCGTTTCCTGTGGGTTCCTATCCCATGCTTGACTGAGAGCTCGACCTGAATCTTGCCCTACAATCGGGTCACTCTCTACCCAGTCAGGAGCCCTATTTTCTGAAACGGGATGAGTCTGTACTGCAGGTTTTTCCATTGTATGCTGGGAGTCTGCGCCCGGCTGCTATTTCTGAGCTGAGTTTGAAAACAAAGAAACCTTCTTCAAAACATTTGGTTCTTTTGTGGTTGGCAGGACTGGTGTAGCCCAGTTTCCTACAGATTCCTGCCTCAGTGTAGATTGCCTGCTATCTAGCAGAGGGAGGACACCTTTGGTGGAGAGCCTTGTAGGATCAACCTGCTTTACCATGCTGCCAGTTTTCATTGTGCCTACAGGGATTTCATTAGCTCTTGGACTTGTATCCCTTGTTTTGTTTGAAACAGACCAGTGAGTTCAATGCTTCCTGAGGTTTTAGGAGGTGAGGCACAGAATCAGGGGGAAAGAGAGATCCTCTGAGCTTGGTTGTGCCTTAGAACCAAGAAGCGTTAAACCAGGCTAACATCTAGCAAGGATTCATCCCTCCATCACTGTGACAGCCACAGTGGGCAATTCTGGGTGACTGCCCAGAAGGGTCAGAGCCGGGACACCCAGTGACCTCTCTTGGCTCTTTCCCACCCCACACTATGCTCTGCATCATGGTTTCCAGAGGACTGGGAACTGAGGGTGCGTGGGCTGCTCCTTCTAGAGCAGACATCCGCACAAATTGCCCTAATAATACTGTAAAAGCAGTAAGAAGCCCGCTTTTCCCCTCCTACATTCTCTCCCCCCCCCCAGCTCGTCCCCACTGCTGCTGATAATAGAACCACATACACATTCTCCAAGCTTATCATTTAGTGGCCACAATCCAAGAAACTCCTCGAGGTTTTCCCCTCCTACTCTCCCCACAGCCCCTTTTCTTGTCATCAGCCTCCTGGAGACTTTTCTGTCCCTTGCCCAAGTCCAGGCTCTTTAACTGCTGCAGAGAGCTCAGACAAGCAGCTGCAGGGGGAAAAGTTAAAAGATAAGGGGGGTGGTGAAGCTGTTTTGAGAAAGAGAAAAGGAGCTGCCGGGTTGCAGGGAAGGATGTGGCTGCTGAGCTACTGCCAAAAGGGGAATAGTGGAGTTTTATAATGCTGCCATGCTGTCCCAGGACGACAATTACGCAGGAGCAGCGCGAGACACCAGCAACTGGTTCCCATCAGGAGAGGACCGGTTGTATCTGCAAGTATGATCAAGCCCTTCCTAACAGCAAGGTCTGGAACGACTGGATAGTGAGGTTCCTGAAATTCACACACCAGCGGAAAACAGAACCCTTCCTTCTGCCTTTATTCCTGGGCTTTGGTGCAGTATAAACAATAATAAAGAGCAGGGAGGACTAAAATAGGCAGGCTGGTTTTGCAGGCATGACAGTAGAAAAAATAGATGTATTTTATAAATAAATGTGGCCTGGAAATCAGAGACTGCCATGTTTCGTGTTCATCAGCTCAGCTGTTTGGGCTCGGGGTCTTCGCCACTGGTAGTGCAGGGGGGATTTGTGCAGGGGTAAATGAGTAGTGATGGAAGCACAGGCATGAAATTCCCTTCATGTAAAGCAGCCCCAGTCGTTGAACTACTTGTGGTTGTCACGTTAACCCATGGGCTCTGGTTAAATTAGGGCTGGGGGGTTGCTCAGGCTAGGTTAGATCAAAGTGGTGGAACAGAGGCACATGTGTGTTTCCACTAAGCCAAGGATTCTATGTGTGATGTAGGGAAAAAAAATGGAGACTACATCAGTCTGGCTTGAGAAAAATAAAGCTTTTTGAGCTGACCTTCTTCCAGGAGAACAAATTTGCATATTCAGGAGCAAGCAAGTCTGACTTCTATGATCTTATCTCAAAAAAAGGTGATAATAAAATGAGAAGAGACATGGAGGAGGGCAGTAAGGACAGTGGAAGTGATAGGATAAATACCATCTGAGGAAGGGAGACTAGGAAATGAAGAGACTCCAGTCTGGATGAACAAAACCTTTGGGCAAGGGAAGACAGAGAAATCTAAAGAGGTTGGAGAGATCTGGTACAGACCTGGAATAATTTTCCCCTGTTCCTCACAGCACGAGAGCAAAGGAGCATAGAGAGAAACGTTCAGGAACTGGGTCCGAAGCAGACAAAAGGAAGCACTTTTTCACACAACACGTAATTACATTGTGGAACTTATTGCCACAGGATGTCATGGAGGCCAAAAGTATAAATGAATCCCAAAAGAAAAAAAGAAAGGATTAGACAAATTCATGCAACCTCCGGCTCAGGAAGTCTCTCAACTGCTGTTTACCAGGAGGGTATGTCAGAGGAAGGATCACTTTATACTCTCCCTCTTCTGATATCCCTTCCTAAGCATCTGCAGCCAGCCACGGACAGCCGCTGGTTATTGCCCAAGGTGAACGTTTATTCTGAGCCAGCCCGGCACTGCTTAGATCCTCCCGGTAACTCCCCACGGACGGAGCCTCGGGGACCCGGTACGGCACTGAGTCCCAGTTTTGTTCCACCAAGCCCAGCACGGTCCCAGCAAAGTCCATTGTGGCCACTCTTTGCTGATTTAGGCTGGCGTAATTGAGGACAGATTGAGCCCTGAAACCTTCAGAGAGACTCTTCCGCTTTCCCTGCCCCTGGGATTAAGCCCTGAAATCTCCGTACTAAAGCCCTCTTTGAACAGGGGTGGCAGATAATGCGCAAACTGATTAAAAAAAAAAAGCAGCCCAGCGCTGGGGAAAGTTAAATATTAAAGAGCCAAGGCCCAGTTTTAACTGCTGCTGCCGTCCCTCCTTCATCTCCTGCCAACTGCCTCCAGGATACATATGCTGACACTGAATTTCTACCTCACAAAAGCGGCCACAGCATAGGCTTTAGACTCTGGCCATTAATGCTGAGATAGGAAGCAGACAAAGTGAGCAAAGGCAGCAGGAGGGGCTCCTCTGGCTCGCACCCGCTCTGACCATGCCCCATCCATCCCTTCCCAGCACCCCCCTACCCCAGCCAGGCATTTTGCTCCTCTAACTTTCCAACATTAGTGGGTCTAAAATATTTTGCTGCCTGCTTAGCCCCATTGTAACTAAGCTATGATTTTCATTGGTGGAGAGAAGGGATTTCGGAGAAACATCTGGTCCTGTTTCATCAGGATAACAGCTCTGTCTCTATTTATACACACGCCAGGATGGTTGTAGCTCTCAGCTGTTCTTCACCCGACCTCTCCTTTCAAGCGGCCGTATCCCGCTCTATTGGGGCAGGCAGCAGGGGTCGAGGCTGACCCGCTGCAACATGAAACAGGAACCGGCCCTAAAATTGGGGGGCTTGTGAGAACTTGTCCTCTCAACACTTGGCACATACCATCTGCCAAGCTGGTGACAGTGTGCCTCAATGGTCAGGGCTGCTCCTGTCCTTCCATCCTGGTGAAGAGAAAACAGGGAAAAATTTGCCTGAAAAGGAAAATAACAACAAAATTTTCAGTAATCCTGGAGATTTTTCTGGTTGGGGGGAACCAAGCCTGTGATGAGTCGACCTCATGGGTCTGAATAAGCTGAATTTCCTCTTTTTGGATGAAAATTCAGACCACTGAGAAGAGACCAACTGGCCCTGGCTCCTCTCTACAAGGTGTTAACAAATGAGCAGGGATCCTGCAGACACGCAGGAGAGTAGGAGGCTCCGCTTGGGAAGGCAGCACATCCTATTTAATCCACCACAGTGGGAAAAAATCCACTACTCTGCTGCCTCCACACTCCAGCACTCACATCACATCTCATTCAGCACCCTTCAGTCAAACTGCTGAGTACCTGGGAAATTACCCAGCTGCATGTTCAGCAGTGCAAGCCTCAGTATAGAATGAATGCTCACCTCCTGTACCATGATGGTAAGTTGGCATTCATTGCCTTGAGAAAGTCTACCCCCCTGCCTCACTTTTCTTCCCTCCCATCCTAGCCCCGCGTGCCCCCAAAACACAGCTACTTTAGCATCTCTCCCTCTCCTCTGTTCAGATTCGTCTTGTTTAGGACATCTTTCATAGCTACATGCCAGAAAATGAGCAGCCTGCTCAGAGACACAGATCTTTGGTACCCAAATGAGATGAGACCAGCATTTTGAGATGCTGCTATCGATTGTGCTTAGGTTGCAAACTCCCTGGAGCAGGATTGAATTTCACCCTGCGCTTGTACCATCTGATGGGATCCTGCCCCTTCAATCTACTACTTCTAAATACTATTCTGAGCCATGACCTGAGGTTGGGTAGATCAATACCTGTTTACTCAGCTCAGGTCTAATTTTCATACAGGCTTGGTAATCCAAGTCTACTTGAACGCAACAGAAAGGGCCACTCCTGCCTATTGCGTGAGCCAGGTGGGAACACACGACCTTCCCAAAACACCACTTGCTTCAGGACCAACTCTTGAAGATGGAAATACGGGTCAGTCTTGGGAGAACAGGGTCCAAATATAAAACCTGGTGATCCCATGGACGCTATTTATTTTTTTTCCTGAGCCCCTGTGAGCTCTTCACTTCCATGAATCTGTTAGGAAACTTTTATTTGGGTTTCCCCCACACCCCCATTTTAGTAGAGTACCTCTGCAAAACATCTCAGAAGTCCACCAAAGCAGCCCATTTCTGTCTAATGGCTAAGAAATGTTCTCTTATCCTGTGCAAGACTACACAAAGGAGACTTAGGGAGCAGCCTGAGATAGCGGCACCACATCCTGCAAATGAGATGCTCTCAGAGTCAAATCTGTCTCCACCCCATCCTTTCTGAAGAGCAAATGCAAAACCACCTACCACACTGGTTATTTTTTAAGTCCTCCTATGAGATTTGGGGAGAAGGGGAACGAAACCAGGCTGGTGCTGGAACACAAAGGTCTGACTGTGGATAACTTTTCTTTGGGCCCTGGGGTATGAGGATCAGACACAAAGCTGGAGGAACAGCTGTATGTGGCCTTGCTGGGGTGCCCAACGTCTGATCAAAGGCACTACCCAGTCAGCGCAGGGACCTTCTTAAAGGTGGAGGTTCCTCTCTCTCTGCTGGAGATGCTCAAGCCATCTGCTCAGGCAACACATGCCCTCACCTTACCAGTCAGGAATATCCAGACACAAAGCCCTTCAGCTTGTCAAAAGCAGCCAGCCAGCTTTAAAGCCCAAATAACTCCTTCATTTTTTTATTTCTCTTTTTAATAGCAGCTGCCTAGCTGATGATGTCCTGGCTTTAAGACAAAGCAGCCAGCCTCCAGCAACCTTCAGAACAGATCTGTAAAACTCTCTGACTGACTCTAACAAGCAAAGGCAAGACCAAGACAAACCTGCCAGCTTCTTCTTCGTGGACTGGATCATCGGCAGGGAGCACAGGACTGGCATTTAAAAAATACAGCCTTTGAACTGGTCTGGTTTCTGTGATAGAGCTGGTTCCTGGGACTGCGATGAGTCAGTGGGATGGGCATGGGGCTGTTTACTGGACTGCGCCAGCTAGAAAGGTTTGGGTTTCACCTTGGGGAAAGAAATGAGGCCAACAGAGGAGGAATGATTGATTTGTCCCTATTTTTCTTGTCAGACAACCAGGTTACATGACTTGGCTTCAACTTGAAGAATAGTCTGTAGACTTACCTACATCCCTAGGAACACTGGCTTTTTCTCCCTGGCTGCCTATATTATTAGTTTATTATATTATTGGTTTATCTGCTACATTTTTGGCCAGCAGTGCCCAAACAGATGGGTTCCCTTCCTTTGTTATTGTGAGTGGAGACAGGCGCACATAAAAAGGCACTCGTGGGCAAACAAAGGCTGGACCAGAACCCAAGCAGCCTCTTTTGGTGTTGCTTGGAAATACACTTCATTAAAAATACTACTGTGGGGTCCCTCACGCTGCCTGTTGCATTCAACGTCGGGGCCCAGTACAGCGGTGGCAGCATCCGCCGAAGCCGGACGGATCAAGAGAGCTGCAAGATGCTGACATCTCAGAAGAAAGAGGGAGCAAGATGTATAAGCTCCTCTCTCTTCTCCCAATTCTCTGACCTAGCATTCATTTAGATCTTTGAATAAATAAAGGAAAAAAACCCCACCACTGCTCTGGAGCACAAGGCAGTCACTTCATAACAGCTCAGGTACACGCAGATACCAGCATCCAGCCTTCTCCTTGGTCCCGTGAGCAGACCCAGAGTTGACACACATTACCTTGCACCGCAAGCAGTAGCTGCTCCTGGTTCTCCAGGGGCTGGATGCCACTTTGGGGAATTCCCCTCACAGGCCACATGGAAGCAGCAACTGTAGCTGCCAGCTCTCGAAGCCAAGTCTGGCCTTGCCTTGCACAGGGAGGACACGTGCAAAGATGCTGGAATGGAAATGCATCACCTGTGAACCTCCTGGGAGCAGAGCCTGCCCCTTTGGGTGATGGCCAAGGTGGGTCCTGGTCCAGGGCTAGGCACAAATAAGGTACCAGCACATTTATTGTGGACTCTGCTCCTGGTAAAAACAGAAGTTAAGGCTATGTGCCCACTGATCCAAGCCCTATTAAGAAACTGTAGGAATCCCAGGGTTGGGTAGGATAGAAGTAAACCAAGTCTCAGAGCATGAATTGCCTTGTGGTGGATAATAGCTGTATGGTGCTGGCCCAAACAGCCCTTCAGCCCAAAGTGGGACCAAGATTTAGGCTTGCAAGGAGGTGACTAAGGACACTGTGCTGGTACAGAGGTAGTCTGAAAACCATAAAAACATCTCAGGCACTTCAGAAGCAATACCCGAATAGAAGTGTCTTCACTGAACACAAGGTTATACCTAAATGACAACATTAATGACAATCACCACAGGAGAAGTGATGCCTCTTGGCATTTCTGAGAAGCAGCCTCTCCTGGGGAGAAAGTCTGGGCATCATCACCCCACGAGTCTCAGGTCTCAACCCCTCTGCCTTTGTTTTGCCTGCCAGAGTCTGCGAGGATTTTGGTGTTATCCTCTGCTGGACATTAATATTGGGTATTTATTTTAAGATATAAGCAGCAACAGCCCTCCAGGAGTCATACCTGCTACTCACTCTGTGTCTGTGTGGCATTTGGGCCATCAGATGTTCCACCTCAGTCAACTCAAAGCACCCCAGGATACCAGGAACCACTGTTCCCTTCCTGCTTTGCCAAGAATAAAGCATGCATTTGGCAGCAGCACTGCCAACCATACCGGGAGGAGAAGCTCCTGAAGATGCTCAGCGGCTGCAGACCAGGGAGCAGACAAGCACCATGGGATGGTACCATTTTTACAGTCCCTCTTCCGCCCTTAATTACAAGCTTAAGTGATAGCTAATAAAAATGATCCAAAACAAATAAATTGAGCTGCTGCTCTAATTAAGTGGCTTTTGCTGCGTGCAACGAGCCAGACCCATCTGTGTCATAGTTCGGCAGAAGCCAGGAAGGTTCCACAAGGGATTCATCTGAACTGCTTCAAGGAGGGAAACGCAACCCTAACCATCTTGTTTCCTCTACTGCTAGCCAAGAAACGGCGGTCCCTTCCCCAGGCAGCCATCCTGGGCAGGGGCATATCGTCCACACACACTGCAATTGATTGTATCTGCCCTTGCGGCAGCTGCGTTAACAGGAGAGCTTCCGTTGCTTACGGGAAGGAAGCTCAGCAACACTTCATGGCTGTGCCCTGGCTCATAACCAGCCCGAATCCCCTGGGTTGGAAGAGACCCTTTAGATCACTGAGTCCCATCACAGCCTAACCCTGCCTGGTCCATCTCTAGATCATGTCCTTAAGCACTTCATCCACATGCCTTTTAAATCCCTCCAGGGATGGTGCCCCCACCACCTCCCTGGGTACCCTGTCCCAGTGCCTGACAGCCCTTCCAGTACAGAAATTCTTCCTAATATCTGACCTAAATCTTCCCTGGGGCAATTTCAAGCTGCTTCCTCTCATCCTGTCACTTGTCACCTGAGAGAAGAGACCAACCCAAACATCTCTGCAGCGGCCTTGCAGGTAGTTGCAGAGAGCGATGAGGTCTCCCCTCAGCCTCCTTTTCTCAAGACTAAACTGCCCCAGCTCCCTCAGCCACTCCTCCCAGGACTTGTGCTCCAGCCCCTTCACCAGCTTTGTCACCCTTCTCTGGATGTGCTCCAGCATCTCAATGTCCTTCCTGAGGTGAGGGGCCCAAACCTGGACACAGTCCTCAAGGTGTGGCCTCACCAGCACTGAGTACAATGGAACCAGTCACAACTGGACGCATATTTAGTTGATGGATGAGATGAGCTGACAGATTTCCTCTTGGCAAATCGCAGCAAAAGGCTTTTCTAGTTGCCCACCTCACCTCCCAGGTAGGCGCTTGGGAAGGGCAGATCCCAGGAATGGCATACAGGGAGACAGCCCACATCGTGACTGCCCTGCAGATACATAGGGCATGAATACAAGTGTAGAGATGGCATGAATCACATACTGGTCTGGTCGGGGTTGGAAGGGACCCCAAGGATCATACAGTTCCAACCCCCTGCCACAGGTAGGGCCACCAAGCTGCAAGAGCACACTGCTGGCTCATGTTAAGTTTCTCATCCACTATGACACCCAGGTCCTTCTCAGCAGGGCTGCTCTCCAGGAGCTCTTCTCCCAGTCTGTATCTATGTCTGGGATTCTTCCGGCCCAAGTGCAACACCTGACACTTGGCAGTGTTGAACCTCATTAGGTTCACCCTGGCCCACCTTTCCAGCCTGTCAAGATCCCTCTGGATGGCTTCCTTTCCTTCTAGGGTGTCGACCACCCCACTCAGCTTGGTGTCATCCCCAAACTTGCTGAGGGTGCACTCAATCCCATCATCGATGTCATTGATAAAGATGTTAAAGAGAACCGGTCCCAAGACAGACCACTGGGGGACACCGCTTGTGACCAGCCTCCACCTGGACACAGACCCACTGACCACCACCCTTTGTCTATGTTCTGTCAACCAGTTTCTTATCCACTGGATGGTCCACCCATCAAATCCACATCTCTCCAGTTTAGACATAAGGATGTGGTGGGGGACTGTGTCAAAGGCCTTGCACAAGTCCAGGTAGATGACATCGGTCGCCTTCCCTTTATCTACTGATGCTGTCACTCCAGCATAGAAAGTCACCAGATTGGTGAGGCACGACCTTCCCTTGGTGAAGCCGTGCTGGCTGTCCCAGATCACGTGCTCTTCCCTCATGTGCTCCAGCATGTCATCCAGGAGGATCTGTTCCATGATCTTCCCAGGCACAGAGGTGAGGCTTACCAGCCTGCAATTCCCTGGGTCTTCCTTGCTCCCTTTCTTATAAATAGAAGTGACATGACCTTTTTTCCAGTCCCCAGGGACCTCTCCTGACAGCCACGACTTTTCAAATATGATGGAGAGCGGCTCAGCAACCACATCAGCCAGCTCCTTCAGGACCCTGGGATGCATGTCATCCAGCTCCATAGACTTTTAGACATTCAGTCTCATGAGGTGGTCTCAGACTTGCTCTGCCCTTACAGTGGGGGGGGGATTTGCTCCCCCAGTTCCATCTAGAGGTCCAGGGATGCAGGGTTCTGGGACATGAGAATTATGAGAATCCTGGCTGCCAGAGAAGGCCGAGGCAAAGAACTCATTCAGTACCCTAGACTTCTCCACATCTGCTGCAGCCAATTCTCCTTTCTCATTTACGAAAGGCAGTATGCTCTCTTTGGCCTGTCTCTTCTGGCCATTGTACCTGTAAAATGCCTTCTTGTTGTTTTTAACATCCCTCACCAAGTTCAGTTCCATCTGCGCCTTGGCTTTCCTGATCCCAGCTCTGCAGTTCCCAAGAGCATCCCTGTATTCTTTCCAGGCTACACACCCTTGTCTCCAGAGCTTGTACTTGCCTTTTTTTCCCCTCAGTTTGACCAGCAGGTCCTTGCCTAGCATGAATGCAAAGCTTCACCACAGAAATACTAACCCTCTGGAGACAGGCTATTTTTCCTCCCTCCTCTGCATTTTCCAGAGAAGAATGGCATCTCAGCACTGTATCTTCTGTGACCATAGCTGGTATTTTAAAATCCACTTGCCCTGGAGAAGAGCCTGTACATGATCCTTTTAAAGGACTCCAATACCGGTTGTGTACAATATCTTGTAGCAAATATGCCCCAGGATATCTGAAAATGACACCAGTGTTTTCTGTAAAGAAGAAGGGGATAGCATGGAAAGCACCACATCAAATCAGATCCTAGGCACCCCGAGTTCTGCAGTGTCAGCTGGGTCTCTGATCAGGCCATGACATCCGGTGCAGACTATCTATCCATCTGCCATCACCAACCCCTGGGTCTTTAGAGCTCCCAGCAGGATCTTATTAGAAGAAACCAGCTCTGTTCTTCACCCTGAGCACCAAACAATAGCATGGTCACACGCAAGCACGCTGCTTCCCTTGAGAAAGGCAAGGACACGTAGGTGGCATGATCACCGGCGCCAAGCAGGAGCTTCCTCCAATACTGAACTGGCAGAGCCTGCTCTGTGCCATGGGACATGTATGGCACAGCACAGGCTGGATGGCCATGGTGTGAAGGTACCATGCTGTACGTAGACCATGCACAAGGCAGCTGCTGCATTGACCAGTAACTGCTCGATGTACTGTGGTCTTCCTCTTTGGCTCACTGCAGTAACAAACAGCCAGGCTGATTTCTCCAGACTCAGATCTGCGTACTTCCTCCCAGCACACATTCCCATCTGCCTTCCAGACAGACTCACGAGATGTTTCAGCCCAAGCAGCACATCATTTTCTCTGAAAATCATATGCAAACAGCCATGCAGCTTCCGAGTGGGATTTCCCCCCGGGAAAAGGATGAGCTTGTGGTTAAACCATGGGATGGGGAGTCAGCGGATCGGTGTTTCTCATCCCCTGGCACTGTGGGCTTTGACTCAGTCCTGACCCCTGCATGGTTCATGCATGCTCTGTTCCTCTATCTGGAAAACCACCTCAATGACACTGCAACAGCAGTACGTGGCCTTTTATTGCTGCTGAGAACATCCATGGGCTGCTGCAGGGGCACACTCACTACAAAAAATCCCCAGTCGAGTCTTCGGGGTGCAAAACAGTCTTCTGCAAAGTTTCCCACCAAAGTTGCTCACCAGCATGGCAAAGATCTACTTAGAGATTTCAGTATTTACCCAGCATTTAAATATTTGACCAGTTTTGAAAGTATGAGTCCATCCTCAATGCCTGGTCCCCTGGCAATGCCCAACCATGCAGGCAGTCGCACTGTGGGGCTGGGTGACCCTGCCACATCCCTGCCCACCCTGAGGTGCGATGGGGCACCTGGGAGGCTCTGGGACATGCTTTCCTTCTCTCTTCCGCTTTCCAGCATTGTTTCTTCTCAGTGCTGGTCTTAGTACAGGGCTTGAAGTCTCTTGCAATGCTCAACATATGCAGAAAGAATAAACATCCCCAGACCGAAGCATAACACACACTGTCCATTTTTCACCAGGTGCCATGAGACAACATCCCAGGGAGAAGCCACACAGCCATGGTAAAACCAGTCCCTGTTCCCTATTTCATGTTCTCAAGACTATGACCCTATGACTCCAGTGATTAGTGCAACAGCTGGAGAGATCAGGAGATGACTATTCAGGCTCAGGGCAGCATCTCAAACTCTTTCTCTGCTATGGGACAGAAGAAGTTGATGTTTGCCCCTTGTCTCTTGCAGGTCCCAGTGGGTGACCACTACTACAGGTTAAATTCTGCTGGTATCCTGGCTGGCCAGTGATTGTATCAGGGAAGCCATGCTCTTCCCATCACTCCTGGTGAGAAAGTGACTGATGTGGGCAGAAAGCAGAGTCACTAAACCAAAGTATTAAATTCTCACCAGGTGAAGAGCTGGGAAGCAGAGGGCACTGCAAGGAGAGCTGCAGCATCTTCAAACCAACAAGACCACCACATTTTAACATTGTCTCTGAAAACACTCATTGTAAGATGCTTTGCACTTTCAAGGCAGCCTGCACAGAGCACCCATGCCCCTCTGGGGAGGGCTACAGTAACTATTCAGCTTGCCAGCTGTTCCTTTTGGGCAGGGCTGGGTTCCTCTGTCCTAAGCCTGGAGCTCCTCAGTGCCACAATAACCCACATGAGACAGCCTAAGATGATGGGGAGTGGGGGGCAGGTGGGAGAGGGGGTTGCCACCCTGGTGTGGTCACAGGGCTGCACCCCTGCTGAAGGCACAGAAAACTTGTTAAGCCCCCAGCCCCTACATCTCTCAGTGCTTACATGGTCCTTCATGCGTTAAGCCCTTCATGCTGAGCCAGCTCCTCTGGCTTTCCAAGTCCAGGAGTGTTGTATCTTGTGCCTTGATCACACTTCTGAACTTCAGAGGCGTGGAAATATCTCCTTTCCTCTGGAAAACCACGCTAGTATTCCAAAATAAAGCAAGCCCTACCCAGTTAAGCGAAGCTGTCGCTGTCTGCTGGGCGAATGCTGCCACCTTCTGTCCAGCTCGTGCTCTGCTGCCAAAAAAGCTTCCCCCGCCCTTGGCCCGGGGACCTGCCAGCGCCCAAGGTAAGGGAGAGAAGAATGCAGGAATGTAGGACTCGAGAGATGGCCATAGGCTCCCTCATCGGTCGCTGTGGGTGGGGATGGGGATTGTGTGTCACAAGGGATTGTTCTCAAGCCTTGGCATCTTGCTTACAGGTTTAGATCAGAGCTTCATTCCTGTCCCTCCTTGGAGTTGCATGTTCCTGACCTGCAACCTTGCTGGTTCCTGACCATCTGTGATGGCTTTGGCCACGGTAAACAGTGGCAGAAGCTCAGGGGTCAGGACGTGGAGCAGAACACAAAATCTGGGCATTGCAGCCAAGGGAAGAGAGTATAGGCTCTGTGTAAGGAATTGGACTCCAAAGATGAAGGGGTAGATACACGCAGCGTATGCAGTCTTCAAGTGGGCTGTCACTGGACACAGCTCGAGCTGTTCATGGTTCTTCCAGAAGACGCAGGAAAATGGAATGCTTCCTTTGGAGAGAACAGCAGGGCTGCGCGGTTCCCCTCCTCACACCCGCCCAGTGAGGTTGATTCGGCAGGGGTACACAGTAACCCGTGGGACTGGCACTGAGCGATGGCAGCAGAGCACGCTGCCGATCAGAAGGTGGGGATACAGAGCAGAGGTTTTCCAAAACCACAAAAGATTCTTGCAGCTCTGTTGAGGGCTTCAGGTCTGCCAGAGCCATTGCCTTACAGCCTCCCACCGCTTTCTCCCCCCTTCCCTTGGCAGGGTGGGATGCTCAGAGGTATTTTCCCAATCAGCAGGCTGTTAAAAACTGCCCAAACAACCTTTTTCTACATACCAACACCCTCCTTCCCCAAAACCTTGCTGTGGGTTTAGATCACAGCTTCACCCCCATCCCTCGGAGTTGCAGGTGTTTGCATGCCACAACCTTGCTGGTTCTTGACCATCAGTGATGGCTTCAGCCAGGGTAAGTCGTGGCAGCAGCTCGGGGGGCAGGACATGGAGCAGAACCCCAAACCTGGGCATTGCAACTGTCTGGAGTGTTGTGGCACCTTGTCTCATCTGCACATGTACCCGTTCAGGTTTGTGCCCTGATTGTGCCTCTCTCTAAGCAGGCAGAGAGTGTGCCAGTCTCGAAGAGGTGAAGATGGGATCCAGGTGGGGTGTGGTCAGCAGCCCCAGCCTGTGGCATTTCAACAGTATTAGACTGTCAGGGCCTGTGGGAAAGGCAACCCCTACAAACTAACCCCACACGGGCACAACACAAACTTTGAAACTGTTCAACTTAAGCTTTCTACACTCGGTCTGACCTTGCTGGTGAACCTGTTCAACGCTGAGAGACTTTCTAAGCCAGAGGCCATACGCCATGGTGAAATAATTCCTTATTCCTCTCACCAGGAAGTGCCCCGAGCAGGTGATGTCATGTAGCTGTCACCTCAGATGTCACATATCTGTCTCCCTGTGGAGGAGCTGACTGCCCATGTGCCTGTCTCCCCGCAAGGGTCCAGGGCAGCAGCTCCAGTCTGGGGGAGTGGGGTCTTAAAGCCCTGCCAGGCTGGGGAGCTGCACTGGGCGCATCTAACTCGCTGCATTTTTCAGCACCGAGCTCTCCGCTCCCCTGAAATACAGAAGCATCTCCAGGCAGTCACAGAGATGAAGCAACTTCCTGAGGCTCACAGTGAGAGAGACAGCAGCAGAGGTGGGGACAGCCTAAAGAAATCGAGTCTACACCTCGATTCACACAACCCTCCTCACCCTCCCCGCAGCAGCAATTACCCAGCCTGTCTGAACAGCACAGGAGGGACATTTTTCTCTACACCCTGGAGTTAACATACTCCTGCTTGTAAAGCCAGCCAGCAAGCACAGGCTCTTGCTCAGCACATCATTTACACTCTGTGACAGCAAAGCTTTGTGCTGGGGCCCCCAAAGCGCTGTGGTACCCAGCACATCCCTCATGCAGAGGAGATTCCTGTGGCCTGAAAACATCTCAGCATCTCAACCCTTTCAGAAATCAAGGACATGTTTTTCTGTTGTGCCACATATGTATTTTAAGCATGTACAGAGAAAGAGCTGGCTCCCACTTTCCATTTTGCTATGAATAAAATAAGCAGCATACTTCCAGCCTGAGGCTCCTATGTCTCTGGGCACCAGGTGATGGGTTTTCCTTTGGTCTCAGCTAGAAACATGACTCCAAACATGAGCTGGCTCTGAAGAAGGTACAGACAGGGGGGACAAAGATACTCACAAGCTTCTGTGACCATCAAGGACAAGGCAGCTGTGCAGATGTGCCCTGTAATGAAAACCCTGCTTGAGACAAAGCTGGGCAAGTACCAGGGGTGCTGGTGACCTGCTGGAAGGGTTTGTACTCCAAGAGGAGGCTGGTCCAGGGTCCACATGCAGGTGACCACCTCCTGGGGCAATGCCTGTTGATTTTGTTTGTTTTGAAGTACATTCTCTGAAAGCCAACACTAAAGTACAACAGCCCAAAGCTTTTCATACCTGAAAGATCAACATCTGCAGCTCTTCAGCCCTCCACAGTTCAAGTACTGCCTCAAGAACATAGAATCACCTGGGTTAGAAGAGACCTTTAAGATCATCAAGTCCAACCACAGCCTAACCCTGCCTGGTCCATCTCTAGATCATGTCCTTAAGCACTTCATCCACATGCCTTTTAAATCCCTCCAGGGACGGTGACTCCACCACCTCCCTGGGTACCCTGTCCCAGTGCCTGACAGCCTTTCCCAGTACAGAAATTCTTCCTGATATCTGACCTAAATCTCCCCTGGGACAATTTCAAGCCATTTCCTCTCCTATCACTTGTCACCTGAGAGAAGAGACCAACCCCAACATCTCTGCAGCAACATTGTGGGTAGCTGCAGAGAGCGATGAGGTCTCCCCTCAGCCTCCTTTTCTTAAGACTAAACAGCCCCAGCTCCCTCAGCCACTCCTCACAGGACATGTGCTCCAGCCTCTTCACCAGCTTTGTCACCCTCCTCTGGATGTGCTCCAGCATCTCCAGGTACAAAACCTCCCATAGATCAGTCTTCCCTCCTTCTAGCAGCCTGGTTTGGGAGGACAGGACTCTGTGGTGGATTTATCAAGAGGAAATTTCCCCTCAATTCCCTCTAATCTGCTCCTTCTAAAGAACATATCTGCCATGGGAGCATACCAGAAACACAATTTCCCTATTTTTCCCTCTACAATCTCTATTCCCTAGCATTTTTAGGAGGAAAACATCCATCCCATGCTGAAGCACTCAAGGTAAGCATGGAGCACATTCCGTCAGGATGATTTTAGCAAAGCTTTATTTTCTCCTAGGTAGGAACAGGTTTTTGTGTACAGTTGGCCCCCTGGCACAGAAGTCTCCAGAGTCTCACTTCTCTAAGAAATAAAAACATTAAATCAAGAATCCCATTTTCCCCTCACCTTTTTTAATCTTCTTCCACTGGGTTTGAGCTAGAGAGTCGTTAACTCCTGGTTTGGTACTGCAAGGCCAGAAATGTGATGTGCTCCATGGCACAGTCCTATAAACACCACTCGCTCCTGTACCAGAGAGTTTGTGTCCCTAAAGAATAATGCTCTGGGATAATGCTTTAGAATTAGTGGACCCTGATGTGCATTCATTTGCATTTCCCTCCCATCCCCCCCCCGCCCCCAGCACCTCTGAAGGGGGTCAAAACACTTTTTGCCTCTTGTTTCATGGAATTTTAATCCTGAAGGAACAGTTTGGCTCCTCAAATATTTGCATTGCCCCCACCCAGCACATCCAAGGAGAGGAATATCCCAGGACAGATATGGTCCTGAGTTATTTCCATCTCAGCAGTGCATCCCAAGGATGGAGTGCTCCGACTCAGACACAGGCTTCTCCCACGCACCCTCCTTCAGCTCCCACCACCCCAGCAGAGCCCTGCCCCAACACCCATCACCATAAATACCTGTGACTTGGAGTTTGCAGGCAAATGAAGCCTTCAACCATGTTCTCCCACACAAGGTCATCATCATCTCCGTGAAGTAATCACACAGCTTCCCCAGGACTCAGTCTCATGCTTGTTCCCCACCCCAAAGAAGAGACTCTCCAAGCTCCCACCCCAACAGCAGACAAGCCCACTGAGTCAGGGACATAACTAGGTTATGGCAGCTTAAGCAGCTGCTGTATGTCAGCTGAACAGGGGTAGCTGTTGCATGCTTTCAACCCATCTCCTTTCTGGTGTTACCACCCGCTGGAGCAGTTCCTGCCAAGGTTCAGAGCTCTGCAGCCCAAGTCAGAGGGGAAACTGAGGCAGTCACCACTTGACATCTTTGTGCTTCCACATAATACAGGGGATCGCAGAGTACCATCAGGGATTTCTTGCATGATCATACAGCAAACCTGAGGGTCCATCAGCACCCAGCTTACCTCATGAGAGCCCCATACCACTGCAGTGGCAGGAGCCATTGCTCTGACCAGGCTGCCTGGCCTCCCAAAGTCCTCAATTACTTTGCAGAGCACTCAAAACCTGATCCAGAAACATTTCTTGGTGGCAGAGTGTCATAAGTACAGCCCAGAACTAAGCTGACTTGTCACGCAGCTTGTCCAGCCCCATCAGTAGGCTACAGACCACTGTCCCCTTACTGAGAGCAGCCTCGTACCCCGCATGAGCTGCGGTTATTGGTCATGGAACAGTCACTCCCTTCCAGCTTCTTCATATAATTTGAGCCATACAAAGAGCCACTGAGGCTAACCAGGGTCCCACTGGTCCTGTTTGGGAGCCACTGCTGTAGGATCAGAGCAGTGCCCTGCCAGACATCCCATCAGCAGCTTGACAGAAAGGTCTGTGCTGAAATGAAGATGGAAACAAGAAGGACATGGGTAGAGGGATAAACGTTTGCTTGTGTGTTCTGAGCAGGGAATGAAGCTGCTGGCCCATCCTGCCTCCAGCAATGACCAGCAAGGAAGGGACACTGCTCTCCTGCTTTCCCTCCACATTCCCAAGCATTTTGGGAGAATTTGGCCCTGCACCAGGCCCACTGTCTCCCAGGAGGGACCATTACCCATGCCTACTTCCTTCATAGCCATCACTGCCAACAAAAGGAACCCATTAACTCTGGTATCAAGCTGTCTGCGCTCTTTGAAGTTTAACAAGACTTGAACTACAACAGGCTGTGGAGACACAGCCATCAAACCAGCTCACCCTACAATACTTAAATGTGTCTGTGCCATGCCCTGCTGCTCCAGCACCACACAAGCCCCAGCTACACTACAACCAGAGAGGCTGGGGACTCTCCTTTTCTGGAGACATTCAAACCTACCTGGATGTGTTCCTGTGGGATTTAGTCTGGGTGATCCTGTTCTAGCAGTGGGGTTGGACTTCAAGGTCCCTTCCAACTCCCCACGTTCTGTGATTCCCTGATACACAAGCTGCTTCAGTGCTGCCTCCGATTACAAAGCGCTTCCTCTGCTGCAGTAACCCTCCCGGCTTTCTCGGTGTGCCTTTATTGCAGCAGCAACTCCAGCCCCACTTTACACCCCGGAGGAAGTTATTTAATCCTTCCTTTAAAAGCTCTGCCTATTCATCACACCAATACACAGATCCTTGCTGCGGGACAGGAGCGAGCTCTGAGCTTAGTGCACTGGCAAGAGCAGAAAACGGCCTGTTGCAGCAGAGAATGTGTCCAAATAAGCCGTGAGCCATAGCTGTCCTGTGGGTAACATCCAGCTCACTTCAGCATCCTGGAAGCACCCTACAAGCACCCATCTTTACACGTTAGGTTTGGTGCTGCTTAAAGAGTGCAGTCAGTGTATCAAATGCAATTGTTGTTCACTGGCCTGTGTCTGAGCTGGCCCCTGAGCTACTGACAACACCTGGTGCTTGAGTCCTAGTTAAACATGCTTGGTCTGAGTATTTTTGCTGGGTTTGATTCTGACCTGTGGACTTGCCAGCTGGACTTTTGATCCATCTCACCCCTATGGAGGTGCTGGATGCTTGGACTTGAGTGGCTTGTAAGGTTCTTTTCTCTGTATCCTCCAGGTCTTAGAGAGGGTAAAACCTCTTTTACTGCTTGTTTTTATATCCTAATGCTAGCAATTGATTGACTGTTCTTGCTGAAGATCTTCCACCATCCCAGTGCTTCCTGTGTGAAATCTTTTCTAGAGCAGCTTGGTTATCCCAGCCCTCCCTCAGTAGCAGAAGCTGGGGCAGTGCTAGACTTCTCCCTTGCAAAGAGGAACCTGCTGCTCCTCTGCACCCACATCTGGGTGGTGGGAAGCACCCTTGGGACTCCTGCAGACCAACTAAAGCTCTGTCCTGCCCAGGCTTTGTTCAGCTGAGTTTATGGGCATCAGGTGCAAGGGTGGGCATCTGCTACTGTTTCCCTAGTAATTGGTTATTGCCTTCTCCTGAATAGATGCTCGTCAGCCTCATGCTGGAGTAGCTGAGCAGTTTGGGAAAGGAACACACTGTTGGCCAGAGTGTATCGCATCCCTGCTAGTTAAGTGAGGGGGGAAGAATTGTGCCTACCCACCGGGTGTTGCCTTTCTCAGGAACTGTGAAGGATTTCTTTGGCTCTTCAAAATGTCTGGAGTTTTAGTACTTACAATCAGCAAAAATTGGAGTGGAATATCAACGGAACACAGCTTTCAAAAACTCATTTTCTTTTTCCTTTCAAGCTGACAATGGGATTTTAAGAAAAACTTTGAATAATGGATATACTTTTGAATAATGGATGTTTCACAGCCAAAGTCCCTTGACTTTTATTTCTGTGCCTGAACGAGAAGCCTTTTAATTGCACAACACGTGGAGAGGAGGTACAAAATGCTTTGTGTCTTGTGCTGCTGATTAACTGATGCATCCGCTCCCATTAAACATTCAGAGGTGGGTAAGTGTGTCCCAGCCCCAAGCTCTATGTTACGCACATTGGGTTTTTAGCAGCTAAGGATCTGGCACAAGATGTTTTGCATTTTTTTTCCTTGTCTTTGTCGTGGCTGCTGTAATTTTCCTCTTTTTTTTTTTTTTTAATGGGTTGGATCTTCCCAGCTTGTTTAGATGTTGTTCCACACGAAGAGCTTGCACCTTAGTCATGCAGCGTGCTCGTGACATGGTGCGAGGTCACCTTGCGAAGCAAAGACTGAGCTGCCTCCTGAGCTCAGACCAAACTCTTAAGTAGGACTGTCCACAATAGCAGTGCTTATCCACAAGGGTTGTGCTTGAGAGATGGTTGTGTGCAGTGGAAATGTTGTCCCGGTGTCTGTGTCAGCTGGATGCTGTGCTGTGGTGTGATGGTGCATCTGCAGCATGTGGAGCATCTTGAGCCCCCTGTAAATCTGCTGTGTGGGGAATTATGAAGCACAGGAGTGGTATGGGTCTTCCCTGCCCTTAGTGTAGCCCGCTGCTGTCTGTCCCTGGAGCTGGCTCTTCTCCAAGCTAATTTGGCTGTCGTGAAAGCTGAACTCTGTTGCGGGAGGGAAAAGGCAAGTCACCGTGCCTCTGAAAAATGTAAAGGGTGGGCTTGGGGTCAGTGTGGCTTTTTGTGCTTTATTTTTGTCCTCAGTTTCCCCAGTCCCTGGTGAGGTGCTCAGCACTCTGAGTGAAGCCAGACGGGCTCAGCCAAGCGAACTCCTGATGTTTTAATACTTAAACTTTTCCTTCTGCTCAGAAAACCCTTAAGCCAAGCAGCTATCCATCCCATCAGCTCCCACGTTCCCTTCCCAAGCACAAATCCAGCCTAAGGACTGAGCCTTAGTGAATAAATGCTCCTGGAGCTGGGCTCCGTGCTGCTCCCACCTGTCTCTTGTGGGTGTGGAGGGCTGGAGGCTCCGCTTCTATAGAGACACTCTGCAACCCTGGAGCAGTTTTTACTCTTGATGTTAGACCATGGAAGTACCTATGGATGCAGCATGTTGGGGTGGCACAGAGGGTCCCCTGCACTTGCTTGTATTGGGCTTTTTTGCTCCCAGGTTTTGGTGACCCTTATACCTGCATGCCCTGGGAGGCTGCTGGCCTAATTCCTGACTTTAAGCAGAGCTCGTTCTCTCAGTTTTTGTGGTTTCTTGCCTTAGAGGACAACTGCAATTTAGCTTTATTTTGCAAAATTTGACATGACTTGAGACTGTGATTTACTGGCCTTGAAGGATATGGTATATGTAACCGTGGAGGGCATAAGTGGCTTTTCATGGTAGAGGAGTCATAAATTGAGATGAAAAAAAATGAGGGAAACATTACTGTCCAACTTTACAAGGTAGTACTAAGAACAGGACACAGTGAAGCCATCTGTAACTGTCAAGGGTCTTTATTGTCCCTGATTGTGTGCAATAAAGCTCCTGAACGAGAGCTGTGGTCTTGAACGCGACAGCAACCAACTTTCCAGTGCCTGGAAAGACACAAGGTGGCAATCTTTTCCAAAGGACACCCTGCGATGTCTCCGGGTTAAACATTTCCAAGCTATCAGCTTTCCTTGCTGGAGACCCTGGAAGAAGGTCTGTGTACACCTTGGTCCCTTGGTGGCCACCCGTGAAAGAGCCTGAAGGTGTGCAGGGTGAGGTGGAGATCTTGGAGGGCATCGGCACAAGCAGGGCTGGTAGTCCTGGCTGCACAGTCTAATCCAGACGTGAGCTCAGCATCCCTCCCCTGCTCGTTCATGGCACCTACACCACAAGATGCAGCAGTTGGAGATGGAGGTGTTTCCAAGCCTTGTTGTGGCATCTCCATCCCTCCCCACCTTCTGTTCCCTCTATTTTCCAACAGACATGGATCCAGAGGGATGTTTTGTACAGCAAGGGGATTTTAGGCAAGAGGAATTTAGGCAAGGAAGAATAACCTCCTCTTGTATTTTTTTTTTGGGCTTAATGCCCTGAAAATAGTTTCAGAATTCCTCTCACTTAAAAATTAATTTTTCCCTGGTTGGGCAGGGGTGGTGTGGGGTGGGTGGAGGAATTACCTTTGCTTGGTTTCCATCACTTACCTCGTGAATTTTTCCAGGCTTCTTGGTTTTTATATGTTAATTTGCAACTTAAAGGTTGTAACGCATTTCGATGTGGCAAGGCGACAAGGGATGATGGTTTCCAGGCTGCTTGTGCTTGTTTTATCTGCAAGTGGTTGAATTTGCAATGTGTAATGAGCTCTGTAAGGCAGTTAGCAGTGAGATAAACTTCAATTTTATGGCTGGGAAAACATAAGGGGTGTTGCACAGGAAAATGAGAGGACCTGAATGCTGAAAGCTCTCTGACCTCCTCAGCATCGGGGATAGCTCTTGCAGCTCCATTGGCTCTTGGGCATCCCAGCCCTTTCCAGGAGAGATGCTGTGATGGGATGCAGCGGCACAACCTTCCCTTTAGGGCTGGGGGAGGTATGTGTAGAGAGGGTTTAGCTTTCACAGCTGAGAGTTAAGAGGTTTTGCTGAAGTGGGAATAAAGTTAAGGGAAAGCTTTAAAAGTATTTCAGGGCTTGCTTTGCCACGGGAGCTTGCATGGAAGGCTGAGCTACCTTCCTGCTGCCGCCGGAGCGGGGGCTTGTATGGTGCTTTGCACAGACATGCTTTGATTGCCACAAATAATGGGGTTTTGCAGCTCGGCTCCTTCACTGGCTGTGATGCAGGGTGTAAAACGCTGTTTCTGTTTTCCCTTGCTTTGCTGAGTGCCCTTGGAGCGCAATTCATGCTCTTGCCTGAGTCTCAAAACAAAAATATAATGAATAAGCTTGTCTGGATGTCGCTGAATATGCCTGTGTGCGGGTGGGGGGCTGGGGTGGGTGGTAGGGACAGCTCGGTCCCTTGAAGCTGGACGTGACCCAGTGTGGAGAAAAATGGTCTGAAAGAGTCAGTGGCAGCTTAAGTGTGTTTGGATGCGCAGTGGTGCCACGCTGGCTGGATCGAGTCCACACGATGGTGCTAACGCAGCGGCTGCAGTTGGAGAGCAGATGGATCTCAGCTGGTTTGGGAACCACCATCGTCCTCCCACTGGGGTGGCCCTGGTCTGGGAAGACCACTCCTGTAAGTCTGGCAGGAGTGATCAAGCTCATAAGTTAATTAGCTGCTGTTGAGCTAGAGGATGATGGTTCTCCCCATGCTCAGCCTGCCTATGAACCTGACATCCTGGCTTTCCTGGGTGGCTTTAATTCTCTTGGTTTGTGGGACGTGTCATACTTTGTCTGACGGCTCAAATTCTGTCAGCGTGTTCTGGGCTGGTGTTTTCCCTCTAAGGACTATTTAAGATGAGCATTCACACTTTAGGTAGCTCACTTGCTGCTTGTGTTTCTGCCGCGCAGATGTGATGAGAGACAAGCTGGCTTCAGTTATTGTCCTTTTCCCCCCGTGACTGTAGCCAGCCCTGTCAAACTCCCGCGTGCTGTGACGTGATGCTGCAAACATCTGCTCCAAGAAGTGTGTGTGTATATATATTTTATATATATATATCTCACACTTCCAGGGGGCTGAAGCTTGGAGAGGAGCAAAGCTTCCTATTGATGCCATATAAAAATAAAACATACTAATCTCATCCCAGAGCCAATTAGAAACAACATAAATCAACTGAAATAGCTCCGAGAACTGAAGCTACCTGGGTTTCTCCTCCTAAGTTACACAGCTTCCTGGTGAGGCTTGGCTAATTAATCTCACCCACTGGGTTTGGGAGGGGGAAAGCAGCCCGAGTGTCCGGGACTGGCTGCGAGCAGAACCCCATTCATCCCGAAGGCACGAAGAACAATGTTTTCTGCTTAATCCTGTTACTGTGACAACAGCAGGGAAACGTCTTAAAGCCGAAAGAGATGTTGCTCCCTTCCGCCCAGCCTGGCACACGTCAGCGAGGCGAGGAGCAGCAGCGACAGCGGTCCCTGGGGTAAGCTCGGGGGCTGAGCCAGAGCTCGGGCAACCAGAGGGGGTGCCGGGATCAGGCCGCCGCGCAGCTCCCTCTGCCCGCGGCGACAACCCGGAAGCCCGACCACGCTCACCCAGCCAATCAGGCGCGGAAGGAGGCGGGACCGGAGCAACCGCGGGGGGTTTAAACGCGGTGAAACATTAACGGTCGCCAGCCGGTGGCGTGACGAGCAGCAGCGATTCCTGGGGTAAGCTCAGGGGCTGAGCCAGAGCGCGGGCAACCAGACGGGTTGCCGGGGTCAGGCAGCCCCGTGCAGCTCCCTTTAACCCGCGGCGGCAGCCCGGAAGCCCAGCCAAGCTCACCCTCCCCCTGACGTCACGTGCTCCCCCCCAAAAAGGGGCTCGGGGGGCAGCGGCCAGGCGCAGGCACACAAGTAGGAGAGCTCAGGTAGCCGCCCGCCGGGCAGAGGAAGTCGGGGAGCTCAACCAGCTGGCGGGTGGGGGTCACTGCTCTCTGACAAGGAGTTGCGTGATGGTGCCTGCCCGGCGCAGGGCCAGCGCCCCGACACCTTCCAGTGCGGAGGGAGGAGCCCAGGTCGAGCAACTGCAGCAGCATGGTGCCGTGCAGGTCTTGGGGTGCAGGGAATGCCGCAACACGCTTGCAGCAGGAGGCAGCTCTGATCAGGGCTCTGCGCTGTGTGGGCAGGTAAGGGGTCTCCTCAGCCGAGCAGCATACCTGCGAGATGAGGTAGATGTGCTCAAAGGTAAACTAGACAGCCTCATGGGCATTAGGGGGGCTCAGATGGAGATAGATCGGCAGAGCCAGGCTCTGTCCTCCCAACCACAGAAATGTGAGTCCCCAGTAGATAGCGTCCAGGAGCAGAGTGACTCTGTACCCTCCCCCAGGCAGGACAGTCTAAGTGAAAAGCATGAATGGAAGCAGGTATGTGGCAAGGGCAGGGGAGTGCCCTCCATGCCTGTCCTCCCTCCCCAGGTTCTCCTGAGCAGTAGATATGAGACCCTACTACAAGGGGACCAAGACACCTTAGGCTTCCTTAGGACTGACTGTTCAGAAAGCTGCTTGATACGGTTCCATGGGAGGCAGCCCTTGAGGGCAAAGGAGCCCAAGAGGGTTAGATGCTCCTCAAGAAGGAAATCTTGGCAGCACAAGAACAGGCTGTCCCAGTTTGTCAGAAGAGGAGCTGATGAAGAAGGAAGCCAGCTTGGCTGAGTAGAGAGATCCAGGAAGATATTCAGGAAAAGAGGGGAAAAATACGAGCTTTGGAAGAAGGGGCACGTATCTTGGGATGACTATAGGAATTTACTGAGATCATGTAAGGGGAAAGTCAGGAACTGGGACTCAGACTGGCCAGTTCTGTAGAAGATAATAAAAAGTTAATACAGGTATATATATATAAATATATATAGTTAACTTTATATTTTATATATAATAAAAAGTTAATATAGGTATATTAACAGTAAAAGGAGGGTCAAGGAGAATCTTGAGCCCTTACTGAACACGGGGGAACATTAGTGACAAGGGATGAGGACAAAGCTGAGGTCCTTAATTCCTCCTTTACCTCAGTCTTTACTATTGAAGTTGGAAATTCCTACAGGCCTGGGGGAGACTGGCTGGAGAGCTGTCAGGCAGAGAAGGACATGGGGGTGCTGGGTGACTGCAGGCTGAATATGAGTCAGCAGTGTGCCCAGGCAGCTAAGAAGGCCAATGGCATCCTGGCTTGTATCAAAAATAGTGTGGCCAGTAGGTCTGGGGAGGTGATTGTGCCCTTGTACTCAGCACTGGTGAGGCTGCACCTCGAGTACTGTGTCCAGTTCTGGGCTCCTCACCATGAGAAGGAAATTGAGGTCCTTGAACAAGTCCAGAGAAGGGCAACCAGGCTAGGGAAGGGGCTGGAGGTCAAATCATATGAGGAGCAGCTGAGGGAGCTGGGGGTGTTCAGCCTGGAGGAGACTGAGGGACCTTATCACCACCTACAACTACCTGAAGGGAGGTTGTAGAGAGGTGGGTGATGGTGTCTTCAGCTAGGTGACAGGTGATAGGACGAGGGGAAATGGCCTCAAGCTGCCCCAGGGCAGGGGCGGATTGGACATTAGAAAAAAATTTTTTACTGAAATCGTTGTTGGGGCCTGGAACAGGCTGCCCAGGGAGAGGCTGAGTCACCTTCCCTGGACGTGTTTAAAAAAAAGAGTAGATGAGGTACTTAGGGATATGGTTTAGCTTAGGATGGGAATGGTTGGACTTGATGACCTTAAAGGGCTTTTCCAACCTTGTGGTTCTGTGGTGTGGTCTGTGGCACATGCTGCCCATGTCACAGCAGTCCTCAGAGCTTGGATTGCCCAGAAAGCCCTGAATCCTTTTAAAACAGGAATTTATTGGCTAGAAGTGACATAGTTATAGGGTTACCCTCTTCTTTCCCTCTTTCTGGCCCACCTGATCCTCTTCTCTTATCTCTGGTTTTTCTGCCTTCACTTTTTCACGTCCCAACTCCTTTCCCTCTCTCTCTCCTCTTAGATTCTTTTAAATTGGTGCTCCCCAGCCACCTGTTTTAAGGCACTCTTGCTTGAAGCTTCACGTGGCTGGTAGTGCTTCTTGTGCTTCCTTCCCACCACTTTCAATCATCTCAAATACAAGTGTTCTGAGTTGCAGCTTCCTCTGTGCAAGCCAAGTTCCTGAGTCTTCCTCATGACCCAAATTCCCCAGGTTTGGCTGGGAACTGCGGCCTGAGAAGCCAGGGCTGCTCTCAGCATCTTCACTTGAGGGCTGGTTGAACCCTTGCAGGTTCCCAGTATAAATTGGTGTGGTTGCTGGTAGACAGGTTGGAAAAATCCTGCAGTCACCTCTTGGCTAGAAACCTGATATTAATAGCCAGCAGCACAATTAAACTGTGAAATACATATATTTACATATTTAAACCCATGATGCTCATGGTGTCTAGGGATACCATGGCTTCAAGCTGGAGCATAGGAAGTTCCATACCAATCTGCGGAAGAACTTCTTCACAGTGAGCATGAGGGAGCCCTGGGACAGGCTGCCCAGGGGGGTGTGGAGTCTCCATCTCTGGAGATATTCCAGACCCGTCTGGATGCCTCCCTGTGCACCTTGTCCTAGGGACCCTGCTTTGGCAGGAAGATGGACTCGATGAGCTCTGGAGGTCCCTTCCAACTCCTACAATTCTATGATACTCTAGCTTTCCCAAGAGGTCTGACCTATCCCTACTTTGTTCAAAGCCTCCCAAATTTTTGAAGGGCAGCTGTGAAACCTGTAGGAGACGTTTAATTTGGTTCTGTCGGAGCAGCTTGGCGACATGAAGACAGCTCTTTCCTGGGTCATGTTTCTTCCAAGCAGGCCTTGAAACCTTGAATTCTGCAGAGACTGAGAGCTTATTTTTTTAGGATCACCAGGGAAAATTGTCTTACTGTCCCAGCAGGGTGGAAATTTCAAGCTCTGAAGCGATAATATATGTATTCTTCTAACATCATTAAAACAGGGTTTTTCCTGGGAGCGCTGCTGCAGCGTAAAGATTGTGCTTCTGCCTGTGGATCCCAAATCAATTGGTGCTGCGGTGTCACGGCAGAGGTAATTCAGAGGACGTTTCCCAGAGAAAGCGGGGACCGTGAAGGTGTGAGTTGGAGTGGGGGGGGGGGGGAGGAGGGCGGGGGGAGAGAGAATAAAAGCCAATTTTCTGCCGGTCACCCTGTGTTCTTCCATGCTGGCCTTGGGCTGCAACCTGGTGCTTGCACTCCTCGCAAGTGGAGGCTTTGGGGTAGGAAACTGTGTATGTTTTTCCTGGCAAAGAGGGATGCCGTGGCACATCCCATGACTGCTGTGTGGAAGGTGCTTGTTCTTACATCTCGCTTTCACCCTGCCTTTCTATGATGCCATTTGCCTTGGTTTACCCCTTTTTCCAGTTTTGAAGGTGCCCCTGGGAGTCTGGGAGAGGGTCTGTGGGCAGGAAACCCTGGCTGCTTGTGGAGCGAGGCCATTCTTGCTCTGTATGAACTCAGATGAGGCAGCACTGGGTTGAGGCCCAGCTTGATCCTGCTCAAATTCTGCTCCAGGCTGATGGGACAGATGTTACTTGCTTGAGCTGTGGCTGGGTCTGAATTAAACCAACACCTCAGCGGGTTTTATTTATCATTATTTAGGAAGTGTGAGGATTTATAGAGGAGGATACTTACCTCATGGAGGTAAAAAGAAAGCCCACAGGAGGGATACCAGCCTGGGTTTTTTTGAGCTTGGAGGGCTGTGTGGTCCATCTCAGATGAGAGGAGACCCAAGTGATCGCCAAGGTGGCCCTCAGAGACGCAAACAGGAGCACAAATCTCCCTCTGGGAGCTAAGTGAGCAACCGAGGGGGTCGGTCTGGGGCGGAGGAGCAGCGGCTGCCCTTTGTCCCCCCCAGCAGCCCATGTGGCAGTGGACTTTGACAGCGGCACCCAGGGAGCGGAAGAAGGGCCCTGGCAGGCTCTGAGCAGGTGTGTGCGGCTGGCGAGGGGGGAGGATGGTGGTGGGAACCCCCAGCTGAAAATCAGGGAGGCCCTTGGGACCAAAATGATGGGTGTCTGGATGCTTGTGCCTGGGGGGTTATTTAGGGAGAGGATTTAACCCTGATTTTGCCTAGAAGGGGTACAAACTGTGCTGCTCTGTTCAGACCCGAGACCCTGAAATTACTCAAAGTGCCTTAAATTTTGAATGTGAGAGGGGTGATCAGTGGATTGGACAGGATCTGGCCATCTGCCCACATCATGGAGGTTTGTGAACCACTGTGAGGGCAGGTTGGGTGCTGATGCTGCAACAGGGCATGGGGGGGAGGGCTCAAGGGTGACATCCCCCCCGGCAGCTGGGGCTTCACCCACTGTTGCCCTGAGGTGGTCTTAGTGTTTTCTCTTTTGTCTGGGCCCATCATAATTAAATCTGGTGTCTGCTCGAACTGTGGTGTTCTTGCTGGAGCCAAAAGGGCAGGAGGAAATCCCTGCTTTCACCTCATCTCAGAGCTCACATGAACAAATCTCTGTTCCTCCCTGTCTCTGTCCTGCCTAATGTCTTTGGGAACAACTCTTCTTGTCCTGCTTGTAACCTGGCCAATGTAACTTCCCTTATCATGTATAAAATATGGTTTCACTGCTTAATCCTGGAGGTAAAGCCAATTTCTCACCTGACTGGGGAGGCTCGGAGCAGTGGCGCTTTGCAGGGCTGGCCAAGGGTGTAGGAGGACGTTCCTCCTGCTCTGGGAAGAGGTTGTATCCGTGCTTCTTTAAAAAGCCAGAGCATTTCATCCTGGAGTTTCAGGTTTAGGCAGTTGTAGAGATGGATTTTCCTTGCCTCTGGGCGTTGTGGAAAGGATGCTGAGTTTCCAGCAGGCTCCCAAAAGCAGAGAGTAGGTGACAACAGGCTTCATGGGGAGCTCCAAAGGGGATGCAAGGCTGCTATCAAATGCACTGTGCCTTATCTCATTTCTTGTAGGCTGCCAGAGCCATTCATGACCCACCCAAAATCGGAGAAGATCTCACTGATGAGCTTGTGATGGACCCCTGGGTCTCTGCCCAGCCATCCCAGCCCCGGGAGAGTCAGGCAGCCCGGGGGGTGTGGAGAGAGGTGCACCGTGGCCCCCCAACTCAGCCCCGGCGGCAGCTCCTCCGTGCAGGACCTGCACCTCGGCCCGGCTCCTGGGATGGAGGCCACATTCCTGGCCACCCCTGGGACGAGGGCCACCCCCCTAGGAGAGATGCCCGCAGACCGGCCTCCAGGGCTGAGTACTTTGAAAGCAGCTACCCCAGTGGACCATACTCCAGGTGAGAGCTGATCAACTTTGTGGTGCTCCCCGCTGAGCCCCCTCCTTGTAAAAACCTCCTTACAATAAAACCGGGCCTTTTCACCCCTTGTGTACTTGCAACTCAGGCCCTGCCGTTGCTGCTGCCTGGGGAAGCAGCAAGCAGGCTGAAGGAGGCCCTGGGCCATTAGATGATGTGAAGCTGTGACTTGCATTGAAGGTTGTGGGGCAGCTGCAGCCCCCGTTTTCCCTCACGGCTGGGACTTCTGTGGCTGCCATTTTGCAGGTTCTGTCTCTGTCCCAAGGCGCGTTTTGCTTGAAGGTTTGATTAAATGCAGTTCTCTTTTACTAAGTGCAAGGTGAACAATAAAAATATAAGTGGTAATATAGGAGCAGAAGTGAGCTTGCAAGCTCAGCTGCTGAAACAGCGGAGGGTAGAGGGATAAAATGTGGGCTTAGAGGATGTGCTGAGAAAGAGCTTCAAGCAATCCAGCAAATTTGGGTTGATTTGACTGAGTTATTGCCCTTGATGAGTTACGATGTGGATATGCACACAGGGTTTGTGCTGAGGCGGTATGGTGATCCACTGGGAAGGAAGTGGGGGGGCGGAGAGTTGCATGGGGCTGACGGAATTGCTGTGTAAATTGTGAGGGGTTAAGGTGTGTGAATGCTGGGCGAGACCTGACCTGTGCAGTGGATAGGACAGCTCCAGAGCTTGGCAGAGAAAGTGGAGGACCTGGCCTAAAATGTGGGTGAGAGCTGGTCTCCATGATAAGTCCACCTTGTGGAGCTGAATTTGGGCACTTCCTGAAAGTGCAGAGCACAGCTTCCTCATTGATGGGGATGGGAAAGGATCCAAACCTCTTGCTGTTCCTTCCAGGTGTGATGCTGGACCAGTTCCTGGCCCTGCTGTTGGGCAGGGCACTGGAAAGGGCACCTGGCTTTATTTCCATCACCCTTTCTGCTTCCAAATATTCTACCCAGGGCCCAAGTCTAACCCTAGAGGTGGTCCAGAACCTGCAGGACTGCTCTTTTTCTCTCAGATGAAGTACTTTGTGTTGTGTTTCAGGCAAGGGTATGAAGAACCCCACTGGCAGTATTCCACAGCCAGCTATGGGGATGACTACACCTATCAAAGCCACCAGTGGCAGCCGTTCCTCAGGCAGGATGACAAAGGTATGGTCTCCTCCTGGGAATGGAGGCAACTCGCTGCTTTCTCTAGGATGGGTTGTTCTTCCAGGGCTTGCTCCTGGGCCATTGGTGCTGTTCTCCCCACACAGCGCTTGCCTGTTGGGAGATGTGAGCAGGAGCTAGGTGTACCCAAGGGAATGTTTTTACTTTGATCTGCATGGCTAACAGCTTGTGCCGTTCCTTGGTTCCTGGCTGAACTCAATGGTGCTGTGTAACCTGTGTGGCTAGGACCTTGGTATTGCTGTTTCTGGACTTCCTGGGCTGAAGAAAAAGGGGGGAGGGAGCAGAGAGGAAAGGACATCAGCGTTGTGTTGGCAAACATGTGTGAGGCTTTATCGTACCTCCAACTTGCCAGGTTAATTGGGAAGCAAATGGGTTGCGCAGGGCAAGTTGCCTGACTCATTGCTTTTCTTCTGCAACTTCATTTATGGGCTGCTGCTCTGCAGGGGCAATGCTGAATCTTGATTCTTCCTCTAGATGTGTCTCAGGGAGAGCCTTATGGCAAGAGTACCAACTATTGGGACCAGCACTACTACAAGGGTTACCACCCCAACCTGGCCACAACTGTTCCAGAGCAGGACAGGTAAGGGTTGGGGGTCTGGGCATCACCTGGTATAAGCATCTACTGCAAAATTAGTGGATTTGTGGCTGGTCCCAAAAATGTCTGACCTCCAAGGCTTCTCCTTTTCTTCCCTTCTGCAGGGGACAGACCTATGACTCCTATGAGGAGAGATACATCTTGGCTGCCCGGCCCGAGCGGGCAGGGGGAGAAACCCTTGGCGGTGATCCGGGGGAGGCTGGTGGCCAGCCCCAAGAGGTAACCTCAAGATGGGCAGGGATGGAGGACAAAAGTCTTAGGGGTCTTCCAGAGAACTTAGGAGCAATCCATGTGTCCCTCCCAGATGGAGACTAAGAGGAGGGCTGCCTTGCCATGTTGCACTCAGTGCTTAAGTCCCTGGGGTTTATTATAGTGGGTTATTAGTATTTATGAACATTCCATTTGCCAGGTGGCTATTCCTCCAGGGGCTGCATACCACTCCTGCACGGGGCCAAGAGTAGGACAGAAATCTAGGCTCGGTGGGATGCTCTCCTGCATCCTCCCTAGGTAGCTGAAAGCTGTGTGTTACGTTCAGCTCTATTCACCAAGGTCTGCTCCGTCACGTTTGCGTCCAGATGACTGCTTTGCCAAAAAGCAAATTAAAAAGATCAAGTCAAAGCTGCTCTGGTGGCTCTGTTCCTGGGTAGAGCTTTTTTTTGTATTCCTAAGCACTGTCTGCTGACCATGTTGGGGATTCTGTGCTAGGGCTCAGAAAGCTGTTAGGCTGGACCTGTAGCTGATGTAAATGATCCTAAAAGCTGTTGGATATGACTAGGGTACGTGACATGATGAACTGAAGATGCTGAAGAGTAAGTTGCTCAGATGGGAATCCTCTGTGCTGTTTTTGTTGGGCACTTTGCAGAACAACTGAGCCTGTCCCACCCCCCTGGGAGCAGAAGAGCATTGTCCTGGTTCTCAGCCATGTTTTTCTCCCTTCCTTGCAGCCCTCAGGCCAGCCCAGCCTGCTCCTGCAGTACCGGGAGTCAGGGCTCAGCTCCAGCGGCTACGAGCTCAGCCAGTACATCCGCGATGGTGCTGACCACTGTGACTTCACACTTTCGGGAACCTGGAGCCCAGGACAAGCAGGTAAAGTGTGATGGGGCCCTGTCCCCTTCTGACAAGGGGGGAGCAAGGAAATAAATGACCGGAGTTACGAGATTTGTTGTCTCACAGCTTGGTTCTTTCCTGGAGGAGGGTTTAGAGGCACAAGGCATAACCAGGGCACTGTGGGGTGGGTGCATGGTCTGGTGGCTTGATCTGGTGGTGGCTGCAGGAGCTACCATGCATTTGCCTTCTGCTTCAGGGGATGATTCTTGCACGGGGTGGGTCAGTGGAGATGGGGTGGTGGGGGGGTTGGGACTTGGTCATGTCATCCATAGTGGTGGTATAGGGTCTGGCTGGGTGGACTCATGGTGGCCTGTGTGTTGTTGCAGGGGGACCTTTGGTGTCCACACCAGCCCCGGCAGTGCCCCACAAGTTCCAATGGCCACATGTGGCCGTGTGCTTTGGAGCTGGAGGCCAGCTGGTATTGGTGCATCCCAACCGCCCTGCCGAGGGGCAGCGAGCCCATGTTGCGATACACAGCCTTGAGGTACTTGAGACCACCCTCAGCTCCCTCCTTGGAGCAACCCTTTCTCCCTCAAGTGATGCAAATACCATTTGTCACCAGCACGGCTTCCTTACCTGCTTTCCCATCCCCTGCTGCCATCTCATCACCAGCCCACATGGCCTGTTGAGTCTGTGCTGCACCAGCCCATGCCTGAGCATTGCTTTTAGCCTTTGGGCCCTGAGTCCTGCTCCTGCAGCTCCACAACCCTTGTAAACTGTTCACAGTAAACCCCTCTGTTGGGGACAGATGTGGTCCATGCCTCTCCAAAGGACAAATCTGCTCGCCTTTCTGAGTTGCTCTGACTTAGAGCCCATCTCCATCCCCTGAGCCCACCACAGTGTTTTCTCCTCCTGTTTTACTTCCCAAAGGAGGCAGATGCCATATAAGCAGGCATTTCTTTCCTGAACCTTAGCATTTAGGTAACCACCCCCCATCCCTCCCCGTTTTCTGGGGTAACTGTAAGCTGGCATAGCATCACTAGCACCATTCAACCCTTGACCAAAGCATTGACTTTCAGCTAGCCTAGCTGGGGCTGACCTAATTGCTGCAGTTCAGCTGCTACTCTTGTTTTTAGGTAGTCCTTCAGGACATGAAAGATCTGGAGGAGTTAAAAGCCTTTCCAGGGCCCCTGGCCAGGTATGTCATGTGGGCTGGCCTGAAAGCACCTATTCTTTGCAAGATATGAGCTCAAACCAGACTTTGGGGTCCCTATGGTTTTGGGACATGTCTGCAAACACCAAGTCTGGGGTCAGATTAGGAGCCCATCCTTTTTGCTGTGCTGTGAGTTGGCTTGGATTGTGGGAGATGTGGGGTTTGAATATTCATAGGGTGCAGGTTTAGTGTGGTTTGTATGTCTGACCGTATTTTGTATCTATGTCCCAGAAAACTGATTTCTGGGAGATCTCTTTGAATGTCTAAAGCTCTGAGGTGACCTGCGGTTTAGCTTTTCTAAAGGTTTTTGTCCCCAGAGGCTGTTGAGCACAGCAGGGTCAGGCTCAGTGTGTACCTTCATCCAGCCTGAGCCTCGGCATGAATCATGGCGTATCGGATCAGGTTGTCTCTGTATTGTACCAGCTACACCAGTGTGTCTTCCGGTTGCTTGTAACCAAAGCCAGGAGAGAAAAGGAATGTGCAGAAGGAGGAGAACCGTTTATTTTTTTATTGTAAGCCAGCAGTTCAGCCTGGTTTGTAGCCAGCTTAAAGCTTTCTGCCTCCGCTTCCAACCCAAAGAGTTTATGTAGTCATAGGCATTATCATTTCTGTCAGTTAATCAAAGATACTGCTCCGTATGTGTGCCTGCTCCTGCGACTTCAGGTACCCACATCTGTGAGAGCAGTGCAGCTAAGCAAAACTGAGGTTCTTTGTAGGTGAATGGATGAAAATATTATCAGGAGGGGCAGGGGAAGGGTTTGAGATGCCCTCTGCAAGCCTGAAACACAGATATCTGCAGAGAGCCATAATAATGAGCCAGTCTGAGTCTTTGAGCTTGGTTTGGCCAGGGTGGTATGTGGTTGTTGATGCTGGGGATCTTCTCCATCTCTCACTTCGAGTCTTTGGCATCCCCGTCAGTGAACTTGAGGATGCTTTGAGTCTGAATGATGTCCTAGATTACTTTGCCTTGTGTTTCTTTTGATGCCTTTCTTTGCTGCTGTAGAGAAGATCTGCACAAGGTGGATGTGATGACATTTTGCCAGCAGAAGATAGCCACAAGCTGTGATTTCTCAACACAGAGAGGCAGAGATTCAGCTCTTCTCTGGAAACTCCTGGTCCTACTCTGCCGGCAGAATGGGGTAGGTGTCCCATGGGAAGGGGACAAGCTTTATGGTTTTTGAAGTGAAGCAAGGTATGTGTCCTTTATGTCCCTCTTGATTCAGGTGCTGTTTTTTGGGGGAGTGTTGGGGTGTGTGTGGGATGTGTGATGTGTGTACCTTAAAAGCATCCTGCTCCCACAGTACTATAAATCACTTTGGTACTGCCTGGATGCTTGGAGCAGACCCTTCTCCTGGATGGCTTTTCATCTTGTGAACTACCAACAACCCAATGCTATAGCACCGCTGAGAGAGACTGTCGCGACCTTTATCAAGAAGCCAGCATTTATGCTTGAAAGGGGATTATTCCCTTAATCCAATGAAACTCACCCAGTCTACTCTCTGGCTGCTTGTTAGAAGGAGATGAAGATCTTCAGAGCAAGAGCTGTGAAGGTCTTGCTAGTAGTGCTGCATTCTTTGCCCTCCAAAACTGTGCACTGGTAGCCAGTGGTGGTCTTGTCGGGGAGATGTGTTAGGATGAGGTTAGGAGTGTCAGACCAGAAGTGCCTTTGCTCATGGGGCAACCCCCATGGGCCTTGCTCTTCACCTTCCTTTTCACAGTCTATGGTGGGTTCAGACACGGCTGAGCTGCTGATGCAAGACTGCAAGCGCCAGAATTACAAGAGGCAAAACCCTGCAGCAAACCTGACTGGCCAGACAGATGACGAGTGGATGTCACGACAGCCAGGGACACTGGACCTCATCACAGGGGAGGTGCCTCCCGTTGTGGAGACCCAGGCACAGATAGTGGAGAAGTTCACCAAGCTCCTCTACTATGGCAGGAAGAAAGTACGTACTGAGTGGGATCCAGGACACAGGGCTGGCTCTTCTTGGCCTCTGTGGCCTCTTCAGATTTTAAAAGGAAGGGTGGTCAAGATATACCTTGTGGTTGGTGGTACCAGCTGCCCTTCGAGCTATTTGTTCAAGAAGGTTTATGATAGTGATTTCCCACCATTGGGAACTGTGATGGAGCTCTGAGTGAAGACAAGATGCAGAGGCTCTTACCAGCACTGTGGGTTCAGCTGGCAGCTATATGACCTCAAGGTATACCAGAGGGACAGGAAGAGAGAGGATGGCCTGGTGCAGAGCAGCTTGGGTGCCCAGGCTGGTGGGCACAGTGGTAGTATCAAGCTACCAGGCAGCACAGACCTGGAAATACAGGAAACATGGATATGGAGGTCCCAGTTCATGTCATCATGAAAGGCAGAAAGATGAATGATGAAGAGGTTTTTTTGAGGATGTCGATTAAAGTCAGAGCAGTCATCAGCGCTTGCCTCTGAGTTGGGTGAGCAGAAGGTCCTTTGGCAGAAGAGGAGAGCAGGGAATTGCAGTTAGTGCAAACCCTTTTTCTTTTCCACCTTGGCTGCAGGATGCTCTGGTCTGGGCCATGAGAAACCAGCTCTGGGGCCATGCCCTCTTCCTCTCCAGCAAGATGGACTCTCGGACCTACAGCTGGGTGCTCACTGGGTAAGTTGGAAAAGCTGAACTCAAGTATGGTGCTCTGTGAGTGGCTTTGCCAAACCTGGGCTCTCTTCAGGTGCTCTCAGTCCTAGTGCAAGGGAAAAAAAGAGCTGGAGTCTTACAGAGGGTGTGAACAGGAGAAGGCATCCATCCTCATGGGCCTGAGTCCTCCTGTCTCCCTGATGGACAGGAGAAACCAAACGGGCTGGAAAGCAGAAGGGAAGCTATTCCCTGGACATGTGGGGTGGATTTAGCCTGAGTCCTTGGCTTTGCCCTTGCTGCGCTAGCAAGGGCTGCTGGGGGGGACGGGGTGCTGAGCTATCATCATTGTGATCCAGCCTGGTCTGACCTGTTCATCCCACTTGTGTGAATGCTTTCTAGTGGAATTAATGTACTTAGTTTGGGTTGGACTGATCTCTTCAGGGAGGTTTAAGCAGAATTCTTCTGCTCATGCAACCCAAATCCTTTTAAGGAGGTTTTATCCAGCGTTGTCCTGGAGACTCTCCTGCTTTGGAGATGTAATGCAAATGCTCATGAGCATGTTGGGCTGCTAGATCCTTTCTGCCTTCGCCGGGAAGTCTCCAGGACATCGCTTTCCCAGGGCACCTGTCATGTGCCCTTGAGGGTGAATGAGGGTTTGAGGTCTCTGCAGAGCAGCCCTATCTCTGCTGTCTCCTTGTAGGTTCACCAGCACGCTGGCCACCAATGACCCCCTGCAGACCTTCTTTCAGCTCATGTCGGGAAGGATCCCCCAAGCAGCGCTGGTCTGTGAGCGAGAGGTTGACCCTGGTGTGCATACCCCCGTGCTGTCACCCACCTCGTGGTCACCACCTCCACTCACCTTCCCTCTCCTCTTATCTCCCTCTAGTGCTGTGGGGATGCTGCGTGGGGAGACTGGAGGCCCCATCTGGCCGTGTTGTTGTCCAACAAGGTTGGTGACATGGAGCTGAACCACCGAGCCATTGTTACCATGGGAGACACTTTGGGTGAGCTGAGGCCCTTGTGAGTGGCTGTGTTCCTCTTGTTGGGTGGATGCCTGCAGAGTCACTGTGCATGTCCTTGCTGGCATGGAAGTATGCTGGTGGTGAAGTGGGGTGTGTGTGCCTGTACCTCCAGAATCACAGTGCTTGTGGACCAGCAGGGATGAGGTGATGGATGTTAATTGTGCTGGCAGATGAGCTGGGCTCAGACTTGCCCATTAGCTGCTCTTCTGGAGACATGTGGAGCAGCTGGACCCAGGGAGGACTTGTTTAGCTGCAGGGACTGATACTCGGTCCCGGTGGTGGGGACCCTCGGGGATTTCATGCCAATCTTGGCACCCTGCAGACTTGGAGCTGGAGCTGCTGCTTGGGCTCCCCTGGTCCTACCACTGAACTGAAACACTCTCCTAGGTACAGAAAGCAGCAACTGAGGGAATATGGGAGGGCTCAGGGTTTGAATGGGCAGAGAAGAAAAGGGGGGAGATTGGGCTTGGGTTTTCATCTGAGCTTGGGGTCCTCCAAAACCACACAGGGACCTCTCTCAGGACTGTTTGCCTTTTTTCTTCCCATACAGCTGGTAGGGGAGCAGTTGAAGCAGCTCATTTCTGCTACCTGATGGTCGATACTCCTTTCAGCTACTTTGGGGCAAAAGCAGACCGCATGGCTCTTCTGGGCAGCAGCCACCGGTAAGCAAGTCCAGGCAGGTGGTGGTGCCCTTGGCAGGGTGATGTGTCCCACCTTCTTCCCATCATCTCACTTTTATCCAAAAATATGCCCAATTGTGGGTTTTCTTCTGCTCTTAATGTGGGTTTTGTCCTGAATCTCTTGGGCTGAAGGCTGACAGAGTGAAGCTATGAATCTGAGGGAGGTAAGAGGCTGTTTTGGGGTGAGAGTTTGGCTTCTGCTTGCTGAACCTTACCACTCTCTTCTGCAGTCAGACGTTCTCCCAGTTTGCCAGGACAGAGGTCATCCAGCGGATGGAAATATTTGAGTACTGCCAGCAGCTGCGACAGCCCAAATCCTTCCTGCTCCCTTTCCAGGTAGTGGAGACAAGTCCATCTGGTGCAGATGTGCAACAAAATCATGCAGCCGTCCCTGTGAAGCCAGGGATGTCCTGGCTGAGAGGTTCCTTTGGGGCATGGTGGGTTTGATGGGTACTTTCTCAAGTCTGGCTCTCCTCCAGCTCCCTGGGCAATGGACAGGCTCTTCCTATTGCAGATACCTACCCAGCAGCTGCTGCTGCCTGGGGCACTGTGCAGATCCATTGGATAAACGAAAGGTGGTGGGCTGGTGTAGTCCTTGCCCATCGTCTGGCTCTGCGCTGCTCTGGCCTTGCAGCAGCACCGTGGTTTGTGAAGTGTGGTTGGGCTGCCCCGCAGGGATGAGCGAGCTTGCCTCCAAGTTGCAGGTGATCTCTGGGGTCTGAGGTGCATTGAGTCGCGTTGAGATGATGTGCTGGGGCAGAGGGGGCCTGTGGCCACAGGTGTGTCCTTGCTCTCTCACACCTGCTCTGCTTCCCTCTCCCGAGGTGTACAAGCTCCTCTACGCCTCTCGCCTGGCTGACCACGGGCTCCCAGCCCAGGCCCTGCAATACTGCGAGCAGATCGCCACTGCGCTCCTGGGCCAGGATCCGGCCAGCCACCCTGTGCTAGCCCAGCAAGTGATGAAGGTGAGTCTTGTAGCCCCTGCATCCTTGCCAGGGTGGTACCCATTTCAGACTCTGTGTGTTGGGAAGCATCCTCAGGGTTTCCCGGTTGGCTGAGGGTGCTTGGCAGGTCTGAACAGCCCCCCCTGTGGGTTTGCTGCCTGGCGTGTGCTGAGCACAGCAAAGCCAACGCCTCCGCATGGTCTCTAATACCCATAGATTTCAGGTAGAAAACAAAGGAATTGCATTGACTGCCAATTAGGAGCAGAGTTATTTGGAAGCAAAGGATGTTTTCTATTCTGGAGGGGCTTTTTGAACTCTGAAATGGAACAGACTTAAGAAGCTGAAGTGAGTACTTGACATTTCCCCTCCAGCACATCATCCCATGGTTGCGTTTTTCCTGCCAGCGGCTTTTTGGGGGAGACAGTGAACAGCTGTGTGTCCCAGCTTGTACTCCTGAACTCAGCTCCTCTAATTCACAAGCTGGGTGCGGAGGCAGGGAGAAGCAAAGTGCCCTGGGTCCCCCAAACAGGTTGGGCTCTCAGGCGAGCATGTCTGCCCACTCCACATGTATCACTGGGGCAGCCCTGAGGCTGCTTGAAGCCCCCTTCCTCTTTTGGGATGGGGGCGACCGCTTGCAGTGCTGAGAGATGAGAGGCAACAGGGATGCCTGCCTGAAGCAGGTGCTGTAGAAATTACCCAAAACTCAGCTGGTGCAGCCCCCCCACCCCATCGACAAAACCTATTTACTGTCTAACAGCCTCTCAGATCTCCCGTTCTGCTGGGGATAATGCTTCTCCTGGGAGAAAACACTTTCATGTGAAAAACTAGTGCATTCGGAGACGCTCTTGTCTTTGATGTTTTAGACTGTGTTACAAATTATGATACACATTAGTGTTTGATTAAGACTTCCCCTCTTTTGAAGCTGGGGACGATATACAACCAGGTGCTGGTTCATTAATATTGGATCAAAGTGCACATTAGCTTTTGGATTAAACATTCCCCCTGTTTAGGAGTAATCATGCTTATAATTTCCTCTTTCCTGCAATTGATTTAGAACGAACTTGTGTGTGTTTGCAAAGAGATGGGGCAGTGGGTCTGTAGGTAGAGCAGGCTGGGTGACTCCGTTCTCCATGGCCAGTCCCTGACCAAAGCTGGGCTGTAGTTGTGCCTTGCTGTAATGTCCCAGAGTTGGGAAGTTTGTTTTGAGCTGGTTTGGATTTTGCTCATAAAAACATTTGGGAATAGGAAGGAATGGATGATGGGGCCTGATTGGAGGGGAATGGCTGAGACCTGCGGGGCTTGCAGAGGGTGGCTGAGCTGTCAAGACACCTCTGGATGGCTTTTGGTAGCCCTTGACATGGCAGCCTTGTAACAAAGTACAGAAGATAAATGAGTGCCAAGGAGCTGTGAGGGAGCTCGATAAATCCCCACGAAGTGGGTCAATACCAGCAAGAGACAATTTCGTAAATACTTGGCTGAAGAGCGGGGCTCTGAGTGTCATCTCCCCTCATCACTCTGTCTTAAAACTGGACCCTTGCCTAAGCAATTTCTCCAGACTGGGATTTAGCTCTGCAGGGAACTCTCCATCTCAGCCTGGGGCTGGTGGGATAGGTCACCCCAGAAGAACCCCTTGCTCTGCTGACAGTAGCTGAAGCCCCACACTGTTGAGATGCCTGCAGCTGGGGTGGCACGGGCCCCAGAAATTAAATACACAGCAGCAATACTGCAGAGAGGGACCTGGGGGAGATAGTGGAGCGTGGAAAAAATACCGAGCAGCGACATAATAGGATGTTGTTGCAAAAAAAATAAAAGCCAATTTTATAATGTTATTTTGGGCTGTGAGAGGAAGAATGGCATGTGTGAGACTGGGAGGTGATAATCTCCCCATGCTCGAGGGTCTTTGCTGGGGCACTGCACCCCGTTTGGGATGCTGGGCTCTGAGACAGGGCCAAATTGGAGCAAGTGCAGAATAGAGAAGCAGGAGTGATAAGAGATTGAGGGGAAAATGCCCTCTGAAGGAGGCCTTGGGGTTATTTTTTTCCAAGGGAGATATGCTGGGGGAGGAAGGGGTGTGGGTAATGTGATAACAGCCCTCTGGCATGCAGGGGGGCTGCTTTTCTGGGGATGGTGCCTGATTGTCCCCGCGGCTTCGTCAGGAGCAGGAGTTGAGAGGCTTAATTCACAGCAGGGAAGATTTCACTCAGATATTAAGAAAAAAAACCCTCTTTAGCTCTTAGGACTTTAAGTGCCAGGACAGGCCTGGGAAGCTGTAAAATCTTCTCCTCAGAGCTTTGTAAGCACAAATCAGACAGACATGGGCTGTGCAGGCTGGTGCAAGCATGCAGGGTTTCCTTGGGTGTTGGTAGATGGATAGAGTAACCTCAGAGGGTCTCTCCCAGCCCCGTATCTGTTTTCTGTGTGGCTATCAGTGATAGTAATGCTTGCTGCGAAACTGGAAGTAGACAGGTGAGCCCTTAGCTCCTACCGGCTCCCATCCATCTTTGTGGGGTGGGTACGGGGCTGGTGCACATCCCTGGGAGCTGGGGTCATCCCCGAGGTCCTGCAAACTCACTGTTACCCTGGGGCTGGCTCTCAAGTGGGGTTAAAGGTGCTCACATAGCTCAAGGGAGGGAGGTATGGTAATGGGTACCTGCCTCTAATGTGAAGAGCATCTTTGATGTGGGTACTTGGACATCTCTGTAGAGATGGTTGATACAGGCTCTCTGTGGTGCATGGGACGGGTCAGGACCTCTCCACAGCAATGCAGGGGAGGGAATAAATCTTACACATGAGACTGGTGTTGCTTTAACCTCCCTACTATGGGAAAGTGCAGCTCTGGTGCGTTTTTCCTTTGGCCTGTGTGCCCGGCCATGTGCCATTGCCGCAAGGGTCACGCTCTCACTGCAGAGCTGAGACATGTGACGAGCCCCGTTGCCTTCCTGGCTCTGCAGCTCGCCGAGCGGCTGAAGCTCTCTGACCCACTGCTCATGGACATGCCAGAACAGGACCAAACACTGGAGCCCGACTGGCTGGTACGTCTCCGAGACTGCTGCCAAGAGTGGGAGGTGAGGAGGAGGAGGGATGCTGGGAGGCAGCTGGTGGTGCTTTGTCTGCTGAAGCGTCTTCTCCCCTCTGCCATGAGACCAAGGGGATGGATATGGAGGTGCAAAGGCTATTGTTACCTGGGCGCCCTTCCCCTTGGCTTGTGGGCTCAGGGATGTGGTCTCTGCTGATGGACCTGCAGCTTCAGCAGGAGCGGGGTGGGGGGAGCGGCACGTGAGGGTGTGAGCAGTGAGGACTGCAGAGCTTCCCACGGGGCAAAACACCCCTCATCTTAGCTCAAGGAGGGCGGTCAGGAGCAGATGGGTGAATAATGCTCCTCTCTGGTGAGGATATTAGAGGACACTGGTAGGGCATCACCTTGCTCTGGGGCTCCTTAAGTGTGGCTTGATCCTTGGAGTAATTCTCTCTGTTCAGGTTTCAAGTCTGCTTTTGGTTTTGAGCCCTTCCCTGTCTCCCTTTCCCCTCCTGTGCATCCTTAGCAGGGCGGTGGCACTGCAGCCTCTGTCGCTTGCTGGGAAAGAGCTGTGGTGTATGCTGGTATGGATCTTGCCTGTAACCTGGGAGCCCTGGACCCACCAGCACCATGCTTTCCTTTACACAGGCTTGGTGGTTTTCTTAGTTTTCACCTCGTGCCATTCCTTTTTCAACCAGTTTTATCATGTTTTCCCTCTGACTCCTTGCAGGTAAAAGACGAACTCCCTCCAGAGGTGGTACCTGCTCAGCCAGGGCTCTCCTCGACTGCTGCATCGACAGCAGGTAAAGATAACGAAGCAGTAGGCTGTAATAACCACAACAGGCTTCTCTGCGCTTGGAGTCCTGCTGTGGTGGGCTGGGGGGCGGCTCCCAGCTCCGAGCATTTCTCTGAGCTGCTCCTTACCCCCAGAGCTCAAACTTTTGCTCCTGCCTGGATGCATCCCACCTGCATGGGGCTGCTGGGAATGGGCTGCAAACAGAGGGGTTGATGCTTGTGACCTTCCTGCTAAGTCTGAGTAATTGAGCCTAATTATGACAGCTTCAGGAGTCCCTGTGGGCGCTGCAGGAGGAGGAGTGGGGGGGTGTGCAAGATAAAGCACATGCCTTCTGGCTGAGCCTCAAGGGAGACGGCCCTGTTCTCCCCCGAAGTCCTTTGAGGATGCAAACTGGAGCTGAACTAAGGGGATTTCACACATACAGAGCAGGAAATTTGGGAAGGAGCTGGTCCCTCTGTGCCATGCTGCAGCCTGTTGGTGAACCCCAGTGTTTTCCCTTTCCTGCTGCCTCTTCTATCCCTTTCTTTTGCCTCTCGGTGACCTCAAGAGTCCCCTCCAGCAACAGCCCATCCAGAGGGCCAAGAGACATCGACGTGAGCATGTCAAGGGAAGGGACGGAGAGCTTTCCTCACTGGGGAGCACGTCCATTGGGATGCTCCACTGAGGAGAAGTGAGTGGCTGGTGACCCATGGGTGTAGCTTCACAGCAACATCCATCAGCAGGACTCCTCATGCTGCTCGTTGCTGATCTAGCGTTCTGGGAACATCAGCATTGATGGCTGGAGAATAAAGGCTGGTGTAGACAGGATAAAACCTGACAAATTCCTCCAAGCTGTTTCTTCCTATCAGCTTTCCCTACTGCTGCCAAATTCCTTTTCAAAGAGCTCTACTAGGCAGTAAAAAGGATCATCCATTCCGATTGCCTTCTGCTGCCATCCTTCCCTGGAAAAAGTCACAGGTACAATGGGAGGAAATCTCTGAGTGGCCAGCTCTGCTCCACATGGTCTCCACATCTCACTTTCCTGGTGCTTGGCCTTTTGTTCCTTGAGTGAGAAGGCCATCCACAGCCACCATCTGAGGGACCTGCACACAGAGAAAGCTGGCTTGATGCTGAATTCATCCATCTTGGAAAGACACAGCCTGTATGGAGGTGCCAAGCTGGGATCCACGTGGTCACAGCACCCTTCTCTGTCCTTAAAGCCTGGGCTGTCTTCCCTGACTTTTACCAGCTCATCTTTTTTCCGAACATTCACCTTTCTCCCTGTGGATCCTATGCATCTCCAGGCTGCACAGGAACAGCTTGTGGGTGGCAAAGCCACCCCTTGACTGGGATGGAGGAGATGTCAGCAGGCATAGCAAAGGGCTTTGTAGCACCGCATCCAAGAGGTACCATAGTCTGTCCCCAGGCACCCCACACACAGGCTCCAGGTCTTGCCTGGCCACATTTCATAGAGCTGGGAGTGAAACCTTCTGGTAACAAGCATGCTTGTGGCTGGAGGCTGCAGAGCTGGAACAAGCAGGATGTGGAGCTGCAATGAGCATGGCATGGAGCTGGAACAAACAGCAGAATGTTGCCATGCTGCCTGTGCAGCTTCTAACATCAGGCAGAGCAACGTGCATGTTAAATAAAACCCCACTTGCTGTACCTACCTTTCAGACAAAACAAAAGAGCCCCAACCCAACCCTGAATAAATCTGCCTAAAGCAAGAAACTCATCTGTGGATGCTTCTGTGGAGCAGGAATGAAGGCTGTGGCTTCCCAGTGAATTTTCTTTCCTGCTTGGGGTGTGCAGCTGGAGTGGAAGAAAAGGCTGGAGGCTCTGGGCTCCTTTGAACTGTTGGGCATGTGCTGCTCATGCTTGGTCTCTTGGCTTCCACTGTGCTCTCCTCTGAGTTTGTTCACAACCTCCAGTATGTTCCTGGGAGGTTTCACCCCATGTTTCACAGCCCACCTTCCTCAAAGGCTCTGAAAGGTCCCTGCTGCCATGTCCTACCTCCTCCTTCACCTGCATGTGGTCCCCGAGGTTCCTCATCCCCTGGCTCCAGCGGATGGATGAAGAAAAATGGGAGAATTCTGTGCAGTAGCTGGACAAAACACTGAACACTGGGATAAAGTTCTGAGGTCTGTTATTTCTGCAGATGGAAACCCCAACCATAAGCTTCCCCAGAGCGAAGGCTACCAGCACGACCAGTGGCACCAGCACACGCCACCCCAGGGACCCAGCTCCCATGAGGACGTGCCTCTCCAGCCCCCAGCACCTGCTCAGGTTGTAGCATCACTGCCGCACAGCGTTGGGCAAGAGCTGCAGCCCCCCATGCTTGGCTCGGGGATGGCTGCCCCCCCAGAGATGGGTTTTGCTGAGCCTCATCTGCAAGTGGTGTCACCAGCAGGTAAGAGCTCCAGCCCTGTTCCTCTGCAAGCAAGTGCCCGTCCCCAGTTAGCAGTGGGAAGGGGTTTCCCTCCAATCTTGGCCTGATTGACCCAGGCAGGAGGGTCTTCATTTTTGGAAGACCTTGGCCAAAGCAGTGAGGGAGGGCAGGCATGGGTTGTTGACAATGCTGCTGCATCCCTGCTGGATGGGAAAACTAGCTTCTCATCCAGCAGTGGGTTTTTGAGATGCACTGGTGTGGCGTCGTGGCTTGCTCCCTGGTACTGGCATGGACAGGGTCCAGAATGGGCTTTTGCATCTCCTGGGGGGGGACATCTTGGCCATGCAGCCTTGCTCGGAGGTGGGACAGTAGAAGCACTGCAAGTATCTCTATTAGATGATAGACATGGCAGGAGTTTCTCAGGCCAAACCCTTCTGTGTCCTTCCTTCTGCTCCACAGGGGAAGCTGGCGAGCCCCAGGGTGCCCCGCTGTTCCCTAGGGTGGTGCAGGAGTCCCTCCCAGCAGAGCAGGTGAGTTGGAGAGACCATTCCACTTGGAGGAATTGGGACTCACTGGCTTATCCTTCCTGGTGCTTAACTTGCACGGAAACCCTGTCACGGTGCCAGTTGCCCCCTCAGGGAGCTGTGACAGGTTGGGGTAGCCCTCTCCTATCCTTGGGACTACAGGTTGCACATTGCACCCTGCTGTGGGTGCTGTCATGTCCTCCATCCTGCTTAGGGCACACGGGGGTCCTCAGGGATGCTACCTGTTAGAGGAGTACTGGGGACACCAGTCATGCTTGGGGTGGCCCCTTGGGGGTCACCGAGCAGCAGCTCTACTCTCTGCTGCCAGGAGGAGTTAAAGGCAAGGGCTCGGACCAGCTCAGAGAGCTCCACAGTCTCCTTGGAAGATGACAGCCAGCCCTCCTCGGAGAGCACAGACGAAGACACTGCTGACAAGCCAGCAGAGGTGGTAAAGCTGGATGAGGATAAGGTGAGCACTCCAGAGGTGATGTGTAGCTTCATGCTCTGAGCTTGCCTGTCCCTGATGCCTGCAGTGCCTGCTCCTATCTGGTGTGGGGAACACTGTGGCACCCTCCCTTTCTCCCACATTTCCGTTTTGGTTGTGACAACCTCCATTTCCCAGAGCTCTGGATTCAGGTGGTTTGGCTGGTTTTGGTCAAAGCCCACCAAGGAAACACCTCCCAAAGCTGCTTCTGAGACGGCCTCAGATTCGTCCTCGCCGGGACCGCAGGTAGGGGATGAAGGGCTGTCCTGTCCCTGGGTGATACCCAGGGTTACAGCTGTGGGGATGGGTGACACATTTCCCCCTGCAACTACTGTTTCTCCCTTTGTCCCTGCAATGGGCCGTGCCATTGCACAGTTGCCTCATGTCTGTAGCTGATACCCAGGGTTACAGCTGTGGGGATGGGTGACACATTTCCCCCTGCAACTACTGTTTCTCCCTTTGTCCCTGCAATGGGCCGTGCCATTGCACAGTTGCCTCACGTCTGTAGCTGCTCAGTGCTGGGGGTAGAGTGGGACTGGGAGCACTTTTAGCCTGGAGGTGAATCCTTGGTTAATAATAATGAGCTTATAAAGCCTCTTGGATGAGGGAGGTCCTCAGAGCACTTGGCAAACTCTACGGGGCTTGCTTGTGCTCAGGTGGGTTGGAGGAAATGGAAGAGCAGCCAAGATGGGGGAGCAGCAGAGAGGGATGCAGTGGTGTGTGGTTGGTTCCCCCAGTCCCAGCTGGCTGAGTCCCTGGGGTGTCACATCCCCAGTTGCAGGCTGATGGAGGGCTTGGGGTCAGATGTTGGAGTGAGACCCTTACCTGGAAGCTTTCTCCTGGTGAGAAGGATCTACAGCCCCAGAGCAGGAAATTTTGGGGTATTTTTCCAAAGGATGAGGAGCAGAGGGCCCTGCTGGCCCCTTTCACTGTACCCAGCTCGATGTCCAGGCCCCTACCTAATTTTAAACTCTCCTGATGGTTTAGCTTTGTGACAAGGGCTGTTTGTCCTGACCCTACAGCTGCTCCTCAGCTTGTCTGCCAGCAGCTCCTGGGGTACCCGTCCATCCAGGAGGATGGGGGTCAGAGCGGTACCCCAGAAACATGGCGTTGGTATGTGGTGCGGAGGTCGTCCCGCCATGCAAGGTGACTTGTGCTCTCAAGGGTGGGTGTAATTTCAGGAACAGAGGTCACCATCCCTACCTGATGCTCCTCTTGAAGCTGGGACAAACCCTTTGGCTCAGTCTGCATCCCAAAATGCCGGTAAATGCTGTGCGGGACCCCTTGCCCCTCTCCCCTCAGCCTTGTAGAAGCGGCTGCTTCCAACTTGAAGTGTTTTCCTGATTGTGTTGGCTGTATGCCCCAGGAGGAATGCAAGGTGAAAATACCTTTCCTGTTACTCCTGTGTCTGTCGAGATGAAAGACCAGTGGGAGTCCGCAGGAGAGCGGGTGAGAGGGGGAGGTGTCTGTATGTGTGATGGGGGGGTGGTGGTGTCTGAAACTGGGGGAGGGGGGCTGATAAATTTCTCTCCCTTCACCCCCTCCAGACTGGCTCTCATGAATATCCCCCACCACCGGTGGGGACAGTCCCTCTCTTCAACCCTACCCAGATGTCTCAGGTGAGCAGGACCCTCTTGAGGTGTTGATGGAGGTGGGGTGCTGGCCTCCTGGTTTTCTGGGGGGGTGATGGTGGTGGGACATGGGGGCAACTAGTGTCTTCATAAACAAAACAAACCATGGGTGAATGGCCACATCCTGATGGATGGGTCACACCTCCATCTCTCTCTGCTCCCCCAGTTCGCTCCTGCTGTACGCCCCAACCAGCCCCGGCTGCTTTCCCAGCGTCGGTACCCTCACCCACTGTGAGAACCAGATGGCAGGAATGGATAGCTGTGATTTATCTATGGAAAGTTTTGGGTGGCTTTTTTATTAGCAAAATAATTATTTGGAAATAATATTGGATTATTTTGAAGGAAGGGGGCGCCCTCTGACCTCTGCCCCCCTGTTTGTTGGAGTTCTTTTTGCCGGCGGGGGGGGGGTGTGGGGGATGGGGTGGGGAACGGGGGCGATTTGGGATGGACTTTTAAGTATATAATAAATACGTTTGTGGAACTCATGGAAAAAGTTGTCCGGGGGAGAGTAGTCTGAATTGGGTTGTAGGGCGCTGCCCCACCTCACCCATTGGACTCAGCGATCGCCGGCCGTGAGTCTGTCTCAAAGCACCGCGGAGGCCGCAGGCATCCGCCGGGGGTTCAACGAGTCCCGCTGAACCCGGCTACGGCTTCTCCTGCCCGAACTCAGTGTCATGAGCCCCATAAAGCGCGGCGCCCCCCCTTGCTGGTGGCTCACCCGCCCTACACCCTGTAAGGGGACTCGCGGGCGGGGCTCTGCTAGAGCCGTATGACGCGGCCCTTCCCTCAGACCTTCCCCGAGGCGGGGCTTAGAGTGACACGCACCCAGTAGATGGCCTCGGCGGTGAGCTTCCCCCGGACGCGGAGAACTCCATTTCCCATTGAATATATATAGCAACCTAGCGCTTTGCTTTACAGGCAGGGCGAGCCGCCGGCGCTACCCGGCGTGCACTGCGCTGGATGCTAATTAGATACGCCCGCACGGTCGGTTTCGCGCGGGCGGGGGTGTGTGTGTGTGTGTGTTCCGTGTGAGCTCGTGGGCTGCGGGGTCAAGATCTGAGGAGGGAGTTAACACAGCCTCTTCCTCCCCTCCCCCCTTCATCGCTTTGAGATACAGGTGGGGCTGGAGACCATGTGTGAGGGAGTGTTTGGGGAAGGGGGTGCAGCTGGGCCCCACTCGTAATCGGGGGGAATGCCAAAACCTGCCGGCTCGTAGGTTGGGGGGGGGGGCGGAATGCCGGAACCTGCAGGCTTGTAGTTGTGTGACCTGCCCGTGACAGCCCTTGTGAGGGGCAGGGGCATGGTGCCACCCGGCCAGCTCGTGGCAGGCTGGGGGCATTGCCTTCTCCTGGTGGGCAGTTCCCTGCTTGTTTTGTGTGCTTGCGACAGAGGGTTCTGCCCTGTGGCTCTGGGGAGGCAGGGAGCCTGTGGTGAGGGCACCCCTGGGCTCCTGGGGGTGGCCGGGGCTGTGCTGCCTCGGCCTGTATCCCTCATTGCCACTCTCCCATAAGCACGAGGTGACGAGTGCGAGCAGCCTGCAGAGGGGCCTTGGGGTCAGCGTGGGGGAACTGTAGGTGGCTTACTCTGAATCAGCTCTGGCGATGGGAGCGTTGTAGCGCTGGGGTAGCTGTGCTGTGCTGGCTGGGCTCGCTGGCCTCTTCTTCCTTGCAGGACTGGGTTGCCTCTATGTTTGGCTCACAGGGCTGGAGTCACCTGGCTGAGGCCTGGGATGCCGCGCTGGGGTGAGTCCAGCTGATTGCTGCACACAAATCTGGGGGTTTCCTGGGGAGGGGACTCTTAATCTCAGGATGCTTCTGGTTTTCTGGGTGTGGGGAGAGGGGTCTCCCAGGCTGCACTGGGGCTGGGTGTCCTTGCAGCTCTGTGCGCTGTAGCCCTGTGTCCAGGAGGGACGTTGAGATTCTGGAGTGCATCCAGAGAATGATCTGGAGCACGTCCTGTGAGGAGTGGCTGAGGGAGCTGGGGCTTTTTAATCTTGAGAAAACCAGGCTGAGGGGAGACCTCATCGCTCTCTGCAACTACCTGCAAGGCGGCTGCAGAGATGTCAGGATTGGTCTCTTCTCTCAGGTGACAAGTGATAGGAGAGGAAATGGCTTGAAATTGCCCCAGGGGAGATTTAGGTCAGATATCAGGAAGAATTTCTGTACTGGAAGGGCTGTCAGGCACTGGGACAGGTTACCCAGGGAGGTGGTGAAATTACCTGGAGGGATTTAAAAGGCATGTGGATGAAGTGCTTAAGGACATGATCTAGAGATGGACCAGGCAGGGTTAGGCTGTGGTGGGACTTAGTGATCTAAAGGGTCTCTTCTAACCTAAGTGATTCTATGATTCTGTTCCTCTGCCCTGGCTGCAGGATGCTCTGGGCAGTGGTGCTTGTAGGACAACCCTTTGTGGGTTCAGTTGCTCCTCTGGCTTTGTAAGGGCTATTTGTCATTCTCCTGTCTTTTGAGTTAATGTATGTGGTCTGAATGGTATGTAAAGCTCTTACTTTTAACATAGCTTAAACATCATGATTTTCTAAGAACAAACAAGATCTGTCCTGGTCTTTGGAGTCATCATCTCTGGAGACATTCAAACCCCACCTGGATGTGTTCCTGTGTGATTTAGTCTGGGTGATCTTGCTTTGGCAGGGGTGTCCCTTCCAACTCATCATGTTCTGTGATTTGGGTAATTACTTTTTTTTTTTAAAGGAAAACAAACACGGACACTTCTTGTAAAAGCTTTCAGGTCTCACAAATGCTTTTAGAAATAAAACTTGCGTATTTGGGATGACTCTCCAGGCTTTTAGTTTCTGTCTCTGCTTTTGATCCCCCCTTAGGTCATAAGGAGTCAGGTAGCAAAGTTTCTCTGAAGTAGAGCGTGCTGCACACCCTCTTTTAGGAGAGGCAGCTCAGTGCGCTCCATACTCAGGACTTAACTGGCGCGGGGCCTGTTGTGCGGCTCTCTGCACCATGGGAATGTGGTCATCAAGAGTCACTGAAGAGTTAAGAGGCTGAACCCACCATGACTGGCATGTACCCATACCCCACAAGTTTGAGTTGAGTGTCAGGCTTCAGCGGAGTAGGTTACAGAAAGGAGAGGCTGTGGTCGATATTGGTGGCTCCTCTCAGCAGGGAGGGTGGCTCTGTTTGGGTGAGGTGTCATCTTCTATTAGCTTCTTTGTGTGGAAGTGTGGAGGTAGGGCAGCTGTCTGCTTGGACTAGGAGGGCTGGAGGCAGCTTATTTTTTTCTGTGTGGCTTCTGGTGTGATCCTGCTCTGGCAGGGAGGTTGGACTAGATGATCTTTTGAGCTCCCTTCCAACTCCTCAATTCTGTGATTCTGTGATCCCAAGGAAACTGCTGGGGAAGTTTCCCTGTGAGTTGCTTTGTGGCCTCCCTGTTGAGTTTGAGGTAAACTGGCACTAAGACTCCCTTTGCCTTCCCCATCCTCTTCCAGAGAGTGCTGAGAACTTGTTAACCTGATGCTAATTGTTACTCTGATGGCAAGAATTAGGGTCTGTAATCTGCAGATCAAGTCTCTGCTATGTGGAGTGCTCTAACTGCTGTCTGGGGGAGCTCTCTGATAAACACCCCTGAGCTAGGACCCTTCGAGGAAGTCCTGGGATGCTCCTAAACCTTGCCAGCTTGTAAAGAGAGGTGAGTGTGTTCCCACTGAGCTGGGCTGACTGTTCCCAGAATGCCAGGGCTTATTTAGAGTCACACGCCTCATGTGGTAAGGTGTTTCTTCCTCCCTTCCCCAATGCCCATCCTCTCCTAGGCTGGATTGCTGAGAGGAACTACTGCCCTGCCCAGCTTTTAGTTTGGGTATCTGCTTCCCAGATGCTTTGTGTGATGGACTCCACTGGGTACGGCAAGGCCGCGCTCATTTAGAACTGCTTTTTATTAAAAGAAGTGTTGGGTGATGACCCTGTCTTTGTCCCTTCAGCTCCTGGTGGCATCTGTAATACAGCTGGTCTTAAGAGGTCACTCATTTCACCCTGCTTAATGATCTGCTGCAGAAAGCAAGCTTTCGATGCTTGCTCGAGTGCCAGCGGGACATGAATATTAATGAAACCTCAGTGGTCCTGTGGCGCTTGCTGTCATGGCCGTGGAGGCTCATTTGGAGCTGCTGGGCAGTGCGGGGAACTCTGTTACGGAGCGATAATGAAGTGTTTGTGAACCGTGCTCTGAGGTGCTGCTCTGGGCTCTGAACTCGCCAGGCTCCTGGCACAGCACTGTGAGACTGGCTCGGCATTTTCTAAAGCAGGCTCCTAATCCCCAGTGCCACCGTTGGCAGTGGAGAGACTTGCGAGGAGGTTTTGGGGTGCTGCAGGTCTGGGAGGCTGCTGGTTGTAATGGCAGTTGGCGAATGGGCTGGTTATCACAACTTGATGTTAGGCCCAGAGCTGGGAGCAGGGTAAGGCCAGGCGTTCGATGACATGGCCTTTCCGTGTGGCTGGTGTTGAGTGGGAATCACTGTAAGGAATGGGATGGTGGCTGTTATCTACCTACAAGGGAAGAGCCTAATTTTGAGCCCATGGGGAGCAGGCTTTTTTTGCCAGGTAAATCCCTCCCAGTTTCTGCTACCCTGTGTGGTGGACAGGGTGAGGTGACAACGGAGGTCTTGCAAATAAAGCCAGTGTCTTTGGAAAAAAGAGGGGTTTTATGTACTGATCTGTAATATATTATGCAGGCATTCTGCCCCTTACCGTGGCAGCAAAGCTGCTCCCCAAGAGTTTGGGTTGGAGGGAGAACACCAGGTTTAGGTTCTTTTGCTCTGAACCTTTACGAGTCTCCTGAAATGAGAACCCAGGGTCAAGGTGCATGGGGTAGGTGCTTGGTGACTCTTATCTATGGAGGAGAACCTGCTCCCTCATGGAGTAAAGCGGACCTGACCCACCCGGCTTTCGCTTAGAGCTTTTTCCCATCCCACCTGGGGTGTCCCCAGCTGGGGAGCCCTTCTGCAGGGACTTCTGCCAGATCCAGGCCTTAGGGCCTTCACAGAATCATAGGGGTTGGAAGGGAGCTCCAGAGATTGAGTCCAACCCCCCCTGCCAAAGCAAGGTCCCTAGGACAGGTCGCACAGGGAGGCGTCCAGACAGGTCTTGAATATCTCCAGAGAAGGAGACTCCACACCCCCCTGGGCAACCTGTCCCAGGGCTCTGTTACCAGAGGCTGGATCTTGCCAGCATCTGGTTGTAGTAATGGACATCCTCCCTCAAAACCCTCCTGTGCTGGTGCCTGTAGGAATTGCCCCTTGCCAGCCAGGGTTTGCACCACGCTGTACGGCCTCTTGCTACACGAAAGTATTAATTATCACTGTGTCCAGCAACCCTGGTGAAACAGACTTCCTTTTAGAGCAAGCTAGCTATGAACAGACCAGAAAGCTGATCCTTCTATCTTGCTCCCTAAAAATCTCACAGGAGAGCTTGGCTGGTGCAGGAACATCACGCTCCCCAGGCAGCTGGCAATCAATTCTGCAACTGGTTAGCATGGCCTGGCAGGGCTGTGGCAGAAGTAAGAGGAAAAGAGACATTTGTCATAGTGGGAAGACAACCAGGCTGCTTCTAGGAAGGGTGTGGGATGTCTTTGCACCTTCTCATCTTTGCTCAGAAGCACTGGAGATCCCTAGCCCTCTAATGATGGTAGGAAAGACTGACCTGCAAAATCCCCTCTGAGCTGGTGTCCATGCGCCAGTGTTTCTGGAGTGTAATCCACGTGAGCTAGAAGCAGGAGAGACTGCTGTACCTGTGAGCCCTGAGGGACCTGTGCCACTGCTCTTGGTTTAAAGTTCTGAATATTACATTGAGGATGTGGATCATATTCATGGAGGGGGGGGAAGTGGGAAAGAGACTGTTAGAACGCTTTGGCAGGGCAGGGTAAAAGCATCACTTTTCTTGACATGTTTGTCTTGAGTGGAGATTGTATCTAGTGGCAAGATGAAGAGAAGTTGCATGCAGCCTGGTGTTAATTACAAAGGGAAAACCGCATGAAAACGCAGTGCAATTGAATCCCACTGCATTTGATATTCCCAGAGTTGAAGGTCTCGGTGCATCTCATTAGTTTAAAAACCCTGATGGAGAGAGCTCAGCTTCGAACAGGAAATTGATATGACACTGAGACCTGGGAGAGGATTAGCTGCCTGCCTGTGAACTTGTCCAAAGGAGTTGAACATGTAAATGTTCCCTTAGAGCAGCTCCCTGCGAGAATGCATGCTGGTTAATTAAGGCCCCCGGGACCACGCAGTTGCAATGAGGGAGGGATAAGGTCTGTGCATGTGGAAAGTCCTCCTGCGGTTTTCTCTCTGCGGTGGAAATGCTGCAGGGGCTATATAGACAGGTCCAAAGCTTTGGATGTGTGGGCGCTGCGTGGATGCTGGGAGAAGAGATGCTTTGATGTACTCCTCAGTGTGCTTGGCAGGCGCTGGGTTAGGGCTGAAACAAATGGGGTATAGTGTTTTGGGGACAGACATCTTGGCTCATCTGATGGTGGTGTGTGGCTGGGAGGTGAATTTGGGTTTTGCCTACAGGTGACTGGGGGACTGGCTTTTCTGGCCGAGAGTTCAGTTTGGTTTGGGACTCTGCGGGGATGCGGGGTGGGAGCTAGAGCTCTGTGCCTAGCACATCTGGTTGTGGTGACCCGGTGTCTTTTCTCTAATGCTGTGACAATTGCAGCACCAAAGCAGTGTCCTCACTGCGTACAGAAAGCTGCAACTGCTTTTTTTTCCTTCTCCTTTTCAGCGCTTTAGCTGATAGGTGATATTTTCCAGGGAACGAAGGCTATCAGATGTGCCGTGCCTGTCAGTTTGTACCCGTGAGCCGATCTGCTTTGGGCCCTGCTGGGTTTACCCTTCTGATTAAGTGCTTTGTAATGGCTGCATGTGGAGAAAGGATATTTCCCATTTTCTCTCCCAATCCCCAGCCGTGCTGTGTGCAGTCTGAAGGTAAGGTGCTAATAATGAAGGCTCCACAGCTCGCTGGCACGCTGGGGTTTTCAACAGTGCTTTGTTGACTGTCCCAACATGGTTGTGCTTCCTGGGTGTGCAAAGGGCAGTGTCTAGCTGGAATGCTGCACATAGGTTTGCTGGAAGGAAGGCTGGAAGGGCCCTTCGCTTACAGCGGGTTGGTGGAGGTTGGGGCATCCTGCAGGGATCTGGCTGTTCAGCACTGTGCCTCTGCTTTGGGCAGAAACCCCTGTCCGAGTAGCCAGGAGGTGACAAGGTGGGCATCCCTTCAGCACGGGCCTGCTCGGGGGAAAAAAATCATCATCTATTGTTAAAGCAGCAGCCTGTGGCAGGCTGTGCAGTCGTGTAGGGGCAGGGATCCTCCTTGCCCATCTTCTGTCCCTGAAGCACTCTTGCCTGCCCTGCTTCAATTAAACAGAGCTTTGGGTTCTCCATCAGAAGAACAGCTCTAGTGAGGAGCCCCAGAGGAGGACCCTTGTCCATCACTCCTATTGATGTTGCTGCTGGAGAAGGTGTTGACTGGAGCAGGGAGCTGTGCTTTATGTAACTTGATGGTGCTGAGGATTGCCTGGATGGGATTCACCAGCTTGGAAAAGATGGGGGTGAGGAAGACTTGACACACCTAGAAAATAACCCAAGAATTAGATGATTAGGAGGGCAATGGCTGCAAGTTGCACCACGGGAGGTTCAGTTTAGAAATGAGGAGACATTTCTTCTCAGAGTGGTTGGGCATTGGAATGGGTTGCCCTGGGAGGTGGTGGAGGCACCGTCCTTTGGGGTGTTCGAGGAAAGGTGGTTGGATGAGGTACTTCAGGACATAGGTTAGTGAGTAACATGGGTTAGGAGGTGGTAGGGGGGTGGGTGGACTGGATGATCTTGGAGGTCTTTTCCAACCTTTGTGATTCCGTGAATCATTTCTCACAGGGTAAGAAGATGGGGCTCTTGGCTGAAAAGAGGAGGCTGCAGGCTTAAACCAAGCAGCATTATGTGCTCTGTTGGCGGGGTGTAGTAACTCAGCCCTGGAAACTTGTCCTGGGACCTTGTAGAGGCTGAAAAGTATAATGAACCTTTAAAAAGGAATTTGGCAATTTCATGGCAGATAACTCTTGGCAGTGGGCCTAAGTACATCCCCGGAACGATTTACAGCTTGGGAGTTTGTGTGCTGGGCTGCTAGGAGCTGGAGAAATGTCCTGGGGAAACACATCCACATTCCACCTCCTGCTCAGCTCTTGCCATTAGCATCAAGCCTGCTTTGTGTTGGGAGACAGGAGGCTGAGTTAGACATGGGTGGACAGAGGTGGGTAAATGACCCTACTGCCCGCTGTCTTGAAGCAAGACCCTCTTTTTTGGGAGGAGGTTGCGAAGAAAAGAGTCATTCCATGCCCAGTGCTGGCGACATGTGTTCCTCAGTAGAGGCAGCTGCTTGAGCGACTCCTCCAGTGCCCACACCTGCCTGTGCACAAGTCGAGGCTGTGTTTGGGGGGTTGCTTGGTGACAGTTATTCTGGGCAGGCTAAGGGAATTAAACAGTAAGTAGGATTAATAAAATTGTATCAAAATATGTAAACATATGTATCTCATCTCTTTGATAATGAAGGAGCAGTTAATAAGTATTTGCAATCAACGCTCCTACCTGGAAGCTTTCTCTGAAAGCATTTCTGAGGCTGCTTATTTATTTCTATTATTTTAAGAACCTTTTTTCTCAAGGCAATTGAAATGACTTGCTTCAAGGGCTGTCTCCCCTCCTCCCCACCTACAACACACTCCACTTTACTATGCCTTTGCTCGGCTGCTGTGGCCTGAGCTGCTGGGCTGGATACAGGACCTAGTGCTGGCTGGGCTCCTGCTCTGCTGGAGGTGTTGGCAGGGGACGTGGGCAGCACTGGGTGATGGCAACTGGCCCGTAATGTCTCATGTGAGGATCCCTACCCAAAACCCAGCATGGATAGCAGTCAAGAGCTGCCTTGATGCATGTCCTGGGTTGTATGCATGCCACGAGGAAATGCTTGTACCAGAGGTCTGGGTTTGGCAGCTCTGGGAGCAGAGCACTACTTCTGCTGTCCTGCTGAAGCAACGCTTCCCCCTGATGTGTCCTGCTGACACATAGGACTTCTTAGTTCCCCAAACTGCTGTGCTCGGTTCCAGTGCCTTGATGAGCTGTTGTACACATCCTGGTGGCATTTTGGGGTAGAGGAGTTCAGGTCCCAAACTGCTACTTCCAGAACACATAGGCATCATGTAAGTATGGATGATTTCCTTCTTTGGCCCGTTGGAGCAGTATTTATTCTGTTTCAGGACAGCAGTGTGCATATGGGTGGCTGGCTCCTTGATGTGCCTTCTCGAAGCCTATATGATTAATTGGGAGTGGTGCAGGAATAGGCTAGATGTCCCCGATAGTGACCCAGCCTGGCAGTGTTGTCTTGGTCCTAGCACAAGTGAGCGTTGGGCCTGTGCCTTTTCTGGAAGAGGTCTGTGACAGGACTTGAAAGGTCATCCCCAAAGTGGGAGTGAGGCCCACCTGTTAGCAGTGGTGACTTACTCTTGGCTAGGGGAAGATGGCAGAGAATGAAAGCTTTGGATTCCAATGCTTTTCTCAAATACGTCTTGCAAGGATTTTGGTGCTCAGGCCATTCTGCTGCTTCGCCTTTCCCCGAAGCGTGGGAAACTGGGAGCCAGGTGGCTCCTGGTGATCCCTTTGTTCCCTGGGGCTCTTCCCTGTCCCCTTCTCAGAGGGTGTGCTTGGGTTCTGCTTTGTGGAGAACTAACAGGGCTGCAGATGCCTCATCCCAGCAACCTCAAAGATAAATATTCTGACATGTGCAGCCACCTTTGCAGGTCCCGAGGCCCCGGCAGGAACCAGTGCGGTGACAGATGGGCTGACAAGCAGGGCTGACGTGACTGGGATAGCGTGAATGTTGACGGGGGTGGAAGCTGTGTCTCTGTCTCCCCTCTGCTTGGCACCCCAGTGCCTCTGGGCTGAACAGTGATCACTTATCACTACCTTTGGGCACTGATACTCTGTCAGATGAGCATCTGATTAGACCCGTGGTACCCACCTCCACCTTCCCAGGACACCATGGTGCTGCCTTTCCCCCCAGAAAGGCTGAGCTTGTGCATACCTGCACGTATAAATGTGTGTGCATATGTATTTTATTAGAGAGCTCCAGCTTGGTGCTTCATGGCTTGATGTGTCTTCCCTCCTGCAGCCTCGGTGCTGTGTGCTTCTCCGCTTTGCCTGGAGCCACCTTCTGTGCTTAGTTGTTTGGACAGGACTGCGCAAATAATGGCGTGAGTTTCTCCGCCTTTGTGGATGGGGTGAGGAAAATTTGGCGAGGCGGCTGCAAATGAGTCTTGTGAGCATCCTGGAGCCGGGGAGCTGAGAGCCCCGAGCCAGTCTCACTGTGCAAAATCCATTCTCCACGAGCAGAGCTGCTTCTGGGCTTCAGCATTCAGTACCTGTTATGGGCTGAATTAGCCCCTAATTTCTGTCCCTTCGAGTTAAAATGACTCAGACATTTCTTTTTGAGACGGGGCATTGCTTCTAAGTGCCCTACAGCCATAACTCTGCTGAGTATTAAACTGTTCTCAGAAATGCAGTGATCGTCTTGTCTCCGGGTCAGCGTAGGCTGGTGCTGTCACCTGCACGTTGCTGTGAGGCTAGAAGAGGTGCTTTGCTCTGCTGCAGGAAAGCAAATGCTGAGACACATCTGAGGACTCAATGGCTGCAGGTTTAATAAGATCAATACCACCTCTGCGAAAGATTACATGGTGTACTAGGCAGCAAATAGACCACTTCTGCTGGATTTGGAAACCGTTTATAGAGTCTATTAGGGCTGGGGAGGTAGAAGGGATGTATCTGGAGTGAATTGCACAGACGCAGTAGTTGAGACTCCCACATTAAGGGTTTTGCAGTCTATTAAATAATGGAATTAAAAGCAAAATAAATGAGAAGGATTTGTCCAAGAAGCTTTACCTGAGGCTACATCAGCAGACAAGGCAGAGCTAGGCTGTGACACCCTTCTGGCTTCTGTTGTGTGTGGAAGGGCTAAACCTCTGAAAGCCAATGCCATGGTTCAACCCTATCTGAAGGCTTGGGCTTTACCCTTGCAGAAAGAAGAGAGGAGGTAAAAGCTGCCCAGAAAATGTCTGCTGCTGTATCCATTGGCCAGTGCTGCCTCCCTGAAGCCTTGGACAATGTTGGGAGAAGGTGTGTACCAGCTGCTTGTCAAAGGGTGTGAGACCTAGGGAAGCTTGGACATCTTTGTTGCTCCCACCCAGTGGGTTTCAGGCCTTCCACCCCATTGCTGGGAGGTCAAAAGATGTCTGGTGCTGTCGAGCCTCTCCTTTTCCCCTGGCCCATCACTTGTGCCAGGCAGCGTGCTCCACAGCCAGTGTTAACGCTGCCACTGTATGTGGTCCATGGTGGGCAGGCTCGAGCTGGGGATCAGCTCTTAGGAACAGCCTCTGTGGGCCCAGGCTGCTCGTTTGAACTGTCCTTGTGCTGCCATCACCTCCTGCCATGTGCTCTTGGAATAATGAACTCTAACACGTGAGCAATAGCCTTTGTGGTTACCCTGCCCACACCTGAGGACTGGGCTGGATGCTCAGCTCCTGCCATTTCTCTGGTGCTCTGTCCGGTCTCATTTGAAATGCCTTGCCAGATGAATTATGGTGCTCTAAGGGAATCTGCAGAATAGGATCACAGGCCAATCAAATCTATCTGCAAAGCACCAGGTGACGATATATCGCCCGACAGATGGATTCCACCCCCACTCCTTTTAAAAAAAAATTTAAAAGTCTTTTGGACTGTGTAAGAGCAACAGGGGCTTAGGGAGTGAGCTCTGTGGTGAGGAGCAGGATCTGGCCCTGCTGGCTGAAGGTGGGAGATGCAGAACAGAAGCTGATGCCCTTCATGAGAGGAACAGGGCAGCAATAGGTAGGTAAGCAAGATCTGGGTTTGTAACGTAGCAGTGTCCCTCTGAAAGCTGAGTGGTGGTGTACATGAGTCTCTGGGAATGTTCTATGCCATAAAGGGAGAGGCAGGAGCCGAAAGTGTTTGCTGGCTGTAGGAGGCTTAGGGGCAAATAACAACCTGCCCAAATCACTAGAAGGAGCCTTGGTAAGAGCTGTGCAGGTGCAGTGACCCACGTGGAGGTCTTGGGCACCCCAGACCACCTCAAACAACCCAGCATGCCAACCTGCAGCCAGCTCAGTGCAGCCTTCATGGGCCAAATTAGCAGTTCCTGGCTGTCTGGCCTGGCCGTGCTCCCCGGGGAATGCGGCTGAGGTCACTCTATTTGGCTGTTGTTCCTGGTGTGGTCAGACTGCTGAGCGAATGAGTTAACCCCCTTGCACTGCAAGTGCATCGAGGTTGGCCTGGTGTTAGCTACCAAGCCTCCCTTCTCCTCCAGATGGGATGCTCCAGCCATTGCCCGAGGGGGAAGGGAAATGAGTTAAACCCATCTTCAGACACGTTTGTATTGATTCTGTCACTTTCTTGCTGCTTGCTGACAGGTGATGGATGGCTCATAATGCGACCGGCACAGTACATTACATTTCCCATCCAGGGACTCCTAAATCATTTCAAATTTTCAAATTCCCTAATCAATATTTTATCAGTAGCAGAAGAAAGCGGAACGGACCCATTTCTCAAGAGGTAGAAGAATGAACGGTTGCAGGCACGTGCCTAGCACATACATAAGCATGTGAGTTTGTACATTGATAATTGCAACTAAAACACCGTTGGTACAAGAGTTATAACATCCATAGCCGTAAAACTAAATACGGGGTTAGGACCAGGAGTGTTGCTTACATTTAAGTCATGTCAGGATGGAGAAAGTTAGAGATTTGGGTTTCTGGTTTGAAGGTGGGTTAGTGCCGAGTGGGATTTGAACTGCTCCATCCTCAGGCAGGGTGCAAGGGCATCATGGCAGATGGAAACATGCCTGCATTTTTTTTTTTTTGGGGTGGGAAGGAATCGGATTTGCAGCCTCCTGTAATGCAGTGAGACTCAGATCTGTCACCTGCTGCTTTAGCAGTAGTGGGGGGATGTCCCTAGCAAGCCTCTCAGGAGTAGGGCTACCCACGTAATTGTTTGCATGAAGTTGTAAGTGGTCTGACGGAGCATGGTGCTGCTTTCCTGGGACCAGAGTGCTGTGGGCGGTGAGCGAACCTGCTGCTGCTGTGGTGTGCCAGCTCCTGGCAGACGCTGGGAAGACCAGGCAGGTAGGTACTTGCAGTCGTGTGCTTGAGCTGGCCCTGAGCAATCAGTGTCTGCCTGCCTTCTCCTCTGCTGGCGTGTGCTGTTGCAGTAGGATGTGGTCTAGCACCAGGTGAGGTGGGACCTGGTTTGGTGGGGCTGAATGAGCCTAGAGAAAGCCATAGTGATGGCTTTCAGATGAGGTGAAGGAGGGCTCTGCATTGTGTGAAGCAGCTAGTTCCAGCCTGAGACCCAGATTCAGTGACTTTGCCTGTCCTCCGCACTGGGCTATCTTCACCAGTAAATTCTAGTTCCTGCCAGGCTGTGGGAGAGGAGAGCTCAGTGGAGAGCAGGGCAAGTTCTCCCTGATGTAGGAGAGGGGAAAAGTGGAGGTGGTAGGGAGTTTTGTTCCTTCCCCTGCACGATGATCCCAGTGAGACAGCCAGCAAGGGGAGCAGGACCATGCCTGGCTGCTCTCCCCAAATCCTCCTGTGCTGGTGACTTATTCTTAAGGTATTTCTTTCCCTGCCCTGAGGAACCTCTAAATGGCATAGAGGTGAGACTAAACAAACCCCTCCTTGTTGTCATCACCTCTCCTCAGCATTTGCCTCAGTGATCCAGCCTTGTCTTTGCTTCCAGCTCTTGTTTCGCAGCTCGGTTGTAGCTTGCTGCTAGAGTGTGCGACATGGTGTGGCTTGCAAGAGAGAGTGGGGTTGTTGGTCTTGGGAGCATGTGGCCAGAGCTCAGAGGTGATGCTTGCAAAATCTGTGCTGACTTCCTAGCCCCATCCCAGGTGGCATGGGGACTCTCACCCCTTTCGGCTAGCATGGTGGTAACAGAGGAGTCAGACTCTGCTGGGGGTGAAATCCTGTTGTTTATAGAACCTTTCTGTCCCTACCTCTGCCCAGCCTCTTGTTGTGCTCTCACCTGTTTTTTCCCCACAGCAATAGCTGCCACACCATCACCACAGACATGGTACGCCATAGCACTTTTGTATCAGTATTTTTCTGTATATCTGGAGTTTTCTATATGCCCAGTCTCAGACTGGATCCCAGCTGCATGCCTATATGCAGGTGAGGTATAGTTGCTATATCCTTTGCTCTGCCGGTCATCGCATGCCCTGTCTGCTCTGGCAGGGATAGAGAAGGCCTTTCACTTGTGCTGTCCAGTCTGCTCCCTTCCGCAGAGGCACTAGGCATGGTGGGAACCTGCCCTTGGGTCCCTGGTAAGTCATGGCAAAAGGATGCCTAGGAATAACCAGATTCCCTCTTCTGAAACCCTGAGCCTGATCTGCTGGAGCAGAAATCCTTTGGACGGACTCCTGCATGCTTCAGGACTGTCTGTATACCAGAGGTATGTTGTAAAAGACTGCTCTTTCCTTGGATAAAGAAGGAGGCCTTAACTGAACGACGGATGAGCTACTGGTGGCTGTGCTGTTTACTGGTCTTGGAGCCGATGGGAGTTGAGTCTGAAAGGGCTGTGGTGGAGCTTCCCTGTGCTGGGCAGTGAGTGTCTGCGAGTCCCGCAGCAGAGCAGGAAGAACCTACTGAGATGCTTCCCAGGGAGACAAGGTATTTGTCGTCCAGCTGTCACCAACCACTTTTCAAAGCAAACTTGGTCACTTTGGTTGCCTACCTGCTGCCTTCTCTCTTTAATACGTGATAGCACGAATTGTCTTTTCCTCCCTCTGACTTTGGTGTTAACTGCTGCTCGCTCTGATGCTTGTTGAGGATCCATCATGTGTTTCACTGAGTGGGACAACAGTCAGATTCAGACCTTGGTGCTTCGCAGTTGCCACACATGTACGAGTCCCTCTCAAGAGCTGATGTAGGCAACTGCTGCACTTGGTTGATAAAATTGGTCCTTCAGCAGGAGCGGTAAAGCCCACTGTTTGGCCACAGGCAACCTTAAATATTGTCTCCTTGGATGACAGATGTTCTGAAAACCTGTGTACCCAAGAGAAAAATGGGCCTGTGGCATCTGACAAAGTTTGCTGTGGAAATTGGGTGTTGCGGTTCTCATCTTTGTGGGTGCTGTGCCTGGGGAAGAGGGGAGAATCCTTAGGATAAGGGATGTGTTTGGCACTGAAGCTCCAGGATGCAGCTCCACCCTATATCTTACATGCTTTAAGGTATGCTTGGGGGTCCTTGAGGGATCTGGGGTTCAGGTGCGGGATTTAGGTCCCTCAGGATAAAACCCTGTGGCAAACAGATCTCAGCTTGGCTCACCATCTCCCTCAGCTGCAAGGCCAGCCTATCTTGCCTCTTGTGCAGTGGGACAGAGTGGCTCGTGGTGGTACAGCTTCTGTAAGGACACAGGCCTTTGGGGTTTTCTGGTGGGGTTTTTTTTTTGTTTCCAAAAATTAGCCGTGTTCTTTGCTTCGCTTGAGCACGGAGGACATGGGCTGAAGACACCCAGAGAGTTCATGATCGAGCTGGCAGCTGCCAGCCTGACCAGAGTATCTTGCAGGGAGGCAAATGTTGAGTAGCTTTGAAACGCAACGCAGTGGCTCTGCATGGCTCTCAAATGAGCTGCAGCGGCATGAAGGGGAAATGCCCGGCTGGTTTTGATAGCTGGCTTGAGGGAAGGCCCTTTGTTCGTTTAGTCTTTGTTTAAAGCGGTCGGGGAAGTGAAAACCTCCTGCCTCATCTGGGTCCAAGCTGGGTGCAAAGAGATGTTTTTCCCTGCCAGCCGCTGCTGCCAAGCCAGAAATAGCCTGCTGGAGTAAGCTCACCATAGCGGCATTTCTCATTCAAAAGTTAATAAGCTTTGAAATTGGATTTTAATCAAGTAATCTTTGATCCTGGGCACTAGAGCTCAATTAGGAAGGTCCAGTAAACCAAGTTTCATCTTTCTTCTGTGCTGTCTTTTTTTGCCCCCATCTAGCAAAGAAAGGGCTGGAAAATGCTTCGGCACTTGATGACCAGTGTGTTTCGGGTTTTGTGCTGCCCCTGCTCTTTTGATCTGATAAATTCCACAGGTGAACAGCAAAACTGATCTCTGGTGGACATCTGCTCTTCCAAGGCTGAAGTCTTCAAGTGTTGGGGGTTTTTTTAACCACTTCTTTTGGTGAAAGTGCCAGAGCTCTTTGTTAAAAATCAGACAAGATGGGATAAGGGATAGATTCCTCTTATTCCCAGCATCAGAAGAAGGTACCCTGAATCCTTCGTCCAATAGAATAATGAAATAGCTGAGGATGGGAGGGACCTCTGGAGATGGGCCTCTCAAAGCAGGCTTGTCAGGACCACATCCAGTCAACCTGTGAATACCTCCAGGGATGGACACTTCTGTGGGCAATTTAAGATTGCCCTTGCAGTAGAAAAAGTCTTGTGTCTGAAACAGAATTTCTTGTATTTCAGTGTCTGCCTGTTACCACTGAGAAAAGCCAGGCTCTGTAGCTTCTACTCCTTCCTATGAGACATGCATATGGATAAGCTCCTCCTGAGCCTCAGCTACTCCCAGCTCTTAGTTGCCCCTTGTATGTTGGGTGCTGCCAGCCCTTAATCATCTTCATGGCAACCATCTGGTCTATCACCCCTTCCTCCCTGTTTGGTATCATCTGCAAACTTGCCGAGGGCACATGAAGTCACTGGTGAAAGTCAGTAAGGGCCCTCTTCTCCTCTTTTCCTTTGGGGATTTTGCCAGGCAGCAAAGGAAAGCTATAGCTGGACACCAGGGTTACGTCATTAATGCTTCTACTCAAGGGATGGATTCAGCTCAGATCTTTCCAAGTTGGTATTCAGCCTCCCCTTAAATCTGAGCAAAGACTTGCTGTCCCAGTTTACCCTCTTGATCAGATGGAGCAGAGGCTGATTTTGTTTTTTTTAGAGCTATGTTTAGATCCCGGCGTGCAGGCGCTCGCCCGTTTCTTGGAGAAATCCTGGCTTCGTAAACCCTGCGGGGGGACCAGACACGGCTCCTCCCTGTGCTTGTGTAATGGTCAGATCAAATGGGGAGAGGCTTCATTCGGCGGTGGGGTAACGGCATGGAGGCACCATGCTGCTCACATGCTTCGGTCTTGTTATCTTGAGAGCAGTCCCAGGCACTGCTGTTTTGTTCAGGGTCAGGGCTAGACTCACTAACGAGCACCTCTGTCTTTACATCTCAGCACCTGGGTTGCTGGGAGAGCAGTACAGAGGCTCAGGAGCAGGCTTGTTGGAGGTGGGTTAGGCTTGATGGTGTGCTGGTGCAGTGCTGGGCCAGCTGTGTGCTGTCTCCAAGCGGAGATGCTGCATGTCAACACTCTCCGGTACTTCTGCTAGCTGTTAGGGACAGAGGATGTTCTATTTCCCTTGCCCTGGGCTAGAAACAATCTGCTAGACATTTATCTCCTTTGAGGAAGGACACGGGAGGGAACATAATGGTCTTTCCAAACGCTTTACAACATTGAATGTCTCGATCCAGTATAAAACTGACCTAATGGCCAGCTTTTACTGTTCCCAGTGCTTTTTAGGGGAGTTAAGCTCATTGATGGTGCTCACCAGGCTTTAGGCGGCTGTCCAGCCTGTACTAGGTTGACAGGTAGCTTGGAGGGAAGCTGGTCTGGTGGACAGGACTTAACTGGCCCCGTGGAAAAACGTGTGCTTAGGGTGAGTCAGCTTCCCCTGGAGGTGATGCTTCCAGCCAGCCACAGCCATGTAATAAATTACAAGTGACATTAATCTAGTAAACCCCAGGCCAACACAGCTAGCAGAGCTCAGCGTACCAAGTTACAAAGAGGAATGAAGTTAGCTTGGTTGGTGTCCTCTGAGGGCTCTGGATCTTGCAGCTCTGTGTGGGATATGAATCCCCAAACCTCCCCAAACTGCAAGTGGTTTTTAGTGGCCCTTAGCTGAGCTGACCCTCAGAGGGAATCCAGAGCAGGTTTGATGCCCCATGGAGTTGCAGTTAAAGTCCCAGAAACCTTTCCCAGGGCACACTCAAAAGAGGGGCCAGTATTGCCTTGCATAGCCCCAGCAGCGGAGGAAGGATGCCCTCGCACCAGGCAATTTGCAGAGCCTTTCTCAGGTTTCCTCCTCATTTATTATTTTTCCCCCCTTCTTACTTGTTGCTTCTTGTTAGGACTAGTTTTGTGCTGCTGAAGGTTGGATAAAGAGCCCTACAACAAACCTCAGTCCTTTCTTGTTACCCAGGTGGTCTTGCACTCCTGGCATTTGGTTGTCAATTTTTTTGCAAAGCTTTTTGGAGTGAAGTTGCTCAGTCTCATAACAAAGCAGCAAGAAGTCTAATGCAGCTGAACACATCACATGACTCCACTTGTCCTTCAGGGTCTGTGAAATGCAGGAATGACCTGCCAACAGCTGTGGGGGTGGGTGCGAAGGCTACATCCTACTACCTGCTTTGAGGTGTGCAAGTGTTGCTTTAGCCTTCCTACAGCTTCCTGTGGCAACGCTTTAGGGCCTGGTTCCTGACAGGCTTCTGCATCTCCCAGCTTGGTTGCAGCTCTCTTGCTGTTTGACCCCATCAGCAAAGGCTGAGCATGGTGTGATGGGTTTGGGCGCTTCTCGATGTGCTGTGGCAATTCCTTGGGTGGAAAGAATGGGCATAGCTCAAACTACGAGGAGAGAGTACCTCTCCTTACCCCCTCCTCCTGATTACTTCTCTAGATGCCCAAGGTCTTGCTACTACTGGGAGGATAAGGATAACTGGAGATGTGCCTTGCTGGGTGTGTGTGTGTAGAGAAGGGGCCTTGGCTCTAGGAGAAGCTGTGGAGCTGACCAGCCCTAGCTAGCCAAACTGCCCTCTATTTATAGTCCCCATACAGCCATGGCACATAACAGGGAGGTGGTATGTCATGTCTGATGTTAGGACAAGCTGAGCGATACAGGAGCAGGAGTTTGCCTGTGCAAGCAGCTGTTCTTATCTTCTGAAGAGCAGCCCAAGTGGAGTCAGCTGGTGAGCACAGCCCCATTTTGCTACAGCTTTCAAGGGTTTGAAGTTTTTCAGATGGTGTTTGGATGGAAAGGCCTCTTATCGAGTGAGTTGTTTTCTTTCGACAGAAGAAAAAGGCTAAGGGGATTGTGTTGTGCAGGTAGAGGCAACTGGTTGAGGAACATAGAAATCAAGAGATCACCAGGGCCTGAGACATGACTTCAGAATACAGGAGATCCCATTTTGAGTTGTCTGCATGGTTCAGAGCACACTTTAGCTGCTTCTCCCTCCTCACAGCCTAGGCAACCTCTGATTTGATTTGTGCAGTCGGTCCCGTAATCTTCCTCACCTCGCTGAAAAAAGGTTGGCAGTATTAAAATAGCACTTGTTAACTGCCTTTTTCATGGTTGTGTTGTATTGTGACAGGTTGGAATGTGATTATGGGAACTAGTAGGAGGATTCTATAGAAATGCAATGTGCTGTGATTGTGCAAACCTGGGTGGGGGGAAGGAAGCAGGGTGGAAAGCTATTGTAAAACCATTGCTCCACAGGGAGAGGAGAGCGTTTGCCTGGGACTGCTCCCAAGGGCTGGTGCTCAGTGTGCTCACAGAAGTCAGCCAGTCCTTTCCTGTGGTACTGGGATGGGTCCCTGGGGTCTAACTGTGATGAACCACTTGAAAGAGTTGATTTTGCTTAGACATTTGGACTGGGGGACCCACCAGAGGCAGGGGTTATCCTTTCTTTTTTTTCCCCTCTTCCTCTTTACATTTCCATGAGGGCAGAATTTGTTGTCTGTCCCATTAAAGATATGGACCAGACGGGGGTGATGTGGTGCATCCAAGGAGCTGCCTTGTGTTAGCACAGTCCTGCTTTTGCCAACATGACTCTTACAGGGTGTTACAGATCTGTATTGGTCAGAAAGTAGCTGAGCTATGGAACTGACTTTTCTGCCTTTCTCCCTGTCCCAGCACAGTGTCACCTCCAGCCCGGGGCACGCGGTTCATCCCTCTTGAAGGACAGCGTCTCATCAGAAGGAAATCCTGCCCAGGTAACAATCCCCAGGGACTGCTTTAGAAAGATGTGCCAGAGCTGTGGGGAACACAGGACTCGCTTAAATTCCAACAGTGAGCTCACTGGTGCCAAATCCCATTTGCATCACTGTGAAAAATGGCAAAATCATCGTTAGGTGTTCACTAAAATACTCTAAATTTTGCAGAACATGAGGCATGAGTCAGGCATTGAAATCGGTGTCCAAAGGAGGGAGGGAGTGGAGAGAGGCAGCAGGAGTGCTTATGAAATATTTTGTTTCACTGGCAAGAGGACAAGAAATAATTGGGCCCTAAATCAAGGAAATGGGAGAAAAGGAACAGCAAATCAAGGGAAATGGTGGAAAATTAGGTCTTAGAGTAGAGAAATGTATACACATGATCACCTGGCGGTTCTGGCAGAGATATATGCCCATAAATCTTCCTTTAACCTTTTCCCTGCTGCTTTATTTGGAATAACATCAGGTTTGCTGACAGTCAGCTGGGTTTAAGGCTCATGGACTCCTTGGGGCAGCCTGTAGATTCTTACCCTTGAGTAGGGCCACCATGCAGACCCATCCCATGTCCAGGATGGGGTTGGGAGGACAGGTGAGCTACAGAGGAGTCTCCTGTCTAGGGCTGTAGCATGTGTACCTTGGGGTTCAGGTCAGCAGGAATGGCTGCTTGTGGTCTGCTCCTTTATATCCTGCAAACTGGTGCAGGTCTTGATTTCTAGGAGGTGAGGTGGACCTTAAGCAGCATTCCCAACAGAGTTCTGTTAATATAGTCTGAGGCATGTCTCCCTTCTAGGGCTTCTTGAGACCTAGAAGAGCAAGATGACCTGTCAGGCCCTCCATGGAGGCCTGGGCACAGGACATCCAGGCAGGCCCTTCCAACTGCAAACCCGTTATTCTGCTATTTAAAAATAAATCCTCTTTATGCCCCCTTTCAAGTCCCTGGCTTATTTTTCCTCGTAAAAATATTGAAATATAAAAATAAAGCTTTCTGTGTTTGCTTTCTCCCAGCCCTCCCTCCCACTGCACAGTGCTCATTAACTCTCCTAACGCTCGAGTCAGACATGGCCTCTGGTTAAAAACAGCAACCACCCTCATGCCTCGCCTGTTTCCCAGGAGCTGGCAGCCAGACAATAACACCAACGGGATCATCTTTGTCAGGAGATGTCAGCCCCGCTCTGAAATTCAAGTAACTTGAATTTGGAGTCTAGGGGGAGGAGGAGATTAATTAAAAAATTTTAAATTTGCTGGGAAAAAAGCAGAAAGAGGGGAAATTGCTGTTTGGGAGAAGGCTGCAGGAGAAGCTGCCTCTCTGCATGTCCCTGCTGAGGTCATTTTTGGGCAGGTAGGAGCTTCTGCTCCTAGGTTCACAGGTGATGTCCGTCATGTTGCTGCGCTTTTCCCCTCCCTGGTTTGTGTGTTTGGTGTAGCTCTGCTGACTCGTAGCTCTGAACTGCTCTCCAGGGGTGAAGGTACTCTGCGGGAGCCGGGTGTTAAATTATTCCATTGGGAACAAAAGTCTTGGTTGAACGTTGGTTTAAAATAGCCAGCCTAGGCTATGTGGCTGTGTGCGGTTTGAAGAGCAGATAAAAATGCTGTCTCCTTGCTTGATATTTAAGCATAAAGGGGTTTCCAGAAATGTCTAATGCAAACGCTGCTCCCACAAAGCCTTCAATCTGATTTTGTTTGGCTTGTGACCCATCCTGGTGGGACTCTGGTGACAGCCCACCTCCAGCTGCCCTAGGATTGCTGCCCAAGGCAGGTGAGCCCAGGCCCAGTGCGTGAGGACTGAGGGATTGCTGGAAGCTTGAGTTAGGATGACCTATCTGCTCCCAAATTCCAGGGCTTGCATCTTTTGGGCACCTGGGATATGAGGGTCCTGAGCTACCTGGAGGAAGCTCCTTCACCTCTGGATTTTGGGAGCTTGATCTAGTGTTGTGCAACTCTGGGGCTCAGAGTGCTCACTGCTATCACGGATCCCCTTTCAAGGCCTGTACGTTGGGGTTTGGCGTTTCTCAGTTATCGTAGCTCTGGAGTCTGCAGCGGAGCCCAGGTTTGTGCTCGCAGCCACTGAGGGTATTGCTCAGTGGCTGTTCAGGGCCATTATGCGGAAGTTCAAGTCCTGTCCGATGTGCTGTGACATGTCCAGGAGATGTCAGGCAAAACATAGTCTTTATTGTTTTCTGCCTTTTTTTAAAGGTAGAAGCTGCTGGAAGCTGCTGATATGTGGGATATGTGTCCAGGTGTGACAGCGCCGCTTTTTCTGCCTGCTTTTCTGTATCACCTGAGTCTCTGCTTCCTCCTTTGCTGTTGTGATGTATTTTCCCCCTCCACCTCCCCCCTACTTCATTTCCAGCCTAAGAAAGTTATTCAGCCTGTGAGCGTGAGGCAGCCCATTGTGCATGGAGAGCTGTGGCACAAAAGGTTTCCAGAGACAATTTTCTTCCTTCTTCCTAGCACAGCGACTTGGCCAGATGATTCGGAAACACAACATCTGTGAGTCTTAAAAGGAGTTATGGTCTGTTTGACTGCAGCTTAAAGCACCAGGGAGTGGGGGAGGGAGAAGCCACCCAGGAGCCTGGTGGGTTTTATCGGACCACTTGTGGTCTTGTCGCAGCTGCAGCCAAGCCTGTACAGAGATGTTGAGGGATCCTTGTGCTTGAGCTGAGGCTTCAGTTTGCAGCTGGTCTGTAGGTTAGTGATGGGCTTTCCCTGTGGGAAGCCCTGGTTTGCAGGGCATGGAAATGGCGCTGCAGGTAGGCTGTAGCTTTAGTGCCAGAATGGCTGTCATGGTGTGTGTCCACACTCGTTAGTCCTGATGTTCAACAGGGCTCAGATCTGGATGCAGACCTCCTTAACAAAGTGGTTCTGCTTTCCCAATGCAGCAGCTCTGGATGGCACCATGCTATAGGGACCTGCTTTCTCAGCAGTAGCTCCAGGTTTTCCAGTGCTCCTGTTGCCCAGAGAATTGTGCTCAAGGGTCCTCTTGAGATTGCCTCTGCAGGGACCCAGCAGTGTTGCCAGCCCTGGCACATGGTAGCTTTCAGGGGGCTGATGCACATGAGCTGTGTCCAGGAGAGGCTGTTGGGTGCCTGTGTCTGCCAGTGCTGTTCCAGGTTAGCCTACCTGAACGCTCTCTTGATGCTCTCAAGCCTCCTGAGCAGGGATGGGAGAAGCTCAGAGCTTGCATTCAGCAGAGCTGATCGGTCAGTGGTGCATCTTTGAGTCTTGCCTTGCAGCTCAGCACATTGTGGTCCAACTGGGACATAATGGGGGTGTTTCTGACCCCTTTTTTCCTTCAGGTGCTTGCAGTGCACTCTCATCTCTGGATCTGCACAGATGGGAGGGTTGGTTAAGCCCATCCCAGAAACCATTCCTTCCAGTCTTGCAGTTTCCAAGCCCATGGATCAAGTTCACAGCTTGACGTGCTCTGTGATACCTCACAGGATTTGGGTGACCTCTTCCATCTCTCCTTGGGTGCTGTTGGAGTTCAGCATGGTACTGAGTGGGAGAAGAGGAGGTGTTCAAGCAAATGGCAGGGACAAGCAGCTTTAACCCCCTTGCCACCCACACGCCCTGTGCTTGCAGAGTGCTTTTCTTTTAACCTTTAAAGCCTCTGTTTCCTTTCAAAGGTTCCTGCTTTGATTTCCCATTCACAGTCGTCTTTTTGGAAGAAAGGAGACATGGTGAGGGTTAAAGAACAGCTGCGGGAACATAATTAATGCTTTGCAACATTTCTGCAGGCCTTTAGCACCTTGCTGTGACCCAGCCTGGAACATCTGTGCATTGGCAGCAGCCAAACTGTAAAACTTCCCTCCTCCAAGTCCTGTGCAAAGCAACTGTTGCCTGCCGGAGGCATGCAGTCAGGGCAAAAACTTAAGTCAGTCCAAAAAGGCAGGCTGCAATGCAGATGGCAGGACCTGGGGTGCTGGGACGGGGCTCCCAGATGCTGATCCTTGTAGATGTCTGAGTGGGGAAAGGTGGAAAACTGCTGCTTTTGCAGCAGTTCTTGTGATAGAAATAGGACCAAGCCAAATCGGAGAGTAACCCCAGGCCCTTTGCTTGTGTTTTTACCCACCGAAATGTGTCTGAGTAGACGCTGATGCCCAAACCCTGCCTGGAGCTATGGGGATGATTGTCTGCACAGATTGTCCCCAAGGGATCCTGCATGTGTCCCTATTTGGATCATGTTTTATCAAGGTCTTGGTTTTTTGCAGTGTTTTTCGCTTTCTGTGGCTAAAGGGCACCTTCAGGGCTTGCCACCCTCATGTTTGTGAGCCATAATTCAGTTCAAAGAAGACGTGTCCGTGACTCCCATTCCCAAGAGCTCCAGCTAGCGTTTTCCTTTAGGCCCCAGAACTCGTCACAGCTGGAGCTACCCTGGTGACCAAAGAGGAGAAGAACAAACCACTTTGTTTTTGAAGATGAACTTTTTTTTCTTCCCTCATATCACCGTTTTCCTCCCAGTTTCACTGCAGCCAAGCCCGCTGAGTTTCCAGCCTTCAAAGCCCAGCGTATCTAGCTGGACAGCAGTGAGCTTGCCAAGGGGAAGTGTTCGTCCTTTGCACTTTCTGGTTTTCCGAGAGGCCTGTGACTGTAACTGATGCCAAGCTGCCCTAACCTTCACCTGACTGTCTTCCCAGCTGCTGCTGTGTTACTGCTGCCTGCCCCTCTGGTACAAATTCAGCTTGGTTCCTCGTACCTGGAAATTTCAAGTGACAAATGAGCCTCATTTCTGATTCTAGTCTCCCTTTGATGGACCAGACTGTCTGCTACCTGGGAGAGGTTCGTTGATCTGAAAGGCCGGAAGGAAGCATTACACTTTTCTGCTTTGCCTCCTATTAACACTGTGCCAGAGACACTAATCCAGCATTTGAATTTCAGCCAGGTAGCTGGAAGGGACTGTGTCTCGGCACCCTCCTCTGATGGACTATCCAGCATTGCTTCTCATCACGCCTTCCTGTACCTCTCTCGCCTTTGGGCAGGAGGGAGGGGTGTCTGGAGAGAGGAACTTTTCTTTAAAGAAATCTCTTGCTTCACAAGTCAGATGAGGATGTTTTGCTGCATCTCTGATGAAATTTCTTCCCCTCAGAAGGAAATGTGGTTGAGTTTGCAATTGGTTCCCTCCTGGTAATAAAAACAATGGGGTTACTTCAGGGACAGCAGCTGGGGAATTAGGGCTGAGTAACAGTATAGTGTAACATCTCAGACATCTATCTTTATGCAGCTTAAACAACTCATAGCCCATGACATCCCCGTAGGCTTGGTGAGCCCCGCAAACTATACGGCCATCTAGGGCACCTCTGAGATGTATCTCTGATTTTGCAGAGTGGGTTTGACTCCCTGTCCATGTCCTTATGTACCACTTTCCTTGGTGAAGAGGAATACAGGTTACTGCCTTGCTGAGGTACAGCTTAGCTATGCTTAGATCTCAGGTGCCAAATTATTTTTCTTTGGGCGTTTGCATGGAGGCATTGTTTATGGTGTTGTAGGTCTGGGTTTTTTCCTGGTGCTAGTGCCTTAGGGCTCTAATTCATGACCAGCTCCTCTTGCCAGATGCTGTACAGTCCCTTCTTCCTCAACCTGCAATCAGGGTCTTGAAGGGGACTGGAGGAAGCCATAGGTCGCTATTTTATTTTGGGCTGAATAAAGTGCCTTGCTTTGAAGGTCAGTCCAGTATCAGGCGTATGCAAGCTGCGCTGGTTGGAAAATAGTGAGCAAGTTGCTGCAGGCTGTGTGAAGGTGAAAAGTAGAGAGCATAATCCTGGGGGGAAGGGAGGCTGAATTGACTGAAGATCTGGTCTCAACAGCCACTGAAGTGGGTGAGAACAGGACCAGGTCCATCACCACCACTTGCTTTGTCATCAGGGAACCCCATAGCGGTTTATCCAGAAGCAATATCTTCCCGTGCAGAAGAAGCCACTAACCCCAATGACTCCCAGCTGGAGTCCCCTGAGTGGGTGGACACTGGTAGAAGGCAAGTTTGCTGTGGCATCAGGCTGAGGACCAAAGCTTGCCCCATTTGCCAATCCTCAGCAAGCACCTGTGCCTGGTGACCACAGATACAAAGGGAAGCTAGGGATACATGCCTGTAGCTGGCCATGCTGCCTGGGCTGGCAGCAGGCACTGCCATGGGGCTGCTGTGCCATTTAATTCTCCCTGCAGGTCTTGCTGGATGGATGCTTAAAGTCTAGTTGAGGGCCTAGTCTTCAAATCACCGGAGCAGCCACGGATGTGTGGGCAGAGAAGAGTCCTGGTACCCTGCTGAGGAGATGGTGTGAGGAATGGCCAGGCCTGCAGCGTCTCTTTTCCAGGTGTGTGTGTGTGTTTTTCCTGGAATGGGGTTTGTAGAAGCCTGCTCTTTCGTTGTGTGTGGGCGAAGCTCTTCTCTCAGGTGCATGGCTCTTTCTGCATGAGCTGTTCTCCATAATGATCAGGAACAAGGTATGGTGACCAGAAAAGAGAGGACACTAGTCTGGGAGATAACTGGTGTGACACACCTGGAGCTCCCCACTCCTAGCTGCCTGACCTGCCTTCTGCCTCCCTTGCCTGCCTGGACAGGAGGGAGCAGTGCCCAGCGAAAGCTGCTTGCAGTACATGTACATATACGGTGTCAGTGGGACACAACACATGGCCTGGGAGTGCCAGAGCTCCCCAACCAGCCGGACTGGGCGTCAGCAGCACCCAAGCAAGGAAGAGTTTTGAATGAGGAACGAAATGGGATGCAGGAGAAATAAAAAAGAGCTGTAGATGACTAAGTCAAATCGAATTGCTGTGGCTCCAGTTCTTGGACTTATCTCCAAGACAGTGAATATATACATTTTTTTTTTTTTAAGAAAATGAATGCCAAGACTGTGTGTGGAACATATACAAAATCCCAAGTGTTTTGTTAGGAAGCTGTTCTTTTCTCCCAAGAATATTCTTTGTGCAAATCCATATGCTCTGGGCAAACCCCCCTAAAGATATTTTGCAGTCAAGGTCCTCAAATACCAGAGTTTGAAGGAGAAGATATTTCATGTTTGTACCAGAAGTTCTGATTATGTGGGGAAACCGCCCTGCCAGCTCTCCGGAAGGCGGGAAGCATATTATGTTCCTTTTCTTCGCCTTCCTATTAATAGGGTTTCTAGAGGACTTGAGCTCCCGCAGTTCCCACTGATGTGAGCAGGGCCAAGGAACTCCGAAAATTCGATGTGAGAGCTCTCCAAAGAGCCCAGCCCTCTGTCTGCTTCCTTGCTCTTCCAGTGCATCCTGTGAGACCCCAGACGTGAGACCTGGTGTGTTCACTATGTGTTGGCTCACCTTAGATTCGCCCATCTGCTTTATAGTCCTGTGTGGTGGGATGCTCAAACCAGTGAGCTGCTAATCAGCCCGGATGATGGAGACCTGACCTCAGTGCTATTGCTTTTGGGTGCTGGTCATCTCCCTTGGATTGCTGGGCATAAATCTCCCTGGGAGTTTACAGACAGTGATAAATACATCAGCAAGACCCTGGCTGTGGAGTCAGAAGTGACTGTCTGAGACATTGCTTGTGTGTTTGTTCAGAGTCCTGTTGATGCGGCAGGGTGCAGAGGACTAGTTAATCAAACTGGAGAAATTAGGTGCCACCAGACCGTTTTTCAGTTGTCACCTGGCAATCAGACTGAGCAGCCGCTCTGGCAGCCCTGAGCATTCAGACGATGCTGTTTGACAGTGAATTAAACAGCAAGACCGTGTTCTCAGCTCCTTTGCTCTTACAAATTGGAACTGAGTCCTCAAAACCACCATTTACCTGCGTGTGGGAGGAGGAAAAAACTGAGGTTGTAAAATAAAATGAAACAGACCAGTCAATTTAATTCTTAAATCTTGTCTCCCTTGGGCTAATCTCCTCCAGGCCATTCTTTGCTCAGGTCAACTGCTTTTAATTAGCAAGCTTCATTGATCAGGGCAAAAGTGGGAGCTGGTGGGTTGCTGTCCAGGTCTTTTTAATTTAGAGGCTTTTCTTTCTTGCTGGAGGGATGGTATTACCCAGAGAGAAACCTGGCAAGAAGACCCTGGAATTGTTTGAAGGAGGCTGACCTGCAATCGCCTTTACTGTATCTCTTCTGGCAGTGTCAGGGGTTGGATGATTTTCAAGTGGAGAACGAGGGATGAAGGAAAAAAAAAAAAGGCAGAATTAGCCTGAAAGCAGGTTGGGCTAGCGCTGGGAATTTCTGTATGGCTGTATTAGAAGGTAGGGATGTGTGTGTGTGTGTGTGTGTGTGTGTGTGTATGTGATGGGCTCTTATCCTTTCCCTAGAAAGTCAAATGGAACCAGTATCCCCAGCTCATATACCTCATTTGGGTCCTTTATTCCATTACCAGAAACTGTTGGACCCCTATCTGTGTGAAGTGTGGATGCTCACACATAAAGGATGTGGAATCACAGGCTGGTTGCTGCCAGGTACCCTTGTGGGACCACTGTCCTGCCTTTTTAGAGGAGTTCTGGCCCTGTTATTGGGTTGTGTGGTGGTTATAAATGCAAATCTATGGCCATCATTACGTGGTTGCTGGATGATGGCTCTCTGGGCCCCTTGCAATTCATAGTTAAGGAAAAGGCATCTGATTAATTACCAGAAATTTGCTGTTTCATGTGTTTGATCAACTAAGTCATGAAAATTCTGAAATGCAGTTAAATCAAACAGAAAGGAAGTGGCTTTGTATCAAGCTATTGAATTAATATAATTATCTTATCGATTAAACCATCAAATAAACCTATAGCTCCTTTATCTGCTTTACTTGGCCATTTGGGAAGGTAACCACCTCGTTCAGCTCTCGATCCCTGAAGCACTGGTCTCAATGCCAATGGCTGCCTTTATATTCCGATCAGATCACTGATCCCATGGTGGTGATCTCTGGCTGAATATCCCATGGAGAGTGAGGCTCTGATGTACATTGTAGCTGTCAGCCAAAATTACACATATTTGAGTAAGGTCATCTTCTCATATACTGGCTCCACCGTGAGTCACCGAGCCTAAGCTGGCATTACACAGCTTGCTACTCTTTAAATGCTGGTGAGTCATGACTTTTCGGGGTTAAACATGCCATGGGAACATGTTTTGGAGGCCTAGGGCTGCTTTTGGAGCTGGCGAGGTGCTTCTCCATTATGTTGGGTGTCTCTTTCTTCTTCCATGGCCTTCCCATTCTTGTGACTTGAGGGCAAAGTGTGTGAGTGGAAAGGTAATACCAGTATTAGTATTAATAAACACCAACGTGGGCTGGCCCTAGGGAAACCTCCCCAAAGACCTGATGTTCTTCTGGAAGTGATTTTTAACGCGTGTTTTCAGTTGCTCAGCTGTCTTAATGTATCTGCCTGGCTTGCTGGCTTGAAGCTGCTTTCTTAGACCTGTCAGGGATGAGGCCCTGCCAATGTTCCTGCTGTTTGGTGGCTGGCCAAAAGAGGGAGAGGAAACAGCTATGTCAAAAAGAAGGTACATAAAGGTAGAGCTTAGCAGCTGCTTTGTGAAGCTGTAAAATGTGGTCTTGACTTTAAATCAGGGTCAGTTTCCCATTGGAGTAATCCAGATCTTTAACTAGGCAGCCAGCCAAGATCTAGGTGTGATTAGTCAGGGTTGTTATGATGCGAGTCCACCTCCGTTGACCCTGCAGGACTCCCAGCTTGAAAACATTAAGAACTCACCACCATTCGGTGCTAAAATTGTCATCGAGCCACCCCCTAAAGTTGCCTCCTCCATAGGCAGGTGCAAGAGGCAGTTGCAGTCTCTGCAAGCGGATGTCTAATTTGGCACTAGGTTTTGAAGCAACCCTGAGCTCGCGCAGAGACTGAGCAAAAGTTTGGGGCTTTTCTTATTTTGAAAACATCCCTGTTTTGGGCTTGGCTTCTTAAAGCAAACCTCAGCCCCTCTGTGGGTCCTGCAGCCACCTCCCAGCTGGTTCCTTGCTGATAAGGGATGCAATTTCATCCTTATCATTCCGGCTGACAGCAGCAAAGATGACTCATCCCCAGCACTGTTACTGGAGTGTGAGTTTAGCCTTCAATTGTGATACGAAAAAAGAATGAAGAGGACAGGTTCACAAGGAGGGCTCCATTGTTCCTTCCAGCTGAGGCTTGCTGTCTTGTGGCTCAGACGCTAAGATGTCACTGGTCTTTCTGAAATCTCTTTCCTGATGCATCTCAGTGGGGGAGAAGTGGTAAAAACCGAGAGGCACATTCCAGGTTTGGCTTTCTGCTGTGCTCAAACTTCTCCATGGTTCCTTCTTCTTCAGGAAACAGTCACTCCGCAGGTGAGGCATGAAATGCATCCGCTGAGCAAATTGAAAGAGACTGTCTCAGCAAGGGAGGGATTCGAATAGCCCCATGCTTCTCGCAGGTTGGGGGTTTTTTGAGGGGGAGGGGAAGCTTTCCAGCCTTCCTTGGATGCAGATTTCCCAGGGGTGCTGCTTTTTGTCCGGCGTATGATCTTTTTGGGTTTTTCCTTTTGGCAAGCTGCCCTTGGCACCACATGTTGCTTGAGATGAAAAGCTGGAGGGAAGCATGTTCTTGATGCTTAGGAAAGCAGCTGTGTTGTCAGATTCACCTTGAAGGGCTGGCAAATGGCTTTGCCGGGGCCAGCACCTCTGTTACCATGCCCCATGAGGGCCTCTGTGTTGGCCTCAGTCCGTAGAGGTGAAGACGACCATGTCTTCCCTTCCTAGTGGACATAGCAGTGGGAGAGAAGAGTTGACTGAGGGTACAAAGGAGGAAAAGTTTGGTTCCGGCCTCAATTTTTGGAAGTCTTGTTCAGCGTTTGAGGTTGTGTTCAGTTTTTGAGGTTGTGCTGATGTCCCCTCTGTGATGTGTCAGACCTGAGTTGTCCCTGAGCAACACCATTTCTCACAGTTCTCTTTTAGAGAGTTGTCATGGTCACCTGCTGGCATCAGCTGGTGTCATCTTCCCATTGTCCATCAGGATTTGCTTTCCTCTGATGTTGTGACCTGCTGGACACCTCCCTGGGCCCTTCACCCTGGGGAGATACTTGCAAGTGGAGTGTCTCGTTTCTAGGTATGGGTGGATGGGAATGTCTGGAAGAATATCTTTTGAAAATGTGCTGTCAGCCACTGTCAGAGCATCCTCGGCCTGTGTAGCTGGCATTAGGGTCAGAATGTCTAGCTGTGTACCAGCAAAGCAACGATGGGCTGTTTATTGCATCTGCAGGGTGTGGGAGATCTTTCTGCTGGAGAAGGTCTCTCTGTAGTGGGTGCGTGTCACTGCTGGTGCCTGGTGCAATCTGTGTACTCTCTGATTTATAAACCTGATGGTGCTATGGTACCATGCTGCAGTATGGTGGGACCCCTCCCCTTCAGTGATGCCTTGCTTGCTTTGCACTGACACATTTTAAGGGCCATTCCTGTAGATTGACATAAGGTCAGATGTTGCTGCCTCATCATCCTTGTCACTGCTTGCAGTACGCCTGAGGAGCGTGCACCTGATGGGTTAGTCTGCTCCAGGAAGACCTCCTGTTTGTCCCTTATTGGACAGCAGAATCCTGCCCTCTTTGTTCATACTAACCGGACAAGGTATGTGGTGGGAGCACTCTGACTTGCAGGCAGGAGGGTGCCCCAGGGTGCTCTATGCGTTGATGTTCCCTGCATGTCCAAGTGCTGTGGCATCTCAGGAGGATGCAACTGGGCTTTGCTCCCCTTCCTCGTCCATATCCCCTTGCCTTAAAGCAGAGGCTTCAGCCAGTCTGTGCTGGTGCTGCCTGTGCTATCACACATGGTAGTGGGTCTGAACTGCTTCAGCCCTGCAGCATCTCCCTCCTCCTTTCCATTCCAGCCCTCCTTGGGCTGCCCATGTGTCTGTATGGGGCCGTGCCCATTTGCCCTGTGGAGGATGATGAGGCTGGACTGGTCATTTTTTTCTTTTTTGGCAGAACAACAACCTGTGCTGAGGTCAGCCATAATTTAATCGAGTGGTACAAAGGATTTAGTGCACCTTGCAGATAGAAACTGCCTTGGGCTGGACAAAAGAAATACGTGTGCCGTTCCCTTTCTCTCCTCCTGCGATGGCTGAATCTCTGGTTGGGTTTTTTTTTTTCCCCTTTTCTCTCCCTGCTCCATGACATACAACTCAAAGGTAGTTTGCATCTTGGTGTGTCTCAAAATGTTACGAGGCTTCTTCCCTAGCAATGATGAATTCAGCGTATAAAACCCAGAGCAGTGATTTCCCTCAGGGTCTCTTGTAATAATAATTTCTGTAAATAAAGGCTGGAATTGGGATCTCTGTTGTAATAGGATTTTGTTTGTGCAAGGGCTGGGAGCCACGTCGCCCTGACACTGCTCCATTAATAGGATTGTGGGCTGTATCCCGGCTGGCAGGGGCCTGGCTGGCACAGGGCACCCTTGCATGGAGGTAGAGGGGTAGGACTTGGTTTAGGACGTGGTGGGAAGTTTGCTGAGCTGACGAGCACCTCCACTGTCTCTCATATTGCTGGATTTTGCCAGGCTGGTGAAATGTTTTTGGTGTATTCCTGGCAGGGCGCATGGCATTGTGCAAGAACCTGAGGTCAAGCCCCCTGGTCCCCTGCAAGGTGCCAAAGCCTGCAAGCCCTGCATGAAAGAGAAGAGCCTGGGAGTACGAGCTCTGAGCCGGTACAGTGTGCACTTGCTGCTGCTGTAACCGTATCGATCTGTGTGGAGAAATGCTGCAGCCTCTTTACCCATCTCTGGACTCACAGAACTTGCGATTCTACATGCCGGCTACTGCAACGCCCCAAGGCAGCTGCCTCCCTGCAAAGCTGGCATCCGTAAAGTACACCCCACTGCCGAGGGAGCAGGTTGGCAGTCCCCTGAATGAAGGGTGCAAGAAAACTAGGGTGCTTAATTACGCCTGCTCAGGGGAGAAGTGGGTGAGGAGGCATGTGCGATCACAAGCCTTTGGGCCTGTTAGATTTTTTTTTTCTCACCTGTTCTAGTGTTAAGAAGCACATGGGGAAGCACACGCCTGTTCGCACGTTCCTGCTGTTACCCCTCCCGGGTGCAATAATTCTTCCGTTGCTTGCTGAACAGATGCTGATGGAAACTTTTTTTCAGTGGGAAGGCTGGTAGTTGTGCTGGAAGCAATAGGGATCTTTGATTCTGGGCTGTTGCGGTACCGTGGAGCGACATCGCTGCTGTGGGTGAAGGCAGAGCATTCTGAATGTACACACCTCGGGGATATTGGTAAAATGAAGTCTTCGAGCCTTTATGTCAAGCTGCATTTAGTCCCAAAATCCTCCCAACCCAATTGGTCCTGCACCCAGATTAAGTGGGCCCAGTACTGCCCAGTGATGTGAATCCTTGCTGTTTTTACGCTATGGAGGCGAGATGCTTTTCCCCAGGTAGTGGTGAAGGCAGAGTTGGGTGTTGGCAGCAGCAAGTTGTGTTATTCTCAAAAATAACCAGGTGCCAAAACTGTTTGTCACCACTGCTTTGTGAAAGGTGTGCTGGCACTTCGCGTCTCCCTGGCGTCATGGGGAACGCTCAAGTTAGCTCTGACAAAGCCTGCACACCATTCGCGGTGTAATTAGCACCACAAGTCTTGCTAATTGCTGAGGGTTTGTTGTTTTTTTTCCCCCTTCCCCCCCCCCCCTCTTTTTCTCCAGCACAAAATTTCTCTAGTTATCTTGGGTTATCATCATGGTAGACAGCGTGCTAAGCCTGGATGCTCCTTCTGAGGGCTGATGTCAGGAATAATTACTGCTGTAGTAAGCTGATCAGCCCTTCGTTATTAGCTGCTGTTGTTGTTACCCGACATTGATTAGTAATTTGTAGCTGCCAGTGCTTTCCTCTGCCCTCAAAGCCGAGCGCTCGCTGGTGCTGTGGTGCTGTTCTGCCAAGGACAAACGAACATCTCTTCCCCCCCTCCTCCCCGCCTCTTGCTGCCACCACCCCCGGCAACTTCCTTATGTGCGCTTTGTTTTATCAAACACAGGGCTTGTGGCTGGGAGAGCAGCACTGACCCTGTCTGGGTGCTGACTTGGCAGCTGAAAGGTGCCCAGGGTTCCTGCTGGCTGTGGTTTGTGGAGGACCTCCTGGTGAGGGACCTGGTGGTGGAACAATGTTTGCGATTTCAGGTTGAGTGCCTTGCAACCATGTCCTCATCACTCCCTCCCCATCATCCCAGGGTCCTGCCAGCCAGAGAAGGCAGCAGAGATGCCATCTTAAACATTAACTTTCTCCGGAGCTGTTGGTGATGTTTGATGTGCTCATGTCTGGGCTTGGTGAGTGGCAGTAGAGGTGGGGTTGGAGGGGAAGGAGGAGCAAACACGGCCATGGTCCCTGTCCTGCTGTGAGCTGTGCAGTAAGGCCATTTAGTAAGTCAGAGCTGCAAAAGCTGGGAGGAGGGAGGCTTCACAGACAGGACCTGGATAGTTGGGGTCCTTGCTCTGCAGGGCCACCCTGTTTCACTCCCTCCGCTGCTCTCCCTCCAGTTGGGTCTGTCTCTTACATGGTTTGGCTGGCCCTCCCTGTCTCCGTGCTCCATGTGCCATCGCTGGTTTGTCTGATCCCCTAGATCTGTGGCCCAGCCGTGCCTGTCAGAGCGGGGTTAGAGAGCAAAAAGGCTGGGGTGGGAAGTTTGGGAAAGGGATGGAGGGAGGCGAGCGCTTTCCCATGGGATCTGAATCCTTTCTGTCTTGTGCTGACAAGCTGCTGGGTCTTGTGTTGTCTCAGGATCTCAGCAGCGAATCTTTCAAGCGATTCGGGTTGCCTAGCATGGTCAGCTGCAGAGCAGCATCCCAGGAGGTGGTTAATCTACCCCAGGCGAGCCTAGCACAGCTGACAGGGTAAAGGGGATTAGCTCTTCTCTGTGGAGGGAGGGGGGTGGAGGAGGGCTTGGGCTGGCACAGCACAGACCAGCCTGCCCACCCATCTCTAAGCTGTGCTGCTGCTGCTGGGAGGCAGCCTGTGCCATCCCGCCAACGTATGTAAATGTCCGTCTGACACAGCAGGTATAAATCATGCATGGGCAGCCAGAGACGGCAGGGAATGTGCCTCCCGTAACCCCTACTCTGACTAGCATCCTTGTGATGCCAAGGGGGTGGCAAGGGGCAAAGCTTGATGTCACTTCTTGGCACTCCAAGAGGACGTTATTCAAAGAGATGGTGACCTCTCCTGGCACTCGGAACGCTGCCGGCGACCTCCAGCCCCACGTCTGCGGCAAATCAAATGATGTGCTGCGGGAGAGGAGGGTTGGGACTCAGACATCCATCATCAACCCGCTGACCACGGAGGAGAGGAAGAAAAAGCTGCCAGGAAGCTGCTTCCCCTTGGAGGCGCCGGTAGCTTTAATCCCGGGGTGTCTTCTTACTCATCCATTAGTGGGTACTAACCGCGGCTCCCTGAGCAAGCACCTTAATGGCTGCCTGGCCTGGACCAGCCCTAATTAAGGCTGAAGAGTGGTTTCTATTCAAAACCCCTGTTCAAATAGGGTTTTTGAGTCTCCCACCTTCCAGATGAGATTGCCAGGGCTCAGGGTGGGTGCCTGTCTGTTCTTTAGTAGTTCCAGTGATTCACCAGTTAAAAAGAGGACTGTGGGACACCCGACCAGACTTTCTTTCTGATCAACACATTCATGGGATTTTATTATCTTTTCTCTTCCTCCCCAGACAGCTCCAGCTCCAAGGTAGCTCAGGTAGAAAGCTGCAAACCACAGAAATTAATCTTTCCTGACAAAAGCTTCCCGACTAAGCGCTGGTCTGGATTTTGAGGACGTGCTTGAAGCTGAAGATGGTGTGTGAGAAGGTGAGCTTCAAAAGGTGGAAATGGCACCAGGATGTGTCCCATCCCTGCGGTGAAGGATTGCAGCAGCATGCTGCTTGCCGTGGGGCAGAGAAAAGGGTGTATAGGCGCTTTATAGGCATGGCAGTGACTGCATAGTGATACAGCTCTTGCTACTGTTGGGAACTTCAGAGGATGAGACTAGAAGGTAAAATGCCAGCCTGTGGAGATCTGTGTCTTGCTTTCAGGCTGCTCTGTAGGGCTGAGAGGGTTCTTCAGCTTGGAGCCTGCCACCCCCAAAAACCCGTATCTTTTGCTGCTGCAAGCTGATTTCAATGGGCCAGCCTCAGGTCACCCCAAACGAGAAGGTTGCCTTTGATCTCAGCTGAGTTCCCTGACACATCGTCTGTCCTGTGGGCTACCCAGCCCCCCCATTTCCCTTGCCATGCTGACCCCTAGCTCCATCTCCAGCTGTTAGAGCCACTATCTCAGCCAGCCTTGCATAATGTGCTATTGGAAAGGATGGAAGCTGCCATGCTCTCTCTTCATGCTCGTTCGCTGCCTCACCCCTATCTCTCTCTGGAGGGCCTGCCTCTCTCTGCTGGCCAGGAGACATGCTGGTTGATGTGCCTCTCTGGTCTTGCATGATGGAAACAAAGTATTGTGTGAGGGGCTGTTCAGTTGGAGAGCAGTGTGGGCCAAAAATCTGCTGGAGAACGCCTCCCCTGTGGAGCGAGGGCCTTGTCCAAAGAGCTAGGGTCTGAGTCCCTTTGTACAGAGGACTTGAGGTGCTTCTTTGTGTGTGGAAAAGGCATGAGATCTGCAGCAGAGCTGGGTGCTTTCACATGTCTCCCCTTTTCACAGACTCCCCAGTCTGCACTGGTGTGTCTCCACAGAACAGCCAGCCCAGTCACCTAAGGATGGTCTTCCCACGGGTGCTGGGAAGATGCCCCAGCTCAGGTGGGTTGCTGAGGGCAAAGCAAGCCTTCCAGTACTCTGAAGTGGGAGAGACAGTTGCCTACACTCTGGTCAGGTTCTCCAAAGGAGAAAAGGAAATCTGAGTGTCACAAGACCCCTAAACTCCCTATCCAACATTGATCAAAACATCTTGGAGCCTGGCCCACACCACACTCCTAAACCTCAGGTCCTCTGCCCCTGCTATGACAGCTCTTTTCTTCCACACAGGTGCCTGGGGAGGGTGGAAAATCCTCACAAGTTTTCCCAAGCCGGTCCACAAACAAGGTAAAGGGCCTCTAGATGGCAATGTTTCTGTTCAGGAGGCCAGCGCCTGCTTTTCAGCAAGCTGTACCCTACCCTATCGTGCATGCAGAGCTTTGAAGCTCTGAGATTTACGCTGGGCTGAAGTGGACAGCTTAGCACCCTGCTGCCTCTTATCACTTCCTCAGTGAAGTGACTTGGATTTCGTGACCTCGAGGGACCAGTGGCTTTAGCAGGCTGGACAGCAGTCTTCTGGCCACCCTTCTCCGTGTGATGAAATCGGCTCAGGCTTGATTGCTCTGACAGCTGCCGGTCAGTCAGGGAGGTACTGGGGTTTTTGGAGGTGAAGGGGTCCCTTGCTGTGACTGGGAGCTTCTGGTAAAGGGCTCAGCATTACTGATGTTCAGTTTGTATCCTGCAGGTGCTTGAGGATGCAGACAGAGGAGTCCGCTCTCTCCAGCGCAAGTGGTGGGCATGTGTGTGGAAATAAGGCCTTGCTGTTTGGCTGGGGAAGAGCTGTGAGCCTAGAGAAGGAAAATGTTGCTGGAGAGGACTATTGCACTCCTGTGCTTAGAGCTGGTGCTTGCTACCTCTGCTACATGCCTGAGGGATGAGGATGCTGAGCTAAATGCCCAACACCTTTCCCAGGGCTCCTGATGTGCCTGCATGGACACCACATCTCAGGGAGAGACCATGCACCCGCCTTTACTGCCCCTCCTGGATTCCAGTGCGACAGGTACTTTCTTTGTTCATCACTGTGGATGGAGAGAGGGGGGAAGAGAGGCTTGGAGACCTACCAGACAGACCAACAGCTTCTGTCTGTCACAGACAGAGTTAGTTCAGGCAAAATCTTTCTCACTCACACTGCAGAGCCCTCCGAAAGCAGTCTGGGTGCTGGGTTCCCCAAGGAGCCAGCAGCCTCATGCCTGTGGCCTCTCCCTGAAGTTCTTATGGCTCCCATGGGGATCAAGCTCCCTTGGCTTCTCCTTGACTGTGTTTTATCACAGGCTAAACCCACTTGCGGTCAAAAGGAGGAAAGGAAGACTCAGAGATCTGGGGATATCTTCCTGCTTCTGGGCACTGTGAGATGCAGCCCCTGTAGACTGGAGCCCTGTAACTCTTACTGTCCTGGGAGCTGGCAAGAAAAATACAGCTCCCTCCCAAGGTCCCCCAGAAAAGCCAAGCAGGGTGGAAGGTAAGCTCCATGCTCAGCAAAGGTCTGGCAGTGAGTTCATGCATGCTTTGGCTCCTCCTTTGGAGTTTTATGAGTCTAAGTATACTCTCATTTTGGGAAGACTAGATCTGTTTTTCCGACCAGAAATAGAGACTTGGCCCAGATCTTGCTTGAACTTGCCTGGTGTAGTGATAACAGCTGACCTGGGACCTGGGGCTGCCTCCTCTTCAGTTTTAGGTGGTGGTTTGAGCTAACACCTGCTGCTTCAATCAAGGGAAGCATTGAGGGCCGCGCAACAGGTTTTTCCCACCTGCATGGCAAGGTGGAGAATAGGGAGCCCCACTTCTGAAGCTCTCCCCTCGCTTCTCCATCCCTTTGTTCTCCCCTCTGCCTGCCTGACTTGGCTGTCCCAGCCCTGGTCCTCACCTGGGACTGCTCATGCTCCTCTTTGTTAGCACTGCAGAGGAGCCTGGAGCCAGTCCCAGGTGATGGAACAGCACTTGTCCCACAGAGTGTGGAGGGGGTACAAGGTGTCAGGGGCTGCAGGCGATGCCGATTGATTCCCAGCTCTGCCACGGCAGGGGAGAAATCCTTCCTGTCTCCCTGTGCATCACTTCCCCCTGCATAAAACAGGAACAACGGTCCCTTTCTGGCCTCACTGAATCGATGCCAAGGAGGAGAGACTGGCTCCTCCTTGCTGCTTTTCCCCCGGCATGGTTAATAGTCTCTCTGGCATTGGCGTGCTTGTACCAGGGCTCTCCAATCCACCAAGAGACCTTGAACCCTGGCTTAACAGGAGCGTGGCAGCAGGGGTGGGCTGGCTGCCTCCCAGCCTCTCCATGCACTCAAGGTTTTGCAAGAGCTCGCTTTCGTCTCCAGCCTACGCAAACGCTTTCTCTGCCAGTCCTGCACCTGCAGCCCTAGGAAGACGGCTATAGTCACGCTGCAGCGGGCATGGACAATTGATTATAAGCGGTCGTAGATTACCTGGAGCAATGCTATTAAATTTAATACAGTTCTCTGCCGGCTCTTGGGGCGCAGCCTTGGGTTGTGTAACTGACATCTTGTTGCAGAGTATTTTGGGGACATTGCTAGGGGCGTGAGGCAAAGAGATTCAGCTGCAAAGCGGGAGAAGAAGATGAGTTTCTGTTGAGATTTATTTCCTGCCCATTAATTGCCCAGAAAAGCTGTGTAAACCACCTCTGTTTGTGGAACAAATACCACAAGAGTTACTGCCCTGACCTTTTTTTTCTTTTCCACTGGACAATTGTCTGTGCCCTTGCTGTTGAGGAGCTCTGATGTGCTGCTGGCAGATTTATGCCGTGTCGAAACCCACCTCTTATTGCCTCGGAGTTGATTGCCAGAAAGGAAACTTATTTGCTGAAAAATAAACCCACTGCCATGCGCCCTGCATGCTGAGATAGGGTTGAAGTTTAACAGAACAATTTGGAGCACTGACCTCTTTTCCTTGTCAGTTCCTTGTCTTCCCTTGCCGGGTCAGCAGTGAAAGGTGGGTGACCAGCTCCAAGTGGGATCACCGCTAGATTTAGGCAGGAGTGAGATACCTTATGAGTAACCCATGCTGTGATGGAGTGAGGCCACTGCACGCTGTGGGCTTGATGCTTCCCGAAGGGAAGGGCTGTTCAGTGTGCAAGTCCCACTCTGGCTTAACCAAAGCTGTGGCAAATTCCCATGTGAACATTTGCATTGATTTGGTGGCTGCTAAATTTGGGACTAAATCCACCTTCCTTGGCAGCACTAGTAAATCAGATGAGGCATGTCCAGCGAGGGGTTGGAGTCCATTCCACAGTGTGCTTAGTTTGTGGGTCAAGGCTTGCCTGTGCTGAAGAACTGGCGCTAAATCTCTGTGGACCAAACCTCTGAGTTGAAATCCCATCCTGTGTAAGATCCCAGCAGCTGGGTTTTTTTGAGCTTTTTGGGGGTCTTCATCACCCTGTGAGCCTCTGATAGTGGTGTGATATGGCGATCTTCCCTCTGTATCAACACAGAGCTGATAAGCCAACAGGGTTGTACAGTAGCCACGTGGCTTTGAGAGGCTGTGTGAGAATGCCACATAGGGTCTCTGATCCTTAGATGGTGCAGGACAGCCGCTGCCACGTGAAAACCCAGCCTCAGCTCCTCATACACGCTGTGGGGCTGTGTGTTCCCTCTGGTTTTTTGCACACCAGTCACTTACTGGGACTGTTTGGAGTCCGCACCCACCTCCACCCTACCGGCTTGCTGCCAGAAAGCAGACCTGTCCAGGCAGAGATGGTTCTGCCTCCCAAGTTTTATTCTTGGTAATGTAGGACCTGCGGTAGCTGGTAAATGTCAGCCCTCATTAGAAAATGTATCTTGTGGGTGTGTTTCTCCTCGCGTACAAACCTGTTGGAGGCTGCTGGTATTTCACTGCGCGCCTGAGCAGAGAATTAGGCCTGTATGTATGTGTGTATATGTCTATATACGTGCACCTCCTCCTGCAGGTGACAGGAGAGCGGAGGGTGTGGGTTTTAATCCGTGTGTGTGTGTATGGGCAGCTCTGCTGATGCTGTTTGTCAGCTGGAATCCCAGCACAGGGCTCTGCGGCATCAGCCGTGGCTTCCTTTTTTTTTTTTTTTGCCTTCTGTCACATTTGGAGGGAGGGAAGATATAGCTGAGTCTTGCAATAGTAGGTCAAAACATACTGCAGCACAGAAGATCAGAGCAAAAGCTTTCTTGTACAAACATGGGTTTCTTCATCCTGTTATTCTCTTTATCGAATGGTTACTTGCCTTTACAGAGCAGCTTCCAGCCCCAGGAAGAGCAAGAGTCTGATTGAAAGGGAAGCTGGGCTGGAGTGGGTCACAGCTGTGGAAGATGGGTGATCTAAACTCTTATTCCCGGCTCTGCTCTGGCCCTTTGTCCTCCAGATCTCTGCTGAGACCTTAAGGCATGCCGAGCAGGGGCTGTTGCTGCCCACGTGTGCAGCACACAGGGAGGTGGCACATCCAGTGCATCCCTGGCATGGCGAGAGATGCTTGGCATGCCAGTTGTGCTGCAAACGGGGACTGTGATGCTACTGATGGGCAGCTGTTTTGGGGTAGGTAACCATTCGGTTGGGGTATGACCTGCTAGAGCACTGGAGTGAGCTCTCTTACCCAGACAGAGCTCTGCCTGGAATTCTTCAGTGTCCAGACGTGCAGACAGCTTATTTTTAAGGTCTCATTTGAAAGATGTCAGCTCCCTCCCTACTCTTCCCCAGGCAGCGAGAGCAGAAAACTAAATTTATCTGCGTTGGGAAAGAGAGAGCTGGAGTAAACCAGCCAGGCGCTGCTCCAGATCTGCTGGGCAGGACAACTGGCACAGAGCTGTCTGTCTGTCCGTGTCTGAGGTGCTCAGGTGCTGCTGATGCTGGAGCAGCAGTCACGAATGCGCAGTGTTTTCTGTTCCAGCCCTGGGTTTCAGAAGTTCACTTTCTTGGGGTGATGTTTCATCTGACTCTGTCCCTGGGTTGATTGATTGATTTATTTACTATATGTGAGGTAAAGCAGCCCATCTGCTTTCTGGGAGAAAGGTGAGGAGTGACACTCCTTGCCTTCCTTTCCAAGACCTTGCAGAACCCCAGGGTGGAAATGGTGCCAGAGAAGAGGTCGCTATCAACTGACACAGATCAGTGGAAAGGTGCAGGGGGCAGATGTTTGAGTGGGTGTGCGCTACACTGGCTGCTACGTGCCTGAATTAAAGAGACTCTTCAATATGAGTCCCTTCCTGGGGCTGTCTGGGGGATGCACTGTGTCTGGGGCATGAGCAGGTGGGGTCTGCTCATACTTTCTCCCTCCTTTTAAAACTGGAGCATCTGTCTCTGTCAGGCTGCTGCTAATGAGTTAGTTAAACAGCATGTCCTTACTGGAAACTCTTTTCAGTCCAATTAAGATCTTACAATGTGTCAGTTGTGACAATAAAAGTGAATTAAGTTTCATTTCTCCTTTTTTATGATGTTTATTAGAAGATGGGAATGCTCATTTAGAGGAGCTAATTGTGGTTATTTATTTGTCAGTGGTATCAAGAAGCCCCTATTCCAGCGAGGGACCTGTTGTGCCAGATGCTGCGTGTGCTCATGGAAGGAATGGGAGCCAGCCCTGGAGGAGGGATTGAGTGTGTGGGAAAAGCCCAGGAGTGGTAGGCAGACTCCTGTGGCCGTGCAGCCCCAGCTTCAGGACTTGCTGCTGCTTGGAGATGCTCCAAGAGCTGCTGAAGCCAGTGGAGACCCATCTCCACCACTCTGCTTAGCAGAGATTGCTCTGAGACAGTGGCAGAATCTCTCTTCTGACTGGTTGTCCCTCTTGTTGTGATACTCTGTCTTCCATCACCAGGCCTCACAACTGCAGGGGAGGGTTGGGTAGGCAGGTGGGTAGGCGTCTGCCATGGCTGCACACACCTCTTTTCCTGAGGGAGCCAGGGCATCAGTGAAAACTGAAAGCTTTGACTCTGGAGCAGGGCCTGACAGGAAGGGTAAATTGTAACAAGAGGAATATCTGACAATCCTGTGGGTCCCTTCTGTTTCAGATGGCCTCCGTCCCTCACACCCCGGCAAAGAGGAGAATGCTTAATTCATTTCTCCTCTCAAGCTGTTACGATTCAGTGGCTTGGTCAAGACTTAAAGCTCTTCCAAGGGCTTGGGCTGCTAGTCAAGATGCTTTCCAGCACATCTAACAGGGCACCAGTGTTGTTATTGTGTTGCTGTGAGGAACCCAGGCAGGAGGATGCAATAGAAAGGGCCCGTAGGAGGGTTCAGTGCACCAGCTTGTTTATGGGGGGGGGTTAGTTTGTGCTTCTCAAAACCAGTTAACTCCATCCTCAACTGATAAGCCTAGAGCACCCAGCAACCAGGAGCAGAAGCCCAAGGACACAGAGGCACAGGGTCTGTGAAGCAAGCAAAGGAGGAGAAAGCTATGTGCCAAACAGCTGCTCCTCCTCTCCTGTCCAAGCCCAGAGCCAGCCCTTAGGTTTGAGGGAAACCCCAGGCTGTCACTGGAGGAAGGAGTAGAGGTCAGGCCCCCCATTGCCATGAGGCTTGTTGGGGTTGTGTGCAGAGGAATGTGCCACAAGCAGACTTTACTGAAGGTAAAAGGGGAGTGTTGAGGACAGCGAGGCTGGTTGTCCTCTGGGTGGCTTGCAGCCCTGTGGTGGGATCAGGCATGACTGTTGGCGGCTGGGCTCCATCCTTAGCCTCTGTTTTGGACTTCCAGGTGTCTGACTTTGAGCCTGTGCTCCTGCCTGACTCTGGACTCCTCTGCCAGGACTTTCTGCTTTATGCTGATGATGTTCATGAGTGTCAGGATCCACCCTTGGCTTTTATCTCAGGTAAACATGGTTTTGGGTTGCCTGTGGTTCTGTCTGTCATGTGGAGGACAGAAGCAGGAGACTTAGACGCTTCTACTGGAGGTGGGAATGGAGAAAGCTGTGGTAGGTGAGAACGTGCTTCTTCCCGACTCCCTGGTCAGGATCACCAGGCTGGGGACCCAGCAGCAGCCAGAGTAGATGGGGGACTGAGAGCCCCAGGCCTGGCTCTTTCGCACTGCTATGAGCGCAACACACGCAGGGTTCTTCTCTGCCCACCAACCCACCATGCCACGTCGCAGCGGGCTGAATCCATCTGTATCGGAGGGAAAGCATCCTTCTCCTTCCAGTCCTGTAACTGTTGATGTTTTTAAGTTAAAACATTTAAATTATTTTAAAAAAATCCCAACCCAGTGCAGCCTTGGTTTTTCAGGGGAGCTTCTAATGAGCAGGAGGGGTGTGGAAGCAGGCACAGGAAGGGCAGCGGAGACTAACAGCCTGGCAGAGCACTTGTCATCTTGACAACACAGTAAGTTTCAAACCGGGCTCACTCCTGACATTTGCCTGGAGGTATATTTAACTAGTGCTGGAGACACTGGAGCAGAAGTGTGCACCTTTGAGCCCAAGGAGGCCTCGGTGGGGGTTAGCTGGAGTTTGGAACAGGGAGAGATGGGCTCCAAAAGGAAAATGTGCCTCCTTCCCCTGCTTCTCTGCCTGTGTGTAGCCAGACTGAAGGGCTGTGCTCACAGCTTGGTGAGAGAGGATGCTAATGAAGCGTGAACTGGCTGCACTCAGTGGCACAGTGGTACTATCTGCCACCAGCCTGCCCTCCCGCTTCTCCCTTTCCTCCTTCCTGTGTTTGATGAATGGAAATGTGGGCTTCTCCTCGAAGCAGGAGGGGCAGCAAACAAGCAGATAGGTTGGGAGCTCAAATCGTTCTTTCCAGGGGCTAAGCTAAATTGTTGGATGATGCACAAGGCATATGAGGGGGATTTGTAGTCTTTGGGACCGCAAGGCTGATTTAAGACCCTGGGTTTTGCAGGTTCAGTGGGGTGCGAAGAACAGGGCTTTCAGTGGCTCCTAATTCTGTCTAGAAATCCTTACTACTTGATGGGGTTTTGTTCCAGGACCTGAGCCCTGACTTGGGGTGCTGTGTGCTCCAGGGCTGCTGCTGCTCTGTACAATACCTCGAGCCTTCAACCCTTCTCACCCCAGAGCTTCCAAATCACGCCTCTCTCAAACCCCCTCCAGTTCTCCCTGCTGCGGCAAAACCTGCTCCATCTACCCCTGTCCAGGTGGCCCTGCTCTTCTCCCCTGTGACTTCTGGCACTTACCTCCCTTTCTTCTGACTTCCTGTGCTTCAGCCAGCCCCCTGCCCAGTTGCTGTCTCTGTATTGTGTGCTGAGGGATTTCAGAAACTGAGATATGGGCTGTGCTTCCAGAGATCATAAGATGCTGCCTACAGCCCACAGGCTGGTGTTGCATCCACACAACGTGCACCTGAGAGTTGAAGGCATCTGCTCCCCAAACTCACCTGGTACCACGATAGCTCAGGCAGTTGTAGGTGAGGACTCTACGCCTGGTCCTGTGGTGTTAGAAGTTTCTGTTGCAGAGCTTAAGGCTGACACATAGACATTAGATGCTGCTGAAAACAAATGAGGGTGTGTGTGTGTGTGTGTGTGTTTATAGCTACTCTGGCATTTCTGAGAAGCAAGCTCCCAACTAGGAGGCAGATCAGTGCCCACGAGGTGGGAGTTCTGTGATGGGCCAGAGCATCTGCTGCCTTGGAGGGCTTTGACTTGTCCTCCTGTTGCTTTCATTGCATTGCCAGGCATCTCATGGCGCATCACCTGTGTGCAAAGAAACATCTGGAAAGGATGCAAATCTGCATTTTATTGGCCATGCAGAACAAAGTCAGCACCTTCCAGCATCAGTTCTAGTGGGAGGGGATTGAAATACAGTGATAGAAATTGGAGGGGGCCTGTCCAGGAGTCTTGCCTGGACGTGGGTGTCTGCCGCAGTGTGGGGAATGGGCTGAAATCAGGGATGTTAGTCCATGCTCGTCCCTTGCGGCAGTATGGTTTTTATCTTCCTTTCCAGATTGGCTTTAAGATATGGGAAAGCGTTGACATCCTTCCCACAGGAGAGATTTGCTGAGGTCCTTAGCTACTACAAATCAATCAAGCTCTAACTCACAAAGCACCCTATAGGGACGCAACTTCGATAGGAACCTTCCCTCTGAAGTTTGATGTGATTTCCTTTTCTTCCAGCCACATATTCACCTTTCTCCATCGTGAAAATAAAAGCTGTGAGGAAATCTGGTGTAGCCCAGGAGCTGGTGCCCACCTCCCTTGTCCCAGCCTTAGTGTCCTCCATCAGAAAACCGTGAGTCATCACCTCTTGGCTCCAGCAGCCTTGTAATATGGTTTTTTTTCCTCTCCTCCTCATCACCCCCCCACCCCAGCTGGGGTGAAGAAGTGAGAAAGCAAATAGGAATAAATACCTCCAGCCATAAAAGTGAAATAAATCAATACTTCTTCTCTCAAGCCAGAGATGCTTAATAGGCAAGGATCCCTGCCAGATTGTAAAAAATGTGTTTAGTGTGCGGCTGGGGCAAGTTTAACCCTTGGACATAAACAGCTGAGCAGCTTCTCTCACCTCTGAATTAAATAACTTTAACTGCAGAGGGCTGTGATTAATAGAGGTGCCTCTGGTTGGGATGCACCAGGTATTTTGTGCCCATGGATTGTCTGTGCAATTGCTTGGGATGGAGAGGTTGTTGCCTGGTCCCTTCTGCAGGAGAAGCGATGCTTTTTTTTTCATGAAGGTACAGCTCTATTTGCAGGTAACAGCTCCTGAGTGCTGGGCTGAGCTGGTAGGACTTGAGCTGCCCTTCCCAGGAATTAAGGACCTCTCCAGCTTTCCACCTTGCCTTTCTGTGGTGAGAATACAGAGGAGCAAAGCTCAGGGAAGGCGACCCTGTCCCAACAAACCCAGTACCACCCGTGACTGGGAAGAGCTGAGAGAAATTCATGCCCTGGGTACCTGGGACTTTCTCAGCACGCAGGTGAGGGTGCCTGACTCTCACCCTGCCCTGAGTGAGAATTACCCTGGAGGGATAATCTGTTTTGGGCTGGGGTGGGGGGGAATATGGGAGGTTTAGTCTGTTTCCTTCCCAGGGCTGTTCCAAGGTCCTTCTCTGGAGGGGGTTTGGTTATCCTACCCAACTCTCCAGCATGCATTCCCTCTCTTTGCCTGGTTAACAAAGCCAGAGGATGGAATAAATCTTCTGTTTCTCTGAGCTGTTGTGAGCGAGTGCTGAGACTCCACTTGCACTCTCTAGGATTTTTAAAACGTTTTTTTTTTCCCTTTTCCTTCTAGGACAGACTGTCCTGGCAGCTTCAGAAACTTCTGGACAGTCTTTTCTCCAGAAAGAGTACAAGACACTGGGACAATGTGATGTATCCAAGGTTGGAGTAACAGGGATTGTAGGAAGTCCCAGTGAGACATCTTCCTGGTGGGCGAGGGGAGGTGTTACCACTGCTGTGAGCTGGTTTGGTGAGACCACATCAGGAATAGTGGGAATGCACTGGCCACTCTTTCTGAAGACCGGTGAAGTCAAATAGGAGCAGGTGTAAAGGAGCCCAGAGAGAATTTCAGAGGTGCAAAGATCCCATCACACTTCTGGCTTCACAAAACCAAGGCTGAGAGGTGATGTGTTGCATGTGGATTGGAGCAGATCTAGTCGGTAGTGAGAGAGACCATTTAGAGTAAGCAGACATTTACATGAGGACAGCTAATTATGGGCTGGCCATGAACTTGGGAGGCTGCTGACAAGCAGAAGGCTCCTGCGTGTTAGAGCAGAATGGTGCTGGTCCCTTCCAGTGGACTGGGACTGGTTTCAAGCAAAGCTGAGCAGGAGGGATTATTTGATGTAACTGTGGCACCGCTTAGCAGCTGGGTGCAGGGGCATGGGGTTTCTTGCTAGTCGTATTTGTGACGCTCTGCTTGCCTTTTTGTTGGGGCTAGGAGTTCAAAGACAGCCAAGATATTTCAGAAGAGGATGGGGGTCTGTTTTCCACACAGCCTTCCTGCACCTTTACGAGCTCTTCGTGCTCCCAGCACACAGACTGCTCGTTTAAGTGCTGCCTGGCACGCAAATGTTTGTCTGAACTATGGCAGAAGCGTTTCTCTGAGAAAAGCCACGTGGTGGAAGTTAACTTTGTATTGAGGAGCTGGTGGCATCTGGCCCAGTTCTTAGGAAAGCCGTCCAGTTTCCGTGGGAAAGGAAAGCCGGCTGTACTGGGAAAGGTGATCCTAGAAATGCTTGTATATGTTTTAAGCTTACTTCCTGCTTAGAGCATGTTATTTCTCTTGCTGACCTACCTGTGGCAAACGGAGGTTACAGGAGGTAGTAATGGAAAAGGCTGTTCTAAAACAGGCACAATGTTGTTCTCCTCCTGTGAAGAATATTGCCCTTGGCTGGGACAGGACAAACAGGTTGAGATCATGCTTGGTATAAAATGGATAGGATCGGTCATCACTTGCACAAGGCATTCTTTAAGGGTAGGAGGGGAAAGGGGGGAAAAAAAAAAGGAGGGGGAGGTGGCTTTTACTGACTCTTGGCCCTGCTGTCCGTCAGGCTGCTCCTCTTTTATTTTTTTCTAATTTTTTTTGGACTCTAGGCATTCCCGTTTGGACCTGACAGTCCCTGTCAGTTTGGACCTGAACAGGTACAGTCCCTGGGAGTTTTCCACACCGAAACCCACCTCTTGTTCTCAGCCCCCTCAAATAGGCACAAAGAATGGACATCATTGCCTGACTGAGGTTTCTAAGAGCCTACTGCCTCCAAGATCCCAGCTTTTTGGTGTTGAGGTGTTGTTCCAGGGACACCAAACACCATCTGCGTGGCTTTAATAATTCGGTTCCTTCCTACCACCTCCAAACCTGTGAGAAAATACTCTCAGTAGTGCCTGGAGAGCTGTCTTTGGAAGTCAGGCCATGAAAGAGCTGGTGAATTGCTTTTCTGTCCAAGGCGAGTGAAGTGCTCCCAGTAGGGAAATCAATCTCCCGGAGAGCTCCCCCAGTTGAAGGCGGTCGCCCTGACTTTATGGAGTGTGTAGCGTCTTCCCTGCAGCAGCCGTGCATCCTGCTCCCAGGCAGCAGCATGCAGCAGCTCACCCCTGGGATGGAGAAGCCTATGTGTGTGCGTTTAAAGGTGGTAAAATGCTTTATGGAGGAAAGCTCTGGCTGTTCCACTTGCCAACAGGACAACTCCCAGCACTTCAGCTCCCTCGGCATAAAATCAGAGTGGCAGGTCAGTCCCAGGGAAAGAAACCAAATCCCATTGAATTAGCCCAGGACTATGTGCAGGAGGTGGGGAATGTTTTCCTGGTGTTCGCAAGCACTGCACCAATGCGGGTTGCTTTTCAGCTCGCCGCGGTTCAAACTGGCAAGGGGTCCTTTTTGATGAGCCCTGATGAGGGAGAGAGGCCAGCTCTTTGGTGTGACAGTTCTGTATTACTTGGGTGTTTGCTGAAATGGTAAGAAAAGACACTGCCTGTTTGGGTTGAGGGTTTTTTTGGGAGGGGGAAGTGCCCCTGTGCTTCTTCTCCAGGCTTTCTGATGCCGTGTCCAAAGGTGCATAGGCTCTGGGGAAAGGGTGCTCTTCTAATGTCAGCCAGCATTGGGATGGGAAGGCTCTGGCTTGACGGCTCTCCCCAGGACAGGAGCCATCACCCCTGCTGGGATTTCTCTGGAGGCTGGGAAGTAGCTGCCAGGCGGGATCTGGGATGGGGGAAGGGAAAGACACAGTTTCTTTCAGCATCTGAGGGTGGATTAAGTGGAGCGTTCCATGTTAGCTAATTGAAACAGTCAAAATGTCAAACGAGGCATTTCAGTAATAGTGATGTTCGGAGCTTTACGTTTTCATTTCTTTCCTCTCTTGTGCCTTCAAGACACAGGGACCCAAGTCCCTGCCTCTCCAGAACCCTCTTAAAGAGGGGCTTCAGGGGAGGATGGGGCAAGGACAGAAGCTGTTTTAATCCCCTCCAATTCCAACATTATTGTGTTTCAGCAAATATTTTGCAAAAGGATTTTCAGGATGAACTTCAAACAGGCGAATGCCTCACTCCAGTGACTCGGGGAGCTTTGCAAATTTAGAAAAGAAAATGAAGATTGTTTTAGCTGACATTTAAACCTCTTCTCTCTTCCCAGCCTGTCAGGAAGCTTCATACACTTCGGGTCAGACGCTCTTTCCCTGAAGAAGAAAAGGATATTTATAGCCGGGTAGGACCATAACGGGGAAATCTCCAGGCTGCAGTACCTGTCAGATGAGGTTACTTATGGCCCCGATAGTAGCAGCCAACCTGGAGCCCAGCACAGGGAAGGAAGAAGGTGAGGGTCCAGCCCTGGGCTGCACAGGGAGGTCTAGCCCAGGTAATTTGGCCTAATTCCTTGGGGGTGAAGGTAATCTTGTCTGGAGCCTGGTATTTTATGAGTGAATGTTTCCCTTCTGTCTTGCTGTGCTTTGTTGCCCTTGTGAATCTTGTGGAATGCTGATGCAGAGAGATCTCAAAGCACAGTCTGAATGGTTCCTGTCCCTTGGGGAGGGTAGGGAAGGGTTAACTCGAGATGTTAAACTCAAAAATAGCTTATCACGCAGCGAGGCTGTGCCTTGCCCACCCTGGGTGGTTAGGAGCTCCTGAGGGGCTGATGGAGCATCTGGCTGAAGGTCTTGGTTCCTCCTTGCTTCCTCCCAGCCAGGGCTGAAGTTAGGCCAGTGATGCTGAGCAGCGAGCAGCTGTCTGGGCTGCAGTTGGAGCAGTTTACTCCCAGGGATTAGAGTGATTGGGGTTTCTTAAGGTAAAGACAGCTTGCAAAGAAAAAGCAGCGTGTCTGGGGACAGCAGAGCTCTGGCACAACTTGCTCTTACCCACAGCTTGTTCTACACAAATTTTTTTGTTTGTGTGTCACCTCTGTTCCACCACCGGTCCAGAGGGTGGGAAAGGGGCTGGGCAGCTCTGCCGCATCCTGTGGGCAGCTCACCGTGGGGTGGTTGTGCCTGATGGGGTACCCGAGCCCTGGGTCTTGCTCTGAGGCTCCAGATACGGCACTGAGGACATTTGGATGTAGCTCAAAGTAGCTAGAAGCTGGATAAAGGTTGGTGTCAGGCTAATATCATGGGGCAGTGATTTCTGGGTGGCGGTGGCTCGTTGAACTAAGGCACGGAAATCTCTGAGCTTAAACTAGACCTGGGAACCTCTCGGTGCCATAGGATTGTGTGATTTTCCCTTGTCTGGCATGGGCTGATGTCTTTCTGTGTTTTCCCGCATCTCCCTAGATTTTCAGGGAAAGAAGTCCAGGTGCAGGGCTGGGAGATGGAGCCATGATGTGGTCTGACCAAGATTCCCAGTTTAACCGTAAGGGAGTGGGGACTCCATGGAATGGGGGTGTAGGTACCTCACAGAGCTGTGTGGGGTGCTGCAGGCACACTTTTATTGGAGGAAAACTTCTTGGGGCAGAGGAATAACCAAACCCTCTTATACACTGTGCCTCACAGAGACGAGACCCAGAGAGATCTTCCCTGGAGTTCACAGGCAACTCTCAGCTGATCTTGCTCCTCTGGGCTGTGTAGAACACCCCAAGGCACTGTGTAAGATGATATTCCAGGGAACCTTGGGCTTTCTCTGGCTCTGCTGCTGCCTCTGCTTCCGTGTCCCTTTTGATAGGAGCACTGTGGTCCTAGAACTGAGCTGCCCAGGTTTTTGTGATCCCCAGAAATCTAAGCAACAAATCTTGTAGGCAGGGAGATTTCCACCATGGTTTTCCTGCCATCTGCCCACCCTGGTTGATGTTAACAAGCTAGTAGATCTAGACCTGCTGTGCCTTGATAGAAAGATTTATTTTTAGGACCTTGATATTTAAAATGATCTGTTATAATTTCATGCTTAAATAACACTAAATAATGTTCCCTGTTTGCACAGTGTAATTGGAAGAGGCGAATAAACCAAACAAACCAGCTATGACTGAGCTTCCTTAGTATTTTTTAACTAAAACAAACACCAAAAAACAAGGGCTTGGCCAGTTTAACACTTTGAGGGTATTATTTAGCTGGCACCCTGCTGTTTCATTGTCACAGGCCAAGAAATGCAAGAGCTTCAGAGAGCCAGTGGCTTCTTGCCAAAGAAAACTCTGTTGGTCTTAGGTTGGGGGTGTGGAGAGAAGAAAGGAAAACAAAATTAAAAGTGAACTTCTTTGTTTTTTAGGGTCTGGCAGGGCTAACGACTCTGGAAGCGCCATGGGATTTTATGCGAGTGCAGAAAAGACTTAGGAAATATTCAGCGAGTTCATTTCGGCTCCTTTCATGCTTCTCCAATCCTGAAGCTTCTTTATTGCTGCTTTATGTCAATTTGACACTGCTTGATTTCGCTGTCGCTCTCAATGTTTTTTCTTATTGCGATGGCACTGCCGTGCTCGATGCGGAGCGGGCCCTTGCGCTGATCACATCCCTGACATCCCCTGTAATCCACCTGGGCTTGCAGGGGATTGAAGTAAAGCTTCTGGATTGGCATGACCCTATCCTGGGATGGGGAGTTCAGGCAAGGCTGATGTTTCCCAATGTGCAAAGCCACAGGCGTATCATTAAGATTCTGTGATTAGTTATGAATGTGGTGCGTTCCCTCCTGGAAACCTGCCTGGGATATAGGGAGTATAGCCCAGGTTTTTGAGGCTGCTGCACATCAACTCATCAGTGCATCTTTAGCTGGAAGGAGCCCTCCCATTAGAAGGGTTGGGAGTAACTTTTCCCTCTGTGTCCCTGTGCTTAGATGCCCCATGGAGCAACATTCCTGAAGATTCAGGCTGGGAGAGCAACGGTGCTGAGGCCTCTTGGCAGCCCTGTGTCCTGCTCTCAGTTCTTCCCATCCAGTGTCCTATCCTCCTCCTGTCCCACCTGTCCTGGGAGGGGGTGGGGCTGGCTTTCCCCCATACCTCCCCTCCTTCCCAGACTGGTGAAGTCCTCCTCCACCTTCCCCTCCCTCGGCTCCGGAGAGCCTCAGCTCTGTTTGTGCCCACATTAGCATTTCTGCTGACTGCAAGGATTGGTTTAATTTCATGGGTGTCATTTCCTTCAAGAAATCTCTCTCTGAGCAGCAGCCCGACGAATGCCTGATAAAACATATTTTCCTATGGTAATGATTTTATGGACCCATAAGTCATGAATTTATTATGATCTCAGCCCCTGCTGCTGATTGCTGTAAAATGCAAAGTAATTAACAGCAAGCGGTAGCAGCTATTCCCACCTGGTAGCGTGTTCTTGGGTACGCTGATGGGTTTGATTAAAGTAATGGCTAAAGTGTACAGCCCGGCTGTAAAATATTAGCATGATTAATGCAGTATCCTAAATAAGAAACAAAACTAATGGGCATGGTTTAAGGAATTAAAAATATATATATATATATTTCTCTTCCTCCCTCTAGCTATTGTTCTGGCTCATTTATGCTTTCTTTTCTGTTAAATAATGTATGGGCTTGAGGACCAGGGGGCAGGCTGGAGATGCATATTGCAGTTTCATAACATCTTAAGTGCCTGTGTTAATTTTTCACTCCTCCCTTCTCTTTCCCCTCAACCTGCCATCTCCTGTCGGATAGGGGGAGTAAGATAATCAAGTTTCCCTGAACTTGGCCCCAAGTCAGATGGGATTTGATTTGGATCGCAGACAGCCCGGGGAAGCGACTCAGCGGCGAGTTGGACTCGGTTTCTGGCCTCGCAGAAAAGAAACCCTGACGCCGTGTTCGCGTTCCCATGGCTGGGGGTGATCTCCGGTCTGTCTCAGCAGCCTGGAGCCTCTAAGTTGTTTTTTTGGGTTGGGGTTTTTTTTTTTGTCCTCCCCACATGAAGAATAACTACAGCTGTCCAGAAGCTGCAGTGCTGCTGCTGAGAAGAGGATGCTATTTCTGAGCAGTTTAGAAAAGCGGTGTCTGGAGTGAGTGACAAATTAGCGAAGATAAGGCTTGAGATACAACAACCTGCGTCAGAGTTTTCTCCTCTCCCCCCTAAAAAAAGCATATGTCGGTTTTCTGGTGTTTTTTAATGGGAAATATTGGAAATAACATGGTTTTGGGGATAAGAATAAAATATAATATAGGCTTTTTTAAAAAAAAGTTTTAAAAAACACATAGAAAATGTTATTTGAGAATGAAGAAAATACCTGATCGGGGGGGAAAAAGGCTTTTTTGACCTATATGATTTGATCAGCTCAATGTCACCCAATTCCCTCTGATCTGCCTCTAACTTTTCAGGTGTATCACTCTGCTCCAGTTCATGAAGCCGCCATCTATTGGAAAGAAATAGTTTAGAGAAAACTCCAGAGAAACGGGCTTTCCATATCACCGGAGTTCCATCCGGGCTGCTTCTATTTATCAAACAACATGCATTTTCTTTGGAGGGGGGGACTTTTTGTAACCAGGAAATTGCAGAAGGGAGCTCAGTGTGCCGATGTCACCAAGAATTGTGTTGTGTTGTACCGTGCAAATGGTGTTTTCTCCCTCTTGGGATGGAGAGGCTTCTGGGTTTGTTTTTGTAGATAAGATATAAACTCGGTAGCGGTTCTGCTAGTAAATACACGTAGCCCCAAGCTCCAGAATATGTCTTGTTGGTCCCTCCAGTAATTTGACAAAGTCTCCTTCCAGCAGCCTCCTGAAAGTACAACGTGAACAATTTTGTTGATCTGTCGGTATCTGGAATAGTCATGACAAAGGATTGCTGGGCTCTGTCAGTAGCTCATTGTCTCTCTGCCAGCACTGGCTGAGGCTTTAGATGTCTCACTCATAGTCAGTGATGGATACGATGGGTGGATCCTCCAAGCAGGAATGGGTGTGTTACCAGGAGTGTGACAATTAAGTTGTCTTGAAAATTTGCACCACTGGAGTGGTGACCACCTTGTCTTGGGAAGGTTATAGGATACAGGTACAGGGAGCTTCCACACAAGGGGAGGTTAATCAGATTGGGATGTGTTGGCTGAGTAAAGCAGCAGCTGGGAGAGGCGTGTGGTCAAGCTGTGTACAGTCCAGAGTGGGAGAGGTCGCACAGATGATTGTTTGCAGTGTCTGACAGTCCAAGTTCTGAGGTCTACCTGGTGAACTCATTAAGCAGAAGGCTTAAAGAAACTAAAATCCATTTTTCTGAAGTGTGTAATTACATGTGTGTTTCATTGCCATGTGCTGCTGTGGAGTCGAGAAGGAAATCAGATGTGTAGAGGGACTAGATCATCACGGACAACAGATCCCTGGGGATGCTGAATATAGTCAAAGGGTTTGCAGGGAGATGGGGGCCAAAAATACCCCATCCATCATTTTCTTCCTCCCTCCTCCCCTCGACAATGAGGTGACCACGTTCTTATACCCTCTGTGTCCTCTTGCCTTGAAACAGGCTGAGGGGCTCAATGGTGAAGGATGTAGCTGCTGTGGTTCCACCGACACTGCTTTCTTTCCTCAGGGTTGGATCCTCCCAGAGTCTTCTTCACCCATCATGGGAGACCTTGTGTACTGGATGAGGGAGCACAGGGTAGGTGATGAAGGAAGGGTGATGATGCTGAGCTACACGGTGGCTTTACACCAGAACCATCTGGGCTCGGAGATGTGGAGGACACCACAAACCCCTGAGAGGTAAGAGCCAAATGTGTGAATCTCATCCATGCCATGAGATGTGACAGTGCTGCAGAAAAGGGAGGTGCATGATGGCTGGGCAAGGGAAGGCAGATCCTTTTCATCTCTCCTTTAGGCAGTGTTTGCCTCATCTGCCGCAGTCAGGCAGCGCGGCTGTGGGGTCATGTTTGGGAGGCTTTCCCAGCAGGGCACGCATGTTAATGATGTTTGAGGAGTAGTTTCTGTGGGAGACCTGGGAGCCAGGCAGCTCTGCAAATCAGCCCATTAGTAGTTTTAAAAGAAAACCTCCATCCTGTAGGAACTGCTTCGGCCTTTGGAGATGTGCCAGGACCATATCCCAGACTGCACCGCATCTGCTTCTCCTCTTAGATCTTTCCTTCTCTCCTTTTATCCACCCTTTTTCCTTCCCTCCTGGCTAGAGCTTTTTCTATTGCTATTCTACCCAAAACACACATTAGCTATTGCATCTCTGCTTCTCTTGCCTAGAAGTTAGCACAACGATGGGTTGGCACTTACCCCCCGACCCCGCCTTTTTTTTTTCCCCTCTCTTTTGGAGTTAATCACTCCAGTGCAATTGAGTGTGAAGCAGTTGGCAGTGGTCAGATTGAGCTGTACATGTGTGCTCTGGCACGTACCCCGATTCTTGCATCGATAGAAATGAACAGAGACAGCTGCAAAGCAAGAGCGAGATCGCATGGCCTTGTTTAAAGTGCACTTGTGCGAGGGTGTGAGCAGCCCAAACCAAAGCTGCCTGTCTCTCTTCTGTCGAGGCGGGTAAAAGAAGTTGTTATTGGGCTTGATGTGCAGAGTGAGCGGGGTGGAGGGGGAGGATACTGCCTTTCCTCACCTCCTCCCCTTGCGATCCGCCGCCCTGTGGCAGGTAAAGAGGAGACTGTGTTTGGCGGGGAGGATTTATAGCTGTTGTGAGCCAGTCAGAGTGTCAGGGTAAATCAAGCCTGACGTTTTTAACATCTTCCCCACACAAAGTGGGGGGGGGAGGGGAGGGAGGGGGCAAGGACGAACAGAGGAAGCAATTCTAATTTTATGTCTATATCCTGCTCGGCTAATCAAGGTGAGCAAGAGACATGCCAGCCAGAGGAGATTTTCCTCTTGTTAACTCAATCGTTTCTTTGCTTTGCCTTTTCCTTTCCTTTCCTGGACTACGACAGCAGTCTGCTCTGTGGGGGAAAAAAGATCCAGCTGAACAGTGCTGGTGGCCGTAGACAAATGGTTCTTGCTCCTCCAGGCTGGCTCTTGTCATACATCTCTAATCAGGTAAACAAAAACTTGTGGAAAAACACATTTTGGCAGAGGTCTGACAACAGTTGGCTCTGTCTCCTTAGTCCTATCCAGACCCCAGACCTACTGCTAGCCCTGAGGTGACAGAGCAGTGGTGTGCCATATCCTCTCCCGGTCCCCTCCTAGTCCTCTCAGGAGCACCTTGCTCAGGTTGGACAGGCCTACAAGTGTCCCACAGAGAATGAATAACTACATCACGAGGGGAACCTAATTCCAGGGGATTTCCAGTACCAGTGTGGCTTAGGACTTGTGCTTGGTGTGCCCCTTGCATTGGCTCAGGCACACGATGCTGCAAAGCCTCTCCGTGCCTTTTACCTTGCTGCGGATGTGGGCTGCCTCCTCTCATCCCAGGTAGGCTGATTCCTTCTGGTGAGTAAGGAGAGGTGGGGAGTTGAAATAAATATGGTAATGGGTGCCTGCTCCTCATCCTTCCTGTGCCACAGTCCAGAGCATTGGTGTCACACATGGAGAGAAGCCTGGTTGGAACAGTGGGGTTAGCAGGGTGCGCTGCCTTCTGCCAGAAGGGAAGATACTGTAGCCTGGGAAAGGTCTGTATCCCAGGAAAGAGCTCTGGCAGCTTCGATGCTGTCTTTAGCCTATGGCATGGGGTGTCTTGAAAGTGAATGAGGTGGAGCCTACACAGTCCTGCCGCTGGATCTGTTAGCCTGGAGAAGACTTGAGAGAGAGGACCTGATTAATGCTTGCAAATATCTAACGGGTGGGTGTCTAGAGGAAGGGGCTGGACTCTTCTCATTGGTTCCCAGTGACAGGACAAGGGGCAACAGATCCATCTGAAAAATCTTCACTCTTCAGGTGACAGAGCGCTGGTACTAGCTGTCCAGAAAGGCTGAGGAGTCTTCTCTGGAGAGATCCCAAACCTGCCTGGATGCACACCTGCTCTGGGTGATCCTGCTTTGGTAGGGCATTGGGCTGGATGATCTCCAGAGATCTCTGCCAACCCCCACTAATCTGTGAATCCGTGATTAAGAGCTGAGTGCTGGGTCCATGCATCGTTGTCAGTGCAGGGCAGCATCATTAAAATTCCTTGCATGCAGAGGAGTGGGCTAAGGCATCAGCAGAGGGCAGGGAGCTTCTGAGCTCTGTGGGCTCGTGCTGATTTACACCAGCTGGGGAACTGGGCCAAATCTGTCTCATTCAATGAATGATCATTCAATTTTTCTCCCTGCTATCAAGCCCTTAAACAAAAGCCAATTGAAATCAATGGGAGACTTTAATCATTTTCAGGGTTATAGGCCTAAAAAATCGGATGCTTGGGGGAAAAACAGGCAGGGGAAGAGAAAGGGAAGACGGAATAAATGCTGCTATAACATCATGGCTTACAATGTAAACACACGCGGGTGAGAAATGCTTTAGTTATGATTCTCCAGCAGCCACAATTCAGTAAAGCTGCACAAGGAAGTGTGTACATCGAAGAACACCCTTCATTATGTGAACTGCTCCATGGGCATGAAGGGAGCCCATCCCTCTGTGAATCCTTTCTCTGCGTGTCCTGTCTCTGTATGCGATTACGTTCTTCGCTTTTCCATTTCGGTTAGGGCTCTTATTAGCAGTGAGCACGTGCTCCGTGGCATGGTTGTTACGCACAGAAATGTAGGAAGAAGTGCTGCCTTCTGCTCTCAGAAATGAGCAGGATTTTTTATATTTTATTTTGCTGTAGCTGGAAGAGGTGGAGGTTAGTATCTCGTCCAGTCTCTGGCTGTATTTTTGATAAAACCCTTTGTCCAATGACTGCAAAGTATATTGCAAGTACAGCAGGGTAAAGCCCCTCTGGACAGGTATTATCTGGTCTATTTTTACAGCTGAGAAGTTGTAGCCTTCAGAGTCATCTAGGCAATGGTGCTGTCCTCACCTTGTCACCTCCTTGGCTGAATGACTATGTCAGGATCAGTCCTTTCAAATCCATCCCCAGTCCGAACGCAGCCCTCCGGTACATTTGGGTACAGTTAGATCCTCCCAACCTCAGCCTCCCCATCCGTATAACAGGTATGACAATCATCCGTTCCCCCGGGTAAACATTTCATTATGCGCTGCCGCTGAAGTACCTCAGAGGGGAGAAGACCTACAGATAAGTCTGCATTCTCATTTTGGCTGTATTTGTGTGCGTGTTTTCTGCTTTAACTGCCTTTCTCTTGCTTTGCCTGCTCATTAGTTCTGCCTGAGTGCAGGACCTCTCCAAAAAATGCAACGTTGGCAGTGGGCATGAATTCTTAACGACTCCTGTCTCTAATGACAGAAACTGGGGCCAGGCAGTTGGTTTGCTTGCTGAGAGGAGGAAAGGCAGACTGTAGACTGTAGCTCTGTGCTGCTTTCTCTTGTCATGGGGGGGTGAGTCTGCAAAATCACAGGAGGATCTGCAAAAATATGCTCAGGTGTTGGCCTGCTTCTTGTGCTGCAAGGAGAATTGCTTGGGATGACAGACGGAAAGCGATGCCTCCCAGCCTGTGGAAGGTGTTGAATTTGTTTTTAAAGCTCGCTCTGGCCTCTTTCTGCTGTTCCGCCCAAGAGATTAACAACAGAGTTTGGCTCTTGAGACGAAGCTGAAAATCCTGTGTTCTGGAGTCCCCAGCATAAGAAGGGCATGGGAATGGGTTGGAACAGGCCCAGAGGAGGGCCACAAGACGACTAGAGGTGCTGGAGCACCTCTCCTGTGAAGACAGGCTGAGAGAGTTGGGGTTATTCAGCCCAGAGAAGAGAAGGCTCCATGGACATCTTACAGCAGCCTTCCAATACCTGAAGGGGCCTACATGAAAGCTGGGGAGGGACTTTTTAGAAGGGCATGGGGTGATAGGATGTGGGGAAATAGTTTTAAATTGGAAGGGGGTAGATTTCGATTAGATATCAGGAAAAAATTCTTCACTACAAGGGTGGTGAGGCCCTGGTATGGGGTGCCCAGGGAGGTGGTGGCTGCCCCCTCCCTGGAGGTGATCAGGGCTGGGTTGGATGGGGCCTTGAGCAGCCTGGGCTGGTGAGAGGTGTCCCTGCCCCTGGCAGAGGGTTGGGACTTGATGATCTTTAAGGTCCCTTCCAACCTAAAGCATTCTATGGTTCTATGATCCTGAGTCTGACCTACCCTGTACCCCGTTGCCCTCTCCACCTTAATGCAGAGAGAAATAACAAACCAGTAGAACACACCCCCCACCCCCAAAACAACACAGCAATCAACTTAAAGGGAAAAACCCCAACAAACCAGGGTTCTATTGTACTTAACAGAAGAAGGACTTCTCTCCATGGGAAGCTTAAAACTTTTAGTAATGTTTTTTGTCATTGTCTTCCATTTCTAGTCTGTACTTGTATTCAGAGGTTCCCTAACTTCTTGCAAACGCAGTTTTTAACATAAGGTAGCTTTTCCTTTCACAGGATCTTTATATTTTGTTTAAAAAAAGAAGAAAGTCTTGGGAAGATAGAATAGGTGGGAGGGGAAAGGCAGCTGAATCCTGCCTGGGTGCTGTTCGTTCTGTTTTATTTAATGGTGGGGTAAGAAGAAAAGAATAAGAAAAAAGCATTCAAAAATCTTGATTTTTTTTTAAATTTTTTTTTTTTTTTGGCGGGGGGTGTGGGGGGTGTGGGGATAATGTTTCAAAGCCAAACCAGAGAAAAATTACAATTTGTTGTGGTGAAATCCTGAATTCTCCTTTTGCTGGATCCCTGCTGAAATGTCATTTGGTGGAATTGGTTTGTTTCTGATGCAATCTCAGTATGCACTGAGAAAAATTTCTAGTTCCTTCTGGGTTGTCTGCTCCCTCTTAGAGCTCTGGTTGTTTCTTTTGATTTCTCCTTAGTTCTCCTTTCCACTTCCATCCTTGCTAATGCCTTTCTTCTATTACTCTCCCACTAAAATTGCTGCCACCAAGACAATTAAAATGGCCATGAGGTGTTTCTTTCCTGGATAGACTCATTGGGGTTGAGATCTTGGTGATTCCCAGAGCTATTGTCTCGGGTTGACCTAGTTGCCTCTGTTTTGCACATTATTTTTTGGAGAGTTTTATAGACTCATAGAAATACTAGACTGGAAAAGACCTTTGAAATAGAGTCCAACTGTCTCCAACTCAGGGTACCTCTCTCCACTTCTTATAAATGGAAAGGCAGATTCTGGCCCTGGGGTATTCCCTGAGGCCCATAGAGGGCAGTCAGATAGGCAGGATCTTTATCTTCATTGACCAGAGAGTCATTCTGGCTTTGTAAAACTGATGTTCAGCCTCCTTGCCAGTTTTCTGCTCCTCCATAGCTCAGATCAGTTAAATAAAGATAGTAGAAGCCATTTGTGGATTCTTTGGAACAAGTTGATCTTTGATTTGGAGGAAAGGAAAGAGAAAGCTAGGAGGTGTCCTGGCCATGAGTGCTTTGGGATTTGCCTTATCTCAGTCCCTTCTGTGTCCTTCTGCAGGGAAATGAATTGTTCAGTGTAGTTCTGATAGGCAAGAGCATGCTGGAACAGTGGGGTTTTGCAGCTCTGGTGGTGGTCGTGGCAGAGCAGTCTGAACATCAAATGGTCTCTGGAGTGTGGCACACTCTTCAGAGCTCTGGGGGAGCTGCTTCTACATGAAGCCTGTGACACAACTTTGGAGACATGGCCTGTCTGACCAGAACAGGTAGAAGAGTGGACCCACCACCTCTTGTGGTACCCTGATGCTCTTGGTGGTGCTCTGGGTTTGGCCATGACCTTCCTTTTGCTTGGTGGAGCTGAACCAGAGCTGAAAGTACCTGGTGATGTCTGTTCCTGGATTTGGCAGTGTGCCACCCAAATACATGAGGCATGGCCATAGGTCCCAGTTGTACTTCCAGAGCTACCTCAGCCTGTAAACCTAATGACTCTCATAGGCATAGGCTGAAGTTCTCTTAGGCCAACTCCAGTCTGTGCCTGGTGATTGTCAGGCTGTCCTGCCCATTGAGAAGTAAAAAGGATGCCTGTGGGAGGAGAGCTGCAAGTTGGAAGGCTTAGATGAGACGCTTAGCTACCCCTGGTCAGAATATTCAAGATCATCCTGGAAGTGGCTGGGGTGTGGTGAGGGTGCAGTGCATCCCTGACACAAGCCACAGGTCCATCTCTGGGATGAAATATTCAATATCTGTTGGTAATGAGGTCTTTGGGACTTTCTGCTCCATGCCTCACTGGCAGGCAGCTCCCTTGTCTGTGTACTTCCAACTCGTGAGAAGGCATGTTGATTCCACATTCCACTTGTTCTTGAGGGTGGCTTTTGAAATCCTGTCGTAATTATTCACGAGCAGTGATTGGAGCCCACGCTCAGAAATGCTATTTGCATCCAGGGAGGATCTGATTATAATTGTTGCGGGGAAGTTTGTTTGAGATGGATTCTGTGTCGGCTTGAAATTTCTTGATGATGCTTCTTGGGCAGGAGAACTGGGCAGGAACAAGGACTAGAGGAGGGTAATGAGAGGGATGGGGGTGCCGGGCTCTGGGTGTGGAAATTGCTTTTTCTTCAGAGAAGATTAATGTGGTGGGACTGTTTAGGTGGAGAAGAAGCACAGCTGTAGAAACTAGACTTACCTGGCTGATCTTCAGGCTACCACTGTCTTCTCCACCCTAACGACTTGAGAAAGACGCATGTTTTGTTGAGGATGGTTGATTTAAATCACCCATTTTAATCATGATTTAAATCAACAAGCAGGAAATCTTGATTTAAAAAACATGTTTTAATCTTGTGTTTTAAAGTTCATTTCCTAATGAAACATAGTTTCTCATTGGTTGGCATAATTTGGTACTATTTTTGGCAAAGCAGAAGGGGATGCGACGCCCATACATATTTATTGGTGCAACTGTGGAGTTTAACATATATATATCTACTCTGATTTGGACCTTTTTACATCTTTTTATTACATTGGAGAAATGGAAAACATGTGATTTCTGATTTATTAGACAGCTTCACTTTTTTTACACACTTGTCTCAAGCTATGTGAGGACAAAAATGAAGATGCAGTTAAAAATGCATGAAGAAAGCATTTAGGAAGTTTCTTGGTTGGCATCACAGAGCAGAGGGCTGGAACGAGCCTCTGCAGATAATCTTCCCCCTCCACTGGCATTGAGGCGAGATCAATTGCACCTTTCCCCTCCGTACACGTGTTGGTTTAACCTTTCCCTAGGTGCCCCCAGTGAAAAATCCTGCCACTTCCACAGTATTTGTTCTGGGGAGAAAGTTGGTAGGGCTTTGTTTCCTTTTTTAAATGTCTAAAACTTAAGCTTTCGTTGCTCCCAGTTAAATTATTTCTTCTTCTCCTGCCACTGTGAACACAGAGAACAATCGACTGCTGTCTTAATAACCTGCTAGCTACTGGAAGATTGTTATGCCTCCGTGCCTCAGTCTTCTTTTTGTTTTTTCCTAGTTCATTTAACCTTTCTGTGACGGTTCTTCTTCTTCCTAAAGCTGTGACTGTTCTATTTCTTTTCCCCCGGACTGCCTCCTGTTTGTGGGTTTATTTTTTTCACATCTCCTTCTGCATCTGCAGTGAAATGGCTTTGAGGATGCTTCCAAAGGAGGACTGGCTTGCCATGGCGCGTAGGCAAACTGCGGAACTCATTGCTACGGGATATTGCAGATGCTAAAGATTAAATGGGTTTGGGAAGCAGGTAAATGAAGTAAGGAAAGGTGTTCCGGTAGGCCTCGTGAGAGTGGGATACACGAGGCACAGAGGGAGGGGTAAAATGCTCCTCCTTGGTCCTGCAGTTTCATCGCTGGTCTTGGGGTGCCACTAGCCCCTTGGGGTCACACTCCCACCAGTGCGCTGCTCTGCATCCATGCCATGCTGTTGTGATGTACTGGGAGCCTGTTCCACTACTCTGCTTCAGAGAAGTGCTGGGACATGCCTCTGTCTTCCCTCACAGAGCTTCTCTTTGTATGGTCTTTCCAGCTTTTGCCCTCCAGCTACCTCGGACTGAAACCATTGGGAGCCAGAGCCTCAGAAAACCTGGGTGGAAGCAGGGGGTGTATGAGCTTCTTGGGATTTGCATATTAACCCAGAGGCAGTTGGAGTAACATTCTGCTCTTTCCTATGGCAAATAAGGGTTTTTGGGGAGTGGTGGGAACTTTGCTGGAGCACGATGGTGGTTAATGCTATCCGAGCCAGGCTGTGCTAGTGCTGTAAACAGCCCTTGGGAAGTAAAAATCTCTCTCTTCTCCAGAATGTACTGGATTCGACAGCTCTCCTTTTATCTCTTCAGAAAGTGCTGAAGTGTTTCTAGCTGCTCTTCAAAAGCAATTCTGCACTGCCCAGAGGGGGCTGTAATTCACGTGGGGAGCCAGGAGAAAATGATGCTACTCATCTCAGCAGAAGTGTGTAAACCACTTAACTCCCAGCTTCAGCTCCTGAGCAAGATTTAAATGTAAGGATGGGAACGTGGTTACAAGGACTCTGTGGGTCACCAGCGGGGTAAGGGTATGCTAGGAAGCCATTGCTTTTGGAAATGCAAGGTTTGAGGAGAGTGCTGCTTAGTTCTGTAGCACCTTCAAGGGTGTTCAAAAAAGGTAATTGTAATTTTTGACTTTCCTGTTTGTTGGGATCTCATGATGCTCTGTGGTTGCCATGAGAGTGCCCTGTTATTGAAGGTCTTGAGAGAACAGTCCCTCTTTGCTCCCATCTGTTCTTGGGCTTTCAAATTCCTTTTTTTCCTTTTCAGTTCACCTTATGGAGGGGAGAACTCTCTGGAAAGACTGCCTGGGTTTAATTCTGCTGAGGCCACTAGAGAACAGCACAGATGGGGTAAGTCCACTGCTCCTTGCATGAGAATGAGGATGGGAGATTTAGAGTAGACATTGAGAAGAAATTCTTTATGACGAGGGTGAGGAGGCCCTGGCACAGGGTGCCCAGAGAAGCTGGGACTGCCCCTGCATCCCTGGCAGGGTTCAAGGCCAGGTTGGATGGGGCTTTGGGCAACCTGGGTTAGTGGGGGTGTCCCTGTGCATAGCAGGTAGTGGCACTGGGCCTTTAGGATCCTTTCCAATCCAAACCACTCTGAGGAAAGCTGGGTGGGCTAAGGATGGGCAAAGCAAAAAGTTGCTTGTTATCTCCCAAATGATGCTCAGAAGAGGAGAATGGATCTGTAAGGGGCTCGTTGCAGGCATTACACCCCTTGCACATGAAAAATTTTTGCACCAAGCCATCTTTGTTTCAAGAAAAAATAAAGCCCAGCAGTATGCAAGCTGCCGGCTTGCGCTTGCGTCCTCCTTGGCATTGGTGTGCTTGGCAGTGTCTTTGCTTTTGCTGAAGGAGCAGAGATTTGCTTTTAACTCTTCCTGCTCTGTGAAAGCAGAGAGCATGCAGAGGAGGAGTAGGTTTACTTTCTGCAGGTTGTCAGGGTGTGGGCACCAAAACCCATTCTTCCTCTTTTAATCTTGGGTGCTGAAAGCTCTTATAGGACAATTTATTTTATCCACTTCAGTATCCTTATCTCTGCCCCATTGGCACCCAGGCAGTTGGGCAGCCAGTTGTTGGGCAGTGGGACATGACTCCCTTTCTCAAGCCCGGGGTTTAGCCATAAGGTTTTTTGGATTAGAGATTTAGTTGTACAGACAACAGAATCCTCTCTGTAGCTGTGTGGGGAACATGCAGCTGCGGCTGCAATAGCCTTAAAGTATGAATGGCACAGGGTGAGGAAAACATGATCAGCATCGTTTTGCTGCTGCCTTGATGGCCTGTCTGTGCTCCACACCTGACCTGAGGACACACATGAGAGCAATACAAGATGTTCGGCCCCTTGTTGTTTTGTGTCTTTTCTTTGCCTCTGGCCTGAACCTAGGTCTTCTGGTTGCTAGTCCTTGCAATTTTACTGGTAGCCCTCCTGGTGATACATGTCATGTTGAACTCCCGTGTCGTGGGAGCATGTGACAGAGAGAATCACAGCCCGTATTTTAATAAAAGTTAATATTCCTCTGCCTCCATAAAAATATCGATGTGAGGCGACACAGCGGAGCCCTGAGGCCTGGATAGGAGAAGGTAGAGGGAAGATCTCCCCCCAGGGTGTGTGTGTCTCTAAGTCTTTCCTGGTGCGGGGATGTGGACTCCTGGTGTCATTGGATTTTCCGAGGCCGCTACGATGGGGCTTGCTGGGGTGAACTGGGGTTTGAAGAGAATTGAAGCTGGCTGTGAAAGAGAAATTCATTATTGGAGTTGTCCTCCAGCTTCATACTAGATTGGTTTCTGCATCTTCTTTGCCAAGGGTAGAATAAATTGATAATGGCTTTAAAACTCAGTGCAGTTCTTCTCCCATGCCTCCAGCTTTCCCAACCACTTCCTTGCTCCCCTTCCACACACCCAGCACAGAGCCCACCAGTAACCCAGCGGCTCATCACCCAGCCACTTAAACACATCCTCCTCTGGTGCCTCTGTCCTCTGCCCCTTCCTACAGCATCCGTGACTGTACAGGCATTCATGGCAGACTCCTTTCTGGAGCCAAGGGCAGTTGGGTCAGCCCCTCCTGTGTATGGTGCTCTGTTGCAGAGGGAACTACTTCTCTTTTTGTTAGAGAATGATAAAATACTCCAGCACACACAGTGGCACCGCCACACAAAGGAGTTGATGGTCCCTTAGGCCTGGAAGTGATCTGAACCCTCCCCTCTGCCTCCACGGACCCCAGGATAATCCAAGTTGACTCTATCCCGTATTTTACACTGGCTTAATTACCTTAGTGGGTCCTTGTGGGCTGCTGGTGGCTAGGGAGGTGATGATGCTTTGTCTGAAACCCAGAAAGGGTCATTAAGTCAACCAGTTTGGCTGCTTGCATGACTAAGCGAGAGAGCCCCAGAAATGTAATGGGCTGCTCGCGGGCAACAGCTCGTGCTTGATATTTATAGCGAAATGGCGCTTTGAAAAGACCCTAGATTTATTTTTTTTTAGGCTCTCCTGCTGTTCTCTCGTTAAGGCTGAGCCTTGCTGTTAATACAGGAAATGCAGGCATCTCTTCGCAGCAAAGGCAAATACAAAACCCCTTTGCTTTCCTTCCCGTCTTGTCAGGAGCACCCCACTGTTCCCCTCCGCTGCCTTCCAGCTCCAAAGGGAGTGGATTCTCTCTGCTATCCTCCTGACTTAGAGCACAACCCCTCGACTGGTTGCTGAGCACGTCTGTGCAGCTGCGCTGTATCCCTTCGGTCGGCTTTTAATAGCGAGTGGAAAGAAGAAAAAACAAACACCACAACGGTTTGGGAGAGAAGGGGGGAGAGTTTGGAAGGCCCTGGGGTTAAATCTCTGTTGCTGTATAACCTTGGAAAAGTCACTTGTGTGCATCTGCTCGGTACCTGCAAGCGTGGCCTCTGTCTGTATCGATGCAGTCTGGTCGACTCCTTTAGTATTAAACAGTGGTTGTGTCGCTTTTAACCATGGTCCATCTGCAGAGGAAAATATGTGGGTGTTGAAACCAGGGTCACTTTGAAAGCAGGCTTCAGATGTTTGTGTTTCTCAGGTGCTTTCAGTGATACGACCCACGCTTTATGTTGCAGGCTGGAAATACTGCAAAAGGCTATTTTGAGCCCCGCTAGCTTTAATTTAGATCCAGGCTCCTACTAGTCCTCACAAAATGAGCCTGACACCCTGCACTGTGCTGTTCTAGTGAAAATGCATTTCTTCAGCTTTTTGGCTGTGCTTTGGATAGACATTTGTGTTCCGAGCTGTGCGTAATCTTTGCCACCAAAAGGATGGGGGCTCTGGCTCTGCAGGGCTGGTTGGATTCATGTCAGAATTCTGCTTTCCTTTTCTGCTCTGGAAAAGCACTGGCCGGGTGAGCATCTCTGATGAGAAAATGCTTGGTTAAAAACTCAGAGGGACACTCCACAGTGAACCCATGGGAGAATCCATTTCCCAAGTCTCCTCCTCTCTGCAGGGGCTATTAAGAGATTCATTTATTCTGCTCAAAGCCTGCAGGTTTATAAACACAGGCTCTTTTCTTCAGCTGAGTTGAAAGGAACAACTTCCATTTGATTTCCTTTGGGACTGGAGCTGGCTGTCTCTATTCCTCAGTTCAGGAGCGTAGCAGGGGAGAGGGAAAAACCAGGAGAGCACTGAGAGGGTCTTGGTTGGTGCTGGACTAGGAAAACCTGCATCAGGGTGAGAATGGATAGCAAATCTTGTGATTGCATCCCTAGTAAAACTTGTGCTGCTGCTGCAGCGGTTCCCTGCCAGAAGGATTAGCCCCATTAGAGCTCTTGCTGCAGCATCCCTGGCGCAGGTGGGTAGATGAAGGAGGGGGCTGAAGACATGATTTGGCTCTTGGGCTTAGGTTGAACTACTTGGGTTTGGAAGATGGGGGCTACAGGCAGCTTTCCCTGGGATGGTACATCACTCGGGAGAACATGGTGGCATTTCAGGGGCCTCTGAGTGTCACCAATATGTTCAAGGTGGCTTTGGGCTCATGACAGGAGTTGCTATCCCAAGGAAAACTGCAGTGTCTGGGAGACTGCAGAGCTCCTTGCAGAACTAAGACTGGAGAAAACAGGTGTTCTGGCTTCTCTTTCCATTTCATTGTTTTTTGGTTGGTTGTTTTTTTTTCCAATGCCATGCTTAGGAAGATGCAATACTCCTAGGACCTGTTCATGTCTGAGGCTTCTTGGTCACTCTGTAGCTGGTGAGGTCACTTTTACCCTGCAGAATGGATTGAAAAGCTTTTCGCTGGAGTAACTTGCCCTCCTGTGCAGGGATTGAAGGGTTGTGCTCCTTGGCTCGTGAGACAGAATGACTGCAGTTGCTGTGAGAGCAGGAAATCATCTCTGTAAAGCTGTCCAGAAAGCCTTGAGTTCAGGTTTGAGCCTTGTGTTTCTGGGAACATAAAAGGAGCCATGGAAACTAAATATGGGTCAGAGCACCTGCAAGTGGGAAAAATCAGAGGGATTGCAGAGTTACCCTAATTTCTCCGCCTTTGGGTTTGCTGTGCTGGTTTCAAACCTGCCTGGGATCCTAGGCTCTGAAGGAGTGTCTGGGATGCCAGTGAGGAAGGAATTCTCTGAGAACGGTGGCAGGCAAAGGACCTCACCTAAATGCTGGTTCCAGGAGGGCCGTGTGCTGCTCAGTCCCACACGTGCTGCGGTGTTCCTGACCCCTCTCTGGGCTCGACAGGAGAAGAATGAAGTTTTACATCCGTTGTTGACCCAAAACTTTGCTTCTCTCTGCTCCCTTATCTAGAGGATTACTCTGTGTGGCTCCACGTGCCCTCAGGAAGGATTCAGCTACTCTGCAGTCCTCAGCTTCATCACAGGGAAGCTTCCTCACCTTGCTGCTGCCAGCATGCTTTTGGCGACCCTGGGTGTCCCGTCAGCTGTTACAGGCCATTAAAGGATTTGTTTCTCAGTGTATGAAAAGGCTTAATTCAATTCTCATTCTCTTCTGGCATTCCTCAGAGGTGAGTGCGTCCCCTCGGCATGAATCCTCCGATGCTGCTAATTGACTTGAAAGTAGCTTGTGTCTCCTTGGAAATGTCACCCAGCCCTTTTCAAGTGCAATTCCAGGCAATCAGGATCAATATGCTTCCTTAGCTAAGGGTATTAGCACATGACTGACAGCCCTGCAGCATTAGCTTATTCATATGGACTTCCAGATGCTCATTTTTCTTCCCTGTCTCAGCCCTGGTCCCAGGAAGGGGGACAGTTTGGAGCAGAGCCATCCCCTGAGCTGGGATTGTTCACAGAGCACTGCAGGGTATGATGCTGGCTCTTCTGTGCCCGTCCCAAATCTACGAGGTGCTGTTGTCCCCCATCTCCTGGGTAAAATCCAACTGCATAGTCCCATCCACTAGTTCATTGCTTCGTGGCCTCGAGATGCCTTGGAAAGGCAGAGACTGAAGTTTCTTGCCTGGGTAAATCAGTGTGGCACTTTTTGATGTGCGAAAGGGTGTCAGCATATTTTTGTATCTTTGTAAAGAGAATACCACCTATGTAATGATCTCTCCTCAGGTCCCTCCCTCCTTGTCCTCCTGGGAAGGCTGCAGTCCATGGCAGAGAGCTTCCATTACTTCCCTCGTCGCGTGGTCATGTTGGGGTGGTCCCGGTGCCCAAACCCTTTGGGTTTTGTGTTATGTCTTTCAGCATGTATCCGTTTTCCTGCTTTCATTCCTTGGAAATGTTTTTAGTTTATCTTCCCAGCAGCCCTGTGAGGAAGGAGAGTGCTGCTGCCTTGGCTTAGAGGTAGGGGGTGAAAGCACCAGCACGTTAATTTAGAGAAGGTTGCAAAAGCACTTGAGGCAGCGCTTCTGCGAGTGAATTTGATCCAGGCCGTGGTGTCCTCTGCTTTTCTTGCTTCCCTCTCTAATAAGGCTGCCACAGCTGATGCACCCACACTGTTCCTCTCACTCTTGCATCCCCTCTGCACCCCAAGTGTGCCTTTTTCCTTGGGAAGCAGAGGGCACGTTACCCCCAGAATGGGAAACACCGACTCAGGGGACTTAGGAGAAACAAATCGGGAGCAGATCAAAGAATATTTCAGCTTTTCAAAGGAAGAAACTGAGATGCTGAGAGACCAAGAGCCATGTCCTAAGCAAGACTATGTCTCTCAGACATAATTCTGGATGCACGTCACCCTGCCCTGCAGCTAGCAGTGCTCCCAGCTCTCAGAGCTGCTCCCTGGCATCTGTGAGTCTCAGAGCCGCAAGGAAAAAATCCTGAAGTTAGCTCTCAAGCTGGAAACATTCACATACAGAGGAAGGGGGTGTGCTGCACCGTGCTACTGGGAAAACTTTGAGGGCTTCTCCTCCAGGCTGTGAATTTGAGTGTCTCCCTTACAGGGCTGGTGAAGTCATGTCATCTGCCATCACCTGGGATTTGTAACCGCTGCTGAGGCAGAGGTGAGGAATCTGTGTCAGGAAGCTGCTGACAGCATGTTCCCAAAAGGCACATCAAGAGATAAACAAGAATAGCTGGAAGTTTTAAGCTGTGGGGCTGCCTGGATCCCTGCAGGTGCCTCTCTGAAATTTTGTCCCCTCTGAAATGAGTCGGGAAGGAGTTAATGTGCGTGCCCTGTGAGACAGCCAGAACAAGTGCATCCAAAACTGTGGCAATCAGAGGCAAGCAACAATTATTAACGCCTCAGCATTTAATGTGGCAGATCACTTACACCCCCAGCTATATTGTGTGTTCAATTCCAGAACACTCAGAGTTGTCAGTCAGCAGGTCCATAGATCATGGTGACCTTAGCATCATGTCAAGGGACTTCGCTCCATCAGGGATAATGAACATCTCCCACTGCTTTCTTCCCATCATTCATTTGAGATCCCAAAGTTCATCATGCAAATGACAAACAATGTTAATTTTCTGCAAATAATTCCTCCAGATGTCCACGGGATTCCAGCACTCCTCGCCCAGATCAGTAAAATATGTTTGTCTTCCTCCCTATAATTCATCACCAGGCCCACAAATCTCCCCAAACTCTCTATAAACAAAGCAGGAGGCAGAGCACAGAGGATAATAGTTCACCACAGATGTGTCTTGTGGCCTGTCTGTGATGTAGGCGGGGAAAGGGGTGGTGGAAAAGGTGAAGAAGTTTCTTCTCAGGTGAGCTGACTTTGACCATGCTTAGTCCTGCAAATCCAGTGCAATGGTCTGAGCTGAGCATCACAAACACAAAGTAAACATGGGAGGAGAAAGACTGGAGGAGTATTTCTGGGCTTAAAATGTAGCTCTGGCACACAGGAATGGCTAGATCTGGAGTGAAACCTGCTGCAAACCTACTCTGCATTGCTAGGGGATTCTCCATCAGATGGTTGGGCTTTATTGTGGATCTGTATCAAGCTGTCTTTTCCAATGAGTGCTGAGGAAAACAGGCAGTTTGATTTCTTCCAGCATCTCTCAGCTCCCTGAACTCCAGATGCAGCCCAAAATGTATGAAGAACTCAAAGCCAGGGAAGTTTGAGCCACAGAGCATAAGTGGTTTTAGCTTGGGCAAATTTGAAGGGATTAGGTCCAACCAACCTATCTGGAGTAGGGTGGGCCTGTGCTGAGGCAGCCAATAGAATGACTATTTTTTATTCGCACAAGAGGTCATCAGGTAGCCAGGACAAAAGTCTGAGGAAGATGGTGTGATACCTGGGCCTCCTGCCCATGTTTCAAGGAAAGTAAAGTTCAGGAGAGTTTGGAGACACTCAGATTGGCTTCAGGCTTGAAGAGCTTCTGTACTTGTGTTTTATTTGGTTGGATATATTAAAAAATATATTTTAATTTGGCTATGTAAAAATATATATGTTATTTTACTTGGTTGAACATGGGCTTCCCAAAAGTCTTTCTTCTTTATCTGCTAAGAGCTCTTGCCTTGCCTTGGCACCCATGCAGTGCTAAGAGTCAGTGTAGGGACTCAGCCCTGAATTACAGCACAGAAGCAGCCTGTCCTGGAGATGGGCCTGTTGCAGTGCAAGGATGGAGCCACCAACTAAGAGCAAGGTTTGCCTGTGCTGGGGAAGAGAGCACCCAAGACTCCATGGGAGGCCCTGAAGGGGACCCTCTTGCCAGTGGCGCAGCGGAGCAGTGTGATGGGTCAGAGTACAGTTTCAATGCTCTTGGAGCATCCTCTTGACCTCAGCCTGGGCTTTATGTTGGCAGGCAGGTACTGCTGCTCCACTGTTCTCAATCTGTTTGCCACAACTGTAGCAAGACCAGTTTTGCTGCGGCTTTTTCCTCTCCATTGCCCTGGCTCCTGCCAGCCCTCAAAGCACACACCCGCTCCCTCCCCTGCCAGCATTGTCACACTGGAAAGGTTTTTAAAGGTCCCTCTAAGTGGCAGCTGCTGTGTGGCTTTTTGTTTTTTGTGTGTTTTTTATGATGAGTTGGAAATTAATTTCTTTTCCGCTGGCGTTGGACTATCTGTTCCCTGTGTCACAGTGCAGAATGAGCTCGTAACTCTCTTGACTGCCTCGTGGCTGAGTTACGGGGTCTTCTGTAGTGTAGCCCAAAGGGTTTAATTTAACTGCGGATGTTTTGAAGGAAGCAGTGGAAATCTGACAGCTGGCTAGTGCTTTTGCTGTCCTTACACTTGGGAAGCTTTTCCTAATGTATGACTGTATGGTCCCTTGTCTTACGTGAAGCCTCGGATTTCTTGTCCTTTATGCAACGGAACTGGGAACAGGGTTGGTTCCTTCCCCCCACCCCCACCGGGTTGGTGTGTCCCCCCACTGCCCCTTTCCATTTTGCTTTTCCTTTTTGCTTGTCTGAAGACTGTAAGTGTGTCTCCATCCTCTCTAGACTGAGCATCATCAAATACTTTCCATATCTTCTTGCCAACCATCTCCTATAGATTTCCAGTCACTGTTGTCTGCCTCCTTTGGACTATCTCCAATTGCTCATACCATCTCGGAGCTCAGCATCCCAAACCGGACAGCATGTTCCAGCTGAGAGTCTAACAGTGCAGAAGTCATGTGAGGATAATTTGGACAGCTTATGTGTGACATCTTTTTCTGCTTTGATCTTGGTTGCCCTTGGCATGATCTTGAACCTGTTTGGGGCCACGTAGGGTGAAATGTCACAGTTATTGTCTAGGCCACCTGTTGTTGTCTCCTTGTCACCACGCGCAGGCACTAATAAGACCATCTGTTGTAGGAACCTGTGTCTCAAATCGGGGATGCTTGGGTGAGCTGATGCGAAAGGACAAAAGATGCGGTCTGCTTGCAGGAGCTGAAGCTTTTTAACCCCCCTGCAGATGATCTCCATATAGGCTTCTTTGTGGGACTGTTTACAGGGTGGCTTAATATGCGTGCGATGCCTATTAATATGCAACTTGTGTTGAATCCCACCTTGGCTGATTTGCCATAGCTTTCCCAAGTGTCTGCTTGCAGATGGATCAATGCCACGTGGGCTGCTTGTCTGGCGAGCCTGGAACAGGCTAACTGCATATCTATGCTGCTCCAAAACTCACTTCCTGGGTGGCAGCAAGTGGGAAGAGCCATTTGCAAGCTCTGCCTGTCTACAGAGCTTGGGCCCAGGCCCTGGCCATGATACCAGGGCTCTGCTGCTGGTTGAGTGTTTCTACTGTATGGGAAGAAATTGGTGCGGTTGTGTTTACTGGAGCACTCTTCTCGGGGCTGTGGAGGACCTGTTGGGAAGGAGACAAGTCCTTGCTCTTTGCCTTTTTGTAATTTCTCCTTACAGCCATCACATGACTCATGGTTGGGATATTTTTTGAGTAATCACATCTTCACAACGCTGCCATGACACTTTGTCCCTGGCAAGGCAATGTCTAATTCTGTAGTACTGGCTTGGTTGAGTGGGTCACTGGTTGTATTGGACTTGTGTGAAGGACATTATACAGATCCAAGTGCACTTCAGGGGCTGGGCTGTGTCTCAGGCTTTTGCAGGAGGGTGATTATATTTCCTCCAGCTTGACTTTGGGGTGTGGAAAGCCAAACCAAAGCATCTAGTTGCAGAGCAGTATGGCCCTAACGGTTGTGAGCAGGAGGGGATTTGATCCCATGCCAGTTGGTTGGCTTATTAGCTAGCCTGGCCAGAGGAAGAAGCGAGGGCAAGTCCAGCCAAAGGCTGGAAAGGGCAAGTTAGAAACCTCAACCTCTGAAAGGAAGGACTGAGGCCTTCAGGTTGGTCTCCTGCTTTGCAGGACTAGGCCTAAACTTGAGCGTGGTTCTGACAAATCCTGAAGACCTTATGGACCTCCAAGTACTAGAGATGGAAATGCGGGTTCAGGGTGATGTGCAGGCTCCTCAGGTGATGCTTGTGAAAGCATGAGGTGTGCTGCCTTTGGTCATTTCCAAAGAGGCAGAGGTTAAATAAAAGAGAACCTGCAAAACCTGTCATGTTTCTCTGGCCTTTACCCCAGGGTCTTGTAGGCAGTCATCTATTTCTGCCTTCACTTGGACAGTGTTTGCAGTCCAAATAATGACAAGTTCTGTGGGACAGCCCCCACTTCAAACTTGTCTCCTGGAGTTGGACAATTGGATGAGACTCACTCATCTAAGTGGTTTTTTCCTTATCTTTTTGACCTGTGGAGGGAAGCTGGCAGATACCATCTTTAAAGGGAAGGGAAATGAAGCCAGCATTTTGTATTCCAGAAATCTCATTATTTGCCAACTAAGACACTGATGTTGGATGCTGGGGTTTGGCAGTGACACAAGGGTCATTGCTGAACAAAGCAGAAGCAGGTCCCTCCTGGAGAAGCCTGAATGGGTAAAAATACATATTTCACAGAATCACAGGATTGTAGGGGTTGGAAGGGACCTCAAGAGATCATCGGGTCCAGACCCCCTTCTAAAGCGGGTTCCCTAGGACAGGTCACACAGGGAAGGTCTTGAATATCTCCAGAGAAGGAGACTCCACACCCCCCTGGGCAGCCTGTCCCAGGGCTCCCTCACCCTCACATGGAAGTTTTCCTGCATATCAGTGCAGAACTTCTGTGCTCCAACTTGAGGCCATCACCCCGTGTCCTGTCCCCACAGACACTGAGAAGAGGCTGCCCATTTCCCCCTGTCCCACACTTCAGGTATTGATAAACACTGATCAGATCCCCTCTCAGGCTTCTCTTCTCCAGGCTGAACAGCCCCAGTTCTGTATTTGTTCTAGGTGTGAATTGTCTGGGTCACGCAGGAGTGAGGCATTGTGGGCAATTTCTCTGTGACTCCAACCTCACCCTTGATTTCACCAGAGGGAAAAAGTATCTTTTAAAGAAGTTTCTTGATACTGATCTGTCCGGAGTGCTTTTCCCTGGCTGGATTTGGGGAGGGATTATCTCAGATTTTCATTTAGTTCTGAAATCCTGGGTATTGGTTTTATAACCTAAACCCCCTTCGCAGCAGGTTGCTTGTTCTGTCTTGTTGTTTTAGCTGGATGCGTAGGAAGGAATTCAAATTTTGTGAAGGGATGGGGCCAGTGCCTTGCCAGGGTGAATCGGCATCGTTCAAATATTTAAAGGCAGATGCATCAATACTGGCAGCTGAGGACCTGGCTTACTTTGAATAAAATCTGATCAAGATTACTCAGATTTACCAAGGGACTTGGATTACCAGTCTATAAAAAGAAGAGGGAGAGAGGAGAGGACATTAAATATAAAAATAATCCCATGAAGGATGGGAAGCTAAACTCATTGCAAATTGAACAATAATGAAAACATCCTCCTTAAACAGGTGGGGGGCAGCAGGGCTTGGAGGCAAACACCCGGCTTGGAGCTAGGTCTGAGGTAGAAATGTTGCTCCTGGGTTTCTTGTGGCTGTGGCCTTATCTTTTAAAGGCAGATTTTTTTGTCAAAGGAGGGTCTTTCTCATTAGAAAACCCTCAAGGGAGCATTGCAGCATGAGATGTGGGTGACACATCCTTTGGAAAAGCCTTACCTCTGCTTCCTTGGGAGACCTGGGCTGGCACCAAATCTCACTTTGAAAAGAACTGATCGAAGTTGAGGAACAGAAAATCAACACTTGGATTTCAAAATATCAAATGGGCCTTTGTCTTCAGGGTTTCTTACAATGGTTGAACTTCAAGTCTCACCTTCAACCGCAGCATTTTTTCCCGTTTCTTTTTTTTTTTTTTTTTTCTTAAATGTAAAATGCATTTAAGGAATATTATTAGGTTAAGTGATTAGGCTTGATGGAGAGTGACTGGTAGGGATGCTGCACCAAGCCCTTTGCTTGTTGGGTGTCAGCAGAGGTGGCGTTTTTCCAGTCTGGCAAACCACTCAATGCACATCTAGCTCTCCCAAGATGTTTAACCTCAATAAAATCTGGTCTTCCATGTGCTCCTGTGAAGTAGTGAGGTAGCTGCCTATGGGGCAGGCTTAACTTGGGTCCTAAGCTAGGTAGCTTTTGAAGCCCTCAGACCCTGTTTATGGAGCACACCGATTTGCTCAGTGGGCTTTCTTGGATGGGAATCACAGAATTGTAGGGGTTGGAAGGGATCATTGAGTCCAATCCCCATCATCCCTTGGTGATCATGTAGAAGGAGATCTTCTGTGTGGGTTGTAGGATTTGTAACCGGAGTGTCCTTTTGTATCCAAGACAGGCAATGGTGAACAAGATGCACAATGAGCTAGCTGGTTTGGACGTCTGTCTGGGGTGGCTAGAAGATGTTTTGAGCACATCAAGGACCCTGGGAGCCTAGAGAGTAGAGCTGAGTGGCCTTAAAAATACTGGTGACTTAAACCAATGCATCTAAATAGCTGGAGGAAAGGTGAGGGGGTGGTTGTGGGACCTCCTGGGCAATTATATACATGGATGGTCAGCGATATTGTCTGAGTGGCCCAGCAGCAATGCCAGTCGGTCCAGCTCTCTGCAGTCAGAGTTAGGGTCAGATGAGGATAAGTTTGTGTTTTAATAAGTGTTTGTTAGCAAGTGCTTTCCCTTCCCCCCAATATTGTTAGTTTTCCTTGCAGTAACACATGTGCTGTTCGGCTTCTGTTGCTCCATGTGTCGCGCTCCATTCCTCCTTCTCGCTCAGAGCTGCAGAGGAGAGGGAACACTGCCAAGGCTTTTTCTGGGAATTTGCTCTGGTCCTGCTACTTCCCTGGGAGTCCTCAACTGATGTGTTTTGTTTGGGGGAGAGACAAAGGGGGAAATAAAATGCTCAAATGTCAGCTTCCAAACGGACTGTTGGAGACCAAGGCAAGGACCAACTGCTCCTTCATTGTTGTGAGTGGGTGCCCGCATACACATAGCCACCGTGAGTTTCAGGTGATGGTTTTTTGAGAGAGAAAAGTTGCTAAGCAGTAAATGTGACCTTCTTGCCCTATTTGAAAAGCTGGCAGGCTTTGCTTAAGGCAGTCTGAGGATAAAGGTGCTTCTTTTCCCTTGCCAATTCTCTTGTAGGGGCAAAATGCAGGACCTACAAGTGCCTATGGAAGGGCAGTTCTCTCTGCCTGAGGTGCAATTGTGTCTTCACATGGCTTGATTGTGAAACGGTGCTAAAAACCCTCATGAAGTGAAATGCATGGGTGAATGCTTCTAAAACACCTGCTTTCTTGTTGGAGACATGATTATCCTTACCCAGACTAAGCCGCTGCGGGGAAGGCAGGGACGTGGAGCGCTCTGTGGCTGGCTGGCCCATTTGTTCCTTAGCACGGGGCTCGATTTCTGATGACTCAGAAGGGAGCTCTGCTGCCCCTTGGCTGTTTGCAGAGCTGAAGATCAGTGGGACTGTGGTTATGAACCAGAAGTCAGAGCAGCATTGCATTGAATGGAGCAGGGACCACAAAAGCCACCCCCATCTCAAAGTGCCCATAAAAGCAAGCAGCCACGGGTTCCCCAGTGCTGGCTTTGCACAGCAGGCAACTCCCAGGAAAAGAATCTGGGGGTTGTGAGGTATGGGGCTCGTGCTGCTTGCCTCAGTTTCTCTGATGCCTCAGGAAGGAAACAGGGGAGTGAAAAATGTCAAGCCTGTGTTTGAGCCATCAGAAGTAGATGGGGAATAAAATTAATGTTGTGCAAAACTGGAGGCTGTAGGGGCTGGTGACACTGAACATCTTATGCTTGCTGATTTATAATTCCTTCCTGATCTGCAAATGTCTTTGGACATGAATCCTGAGGAAGATTTGGAGGCAAAACCCCTTTTCTTGTGGAACCAGCCTTCTCTACTGGGTAGCAGCAACTACAGTACTCTTGGCCACTAGATTAGACCAGAATTACACACATACAGGACTCGTAAGAAATGCTTACTGGTTTGTGTAGCTCCACGACCCGCACCTGTGCCTGCAGCACCCTTGGGTGCAGAGCCTGTGTGCCCATGCCATGGTCTCACCTCAGCTCTGGGTGCAGTGGGTAGCATCATGCTGTGCTCTGAGCTCTTGGGCTCTGTTTGACCCCCTGTCCTTCCTGGGCTTCCTCTTTCTGGGGTGTCTAAGAGTCAGACAGGTCAGCAGTCTGCTCCCAGTTGTTGACACCCTTCCTTTCTTGCCTTCCATTTGCTTCCCTGAGAAGAAAGGGTTAATGTGGGTTTGGCTCCTTGTTGTCCACCACTAGTAACTTTCCGGCCTGATGGCTGATTGCAGCTGCTTATGCCAAAGATCCAAGAGATAACAGGTTCTTACTAGCTTGATATAAATACATGGCCAGGGAGAAGACTATCTTTGCCCCTCTCTGCCAAGGAGTTCAATCAGTCCAGGAGCATCTGTGTGTGAGAGGAGGAGGAAGAGAGAGATGATACAAATGCCTATGGGGAGAACTGTGCTTGGAGCCAGTGTCCTGCTGCATCCTGGAGAAATCTCCCCATCATGTGTAGCTCCATGGAAGATGGAAGTACTGCCAGTTCCACTGCTGGCTGAGTGCTGTGTGAGGTGCTCTATTGTTTTCTTTCACTGCAGACTTTCATCAGAGGCTGGAAGCAGTGATGTGCATGGCATTGCTGGCCCGAGTCAGAGCAGAGAGCTTGGGGATGGGAGCCTGGCAGTGAGCAGAGCATTGCAGCCTGCTCCCTTGGGGGGAAGGGGGGGCGGGGGGGGGGGGGATGGGGGGGGGGTGGGAGGGCGGGAGGCTGTTTTAGCCTCCGGCTGGTTGATGGGGCAGCTTTTCCCTGCAACAGCACTTGCTTTCCATGGGCAATAGCCACTGTTTCTAGGATGATCTTCTGGCCCATCACCCAGCTCCTTTCCTGCCCTCTTTGCCTTCTGCAGAAAGCTGTTTAATCAAGGTTGTATCAAAATCCATCTGCCTACGCTGGTGTCAACAACCCAGCTTCAGGGACATTTTAAACCATTTTCTTTCCGCGCCCTGGAATGGATTTCACTGCCGAGGGGCCGGAGCACAAGGCAGCAAAGGTATTTTAATTACATCTGACTGTGGCATCTTGCAGGCTTGTCCTGTCAGTTGTTCTGGCACAGCACCATTTAGAGCCCGCTTTTGCCAGCACAAGCATGTTAGCTGGAGGTTTAATGGTCACAGAGGAAAACATTGATATTTCAGTCCTGATGTCATCTTGGGGCTGTGTCTTCTCTCTCTACCCTGCTTCTGTGGCATCAGCTTCTTCCACATCACAGGATTTGAATCCTTCCGTATCACGTCACAGAATTTTTCGGGGTTGGAAGGGACCTCCAGAGATCATTCAGTCCATGTTGCCTGGAAGAGGTAAAAAGCAGAGTCACCTGCTCAATTGTGTGGGCATCATAGCTGGGCAGAGCAGAGGTACGTGGCTTGCCCTTCAGAAAACACGCCTTACTGCTAGGGAGAGGTCTGCTTGAAACCTTTTCCCAAATCATGCCTTGGTTTTACAGACCATCAACATAAAAGGGGTTTCCCTTTTTCTCAGCCAGCTCTCGGATTGAATCTCTGTCTCTGACAAGGCTGTTTGGTGGAAGGAGGGTCTGGGACAGGGAAAGCTGCTAGTCTTGCTTTGCCAAAACGCCCTGCAGGGCTGGATGGGCAAGTGGAACAAGTCCTGGGACAGGCAGGAGTGCAGGAGGTGCGACAGAGCATGTTTGTGGAAGCTCCTGCTCGTCAAACAAGAGGAACTCCAACTGGATGTGCCTTGAAATGTCAGTAACTGTTGTGCCTTTACATGGCTGTAGGTGTATTTTTGCTGGCACTTGGGCTGGTGGTGTCTGCAATGCTCCTGGCAGATGTTCTGGGGCGTTCAACCCCAGCAGCGCCCAGCACCCACACTTTGACCCGCCTTCTCAAAGCGTTTGTCAGGCAGAAGGTATTTCAATCCACCCTGGGATTTGGAGGAAGGAGAACCCAAGGAGGAAGGGGCCAGCATTGTGGTAAACTTTCTGCATGACTGCTCATATGCATTTCCGTTCTTGCCAAGGCTTTTGGTTCTGATTTCTTAGGAAAATCTTGATTCCAGATATCTGCAATTTATCAGTGTTGGGGAATGTGTTTGTGTTCCTAACAGCACTCTTCATTGTCATTTCCTCCCCTTGATAGATAGAGTCTCAGCTGCAGATTGGAGAAGTGTTTTGTTTGTGATTCCTAGGTGCTCCACACTTGATGCATTGTCTTCTTACAGACACGGGGTAAACTCTGCTCCTCCCTTCTGGCCTGAGTTGCAATGATGGATTAAGTAGGTAAGTAATAGAGTGGTAATGAGATAACCACTGACATCGAGCATTAACTTGGGGATAAATGAAGTTACCATCCAGAACTAATGGCCTGAACTATCACTGGGTTGTAATTAATTGAATGTGGTGGCTGAGATTTACAAGGATATTTTAGGATGCTGCTTGCATGCAGCTTTGGATTTTATGGCTTGGTTGGAGAGAAATCAACTAATGCCAAGAACTTAATGAATGGGCAGAAGCTGTTCCGTGTCAGTTCGTAGTGCTCCTTCTGTGGAAGAGACCAGAACTGGCACGTGGGAAGTGTCTGCCTTCTCTTTACCTTGGGGTGGGAGAAGCTAGGGTGCTGTGGCCTCTGATCCACTCCTTAGCGCCTAGCTGGAGAAGTTGCAAGCTGTCTTGGAGGTCTTGTTTCTCCTGCTTAATAGGAGACTTTGTGGAAGCAGTATGTTGAAGTGAATCCAGCTCCTGTGAATCTGTGAATCCATGCACTGGGCTGACAAGTTTGCTGGTAGAGAGGACTGACTGTGACAGGGGATTTCTCCAACCAGGACCTCTGAACTGAGCAATGACAAGCTGCCCTGTTTTGCTCTGGGAAGGGAGGAGAAGCAAGAGAGAAAGGAGGACAGAATGACAGATGGAGTGTCCAAAGAGGGACAGGAGACAAAGGTGGGAGCAGGACATGAGGGGTGGTGGGAACATGGGAAGAATTGGGCAGGGAGTCGAGGAAGGAGAATGAATGGGCACAGGGGTAGAGCAGGAGAGAGGTGGAGAGGAAGGGGACAGTGGGATGCAGGAAGAAAGTTAAGCATCGGGACAGAAGGAGAGCGGCAGGAAGGAGGACAGAGGGATAGATTGACACAGGCAGGATGAGGGAGTGGGATGGGGGCAGAGAGACGGAAGCAACACCAGGAGCGTGGAGTGATGGAGAAATGGGATAGGGAAGTGGGACAAGGGAAAGGGTGAGGGTGGAAAGGGAGGAGCGAGGATGGAAAGCAAGGGAAGGATAGGAAACACTCCCAAGAGGCTGAGAACCAGGGAACGTGGATCAGGACAAGGAGGTGGAGTAAGACAGGAGAGCGATGGCTGCCAGGATGCAGACTGGAGGGAAAAACAGAAGTGGGTGGGGAGCAGGATAGAGGCCCTGAATGAAGCACAGCCAGCTGAGCAGGGATAGAGGCAGGAAAGAGGGGACAGCCTGCACCTAGTGTGAGAGCCTCCAGCTTCAGGAGTCAGGATGTCCAAGCTGCACTCACACAGGGTGCCCATACTTGAGGGGCCTTGTCTGGAGAGCTATCCCTCCCCCCTCCCAGAGCTTACGAGGCATGTGACCCTGCTAAACACTTCTGAGATGTGTGAATAACACTTTGGAGGTGGTTGCTAGGCTCTCACAGGAAACACAGCAGAGCAGTCAAAATTCTTCATGTTAATTGGTAGGAAAACTCCAGCCATCTAATCGCTGCCTCCCTCATCTTTCCATGGCAACACTGTCTCCACAGCAGCCCAGGTGCTTGTTGTTGGATAGAGTGGGATTTTTTGAGTCCTCTGTCTTCCAAATCACCCCTTGGAGCATGGAGGGAACATCTGTACTTTTAAAGTATGGGCATCCTGTGATACATCAAATAGCTTCCCTTGGTATAACCATATTCCTTTTTTATGCTGTTAGAGATGGGAGGCTTTGGAAACACGCCTGAATCGAACCCCTTGCATTTCTCTGGTGCAAAGAGCTGTTGCCCTGTTGTTTTTGGGGTTTTTTGGTTTTGGGTTTTTTTGGGTTTTTTTTAACAGGGAGAGAAAGCTGCTGGAAGAGTCCTGAATTTTTCTCTTCTTTCCCATGGCATGAGCTGTCACAGCTTTCTGGGAGCTGGAGAAAGGAAAGGGACCCCAGCTCATGGCATCAGGTGAGCAAAGGGAAGAACAACCTCTTTCTCTCCTGCAGAGCCCAGCCTGGACGGAGCTGCCTTGTCTCCTTCAGGAAGGTGGCTGGAAAGAGCTGGAGGTGGGAAGGACAAAAATGGACAGGAGAAAGAAGAATGGCTCTGGCATTGCATCATCTTCACCTCCGCTTCCTGCTGCGAGTAAAAGTGTGTGGGACACAGGAGACAGCACGGATAGAGGCATTGCTTATTGGTTGTGGACAGAGCAGAGGACTGGTGTGGAGGACAAGGCAGGAGTCCTCTCTTCCCATTCCCCACCTCTAAGCATTCTCTCTTCATGTTCAAGCACCGCTATCTCTTCCAGGACCTGTTTCACAGGCACTTTTAGTGATTCCAGGGGAAAATGAGACTCGGATGACCACTGACAAATACAGCCCAAAGCTTCCCAGGCTCAGAGAGGTTGCCACTTGGCCTGGAAACATTATGATTCCTTGGTGCAGGCTCAGTAGTTCCCTCCTGTGCACAAAGCCAGGATCCAAACTGAACAAAGAACAGATAGTATATTTGGGGGATATGTAAATCCTCCTCCCCCAGCTTTGGGAAGTTTATCGCCCTCAATAAAGCACGCAGTGTGGCTGTTGTTCCTGAGGAGCCCATGCGGGCTGTTATGTGACAAGGGAAAATTACCCAGGCTGTTTTCCAGAAGGCAAGTGAGCAGGAATTTTCCTCTGACCGGTTCAGGACAAAGTTAATGTAGGAAAAGCCATTAAAATTAATGCTGGTAAACAAGGATAAAAACCAGCAGGGTTGTAACAAAATTTGGACCAGATTGGGTTTCCCAGCTGTCGTGCTGCACGCTATCTTAAAGGCAGCAGGCGGAGGGAGGGGGTAAGCTGAGCTCAGAAAGCTTTTGTTGGAGCAGGCTGGGAGGTTGGGGTTGGGAGTGTCCAGGCTCCAGCAGCACAGGCTTTGTGGCCCAGCACTTTAATCCACTAGGGTCGCTCTTTCTTTGGGAAGCATTGATGCTGTTTTGTCTGACAATCCTCATGTCTCATATTTCTTTGTGTAATGGTTGGTTGTTCTTCTCTGGTGGCAGCCCTCAAAATTCCAGCCCTACTCCAAGGTCTGGGAACACACCTGCATATGGTTGCTGGCTGCGGGATGCTTTGTATTTTGGGTTCCTGGGAGCAGATCTCAGGTTGTTTGGGTGGTGACCCACTCTAGGAAGCTGATCTTGAGTTGTGCTGGGAAAGGTGCGAAGGGGCACAATGATGCCCCTCGCTGTTTTGTCCGCTCCAGTGCGAGCGGGAGCATGGGCAGGCTGGGCAGGGTGACAGTATTTGGGGACCTGAGTCCTGTACTGTGAGAAGGTCTCAGGTTTGACACCTTGTCTCATGTTGGCGTTGGGTACAGGCTAAACAGGGTCCAGAAGGCCCTAGGGAAAATCCCTTGGTGCAGGTGCTACATGTTACTGTGCTCAGCTTTTTCCAGCCCCACAGCATGCTAATTACGCTACAACTTCTCAGGATCCCTGGCACTGGGTATCCACCTGGCTCCATGCTTCAGAATAGGTTGAACGTAGCATAACCGAGGCAAGATGCCTAGCTCCAGGGCGAGACAGGAGAGGTCCAACAGCAGTTAGTTGCTCACAGATGGGGATGCTGGGGTTGAAAAGAAGGCAGGCAGCAGCCTCACCTCTGAGCACAGCAACATAGGTGTTAACAGCTGTGTAAAGCTTCCCAGTTGGTGCAAATAGTAACAGAAAGACCATTTGGTTCCTCAGAGAGGCATTGTACACCTTGCATCTCTCTCATCAGGCTGTGCTAGCTCAGACTTCAATAATTTTGATGACACTGTTGTGGGTGACCAAATTTTGAAGTCAGGTTGGGTTCTGGTGGAGTCTCCACACAGCAAGGTGGAGCGAAGTGAAGCTGCTGTGCCAGATGTCTCCATGGGGAACTAGAGTTGGATGTCTAAAATTGTTGTCATCATCAAAGAGACAAAGGAAAGTCTCAGCAGGTCAAGACTGATGTTGAAATGGAAAGCAGTGTAGAGGGAGGTCAAAGGCACAAGCCTTCCTTTGGAGGAGTCATCCCCGGGGGAATCTGCAGGTTGCCTGGGTGGGGAGACATTGGACATTCTCCAGTCAAGCTGCCAGAAGGTTGCTGTCTCAGAGGGGAGGTGGGCAGAGGTGAAGAGCCTGATTTTGTTTTTCACAAGCCGGAGAACCAGAGTGACAGAATAATTTTTGTGGAAGTGACTACGTGAAATATTTTTTCATTTTGATTATTTGGAAACTAAAACTGTTCATGGCTTTTAAAATTCATGTCCCCTCTGGGTAACTTTGTTTTGTTTTGTTTCTTATTCCCTCTCCCTTATTCCTCAGAGGGAACCATCCAAACCTACACAGTGTGCTCTTTCTCGAGGAAATGCAATAGTTTTCCAGTCAAGCCTAGGCTGGAAATGCTTCTGGTGATTAATTTGTCTGAGCAACTTAAAAAAGCTTGGATGGAACAGAAACCAGGCTGGTTCAGGGGAAGTTTTCTTTGTGTTTGAAGACCCACTTGAACAGGGAAGTTGCTTCAAAAGCTTTTAAGAGAAAAAGAAAATGTTTGTAGGCTTTGTTTGGGAGACTCAGGCCCCAGCCGTTCCTCTGCTGCAGCTTCTTGCATGGTACCAACATCGGGAGTCTGTCCATCCTGTCCTCAGCTTCCCATGCCTCCTGCATTGCAGAGCTGTATCACCTCTGCTCTCCAGGGTCAGCACCTCTGAAGGGTGGCATGGAGGTGATGCTCTCTTTGCTTTAACTATAGTTTGTGCCAAAAGTCTTCCCCAAGAACGGGGATCACATGTGTGCAGAGCTGTGTTTGTGTGTGCAGCAGGGACCTCAGCTACCACACACTGGGGTTCAGGTCCCTTGTTCATCATTATAGTCTGCTTGAGCTCCTTACCACCAAGAACATCTCTCTGAGGCTTCCCAACATCCAACAAAGTTTGGAGCCAGGCACTAGAGAGGCATATTCAGTGGCAGTAATGCCACAAAGTCCCCTGCAGAATTGCTCTTTGGTCTTTGGCTTCCCCACCTATGAGCCAAGGATGCTTTAGTGGTGTGCTTTGTGAGACACGGCTTGCTGTTCCTTTTTACAAGTTGTGGAAAACCACCAGGCAGTGGCTGAAATCTGATGAGCTGATCTGTCACTCCCTGATATAAAAAAGGCTCCCTGGTATAAAAAAGACAGGGATCTCCTGGGGAGAGTCCAGTGGAGGCTACAGAGGTGATTAAGGGCCTGGAGCATCTCCCCTACGAGGATAGGCTGAGTGACCTGGGGCTGAGAAGACTGAGAGGGGATCTAGTCAGTGTTTATCAATATCTAAAGTGTGGGACACAGAGGGAAATGGCCAGCCCCTTCTCAGTGGTCTTTGGGGACAGGACAAGGGGCGATGACCTCAAGTTGGAGCACAGGAAGTTCCTCACCAATATGGGGAAGAACTTCTTCCTGGTGAGGGTGACAGCCCTGGGACAGGCTGCCCAGGGGAGGTGTGGAGTCTCCTTCTCTGGAGATATTCCAGACCCTGTCTGGGTACCTCCCTGTGTGACCTGTCCTAGGGACCTTGCTTTGGCAGGGAGCTTGGATCTGATGATCTCCTGAGGTCCCTTCCAACCCCTACAATCCTGTGAATCAGTGATTGTCACGTCCCAAGAGTAATCTTGGACTTCAGGGGCTGTTTCTATCACCTCCGTGGAATGAGAACTAGGTTCATTGGAAGCGTGGTTCTCCACAGGAACAGGAGAGGCTTGCGCAATGGGGATGCTTCACACAAGGCGAGAGTGGTGGCAACTGTCTGTGCAGTCAGAAATACAGCAAGAAGTGGGCCAGATAGAGGAGACCACCTACTCCTGTAGCTGACTGCTCTGCGAGCTGCCAGGTCTGCTTGCTGGTGCTGGCCAGATCTATGGTGTAAATGCTCATCTCCTGTCCCTGCCTTCTCTGTACCCCACATGCTGCTTCTCCTATAAATAGCCCGTTGGGCAGCAGAGCACAGAGCCACTGCAGATGGCCCCCAGTTCCACATGCAGTCGTGTGTGAGATCCCAGATATAGGGGCTGTCAATTCCTTGCCTGGAGCCACCCGTGAAACCTCATTAAAAATGGTATCCTCTTCCTTAACCCCCATCACCTCCTCCCTTCCCACCTCAACTTGCCTGCATTCAAGCACCCTTATTAAACATGCACTTCTAAGCAAGGAGCACTGACTTCCCCTTAATTGAGGCATAATAATTAGAGCATTAACACATTAGGAGGGTGAGACAGCATGTTTAGCTTTTGTGATTAATTATCTGAGGATTGTAATAAGTTGTTAAGACATTAATTACTCTGGCATGTTTATTGCTCTTTATTGCAGAACAGACACTTGATAGCGGCAAGTGCTCGTGCATCTGGAAATACAGTGAGAAGTGGGCTGGAGGGAGGAGACCACCTACTCGTCCGCAAAACAGTGAGCTGCTGCTGGTGAGGATGGGGACATTCTCCTGGATGTATCTCAGTGACCAAATAGGTTTCTCTTCCACCCCCAGGAGGCCACAGATGGATAGAAATGGGATTTGAGTCCTTTAGGACAACCTAAGGCATGGAAGGTCCTTTCGGATCTTTATGCCTGTTTTTATTCTCCTCTTTCAACTGACGTGTTTCCTTCCTGATGGGTTGAGCTCCCGCTCATTTGGATCTTTGTGTTTCCATGTCTGGTCAGTGTGGCTCAGTTCCTGTGTGGATCTTACTAGGAGGGCTGTCCATAGTAAAGACAGGCTGAAGTTCAGAGTGTCCGCAGTGGTCAGGGAATGAACTAGGACTCCAGCACTCTCCCTCACCCCTCCATTGGATGAATTTTCTTCTGGAGAATGGGGAGGTAAGTTAGGGAAGGATGTTGCTCCAGTAGCAGGAGAGGTTTGGACTGCCACAGCCTGTTGGCAGAGCACAAGCAGCTCTGTGGCCCCTAGACAGATCCAGACTGCTCAGTCAGACTGGGTCTGATGGCATAGTTTGGGATGGGTAGGTCTTGTCTGCTCTGCAGAGAGAAAAGGCAACCCGATCAGCAGAGAGACACGGTGGGCCTGTTCCCAGCCTCTTGCTCTTCCCATGAAATACACACAGGGGAGAACATGGGAGACATGGTGACAACCCCAACCACTACCGTGGGTGAAGAAATCTTTGACGAGGATGAAGGACAAGAGCATGAAGAAGCTATGGGTGAGGTGTGCTTGGTACAGATAGCCTGGGAGGACCCCCGGACCTGATGCTGTGTCCTCATGTTATTGCAGCACATGCTTGTGTCTTGAGGCAGCAAATGATGGATTCAAGGGGCAGGAAGGAGGTGGCAGGAAGGGGGTCTGCTTCTGTTGCCTCTTATTAGCCAACCCATGTGATGATCTTGATGGGTCTCTGTCCCTGTAGGATGGACCCAGTGATCTTTTTCCTCGTGGTCTCCACCAGCTTGAGCTGGTGTGACCACATTGTGGTTGTCTCAGTGGCTGGGGAGGCCGAATTCCTTCCCTGCATCCAAGCAGGATCCATCCTGGTCACCAGTCTTCTGCCATCAGACCCTCAGAGCCCCTGCCTGCCTCTCGCTTAGCGCAGCCCGGATTTGGCATTGGCTGGCAGGAGCCCGCTTTCATGGGAAGCGTCAGCCGGCATTTCCCGCTCGGCTCCGGGGACAGAGCAGGTCACGACTTAACGCGTTTTATCATTAAAAAGATAATTTCCTCTAGATGTGTGCAATGAGACAGCGGCGCTGACCTGTGATCCTGGCATTGCGTGGCATTAATGATTTCCCTTTGCAGGTAATAAGCAGCAAACGTACACGTTTTGGGGAGATCGGAATTCTTATTTTTTTTTCCCTTTTAAGACTGCTGTCTTCTTAGGCCAGACTTAATTAGCAGGCCTCATTATTTCCTCAAATGTAACTTGACTTCCATTGAATGAGAATTGTTCAGTGGATGGGGAGCAGCGGAGCGGTGCTGCAATATTCATATTGTTTTAATTGCAACATTAACATTTCATGCCGCTCTTGGCATACTTTCAGGTGCGGCCCTTTAGCTCAATGCAACGCTGTGAAAGGCTGGAGCAGAACAATTAGGACGGAGTAACTGGATTTCTCAATTTATTTTTTTTTTTTTTTTTTTTTTTTTAGCAAATGCAAGTCTGGATTCAATCCCCATCACTCCTTTTGTTGGGCAGAACAGGGAGTCAAGCACCCCTGAAGTGTAAATCCTTTCTTTTGGAATAAAGGATGTGCTGTGGCACATGTTTAAATTCACTTTCTGTGGAGCTGAAACCCCACAGGTACAAGTGATACACCGTCAACCCAGCTGATGGAACCTCCTGGGACTTGACCTTCACTGGGTGAGTTGGAGGACTCCCAAAATGCATCTGGCCAGCTGAGAAAATGTCATATATGAGTTGGAGGGAGACAGGCTATTTCCTGCTTCGCAGTTAACTTCCAGGGCTCAGGAATACCTGAGACTGGAAATGACATTGTGAATGGATAACAACCTGGTCAGATCCTAAATGAGTGCAGGAATTACCCCGCTCCATCCCCAGATTGCATATGGGGTTTGGATTTCTTGGAGTTAACACTGAAATGCTGAGCTCGGCCTCAGCCAGCTCCAGTTGCCTTCGCTGCCTTGCCATGTACCACTCGCTTGCTGCTAATCATTCCTCTGCTGAAGAGCAGAGATGAAGGACAGGAGATCCCTGCAAGAGCGACTCCTATTTCCACCCTGGAATAGCCTGATGAGGGTCTCCTAACTAGGCCCCTGAGAGGAGATGAGTGAGGAACGCCAGCCAGCAGCACTAGTAAACGGCTTCTCCATGTTGCTCTCCAAAGGCTGTATCGCACTACACAGTGTACAAACTTTAACTGGCTTCAAAGGAGAGCCAAGATGCTGCTATGTCCCCTTCAGCCTTTAGGAGGAAGAGGAAGGGTCGCCGGGGCTCCTTCCATCCTGCCGGGCTTCCTTCCACCCTGCCGAGGGAGCGCTGAAGAGCTGTGCACCCTGCCAGCTCTGTGCTGGCACTAGCTCACAGGTCTGTGCTGAGGATGGCGAGTGGGTCTGCTCTGCAGCCAGGCTCCATGTGTAGAGGGACAGGCTCCCTCTCGCTTCCAATAACAACTGCCACTAATTAGTCAACCCACTAATGGGTAGTTTGATGTGTAAGTGATACTGCTGCAAGCTCCCCAGGCGGCTGCTTGGACTATGGGCTGCCTTCCTGGCATTTGTTGGCAGCAGCCTGTGGATGAAACATCTCACTGGAAAGTGAAATCTCTGTCCGTGTCGCAGGAAATGAGGGAGGGCTGCAGGGGCGAGGAAGATGCCCATCCATGCTACTGCTTGGAGCTGGGCATGTCTCTTCTCAGGGAGAGTCTGAACTTGTTCACACAACTGGGATGGCAATTCAGGTGGGAAATGTAGCGGGACCTCGGCTCTGGCACTGGAGGAACAACAAGGGAAGGGCACACAGCCTGTTTCCAGAGGCTTTCCTCAGGCTAAACCGTGTCTTAGCTGTATGGCTCTCCGTTCAGCCAAGCACTCTCAAAACCTCCCCTTAGCAGTGCATAGGGGGATTCATGAAGCCTCCTTTCCTCTGGATATACAGCTTGGGTTTGGATTCTCTGGTGTCTAGTAAGCTGCTTGTGCTGAATGGAGCATCTTCCCCTTGCTGGGATATTTATAGCATCTCTCTGTCTCTCCCACGCAGATTGTCTCATGTCTAATAAGGGATGATACACTATGGTTTTGAAGGTGCTAATAATGTCTCTGCTCTGTTTGACAGTCTGTTCCCATGAAATTTATAAGCTCTGACTGTGTCTGAGACCTGTGTGTCTCTGTCGGATCGGGTTGAAATCTCTTTGCTGTGTCAGAAGTTGCTAGGGAGTGGGCAGAGGACAGACCGATGCAGCAGGATGGCATATGCTTTGCGCTACTTAGGAAATTAGGCTGATGATGTGCCCAGCTCTGTTTCCTGCAGGTCTGGTGGGCGGGGGGGGCAGCTGTGGCTCACATCACCAAATTGTGAGTTTGGGAAAGCAAGCTGGCTGTGTGGGAGGAAAGCGATGAGCTCAGAGACTCCCCAGAAGAACGGCTCTGCCCCCAGCCATATCGCCCAGGCTGTGATGCTGTGGGCTCTTCAGGCACGTTCGAGATGCCCTGAGGCGATGAGCCCTAGCGCAGAGCATGGCCTCTTGTGGAAAACAGCCCCCGAGGACCATAAACCAGCAAGCCCAGAGCTCCTAGCTGGTGTGAAGAATTGCCGGGCTAAGGGATAATGAATGTCACGGCAGGAGACAGAGCATTTCTCTGAGGCCATTCATCCCCTTTATCACCCCGCTAACGAGCCCCAGAGTGACTTGGGAGAGACTTCTCTGGAGCAGCACCATCCCTCAGCTGCACTGATGGCTGGGTGCTGGGGGGCAGGAAAGCGTCAGCGGGAAACCACAGACCAGCCCCCCACCCCTCCAAAACCAGCCCTGAGTTCAGGGGTGAGCGGGGCAGTAGCTCTGGCTCCGCTGGTGTGGAGCCTCCCCTCCCTCAGGCCCCGTGTGGTGGCACCTGGACATAAAAGCCAAGCACTTCTCCTTTTTTATTTTAAAGTGCTTTTGGGCAGCGGGGGCCCCGCAGCCCCCTTAAGAGGATTGCTCTATCCTAACTCCTAGCTTGTCTAAGATTTAAGATTTATAAGATTTACTCAAGCTCCTCCCCAGGAGTTTGGTGCCGTGGGCATGGAGGTGAGTTGGTTCTGCTTCGCTGGTGGCACAGCTGGGTCTGTGCTTGAGGAGGAGAGGGCAGGAGCGATGTGCTCTTTGTAAGAGCTAATAAAAGCTAATTCATCCCTTTGCTCCAAGACAGTAGGAAGCATTAGTGGTTGGCTGAGTGCCTCCTCTGCTGCGGCAACGTGCTGGGTGCCTCTGCCTTCCCTCTGGCTGGGAGCAAAGCCTGTCCTGTGGAGGGGGAGGCATCTCTGTCAGCGAGAGTTGCGCTGTCTGCGACTGCATCAACGGGCAGCCTGTGGTGCTGGCTGTAGCTGACATCACTCCTGGGAAGAAAAAAACAGCCAGATAACCTGGGCAGGTGGATTTGCGAGTGGGAATGGAGATCCCCCTAGGCAGTTTTGCCAAGCAAAGGGTTTGGGCCACAGGGAAGAGTACTGTCCCTGATTTGGGTGGGCTGCAGGAGGCCCCTAAAAGGCCTGTGGCCATTTGTGCCCAAATGGTTGGAATACCTTCAGCGAGGACCTCGTACTCACCTGCACACACAATGCAGGTATGTGGTGTGTGTGCTGCCCCATGTGCTCGCTGACCAGAGTGGCTGCCTGTGGCACAGAGCACAGTGGGCAAGCGTCATGTGGAGCTAGTTGCCAGTAATTGGAAGGGGGTTGGTTTTCCTCCTGTCCTTAATTTCTCCTTTTTTTTCTCCTGAAGGTTTAGCTGTTGGAGGATGCCTGCTGTCATCCATGGTAAGCACCCCACATCCAGTGGCAGGCAGGGCTGGGAAGAAGAGGAAACAAAACGAGAGTGTTGTGTTTGGGTGTCATCAACAAGCTCTGGTGGGTTTGTAGGGGCAGAAAAGGAAGGGGGAAAGCTGCAAAGCCTTGGGAGTGTGCAGAGCGCACCATGATGAGTGTCTGGGTTTTGCAGTGAGGGTAGAGGCAGTGGGAGAGCAGCGGTTGGTGTAGTGATGGCCTGGAGCATGTTCGCAGAGCCTGGCTCTGGAGCAGAGGAGAGAGATTGGTGTGTTACGGAGCTGGGTGTCCCCTTGAGCAGCACACCAGCAAGAGGATTATAATCCTAATTTTTTTCTCTCTGTTCTTTTATCGGTATGTCTCCAAGCATTTGGAAAGGAAGTTCGCAATGGAGATTGGAAAGCATCACATCTGCAGCTTTAGAGACGAGTTCAAAGCCAGCCAGCGGAGCCAAAGCCATCACCTGTGAGTGTCAAGCCCCCGTTACATGCTCTCCTCACTGGCCCCAAACAATCTGTCCTGCAGACCACTTTCCCAGGCCCCTGTGCTGACCAGATGGATGATGGGAGGAGCTCATGGGGGGCTGGTTGTGTCCCACGGTGAGGCTGCAGGACACATGGCCTCCAGATGCGATCAGCTGGGCTGCCTCTGTGAGGGAGGCATGCCTGCACGTGAAATGTCCTTCGAAGTGCTGTTGAATTTAAAGAGGTGCACTCTGGTGCCAGTCCATGAGCCCCCTGTTCCTACCCTGCCTGCTCCCTGCATTACAGGAGGATTTCACTCGGAATCTGGAAACATCTTGGTGCTTTTTCTTCTTTTGCCAGCCCCATTAAATGTGGAGTTGAAGGGAGATGCAATACATCACCTTCCTCATGGGCTGCCATTCAGCCAAGAGTAACAACGATTAGCCTTCAATCACCCGGGTGGGGCTGGAGCCGAAGGAAACCTTCCCGAGGACATGCTGGAGAAACATTTTCATTAGCAGAGGAGAACCTGACAGAGATGAAGTGCCCCTTCACCTCGACTGCCGGACCTCTCCCCTGCTTGGCGTTAACAGGATGAGCAGCACGGAGGAGCTGGTGCCAGCCGCAACACTGTATGTGCAGGCTGCATCTGGATGTGAGAAGCAGCTGTGGTGCAGCGAAACAGCGCTGTTATAGCCTGCCTATAGGCAGGGGGGCTTTGGTTTTCCTCCTGCCCATCAGTGAGCTCTCGCTGCTGGACGCAAGCTGGGTCTCTCCACGCTGTCGTGGAGGAAACGGGTGCTGACTGGTGAGGAGTGTGCCTGAATGGGGCTGGAAAAAGATATCCTTGGGTGATAAGGTCCATAGGTCCAGGAGGTATCATGAGCTCTGCTTCCCACCACGTCTTTGTGTGACAGGACTGTATTTGGAGGAGCAGAGGCATGTGCTCTTTGCTTCCTTCCAGGGCACTGGAGATGCCCAGTACTCGCTTCTGCTACTGATACCTCGGCTGTGCTGGGAAGCACACCCTGTGCCCCAGCTGGGTGCCTGACACAGACCTGTCTGCCTGGGTCCCTGGGAATTAGCCCTCAGGATCCCTGCGGCTGGAGTTTGCTGTCCCCCACCTCGCCTCACAGAATCACAAGGCTGGAAAAGACCTTTAACATCACTGAGTCCAACCATTCCTGTCCTATGTTAAACCATATCCCTGAGCACCTCATCTGTCCAACACACACAGGGTTGGTGACTCAACCCCCTCCCTGGGCAGCCTGTTCCACAACCCCACAACTCTTCCAGTGAAGAACTTTTTCCTGACATCTGATCTGAACCTGGAACCTGGAGCTCGTGCTCCTGCCGTGATGGGCTCTGTCTCTCTTACAGCTGAAGGATGCCTTACCTGGTCCTGTCTTGCAGGTTGCAGGGAAAGCATTTTAATTTGTATGGGGGGAGGGGCAGAAAAGAGAAAAAAACAGAAACTCTGACCGTTCTGGTTATTTTTAGCTCTTCATAAGGGACCGTTAACATCTTTCTCTCTAATATTTATTTTTTAACTCCCTGAAGATTGTCCTCTCTTTGGGGCTGCCTGCGCTACTTTGTTAACATCCCTCTCTGTGATGAAGGTAAGCCAGTGCTCAGCACTCCCTAGACTCGGATTTGCAGGGAGCCCCCTTTCCCTCTCCAGATGCCCATGCTTGCACAGCCCCCAGAGAAGAGGCTACTTGGCCAGGAGGGTGCCAGGCTCAGTGGTGTTCACATCTGCGATGGGTTTTATCAGCAACCTCATCTGAGCTTCCTGAGAGGGAGGTGACATAGCCTGGCAGCTAGGACATTGCCTTGGGATATGAGCATTCTCACATTAAGCTGCCTCTTACTTCCTCTCCTCCCTTTTGGAACTGAGAACAACCAAAATTAGAGGCAAAACCTGGGTCCTGAGCTTTTCTCCTCAAACCTTTCACGTGCCTTATTTTCCTTTCTCTCCTCCTATCTCCACTGGCCAAAATGCAGTGCCAGGCTATTGAAAGGAAAGGCACGTGCTGGCTTATAGAGGGAGAGATACCTGAGACAGGATAAATCTGGAGGCAATGAGATTGGGGGGAGGCAAGTCAGCTGCTCTGACACTTTTATTATGGAGCTAGGCTGCTTGGAAATGAATCTTCCTTGAAGCATGTGCTGCGGAGTGACATTTCTACTGGGTCCCAGCAGTAACCTTCGCCAAGCCTCGCTGCCCAGCCCTGCGCACTCCCGTTTCTGAGGCAAGGGGAGTGAATGTCAGCTGGAAATGCTACTGGTAGCAGGGCTTGGTGATGCTCACTGTGCCTCCTGTAAGTCTGAAAGCACCTGGGCTTTAGCCCCAGAAACTCTTCAGGCTTTGGTGACTTCATCTCATGGACGCATGCGTTGCTTTGCAAGGGAGGTGTCAGTTTCTGCCTGTGTTTCTCATTTCAGAAATGAAGAGGGTGCAAGAGAGATCAGAATAAAATCCCAGAAGGATGGCTAACTGCAAGGGAAGATTGCCCCACACCTCTGGAAAAGGAAGCTCTCCTTGCTCAGTAACCTGGTGATGAGGTACAGGCTCTGCTTTCTTCAGAAGCTGGAAGCCGAAGGGGAGGCTTTGGGTTGCAGAGAGGGCTGGGCACAGTCTGCTGCCCTCTCCCTTCCTTTCCTGTATCACTGTCAACTTCGATTTCACATCAAGCGGGTGACGTTATGGCTGGCGGTGACAATAACAGAATGTCACTGGCAGAGGTGAAATCTTTCCCTCTGTGAGGGTACTTCTTCCTTTCCCTTCCCCTTGACTTGCATTAAGAGCTGCTGACTCCCAGTGCCAAGCAGGGCACACGTGCATGCTGCCCAAGGGACGATGCATACTGCACTGAGCATCACTTTTGTCACGGTGTGGGTGAGCAGCTCCGTGTCGCTGCCGTCACTGCTTCGCTGGGCTGTGACTTGGGGCAGAGGCCGAACCCTTATCACCACTCGAGACAGATCGGGGCAGTTGGGAGCTGCTGTTTGCCATCCCGGGGAGCATTGCACAGAGCAGTCCTTTGCCACGCCAGCACCCTGGTACTAGCAAGAGGTCTGCTGGGGATGTCCCTTCAGAGCCCTGGAGCCCATCTGTGCTCTTCAGGGGCCAGGCCTGAGCTTAATCGGGGTCTGAGGGCAGACAAGCGTGCGTTAATGGTTATGTTCTCTGCAGGCTATCTCTCACCTCCTCTGAATGGGAGCTCATCTCATAGGCGAGTGCCTGCGCCCACACAGCTCCAGCAGCCCCTCTGCCAGCTTTCTGACCAGTTCAGCAGAGCCTCAGTGCTGGTCTGGGCCCAGCTTTCCTCTTCCAGCTCATTTCAGAGCAAAGAGCGAAGGCAGCTACTGCCAGGCGATGCAAGAGAGCAGACACCAGGGATAGGCCTCTGTGCACTTAAAGATCCAAGAGTTTAATCGGATTCTGCTTCTCTATTAGCCCCAGTCCTGTCTTGCATCTTTTCCAGCTGACGCCTGAGCCTGTCTTTGTTTTGTTTATTTTTTCTTTTTCCCTTTTTCCCTCACCTTATGAAAAATGGCTTTGCCATCTGCATCTGTCAGGAGTCCGCCGAGCCGGGTATATGGCTCAGTGAATATACAAATGGGTGGTTGGATTGCGGCCCCCACTGACAGGCCAGAGATGAATACCAAACGTGCAGGGAGAAGAGTGTGTTCCCTTTCTCCGCTGCTGCTGCTGCCTCTGATGGCTGTTTTTCTTATCCCAAGGAGGTGTGAGAATCGCCTTTGGGAGCAGCACTTCCTTCTGCTCCTGTTCTGCCTTGCCAAGGTTCGGTTCTCTGCTATCCATCATCTGACGAGTTCTGTCCTTGCTCCCACATCACAGCTGCTGATGGGAATGCTGGGGACGGGGTAACGGTTTTACCTTGCTTTTTCCTACCATCCTTTACCTTCTCCCTTTCCTTTCTCACCTCCCAGGCCCATTACGAGCCCAGCTGCAGCTCGAGGACAATGCCTTCACTTGCTGGTCCAGGTACTTCTTGAGAGAGGCAAGGCGGAGGGGGTGAGACTGTCTGATCTTACCCAGGCTGCTTAAAATGTCATTTTGCGTGGCAGTTTTCAGCAGCGTTGTGTGTGACTCCACGTAAGAAAGGATCCAAGCACTCCGGTATGCCTCAGCCTCGCTGTGTCCCCTTCTCGCTGCTCTGGGGCTCTGCGACGAGGAAGGCACCAGCTAGGAGTTGCTCAGATGCCGTAACTCTGCAGGGTCACTTGGGTACTCAGAAGGGGATGACAACCTCCTGTGACACCCATGGGTTCGCTCACCCCCTCCTGCCTCTTGGTTTCCCAGAGTCTGCTGGGTGAGCTGCTGCTCTGGCCTCAATGCATGAAGAAGCTTCCAGCCAGGTGGGCTCAGAGGAGCAGGCAAGCAGAAAATGAAATGAGTCTGTGCGCTCACCACAGCACACTGGTCAAGGAGGGAAGTTTCTGGGAAGGTGGACCCCCGCCTTGTCAGGAGGAGAAGAGCAGGCAGCTTGAGCTGAGCTGTTTTTTCTGACAAGCAGATGGATGTTCAGCAGGGGCCTGAGAAAAACCCTCTTGCTTCAGGCTAGCTGCAATCCCTCCAAACCAAAATGCTGTGCTGATGTGAGAGAAAGGAAAAAATAAAAAAGCTGCTCAGCCTCACTTACCTCTTCCAGGCATCTGATTCGGGATGCAGTGACCATCCCCTCCTGCCACCAACTCCCAGGAGGAGCCCACAGCGTGGTTGAGACCAGGTGAGGATGCAGCAAGAGCCCTTGAGCGGCGAAGAGGAAGGCGGGCAAGCGATGGCAGATTCCTCCGGCGTCTCCACACCGCAGGGCTCTTGGCGAGCGAGCGCTCGTCTGCTTTGAAAGCTCTTAGTGTTCCTGCAGGTGGGAGCCAATTTGTCTGCTTTCCTGCCAGGTCCCATCTGTTTGTAGGATTGCCTGTACGGTAGATAAGCGCACTGGGGCTGGCTGCTGGGCCGGGAGAGATGAGCCTTGAAACTTTACTCGAGTAACTTCAGCACTCCTGGCTGCCATTGCTCCCTCTCCCCCAGCATCTCGGCAGGGAAATCACAGCCTGTCATTTGCTGTTCCTGGAGCGTGATAGGGAGCCGAGGCACTGCTAATAGCAAGCTATCATTTTAATGCTAATTTCCTACCGTGAGCTCAGGCTGGGGGAGGCTCAGCCTGGGTGGAGGGAAACCATTAGCAGATGGAGAAAGGGGAGCTGTGTGGGGATTGTTCTGCACCCTGAGAAGGGGCTTCCAGAGGCCAGATGATTAACCAGCACTGAGAAAACTGGAGGCAGTCACTGGGGTCAGACTGGTGCAGGTGGGAGGGAGAAGGGATGCTTTTGTTCTGAGTGATCTTCCCAAAGGTATTTCTCAAGCGCTTTGGGATTTGGCTTGAATTTGGTGTCAGCTGCTTATTGCCAGCCCTCAGTGCGTTGTGACCGAGGGGATGCTCAGAGTGCTGGTGGTGTGGTTGTCCTTTTAACAAAGGAGCCAAGCAGGGTTGGATTTAGCTACTGTCTTTTTGTGAGGAGCTCCCTGATGCAGGAGCCTGGAGGTAGGCAACGGACTTCAAAGCAGGGAAGGTCTGAAGCTGTTCTTGAGATACCCAAGAGCAAAATTAAAAAGGAACTTGCTCCCATACCAAAAGGGTGATCTCAGCTGCCCCAAGATGGAGAGCTGGCAGGAGAAACCAGTGGCTGAGTCTGGAGTCCAGAAGGAAACAGAGCTTTTTTCCTGTCCTTTCTGGAGGTGGGAGTTCCCCTGTCCAATCTCTCAGACAGTCTCCTCTAGCTATGCTTGCCAGTTTGGGATTATGTTAGCAGCAGTCAGAGAGGTTCCTCTGCCATTTGTAGACCTGCTCAGAAACCTTGGGATTACAAGCTCATGAGCTTGGATGCCATACCTGGCTGGGAAGAACCTGGTTGCCTACTACTGAGGGACAGTGTTGCCTTACAAGGGCCCAGTAATGTCCTGGTCTAACAACACGTACTTCAAAGACCCACCATCTTGTGCTGATCCTCAACTACTGGCTTCATTGTTTCATATTGGAAGCATACATGGACTTCATTTTTACTTTAAAACCACTTAAAGGCCGCTTTAAATCTCTTTTGGTGTTGAGCAGCTGTGATAAAGGGAAAGAAACCCATCAGCTGGTTTAAATGGAAGGGGACATGAGGCCAGCAGGAGACCACCTTGCCAGGACAGTTAACACGAGGCTGCACTGCCAGATCCATGCCAGGGTGGAGCATGGCTGGGTGGGTTTTAGGGAGCTAATTCCAGCTAAGTAAGAAGGTTCCTATCTTTTCTAGAGCCTCTTCCCTGCCTTGGGCCAGGACAGAAGGTAAAGCAAGAGAAGGGCTACTTTTTCCTAGCTGAGGAGAATCAAAGGAACTTTCCCTCAAGTAGGTGCGTGAGGAAATGTGCGCATTACGTATTCCCAAGAATAATGCAATCAAAATACAAACTAAACCAGCATTGCTTGTCCCAGTTCAGCACTCTGGATAATGTGCGTGCAAGCTGGCGGAGCGCTCCCGGGAGAGGCGCCTGTGTGCAGGAGATGGACACAAGTGTCTCGGATGGGCCAATATCTGAAGCGATCTCTCTCTAATTTTCTACATCAGTGAGAACACAGCATGGTGCCATCAATCATAGTCAACCCTCCCTTTGGAAAGCCACCTCTTGCCTCTCCGGACTGCGGTGTTCCCCCTCCGCTTCTGCCCCCTGGCTGGGGACTGCAGCTGTCCCAGCCAGCAGCTCGCAGGCGTGTTTTCTCTCCGAGGGAGGGTTCTTCTCTGTCACATTGGAGCCTTTCTCCTTCATCCATCCCCAACACCTGCTACTCACCGGTGCCTTACTTCCAGGCTGCACCTCCCCTTCCAGCAGTTAGAAAAGGCCAAGTACTCCTTTTATCTCCAGGGAGAAAAAGGTGTGGAGCCACTTCTGGGATCACAGCCCTTGCCCATTGCCTGGTGGGGGCTCGAGGGATGTCTTTGGTGTCTGTAGTGCTCATGTGGAGTTGAAGAGGTTGGACTTTTCAGCTCTCTCGGGGCTGCTTCTGCAGCAATGGCTGTCAGGGCATGTTCTGGGGATTGATTGCTTGTTCCTGAAAGGAGGCTGTAGAGAGGTGGGCAATTGTCTCTTCAGCCAGGGGACAGGAGATAGGATGAGGGGGAATGGGCTCAAGCTGTGCCAGGACAGGTTCAGATTAGATCTTAGGAAAAAGTTCTTTACTGAAAGAGTTGTTGGCATGTGGAACAGGCTGCCCAGGGAGGGGGTTGAGTCACCATCCCTGGATATGTTTAAAAAAATGGTAGATGAAGTACTTGGAGATATGGTTTAGTAGAGGACAGAAATGGTTGGACTTGATGATCTTTAAAAGTCTTTTCCAACTAGTGATTCTGTGATTCCTTCTCCCCAGCCCTGCATTGGGCATGGAGCAGCTAAGTGCAGATACAGTGCAGATACAGTGCAACAGTCTCTTGGGTTTGTGAAGTCCTCTGCTATTCCAGGCCTGGCTACATTTCCACCAGGAGCCTCTTTGGCAGGAGCACCAGTGGTGGGTGTCCTCCCAGGCAGGCTTGGGCCACATACGCTGCTAAGCTGGCCTGAAGGCTGGTGGACCACAGAGCTGTGCTCATGGCTGTTCTGCTGCTGCAGCACAGGCATGGTGGGTGGGTTTGGCTGATGGTTCTCTATCTCTCTCGTGCTAGATTGGGTGCTCTTGCTCCATTGCGGTGGCTCTTGGACCTACCAAAGCCTGGCCAACTGACAGCAGCTGTCATGGCACAGAAGTGGTTTGCAGTCCTGTTTCTGGCTCCGTGAGCTCAAGCACCAAGCTAGAACCAAGGCTTTGCTTCAGCCCGGCACTAGGCAGAAGCGTCTTCTCAATAAATCTGTGCAATTGCCACCTGCCTCTCCGCTGCTTGCGCTGGCTTCCGAGGGGTGCAGGGAGGAGCCTTGACCTCCCTTTCAGGCATGGCTTCCTGCAGGCATCAACCCCGCTCCGGTGTCGTGGAGCTATCACTGCCTTCCGTTAATAGCTGCTTTGTTTACTTCCTAAACGCCTGCCCTTTCTGTAACGAGCTATAATTCATCCTGGTTTATATGGTGCTCGGAGATACCTGGACAAGGAAGGTGTGCCATTAAACCACCTTCCAGGCTGCTCCCTGGGACTGGGGTTGCTGATCTGCAGATGTAAATGAGGGGAGGACAAGGGGGGTGAGATTGAAATGGGGAATAATTGCCTAGCAGGGTAAAAAGGGGCTGGCCGTGTTGGAAACTGCCAGGAGCTGACGTGCAGGTGCAGATGAATGGCAGGGGGATGAAAGATGCTTTCTTCTCTTCCTCTGCTTTATAACCTGGTTTTTATAGAGCTTGCGCGAGGAACTGCAGTTTTTTATTAGCAGCTTGGGAGTGAAGAGTAATAAAGATTAATTTTTGAAATAATTCCTTGCATTATCTTTTAATTTCCTGTGGCAGGGTTTGGCTTTTAAATCTGCAACTGGAGTTAACTGCTAATGGGCTCCTTGGTTTGGGAGCAACAGCCAAAGGAGCTGTGGGACTTGGTGAAGGTGGGAGAGAAGCCAAGAGTGAGCCTGGAGTGCCTGGGATGGCCACAGGTTATTCCCTGGCTCTAGGACCTGCTCATGTCTGCAGCAGTGTATCTCCATTGCAGGAAAGCCTGGAGATATCTAATCCACACTGCTGCAGCTCATTGCGTCCGTTTTGCTTGCTTCCTCTGACAATAACGATGAAGGTCTCCTGAGGAGGGAGTAAGGGAGGAAACCTGATGGTCCTGCTCTGCTGCTGTGGGCAACACATCCTGGCGGATCTCCATCCTGGACAATGCTGTGCTGCTGAGACCTGCTGAGATGTGTTGGGACAGTGTGGGTGTGGGCTATCCAGACCAGCTGGGATCCTCAGCGGTCTGGTTGGTACTTAGTGGAAGGAAGAAATAATAAGGAAGAATTTGAAGGAGAAGGGGGATGAGGTCAGAGAGAGAAGTGACAGCACTGGGGGTGCGACAGAGAAAGGCTCTCCCTGCGACCGCACTCTGTCCCAGCCTCCACGATGCTCCGATGGGCTTTAAACCCCCCTGGGAGGCTGGCACATGCTGCAGCCCGTCTGCCTGAGAGCAGGTGAGCTTGTGCCTTGAGGGGTACCACAGCCAGGTGGACACTGGAGCTGGGCAGAAGGGATGCCCAGCATGCTGACACCCCAGCCCCGGTTTACCGTGACCAGTGATGTTCTTTTTGCAGCTTGTTTTCCATCACGCAGCCATGCTGGGTTCTCCAGCTCTCTCTGAGCCTCCAATCTGTCTGTAGAGCAGGTGACAAGATGCAGAGCACAACCCTCATAGGGAACCAGCCAATGTGGGCAGGAACCTTTTGGCTCATGCCGCTATGGAAGCAGCTTGAGTGCCTGGTGTGGGCTTTGGGTAGGCACTGGGGAAGCTCAGGGGAATGGGGGAGCATGATGGAAGTGTTGACTGTATCCTGAAGAGGCATTTGAATGGATTACATCACTCCTGTGATGGAAACAGGGCTGGGATGAAGGTCTTTTGGAGATATCTGTGGATGGGGAGGAGTCAGATCCTGCATGGAGAGTGCTGTGACCCAGACAGCTCCTGTTTGCCCCTGGCAGATGCCATCTGGAGCAGGCTCTGCGTGTGCCTGGGTGTCCATCTGCTTTGGCAGCCCTCGGACAACCAGTTGCATTGACCCAGACATGAGCGGACTCTGCTCTCCCTCCTCAGCTTCCTCTGCACTGTTGGAAGATCTGCTCCCCATCACAGCAGAGGGTGTCCCGGCTGGATCCAGTTTCAGCTGCTACCACACATTCCTGTGCTCCTGGGAAGAGGTGAGGAAGAGGAGAAGCACGCCCAAGCCCATCCCCTGGTATAATGGTTGGTTGCCCCATGCCAGCTCATCTCTGGTGGCATTGTACTGGGTCGAGCTGTCCTTGATGAGGTTCAGGCTTGTGGGTGTCCAAGGCAGCAACAGAAAGCTTTGGTGTGTGCGGCCTGCTGCATGTTTTGGGTGGGAACACACATTCCCCGTCACACTTTTTTGATTCTCCATGTGTTCAAGTCTTGGAGAAGAAAAAGGGCCCTGCTCTTGAGCTCTTGTGATGATACTCTTAAGCATCTTGTGGATGCGCTTGATGTCAGTGGGGGAAACTGAGGCACAAAGAGGTGCCTTGATGCCTGCACTTCTAGCACTTTGGTCATCTATCCATCCACCCCTCTGTGTACAGCTGCTGACTGCTGTCCTGCTGAGCTCCAGATCACCGCAGCTCTGGGGTGTGCTTTCAGCCAAAAGCACCACCGTTTGCTGACTTTTCCAGCTGTCAGGGCAGTTCATCATTGGCATCCTCCCGGAAGCAGAAACCTCTCCTGATATGGTGGGTTCTTTTATTATTTTATTTTTATTTTTTATTTTCTTCTGACATTGCATGGGGGAAAAATGGATGTGACGAGCATCCGGGAGAGAGCTGTTGGGAAGCTTAGAGCTGTCACAGGGTGTCTGTGGGTTTATGTGTGGGGAAGTATGCAAGCAAGTTCTCAGCTTGCTGGTTGGAGCCAAGAAGTGGGGCTTTTTTTGGGTGATAAATATGTTTTATGAGGCTTTTATGGGATTTTAAAAATTTTATTTAAAAAATACCCCAAACCCACCTGTCCCAATAAATTATTTACCAGGGTAATAAAAGATCAAGGAAACTGGTCCAACCTTCTTGCAGAGCATCTAAATCCCAAACTTTCATCGGGGTGGAAGGACCCTCTGAATTCCTGCGGCCTCATGACGGATGGTCCTGGCGTGCTGTTTGTCTGCGGTGTTGTTCTGGAGGCCAGGTCCCCAGCCAGCCCCAGCACTCGGCATATCTCCAGGAGGTCCTGGGGGCCTGACACCAGTCTTCAGTCCCTTGGCATCTACTCCTGGAGATGAATAGTGTTTCCTTCTGCTGCTGGCTCTCACAGCTGCAAATCTCTTGCTAGTCTCTGGCTCTTTATTTAAGCATCCGAAAGGTCTCAGGAGCATAATGGTCCTTCCTGGGGTGAAATGGGAGGTGGAAATCACGTAGAAAGCAGCGAGGAGTTTGAAGGATGGCCTTAGCACCTGCAGTACAGGCTGGAAGGGCTGAGTCCTGCAGATCATGGGGACCTCCTCACACCCCAGATATCCGGATGAGTACGTTTCCTCTCGCTTGGTATCAGCTGCTGTGTGGAGAAAGGGCCAGGTTCTTCTGGCAGATGAGCCCAAAATAGCCTTTGCAGAGGTGAAATAAAAATTTATGGCCATGGAATCTATAAATACGTCTTCTGGGGGCTTCAAGAGGTTTGGTCGCTCTCCCTACTACTCCCCAAGGGAAGGAGAGGGCTGGGGGTCAAACCCAGAGTTCCCACTTCAGGACAGGGCACATCCTTTTGGCTTCATCCCAGACTTCAGGATTAGGTTTAAACCCCTGGTAGTTTTTAAAAGACATCTAGTTGTTAATGTGGTGGCTTTCTGAAAGGACTCTAGTTGGAGCAAGATGCATCCCTCTGTGGTAAGTTGCTCATAAATAAATTTAGACGGGATTTTAGAAGCAATTTCTGAGGCTTGAAAGAGATAACTCTGGAGTGGCCTTCAAAAGGGATGGTGGGTGGGAAGGGACAGCCACTGTTTCAAGCTAGCTCTCAATATTCATGGGAAGGATTACGCATTCAGAGCCTTATCCAGAGGGGAGAGTCCTTGGGTATCTGATGTGTTGAAGCGAGGCTGGATTGATCTTTGTTCATGCTGTCTTTAGCTTATATAAATCCCATGCCTCGGGGCTTCTGCTGTCCTCTATAGGGTCCAGGGAGGAATCCTAGCCTCCATCATTGCCTGATTTGGCCCCTGGGTTTGGTGGTGGTCCTGCCTCTGTCTGAGGTGGTGGAGAGTGGCCACAGCTGGAATGACATCTGGGAGCAGGGAGAAATTTCCCTGGTCAGGCAAGAGGGAGCACAAGACTTTGCTTGGCTTCCTTCTGGTGCCTGGAGGCTTCCTCAGATCTTAGAGTTTTCAGAAGTAATTCCTCTGCTTTTACAAGCCCTAGGAAATTCACGGAGATGCTCAACTTCCCCGTTTGCTTCCCATGGGCCAGTCCTGCATGCACGGCTGTGTCTTTAGTCCCTTTGGTCCAACAGAAGCTCTGCAGTGGAGGTCCTAGGCAGCCCCTGGATATCTTGAGCCACCTTTCTGAGCTGCCCTGAGCCTAGGGAGAGTGCAGGCAGTAAAAAGGGGCTTGCTCCCCTCATTTGGGTGCTGGCCCAGCAGGAATGGACTCCAAGGGGCCGTTCCACCTTGGTTGGTGGCTGCTGAAGTTTTGGGGTGTGTCAGTTGAAGCCTAGAGGATATCCGTGCTGGTGCATCCCTGGTGAGTGGGCTGAGCTGACCAGTCCTCAAGGCTGTAGCCGGGGAAAGGTTTAAACTGGAGCAGTGTGGTTTAATGGGTGACATCTGCTGGGGTAAAGATGGTGTGGCTTGACTTTTTGGCTGGATATCAGAGTAGGCTTTCCATGGGGAGTGGGGGGAGAGCCCGGCACAGAGTGTGGCATTTGGCTTTAAAGGGGAAAAAAAGGACAGATCTCCCCACATCCTTCTTATTAATTGTCAACGCGTCCTGCCAGCTTGGCAATGGATGTTGTGGATTTACTCAGAGATCAGAGCCAGTGTGGGACAGGCGCAGGAAGCCCAGATGACGCGTGTAGGCCAGGCTTAGCATCTCCCGCTCACTCCAGACTATGCAGCACGACTCTGCTGACTTTGGTGGCATTTCCTCCTGGCTCACCTCCTCGTGATGGGAATTAGACTGCACGTAATTGAAAAGAATGGGGTGTCTGCCAGCAGACTGCGAGCCACGTTCCCCTTGGCAGCTTGAGCTCACTGGTGGAGGATGGGGGACATGGGCTGGGGCAGATGCCTGGGGTGGGGGAAGGTGAGCAGCCCCAGCTTCATGGTGATCCCAGGTCCATCTCCATCTGTCTGAAGCTCTCTGGATGTGGGAAAGCGTTACCCCTGCCCAGACCAGGGGGGGTTGGAACACATTGATGTCTCCTGCTGCTGTTGCATGAGCACCGCTTCACCCTCGTTCATAATCTCCCCCTCGTTGGCACCAGGACAGACATGTGAATCACTGTTTCTACGAGCAGCTTTCTGAGCTGAGGGCTTGATCTTGAAAAGCATCCTGTGATCTGGCCAGCTGTTGCTGACCCTGGGCTTTGTGCTGCCACGTCTCTCTGCCCGAGCATCAGTCAAGAAAAGCTGAGGGAGGTAAAAGGTTCCTGGGGTTCGCTCAGTCCTGAATGTGAACAAGAGCTCGGCATGCATGCCCAGTACAGCGGGCTGAGGTGTGAGGCCAGTGATCAAGGCGCCAGGGCAGGGTGTTGTAAATCTGGCACCTACAGAGGTGTGGGGAACAAAGCGGGGCAGGATCTGCATTTCAAAGAGCGCTGTTTCTGCAGCCGAGCAGGGAGCGGACGTGCGTACCTGCCTGCCGCCAGGGCAGAGGCATGAAGCCGTTTGAAGCCTGTAACCATCAGCTCTGCGTTCGGGGTACAGCGGAAGGAAAGCTTCATAACCCTGAGCTAATTGCACAGTGCCGAGCCTCGGAAGTGAGACCTGCTGGGCATGGCCCTGCCGAACATGAGCTGCCACAGATGAAGATGTCTTGCAGCTGGGATTTGCTTTCCAGCATACATGGTCCCTCGCTTGGCTGCTACCTGCAGAAACGCCCCTGCCACTGAATGGAGGCTGGCCATGCCAGCCCTAGAAGATCTTCTGGAGAGCCAGGTCCTACCCCAAAAAGCTCACAGTCAAGGCAGCTGTTGGAGCAGGAGGTGGATGAAAATCGAGTGGTGATGAAATGGTTTGGGTTTGTCTTCTAGTTAGAGCAGGGATTGAGTTGGGAACAACTGGATATGGCCAGAGCTCCAGCTTGGCCATGGTCACTAGACAAGGTGGCCCCTTCCACTGTGATACCTTCTTTTAAAAAAAAAGAAAAACAAATTAAAATTTTGACTGCAAACTGGGGTGCTTTTGGTTGGCATTTTCTGGAAGGAGACATTGTAGTGGGTAGGTGGGTGGTATTGGGCAGCATGGCCCAATTTTCATTTCTCTGTCTTGGCTAGCTCAGTGGCAGATGGAGCATCTCTCCCCATTGCTGCTGCTTCCCTCACACTCCCCGAGCACCTGGTTTACTGGGTGAAGAGGGAGCATCAGCAAATCCTACTTTCCAAGCAATTCCAGCCTGCTCTGCCTGGATCCTGCTGGCTTGCTGGGAGCAGCAGGGTCCTGACTCCTGGCTTACAGTGGGACCTTGGATGCCTCAAGGGGGCTGGAAGGAAGGGCAGGAGGAGATGCTTCCTCTAGGAATTGAAATAAAATAGAACAAGGCGGTGGTGACTTTAGTGATAGAGCAAGGATGGTTTCTGTGAAGAAAACTGTTCCAAGTTCACCCAGGTCAGTCACCTGTCTGGGTCATGGGTGTGCTGTTACGTACGTCTCAAAGGGCACCATCAGGGCAAAAGGCAAAAGGAAAGAAGACAAATCCCATCTTTGCCATGCAGAGCACCTCAGCTAGGCCAGGCTGTGGTCCAGAAAAGCACTTAAGCATCTGGAAAAACCTGCCCGGGCAGCAGTGTGTGGTATCCTTGCTCAGGGCAGGTCTATGGGGGCTTTGCTGTCAGTGGAGGTCCAGGGAGGATCTTGCTCTTGATGCCTGCCTTTGCAGCATCTTTGTGAGATCCTCTGCAAGGTGGCCACTCTTGGCCATTCCCGATGTGGTCAGGGCTGAGCCTGGGCTGGGGAATTACTGCATTTTTATCTTTGTTCCTTAACTAAGCAACCCTGCCTGTGAGAAACTGAAACCTTCCTGGAACCAAGGACGTACTCCTTCCTACTGGGATGACTGGAGGCCTGCAGGATGTCACCCTGAGGCAGGACATCTTTTTTTCTGAAAGAAACAGGTACTTCTGGGCTTGCTGGGATGTAAAAGCTAAATCCTTTTGTCACAGGCCTGGCTTTCCAAAGCTGCATCTATGCAGTCTCGCCCACGGAGACCTCAGCAACGGTGTGGCTCTGGGACCTGCATGAGCAGAGCCCTCTCTGAAACACCCCTGTGGGCAAGCAGGGTGGGGGTTGGATGGCCTTTTCCTTTGGCTCAGAGGATGACTGAGACCAGTGTGGGACCAAACATGGTCACCACCGCTGCCAGGGTCTCTGAGCCTGCTGTGACAGGGCGCATGCTAAGCAGCGCGTACTGTGGAGGTACCGGGCATCCCACTTCACACAGGGTGTCTCATCGTCAGCACGCGGCTGTGCATTTACTGTTTGACAAACCTTGGCTGGGTCATTAACGGAGGCAGGAAATAAAGAAGCTGGGGCTCCAAATGGATCCCAGAGGAATTCCCTGTAGCAATTAGCTTTATACTCGAAAACATATTTCCAGTCTTTACTGCCTGCTCTCCATATTTGAAATAATTTTCTACCCAATAAACCTTAGTAGCCCCCAAACATAATTTTAAGCGATGCGTTAATTAACAACGAGGCGACCTGATGGTTCAAAAAGCTGAGTGAAACCCAGCACATCCATTAGGCAGCGCTTCCGAGACACTCGCCGCGGCAGCGCATGGATGCCAGTGCTTTATATAGGACATTACCTAAGGGCCGGTGGGCTGGCTGGAGCGGAGGGCAGTCTGGATTCTTCTCGGTCACTGACGGGCACCTTCCGTGTTGGGTAACGCCACTAGAATTGGAGAGGAGATGTTGCCTCTTTCTCTGGCAGAGCCCTTGTCTGGTTTTCAGTCCTTCATGCAGAATAATTTGGGGGGGGGGGGGGGGGGTGTGTTAAGCTTAGGAAGGTCTCCAAACCTGAAAGAAACCACTTGAATGCTGCCTTGTGGCAGGGGGTTTTGGGGGTCAGATGTGTGCAGTGCTTCCCTTGAGCTGTCGTGGGGATTGCCCACCTTCCCTCTGCTTTGATTTATGTCCTCGCAAGTGCATTAACCAGCGGGGCCAGCTGACAATCCCCGGTGACTCCTTACCTGCAGCTCCCCTGGCAGGAATTCATGCCAGTGGGGAGCACAAGCTCTGAGGAGCTTCTGGGAGTGCAAGCCCTTCAGTCCGTGTCCATGAAGGTTGATGGGCTGGAGTAATACAGGCTCGCCGCACCATGCAGAGAAGATGCATGTAGAGCTCTGCTCCCCCAAGTCCAGTTAACCCAGTTCCATGTCCCTCTAAGACCTGCACCCGTCCAGCTTCTGCAGAGCATGGGCAAGGATGGGGGCAGGTTGGTTCTGCTCCCCGTGGGGCTTTACCCAGGCAGGTCTGAGGCCCACTGCGGACCGATGGTGACTGGTGTGATGCTGGTGTGATGCCGTCTTCAGGTCTGAGCTGGCCAGTGGCTTCCTAGTAGCTGGCAGTGGCCACGATGGTGGTGAGGTTGCTGGTTGCCCCCACGATGGAGGCAACCAGAGCCCCGATGCAGTGCTGCCTGGCCTCTGTGTGTGTGAGGGAAGCTTGTAATCTCCTGCTTAACGAAGGATGGGAGGTGGCATTACAGGCTTCTGCTGGCTGGGTGTTCAGCTATCGTGGGCTCATCCTGCTTTATCTGTTGCATGTGGAATATCCCATGTAAAGCTACACAAAGCTACTGTAATCCTTCCTAAAGCTGCCCTACCCCTCCGTGCGGATGCTGTATTAGATGATATGCTTATTAAACTCACTCGATGCAAGTTTTACTTCCAGATGGTGGGGAAATAGTGTTAAGATAATAATCACATCGCATTGCTCTTAATCCATATTTCGGGTGATAAGTGTTCCCACCTGCTGCAAGCCATTTAAGGGATAGTAGATCCAAGGGAAGGGTTGTGATCCCAGCTGAGAAATGTGCTGGGCATGTGAGACCTGTGCTGGTTCCTTGGGGAAGTTCTGTCACTGCTGTTGGCCATTGTTCTCATCCTGGTCAGAGCACTGTTCTCAGGTTACCCCAGATCTTCTCCACTAGGGTGGTCTGTAAAGAGGGGAGAAGGCACAGGGCTGTAGGAGGTGGGCCTCCTGGTTTGATGGAGAACCTTCCTGGCCAGATGTGGACCAGTGCCTCTGTCAGGGGTTGGATGATGGGGTGGGAGGTTCCCTGTCCTGCCCTTGCACATCTGGGTTGTCCCTATGCTTTGGAGATTGAGATGATGTCATTCAACAGCTTCATAAAGTGCCTCGAGTTCTGCTGACAGACTGGGTGATGGACTTCATGGAGCTTCATGCTCAGAGGAAGAGAAGGGGAAAGGAAGCCTTTGGAAGGAGACTGCTGCAGGTCATTCATCAGACCCACAGTATGGGGGCATCCAGGTCCCGCTGGCTTGCCCAGTTTATGAAAAGCAGCTGGTTGGCCAAACCCCTCTGCCAGAGGTAAGGGACTGGTCCATGGGTGTCACTTCAATCCTGTTCTTCACCCAAGTGTAAGGATGAGTTAAACTCCGCTATTTCTGTGAAGCCTGTACGTTATGTGGAGCTCGCTCCCATCAATCCCACGTCAGTCTCTGATGGGAGAGGGGGGTTGCGATTGGGTGGTGATTTTGTGAGTCACGTGAACTTCTGTCCTCCAGTCAGATGTAAACCCACTGCCATGCATCTCACCCTGCTCTGCCACAGCCCTCTGGCGATGACCTGTACATCTGCAAGCCCCGTGAGCCTGGAAAGTATTGCTTCCTGTGTTGTGAGTGGATTCAGCAGAGGTGAGAGGAGAGCTTCCACTCGCTTAGTTGGTATTGAGTAGGAGCACAACCTGACATCTTGATCCAACAGGATTCATAAGGCTGAAGACTCCAGGCTTGTTGAGGTAAGTGACTTCCCTGGAACATGATGGCCCTTTACTTCTAGTCCAGATTTTCCATGAAACAGGAGTGCCAAAGCGGACTTTGGTTGCCAGCCCTAGCTGGAGCAGGAGGCATCCTCCTTGTGAGATGCCAGGGAGTCTGGCTGCTGGGTAGCTCAAGGAGGGATCCCACCTCTCCTGAACACACGTGGAGGGGAGAAGAGGGCCTTGTGGTAGCACACAGAGGCAGTTTGGGCTCTTGGATGTTAAGAGGGAACCCCAGGAGGACATCACGACCCAACCTGGCTGAACCCCTCCTTTCAAAGACAGGATTAAATTCTTCTCAAAGCCATAACGAGCTTATTCAGAGCAGCACCCCACCAAGGCTGGGTCTTGTTCTTGTGCTGCCTTGGAGCAGCGTGGACATGATTCCAACCACTATGATCCCAATGTGGACGACATGATCCCAGCCAGCCTGAAGCCAGTAAGGATCGTTGGGTCACTGCTGGGAACTGGATCAGGAAATGAGATGCCATCTCGGGGGGTTATAGCCCTCCCAGGGAGAGTAAAAGAGGGGTTACAACAAGCCAGCAGAGTTCCCTGTAGCTGTGGCACGAGGTTGGCATGAAATGCTGAGTCTTGAGTCTGTGGCAGAAGAAAATGAGCTAGCAGTTGATTCCAGGTGCAGCGATGGGTGAATGGCCACTGAGATGGTTTAGAGGGCAATCAGGCCTGATTTAAGATCCTCAAACTTCTTGAGCACCGGTGGCTGTGCAGCAAGTAGGGATCTCTAACCCTACTGTCTAGGGCAGGAGGGAAACAGTGGCCCATGTCTCTGGGAGCCTCCAGGTGGGCCCCAGCTCGGCTGAAGGAGTTGGGGTTGGTGGCTTCACACCTTGCTAATGGGTCCTGCTGCCTCCAACACTGAACCATGGGCTGAAGGTGGCACGGAGCTCAACAGATGGATGTGCCACAGCATCCCATCCTCTGCCTTCAGCTTCCCACTCCTCCAAACCTCTGGAGAGCCAGCTACTGGCAGAGATCTACTGTTGGTCATCGGTGGGGAGCGATCAGCTGGGCCAGCCTGGCACTGATGTAAATTTAAATCCTCCTTTTCCTCTCTCTGCTAGCAGCCCTGTACTTTCAGGAAAAAAGAGAATGGGAAACGAACTTTTTTAATGAAGTAGAGCATTTAAATTCTCTTTATATTTAGTCCTATCTGGAGCTCTTTACCCAAATGAAGCAGAAAGCATTTACAGCTGTATTTTCCATCACACCAACCAAGGAATATATTCATTTGCAGTAACATGGCACTCAATGAAGTGGAAAATAAGCTTCCAGAATTGCTCTCTCTATGAAACGCTCTCAATGACCAGGAAAAGCCCTTTTGGATACCACTGACCAGTCACTTTGGTTACCATAAAAATTAATTTGGCCCAACATCTGGGTGGTGGTGGAGTTAGAGGCTTGGCCCCAAGGTAGCTCTGCTTGGGACAGGGCTTGGGGCTGTCTCCTCTGCCACAGCTCCTACTGCTCCGTGCGTGCCCAGGAGACCTGGATGAGACCCCCATCTGTGCCTCCAAGGGCTGGCCAATGGCACACTAGGTGCACAGCAACCAATGTCCCCTTTGTCCTGCTCTGCATCTGCCGCAGGAAGGGTCAGTGACGACACCATGGCAAGGCTGGCTGGTGGTCAGTGGCACCACGATGGCTGGGCGTATGGGAGCCCAAAGTGAGCAGAGGAGATGTATGTGGGTTCCTCCTTCCTTCGGTACGCCGACGACGTGAGCAGAGCTTTAAGCAGGGTACAGACCCACCACCACCGGAGCCTTCTGCTAATTGCTCGTGATGCCTAGTCCAACTCCATCGGCACCGGCAACGATTGCTACTGGAAATGCAATTAATAATTAAGCGCTCAACGCTGGCAGGTGTCAGCAGGAATCCACAGGGGCTGGCATCCCCCATGTTAAACACCTCCCGCTGCTGGCATGGGAACGGGCAGCGCCAGGCAGGACACGGCCCTTCGCTGCCTGCATCAATACAGAGTAGGATGCAGGTTCGTGCCTTGAAGGAATAATTTGCTGGTGGTGTTTCCGTGGTGTGGATGATGGCTGCCTGCCGTTGGGGCTGCAGGCAGCGGGATGGGGGCTGAATGCTGCCTGCCCTACCCATGCCTTAGGCCCCGATTAGCACTGCGGTGGCACTGCCTGGCTTGATTAGTCCCTGCTTGAGGATGTGTTTTCCATCCTTGCTGTGGCAGGCAGAGTGACTTGGGGTGGAAATCACTCAGCAGTGTTTCTTTCCGGCATCAAAGTCCAGGAGTGTTTTCTTTCAGGGCCTGACACGGCCCCCACAGGGGTGACCAGGCTGGCTGGGCTGCCAGCAGCGGGGTGATGCCCTGGCCCAGCAAAGGAGAGGGCTCGCTCTGTCCCCAGGCACCATGTGTCCCAGCCAGGGATGATGGCACATGGTGGAGCCCTCCAGGTTCTCGCTGGCAGAAAGCAGCAGCCTGATGCATTGAAGGGCCTTGTTGAGATGTCTTCCTGGCTTCCTGCAGCCTCGGTACCCCCCACATTCCCACTGACAGGCTCAGATAGCATCACGCTTTCTCTTGCGACTTTAGCTGCAGCTTGTGATGACTTAAACCTTCTTCAAGCTGGCTTTTTACATTTTAATTACATTTTGCCTCTGAAGATGGGCTGCTTTGCTGGTTGCTCCCCTCCCTCCCCCCTTTATTTTTATTCTTTTCCCTTTTAAAGGCCGAAGAAGTTTAGGCTTCTTGAGAAATTGCTTTGGCTTTTAGGAAAGTGCAGAGCCTTCTCCCTGGGTCCCAAAGTGTTGATTTCCTACCGCAGGGCTTGAGCAATGGTGATTCCCTTATTAAACTTCACTTAGAGGCAGCGACTGTCAGGCGGGGATGGAGAGCTTCTCCGATAAGTCGGAGCTATTCATTATTAAATTATCTTCATTCACTTGAACATCTCATTTTCATTGAATTAGATGAAAAGTGCTCAAAGGCAGCTGCTGCGGCTGCTTGGAGGCTGCCAGGAGCAGCGTGCTAATGTCTCTGCTGGCCTTTCCTGCTGCGCTGGCTGTGTCTGACCCTTCCCATGGGGACGACTGGACCTGGCTGCAGGTGTAAATCTCCTGGAGGTCACTGAGGAGTTGCATCAGCTGATGTTCTGACCTTGGAGAGATCTGGATCTGTGGAGGAATAAGATTGCACAGGCCCAGGGGCTGCTCTCTGCCACCCTGGGAGGGGTGACAGAGGTGAGTGTCAGTCAGTAAGTGCCCGTTATGTCAAAGGCTGGGTGTCCCGCTGAGGGGGATGCACATGGGCCTGGCTGAGTCTGGCCTTAAGCTTAGCTTAAAGGACACTGCAGGGATGGGAGCTCGCCCGGCGAGCTGTTGCTGGTGGTGCAGGCAGGAGGCACAGGGCAGACCGCAGGGACTTGGGCAATGTCACCGCACATCACAGCGCAGGCAGCAGTGAGCTGGCTTGGCCTTTGCCCGTCTGAGGGCAGATGGAGCGTGGCACGGGGGGTCAGTGGAGATAGGACAAGGGGCAATGGCTGCAAATTGGAGCACAGGAAGTTCCGCACCAACATGTGGAGGAACCTTTTCACAGTAAGAGTGACAGAGCCCTGGGACAGGCTGTCCAGGGTGGAGCCTCCTTCTCTGGAGATATTCAAGACCCATCTGCACGCCTATCTGTGCAGTATGAGCTAGGGAGCCTGCTTCTGCAGGGGTGTTGGACCCGATGATCTCTTGAGGTTCCTTCCAACCCTTCCGATTCTGTGATTCTGTTTGGTCACCCCCATCACACCAAACTGATGCAGGAGCTGCCTGGGGCTGAGCTGCTCTCAGTCTAGTGAGACAAATTTCCTCTCGCTGTGGGGCTGTCACTCATCTTACCAATGGTGACAACCCTGACCTCTGTCCGTCCCGTGAGGAAGAGCTTTCTCCTCCTGGCTTCACCCCTTTTATCACTCCCTCTCTTGGGCTGCCTGTGCTGGGTAGTCACAAGCCGGCCTTGAGGTCTCAGCTCACACCAAGCCAGATGGACTCTGGATGCTCCTGAGAAACACCAGCAACAACACCTGCACTCGTACCCCAAGGGGCAACAGAATGTGTGTGTATCCCCCCACCTCAGGGTAGCCACCAGATACGTCAGGCCCAGCTTTAGCTTTAATCTCAGCTGCAGATGAGCGGAGTTTGAAGTCCTGGTGGTTATTTTTGTGGGAGGATGCCATCTGGCTGCCTGATCTCTCCGCTTTCACCTTGGCACGAGTAGCTGGCACCCAGCCCCATCACTCAGTGCCGAGCCAGGGAGGGGGAGTGCTGCCTAGTCTTGCCAGCCCGCAGCTCTTCAAGGGGCTTTGTAGAGCCCAGGGCTGGTTTAAAGCCACCCTCTAGGGTTGTTCCCTCTAGGAACAGGGGGATCTTGTCTTGAGGCAGAAGCCCCTGTTTATGGCACGTTGTGCCCAGGCATTGCTGATCCCTGTCCTGGTTGTACGTAGACCTGCATCTTTCCCTAGGAGAGCTCACAACAGGAGCACCTGGCTGGTACTCAATCCCAGCCATTTTGGGAGCACCCTACGACCTCAGCAGGTGATGAAAATCCCTTTTCGTTGCTGCCCTGGGTGCCATGAAGCCCTTCATGCCTCCTTACCCGCAGCTACCATCTTGTTCCTGCCGAGGAACCGCCAGCCCCGTGGACAGACCAGCTCTCCCCAACACGTGTTGCTTTTCTTCGCCAGGAAATCTCACCCGGAGAAACCGCTTTGATCAACGCGCTTGGATTTCAGCCTTCAGCCTTGATCAAGGCAGGGGGAGAGACGAGAGCAACTACTCCCGGGCTCTTCAGGGACGGTCTAGAAAACGAAGCTCTTTCTCCAAGAAAAAAAAACCAAAACCTGCTTCAAAGTAAGAGGCGGTTGTGCCAGAATAAAAGTGAACTAGGCAGGCAGAGGAGGAGGAGGAGGAGGAGGAGAAGGAGGAGGAGGAAGGCTGCCTGGTTTCCAGGGCTCCAGCTGGGATGGGACAGGTGTGGGGATCCAGCAGGGATGGGGATGGTGGCATTCCTGTGGGGCTGGAGCTGCTGTTGGGTGAGGGTGGGAAGCTGTGGTTTGGAAGGCAGGGTGGGAAGGGGGAACCTCCACCTCTCCCTACGCTTCATTCTGCTGTGAACCCCACTTTTTCTACATGTTCCATTTCTGGCTCTCCCTCCTGCCCCAGCCCTGAGGTTGAGGAAGGTTTTGGAGCTGAGAAGGTGCTGGATTTACTTCCTTGGGTCCATGGTTTCTTTCCAGTCTTTAACAGGTGGGGATGGTGCTGTAGGGCAGGTGCTCAGGACCTGAGGATGGTCCTGGGATGGGAGAAGGTGGGGGAAGAGCATCCCCTCCTTGAGGACTGCTTCAGCCGTTGGACCTTCGTGCTAGATGAAGGGACATGATGGCACCGCTCTAGGTTGGATCGGATCAGAGCTTCTTGCTAAAGGTAATTCACAGCCAGTAGGAGACCTCCATGAGGGGCTTCCTGGCTTTGTTCTGCTCCCGCCCCCCCATTCCAACATGCAGGAGTCTTTGTGTCAGCAGCTCTGGTGGGCATGGCCCCTCTCTGCGGGCTGTGATACCGGGGAGGGGAGCGAAGGAGTGAGCAGAGATGCAGAACTTGGATGTCCTCGTGAGCAGGGGAAAGCTCTGGCCAGGCATCACCCTCCAGCCCCACCCTTGCCCTCTCCAGCCATCCTCCTCCATTCCCTCTCCCCCCTCTCCTGATGTCGCTGTCCTCAGGTGCACAAGCACCACCCTCGCCTTTCGTTTTGGCTACAGATGGTCGGCAGAAAAACCAGCCAGCCAGATGTGTTTTTCATAGCTCCCAAGCCAGGCATAACTAAACATTTACATTTATTACCAATTAGAGGGGAAACAGGCTGTAGTTTTATGTACTGTATGTGTCTGGATATATTTTGCTTTGTGACCTTACTTACACACCCTACCAGCAACTAAATGCTTCCTGATTAGGGGCAAACCCCTGGAAAGCATCTGCAGTGCTGGATGCCATCCCAGCATTCTTTGTCCCTTAAATTAGGGGACAGCGTGGATGCTGTGGCAGCCCCTGACATTTGGTGGGCACTGCTTGGGGGTTTGTTCCAGGAGGATGCTGAGCATCCCTAGAGACACAGTCTGTCACTCTCCCCTCTCCCAGGGCAGGGATCTCCACGGTGCATCCATTAACCCCGTGTATGGATGTGCAGATGACACGGTCATCAATTGCAAGTGCCCAAAGCCCTGCAGCTCCTGAGCTGACATCACAGCAGCTTTTTAACAGTGCTTGAGCCCACAGCAAAAGGCCAACAGCTCCATAAACAGACTTCAGGCCTCGATGTTCCAGTGAAGACTGCTGGTGGGATGCCTGGGCCCAAGGTGGTCACTGCTGTGCCGTGCCATCACGCTCCTGTTTGGTCATCACTGTGAGGCCAGCAGCTCAGCCAGAGCTGGTTGGAATCACTGGAGCTCAGGACAGCATTTGCTGGTGACACATTAACCTTGGACAGACCAACAGACTCCTGGTTGCGTGGGGATGAGGACTTGCTGGTTCTACAGGGGTACAGGGCTTGCTGTACCAGATTGCTAGCTCTCAATCCTGCCAGTGGTTACACCGCAAAACAGAAAATCTCAGTCCCCTTTTTCAGGCCACCGTCCCCTCAGCAAGAGAGGAAGAAACATGCGGTGAGACTGGGCCGTGTTGGACAAGGGGACTGGGAACGTGCCCAGCAGCACCCATGGACCCCCCCACTCCGCCTGCCTGTACCTCCCCCAGCTCCCAGCGGGTACCTCTTGAGCTGCAACATCCTGATTCCTTCCTCACTCCCCTTCCCCACATCCCCTTCCCCAGAGGATGCCCTGACCCTCCGGCAATGGTGGGCTCAGCGCCACTCACCCCAGCAGTGCTGCGGATCTCTGCACCCACCTCCGCTGTTGCTCAGGCAACAACCTCTGGGTTGGATGCGGGGGTTTTTTTCCCTCTTCCCTCCAGGATGCTGCTCCCAGGTAAGGTGACACTATACGGCAGTCACATGCATCCCCCTGGCTGCTACCAGGGAAGCTGGAGAGGTTTAATCTATAGTGAGGGGAGCATTAGAAATGGGATAGTTTATTAGCAGCCTATTAATCTGTTCAAACAGGTGATTAGGAGGGGTGATGGTGCAGTGTGAGGTGGCTGCTGATGTGAATGGAAGTGAGGTGTGGGTGCCTTCCCCCTCTAAGCAGGGAGAGCTGTGGCTGGAGGGCCAAGGTTGGCTTCACAAGGCAAACAGAAAGAATAAATAAAACTGAGAGGCTGAAGTGGGGAGGGGATGGGGTGGGTACGAGGCACAGCGGCGTTTTGTCAGAGTGGAAAAGACCAGCCCTGGGATGGAAATGGTCCAACCCCACCTCAGTCTGTGGAGGACCTCTCGCCTGCAGCTCTCTTGTGGGGGCTGTATCCTGCCTACTTTGAATGGAGTGCCGTGAGCCTTGGCCACCAGCCTCTGGGCCTGTCTCGCAAGGAGCGAAATCAGGGACGGGGCTGTGTGGGGAACCTTCATTGGGCAAGGGCTGGAGAGGAGCAGGGTAGGAGGTGCAGCATCTACGGCTTCATGTGGGGGTTTGTGCCTTCATCTGGCTAATTGGCAAATGAGGGTGATGGTTTACGTGGAGAGCTGGGTTTAAGATAATTAATAATAATAATAATAATTTTCTCTTTTTTTTTCCCTTTTCCCTTAACTTTGCTTGTGTGTGACAGGTTCGGAGCTCTTGGCAGCTGGGATGCTAAATGTTTTTCCACATGGTCTCTTGATTATTAATGGATTTTAGCACTTGACAAAGTAGAAATTAGGAGATAAAAGCTATTAGAAACTAATTTGGGTAATCACTGATTCTGTTCCCCCAGGAGCCTTTCTGAGAGCACTGCTCCCAACGCCACCACTGAGGCTTGGGAGAGAAGGGAATTTTCTTAACAGGTTTTCCTGGGCTTTGAGGGAGCCCCCTGATTTACAGCTGATGGGGGAGATGGCTTGGATGGAGCAGGCACGATCTCAGCATTGTTCTTCTCCAGCAGCCTCCTGGGATCTGTCATACCTGGGTGCTATTCGGGGTGGTTTGTAGGCTGTGGGTCTTTACTGTCATGTTGGTGAAACAACCGTAGAATCTAGTCTGGGAAAGAGTCCTCCAGATTGGCTGGGAGGGCTGGTGCAGCCTCATACGGAGCCCATAGGCTGGGAGAGCACCTCATGAAGTTATTCCAGTGATCTCTCTCCTTTCTTTCCATTCTGTTTGGGCCCTGTTCCCGGCATGTGCCGTGGGAGTGAATGGTTTGGCTGCAGCTTTGTCTACCTGGGTTGGGTATTTCTTTCCCTACAGGTTTTTGCTCTCCAGGGAGATCCCTCCAAAACTCACCACCCATCTCAACCCCCAGCCCAGGAGCAGAGCCAAGAGGTCCCTGGAGCCCTGGCCTGGGGGCAGCTGGGTCAGGGTCTGGCCCGATGAGGTAAGTCCTCCAGCCAGGCTCCCGGCTGTGAATCAGCCATGCCCTTGGCCCCGGCAATGCTGATTTACTGGCAGCAATGCCGGCTGCAGTGGCACCCGGGGCAGGGCACCCGTATTTAACAGGCAGAGGTACCCAGCCCTGAGCTCCAGGAGGCAAAAGCCATTTGTCATCGGTGTCCCTACACATCCTCTAAGAGATTCCCCGCTTGCAGGACAGGATGCTGTGATAATGTACTATTTGATGGTGCCTCAAGAGGTCTTCAGGCTCTCCTGGAGAGGTGGGAGCTGCTGGGGGGCCTCCAAGGAGGTCAAGGGCTGGTGCAGGTGGTGGGGTTGGGTGGACGAGGTTGTGATCCTCTGTCCTTGTTTGTGGAGGAGTCAGTGGGGAGGGATGAAGGTAGCTAAGGGACTGGGACTGGAGTCTCCTGAGGTGCCCACCAGCTTGAGTCATCCCTGCTCCTTACTGAGCTCCCAGTGGGGACACAGGAGGGCGGCTGGGTCCTCTCCTGCATGCCTGGGCTTGGCAGCAACGTCCCTCCAGCCTCCTCCCTGCCTGCCCTTTGCAGCCTCTCCTGCCTTCTCCAGGGACCCTGTCAGAAGGCAAAGGAGGGAGAGGGAGGAAGAAGCAGCCAAGGTCATCATCATTTCAAGAGCCTGTTAATTGTGTGTATGTCCCCCTCACCCTGTAGAAGTGGCCATTTACAGCAGGCCCTGTACATCTTCTCTGGAGAGGGAACCCCAGGGGGCGCAGTGTGGGAGGATGAGAGCCCTCTATAGCTTTGAAAGAGCCGGCGGAGAGGCAGAGCAGGGGGGACAAGCCCAGACCACCACCGGTGAGGGGAGAAAATAGACTGAAACAGAGAGAGAGAGACTGGAAATGTAATGAAGCAGCTGATGACAACCCATACAGCGGGAGAAGGTTCCTGCCTGCCAATTAATGAGGCTGTGCCGCTAATTTGCCACCTTGACTGTGCTTCTGAGCTTGTCAGAAGAAGTGGAAAAAGGAAAAGGGCGGGGGGAAGACGAGGCTAAAAAAGTGACAGGGAGGTTTTGGCTTGGCTCCTGGCTGCACGGATGGCACGGGGCTTCAGAAAGCGTAGAGGAAGCAAAAAAGGGGGGGTGACGACAGGTGACGACACCCCTTCTGCCATAACCCTGGAGTGGGAAGAGGATGATGACAAGTCTCCCCGGGCTTGTATCAGCACAGCAGCTCTGTGACGTGGTGCTCCCAGACTGGGATCCAATGGACAGCTTGGTTAGCTGAGAGAGTAAAGGGTGATCCCATGCATGTACCCAGGAGCATCCCTGGTTCCTGAGGTGAAACCACGGTGAGGGAAGAAGCCAGAGCAGCCCATGCCGGGGCAGAGAGGCCTGCAGGTGGTTTGTCATCCATCGCCTGCCTCCTCCCCCCCCCCCCAGAAAGGCTGCAGAACAGCACATTGGCTGGGTGGGTCCCTGCAGCTAACGAAGAAGCTGGAGGAGCCCTGAGCAAAACGCTCAGTGTGAAGCCTCCTCCTGCCACACAAAACATCTGATTCCCATTTCTCGCCCATCCTGTGGCTCGAGGCAAGAGGGCAGAACCTGTGAGGTGAATTTCAAGGGAGATCTCTGCCCGGATGCTCCTTGCATACAAAACAAAAGTACCTGTCAGCAAAGCATGTTACCCGGAGCCCCCCCAGCCCGACCTCCCTCCCCAGGGATGTTTTGCCTCCTGTGCATCCCATGCTGACACAGCATCAGCTGGGAGCTAGGAGTGGGGAAACTGAGGCAGTGTGGAGTGGGGTGCGGATTTAGCCCCACCACCTCTCCATGCCCTGGCTTGTGACAGCAAAGCTGCCTTTGCATCACGGGCTGGATGAGTGGAGCTGCGAGCTTTTTGGTTCTGATCACCACCCATCACCAGCAACCTGGGGTCAGGAGAACAACCCATTCCTGGGAGCCGGGATGCTGGGGGAGAACAGTGCAAACAATGCCATCCTGCTGCAGGAGTTGGGGACAAAACATGCTGGTCTTTCTCCAGCCTCCTTTTCCCTGGCAGACCTGCAAAATGAAATGTGTCTGGAGGGAACAGGAGCGGCTGCGATCACGTGAGTGCCAAGTTCGGCTCGGTGTTTCAGAGGCAGCTTTTGGCTGCCGAGGGGAGCTGTGTAAGGTGTAGGAACACAGGGGCTGGCAGACGTAAAGACAGCCCCAAACATGCCAGTTACTAAACCCTAATGAGTTTGATGCTTAATTACTGGTTTGGGGAAGATTGGCAGGGTGGTACCCTGGCTTTTTGCATCCCAAGACTAGATCCCACCTGTGTGGCAGTGACTCTCCAGCCAGTCCCGCCGGTGTTGGCGTTGCTGTCTGCAGGGGAAAGTGCTGCAAGGTAATCAAACACTGACCTCCAGCTATTAACCTTGTTGTATTAATCACCTCCACTGAGCGCCTTAATTGCTGAGCAGGGATGGGAGGACCTGGCTGCTTCCACTGGAAGTTAATGGGCGGCCTGGCAGCCCCTTCCCACGAGGCCAAGCTGCTGGGGCTCTTTAAGTCACCCATTTTACACCCCTTCCCCCACTAAAAAAAAAGGGGAAGTGGTTCTCTTCCAAAACACTGTATGTTATCAGCAGCATTCAGGGAACTGTTTGGTAGAAGAAGTGGTGGAGCTCCATGTCAGGGGCTCCATGTGCTCAGTGTCACTGTCTGCTGGCTCAATGGGATGCTTTGTAAGGTGCCATGCTGGGCTGCCAGGCTGGGAGAGCCATGTGTAATGCCACTACTTCTGTGAATCAGCGATTTGGGCCAAACTCTGAGCTTTTGAGCAATACACAATGAAATCTTGCTGGGGGGCGTTGGGGTAGGGGGGGAGTGTGGAAGGAAATGCCCTTGGTGGGGGCAGGGGGTTGAGAAGGAAGAGGAGGGAGGTGAGGAGTGTCAGCCAAACAAGTGTCACAAATGGCAATGGGGAGAAGAAGAGCCGTGACGGCACAGAAAGACATGTAGCAGGAATAGAAATGGTCTTTCCAGATGGGAAAGCCTCCCCACAGCTCTGCCAGCTCCGGAGCAGGCAGCACTGCCCGCCCTCCTGCCTCTCCCCTCCTCATAGTGGGCAGATGTCTGACAGTTTCCCCTGGGGAGCTGAGATGATGGTTTTGGCTTCTCGCTTCCTCCTGGTGTGTTTAATTGCCTGGGTTTTATTTTATTATTATATTTATTATTTTTTTCCCTTTCAGGATGGGGACACAATGCAGGAGATGTGGGCAAAGGAACGCAGATGTACGGAGAAGAGAAGCCCAGGTGACAGACTGAGGGATGCCAGAACCACAATAGCTGGCCTGATGGATTGACAGATTAGACAGTGAATATAAATAGCAAACATAGTTTATCTACCCCTTGGTTTATTTTCCTCCTGCTTATCTCTTTATCTCTCCTGGTGTTATTTTCTTCCTGCTTATCTCTTTATCTGTCTAACCATGGGATGGAGGGGGAGGGGGTTGTGTGTGACACAAGTGGGATGAATGAGTTCAAGTTTTCCCAGCCAGAGAGGATCGGGAAGCAGGCTGGGATCTGCACGCCGATACACACCCACCCTACACACATACATCCCATGTTCCCTGCCCACCCCTTCTGCCGGCAAACCCTTGTTTTGGGGATGCTGCAGGGTCAGAATGTCGACTTCTTCCTCTCTCTAACTTGCCCTCAGCCAAGAAATCAGGGCAGCTGCCAAGGGGGTGAGCGCTGCTGGTGCGGATAGCCAGCGTTTCCATCCCACAGCTGGGCAGTGCTGCTGCTTGATATTCCAGTCAGGCGCTGATCGCGGCAGTGCTGGGGAAGGAGGGAGGGGAGACCAGCGCTGCTGAGTGGGGGCTGGAGATGCTGCTGGCTCCTCGGCAGTAGGGCTGCTGGAGACACTAGTCGCGGGGAGAGCCACGGCTTCTAGATACTCACCCTGGGTAGGGGTGTCCAGGATTAATTGCCCCTTATTTGGGGTCCTTCCTAAGGGGGTGATGAATAAGAAGGTCCTGAGGAGGTCAGTGAGGATACCAGGGGTATGGCATGACCTACATGTATGGACCAAGTGATGGTGCTAAGAGGCAGAGATGACCATCCTGCCTGCCCAAACAATGTTAACTAGCCAGAATTGGGGGGCTGTGGGTCAGATATCCCCCGTCTGCTCCTCTGCCAAAGCTAAGGGTCATAGAGGGAACCTCCCCAGGGCCTTGCTTGATGTGCCCAAGTACAAGCCGTGGCTTTGCTCACCCAGGGGCACAACGGACCTATACATGGGACCAGGATGAGGCTGGACATGAGATGTAGCCAGTGCCTCACAGAGCCCAGGCAAGAGCCTGTGGGAGGAGGCAGAATCCCTCCCTGCCTCCAGGCACAGCTGATGGCCTTAATGGGCCACCTTGGAGCTCTGTCCTTTCTGGTTAATGAAGACGTGGACAGGAGACAGATGGCCAGCCGTGTGGTGGCATCTCCCCTCCTCGGGAGGCTCGGCTAAAATCCAGCAAGCAGAATGGTTGTGGGTATGCACAGCAGCATGGGAGCCTACTCATCCTCCAGTCCCTCCCCACAGGCGGGAAAAAGCCAGGGACAGAGATGACAGTAGCTGTTGCGGGTGTTTTTTTGGTTGGTGGGTTGTGGTTTTTCCCCACTTGGGTGTTTTTGGTTGCTCCTTTGCTCAAAAAAGGCATTTAAAAAATATATATATTAAACAGATACATTTTACTAAGATGTCTCTTGGATGGAGCCACCGACAAGAAATGACCCTCCCCAGATAATTAGGCTTAAAAACCCCCTCCCAAACAAAACAATAAATACATAAATAAAACTTTTTTCTTCTTTTTTTTTTCTTTTGTTTTAGCTTTTCTTTCCTCTCCTTTTTTTTTTTTGTAAGGAATTGTGGCTCAGAGGTCTCCACCAGCGTCCGTGACAGCAGCATCTGTGGGGCAGGTACCATGTGCTTGCCCACGCAAAGGGTGACGATTCCTCGGTACCAGAGTGGGCATGAGATGCTTGCAGAGATACCATGGGGGAGATCTGCTGCATCTCAGAGGCCTGCAGTGTGGTGTTCCCCCTGCCACTGTGCCACGTGCGAGGGCACAGCCGCAGGAACGGTCACAGGGGATGCGAAGGTGACAGTAGAAACCTCTCTTAAAAAGACTACAAAAGTTGGGGTGCAGAGGAGACTGCTGCTGGAGGAACCTCGTGTCGGGTTAAGAATCTGCTCCAGTGGGGCCAGCAGTTGCCTCCGGCTGAGCTGCATCCCTCCCAGGCCACCAGCACATCCCCCAAGCTGCCAGTGTCGGAGCACAAGCAGTGCCACAGGATGGCCATGCTGGCATTATCCCCATGATGGGAGCCAGCCTGTGCTGCGCGAGCCATCCTTCCTCCGTAGTCCCGCTGGTATCCTCCATCCACCCGAGCCCTGTGTCTCTTTGGCCTGTCTCTGGATGTACCATGGAAGCACACACTTGGCACTAAGGTAAGGCCTTGATTTAATTGTTTAGGGTGGTTATTTCTTTGCCCCCCTCCCACCCCCATCCCAGGGATTGCTTTCTCCTGGCCAGCTTGCTCCAAGATCTGAGCAGCCCCAGCTGTTAGCTGCATAGCTTGCCCATCTCCTGCTCTATCGCATTGGGCAGCTTGGCGTTGAAGGCCCTCAAGGAGGACTGGATCCTTGCCACCTCATTGTTGGCCAACTTGAGCCTGTGGCGGAGCAAGCAAGTAAAGAGGTCAAGGCGGGTTTTGCCAGGAGGTGACAACCTGTTCACCCGGTCCCTGATCTCCAACAGTTGGAGCATAGCTGAGTCCTGGGAGCCCTGGGTATAGGGGTAGTCCAGCTGAAGGATCAGGTCACGAATAGCGTCCGGTTCAAAGGGTAAACTATAGCCAAAGACTTGCAAGCTGTTGATTTTCATGTAGCCCAGGTTCTTGGAGGGATCTGCCATCTCCAAGGGTTCATAGTAGATTGTCTCGTTGGAGCTGTCATCCAGAGACTTGATGCGGCTCCGCAAGTAGACATGGACTGTTTCAAAAAAGGTCTTCCACTTGTTGCCCAAGGTGAGCGTCCAGTTTTGGCACTGGGCAGAGGCATCTACGTTAGTTCTTTCCCAGTCTGGGAAGTTGCCCTCATTGACGGGCATGAACCAGCTCTCCGAGTGGCTTCCTCCAAAGGGGTTGACGTAGATGGCCATGACGGGCTCCAGCGTGCTGTTCTTTGTGAGACAGATCTGCAGGGAGAGGGCCAACATCACGTGAACCAGCCCAGGCTTGTACTTGTTGCTCTTCAGAGTCAAGAGCATGCGCTTCCTCCAGGAAGGGTCAAACCAGCTCCCCAGGCGCATGTCGTTGCTGATGAAGATAGAGTGTACCTCAATGCGGCTGTCCCGTTTCTGCAGGAGGTACTTGAGCTCCAAGTCCTGCAGATCAGTCTCCAAGCCCAGGTAGTGCTCCAGCGAGTCAGCCACCTCAGGGCGGCAGAAGCCCTGGATGAGCACATAGCCATGGTTGCAGGTCCCACAGCGGGTGCTGTTGTCCTCAGCACAGCTGGCGCAGGCTGGCCCCTCGCCCAAGGCACACGGTATGGCCCCCTGGCAGGACGGCTGGTCTGAGGGACATGTGCAGCTGTGGCTTTCTTCCAGGAAGGTCCCAGGCACGGTGGTCTCACTGCAGTACAGGAGCGACTGTGCACGGCTCCACCAGTAAGGGAGGGACCTGGTGGGGAGAAGACATGGGAGGAGAAATGATTATGTGGCATCTTTCAGGGCAGGACCAACTCTCCCTAAGTTAGGGAAGAGCTGCCCACCTTGCATGGATTTTTCTGCACTGCTCGTGGCCGCCCATGAACGAGGCCCCATTTTCTACCTCCAGGCTCAAAACTGACCTCTCAGGATCACATCCCAGGGCAGCATGGCTGCCCCTCATGCCCTACCCACCTCCCCCCACAAACACCGCTTGTCCCTGGGCATCCCTCTGGCAAGTCAGGAGCTCCTCCAGTGGCAGCCACAGGGAGGTGGACTATGGATCAGAGTCCCCCCGGGCTCTGAGTGGTGTCCCTAGCGTGGGACACGATGTGGTGGCACCCTTACCTCTCCTTCGGCAGTCTGAAGCGAGGCTGCCGGTGGCAGCGTTTGCTGAGATTGAAGAGCCGCCGGATGAGTCTGTGGGTTTTCCTGGAGAGCAACTTCAGGCTTGTGCCCAGCTGCTGGTAGCGATGCTGGACATCCAGGTCCATGGCCCAGAAGTGGGAGATGGCTGTCCTGTTCAGGAAACGGTCACCAGGGAGCCTCTTCACCAGGGCCTGGAACTCCTCTGCACAGAGAGAGGGACAGCATCAGCAGACCCAGGAGGGCAAGCGGCAAAGGTAAGGCTGGAGCCAACCTCCCTCTGAAGACCCTCGGGTCTTCAAGGGTAGATGACCCCACACAATCCTGTGCTGGAGCCCCACCACTCAGCCTAGGCTGCTCCTAGAGATGGGGTTCCAGGGAAGGTGGAGGGGGAATGCTTGCTGGGGTCTCCCTAGCTTCACCTGACTCCTCGAACTGGCCGTGGTGGCTCTCCCAGGCACGCTGGAGCTGGGCCAGGCTGCTCTCCAGTGCCTGGACGTCAACCTCGGGGCAGTTGCAGCGGGGGAAGGCGGGCTGGCACTGGCAGCGGCAGTCGCTCTGGTGGCACACCAGCTCCCCAGACGAGCTGCAGGCGATGTAGCTGAGGGCAGCTGCCACGAATCGCTCCCGCAGGTAGGAGGGGAGCACTGTCTGCAGCCCTGCAGGTAGGAGGCAGCCCCAAGAACATCAGGGCACATGCGGGACCCCTCAAAAACATCACCCGGGCGAGGAGGTTTAAGCCTTTCCCCTCCTTATGCTCCCACCCTGGCGTGATTTTCATACCAATTTTCTGTGGAGCCGCTCGTCTGGGTTCTGCATTGATCTTGGCTCCACTTGGCAGACGAGCAACAGCCTCATCCTGCCCAGCTCTGATTATTTTCAACCCTCCTTCTCCTCCCCCCTCTAGCCCTTAAATTAAAAGCAGTATCTCAAGCCAGCATCCTCCCCTGCGCCCCCCACCCCCACCCAGGAGCATCCCGCAGCTGCAACATTCTCCATCACCACGTCACCACCAGCCTAGCCCTACCTTGGAGCTGCACTTTGTTCTCGGGGCTCTGCACCAGGACCGAGCTCACCGAGTCCAAGTTGTCGTAGTTGCTGCAGCCGAGGGGCCCAGTCCGTGTTTCCGTCACCTAATTGGGGAAGGGACACACACACAGGACCCACAGGCAGTCAGGGACATGGGAGGGCACCGGGGGCATGTGCCACCCTACTGAAAGTGCTGCAAATAACCCCTGGCCAGGCTTGCCAACTACCCCCTAGCAAGGCTACGCTTGCAGAGGAGAACTAATTGCCTGCTAATTGGCTTGCTGACAGTCGGCAGCCTTGCCTGCAGCCCTCTGAAAAATGTGCCTTCATTAGCGTGCCCAATTTCCCATAAATAACGTGGATGCTGCTAACTTTGGCTTCTCTCCCCCTCCGCTTCCCCTCCCCGGGGGGGGGGGGTGACACCGCTTTAGGGTCTTGGTCTCAGCTTTGGGTGGCCTAGGACACCCCCCATCACCCGGCGCTGCCTTCCTTGCCTACCTTGATGGCGGCCGTGGCGATCTGAATGTGGTGGAGACGGCGCAGTGTGCTCTCCCGGTCGATGAAGTAGGAGGCTGCCAGTTGGTGCAGAGTCTCCAGAGAGACCCCCGAGCTGTTCCCAGCCCCCACGGCAGGCTCAGCCCTCCGGCTCAGCTTGCGCTTGTCCACGAAAATGGTCAAGGACTCCTCTCCTGGGGGGGACATGCAACACTTTTGAGGGTTGCTGGGCTCCCCCTACCCTTCTCCTTCTTCTTGGCCTTGTTTCTCCCAGGGTGTTCATCTCTCCCTGTCCCCACTTCACAGGCTGCCTTGTGCAAGGGGCAGTGAGCAGGAGGCAAGCACCCTCTGCCCCCCCAGCACTCACCTCCCAGCGTGGCAGTGAGCAAGAAGTGGGTCCCATATTTCTTGATGAGGCTGTCAGTGATCTGCTGGGGGCTGGGACGGCGCCCTAGCAGACGGATGTTGCGGATGAATTCTGGAGCCAGGGGAAGCGGCAGGTTGAAGAAATCTTTCCTCTCCAAAGCCAAATTGTTCACCTTCCAGCGAGCAAACTCTCTGTGGGAGGAGAGCGGTGGTGGGGAGAAGGTTTTGGGGCCGCTCTGGCCGTGCCACATGCACGTTGTCCCTTCTGCCATCCCCAGTGTCTGCCTTGGGGACAGGAGCTCAGTAGGTGGAAAAACTCCACTTGGGATCATCCCCACCAACCTATCTCCATGGCCTGAGGTGAAAGACCCGTCAGCTATAGATCCAGCATCGTCCCTCCCTCACGGAGCTGTTGATAGCAATTACGAGGTACAAGCAGTAGAGATGCCTGACATTGAATAATCAGCCAATCAGCAGGCATTAATCACAGCCCAGGGCAGGGCCAGATCCTTTTCCAGTCTGCTGGGCTGACTGGACCTCATCCATCCTCAGTCCCCACCCCTGACACCATGTCCCTATGGACCCAGGTAAACATCAGGTATCTGAAGGCTTCGTGGCTTTCCATATTGTGCTTTGTAGGAAAGTGGAGACGTTGGGATGTGGTGCAGTTAGTGGTGGGTCTCCTTGTAGCCCCAGAGGTTTTGAAGGTATCCTTGCTAGCCTGCTCCTGGGTGCTGCCTGGCCCTGGGGAAAGAGCCACCACTCCACCTGCCCCTGCCCTGAAGGACCAACTGCCCCCAAACCAACTGGCACCCACAGCCCCATCTTCAGCATGTTGCTCTCACTAAAACCAGGCACCGGCTTTCAGCCAGCTTATTCAGGGCTGGTGGGGAGAGGAGGGAGAGGAGGATTGGGCACAAAGGAGCTGAGGGGCTCAATGGATGTTGGGTTGCCCTCTCAGTTGTGATTTTTGGGCCCAGAAAGCAGGATGGTTGGGCCAGGAGTGGGGATGGGGAGATGCTGCCTCTCCCCTTGCACATGTGCTCCCTGGGTGCTGGGGGTGGGGGGCCCAGGACCCCTGCACCAGTTTGTACCCCCCGATCCCATCCCAGAGGCAAAGCAAGACCTGAAGGCAGCTAGTGGGTTCTGCACCTCCCAGAGGAGCCATAAGCCAGCCACTGTCCCTCTGGCCACTCCTTCCTGTCCCATCACCGTCACCAGCAGCATCCCTGGAGGACCAGGGTCCCACTGCATGGCAGCAGCAGCGCATAGAAAAGCGGTGAGGGGGAAGAGGAGCTCTCTGGGGGTGCTGGGCTGCGTAACAAGGCTGCCATCCCGGCACCCATGTCAGCTCCTCCGGGAAGGCAGCAGCTAGGCTTTTGTCCCCCGCTGGAAAACCCCAGTGAGGAGAGGAAGGGAAAAGGGCTCATTAGCCAGAGGTGACAGCTCCAATTAGCACTGCCTGTTGGTGGAGTGGGTTTCCCACGTTGGCTGGTGTGGGACGCCCCTCTGCTGGGGTCACTGGGCTGTACAGATGCCAAACTCCGTTCTCTACTGGCACAAACCCCGCCTTCCATGCAGGTAGCATCCTTCCACTGCTGCCTGTGGGGTGACAGCGCTAGGGACACACTGACAGGATGCTCCTGGCTTGGGACAAAGGCTGCTCCATGCTGTGAGCATGTCAGAGGGCTGCTGTTATGCTCGCAGCATCTCCCGTACCCCCATCCACCCTCTCTCCCAAAACAGGTGGCCTCTTCCCACACGCCAGAGTTCCACTTCCGCAGGTCTGTCTCCATTCCACTCTGCCCCCTGCAGCCCCCCGCACCATGACTCCCTCCCGGGGGGTGCCTGCTGAAGGGCTGGTCCCTGGCACTGCCTCTCACCTGTAGATCCTGTACCTGGTGGTGAAACCCTGCCGGTAGCGCTCCATGAAGTCCACGTACTCCTGGGCTCGGTAGAAGGGTCCCCGGTCGGTGAGGAGCCAGTCGAGGGGTGCCCGGCCAGACGAAGAGGAGGAGGAAGAAGAGGAGGAGGAGGAAGGGGTCGCGGCAGCGGCATGCTGCTGGGGCACTGTGCCGCCCGCCCCGCCGGCTACTCCCCAACGGCAGCACGTGCTCAGAGCCAGAAGGGCCAGCGGCCACGGGAGCATCGGCGGTGGCCCGTCAGCGCGTGGGAGGTCCTGCCGCCCCATCCTGCTGCCACCCGGCTGGCTTCTTCATTCTCTCACCCTGCGGCGATCCTCTGGGATAACCCTGCCCTGCAACGGCACCGCGCGAGGTGAGGAGCCTGTCAGGCTGGGACATGGGGGCCAGTTCAGCACGGACACAAACCAGGTGCGAGCACGAGGTATGGCAAAGCGGCCTTCACTGTGGGGAGGCTGACAAAGGCAGAGCCATGTGCCAGGCACAGAGCAGTCCCACCACTCTGAGAGTTTATGGGGTTCCACTTGCTGGCTGGGAGGAAATTGTGGCTAGCACCAGCTGGTGAAACTTCTGGATTTTTCTTTGTGGGGTTTTGTCCCCTGCTGAGCATCAGCCCAGCAAAGCTGAGCTTTGCTGCTACGCCGTGCCTGTGGCTGAGGACAGTGGGGTGCCTCTGTACTCTGCGCTTTGTGGATGCCCATCACGAGCATGTGCTGTTCGTTTTGACGGAGGGGCTAAATGTAATAAAGTACAGGTAGCTGGGGGAGTGGGGGGGGGGAGGAGAAAAAGAGCTTCTCCAAGTGCAGGTTGAGCTGCAGGCGGTTAGTCAGGCTTCCCTTTGTGTTCCATTGGCAGTTGGGATGGATGAACGGATGGATGTCTGTCCACCCTATTGGCTGGGCCGATCACAACTTCAACCCAGTCTATATTTATGTCAAGCCCAGACTGTTCCTCCCAGCGTGAGAGCACAAGGAGCTCTGGGGGGAGCAGCAGCCCACAGGGGCCAGAGCCTGGATTGGTGAGAGGAAGAGGGATCCGGAGAGCCGCAGAGCAGAGGCAAGGCATCCTGCCAGGCAGCAAGAGCTGTTTGCCTAAAAATGGGGACCCCCATCACCCCAGTGCTTCCAGGGGAAGTCACTTTATTCTCCTGGGGTGTAGAAAAGGTGGTTGGCAGAGCCCTGGAGCCCAAACGCTTGCCCCTATGAGCCCGCCCCAGCCCCACGTCTCTGCTGAATGAATCATCGCACTTTAACACATATTATTATTTAAAAAAAAAATTTTTTTTATCTCACTCTCTTCTATTTTTAAACCCTTATGGGTGTGCTTTGATTACATTTTCGCAGCTTCTCGCTCAGCCCTCAAGGCCAGAGCCCTGTTAATTTTAAACAAAAGCTGAGATTTTCGCATCACCAGATTTGGGGTGCTGGGGCAGCAGGGCGGGCAGGAGCAGCAGGCAGGGTTTTTGTGTGTCTTCCCCCACTCCCCCCACCATCTTTTCACGTGTCACCCTGGTTTCTCCCAGCTTTGCAGGCAACAGCATCACACCCTGGTCTTTGCCTCCTGTTCCTAGCACATAGAGTCTCCTGGACCCACGATGTGCCCAAATCCTGGCACGAACAAGCCCCATGGCTGAGGTGAGCAGGGGTTTGGGGACCAGCAAAAGGTCAGACTGGTTTCATCCCTCCACACCTCAAGGGTTGCAGGGTGCATCCCCAAAACATGGTAGGACCCGACACCAGCTGCTCACAGAGTCACTCATGTGCTGCCACGTGTGGGTGATGGCTGAGCCAGCTGAGGCACCTGGGCTGCTCTGAAATCCTCCCAACCTGCTTCCCTGCCTGCAGCCAAAGCTGGGCTGGTAGTAAGCAGGTGGCTGGGATGCTGTGGCCATCCGAAGCAGGTATCCATGGATGTAGTGAAAACAGAGGTGGCCTGCAGACGGAAGGAGCACTTGAGGCTCAGGATTAAACCTCTCTGAACCCCCTCCCACCACTGCCCTGCAGCCTGTCAACCCTGCTGCTGTGCTCTGTGGGGTGACCCAGAGAGCCAGGACAAGCTGCTGTGCCCAGGAGGTCACAGTGGGAGCCAGCAAATCCTGTGGATGGTTTGGATGCTGCCCACGAGCTGAGCTCTCCATGACAGGGAGGAAAGCAGTGCGCCCGAGGTAAGTGCGCTCCTCTGAGCAGCATCTTCCTCTGCTCCTACTGTAAAACACAGCTGTGCCAGCAAAACATCTTGCTTATGGCACCAGCGCTATGGAGCCTGCCCATTGCACCACCGATGGGCTCGGCACTGCCATGGAAGCATCCTTTCTTCAGTCTGAGAGCATGGGGTCGGATTTTTTTTTGGAGGGGGGACATACACCAAGCAGAACATTGTGTCTTCCAGCGCCCAGGGTCCTAAAATCTTCCTACCAGCACTGATCAGCTCCTTGCCACCACATGGGACATCCCCATATGCCTTCCCCGAGAGAGGGCCCCCCTTCCCCTCCAAACCCCTCTTCTACCTCCCCTCCCAGTGTTGCAACTCGAGCAAACCACTCCTGGGTGACCATCGTGGGGATGAAGATTAGGAAGGGATGTACCTCGGGCCCCCTCTTCTCCTGGGCTGCAGTCCCCAGATGACCAGCTTTTCCTCGTGGCCACCTCATACTTCACACAGAACAATAAAACCAGCCCAAATTGGGTATTTCCATTATGGCTGGCCGTTGCAAACCCAGTAACGGCTCCCTCTGGGTTCACAGAGCCCCTTAAAGGAGCAAAGTTTCTGACCTCACTAAACAAGCTCTTATTTACGCCAGCCTCTTATTTACACCGTGAGCACTGACACCGCCGAGCCTCTTGCTTGGGGAACGGGTGCTGACGCACATAAGCATCCTTGCCAACAGAAACCCAGAGCCCCAAGCCATGCAGGGGACAGGCAAACCTGCGCAGAGGCTGTGCTGAGCTACACACTAGGCCTGTCCCAGAGGAGCCACTCTCCAGCACTGGCATTAGGTGGCAATATTTATTTGTCGATCAGGGGTTATATTAAATAAGCAGAAATCACTGTAGCTCCATACAGTTCTTAGTCCACAGAGCTGGAGGAGGAGTGGGGAGGCTGCTGCTCTGTTGGGGGACAACATGTATCGGGGCGCAGTGCTGCCCACTCACACCAGCATCCTTCTGGGATTCTGGGCAGAGCAAAGCTCTTTGGAACCGAGTAACCCCTGTGACCTTACTACTAGAGCTGGAAATAACTTTCTAATCACTTTTCCTTGAGCCAAAAGAATGAAGATTTGATGAGAAGCATCTGACTGCTCCTTTTTTTTTTTTATTTGATTTAGGGTTTTGCATCACCAAAGTTGGAAAACTTCCAGTTCAATTTTTTTTTCCCCTCCCCTTTCTATAAAAACCTTAAAGTGAAGGAAGAAGAGTGCCAATGCAAATATCCTTGGCAAACTTTCTTGGGACCAGAACCTCCTTCCTGGCCAAGGATTTGATCTTGTTGCAGCCCTCCATATCCCGGCTGCCTCCAGCAGAATCCCCCAGGATCCCTCCTGTGACAGCTATTGCATGGCCCGGATTGTCACCCATCACAAGCTGCATCTTAAAAACAGCCTGTTGTGTCTTTCCCTCCCTTGAGATGGCAACAGGATTGCTTCTGTGGGAGAGAGTCTTCATCCAAAATGGCTCCAAGGAGACTGAGGTGGGATGGCGCAAGGTGTGAACAGAGATGCTCGAGCACCTGGTGAGCTGCACAAGCCTTTCACTGCTGCCCTTGGAGCTGACAGCGACAGCAGCACCATCCTGCAGAGTGATGCTGAGGTCCTGTGTGCATTCACACCAAAGGCAAAGCGTCTCCAGAGCCACACGCCCTACCACTAATCAGGCTGAGTTTGATAATTAAGACGATAGCTAATTGTTGGGGACATTTGCATTGATTTCTTGCCCTTTCCTGCAGCAGAAGCAGGCCTAGCAATACACAAACTGGGAACAGCTCACTGGGGAAAGTGGCTGCTGTGGTATTTGCTGGGTGCTGTGGGGAAGCGTGGGATTCCGGTGGGCTCCAGCACTGTGCAAGCCAAAGCACAGAGCAAAAGCAGCGCCTGATGCCTGTGCTCAGCCACGGGGTCTGGTCCCTAGGGTATGGCAGGGGCAAAGGCCCATCCATGTGGGAGCAGGGAGCAACGGGGGGGACGGGTGACGAGCACCCTGCGGATGCCTTCTGGTGGGAATGAACATCAAACTTAGCGACTGAGTCACCTTCTCATTAAACATGGGAAAGCTTTATCAAATTAAGGTCACTTAAAAGAGTCTGGGCAAGAGGCTAAGTGCAGTTTAGTTTCTGGAGGGGATTGACTCAGCTGAGCCATGCCAGTGTGAATTCACTCAGGCGCCCGGGGCACCTCTCACTCTGCCGCTTGCATCCCCCCCGGTCAGACAATCCCCAAGGCCTCCATCCCGCTGGATGCTCAGCCCCTTGCTCCGGAGTCACCAACCTCTCTTGGGACCCCAGCCTTGCCTGTCCCTGACTGCTCTGCTTCCTTCCCCAGCTCTGTCATGGCTTGTGACGAGCTGCAGCCACCAGGCTCACATCCACACGCTCCCAAGGAAGCACCAGGCCCTCATTGATCTGCTGGGGTAATTAAGCGACCAAGCCAAGCACCGCCGGAGTGACAGCAGCACAGTAATCGCTGGCAAAGCGGGCATGGTGGGGTGTTGTCAGCCACCTGGCACACAGCCCGCTGAGACATGGCTCCGGGCAGCAGGCATGGGGACAGCCATCTCGGAGCCTGCTGTCCCTACCCCAGTGTTAGGCATTGGCAGCAGAACCAGTGAACCCATTCTCCTTAGGGTCCCACGAACCACCTTCCACTGCCCGCTCAGTGACCCTAAGTCACTACCTTGTCCCCCGCCCCATCCCCAGGTTGAACAACCTGCAAGACTTGATGCCTCGTGTTCCTTTTATTAGCTTTTCCTCACATCCCGAAGAGCGAGACACTTGAAGATGAGAGTAAAGGAAAATAGCAGAAAATCCCAGGACTCGGGAAGCTAAGGATTTGCATAAGACATCAAATAAGCAGCAGCCCAGGCTGCCATCAGGGGAGATGGCAGCTCCATGCCGCGCATCACACCAGCGCCTGGTGTTCTGCCCTCTGGCTTTGCTCACCTGAGACTTTCACACGCACAGGCGGAAACCCTCTTAAAAGAGCAATGTGTAAAATACAACTTCCCCCTCCCCAGTGCAGGGATGGCAATGGCAGCTCTGGTTTCCCCCCTGCAACCCCCAGCCTTGTGCATAGCTCCCAGCCCAAATCATCCCTGCAGCTGGGTTTCTGGGGCCGGGGAAGATCATCCCTGCACATGAGAGCTGGGGGTGAACATGCTGCAGCCCCCTCCCCAGAGGGATGCTGCTCCTTTCCACCACCCCCACAGACCCCGCTGTCAAAGCAATCAGAGTACCAGCCTCTCCGGGGCTGGAGGCAGCACAAGGTGAGGTCCCTCCCCTCCCTTCACACAGGTGACAAGTGTCACGGGTGGGCAGTGATGTGCAGCGGTAGCGGCACAGAGTAAATGAGGCTGGTGCCGGGCAAATAACCAGGAGGAGATCTGGGATGCCGGAGAGGGGCTTCCTCCCCGTCGCCAGCACCCCACTGCTCCCCAGGGGCCACCGAAGCTCTACCAAAGCCAACTCGGCTTGGAAAGAGGTGTGGGGGGAGGGGGGGGGGGCGGGGGGAGCGTTCCTTGCAGCATCTGCGGGGCTGGTATGGAGCCTCCTGGCTGCTGACAGAGAGGTGACACTGACATCTGCCGGCAGGTCCCACCCGAGCACGGCGGGGACAGCCCCGGGACCCACCAGCCCCACTCCAGGGCAGAGCCAGCGTGCACGCCGCTGCTCCCCCGCGTGCAGCAGGACGGGGCGGACATCTCTGTGCGGTGGGGGCTGGTACTCCACAGCCCGGTGCTTTATAGGGCCAGAGTTTTGTTTCCTACTGAAAAAAATAGCTCCCTGTTTCAGGAAGGGAATTGAGCCCTGCAGTCAGGGATAACCCCCTTCCCAGCAGGCTGCTGTCACCGGCAGCAAACATCTTCCCGCAGGTCACCCGCTCCTCACCCCGGCCCGGTGCTCCGGCGGGAGACCCCGGTAGCGGCGGGGCCCGGCGTTGCAGCTCGGGAGACCGGAGATGTCTCCTGTTGATTTCTGTTTGCCCAACAGCAGCACCAAACATGTCTGAGCATCTCTGTGGGCATCTTCCCCGGTCCCGGGGTACCTCCCCTGCAGCAAGTCACCCCGCACAAGCAGCGTACCTCGCTGGTACCTTGTTTACCACAGCCTCCTGCCCAGCACCCGCTGCCACCGGGCCGGCTGCAGCATCCCCAGACCTCCTGGGCCCCGTATTCGAGTATCAGGGTGGCTCCGGCCCAGGAAGGGCTCGTTGCCTTCCCTCTACTCCCGCCGTCACCGGGGACGCTGCGAAACAAGCCCGGAACAAGAGAAGCAACTTGGCCAAGGTCACCGAGCGAGCCCGGCGGCGGCCGAGCCGCGTCCCCGCCGCCGCGCACGGCGGTACCCGGGATCTCTACCGCTCCGTTCTCCCCGCACCGCTCCTTCGCCCTCCCACCCGCCGGCGAGCTCCCCGCGCTCCACGCACTCCTCTACCCCCGCCCGCGCAGACTTACCCCGGGCTCCGTCCCAGCGCCCGCGGGGCGCCGGCCGCCTCTCTGCTCCGTCCCGTCCCGCTTCGCTTCAGCGGCCCCAGTCCTGCCCCGCCAACGCCTCCCGGCCGCTCTGCGCCGCCCCATCGCCGGGCGGGCAGGCGGTCCCCGGCATCCCCGCCACCATCCCGCACCCGCCGCCGCGACCGGGCTCCCGGTGCCGCTCCCGGTGCCGCTCCCGGCCCCGCACCGAGTCCCGCCGCGCTCGGCGGGCGCCGCCGCCCGATAATATATGCAGGGACGGCAGCCAATAAAAGGCGCCGCCGGCTTCCCCGCGCCCTCTCATTGGTGGTGCCGCTCTCGGAGAGGGGCGGAGCAGAGTAGAGCGGCGGAGGACACGCGTGGCCCGGCGCGGAGGTCGGGGGGCGCTCAGCCTGGCCTCCCCCCACTCTCCTCTAGCTCAGCCGTGGAGCCTCCGAGCCCCGCCGGCCCTTCCCCTTCCTCCTTCCCGGCCCCCCAGGCTGAGCGGGACACCGAAAGGGCCTCGGAGCGGGGGTCTTCCCGCGGCGCCGGGGAGGGGCTGCTGCCTCGATGCCCCGGGTAGCATCGTCTGGGCTTCAAAGAAGTCCTGGTCGTGCCAAATCCCCGCCGCCAGCACCAGGAAAAGGGTTAACGGGGCTCAGGATGCCATCACCTGGGGAGCAGCACCGGTGATGGGCAGGAGGCCGCTGTTGCTGATGCCAAGCCCCTTTTTGGCTCCCAGTCCTGCAGGATATCACCTGTTCCCAAGCAGAGGCTGAGAACCTTCTCGGTGACCCCCTCCTGAGCACAGGCCAGCAGAATGCTTCGGTTTTGTTGCCTTTCTTTCCTCCGAGCAAACCCCTCTTCGTAACCACTTTGTTTCCTCTGGTGAAAGAAGAGCAGCAAAAGGGTGTGGTGAATGCCCCAAAAAGTGATTTCCCCATACCCCATCCTACAAACCACCCCTGCACCTTTTCCCTGATTTTTCCAGGGTTTATTTTCTTTCCTTTCCCTCCTGACCCTCCCTCTGGCAGCTGCAGCCAACTGGTGCTGCTGAAGCCCCTTCCTGGCCAGCTGACCTCTGAAAAGCCCCTCGCTCTCCTACATTCAGTGCTCAGCTCTCATCATTAACCAGTCTGGTGTTGAAAATGGGTCATTTCTGGCGAGCACGGCTTTCTCCCATCCCTAAAATGCAGCAGGTTGTAAGTCAGAAACAGGTCTGTGTCTCTCCTGCTCTGGAGCTTGGCATGTTCAGTGTCACAGCTGGCACTGATGGAGGACAAATTTGGGGAAATTGACTCAGCTGCTGCAAGGTGAGAGGGAAATCCTGGGGCGAGGTGGGGGGGAGGAGATAGCTGTGGGATTATTGTTTGTATCTGCTCTGTGTGGCTTGCTTTGGAGGTGCCAGGTGGGATAGATGTAGCAATGCTTCTGCACCCCCCTGCTCCATAGGTACCAGCTGGCAAGGAGCTGCCAAGGGGGAAAACCAAACTGCCATGGCTGTGTGCTCCTGCTGCTGTTGGATGCTGAGGGTCCTTCATCCCATGCTGGGGGAGGAGAACGTTTACTGTCAGGACATTTTGGCAAGGCAGGCTGTCAGTGCTGCTTTGAGCTCACTGAAAGTGAAAATTCAAAGCACCCAGCACAAAAAGTACCAGTGGGTTTCGGGTTGGCCTTTGTGCTCCCAATATCTTTACTTTTTTTTTTTTCCTTTTATTTTTCCAAAACACGTGGGCTTCTGTGGGCTTTGGAGGTGTGTGACTTCTCCTGGGGCTTTGGAAGTCTGTGGCTTCTCCTGAGGTTTTGGAGGCTTGGGACTTTTGAAGTTCTGTGACTTCTCCTGGGGGTTTGAAGGTCCATGACTTCTGCCAGGATTTTGGAGGTCTGGGATTTTGAGGGTCTGTGACTTAGAGTCCTAGAATCTCCTGAGTTGGAAGGCACCCTTATGGATCGTTGAGTCCAGCTCCTGGCTCCACACAGGCCCAGCCAAGTCACAGCATAGGACTGAGGGCATCATCCAGATGGTTCTTGTCCTCAGCCCAGCGCAGTGCTGCGACCGCTTCCTTGGGAGGCCTGTTCCAGTGCTCAACCCTCCTTTCTTTAAAGAACATATTCCTAATTTTTAGCCTCAACCTCCCCTGGTGCAGCTTCTGATGGGATTTTGGAGGTCTGGGACTTTTGGAGGTCCATAGTTTCCCCCGGGGTGGGGACCGGAGACGGTGGGGGGATATCCCTGTAAGCTCTCAGTGCAGAAGGAAGCAAAGGCAGGCGGGCCGGGACAGCCAGTACCGCCGCCTCTTCCCTCCAACCTCCTGTTTTACAGGGATGCGGGGAAAAATAGGGGAAGCTGGGGCGGGGGAGTCGCTGGATGGGGAAGCCGAGCTCAGCCCAGCGTGCCGAGCTGAGCCGAGCCCAGCCGAGCCGCACGGGGAGGCGCCGGGCCCCACGTCCCCGCCCCTCGCCGCCGCCCGCCCGGCCGGCGCTGGGAGCGCGGCGCGGGGCTCCAAGATGGCTTTGGCCGGGCTCTGCGCCCTGCTCGCCGGTTGCTGCCTGGCGACGGGCAGCGGCCCCGCGGAAGCGGCGGCGGAGGCGGCGGCCAAGGAGCTGGAGTGTAAGCTGAAGAGCATCACGGTGTCGGCGCTGCCCTTCCTGCGGGAGAACGACCTCAGCATCATGCATGGCCCCTCGGCCGCCGAGCCCAAGCTGCTCTTCTCCGTACGCAACGATTTCCCCGGCGAGATGGTGGTGGTGGATGACCTGGAGAACACGGAGCTGCCTTACTTCGTGCTGGGTGAGCCTCCGGGTGGGCCTGCGGGCAGCGCCGGTACGCGGCGGGTCCCCCCTCCTTTCCGCTCCCGGCAGCGGGCCCCGAGCATCCCCGGCTGCGGGGCTCCTCCCTGCGGCACCAGCGTGCGGGTACCCGGCAGCATCTTTGCCCCCCCTCCGCCCCTCACCCCCCCCGGTGCCGCTTCACCCCGCCGCAGCGGCTCCGCTCCAGCGCGGCTCCATCTCGGTACCAGCTGTGGTGCCGGGCTGGGTGCGGTGGGGATGCTGCAGGCCTGAGGTGCTCGGTGAATCCCCCGGGGCCGTCTCCAGCTCCCTGCACGGTCACCGGTGGCTTGTGCTGGCAGGAGAGCCGCAGTCTGCTTGCAGCATGGCTGGCTGTAGGCGAGGGTTTCAGCTCCGTCTGCCTCGAAGTAGAGCTGCCTTTCCTGCAACCTGGTGGAAAAATCCTCCAGTCTCCAGCTTCTCCCACCCCACTGGCACGTGCTGGCTCCCAGTACTCCCGCTTTGGCCTGCTCACGCGGTCCAGGTGGTTCCCACTCTCGCTAGCCAGGCCTCTGAGCTTTGCCCACTTGGTGAGGCTCGCTGGCCCAAAGCCAGTGGGCTGCTTCCGTGCTCTTCCATACCCCCCAAAAAAAAAAATCTACAATTTGCTCTGTCCTTTACGCCTGGACCAGAGCAAGGCCTCTGCCTTGTGTGCAAGGACCCGCTTCCCTCTGCAGCACCCAGAACAAGTCCCTAAAAATTCTAGGTTTTCAGTGGTGTTGGTGCAGAACACAGATTTCCTACCACCCTCCCCCACCCAACATAACCTCCCCATCCAGGGTAAATGTCACTGTCGCTTTCCCTAGCAGCCCCATGGCAGCTATGCACACCTCTTGCAAGCCTTACCCATCCCTCACTGCGCCAGCAGCACCTTGGGTGCCCTGTGAAGCTTTTAAAATGTCACCCTCACCCTAACACTGGCCCAAAAATAAGGCACCAGCATGTGGCTTTGAGTGTCATCACCCTTCCATGCCGTCCTTGTGTGCGGGTACACCATAGCCGTGGCTTCAACCTGGCTTTTCACCCCAGTGCTTTATCACCCCCTTGGCCCCCAGACCCTTCTGCCTGCAAAAAACCCTCTGGTCCTGGGTGCTGCAAGGGCTTGGGGTGGCTCTTGCCTTGCCATGGGCATCCTTCTCCCATGAGCAAGGCAGAGGTGGGTGTGGGGCTGTTGATGACGTGGGGGGCAGAGAAACCGGGGGATGATTTGCTCAAGGCTGGGGGCTGTGCAGGGAGGGGGCAGTGGGCTGTACAGCCCACCGGTCCCCTGGTCCAAGCCCTGTGCTGCAGGATGCTGCGGCCGGAGGCCGGAGAGTGTTGCTGTGGCAACGGGGCGGCAGTATGGTGGATGCAGGGGATGCTCAGGCATGGTCGCCAGCCCTGCACTGCCTTGACGCCCCAAAGGTGGTGGGGATGCTTGTCCCCTGTCACTCTTGGATGTGCTGCCAGGGAGCTGGACTCCAGTGGACCCTGGGGTCTGGGAAGCTGCCAGCGAGGAGTATCTGGGTTGGGAGTAATACAGCTTTGATCGTGTGAGGGGTCTGTGGCTGGTACTGCAGGGATTTCTCCCAGGATTTTTCAAATCCCCAAGGGATGCCATACGCTGGGCAGGGCAGGGAAGGGCACACCCACCTGGACACCCCCCAGTGCACCCAGGGCTTGCGCTGATGACACTGGGCAGGGCGTTGCTTTCACCTCCTTCTGATTATGGCTGCAGCACGCGCACAAAGGTGGCTGGCTGCATGGCCGCATGCCCTGATGTCCCGATGCTGGCTGGTCTCTGCTGGGGGTTGCTGCCTGGTACATGGGTCCCCTGAGAAGCTGTGGGTGTTCAGGGTGACATGAGCCCCAGGCGTGCAGGGCTTTGGGCTGTGGGGACATGGAGATGGCTCCACGACAAGTCCTCCCCATGCTGGGGTGCTGGGGCTGGGCTGGCAGGAGTGGGCAACTTTAGACCCCCTGTTTGCAGGGTTTGGGCTTGGGGGTTCCTGGGAAATGCCATGTTATGTCTGTCTATCTGTTTCTCGTAAGACTTTGTTGGAAGCTGGCATGGCCATTTTGCCATGTCTGGGTATTACTGTTGTCCTGCTTTGCTGTCTGTGGGTGATGCTTCATTATTACTATTATTATTATTGCTACTATTATTATTTGTCTGGGCATAGTTTCTGTGTAGCAGAAGACCCAGTCTTAGTAATTCTAAGGCTACATCCCCTGGGAACCCCTGGCCCGTGCCACCCATGGGACAGAGAGCATTGTCACTGGTGCCATGCGCTTGGCTGGGACATGGAACCAGTGTTGGGAGCTTGTTTGTGTTTCCATCAGGCTTGTGTGTGGTGTAAGGTGAGTTTGAGCATCCTTCCAGGAGCCTGGCTTCGTGCTATGCTGGCTGCACCATCCCTGGCAAACCCCAGGCCCTTGAGTCATGCCCACCTTGGTGAGTTTGAAGGTGTGTCAGAGCGGTGGATGATCTCCAAACTTGGCTGTCATTCCGGGGACTGGTATGCGTGGTTTCTCCTGTCTTGGGGCCACCATACTGGCCAAGCCAGGCATCCCGTTGATGAGCACATGGGTGAAGGTTTCTTTGACAGCTGGAGATGTTGTGGCATCTTTTAGAGTTGTGTATGGTGCTGTGCTAAAAAGACAGTGCTGGGGAAGGTGTTGAACTGGGCACTCTAAAAGTGGCTGTTGCTCCTGACCCCTGATGATGCTTTGGTATCATAAGCAGCATAATGGTGAGCACAGAGGTGGCGTGCAAACCCTCGTTGCTGGTGAGCGATGTGGTCAAGATGTTGATGGGCACACCTCCCAAGCCAAGCTCTGCTGGGGCTCACCCATGCTGGTGGGGGTGATGGGGAACAGGGGTCTGTCTGCCTGACCTTGGGAGTGGTGGAGAAGTCACGTGTGGGCATCCATCCCCATCACGCGCCTGGTTCTCCTCTCTGCAGGTAGTTGGGGGTGCTGTGGCTCGGGTGGGGGGGATGCACTTGCTTTGGCTTGCCCTGATCTGCTGCCTGGTAGCTTCAGCTTTATATTTATTTGTACCCAAAACGGTGAGGTGCTGCTTGCTGAAGCTTTTTGGGGTATCACCCCTCTACCCCAGCTATCCTGGTGCACATCTGTCGGGTGCATGGGTGCTCAGCCCTCCCAAACTTGGGGACCCCATGGCTGCTCCCGTGTTCCTATGCAGGTAGAGGGATCACTGGTGGGCTTATTCCCCCTACCCTCGGGTAGGGCTTTCAGCCACTTGGTAGCTCCCTTTGCTAATGAACCAATTGTGCCTCGCTCCCCACCTTTGCCCAGGAGCTGCTGGGCACATGCGTGTTCCCCACGTGCATCGTGCTTGTATCCGTAGCAAACCTGCATGGTTTTATACGAGTGTCCTCAGAGGGACTCCGACACCATCCTCCTGCTTTGCTTTGCTTTGCTTTGGGTGGGTAGGGGTGGGGGATATTTTCCCCCACCTCCTGGAAGGAGGGAATTCTCGAGAAGTGGTGAGGGCATGGGTGCAGGAATGGGGCTGCCGGCTGGTGCGTGCCACGTGGTGCATGAGTTTAAACACACACCCATCCCCCACCCCCCACCCCACCCTCCGAGATTTCATCCTGCTTTGACTCAAGTAAACTTCTGTTTGAACCGGTTGCCCTTTGTCTCCTTTTGTGTTTGTGGTGTTAGCCATATTGTTACTATTTTTCAGGGTTTTTTTGTGGAGGGGTGCCAGGTCTCATTGGTCATTAAGAAATGCTCATTTGCAGCTTCATATTCTCTTTCTGCTAACCTTCACTCCCCCCATACTCTTCTTCCTTGGCTGGGCAGCATCCGGCCACATTTGATGTGTCATTAACTGGATTCACACTTCTGAGGGTTGCTAACTGTTTTTTGCCCCCTCTCTCCCCCCTCCCCCCCCATCCTCATCAAGTTATAAACTGACGAGAGGGGTATTTATTAGCGTCCTAGCTTCCCGCAGCTCTGGTGGAGGTTTGTGAGGAGATGGTGTCTTCGGCTCCTTTGCCCTGGTAGCACACTGGGTGTGTGACAGGCAAAGCCTTGGAATGCGTCTTCATGTGGGAAGATGGACTTGAGGGATGAGAAAGCAGAGCTCAGAGGTCCATCCCATGCTTTTCTGGGCACTAGATAAGTCAAGGTCTCGGAATACCAGCTGGTTTCTCATGTCCTGTGTTGTTTCCCCCCCCTCGACTGAACGAGCTTTTTCTGCCTCCCTGGTTCACACCCTGAAATGGGGGCAGTGCAGCCCCTCACCACCACCCCCCACTGACTTCCCCCTTCTCCCCGTCGCCCTCACAGGAGCCTTGGCAGCAGAGGATGGGAGAAGGTTCTTAACTTCAATGACTTTAATAGATTATCATAAACTTGGGCCTTAATACAAGCTGTCATGATTTCAAATTATCTTACTTTTAAATTAAATAGATTCCTTTTTAAATACAAAATCAATTCTAATTTTTTAGAGGGGTGAGATTTTTCAAAGGCACCGATGAGCCGGGCATATTTAACTGCTCCTGAATATCTCCCCGAAATATCTAATCCATTTCTTTTTCCTGTTAAATCTCAGCAAAGCTCTTGGCTGTGCTGGTGAATGCTCCGGCTGGGACTTGCCTGGGTTAATAATGGGATGGCACAGGGTGTCTGTGGGGATGCAAGACAGACTGCCGCGGGGATTCAGGATGCTGCTAATCAGGGTGATGGACCACTGGTGCTCCTGCCTGCCCTGGCTCTCCTTCCTGGCTGCACGGGGAGGCGGTGAGATGTGACACCTGTCGGCTCTTGTCCTCATCCCACACATCCCCCCGCCACCACAGATGGCAGGAGGTGGTGCCCGCTCCCCTGCCCCCTGCTTCTGCTCTCGACCCCCAGCTCATAAATGGCCCCAAGAAGAGGGAAGCAGGAAACAAGTGGCTATGGGGTTGCCTTATCCCTGTTTTGTCCCCCTTCCATGTCAGGAGAGAGGAGCATCCTGTTGGGTTTTGTTTGAGGGTTGCTTTAGCCCCTCTCACCTGGATTCGGGTGCTGGTTGTGGCTTCTAAAACTGATGACACGTGGGGCAGTGCTTTGGTCCCAGCTCTGTGTGGTGGGAAAGCAAGTCTTGGAGTGTCATGGTGCCAGTCCCTGGCTCGACTTAATTCCTGGGGGAGGCAGTGGCACCCTGTCATTGCCTCTGGAGCTCCCCTTCCCTGTCGCACATCCCCACCCTGCAAAGCCAGGGCATGGCAGAGGGCCTCAGTGGGGCTGATCCCACCCCCAGACCCACAGCATCGCTCCAATGCGAACCTTGCACCTGGAAATAGGTGTAATGGCGAAATAATGGAGCAAATATTAAGAAATTCTTAAGTACCTAGAGAATAACCGAGTTAAATTATACCGGAGGAGCTCAATTGCCTTGCTTAGATTGATTGAATTACTAAATGAGCCTGACTAATGGAATGGAGTGGATATATCGGACTTTTACTCAAGATCCTGAAATAATTTCTCTAATAAGATTGTGAGCCATTAATTGAACTTGGCTTTGATCCTGGACACTGTCACAGGCACTGAAACCCAGTGGTATGATCTATGGTCTCATGTGCCTGGCTGAGGTGGCAGCCACTGGCACCTCCCTACCGGACAGCTTGGAAAGCGGCCAGGGTGTTCGCTTTGGGGGGTGGGGAAGGGACCCCAAAATGCCCCGTCTTGGCAGCCCTCCTTCCCCTTGGCAAAACTTGCCCTAGCAGTGGGTTGCAGTTAATTCCCCTCGTGCCGCCAGCAGCCGATTGCCTAGCTGAGGTCCTAAGCCCAATTCCGTCACGGTGGGGTGAGTTTGGGATTGATGCTTTGGTGTTTGCATCTCCTGTCGGTTCAGGGGTGCCACTTCCTTCCTGTTGGGTTGGTGCTGGTGGTGGGATGCTGTGTGTAGCAGCCAGCACGTGAGATGGTTGCCACCAAGGCTTGTGGGCTTTGTGGAACTTCCAGGAGAAGCAGAGAGGGATCTGCTGGGGGAATGCATCCTGCCCTGGACCTGTCCTGGGGTACCTGGTGGGACAGGACAGGCTCATCTAATAGGGTTTGGGTATGCACTGCAGGTGGGACCCTGTGTCTGCCCTTGCTGTTGGCTGTGTGGTGTAAATCTGACCTTTCCATATCCTTTTTCTGGCTGATGGATGGGACCTGAGAGGGTGAAGTGGAGCAACTTGGAGCAACTAAAGCACCAAGCGCACCCCCACACCTGGTCGCACACCCTCCTCTGGGTGATGGAGCCCAGTGCCAGTCTCGGCTATGAGCAGGACCAGCCCTTACAACCCAGCGCCCTGGGTGGAAAATGCCCCAGGAAAGTGGGCAGCATCCCCGGGAGGAGCACGGGGTCCCCCATGGCCAACCAGGAGGCAACAGAGGCTCATAAGGGAGACATAGGCTGCACAGCCCCCTCATTACAGCTGCCTTGCCCCAGTGCTGTGCCCATTGCTGACCCTCTGTCTTCGCTGGGAGCGGAGGTTTTGGTGGCATGGCAGATGTAGAGGGCCTCTTGTATACTTTTTTTTTTCTTAACCGGGGGAAAAACAGGGAAAAAAAAGAAAAAGGAAATAGGGATTTCATCTCTGGGAACCCGTTGCCACAGCAACCGTGCATCCAGCCGGCTCCAGCGGCAGCAGGGCTGGGAGGGAATCTCACTGACCCAGAAAGCTGCAGGGGGAGCAGGCCAGGGACTGCTGGGCATCTCACCGGTGGGTGTCAGAGCCTGGCAGTGGACTGGCACTCAGCTGAGGGGGTTACAGGGTGCCTGGCCCCCTGATTTGGCTAGACGTGCTCAGCAATGCTCCTGGCTGGTTTTACCACTCGCAGCTTCAATTTCTCAGGCCACATCCAGTCAGGGATGCTCAGCCTCACTCCTGGTCCCACCCTGAGTCCCATCCCAGATTTGGGTGCCCAATTGCCCACGCAGCTGCTCCTCCCTGATGCCGCTCTCCTACCTCTGCTCTCCTTTCCCCATGCCGGCAGTATTTGCTCCTGGGCTGCATCCCATTTCCTACCAGTTTATTGTATTTTTTCTTTATTTGTCCTTTAATTTTTTCTTTTTTTCCCTTTTTCCCTTTATTTTTCCCTTTTTTCTATTTCCCCTTTTTTCCCCTTTTCTCCCCGTTTTCCTATTTTTTCCCTATTTTTCCCTTATTTTTCTTTGCTCTTCCCTTATTTTGTTTTGCTTTTATTTTTTCACATTTTAAAAAAAAGTTCAATTAATTTTATATTTTACCTTATATTCTACAATTTTATATTTTAATGGTTGCTTGGCCAGCCTTGTGGGGGCTCTGAAATCATCTCTCTTGGCCTCTTGCAGCAAAGCCGTCCTTCAAATGAAGGAATTTTTTGGCCTGGATTAAGGCAGTTTCTGGATGGATTAAGGCAGTTTCTGGATGGCGACAGCTCTGTCACTTAAGGCTGGTTGTCCTTTTGCTTGGAAATGGCCAGGCTCTGGGTTCCCTGCAGCCAGTCTGACTGCAGCCAGCAGCTCACCCCGAGCAGCTGTGCTCTGAAGGCTGCGGGGTTTGTCTCGATAAGGGAAGATTTTTGATTGCCAGGTTCTGGCCGCCCTGCTGCGGCTTAAAGCGATGCTTGGGGATGGATGTTCAGCCTGTGGTGCTGGGTGCTTCGACAACTGGTTTGGGGGTGTTGGAAGTGGACCCCATGCTTTGCTTTGCTGTAGGGCCTCATTTGCTAGTGATGGGCTCAGGCAGAGACCTGTACCTGTTCCCCCTGCCATGTCTGTGAGCAGAGCCTCAGGTCTGCTGAGGAATGGCAAAGGGGTTGTTTTTGCCATTTATAATTGAAGCAGAGGCACCTGAGGGATCCTCTGGCTGGTGGTGGTACATCAGTCACAGAAGTTTGGGGTCTGTGTCCCTCATGCAAGAGGAGACAGAGCCCTTCCCTGGCCATCCCTGAGGCATCTCCATAATTAGGATGACTAACAAGGGTAGCAAGTAGCTCTGGGTGATGCTGAGCTGCCTTTGCTCCCTGTGGGGCCAATCCATCTGGAAACTAACCTGGTAGGGCAAACAAGTCAGAGAAGAGTTGGAGGTTGTGGTGGAAGATGTTAAGGAGACCCTGTCCGTGGCCTTGTCTGGACATGTTGCTTCTGGTTGGCCTGGCAACGGCTGCGTTGCCTTGGGAGTGCTCCCCGGATCACATCCGCAGTTCAAGCCAAACCATCGCCAGGCTGCCAGAGCCCTTTGGGATGTAGCTCTGCCTGGCGGAGAGAGGGAACTGGACACGGACAGGACCTTCACCTTAGATTTTGGGAGCAGCACCTTCTGTTTCTCTCTCCTGCACCTCTACCCCTCCTCCCCTGCCAAAAAACCCAGGCGTGATGTCACCGTCACAACACAGTGACAGCCTGGGAAAGCAGATATTAGCAACCCCGAAATATCCCGGGGACAGGCTCTTGTGTGATGGGAGACAGTTGCCATGGAAACCTCCTTCAAATTAAAAAAAAAAGAAAGAAAAAGGGAAAAAAAACCCCGAAATTTAAAGCAGCTCTTGTAGCTCAGGAGAACTGTAGACCTTATTATGGGTTTTGGCAACACCCACCTCCTGCACCTCTTTTTTTAAATTATTTTAAAAAATTTTATTTGTTCCAGCTAAAAGCTCCAGGAGCCAAGGCAATTAATTTGAGCATCCCAAGGGGAGTGAGAGAGGGAGGGCATGGTACTGGGAACCCGCTGCCTGGGACGGTGGGCTCCAGGTTCTCCCCAGTGCTGCTGCCTTCCCTCCACTGTGGAGAAAGAAGCAGGGTGGGTTTTGTGCAAGAGATGGCTTAAGGCTTCAAAACCCCTCCGTAGGTCTGTTGGTGGGGGGTTTGGGAGCAGGTTGGGGTGTTGCCTCCTTACAAGTAGGAAAAAGGGGGTCCTGTGAGAATTGATCCAGCCAGTCAGCTCTGGTGGGCAAGAGGAGATGCTTGGGGGAGGAGACATCACACTCCTGAATTTTCTTTTCAGGGTCTACTTTGCACCATAGCTGCTGGGTCCCGGGGGATGGGGGAGGAGGTCTAAGTCCACATCGGCACTGATGTTAAATTGCTGCGGTACTCTCAGCCCTCCTGCTTCCCTAATGATGTCCCTTGTGTCTGCTGTTGCTTGGAAATCTGCTGGAAATGTCAGGTTTGGAGCGGAGAGCCCACTGTGCCTCTCACTACCCTGGGCTGGCCCCAAGCTCCCCCGGACGCTGCTTTCCCAGGGGCTGCCATGCCAGCGTGGAGCTGTTTTCCCATCCCAGAGTTTCACCTCCCTACCTTTTCCTTGGCTGCTTGGCCAGGGTTAGCCGGGGTCTGGCCTTTTGCTGCTTTAGGAGAGCTGTGAGAGGAGTGGCGGTGAGATTCGAGAGCCGTTGCACTGTTGTGGAGCTGCTGGATTTCTTGCTGCCCAAAGGGACAAGGCAGGGAGTTTGTCTTGGCAGACATGATGTGTGTAGCTGGGGCGTTGGGGGTGATTTGGCTGGGCCGTGATGGGGGAGGACTCAGCCTCCAGCAGCTGGTCCTGAGCATCCTGCCACAGTCACGCCGGTCAGTGCGAACCAGGGCACAGGGGTGTCCTGTGGGCACCAGGGATGGGGTCAATGAGGGGTGCGGAGGTTCCCAGGATGGATGTGGTGCGCATCTACCTGCAGGATGGTGGTGATGGTGGTGGTCAGCCCAGGCTGGATGCAGCCATTTCCGTGTAATTGAAGCTCATCGCTAAGGATGAAGGGCTTTTTGTGTGCTGCGGAATGAAAGGGAGCATGTGCCTGAAACATGGTGGGAAAGGGTTGGGATGATGAAGGGAGGGTGGGCAGGGAAGGAAGGACTGTGCAGTAGGAGGAGAGGCACGGTGGCAGGATGATGCAAACAACCAGAGAAACCACACAAGGGGTTTTGGGGGTGGTGATGGAGGGTACTGGCAGAGAGCCATGGCTTCCTGAAGCTGCCATGCGTAGAGCCCAACAAAGTGCCCTTGGAGCTCATCATTGCAGGCTGGTTTCACGCTGGGTGGCAACATCCGTGCCCTGGGAATAGTGCTGCAGGGGCCATGGCCACGGGAGGGAGGAGGTGGCAGACTGGCCCTCTGAGCCCCATTATAGCAAAGATGTGGCTGTAAATGCAGGACTTTGAATTTACTCGGTGCTCTAGCAGGGCCCTGCGCTCTCGAGATACCAAAACTGCAGCTGGCTCCTTGCCTCAGTTTATTTTTGTTTGCTTGCAAAAACACTCCAAACTTGCTACGGTGGGTTGCTGCTTCCCTCCAGCGCAGGAGGAGCAAGCGGCAGCAGCCCCTCGCTCAGAAACCCCCAGTCATGGGGGTGCCACTCTGGCTGGGGCAACCCTTGGCCCTTTGTTGGGTCAGAGCATCCCCATCCTAGCGCCATCCCTTTATTATTTTTTTAGGGCATGCCAGATTTCATCTCTGGTCTAAGAAAATACATTGATTTTCCTCCGTTGGTGTTCCATGCAAGCATGAGGGAACTTTCTGCCTGTCTGTATGACACAGGGGTTTCCTTTCCCTGGCCGAGGGCATGGGAAGACCTGGAGGTGACTACAGGCAGGGCTGTACCAACGTGTGATAGCGTCAGAGCTGATGGATGCTGGAGCTGAAGAGCAGCGTTACATAATTTGGACTGCAATGCAGAAGCACTTGCTTAATTTTTCATTATCCAAGTGCTGCACATACATGTCGCTCGACTTAGGGAAGCGGGTTTGGCCCGTGGGGGCACATGCAAGGGAACCTGGTCAGTAAAGGCAATGGGAAAGCCGTCTCTCCTGTTCCTGTCCCTCCTGGCACAGCAGGAAGAAATGTGTCCCTGTGGTGCCTAGGATTCACTGCTAGGAGGGATGCTCGGCTGGGAAGGATGCTCTGCAGCTGCATTAGGGACTGAGGGGTGTCCCATTGAGTAGTGGGAGAAGGGATACAAGTCCACAAAGGTCTCTGAGGTTGCTCTGGGTCGTGGTGTTAGAGAAATAGAAGATGGCATTGTTGCTTTGCATCCAGCTTTCCTGTAGCTGCTGGTAAAAAGAAAGCCCCGTGTGCCTCCCAGGGTGGGTTTGTTGGGGTTTCAGGAGGGACGGTGAAGGAGCTGTTGTAGACCTCAGCTGTGAAGCACTATTTCTTCTCCTACCTATTTCTCCCCCTCTTTCAAATCCCAACTCTGCGCTTTCCACCCTTCTTACAAAGACAGACGCCTCGGAGCAGCTTGGGCTTCAAAGCTCCCAAAATAACAGAGGTTAAAATAAACTGGGGGGGAGGGAAGAAAGGAGAAAAATAAGTGGTTACAAGATCAAGTCAGTGCCCCACTTGCACCCGGGCTCAGAGCTTCAAAGTGGCTGCAAAGACCCTCCCCCCACCCCCACAGCATATGTGTTTGGGCACCTCAGTGCTCGGGATCTCAGCTTCATCCTTGTGAAGTCAGGGGAGATGTTGTGGTAGCTGGGGTGAGTCTGCACATTGAAAGCGGCAGGGGTCCTGCTGCTTTTTCTGCCCGCAGCAGCAATCTGGAGAAGGTCTCTTGTCGAGGAGAGGGTCCTGGTGGCTGTGGTGATGGGCAGGTCCATGAAGGTGAGATAAGTGTTCCCCAGGGCTCTGACCTGCACCCATGAGACCTGTCCCCTGTCCAGGCAGGTGGGTACATGGCTCCTCGTGGAGAGGCTCCCGGCTCAGTGCAGCACTCTGTGGTTCTGCTGGCTCTGCTGATTTATACACATCATCAATATGACAATTATATACACCTGCAGATTTAATTACCTCCATTTTCGTCAGGCGGCGACAGATTTATGCCTCTGCTCAGTTCCTGTAAATCTGAAACAAGCTTGACTAGACCCAAAAGTCCTCCCATTGATCACCGCGCACTGGCTGGGCTCTGGCCCTCTTGACAAGCTCTTCTTTCAAGAGTGATAAATTCAAGATGCACAGTTAACTTTTTCCCCTTCTACATCTTTCTTTCTTCCTCTTTTTTTTTTTTCCCCTCTTCCCTTTTCCCCGTTATCTTTCAAAGCCTCTCAACCAACTTGAAAATGGATCTTTGACATCAGGTGAGAGCTCCTCAGCACCAAAGAGTTCATGCCATGAGGCTGCAGGCAGCAGTAGCCCATGCCTGCCTTCTCCATCCACATATGGATGAGGATTCATCCTCCCACCATGTCCAGCATCAGTCCCTCCAAGGGAAGTGGGAGGAAGAGGATGATCGCCTCTTGGAAAAACTCTTGGTCCTGCTGTTGGCAGGAGAGTAGATAGGGATATTTTGCTCCTGTTTCACTGCCTGAGAGGACCACCCTGTCTGTCCCACGCCCTAGAAGACAGGCAGGTCCTGGCTTTTCCCATAGGGTATGAGAAGCGAGCACCTGTGCTTGTTTCCCATGCTGAGCAAGAGGATGCCAAAGTAATGTCTGTTTTGCCTGACCTCTTGGCCTTGGCGCAACGAGCACTTAAACAAATTAGTCTGCAGGAGCGGTTAAGTTTACCCTTGAAGTGAGGTCCATGTCGTTGCTGTAATGCATCTCCCCCACCTCCCCTGCCTGTCCCACCACCGCTGCTGCCTGACCTCACCTGTACGATATGCTCCGATGTCTTGCTAAGTGCCTGGCAGATGGGCCGGAATGGACGGCCATTACCTTCCCTGCCAGCCCGCAATGGATATAAATAGCCCTTTGCCTCCCCGTGAAAATCGCTTGCTGGCTGAGAAAGCTGAAGGTAATCTTGGCAGGTGTCTTCATTCAGTAGGGTCTGACGGCATGGGGATGCTGGGGTTTGGAGGATGGGGGGAAGTTGCTGGCTGGGTGGCCAGAGGCTGTCTCAATGGGAACGCACTGCCTTGGGGTCTCCTTCCCCTGGCAAGGAGATGCCTGGGGGAGCAGAGGGTCTCAGCCACTCCTGAAGAGATGTGTTGAGGTGGGACTCACCCTCGAAGGGTAGCACCTAGCTGGCTTTGCAGCCAGCCTTCATCCCCAAGACACCAGGCAGGAGCGGGGTCCCTCGACATCTCCAGCCATGGCAAATACCTGGTACGTGGTGGGGAAAAACAGGTTAAAATCTCAGCATACGGTGTGGTCCTTTCCCTCCGGCCGAGGTCTGTGCTGCTGGGATTTCTTGAGCTGGGATTTGACTCTGGGCTAGCTGGTTCCGCAGTCGCTGGTGGCTCTGTCCTCTCTGAATTTGGTTCCTTTCTCGGTGCTTTCCTACTTCATGGTGCGTGAAACCGACCTTTTTATTAGTTTTTACACCCCTAGTTCTTGCTAAGTGAGAAATGGTGAATAAATGTTGCCTTTCCTGCTGGTTTCACGATCCTAGAGGCTTTCATTCACATCCATTGTTTGATTTTCCTTGTTGTGGGGTCCAAACACAGTTGGTTCCTCCTCTCTTCAACACTTCAACATCTCAGCTTCCCTGTACTCCTCCTCCTCACCTTCCTAGCTATGCCTCCTCCATTTAGGAGATCAGCCTGCCTTGACCAAAGTTCACTTTCACCTGCCCACTTCTTTGCCCACTTCCCTCCACCACTTCGCAGCTTTAGCTTTGTGGAGACTAAATTTAACATTGGCGACCAACTTTGTCATTCGCCTCCTCTTCCAGAGCGTTCTGGAACAGCCGAGGTCCTGACAAAGATCTCCGTGGGGTTTCTTGGTAACCTCCTTTCATTGTGAAGACTAACCTTGTGTTCCTCCCCCACCTGATGGGCTTCAAGAGGACTTTTCTTCTTATCCCAACCCCACTTAGGTGCTCTGGGAAACATTGAGAGTGGATTTTGATAAGGACTCTTTGAAACAAGTCCATCTAACTGGAGCACCTGTATCTGCTCGTTGCTGGTTGAGCGACCCATATTTACCCATGGACCTACCAGGTCCTCTTAACAAACTGTCCAGAGCAGACATAGGATTTACTGGTCTGTAATTTTCACCATGCACAAGAGGCTTTTTAAAAAAAGGCGTGTCTCCTCTGCCGAATTCTCCTCTTCCACTTGCTCACCCTTTCTCAGTGATAGCTGGTGTGTTGGTGGTTTTCAGCAGTCATCCTCCTCTGCTGCTTGTTGGTGGGCAACATCTGGCCCGAGGTTCATGCTTTCCATCTCACCAGTTTGCTGGAGAGGGGATTTTGTCAGGGCAGTAGTTTTCCAGGGCTGATTAGGAGCTTCTCTGTTGTTTGGCCTCTTTCCATGGAGATAGAACCATAGAATGGTCTGGGTTGGAAGGGACCCCAAGGATCACAGAGTTCCTGCCACAGGCAGGGCCACCAAGCTCCAGTCCTGGATCTACATAAAGTTGCCAAGGGCCTCATCCAACCTGGCCTTGAACACCCCAATGGATGGAGCACCCATCACCTCTCTGGGCAGCCCGTTCCAGCCCCTCACCACACTCTCTGTAAAGAACTTCCCCTTAATATCTAATCTAAACCTTCCGTCTTTTAACTTTAATCCATTAAGATGTGGCCTTCCGTCTGGAAGAGGTGATGTGATGGCATTGCAGGGTGGGATATCTACTACAAATGTGGTCTTTTCTGGGGTTTAAATATAAATCTTGCATCTTGCAAGCTGCCGAACATCCTCTTTATTTTGTTTTCACTCACTGCTGTGGCGTGGGGCTTTTATTTTAATGTATCTCACCATGTCTCCTGAGTGTTGGTCCACGAGGTGGATTTGTCTGTCTTACCATGTCTCCTCTGCAGTTCATGCTTATGGCAGATGGGACCAAACTAATAAAACAGGGAGTGAAAATCTAACCACAAGCCAATGTCCCAGCCAGCTCGTTGTTTTTCACAGCTTTTGGTCAAAATCAACAAACGGGGTGGAGAAATGACCTCAGAGAGGATGTTGCACAGGTGCAGTTGGGCACGTCCTTAGGTCCGTGAGGGGGCACATCACGTTGCAAGGTTGGCCCCATTAATGATGAATCAATGTCCTTCACTCTGTCAGCAGTAGCATGGCGCAACGTCACTCCCAGAGTGAAGGAGGGTTTTGTTGTTAAAGAAAAGGAAGAAATTATGGCCGTGGCATATTCAGGACAAAATTCCCAGTTTAAGGCTGAAGTATGGTTGCATGAACTCCTTGATGCCCTTCCCAAAAGCAAAGGCACCCTACATTTCAAGGAGAAACCTTGTTGGCTGTCAGCTTTGCTACAACAGCTAATGGCTTCATGTGTACCATCCCCATGTGTAGATGTCGTGGTGGGGTGATCTCTCTGATCTAGCCTAGAGTGGCTCCAGATACAGCGAGTGCTTTTTTTCCCTTGAGCCTTTAGGTTCTCCCCTGTCTATGAGTCTTCTGGAGATTTCACACAAGGTTGGGCTCTTCCATGAAGTAGGTTCCTAATAGATGAAGTGAGGTTTGTGTTTGCTGCTCTGGAAAAGCTGGATTGTCTTGAAAAGGCAGAATGACCTACAGAATAAGCTTGTTTTCCTACCTGAGCTTTGAGATGAAGGAAGAAAAAACAAACCCCAGTTAAAATATAGTCTGTAATGAATGTGTTTGGTTTTTTTTAAATGGACCCATAAAGACATGAGTATTACCCTGCGAAAGATGTTTGCTGAAAGGCTCCAAAGTAATGACTTAAATATCAGGATATGCGTTTTGACACCTGAATTGATAGGAATCGAGTCCTGACATCCCAACATGGAGTGCAAGTGGCTCATGGTGGGAAGGTCTCCTGAGTTCCTTCAGACTTTGGAGACCCTTGGAGGATTGCAAGGCCAGGGCTTGGTTTTGTTGGGTTAGAGCTCTTTAAATGACACGCGAGGTCTAGACTTGGAGCAAAAGCCTTAGTTAATGGGGTACTTAATAGCAACACAGTCAAGTTCTGGATGGAAAATAAGCCAGGTTTTAATGTTAATGAGGAAATCTAAAGTCCAAGTCAAGATCTGCGCTTTGCTGTATGAAATGAGTCTGTGGAGACTGGCATTACGGCAGAGCTTGTTTGACTAATCAGAGCCGTCTTATTAGTGCAAAATGCTTCCAAATGGAAAGGAAAATTGTTTGGCCAGTTGGGTTTTTTTTGGTTGTTGGTTTTTTTTTTCATCCAAATGTTGGCATTCCTTTCTAAGGGGAGTTTCTCTCTGTGTGCTTTCCCTCCTGCCGCGATGCTGGGCGTGATGAGGATGCAGGAATGGGTCTGTGTCAGTGTCCAGCTTGGGGCTTTGACGCTGCATCAGCTCAGATGCAAAATTGGGCTGTGATGGAGGTGTTGCCTCCCAAAATCGGAAGATGCAGTGGTGCTGCCTCCAGATGTACCAGGTTGTCCCTGGGGAAATGGGGTTATTCGAGATGATCAATGATGAAGCTGGTATAAGCCCACCCACCTCTAGCACCTTCATCTGATTTTCTTCTTGGTGTCTCCTCAGTTTGCTCCTCTATAACCTTCCCTTTCCCCCTTCTGCCCCTCACAGATGGTCTGGGAGGGGAGCAGCCGCGGACGTTATGTTGAAAGCATCAGCCAGGGTCTTTGGAGGCTCCTGCTCCTGTAGATATGAAGGACCTGGGCCACTTTTGATACCAGGCGAGCGCGGCACAGCCTAATTAGTGGTCTTCTACTGTTATTAACCCCTGACTCAGGCAAGCTATTTTTTAACAAAGGTGCAAGAAGTTAATACTAGTGCTAATGGCTTCATATCCAAGGCTTTAATGAAAGCTATGCAGGGACCAGGCCTATCATCAATATCTTTCAAACATTGAACTTGAAATTATCCTCCCTCCCCTGCCTTTTGGGATTTTTTTTTTGGTTTTCCGCCCACTTTCCCACCTCCGCTGGGGTCTACTGGCCTTGTGGTATGAGCTGGCTGGCCGGGTTGGCACCCACCATCCCAGTGACACCCAGATAAATGTCCGTGGGATCTCCAACCAGGTGATGTCTTGTTTGGAGAGTGAGACAAAGATAAAAGTGGAACACGTTGGACTGGGAGATGAGAAAGCAAAGAGACTCTGTGCTAGGAAGGGAACTTGGTCTTGGTCTGGGTTGTGGTCTTGGTCTTACTTGAGCCAAACTTGAGGAGAACTTCACAGGTACAGAAAAGCATTTTTATATATAATGTTTGCATGTCGAGATGGAGTGAGATAGGGGCAGCTGATGTATAGACCCTCAAGGAGAGGAGAAGGAGGTCCAAGAGTGAAGCTCTCTCATGAGGGCACTGTCTCGAGAGATATTGCCAAGGGCAGAGGAAGCGGCTGCAGAGCATCCTTGCCCTGCAGTGTGATGGAGGAGTCATAACCTGCTGGTGTGGGGTGATGCGGGGTGATTTCTGGGGTGTTTTCCTCTATTTCTGACACTTCAGACTTGTGTGTGATGCAGCTGCGGGGTCGTGTCAAATTGTCTGGTGGGAGAGAACAAAGTGCTTGGGCTCTGTGCCTGGATCATGCTCTTTTAAAACAAGAATCCATTTTTTTTTTAATCGCAATATATTTTTCATTTTAAGAATAAGCCTGTTTAAATAAATTTGAAATTATGACAACCTATTTTAAGGCTTAAATTTACTATAATCTATTAATCATTTAAATAACTTCCATCAAGGAGTCCTCCTCAAATATTAATGAGCTGAAGGGTGCTGCTTTTTCAATGATATGTCAGATCAGGGGGGAAAACATCTTTAACTCTAGCTTTCTAAATGTCACAATGTCACATACTTAGTATCTATTATTTTCACTCTTTACAATGGGGCAAATGCCGGTATTTACATTTTCCCAAATGTCAGTACATCGAGTTCCTGTTGTGCGTAAAAGCTCTTGCCTTAATTACTCCTAATTTCACGTTAGCAGGCAGGTGCGGAGAGAATATTTTCCCTTCTTTTGGAGCGAGTTCATTTGAAGCTGAGAAGCCGTGGGGAGACAGGGAAGCAGGGAAAGCTTGGGTGGTGGTTTCCCCCGCCTTCAGCCCATGAATAAAGACCAGGTGGGAGAGGAGGAGAGATGTTTTTTTCAAACCATCCCAGCTCCCGGGACTGGTTTTTCAAAGGGGGATCCGTGTGCCCGAATGCGCACCTCAGTGGTTAGAGGGAATTTCAAAAGTGCTCCTGGCTTCCTGGATGATGCTTTTTAACTCCTCATGGTTTTGCTTCCCCTGGGCGGCATCGAGGAGGGCTCGGCATCTCTCCGTTCAGGATGCTTGGAGCGCGCTGATCGACATTAGAAGGAGCAAGGCCCACGCTGAGCAGAAACCCACCTGCTAATGTTTCTTTTGATTAATCAAATCAGTTTGGGAGGATGAACCTGGTTCCTGATGCAGTCCCACCACCCCCCGGCCCCCCCCCCCCAGCCCTGGTAGCTAGCTCACTTAAGGCAGCCTAATGACATTAATTAACAGTAAATTTAAAATGTTGGCTTTTCGGTGCTGTAATCGAATTCCAGTTTTCATTTGAAGGCAGCATGAAACGAGCAAAATAAAGATGACAATTCTCAGAGCGGGCTGGGGCTTTTCCCCGCCACTGTCAAACCACATGGCTACAGATGGGATGGAGGGGACGGGGCTGGCTGGACCGTTCCAATGGGGCAGAGACAGGAGTTAAAGTTCCTCAGGTTTTTAATGGTCATTCCAACTGATGCAAATGAAGCTCGTGTTGTTGGGGAAAAATAACTATGAGGCAAAAGGCAGGCTCTAGCTGATGGCTGAGATGAAGGTCATCTGAGAGGGTGATCAAGGTGATCTGGTCTGACATGGAGGGGATGGTTAAAACAGAGCCTGGCTCTCCTGAGGATGTGTTGGTGTCACCACACATACCCCCCTTTTGCTAAGCTTCAGCCATGGGATGTCACAGAAATTTTGGAGTCAGCCAGCTGAGTTTGGTTTGATTTGGTATTTAGCATCTGGAGACACATGTCATGTCCTTATCCTCAGCTGTTCCCCCTGCTTGCCTGTCCTCTGCCACTGTCACTCCTCAGCCTCAATCCATCCATCTGCCCATCCATCCCAGTGCCCGCAAACCCTAAAGGTAGTTGGGGATAGCTGAGGTGTCCTATATCCTCTGGAGCCACGTGTAGTGTAAGCTGCCATAGAGCTGACAAGAGGTGTGACTGGAGGGTGCCTGCTCTGTCTGTGCCCCTTGGTCCCTCTACCTGTGTTTTTGGGAAGAGATGAATGTCCTCCATTGCCCCTCTCCTCATTTCCCACGTGACTGGCTTTGCTTTTGCAGAGATCTCGGGCAACACAGATGACATCCCGCTGGTGCGCTGGCGGCAGCAGTGGTTGGAGAATGGCACGTTGCTCTTCCACATCCACCACCAAGATGGGGCCCCCAACCTGCCTGGCTTTGACCCCACGGATGAACCACAGACCGAGTCAGCAGAGGAAGAGCTGAGGATCCTCCACATCTCTGTCATGGTATGTGATGGGAAGGCAGCCCCCAATGAAGTGTTTGGAAACCTGTAGAAATCAGAGGAGCGTTTTAGGAGTCAGATGTTTCCACATCTGGTTACAGCTGTCCTAGGATGGGGAGCTGAGCCCATCTTTGGGGGCTGGTTAGGATGCCCTGGGCACCTCTCAGGATGTTGTTACGTGCAGGGTGCTTTACCATTGGGCTGCTTTAAACCTCTCCCTTAGTTTGCTTTGCGGATATGTTTGCAGGGGTGCCTTTAATCCCAGGGAGCGTGGGGCTCTGAAGATCTCAGCCGCCTTAACCCGGGGTTAATTCATGTTGACTTTCTCAGGATCCCACTGGATGGTGCCCGGCGCCCACTGCTCCAGCACGCGGCGGGTGTCAAGGTGCCACCGGGCACTGTCACCACCGCTTTTATCAGCGCAGCAAACCGCGTGGCTGTGGGTTTGCAGCACGGAGTAAGCAGGAGCATCCCGTGCTGCTCAGCCCTCCTCCTCCTCCTCCCTGTGGATATGCGAGGACCACGTCCTGATGGCAGAGGAAGGAGGGTGAGACAGAGATCTGTGTGTTGGAGGTGGATCCATGGTTTGTTGGGGCTTTGTTTTCTTATGCTGGGAAAAAAAACCCTGAAGGATCTGACAATTTTTGTGCCACTGGAAGATAATTAGCCGGAGACAATGTGTTGCCGAGGCTGCAAACAGACTGTTTAATGGTGCCTACCCTAATGAGAGTGTCAATAGCTCTTCCAGATTGCAGCCCCAGGCCAGGTTTCTCCTCCATCATTTGTGCTTGATTAGTCTCAAGGAAAAAAAATAATCACTGGCAAAACCAATGCCCCCAAAAAAACCCCCATTTCGGACCATTTCCTTCTTTTTATTGACAATTCCCAGCTGTGCCAGATAAGGTGCATCGCCTCCGGAGAGGCTGGCCCCACTCTGCCACTGTACTCTTGCTTTTTGTGGGCACCACTGAGTACCAAGAGGGGCACAAGAGTTCTGAGACAAGGCTTATTATCAAGCTGATAGAAATGCTACCTGCGACTCATCGCTCTTGTACCAAAATCTGTAAATACATATTGAATCCTTCCTCTTCCTGCTTCCGTCACTCTCAGCTCCACTCCGGCGGCATCCTTACGCCCTGACAAATAGAGGTTGGTGTTTGTGCCAGGAGTCAGGATCACGTGGAGTGTTCAAGGCTGATTTTCTTTCTTTCTTTCCTGTGTGGTTGCCAAGAGAAGTGTGAGCAAGGGGCTGTATCCATCGTGACAGCGGTCTGTGTGTAGACCATGGTGAGAAGCAAATGTTTCCGTGCTTGCCTGGTGCAGGGCTCTTTCCAGTGCTGTCATACAAGTGCCCGGTAAGGATATGGGGTGAAGGAAAAATGGGATTTTTGTGTTTCCCTGGAGAGGAGGTAGGGGTCTGATGTGATGCTGTGACCCCCTCCAACTAGAACTGGGTGGAGGAGGGTTACTGCTGGATTTCTTCCTCCCTTCAGAGCCTCCTGAAATTTCAGGTGGCCACAGGCTGCTTTTCCTCAGGAACAGTTTGAGCTCTCAGGCTAGCAGAGCAGGAGAAAAGATGTTTCAGTTAAATAGCAGGTCTTTCCTGGGAGCCCACAGCCGCATTCCTAAACATATGTCCACTCAACTTGAGCTTCAGCTTGGTCTCCCTTTTTTACCAGCACCGGTGTATATGGCAGAGCTCTCTGGTGTATGGGGGGTGCAACGCATATATGGAGAGCAGCAAAGGGAATCACAGACTCTTAGGAGTTGGAAGGGAGCTCCAGACCTCATCCAGTCCAGCCCCCTGCCAAAGCAGGGTCCCTAGGACACGTCGCACAGGGAGGTGTCCAGATGGGGCTGGAATATCTCCAGAGAAGGAGACTCCACACCTCCCTGGGCAGCCTGTCCCAGGGCTCCGTCACCCTCACTGGGAAGAAGTTCTTCCACATTTTGGTGCAGAACTTCCTATGCTCCAATTTGAGGCCATCGCCCCTTGTCCCACAGTCCACTGAGAAGAGGTTGGCCATTTCCCCCTGTGTCTCACACTTGAGATATTTATAAACACTGATCAGATCCCCTCTCATTCTTCTTTTCTCCAAGCTGAACAGCCCCAGGTCACTCAGCCTTTCCTCGTAGGGGAAATGCTCCAGGCCCTTAATCACCTTTGTAGCCTCCGCTGGACTCTTTCCAGGAGATCCCTGTCTTTTTTTATACCAGAGAGCCCAGAACTGGACACAATACAGATGGGGCCTGACCAGAATAGAGTAGAGGGGGAAAGCTTTGGTGTTACTCCCATCGGCTTGTCATCTCGTCTGCAGGTGCATGCTTCCCCAGGGTGACAGCGAGCTGTGGCATGGGAAGCCACCTCTGGTGGGGATGGAGGATAGCCCCCACATATATATGGATTAGAGGAACCCAAAGGGATTCAAACGTGCTGGAGAACTGGGCCTTGGCTTTACCAACAGAATCTCAGGGTGGACATGGCTGGGCAGGAATCTGGTGCTGCTGTGGCAAGAAATTTCCCATTCTCCCCACTGCCAGCTCCTGGCCAGAGAGATGCCACATGCTAGCCAGCTCAGCTCCCCTTCCTCTGCACGATGGCTTGTCTCCATCCATCACTTTGGAGTTTTTTCTCTCTGGGTTTGTACAGAAAGTTTGGAAGGAGGGCTGGGAGGTGCAGCACAGCTCCATTATCCAGGGAATGAAAGCAGGTTAAACCGTAACGGCCATTAGAGCTCCTTTTCCAGCTGCCTCTCCTGCTTCTCATTCAATAATTCCCCTAATGTTTTGTCCTAATGGAGCAGATTATTGCTATTATTTTATTTTATCAAGATCACATTATACATAGAAAAGAGGAGGGGGACCAGAGGCATGGCTGGACACAGAGCTCTTAGCTGGCTCTGTGCTCTTCTTTATATTATTATTATTGTTATTATTATTATTGTTATTATTATTATTGGCTTAAAGGGTCAGCAGGTGCTTTCATCTTGCTGACTCTGTCTGTGTACAGTAGTGACATCCCTGTGGGAGGGCAACCTCGGGGACAGTGACAACGTGGCAGTGCTGGGTGCAGTTTCGGGGTCCATCCCTGCAGGGCAGGAGCTTTGCCTGTCTCTTCACCCAGGCATTCCCCAAAGAATGCTTCTGTCATCTGGTTGTCGCAAGCCTTGATCTCCCTTAATCCATGCCGCAATTTCAGCGGGATACCCTGGGAAAATCTCCCAAGATGGAGAGTGACAGCGCTGAGACCAGTTGGAAATGGGTCAGGAAAAAATAAGTTGCCCATAGGAGAGTTTGCCTGGAATAAATCTGATCTCTGCTTTCAAGGATGCGTTGCAGGAGAGTGAAACAAAACCACGCTTTAAATGCTGCTTTTTCATGCCTCAGTGGTGGCTTCAAAGCCAGCCCAGCCTGAGGCAGGCTTCAGCTGGAAGCGCTTGGCCAGTGCCGGCCACTCCCCGTGCCAGCACTCTCTTATCGGTGCGACCGGGCTCCTCTTTGCTTTGGAGCATCCCTGGTGCGTTTGCATCCCTGGGGGTTCTGCTGGCGCCAGTCCCTGCCTGAGTCCCGCTCATGTTTGTGCTCACAGGGAGGGATGATCGCCCTGCTGCTCTCTATCCTCTGCCTGGTGATGATCCTCTACACCCGCCGGCGGTGGTGCAAGCGACGCCGGGTGCCGCAGCCCCAGAAGAGTGCCAGCGCTGAGGCAGCTAATGAGATCCACTACATCCCCTCGGTGCTGATTGGGGGCCACGGGCGGGAGAGCCTGCGCAACGCCCGTGTGCAGGGTCACAACTCCAGTGGGACGCTCAGCATCCGCGAGACCCCCATCCTGGATGGCTACGAGTACGACATCACCGACCTGCGGCACCATCTCCAACGCGAGTGCATGAACGGCGGGGAGGACTTCGCCAGCCAGGTCACCCGCACCCTGGACTCGCTGCAGGGCTGCAATGAGAAGGCCAGCATGGACCTCACTCCAGGTGGGAATGGGACAGGGGGTATGGGATGAGCCAGGTCCTTTCCAAGTCCTCTCCATCCATCCATATGTGTTTTTTCGCTTAAGCTTTTTCCCTATTTCTCTGTGTTTTCATTGTGTGTGAGGTGTTGGTGGCACTCTGGAGGTGCTTTCATTGCTGGGAGGCCTCGCAGCCAGCTGAGAGCAGTCCCTGCTGAGTGAGCTGGGTCAAAGAAAGGTGAAGCTTTGACTGGAAGGGCTGTGGTTCCTGTGACCCAATGGAGAACCAGAGCAGTGTCCCCTCTGAGCTACCCCGTGATGAGCCCCAAAATTCCCTTCTGTGTCCCTGGATGTCTGGTGTTGTCATCAGCTGAGGTTGTCATCAGCTGAGGTTTCTAGTAGCACTTGCCATCAGTATGATTCAGAGTTAACGCTGTCTTCTGATCACTACCAGGGATTCTTTGAGGCTTGTAACACACTTGCTTAATGACTGTATCACTGACTGAGCCACCCACTTTCTCATCAGAGACCTGCTTTGGGAAGGACATGGTACAGCTCCTAAAGCTCTCCAAGGGTTTTCTTTACAGGCCTGGGTATGCAGAAGTGCCCTGAGAGGCTGAATGTTAAATCTCAAGTTTTGGTTAGCTTGGTGGATGTGCTGGTCCCCTTCAGGCTTGGAGGAGCTCGTGAGGGTGCACTGGGGCCAGCTCAACATATTGGTCGTAGCACCCTGGTTGCCTCATGCAGATGCAGGAGATGGATCCAAGGAAAACTCTCTCACCTCCCTCTTTCTTTTTTTAAAATCTTTATCCCTGAAAGATTTTGCCTTCAATTCTTCCTGCTCAGGGAGCGATAACGCCAAGCTGTCCCTGATGAACAAGTACAAGGACAATATTATTGCCACCAGCCCCGTGGACTCAAACCACCAGCAGGCCACGCTGCTGTCTCACACCTCCAGCAGCCAACGCAAGCGCATCAACAACAAGGCACGAGGTAGGGAGATCCCTGAGGCAGATGGGGCGAGCGAGGCTTCTACCCATCCACGACTCCAGCTGCTCACCCTCTCCTGGGGTGGAGCGTTGGGTGAGAACATGAAGGAGAGGAGGGCTTGGGTTGGGTGGAGCAGGTAAAGCCTTGCCTACAAGGGTGCAACTGGTGTTGGATTGGTTGGTTGTACAGGTCTAGAGTGCTGGCCATGGTAAATATTTTATAATACCGGCACAGCCATGGGGAAAAGTTGCATAAGAATGGGAGCTGAGATGGGAAGGGGGAAGGTGATGTCCTCACTGTGTCTGGCAGACAGGGCTCTGGGCCTTCAAGGCAAAGCTTACCTTGGCATGACTGCTTGGGGTGGCGTGGTGCCGACCCCACCATGACCACACTCAGTGTCCCCTGCAGCTGGCTCGGCATTCCTCAACCCGGAGGGGGACTCGGGGACTGAGGCGGACACCGATCCCCAGCTGACCTTCTACACAGATCCCTCACGCAGCCGGAGGCGCAGCCGAGGTGGGTGTAGGCGTGGAGGTGGGGGGACAGGCTGTGGACTATCTTGCTTTGTTTGCCATTACCTTTCTGGGTCTGGAGACTTTCTGTCAGCAAAAGATGGAAACGCAGGCATGATCCAGGCTGCTGCAGGCAGGTGCTGGTCCCTGCTTCCGCAGCGGGCTGCTGCTGCTCTCCGGTGGAGTTTCTCAGCAGAGGATGAAATATATTCTGATTTTTGCTGGAGGCTTCTGCTGGGCTTTGGTGTGCTTTAATGAGTAATACACTTCAAAGGCTGGCCTGTGAGCTCCCATGGCACTGCTTGGCATGGCGCTGCCGTGTGTTGGCTCTGGCATCGCGCGTGTATGAGCTGTATGTACAATGTGAGATGAAGACGGGCTTGGTCACTGGGCAGGGGTCTCTCTCCACTGCTCTGCACCATCCCTTCTCCCCAGGAGGAGAGTTTCTGCCTCTTTTCCCTCCTTTTCTGGATGGTGCCATGTTTTTCTGGGAGTGGTGGGCCCGGGAGCTATTTCCTTTGCTCCCAGCACTGGTGCTGGGTGGGGGGAAATGGTCAGGCTTTGTCTCTTGGGTATGGCTTAGCCCCCATCCAGCTTTTTCCACTCAGCTTCTTCAGCTAAGAGATGAAAAGTCAAAGCCCTTCATGCCCTGAGCACTTCAGGCTCTCCGGTGCTTTTCAGAGGCATCTAGGAGGCTGTTGTCATGGCAAAAGTCACCCAAGAGAAGTGCCCAGAAGAAGGAAGGGTGGGGGCACAGGATATTGCATTTCCCTTTCTTCTCATCAGTATCTGTGCTCTGCTTTAAAGCCCTGCTGCTGCAGTGGTCTCAGTGTGGGGATTACAGGGGTGTGGGAGAGCCCAGGATGTGGGGGCTCAGGCAGAGCCCAGCCACGGCAAAGGTTGTTTCATGCTCTTGAAACTCCAAAGTGACTCTGCTTGATTGGGTTGACACTGGGTTTCCAGGGTGCTGGGCAGGGTTTCTGCATCCTGATCTCCTCTGGCTGTACCCTAAGGTCTTCCTGGGTTCTCCTGGGTCTCAGTTTTGACTGTGATTTTGTGTTTTGTAGTGGGTTCTCCCCGGAGCCCTGTGAACAAGACCACACTGACCCTCATTAGTGTGACAAGCTGTGTCATCAGCCTGGTGTGCTCCTCCCACATGAGCTGTCCCCTTGTTGTCAAGATCACCCTCCATGTCCCTGAGCATCTCATTGCTGATGGTGAGTAGCATACCCAACCCCTGTGAGCTGTGATGGAGGGGAGGAGGGGAAAAAAGAAGAGGACAGATGCAGCATGGGTGCAGGACAGAAGGGACAAGCATGGGATGGAGTGAGTGGTGCAGGACAGAGGGGACCGATGCAGGATGGAGATGGCTCTGTCATGGGACAGCGGTAATGGATACAGGATGGAGGGAACAGATGTGGGATGGAGGGTACCAGCACAGGACACAGGCAATAGGTGCAGGATAGAGGGATCCATTGTGGAATGGAGGGATCCATCTTAGCATGGAGGGAACCATCAGGGATTGAAGGGGACCATTACAGGATGCAAGGGACCATCGTGGGCTGGAGGAGACAGCAGTGGGTCACCACTGCTGACTGCCCTCTTGGTTGTAGGGAGCCGGTTCATCCTGCTGGAGGGGAGCCAGCTGGATGCCAGCGACTGGCTGAACCCGGCGCAGGTTGTCCTCTTCTCCCAGCAAAACTCCAGTGGGCCTTGGGCCCTGGACCTCTGCGCCCGACGCCTCCTCGACCCTTGTGAACACCAGTGTGACCCTGAGACTGGTAGGTGGCCATGTGGTTGGGATGGGTTTGGGGGCTCACCCCTGCCCGCTCAACCTGGCTTGGGTGGGGAGATGGTTTCTCACCTTGTTCCACGTGTGAGCACGGAGCTGACGGGTGCCACAGGGTGGGTTCAGCAGGGATGACTGTGGAAAACCTTGTGTCCCATGCCCCTTGTGTGTGTCCCCCTCTGTAGGTGAGTGTCTCTGCTACGAAGGTTACATGAAGGACCCGGTGCATAAACACCTCTGCATCCGGAATGAGTGGGGAACAAACCAGGGGTGAGTGTGTCTGCCACGGTGTAACCCGGGCTTGGACCATCCTTGTATGAGCTGCTGGGCTTCAGTACCAGTATGGTAGGGCCATGGCAAGTCCTCTTGGGTGAGTTGGAGGCATCTCAGTGAATTGTAAGGTCAGCTGGCATCTGCAGCAGGGCTGTGGCAGGCAAGGGTTTCCATTCTTCAAAATAATCAGAGATGATGGAGAAGAGGCCATTGTTAGGTTTCAGAGTAAACACCCCCTGGAGGAGACTGAGGTTGCTCCTTTTCCCTTTGTGGGCACTCTCCTTGGCATCCCATGCTTTGTGGGGCTTTTGGTTTGGGTGTGCAAGGTGTTGGAGGAGAGCTGATGTCAGGCTGCAGTCCTCGGTGGAGGAGGGAGACTGTGGGATAAGGATGCTCCACTGAAAATCGGGCAAACTAATGCTTCTGTGCCATGGCCTGAGGGAACGGAGCAGTCACTGCCTGGGACCCTCGGGGGATGCTCTGTCTGGTCCTCAACACTCATAGGTCTCTGGCATGCAAACGGGCACTTCCAGGCGTGGCTGGAGGTGGTGTGCAGAACGCCAAGACCTCCCCAAACCCAGAGGCCACACGTGCACCGGCGCCTCCAGCTCCCTTTTTCCTCGCCTTGTTTCATGCTGCAGCTGGATCCACAGTGGCCCTGTGTGTGGCAGGATGCCCCTCTCTGAAGTCATTAGTCTTCACGGCAGGAAGAGAAAATCATCAAAGGCTGAGCTTGGCAGCACCCCTGTCGAGCTGTACTGAGCTGCCATGCCGCAGGATGGCAGCCACGGTGGGATGTCCGTGCCGGCCAGCCCAGCTTGCATCTCTTTGAACTGGGGCCTGGGGAGAGCACTACTGCTCTACCTCCAGCCCCCTCCCTCTTGGTTTCGGGGCGGGGGTGTTGTTGTTTTAAAAGAAATTTAGCAATTAAAGCCAGTGGGAAAGAAAGGTGGGTGTTGTGGTGGGTGCCCTGCGCCGGGTTGGGGACAGGGTGATGCTCATAACATGGGTGACATCGTGGGGATGTGGGGAGTGCTGTGGTCAGGGTCCCCAGGCAGCTTGTCCCCAGGGGGCCCATGTCTGACAGGGATGTCCCCAGCACCCATCTAACAAGATGCGGTGGGGACCGGGATGTGGGAGGGTTGCTGTTCCCCCGGCAGGTACTTGCTTCTTTTCGGGATGTGTTGGGTTTAGGAGTGTGTCACAGTGGGTTGGAAACAGCCCACAGCCACCCATGGCCAACCATGGCTTTGATGCCAACCTGTGCCTTGGTCAGAGCGACCAGCAGCGTGCTGGCCCCACTGCCTTGCAAAAAAACCAGGCAAATGACTTTGTCCCTTGGGGAAGTGCAGGGGAAGAAACGTTTGCTTCCTTCCCCTCTGCTTTTCTGATGCTCCCAGGTGTGGGGCTGTGGCCTCAGACTTCTCCTCCCATGCACATTGCTCTTCTCTCGCCCTTCCCGATCTAGCCGCTCCGTTGTCTAAAGGAACAGGGGAGAAAAAGCTGCTTGTGGGTGAATTTTGGGATAAAATGTGGTTGGGAACAGGCAGGAGAGAAGCCAAGGGCAGGAAGGACAATCTATCCTGCAGCCCCCCACCCCAGACCTGTTCACAGTTCTGGATTCAGCTTTAGTCTCAGTAATGGCAACCTCAAAGGTGCTCAGGGCACACTCTTTTCCGCTGTGGGATTTTGGGACCGTTTTCAGAGACCAGGTTGGATGGGGCCCTGGGCAGCCTTGTGTAGCTCCAGGCCTGAGGCTGGTGGCCCTGCCTGTGGCAGGGGGTTTGGAGCTCTGTGATCCTTGGGGTCCCTTCCAACCCAGGCCATTCTATGATTCTATGAAATTCTGCCTTTCCCCCTGCAGCAGTGCTCAAACCTGGCTGGGGCACGTGTTGTCTTGGGTCTCTTCGTATACACCAAAGCTGGCGATGAGGAATCACACACAGCGCTTCCAACATACTCTTCTGTTTGGGACAGAGAAGCCCAGCAGATCTCTTTTTGCCCTAGACTGTGGCAAGGTTGTCAAAGTCCTTCTGTCCTTCTCTGGGCTCTGGAGAGAGCTCCAACGCTGCAGTGTCAGGGCTTTTTTGGTGATACCCTTTGAGACCTCCTCTCTTGAGCTGTTGGAAACCAGGTTTTCTTTGTGTTTCTTCCCTGAACTGGTCAGGTTTTTGTTTCAGGAAGCAGTAGCTAGCTGACATCACACGTAACCAGCCCTGCCCTGCCTGCAGCTTGCACTACTTACAGTGGCTCCTGAAAGCATGACCATCATGACGCTGAGGCCAGCTTGATGCTTAATGAGGAATTTTTTTCATCTGTTACCAATGTCCTCTGCCTACAAGGGTTTTTGACGGTGGAGGTCTCTTTGCCCAAGGTATCCCCTGAGAACCCTTGGTCTCTGCAGGGTCTCGTTTGTGATGAGCTCTCTTTGAACCAGCAACACCATCTTACCAGAGCCCATTTAACTGATTAATTTGTAACTTTATCCTAGTAATTATGTTTTTTGGGGTGGTGGTAGAGCTGCCAAGATGTGCTGATTCGTGTCATGCTCATCAGCTCAAGCCCAGCTCCAGCCTAACAAGGTTGCCCGTGGGCTCACATGAAAGGAGATGTCTGCAAAGCCTCCATTCTCTTCCCGCATCCCAAGGTGAGATCAATTGAGCCTAAATAGTTTCTGACCTTTGTTTGTCCGACATGGTCCTAACTCCTCCAATACTGTAATCACAGAATCACAGAATTGTAGGGCTTGGAAAGGAGCTCCAGACCTCATCGTGTCCAACCTCCTGCCAAAGCAGGGTCCCTAGGACAGGTCACACAGGGAGGTGTCCAGATGGGGCTGGAATATCTTCAGAGGAGACTCCACACGCCCCTGGGCAGCCTGTCCCAGGGCTCCGTCACCCTCACTGGGAAGAAGTTCTTCCCAGATTGGTGCAGAACTTCCTATGCTCCAACTTGAGGCCATCGCCCCTTGTCCTACAGTCCACTGTGAAGAGGCTGGCCATTTCCCCCCTGTGTCTCACACTTGAGATATTTATAAAAACTGATCAGATCCCCTCTCATTCTTCTTTTCTCCAGGCTGAACAGTCCCATCTCTCTCAGCCTTTCCTCATAGGATAGATGTTCCAGGCCCTTAATCACATTTGTAGCCTCTGCTGGCCTCTCTCCAGGAGATCCCTGTCTTTTTTATACCAGAGAGCCCAGAAATGGACACAACACTCCAGGTGGGGCCTGACCAGAATAGAGTAGAGGGGGAGGATCGCCTCCTTTGACTTGCAGGCCATGCTCCTTTTGATGCCCCCCAGGATCCCATTGGCCCTCTAGCCACCAAGGCACACTGCTGGCTCTTGGGCAACCTGTAGCCCATCGGGACCTTCTCTGCAGAGCTCCTTTCCATCAGGTCAGCCCCAAGCCTGTACTGATTCAAGCAGTTATTTCTTCCCAGGTAAGATGGAGTGATGCGCCGCGGCTGCGGGTGTCCTTGTAGACACCGTCTTGGCTCAGCAAAGCCCTTGGCACGCTTGGGAGTGACATGGGCTGGCCATGACCTCTTTCTGTTTCCCTCGGGTGGCTTTTTTTCATCTGAAAACTCATCCCAGCCCTTTGGTTTAGATCAGTTCACTGTCGGTTTGGTTTTATTTACAGCGATTAGGGCTTTGCTCATGTCTGTTTGTCTCACTTTGTTCATGAAGGCGAGCCCGGCTTTGAACTTCATTGGCGACAGCAGCGATGCTTTGTGTGCTGTGTATTTTGGGTACCATGCTGAGATCCGTGCCGCTCATTGGTGGTTTAGGGGTTGGTTTTTTTTTTCTTAACCCAATGCATCCAGTCTCTAAATCTTCAACAGTTTAAAAAAAAAAAACAAACGCTCCCCAAAAAATAAGAGATCTTTTTGATCCTGGGTAGCAGATACATTTGATCAGCTGCTTTTCTTGTGTGTGCTGCTCCTCAGCTGTTTCAAACAAATCTGGCTGGGGCTGTTTGTGTGTTCGCAGCCTGTCTGCCTACTTTGATACGTGGTTGTTAATTAGCTGCTTTTCGGCTCTTACTCTGCCGTTTCCCGGGGTGGATGCTGTTTCCAGCAATCCGGCCCACCCTGCCTCGTCTTTGCTCATCAAGCCAAATCCATGCAGTGGCTTCATTGTGCGACTCGACTGAAAGTCAGATCGGTTCACCTGCCTGTGGTTAACAAACCGTTACCTTCCCCGCGTCTGCACTTCTTCATCTCAGCCTGGAGATCCATCACGCGACAGCCTGTGGCTTCCCCATCCCCACACACTGCTCTCGCCCAGGTGCCCTTTTCAGCCCCCCCCCCGGTGAGATTTAAGTGGGTCTGTATTTTAAGGGGGTCTTTGTGAAACGTGCTCTTTCAACTTGTAACAGGCTGTGTCCCAGCACGGGGGAGGTTTTAGGGCACTTTAAGGCAATTTGGTGAACGTGTCAGGCTGCTGCACTGTCTTGTCCTCTCCTAGCAACTGGTAAGCTGGGGCCACACCAGTTCTCCCCTAGTGTGGACCTTTTCCCCACCCTCCAACCTCCCAGCCATTTTCTCCAGCAGAGGACCCAGATCAGTGCCACCGTCTCTGCGCTACCCACCCACTGTCCCTTCCCCATCATGCAGTTGTCCCCCTGCCCTGGCCACACATGGGCTCCTCCTGGCCCATTGCCAGCCACCGTCCCCTCTCCACCCCACAGAGGAGCTGGGGACATGCTGAAGTGACAAGGCCAGCACTTTTCCTGCTTAAAGTCTAATATTTTTTTCTTATTCTCCCTTTTTTTTTTGCTTTTCCCCACCCCTTTTTCTATCTTCCCCCCCCCCGCCCTTCTGCTTCTCTCCATCCCCTGCTGTGTGCCTCAGCTTTGTGAGCTTGAAGGACGGCCAGATAAAAAGCTCCTCTTTCTTTCAGATCCTTTCACCAAACCACCCATCCGCCTCCTCCTCCTGTCCCATTCTCCTCACAGATTTACGGGCAGCCCAGGGAGAAAGTGCCGGCATTAGCATTTTTAATAAAGAGCTGCTTGGAAGGGATGGCAGGGGGTGGGGAGGTGGGAAGGGGAGAGAGGCAGCGGCAGCTGAAGCCCGAGCAAAGCCATTGTGAAGCAGAGCGAAGAAGTTGGGGAGGAGCTGAGATAGGCATCGTTGGTGGGAGAATTCGGCACTCGGTCCTCATGTCATGCCTGCTCTCTGCTTGCTACCTGTCAAGGTGGTGTTGGGTCTTCACAGGTCCCTGCTTTGGTCATGGTGGGGAGTGGGTCCTGGGGCTGCAGGAGGGATGCAGGCACTACAGGGATGCTTCTGATCTGTCTGCCCTGCGGTTAAATTCCTGAGGTGCCAGGGTAGGGATGTAGCCAGCACCTCTGTCCGTGTTCCTCCCTTCCAGGATGCACCTGGAGCTGGTGCTTTGAACACATGATGGTGTGCCCATCCTTGTGCTGCTGCCTGGGTGAAAATCCCCCAGAACACAATGGGGCAGACATGATGTCACTTATTTCAGTGCATTACTGCCAACCACCTGCTCCTGCAGTGGCATTTGTGGCACACTGATATGCCTCAACTCCTGTGAAGACCCACTCCTGCAGCCCCTCTGACCTCCCTGCTCACTCCTCTCAAACCATCATCGTGGCCATGTCCTGCAGGCACCGTGCTTTGATTTTTCATCCAGCCTGTCTTGTCTAGAAGAGCTCTGCAAGGAGCAAGGACTGGCAGGAACATAGTTCTCCAGGATGGGAGTCAGGCTGGCTCGGGTTTTGCAATTCGAGTGTGACAGGGGAGGTCCTGTTGAGGTGGGTCAGAGCATCACCAGAGCGTCACTGGGTCTGAGAGGGCTTAGCAGGTGTTTGGGAGTGTCCACTCAAGTGCAGATCTGGAGCAAAGCATTGCTGATGGGCCAGCTGGAAAGAGCTGGCAGTGCCTTGGTTGTGGGAACTTGCTGACTGAGTGTGGGGAGTTAGCTGGCTCCAGTTTCCCTGGTGACCCCCTGTTTTGTGGTTTCGGGTGCTACCTGAATGCCAAGGCTCGCAGGGAGCTGAGAGCTGTCATTTCTGGCCCATTTAATCCAACCTGATCAGGTGCAGAGCTGCCTCTAATCGGTCCCATTTTCCTTTGTGAGCTCTGAAGACTGTGCAATCGAAATACCTGCCAAGAGCAACAAAAACCAGAGCAACAAGGTGATCCTAGAAAGCAGGGAGGGAGGCAGTGGTATAGGCAGACGCTGGTGTGTGCAGTGGGGGATGGTACCAAACAGCAGCAGAGGCACAGGGGGCACAAGGTGGCAGTGGAGGAGGTGAGGTGTGCCTGCAGGAGGAGATCTCGCCCTATCCTCTGCAGCAGAAGGCACCATTTAGCAGGAACACTGTGGGAGGAAGTGTTAGTACTGAGCTCATGGAGAGCTTCCTTGGGGATGAGGATGGATAGGTGCTCCTTGCTGAGTTGGAGGTCTTGTACAGAGACTGTCCCAAAGCTCCCTGGCAGAAGGCACTGTGTCCTCCCCTGCAGAGATGGTGGTGGTCCCCGGCAGCTGCCTGTTTGTTGTCCCTTGCCATGTAGGCACGTGGCTAAAAGCTGAACCTTCCTTTCGGTGGGTCTTGTTTGACCTCGAGTAGAGGCAAGGTGGGGCAGGCTGGGGAGATGCCCCAACAGTCCCTTCTTGGAGCATGGAAACCTCTTCCCCAGCTCAGAGCCATCATCACACAAATTTTATCCACAGTTGGAAGTTACACCTACTGTAGGTGGACACACCATTGCCTGGGGGCTGATTCCCATCTTGTAGGGAGGTCCAAACCCTCTGGCTGCATGTCCTGGTTGTGTGTCAGCATCCTTGGGCTGCCAGATGTACATGATCAGGACATGCAGGTCTGTCAGCCACCACACCTCTGCCACACCTGCCCCAGGGCCACAAACCAAGAGCAGTGGCTCCTCACAACGACTTTTCCACCTGAGCCGATGGGGAACAACACCTTACCTCCACTTTTGTTCCCTACCTGGAAACACGCATGCTCCTGAGAGGCCAGAATAAACCCCATCTGCTGGGAGTGCTGGAAGGCAGAGGTGTGGAAGCATTCAAGGTGTGGGGTGAGATGCGAGGCAGAGCATCGCTTTCTGGATGAAGCTGGCCTCATTCAGGGCAATCTGATCTGCCAGCTGAATGTAATCCCCTGCTCCCGGCTGACCGGACAACGGAGGAAAGTGGCATTGTATCCCAGTGAGGAAATGAGACAATGTGCTGTAATCCTTCTTCTTTTCTTTCTTTTTTTGGTCCTTGCTGAAATAACTTTGGATTAGAAATTAAAGTGCTTGCACAGGAGAGCTGTAATTGTCTCTGGAGAAAATCCCTTGGGCTTATTGGTGGCACCCAGTGCTCTCACCCTGAATTTTAACAGCAGTGATGCAACAGAACACGCACCAAAAAAAATATGCCTCTTCCTTTTCCCCAGCTCTGAGTTCTTGTAAAGGGGATTTGGAGCTTTAGGGTTTGGGAGCAGCATCCCGTCGAAGGGCATTGCCACCAAGTCGTGGTCGCATGTCACCCTCTTTTATCTAGGGCAACAGGGATGGAGGAGATGGGGCTGTCAGCTTGGCTCCAGGCTTCCAGCTTGTCTTTCAGACTCCTTGGCAAAGCCCAGGCAGGGCTGAGCCTCCTTTGCTTTCCCTCCTGAAACAATGAAGCTCAAGGGGAACAGGGCAGGTGGTGAAGCTGCTGCCCTGGACCTGACCTGCTCCATTGCAAGAGCTTCAGAGAGAGAGTCTGGCTGCTCTTTGGTTTGTGTCTTGTGGGGGAGGGGGTTTGCTGTTCGATGGCTGTGGCGCGCATCCCTAAAATGGGAGCCAGGCAGGTGGTACCCAGGTGTGCAGATGTGTGAGTGAGGATTATGGGTGGGCGAGGGGGACAGGAGCATGCCAAACCCCCAAATGAAGTATGTGATATGCTACCGACCCATTGGTGGGTGGGGAATCTGATGTTGGAGGAACCCCAATATTCAGATCATGGATGTGAGGCATTATGTCACCTGGCTTTGTTTGAGCTGACTTATCCCAGCACCCTCCTGCACATGTGCAGGGGGTTAAGTGGGGAAAGCATGTGGGGTGTGTGGGGGGATGATATCAGTGCGATGCTACTGGGTTTCTGGGTTTCTCTTCCAGGCCTTGGCCATACACTATCTTCCAGCGTGGCTTCGACTTAGTGCTGGGTGAGCAGCCATCTGACAAGATTTTTCGGTAAGGGGTAAAGGCACGTTGCTCAGTACGTTCTGGGGCTCAAAAACAAGACTTGGGGCAATACAGGCTGGCAGGGCTCAGTGCGGAGGTCCTGTGCCACCTCCTGGGGACATGTGAGCATGGCTGGGAAGGTTCCACCGCAGCTACCATGTGGGATGCTGGATGCACAGCAACCAATTCCTCTGCATCTATGGTGAGAGCAAGGTTTAGGTTCTAAAGGAAGATTTCTACTGAAAAGGGAAGTGCTCCTTCCTTTCCCCCCTTCCTTTCCCCCCTTCCTTTCCCCCCTTCCTTTCCCCCCTTCCTTTCCCCCCTTCCTTTCCCCCCTTCCTTTCCCCCCTTCCTTTCCCCCCTTCCTTTCCCCCCTTCCTTTCCCCCCTTCCTTTCCCCCCTTCCTTTCCCCCCTTCCTTTCCCCCCTTCCTTTCCCCCCTTCCTTTCCCCCCTTCCTTTCCCCCCTTCCTTTCCCCCCTTCCTTTCCCCCCTTCCTTTCCCCCCTTCCTTTCCCCCCTTCCTTTCCCCCCTTCCTTTCCCCCCTTCCTTTCCCCCCTTCCTTTCCCCCCTTCCTTTCCCCCCTTCCTTTCCCCCCTTCCTTTCCCCCCTTCCTTTCCCCCCTTCCTTTCCCCCCTTCCTTTCCCCCCTTCCTTTCCCCCCTTCCTTTCCCCCCTTCCTTTCCCCCCTTCCTTTCCCCCCCTCTCCCTCTCTCTCTCTGCTTTTTGGGGGTTATTTGGAGGCGTCCAGAGGATGCACTCCACTTTACTTTGCCCATCTGATTCTGCTTGGGCTGGTGCCAGGCAGGGGCAGAGGTTCAAGTGCTCTGTGTTGGGTAGAGGCAGCCCCCTGGGCTCAGCGCTGCCCTCCATGCTTTGCTGCTCTCCCTGGCAGGTTCACCTACACGCTGGGGGAAGGCATGTGGCTGCCGCTGAGCAAGAGCTTTGTCATTCCGCCGGCCGAGCTGGCCATCAACCCCTCGGCCAAGTGCAAGACTGACATGACAGTGATGGAGGATGCGGTGGAGGTCAGGTAGGTGCATCACCACAGGGCGATGGCCTTCAGGAGGCATTTCGGCAAACGAACTGGTGGCGCATCCCTGGAGCGAGGGGACCGACCCAAGGTACGTGGGAGTTAATGAGGGCTAAGACCCCAGTCCCATATTTTGGAGGTGGAGGTTTGTATGTCCATTAACCTGCCCCTCCTCAGCACCTGCAAAGCTGAGCCTTTGGAAGTAGCTCTTATCCTGACAGCAGTTCCTGCATCCCTCTAAAAGCTTGGCTGCTGTCCAGTTCCCACCCCTCAACACCTTCCCCACTGGCCCCCCCTCAAGGGAAACCTGAGCTCTGGAAAAACCCATGCAGCAGCCACTGCTGTGGCACAGGTTCTTGCCATCTCAGCAAAGCAGTGACACACCTCCTCCTCCTCCTCTTTGCAGGGAAGAACTGATGACCTCCTCCTCCTTCGACAGCCTGGAGGTCCTCCTTGACTCCTTCGGCCCCGTCCGTGACTGCTCCCGGGACAACGGGGGCTGCAGCAAGAACTTCCGCTGCATCTCGGACCGCAAGCTGGACTCAACAGGCTGTGTGGTGAGTGACTGTGCCCTCCCCAGGGACCTAGAAATCTCCTCCAGTGTGACCAAGGGGTGGGAGGGTGAAAGAGAAATGGCTGCATCCTTCCCATCACCTTGGGATGGATATTTTGGGGCTGGTTTTGCAGTGGGAAGAGGTGTTTTCGGGCTGGCATCTCCTCCGTCCCTGCCCTTGCTGCATGCAGCCACAAGGGAGCAAGAGCCCCTCTGCTTGCTGGTTCCTATTGGGAGGTCCCATGTCACTTGCATGTGTCCCCTGTCACTGCCACGGCAGCTTTGCTGGGGGTGACAGGGAAAGGGTGTTCCCCCAAGCACTGCTCAGGCTGGCATTTCCTGTGGAGAGTAGTGCTGGAGCCCTCCCCTCCCGCTTCAGGCCAGATTTCTTCCTCGGTGGGGCTTCACCTCTTGCTTTTCCCCCACCAGTGCCCCACGGGCCTGAGCCCCATGAAGGATGGCACAGGCTGCTACGACCGTCACATCGGTGTGGACTGCTCCGATGGCTTCAACGGTGGTTGTGAGCAGCTGTGCCTGCAGCAGATGGTCCCCTTGCCCGAGGAGCCCCTGTTCTACAACATCCTCATGTTCTGCGGGTGAGTGTCCCACAGCCTGCCCGCTCACAGGGACAGCTTCAGCTGTACCTGTGTCAATGCCACCCTGAGCTCTTAGGGTTGGAAGGGTCTCTTCTGTTCCCAGTGTCCCTGCTGGGGTGACTTGGGATCCTAGTCCCCACTGATGGGAGCTGCAGCTGATGGTGGGCCCTGTGCTGGCTTCCCAGGTGCATCGAGGACTACAAGCTGGGCACAGATGGGCGGTCGTGCCAGCTCATCTCAGAGTCGTGTCCCGAGGCGGGGGATTGTGGCGAGCCTCGTGAGCTGCCCATGAACCAGACGCTCTTTGGGGAGATCTTCTATGGCTACAACAACCACTCCAAGGAGGTGGCCGCGGGGCAGGTGCTCAAAGGCACGTTCAGGTGAGCTGGGCACATGGACAGCTGACCCCAACAAGGTCAGACCTCTCCAAGAAGGATAATCACTTCATGGGAAGCAGCCTGGGGGTGGACCTTAGCAGCCTGCCTAGTCTATCCACATCTAGCCAAGCTTTGCAGGAAATGGAGGGGCTGGTGAGGAGGGTGCCCCATTGAGTAACCTGTTGTAACCTGTCCCAAAGGAAAGGCTTGGTGCAACAGGTCAGTGGCTGGTGGGGATGATCCCAGGCGGTTCCCCTGTGCTCTGTCCCTGCTCTCCTCTCTGAAATTAACTTCCAGGCAGAACAACTTTGCCCGGGGCCTGGAGCAGCAGCTGCCGGATGGACTGGTGGTGGCCACAGTGCCCCTGGAGAACCAATGCCAAGAGGAGCTTTCCGACCCCACACCCGACCCAGAGTTCCTCACTGGTGAGTGACCCTGGCCAGACACATGCCTCTCCCAATGGGACAGCTGCTGGTTTACATGGCTTCAGCATTACCTGTCCCAGGGGATAGATGCACTGTGGGATATATGCTTGAGCATCCCACACTCAACTGTAGCAGCCATAGCACTAAGAGGAAGGCATTAAATATGAAGGAGAGGGAGAGGCTGTAAATTAATTGTGTGGTGTAAAAGCTCAAGGTGCTTCAGTTTGTCTGGCAGAGCACTGTGGGCCATGAGAAAGCAAGTTACATTGGGTTCATAGGCAACCTTCAAGGATTTACCTTTCTTCCATCAAGCTCCAGCACCCCTAAATAGCCTTTCTTTCCTTGGTGCTTGTGGCTGTTGGCTGAAGCGAGTGAGGATGCTGGGCAGCTGCTGAGGGATGTGGATAGTCATGTGTTTTGGAAGGTGTCTGCAGGGTGGTGTTAGATGAGACCTTCTGTATTTGCTTCATCTGGCAGAGCACCCAAGGGGGGGTTTGGGGAGCACCTGTGGGCGGCCCCAGGGTCCGATGGTTGCTGGTTGCCCTGACAGCACGCATCCCAAGCTGATCTATCCCAAGAGACCTGTGTTGGCTGGCAAGCCCTGTGACCACAGAATGCTCAGCCTTGCCTAGAGGTGCTGAGGATATCCCCACGGGGCTCTGCTGCCCTTTGGCGTGGCTGCATGGATGTAAATAAAGCACTTCCACCACAGCCTCAGTATCACGGCATGGTCAGTGTTGCTCGAGACTCCACCAGCCATTATGCAGGGGAGGCAGAAGCTGGTAAATGATCCTATTCATTTCCTCCAGCTCGGCTGGCTCTTTATGGCTGAGGAAGGAAATAAAATTTTATATAAAGGTAAAGAGGTAAAATCTTCTCAGCTTGTCAGCGAGCAGGTCTGGATATTGCTGTGAAGGCACAAGAGGCAGAGCCGCTGAGTGAGGAAGGGCTGCCTCCTACATAAACACTTGGCAGGGAAGAGCAAAGCTCTGAAGTTGTTGGTAGCAGGCAGCACCAAAGGGAGAGGCACTGCAAGGCAAAGGGTCTTGTCCGCCTTATCCGCCGCCTTCAGTTCTTGTTACAGAGTGGGGATGCCTGTTGTCATCCTCCTGAACTCCTGCTGAGTGGCTGTTTAGCAGCAGAGCTTGCTGCTGGGCTGCTGAGTGGAGTTGGGCTGTGTTGGCTGTATGACAGAGGAGATGCAAAGCGGGGAGGTGGCTGTGTCCTGGCATCCTGCTGCTGCATGCCACCCAAATGCAAGCTGTGAGCATCGTTCAATCGACTTTGTCCTGGCTTGGTGGCCTCTCTGTGCATCTGTGAGCTTGCACGTGTTTTGGCTCATGCCTTGGGCAGGATGAAGCGGCCACCCAGCCCTGGTCTCCATGAATTTCTGGCTCCCGTAATGCAGTTAAATGGCTGAAGAATGGGATGTCTTTGCCTGAAGAAGGAGAAACCCCAGGTTCTGCCTAGCTCTAGCATTGCCATAGCATCCCGAGGGAGCATCAGCCAGCGTGTGGTTTCTCCCACACACATGTGTGTCCCACTTGCTGAAAGGGACCCCAGGGTCTATCCGTTGGCTGCACCCTGGCACACGTGGTGTGACGGTGACCGTTCCCAGGCCTGCAGACAGCTCATTAAAAAGCTCAGCTCTCATTAGTGAAATAATTAGCATACCTGGGCATATCTTGGGAGCTGGCGCTGGGAAGGAAGCAGGAGGACATGCAGGAGGAGGCTCGTTATCTTCCGATGCAGAGCCCCGGACAGCAGGATGAAATGAACCCGCATGTTTTCCTTCAAAGCCATGATTTTAATTGCCAGGGAGCAGCTGACCCTCAGCTCCAAATGCCTCGCCTCCTCCCCAGGAGGACATGGTGTGTGCACAGTCCTGCCTCCTGTCCCTTCCCACCCCGCTGGCTGCTTTGCCCCAGGCACTGCACGAAGGGCTGTGGACACCCCAGTGTCCCCATGGTACAGTGTCCTTGGGTAGCGGCACTGACCTCCCCATGTCCTTTCTCCCACAGGGATGGTGAACTTCAGTGAGGTGTCCGGGTACCCCCTCCTGCAGCACTGGAAGGTGCAGTCTGTCATGTACCATGTCCGTCTCAACCAGCTGACCATCTCCCAGTGTAAGCATGCAGGGCTGGAGGGAGGAGAAGGAAGGGGAAGAAGGGAAAAAGGTGGGGTGAGAGGACCCCTTCTACTGATGGGTGATGGGCTCAGAGGTTGGTTGCCCATCACATGCATGTGGGAAGGCAGGAAGGATTGAGGGCCTTCTGGAATCTGAACATCTCCTTTGTCTCCTCTCCAGCCTTCAGCAACGCGCTCCATTCTCTAGACGGGGCCACCTCCCGCGGAGATTTCGTGGCACTGCTGGACCAGTTTGGCAACCACTATATCCAGGAGGCAGTGTACGGCTTTGAGGAGTCCTGCTCCATCTGGTATCCCAACAGACAGGTTCAGCGGCAGCTCTGGCTGGAGTACGAGGACATCAGCAAAGGTAGGAGCCCTGCTTGTCCCCAGGAAGGCTCCCCATAGAAGTGGCAAGCTTTAAGCATAGCAGGGAGGATGCCCAGCCCACATCAGGGCTGTGTCCCACCTCATCCCCTCTCTCACACCCTTTGAAGCTGGCCGAAGGACTCCTATGGACTGCAACAGGCGACAGCCCGGGCCAGAAAGGGAGGGATGAATACCCACATCCCCAGGGAGATGAAAGACAGATGCGCTAATCCCACCAAGCCGTCCTGCCTGATTCTGGACTTCACTGTTATTTCTCTTTAATCTCATTCCTTCTCTCTTTTTGTCTCCACCGTATCTGCTCCCTCCACTTGCATCCCGCGGCCAGACTACTCTCCTTCTGACATCTTTTCTTCTCCCAGGCTGTCAGTGCTGGGCTTTTCATTTCTGGAAACCAGTTGTGAACCTGAAAGGTTCACCATGGTGCGGAGGGCACTGCTGCATCGCCGCTGGTGCCCTGGCTGCAGCGAAGTGTCACACGTCCCCAGAGTGAGGGGGTTTGCAGGGAGGTGGTGTGGATGTTTGGATGTGGAGTTTCCAAAAGCAGAGGTGGCCTGACACCGGCCGGCTGTCACTGGGACCACAGCATCTCCTGTGCTGGCCTTTGCCAAGCTGCCTGCAGGCCTTTTCCTGCCTGTGCTGGGGATGGGGTGTTGCAGCTTCCAGGTTTGAGTGGCAACTAAGAGCCAGCTCACAAGCCCGGACACAGGAGATGCCATGTGGAGCTGCTGCTTTTGAAGTGATGGTGGCTTGCTGTCCCCTTCCCAGGAGCTCCGGGGTGAAAGCAGGGAGGACTTGGAGCTCACAGGCGCCATGACCACCACATGGTTTCCATCACAAAGCTTCTTAATTGTCAGTACTGGCACCAGCCCGAAGTTGTGCTCTTGCTGTGCCCCGGCTGCGGAGGGGTTTGATTTTTCTCCAGGGCTCTTCTGCGGGCAATGCTTTTTCTTGAGCCCAAGTCTGGATCCTGCAGGCTCAGAGCTCCTGGAGCCTGGACTTCTTCCCAAGCCCACCTGCAAGAGTACAGACCCGTGACTGTTTTGCTGTAGGCTGTCTCCAGCTGTAGCATCTTTTGATTGCGAGTAGTTTTTCTTTCTCCCCCCTCCTTCCCTTCCCCTCCTGCAATTTCCTCCTCTTTGATTTTCCTGCTTGGAGGCTTTTCAGGTCTGGCAGTCTCTTCCCACCCACAATATCAAATTTCGGTTTCACTCTGGCACCTGCCACTTCCCCTCCTTTGCTTTTTTTGTGTTTGCAAACGTCAGGAGCTGGATATCGATTGGGAAATTGCACGAGACAAATAGTCGGTCCTCTGGCTTCTCTGCTTTCCCTTGGTGCCTGCTAAGCTGCAATTCACAGCCAGTGCTCCGCTTCCAGCTTGCCTAGGGAGCAGAGCAGTGCTCTTCTATGCCAGGTTTTGTTTAACAGCCTTGTTTTCTTCGCGGGAGTCTCAGGGATGGGCTAGCGCTGGCCCATTTCTCTCTCAGCAAACCCTTGCAGTGGGAAGATCTTCCCACTGAGCCGTGGATGTGCTCTCCGGCAGCTCCCTGCAGCAGCCAGCCCTGTACTAAGCTGCTCTTGAGCCTGTTGCCATGCCTGGGCATCCTTTGGTTTCCTCCAACCCCACTGGTCTGCCTCAACCATCATCAGTGGTCCCTGTGGGCTGCTCTTCCTTTGGTTCAGAGCCAGGGGCATCCTTTCGTAGGGCTTTTGGGTGAAAAGCGCCGTTCCCCTGCGTGGCAAAGGCTTGGAGCTATGGGGTGATGCTAGCCAGGGCACAGCATTAAGGGCCTGATCCTGCCTTCTTGAGTGCTTCCCCCTTTGCATCTAAGTATTGCCTGCTATTGGAGAAAAGTCCACCTAGGATGGGGTCTAGGTGCCACGGGGACATGGTGGCAACCAGTGTCAGGCACCTTTGTGCAGAGCTGGGGACAGGACAGCCTGTGGCGATGCATGCCAGCTGCGAGTCTTTCTTCTCAGCCTGCTGGGTTGCAGGTTTGCCTGAAGGTTGGCAGGGTAGGACCTGCAGATATTCCACCCCATGTGCAGAGGGTAACCAAGCCTTTAGCCTCGTCACAGTCTGGCTGCGTGAGGGGGGAGGTCTCTGGGAAGTCCTCTTGGCTCGTTATGAGCTCTTTGGTGCTGCTGGCTGCAGATCTGGCGGGGGGGAGGACACGGATGGACATGATGACACTGAGTCAGCATCATTCCTGTGCACCCTGGTGTGACAGTTAACCTTGCTGATCACCAGCACGCTCTGTCACATTGACTTCAACCAGGGTTCCAGGGAACCAAGGGAGTTGAGTGAAGAAGTCAGCTGCTGGGCCAAGTAGGGCTTCTGCAGTGGAGTGGTTTAGCAGGGGACTTCAGAGGGAGCATCAGCAGTGGGTGGGGATGCCCAAGTGGGTCCTTCAAGAGCCTTCAGCTGCAAGAAAGAGGCTTCCTCGTGGGGACCTGCTGAAAGGGTGGCCCATCCCAGTGCCAGGCATATGGATGGGGAAACTGAGGCATGGGAGACACAAAGACCTTCGATGGCAGAGGCCAGGGTGGAATTTCCCGTTCTGATTCCTGTTCTCAAGACCACCAAACATTTCATCACTGCAGGGCAAGTGGGGAGCACCTGAGGGTGTAGGGGGGAGTCTTCTGGGCACAAGGCAGGGTTCTGTCCCCCTTGCATCTCCTTATCAACGGCTCAAAGCCCACCCTGGCACCTCTCTTTTTCCCTTTCCCCAGGTAACTCTCCCTCAGATGAGTCAGAGGAGCGTGAACGGGACCCCAAGGTCCTTACCTTCCCCGAGTACATCGCCAGCCTCTCCGAGTCGGGCACCAAGCGCATGGCAGCTGGTGTGCGGATGGAGTGCCAGAGCCGTGGGCGCTGTCCCTCCTCCTGCCCTCTCTGCCACGTCACCTCCAGTCCCGACACACCGGCCGAGCCCATCCTGCTGGAGGTCACCAAAGCAGCCCCCATCTACGAGCTGGTCACCAACAACCAGACCCAACGTGTGAGGACCCGCTGGCTGGGAGTGTGGGGTGGACATGGGAGTGGCAGGACAGCATCGGGGTGGTCTTTGCCTTGGTAGCATCATGTCAAACCATGGCAGCCTTTGTGTGTTGGCTGGCACTGGGACTGCACTGAACTGCTTTGGTTGCACTCACTGAGGAATGCATGAGCACTGGCTCAAGTGGATGTGGGACGGGTGCTCACTCCACCCGTGTTCATGCCTTTCTTTCTCCCAGCTTTTGCAGGAGGCTACCATGAGCTCGCTGTGGTGCTCGGGCAGCGGGGATGTCATCGAGGACTGGTGCCGCTGCGACTCGAGTGCCTTCGGGGCTGATGGGCTGCCCACCTGCGCACCTCTCCCGCACCCCATGTAGGTCTCCACACATGCCCAGCCTGAGAGGAGGCAGCGATGGCCAACGGCGTGGTGGCAGAGGTGGTGGGGCTGGGTGGCTTGAAGGAGCAGGTTTGCAAGCGGATGGGGAACCTGGTAATCAGGCTGAGGGTGCAGAGATCCGGTGCCTTTTCTAAATTTCTCTGAAGACTGGTTTTTTGGATCCATCCTGGTAGAGCAACCCCAGGGAAGGATCTCTTTGGACCAGCATGCCCAAAGCCAGGAGGAGTAGGAAAGAGGAAGATGCTTCTGTCCTGAGATGGCTATCTCCTGTGGGTTAATGGTTCTGAAGCCCTTTGGCTGTGAGGGAGTAATGCAAGAGCTGTCCCCATGTGCCACCTTACAGAAGGCATCTCGTTTCTGGGGCATCTGCACGTGACCCTTGTGCTGCCTTTTGCACCAGCCGTGGGGACTGGCTGGAGCGGGGTGGTGTTCCTGCCTTTTTATGGCACAGAGCAGCAAAGGTGGTGATAGACATGGGTGAGGGCCGGCAGTGGGGGTTGGCTGGTGGACCTTGCCCTCCTGAGATGCTGACTGGTTGGCATTTGGCATTGTCCCCCCTCAGCCTGCGACTCTCCACGGTTCACGAGCCCAGCAGCACGCTGGTGGTGCTGGAGTGGGGGCACTCGGAGCCCCCCATCGGGGTGCAGATCGTCGACTACCTCCTCCGTCAAGAGAAAGTCACTGACAGGATGGACCACTCCAAAGTGGAGACTGGTGAGTGGGGACTCAATTGGTTCTCTCTGGGGGCAGGGAAGCAGTGGGATGGAGGTGTTAGAGGAGAGTCTCTGTGTCCCTCTGTGCAAGGGGATGCTGCAATATACCCCTTGTCCTGTGGAAGAGAAAACAGCCCCTCCCCTGCCTGCTGTGACGCAAAAGTGGTGGCTCCCTGCCATGGTGATGAGCCTTGATGGAAAATCAATGAGTCCATCTCAGTACCAACCTCATGCATGAATGAATCCTGGTCCCACTGGGCCCCAGGCAGCGTGGTAGCAGGCATGGCCCGCAGCAGCTCTCACAGCCCCAGGCACACCTTTGTCATCATCCATGGTGCATCCTCCCCTCTCTCCCTAGAGACGGTGCTGAGCTTCGTGGATGACATCATCTCTGGTGCCAAGTCGCCCTGTGCCATGCCAGCCCAAGTGCCGGACAGGCTCTCCTCCACCATCTCCCTCATCGTTCGCTGCCTGGAGCCTGATACCACCTACATGTGAGTCACCTCCCTGGTGCCCTGCCTGTGGCAGTGCCACCTGAGCAAGGTGCTCCTGGGTTTGCTGGGGGGGTTTGGGAGTCCAGAGCTTCACTCTTTCCCTTCTTGGCCAGGTTCACGCTCTGGGGAGTCGATAACACAGGAAGACGCTCCAAGTCTAGTGATGTGACAGTCAAGACCCCCTGCCCAGTGGTAGATGATGTGAAAGCTCAAGGTGAGATGGAGGGAGCTGCTGGACTGTGATGCTTGGGACCAGCAATAGGGAGGTCCCCCTTCTAGCACGTCCCCACACACATCTTATGCCCTGGCTTTAACACCTCCTTCACTCTTGGTAGCCCAGGTGCTACCACATAGTTTTGAGGATTGGTGTGGAAGGTGGCAGGAGGCACATATTCTCTCCACAAACTATGCAGAGGCACTCTGCTAGTGGGAGGATGGGTGAAGAGACAAGCACTTAAGACATACCAAAATAGCCATCAAGACCTGCCTGTCCTGCCCAGAAAGCCACTGCTAGCATAGGTGATGTCTGTGCTCAAGAAACCCCAGCTAGGTCCCTTCTCATACATAAATGGTATTTCACTGACAGTGGATGATGCCGCCTCCTGTTTCTTTTTGTAACTGGACCAAACTCCCTGAACCTAACTTGGACTGAGTCTGGACAGTGCCATCTGTTCCTTCTCCATTGGGATTTTGTCTTGATAGGATGTAAATCGTAACTCAGGGGATAAGTCTTGGCTCTGGTCTTGGCTTCACTAGAGCTGAGCTTTAGCCTGAGGGTGGCTTTGTTCGTGCTTTTCCTTGCACCTCACTGAATAACCCCTGTCCTTCTGCCCAGAAATAGCAGACAAGATCTACAACCTCTTCAATGGCTACACCAGTGGAAAGGAGCAGCAAACAGCTTACAACACTCTGCTGGACCTGGGTTCTCCCAGCCTGCACCGAGTCCTTTACCACTACAACCAGCACTACGAGAGCTTTGGGGAGTTCACTTGGCGCTGTGAAGATGAGTTGGGGCCCAGGTAGGCTGGGGAGTTCACTTGGCGCTGTGAAGATGAGTTGGGGCCCAGGTAGGCTCGGGAGCTGGGTTGGGGAAGCTGGCAGACCTGCCCACCAACAATGCCTATCCCTCATAGATGTTGGTTACCAGGAAGGTGAATTTCTGACAGATCTCATGAATTTGTTGAAAGAGCTTAAAGACTCATAGCAGGGTGCCTGTTTTCCTGGATTTGAGGTCCCACCATCTCCCTTGAAGGACCATAAACACTGGTCAAGGTGGAAGGTGGTAGACCACTGTCAACCCATCATCCTTGTCTGTTCCACCAGCTCTATAGTGTCTCTGGAGTTTTGTCTAGTCCCTTCATTCCACGCAGTGTGGGAAGGGATTCTCTTTTCCCCTGAGTAGCTGCTGCTGCAGGCAAGAAGGCAGGTCTTGGAAAAATAGTGTGCCTTTGAGGAATGGAGGTTGTGCATGGAGAAGGGAGGGAGTGTGGTTAGAGTGTGTTGGTAGAGAAGGGACCCAGGCATTGATGCAGGAAAGGCAGCACCAGGAGGTGGTTGTAGCATCAAGGCTGTTAGAGAAGGTGATATGGAAGAGCTTGGTTGTGGAAGCTGCTGGATGAAGTGCGTGCAAGCACACATAGATGTGCTGAGCCATGCCAAGGACAGACTTGGGTTTCCCCCTTTTCATGGGCTTTGGCTTCAGTTGAATGCATCTCTTTGTGTTGAACTCACTGTCACTTATGGTCCAAAGCAGGCTGTTGATTGACCTTGGGTCTGAATTGTACATGTGTCCCCTCCCTTTTGATCTATGTCTGTGGTTGTGGGGAGTGGTTTTGGTGCCTGGGCACTGCTGATCTACCAAGGCACGTTTTGGAGGAAGTTTCCCTGAGCCCTTCCCTTCCTGAAACAGCCCCTTAAGTGAGTACCATGTCCTTCCTCTCCATGGGCTCGTCCAGTTCTCTGCGGCTCCTCCAAGTCTCTGCAGCCCCTCCAGCTGCCTGGGGGTGGGGTGCCTTGTGCCCCAGGCTTGCAGAGATAGACACGTGTTCCCTTCTCCCTGTGTCCTTTGACATCTGCTTTCGTCTGCATGGTTTCCCAGTAACGTGGATGGTTCCAGCCAGTTTAGCAAGCTGGGCTGCAAGATTGTGTGGGCTGCAGCAGTGTTTCATAGCATCTGGCCTCCAAAGAACTGGAACCTTGAGCCCATCTGAAAATCTGGATTACTTCAAATATACGTCAACAACAGCTCCCATCTATGCAAGGCAAGGCCTCCACCTTGCCCCCTGTCACTGGTCTCACTGTTGTGTGTCTTCCAGCTCCACTTCTCCTGGTGATTGCTTGTGGATTTCTAGCAGAGGACTGGAGATCCCATGTACCTTCTCTGTCCTCCGAACTTCTGCTGGAGGGTCAGAAAAGACTCAGCAAATAGCTGGTGGTGGTCTTGCACGTAGTGTCTTAGGCACATCATCTAGTTCAGCTTTGGCGGGGGGGAACTCCCAAGAGATCCTCCTCTCCCTGGGGCAGAGCTGGGCTCTCTCATCTTTCCCCTTTTCCCGTTTATGTCCTAAGAAATTTGAACTCTTGGACGCAGAGCCCCAAAGCTCAGTAGCCGCGTCATCCCAGCACATGGAATTAAGACTGGAGCTCCCGCTGCCTCCTCTGCCCTGGGTTGCTTCATTCCCACGACACCGAGTGGGATCAGCAGGCTTGGACTTACGTCTCACCTTTGTCTTGAGCCCAGCTGTGGCGATGCCGCTCTGTCTCCGTTTCCAGATGTGAAATCCAGCCCCAGTTTGCACAGACTGTCTGACATCTGTTTGCGTGAGGGCTAAAATTCCCTACGTGACCGACCGGAGTCATCACGCAGCCACCGCCATGGCCGAGGCTGAGCAGTCCTCACTGCCTCAGTGAAGAGACCAAAGACCAGCCACAACATGGGGTGGAAGCTGCCTCCTTGAGCCCCACAAGGCAGAGGTGCATTGGCACAGAGCGGCCCAGAAATGCCATTGAATTGGCCAAATGTTACCGTTGGCTGTGTGAATCTAAAATCCAGAGGGTTAGTTCCACCCTCTGGAAATTCTGGAGCGCTTAGGATGGGATGACGCAAGCTGCTGATGAAGTGTTTGCAGCTCGCGCTACTTGGAAAGAGACATTTAGGCAGCTGCAGTGGGTTCTGGTGATGACAAATCTTGGAAAGCAGACCTCCTGTTTGATCGTCTGTGAGGGCGACGCATCCAGACTGGTGGTGACAGGACAAATCACTTGCAGATGACATTATTTAGCCAGCAGACAGAGTGTTTGTTTGACTGTTGCTGATGCTCCTTTTGAAGTCCTGGATGTGGACCCACATGACTGACTCTGCCGTGTCCCTCCTCCTCCTCTTCCATGCGGCCATGCCGCCTTCTGGCTCTGCTCACTCAGGGCATGCTGTCCTCCCATCCCAGCCACGCTGGCAGCTGGACCAAAGGAAGCATGCAGATAACTTGTCTGGGGTTATGGAAGCCATCCGCTCCCTCCCATGCTGAGAAGAGAGCCCCCAGCTTTGCCAAAGGACAAGAAACAGGGGGAAAGATAATTTTCTACAAGTGAAATTGGGGTTTCAGTCAAAGCCTGGTGAAATCTGAGCTTTGGGCCAAAAATCTGTGGCATCATACCTGATGTCCCTGTTAGGGTACTGTGATGCTGGAGGAAGAGAAGCAATCTTGGCATCCCACCTAGGTGTCTAGGTGTGGGGACCAAAACAAATGAGAGGTTGGCTACCTTGCCATGGCTGGAAGATCTGACCAGCTTAGGTGGCTATGTGCAGGGTCAGCACTGCGCTGAGAACCTGCACCCCTCGACTGTGGACTGGATATGAGATCCAGGGCTGCAGGTGTCATGTGGCTGTAGAGCTTGTTGGCTCCAGACTGGCCCCTCTGAGCTGCAGCCACCTGAAGCTGGCTAGCAAGGGGCGAGCTATGTGTGACCATCTGCACTGTGATGGACCTCTTGAGGGTTTCCTTTCCGAGAAACCCAAGGTTGGCTCTTGGCTAGGCCTGGGGGAAACCCATTCCTCTCCAAGCAGCTTTCTCATGGTGGACCTGCCTGAATGAAGGTTTGGAGGGACTGTGGATGTCACTTCATGGTTGGTATACATACCCTTTGGCTGCCAAACCAGACACAGCAAGACTGTGCTCCGCACACATCCCTTGCTCATCCAAGCAAGGGTATGACAAAGAAGTTTGGGGTTTTTTTCCCCTAGCATCACGATTCCTCTGCAGCCTGCTCCTGCGCTGAGTTACAGCTACTGAGGAGGTGTGCCTGCTCTTTGCTGTCTATACCAACCCACAAACTGATCATGAAACTGGGTAGGAAACCTATCCAGCTCCTGAGACACTTTTGCCTGGGTTTCCAGGCATGTGCAGTGCTCACCTGCATGACGCTTCATTCGAATCCGTTAACTCTATGTTTGCCAGATTCCATGGAGATCACCTGCAGTGCTGGACCAGTTTAAAACCGACCATAATGTATTTTATCTGAACAAATTGGTTTCCTCGATGAAAGCATTAGAAACACAGCTTTAAGAGGAAAAACATGAAAAGAGGATAACACAACTGAGGTCATATTTGGCCAGGATCCTCTGCGCTCTTCCAATCTATCATCCAACACAAGGGGGTGATAATTTAGCACTTTCTCACTACCACAACAAGCCCATGCTGATGCTGGGTTGCCCTGGGGGTTGTGCGTGTCTGTCTTCTGCTGAAGATGGATGGATTCTTCCTGGACTTCTCCCTCTGACACCCGACCTTCTCTCCTGGCTTCCTTGGCCAACTGCTACTGCTGTTACTTGCCTTTTCTCATCTTGCGCTCTGCAACTGGAAGATGCAAAATGCATGGGCAAAGAACTGGGGAGCTCCATCACATCCCCTGCCCTCTTTTCTGGGTCAAACCTGGGCTGTACATCTCAGTACGTTCCTTCCAGTTTGCATGCTGTCCTTTGAGATATGCTGCTGACGTGGCTACCAGCCTTACAAGCTGTGTAGCGGGACTGTCATTCATTGCACTTCTGGCTGACATCTTATGAAGATCATGATGTTTCTCACCTTCAGCCTTCTGTGCGACCCCCCCCCACAAGTCAAACTAATACAGATGATGGGCATGGTATTTTTCTTTTATTCCCTCAATCTCCTCTTCCTTCCTTCTCCTTTTTTTTCGACCTCTTTTCCTGCTGCCACGCTGCTTCAGGCAGTTGCTGTGTATCTCATCCCGTGCTCTCCTCTGCATCCTGTGTGCATCTTAGGGTGCAGCTTTAAGCTGATCAGTACCTACCTTGTGTTCAATGACATCTCCACATGCTGGTCCCCAAAAGCATACACTTCCTCTCCATCACATCCACTCAGCCACATAAGAGTGAAGGAGCTGTGTTCGTGGTACACTTGCCTCTTTCCTGCACAGATGTGTCACTGGAGAGGTTCTACCCCAAGCTGTGACTGACCACCACAGTTCCCAGGCATGCAACATGTGCCCTTTGTGGAGAGGATACATGTGGTGTCACGCACATCACATGCCTGGTACCTTCTGGTGTTTCTCCCTGCTGCCTGCGGTGCTATTGGCTCCCACTTTCCCACAATGTTATACCTGGGGTCCAGTAGCTGCAGCAATGACTGACTATGATGTCCATCCCAAAGGGTGTGGGGGTTTCAAAGCTACACCTGTGGCTGGCCCCTTACCCCTCAGCCAGCCTGGCCTTGTTGTGGGGATGATACTGGGTGGAAGAAGAGGGGGACTGGGTGGGAAAGCACAAGGTGAATCCCAAGACCAGTGCAGCGGGTCCAGCACCGCCATGGTGGTGTGTTCACCTGTGACCGAGGTAGGGGTTTCTTCTGCATGCATTTGGATTCTCAGTGCTGCCACAGGTCTAGTGCGTGCTCCCATCCCAGCTGTCCTTCAGCTCTTGCATGGTCTCTTCTCTGCCCAGGAGCTCCCACGGCACCCTTAACTCTCTTTGCTTTTCTCTCCTCATACACACCTCCTGCCCTTCCTGCCATTCCCCCCACCGTGTCTCCATCGCCTCTGCCACTCCCATGCTGTCCATCCTCCCTCCCCGCCCGGCATTTCCCCCCCATCTGCCCTTGCTGCAGGAAAGCTGGCCTCATCCTCTCACAGCTTGGAGACCTCAGCAGCTGGTGCAATGGCCTCCTGCAAGAGCCCAAGATCAGCCTCCAGCGCTCATCCCTCAAGTACCTCGCCTGCCGCTACAGCGAGATCAAGCCTTACGGGCTCGACTGGTCAGAGCTCAGCCGGGACCTCAAGAAGACATGCGAGGAGCAGACACTGAGCGTCCTTTACAATGACTATGGTGACAAGGACTACTGAGAGTTGCAGGCGCCCACTCTCATGCTGGCTTTCCCCTGGGGCGTTTGTGAGGGTTTTACACACGGACCCACGGATGGGGTGGGGGGGAGGGTGTCGCTGATGCTTCTGGAGGCAAAAATTCGGACTGGGGAGTGAAACCGGCTGCTCTGTGCAGGACTGACTCAGTATTACTTTCTTCTTTGACTTGGCCAAAAGCCTTTCTAGTTAGGAGTCTTGTGGGACCCAGTTTTCTTGGTTTTGTTTTATTCATTTTACCAAGAGGTTCCTCAGCATCACTGGAGAGGGAGGTTGGGAGGGCACAGCCCTCTCCTCCTGCCCCATCCCTGCCCTGGCTGCGGGGATTGTCCCCAAGGGTACGTGACACCGGTGATGGGATTAACACGATGACACAGCCAGGAATGGAGAGCCGGTGATGCCAAGTTGGGAAAATGGAGGCAGGGCATGCAGGTCAGCTTGAGATGCTAATAGTTATGGCTGAGCGAAACAGCTGCCAAGCAGACAGAATGGTTGGGGGTTTTCCTTGCAATCGTAAAGAGATGAGACCTGTCCGAGCCGTGGTGCCATGGCAGGGCAGGGCTGGCATGGTGTCACTGGCTGGGGCAAGCAGAGAGGGGTGTTGGTCAGTCCATCGCCTCCAGTTGTTCCGTCACTGGCAAAGCCCATGTCTGCTCCGAGGTGCCGAGTCCTCCAGAGCAAAGAGCAGCTGGGCCTCAGGGCCAGTGACCAGCTGGGCAGTGTGAGATTTCCTGTGGGACTAAATTTCTAGGAAGTTGAACTTAAAAAAAATCCCTTCCATTATTTTACTTTAATTTTTTTCCACCATAAGAAAGACTTTGTAGCAATATCCAACTACAGCTCAGGAGAGCCCTAGCCAAGGCAGCAACATCCAGCCCCAGCTCACCCTGGGTAGAGTGAGGGCAGCAGGGCATACCATACTCTGCCATGGCAGTGCAGGAAGGTCCTGGTGGTCCTGGCCCTTGGAGAGGGCTCAGTGACACAGCAGGGTGGGTGTGCTTCTGGGGGTGTTACTTCACCACGTTCGGGCTCACATCTGAAGCTCTTTCTTAAACCAGGTGACTGGGGTTGTCCTGGGACACTGGGCTTGGTTCAGAGCAAACTGTTGCCCAAAGTTCTGTGACTATAGATGGCGTTGGAGGCAGCAAATGGGTTCCTGTTAGCTTCAGCTTCCAGCCTGGTTTGCAGAGGAGGCACCTCTGGGCTTACCAGCTGTGTACCTTCAATCTGGACAAGCCAGGAGCCCTACAGTGGGATCGTTATGATGGCTCTTCAGAGAGAAGTTTCCTTGTCATTCTCAGCCTTGGCAGGAGCAATCTTCAGCCTGTCTCTTACAATTTTCTGCCTCATTCCTCCTGCTACCTGCCAAGGACACAGCTCGAATGTTTGCGTAGTGCTGAGAGGAGGGCGGTTGTGGCCCGTAGCTGGTCATATCCGACAGTGCTGCTTCACAGTATGTGCTCAGCAGCAGTTTGGTATCTTCCTGGAGGACCATGCAGTGCTTTGCTCTTCGCTTCTCATGGGCAGACCTCTCTTCCAGGCGTGGCTGGCCTAGACCCAGGAGGTGCTGGGAGCAGCCACCATCAGTGGGTATGACCTGAGCATCCCAGTGATGTTTCTCTAATGGATACATCCGGAAGGCGTCTTTGAGTAGGCACCTGCTCTTTGCATCCTTATGGCTTTTTCTCATGTGTTTCTCCTTATATTTTGATGTGCCTGATGCCGCTGAGGGCTTGGGGTGCAGAGCAAGGCCAGTGCTGTGTCTCAGTGCGCAGGTACACATGGGCAGGTGATCCATCCTGAACCATTGCTCTTTTTTTCCTTGCAGCCACCGGCAGTCTTGGCCAAGATGCTTTGGTTTATCCTCTGCCTTCTCCCCAGGGGGAACACTGAGAAAAGTTTTAACTTCCAACTGGGCAGCTATCCAGGGATGGGCAAGGGGCACTTCCGCTCAGCGCCTTGGAGGGATGCTTGAAAGCAAGCTGCTCTGGACCAGGCACAAATCGGTTGCTCGCCAAGTATTACCGCTTACGTGGCCTTTATATGAAACACAGACTGTTTTCCTTTGGGTAGCGGCCTCCTCTCTTTTATTGCTTACTAGGTGCAGCGGCAGGGACAGGAGCAGTGTGGTCTGCCAGCCGCTTTGCTGCGACACTGCCAGGAAAACCCCGGACGCCCCACACGATCACACCTGCCTAGGTTACTTTTCCAACCCGTCTCCAGGATTGGCACAGGGAGGTCTGCATATTGTTTTTGTTCTGTTCCTGCACTCACATTTGAGTGGTCAACCAAGACCCTGCATCAGTCGTCTGAGCCAGATTCTGCTCTCTTAGCTCCTCCTCCTTCCCTGTGGTTTGGGAGATGGACCACCCCAGAGGGTGAGGGGAAAGCCACCCACCCAAGGTTCTTTGGCAACACCCTTGCACCGTTGTATGTGACACAGCGTCCCCAACCCGTGACAGGCTGTTGCAACCCCAGACTGTGCAGTCTGCAGTGGGGTGGGGGCGGGGGGGAAGTGCTGCACTTGGTTGACTGCTTCTGGGTTGCTGTGCCAGCAAAGCACATCCATGGGGCCATTTTCATGATGGTCCTGGCGTCACGAAGGCTTCCCATCTTCCTTCCTTCTTGGTTTTTCAACCTTGAATTTTGCCCGACTTGAATTTTCTTGCCACCGTCCCTCAATTAACACACGAGCCCACCTCAGACAAACTCTGTCAGCCTTCCCTGAGGGCCCAGTCCAGAGCAGGGTGGGAGGTTGCACCCTGGTTACAAGACCCAACCTTGCTGAGATGCGTAAGGCTTGATCACCACAAACAGCCATGGGCAAGCCCTGAGGCATGCCTTCTTTGCTGCTGCGACACCACCCCCATCTACCACAGCTTCTTACCTACTGGGTCTGCACAGTATGCTCTTTCTTGCTCTCCTGGTTCTTCCCACGCTGCCAACCACATGGAAGCTGGAGAAGACATAGTTTTCCATCCATTTCTGCAACTTTCCTTGCCCCTGCCCCTCCTCTTCTTGTTTTATTTCTGAATTAGTGAGCGACTGTTCACCTGAGATGAACCTCTGGGTCGTTATCTTTTCTTTGCCCCCACCTGTATCTCCTGTAATAGCATTACTACCTTTTACTTGTTGTGGAGTTACTTAACATATAAAGATGGTTTGGTCCTTTTCTTTCAAAAGATGGCTACAATTCTTGTTCCTTGATGTTCTATTAAAACTCTAATGTGACGTTTTACTACTGTAGATTGAAAGTAGGGTGCTTTAGGGTGAGATAGCCACGTGGCAAGACATGCAAAACCCTTCCAGATTACTTAAAAAAATAATAATAGTCATTAAAAAAAAAGTTTTAAACAACAGCAACAGCAAAAAGAAGCCGTTGTAACACTATGTAAAACTCCAGATGATAATTTAACTGACTATTAAACGGAGCTGTTAGTAATCCATGGCTCTGGCAAACTGGAATGTTTGTTTATAGTTTTGGTCCAGTTGATGTCATCTTTTGGTAGCGGATGAAACACTGTCAGCCTTTGAACTCGGGTACTTCTTCACACAAGTTTAGCATTAGCCCGTCTGCCCACTGGGTTAGCCAAGTCCCGAACGAAATGATAGATGCAGCCAGAGCTGTGTCCTGCACTTTGCTTCACCTACCTGCTCAGCCGGGCACAGGAAGGTGAGGATGCTGGCAGGTATCTTCAGGTTTTGGGGGATGGAGAGTGCATTTATGTACCCTTGGTGAGGAGTGTTCAGTCCTTTGCTTTGCAAACCTCCATGGATCCTGGGAATTTGGTAGCAGAGTCCAAAAAACACTCTTTTTAGCCTGTTTTTATAGTATTTAAGGTGGCTGGGATGGTGCTGTCTGGTGATCAACCACTCCTGAGAACTTCCTGGTCCAGCTGGCAAACTTCTGACAGAGGATTAGCAGCATCAAGACTATTAAACGATGTGAAAGCCAGGGCCTGGGACCCACAAAGGACACCTTAAAAGTCACTTCTCATGCAGTGTGGGGTCTAGTGCTCAGGCCATCAGCGCTTGTAGTGGCTAGTCCTTTGGCCAAGCTAAGAGTATATTGCCACCTGCTCTGCCAGGTGCGTGGGAGACCCAGGGAGAGCTGCACATGGGCAGACAGGATGCCTGGGAAGACACGGGAGATGGGGAATGTGGGGGCTGTAATGCATGAATCCATAGGAAACCAGACTTCATTAAGTCTCATGGAACAACTTGATTTTTTTGAATTTTTTTTTTCTCTTCCCACTGCTAAATTGCAGGAAAATAAGCTAAAAATACACCTGATACTTTCCTTCTGCCTTTTTCCATGCAGTTAAGTACAGTGGCTGCCGTCGGCTCATTGCTCAATAACCTGTGGCACTGGAATGAGATGTGAAGAGGAGGAGGAGGTGGAGGAGAGGGACTGCATGTAAGCGAAGCAATCACAAGCCTGAGCTGCTATGCGAGAAGGTCTCAGCTAGGCTGGCTCGTCGTCACCTTTGCTGTAGCAAAAACCTCCTCAAAGGTCATATGCAAGTGATAGTGGGGCTTGGAGAAAACCCACCCCAGAAAGGAAGTGGATTGCAAAGGATGCATCACCAGTGGTTTAGGAAGGGTTTGATGACGCGTGTGCGTGTTGGAAGGGTTGCTGTTGGCCAGCAGTCCCTCTTCGTTCTCAGAAAGCAGGTACCAGCATGCATTTCTGCATTTCAGCACATGCCTGAATGACATGGCACCACTGGAGCCATGGCACTGTGTCCCCATGGTCCCTGTTTCTTAACAACAACCTGCGTGGCCTCCTTGAGCATCGCAACTGCTGACAAAGCCTGTCAGATCCTTGTGTTGCTCAAAGAGCCACTACCCTGCTCAAACACATGTCCTCCTTGCCTTGGGGACTCAGAGGTTGGCTTCTCTTGCCTTGAGGGTGGGTCCTTGGCAGAAAGGAGGGGTTCGGGTGGGGAAAGAGCTCATCACTTGGCTATGGCTGTGGACAGCTGCCCTTTTGGATTTAAACCCTCAACTGTGGTCCTGGTTTCCTGGGGGTGTAGAGCACCTTAATGCACTGTCCCTCATGGGAGCAAATCTACGGCAGTGGAGCTTTTCCCTGGAGGAGACATCCAGTGTCACCAGGAGATGCTGTTTCTTCTCCAGGAAGCGGTGAGAGAGTTCATCCAAAAACCAGACGTGAAGGAGAGGTGGGTGCGGGGCAGGGGAAGGTATGTGGCTGTCGGCGATAGCTGGAAGTAGAGGGAGCAGGCTTCAGAGACACACCAAAAGACATCGAAGGAGGGACGCTGGGCATGAGTGCAGGAATACACCCGCTTTTGGGTTGGGCATCTCAGTCCAGCCCAAACACCCCGGGCATGGTGCAGTGGCCAGTGGTGAAGGTAGCCCTGCCTGCACTGGCCCCCCATCCCGGTCCATGTCTGACATTCCCAGCCACTCCAGCACAGGCAGAAGGACCTCAGGCTTGCCGGGCCTCCTTGCTTCCAGCAGCAGCGCAACCCCAAGCACCTCAGCTTGTTTCAATCAGGGCTGAGTACATATGGCTCCAATTCCCAGTGATGGGAAGGGCACCCCAACCATGGTGAGGAGGGGGTGGGGTGTGCGCTGTGTGATGCATCCGGCTCCATCCTTGACCCCACATGCTCCCTGCTTACCTGGCTGCCAGGGCAGCACTGGGCACCCCGTGCCAGGGGCTTTTCGTTCCATTTCTCAGCCTGCTGCTCCTCTCCAGGGCCATCCACATGCTCACATCAGCCCCAGGGGAAGAAATTGGGGATTTCATTGCTTTCCGTAGGCTTGGAATTACCCCCAGGGTCCAGCATCCCCCCCCAGGCCTCAACCCACTGCAAGTGATTGTGTTGTCCACTCCTTCCCAATCTTTCCATTTGCTGAGCCATGACTCACCTTCTCCACCACTTGCAGGCAAGGCGTGTGGCAAAGGAAAGAAGGATAGCTCCGGGAGCATGGCTTTGGCCTTTGTGAACCCTGCACTGAGCTGTGAAACAGCAAAGGAGCTCCTTGAGCGATCACCTTGCCCTTGACTGATGGCAGGAGAGGCTCGAGATGTCCCCACATCTGGTCTATGGGAAATGCCCCCTGGAGTTTGTTAGCTGCCATTTGCATTTGTTCTGCTCCTGGGAACCAACCTGGCTCTTTTCTGGTCTGGTTCATTTGCTTAGTTGAAGCTGCCTTAAAAAAAGGGGTGGACAAGATACCTCAAAGACCATTAAAAGCAGTATTTCCTCCCAGAAACCCACCCAGCAAGTCCTGAGAATGCAACCACAGGGCAAGGATGTTCTTGCTTGACCGTTGTGTCTTGGTCACACCATACCCAGCACTATGGGAGACCTGGCTGGCTTGTGGCTGCTGGGAATTGGGAATTGCAACAGCAAAAGACTCCTGGACATGAGGAGACACACCTCACTCTGTTCCTCCATGTGCCACTGGCATGATAATCTTCCATCATGGGAGGTGGTCAGGCTTTCAAACCTGGCCCAAATGCTCCTAATGCCCTGGTCCAGAGGGGATGCCCAGGTATAGCCGTGGGCTGTGGCTGCTTCGCGGAATGCCGCAAATTCCCATTTTCCAGAGCACCAGAATCATAGAATCACAGACTGGTCTGGGTTGGAAGGGACCCCAAGGATCACAGAGTTCCAAGCCCCTGCCACAGGCAGGGCCACCAACCTCCAGGCATGATCTAGACAAGGTTGCCCAGGGCCCCATCCAGCCACGCAAAGTGGAGCAGTTGTGGGCGTCTTTGGTGTGAAGTCTGAACCCATGAGGGCCCCACAGATGTCCCCCACCTTGGTGACACATGGGATTTGGGGCTGCCCACAGGAGGGGGGCGCACACACACACACACTTTCCATAACTTTATGGTGAGTTAATTAAAAAGAATGATGGGCAGGGGACCAGATGGTGGCATAACCAGCAGAAGACCTTCTGCAAAAGAATCCTTGGAGCTGGTGGCACAGTAAATGCTGCCTGGATGGCAACCTTGAATGGGGAGCGCTTTGGAGGTGCATGTGTGTGTCCCCCAACATAAAGCGGGTCTCCCATTGCACTGGGACAGCACCGGGAGGGGGCTGGGAGAACCCACAGTTCAGGGCAGAGGAGAGCATGGGGGATCACCTCCCACCCTTGGGTGAAGCAAGGAGGCAAAAGAGATGGAGGATGAGAAGATTATTTATTTTTTTTCATAGATTTTTATAAAAAATAATTATCAAATACAAAAAAATAAAAATAGCAGCAGCCTTCATTGTGAATAAAACCCGAAAGGGGACAGGGACCGCTCAGTGTCGCTATAGAAGAACGATATCTCAGCATGTAGAAGCTATCCCACCGTGAGAAGCACAAACCTCTGTTAGCCAAGCCAGTGCCTCCATCCCTCCTCCGTTCCCTTGTCCATGGGGCACAGCCCCCTTCCCTGCACTCACCAGTGAGCAGAGGATAAGCCGTGGCTGAAAGTGAGTCCCACTTTCATGCCTAAAGGGTCAAAAACCTGGCACCTGATGTGGTTAATGCTAACACCAGGCAGGGAAGGATTTGGCATTGCAGGGTACCAGGAGTTGAAATTCTCCCGTCTCCCCCTCAGCCCTCTGTCCCCTGAGGCTGCTGTGACCTGCCCCTGCAACTCCCAGTGTGCTGGGATGCCTTGATCTCCCCTTCCCTGTGCTGGTGGAGCAGGATGGGCTGCCTGAGCTGTGCCTTTGGGGGGGGCTTGAATAGTCTCAAAGGGCTTTCTTCTTAATTTTTATTTCCTTGGGTTGTTTGATTACTTAATTGTTTGGGTTTTTTTATTGAAAAGTGGATCCCTCTCAAAAACTTGTGGCTCTCAGCCAAACTGAGCATATTGGAGTGAAATCCTGGGGTACTGTCACCTGTGCGTGATGGGAACAGACATGTCAGTGTGTCCCCACTGCGAGAGGAGATGGGACCCATCGTGTCCCCCTCCTGCATCCCTGCCTAGACCAGAGCAGGCAGGAGGTGACATGCCACAAAGCAGTGGGAGCACTTGGGATTGGGAAAGGGCTTGGGAAACAACACGGTGTCTCCTGCTTGGGCGCTGGTGGGATTGTTCAGGCACCTCTACCCCTACTCCTGTCCTCCAGCCAAACAATGCTTTAGGAAATACCTGACCAAAACCTGTCCTAAGGAACCTGCTTTGGCAGGGGGGTTGGACTTGATCTCTGGAGGTCCCTTCCACCCCCTATAATCCTGTGATTCTGTGAAAAGGACTGGGAGGGGAGCTAGCAAAGGGATGCCTTGAAAATCCTCGGTCTCTCCACACTGTGTCACCCTCTCACCATCGCTCCTGCGCTGGACAAACCCTGGCTTGGAGCCGGGGAGGATGCAGCCAGGCAGCCTTGGGGTCTGGGTCCCAACCTGTGCCTGCACCCGGGGACACTGGGGTGTCTGTGCCCCTGCTCTGTTGTTCCTGCCTGCTCTCCTCTTCCTATCCCTTTTCTCTGCCTCTTTGGAGCACAGAACTACCAGCTGGAGCCCTGCCTGCCAGCTATCTCGGGCTGGGTCTGGGCTGCCAAGCTGATCTTCTGGGAACCAGCAAAGATTCTCACTGGACTTCTTTGAGGCTAGAAGTGACTCTGAAGGCATTTACTTAGTGCCTGCGGGAGCAAGAGATTCACAAAAGTCAGTGACTGTACGTCCACCATGACAGGCTCGGCCACGGAGATGGTGACAAAGAAAAATCTTAGTGGGAAAAGACGATGCTCAAAGTTTCCTGGCAAGTCATTCAGATCCCGTCTTCCCTGCGTTACAGGGTATGGTCTCCTCCGAGAACTTCTGCCAACACTGTTTGAAGGACTGCTTCAGCTTCCTGCATCTGGAGCATCACACAGTTACTACATCACCTGCCTACCTGGGTGTGCAGCAGCTGGGGAGGCAGGGGCAAGGAGCAGAAGGACCACGCCAAGATCCTTGCAGACATCTAACCTTTCTCAGGGGGCTCTGAAATAACAGCAGGTATGATGCCAGGGTGCAGCGGCGTTTCTCCTCACCCAGGACCCTGAGCAGAGTGAGGCAACACCCCCCCCCCCAGACCCCTGGCACATCCCAAGGGCAATATTTGGTGTCTGCAAGATGCTGAGAGCACCTTGAGGTCACAGCCTCCACGCAGCCTGTCAGGGGACCTCTCTCCTGGCATGGCCTGGGTTGTGTGGCTTCTCTCTCTCCTACTTCCAGCTCCTTCTCAGCGAGGGAGGGGAAATTCCCTGCTCCTCCTGCCCGGACCTGCGCTTTTCCCAATGGTTCGGACTTCACAGCAGCATGGGTGTGTGACAAAGGATATCCTTTCTCAGCTTCATCAAGAGCAAAGAAAATATATATTTATATATATATATTATATATATATGTATATATATATATATATAATTAAGTTTAAATATTTGCAGAGAGATCACAACTACCTCGACCTTGCTAAAAGAAGCCTGTACAGCATAGGCGGGGGGTGAATAGCGACAAAATCGAGAGCAAAGACAGACACCCAGTCGCTGGACCAGGACAAATGTCCGTGGCCTTGCCCAGGCTCTCAGTGTGGACCACAGCTCAGTGCATGGGCAAGGTGGTGCTGGCCCCCCCAGCTGAGCCCCTCGATCATGCACTGGGCCCTCCATGTCCCTGGGAGGGAGCCCACAGGGAAGGACGCAGTGATGGCACGGGGACTGCCACGCACCCACCCCTCCCACTGGCCTCATCCCATGGGTAGCTGCCGTCCCCTGCCCGGCTGTTCCTCACGCCTCCTGTCCTGCCATCCCCCGGCGACCCCTGTTGCTGCCCCTTCGCTCCTCCGGCGCTTGCCAGACCGAGAGAAGCCCTTCGTGGTGCTGCTACTGGTTCTCCTCGGCTGCCGGGTCACGGCATGTGCATTCATCCTGGTCACAGTCAGCAGCAAATGGGATCACCTAGGAGCAATGAAGGGAGATGTAAGGACTGAGACCCCGCTTTGAGATCCCTGGCCCACAAGCAGCCCAATGCCCCTGCAAGCCCTTTCCACCCTGGGACAGACAGACAGACTGGGTTGTGCCCTGATGGTGTTGGTGCTGTGGAGACCACCAAGCTCCAAGCTGTCGGAGTAACAGGCTCTGGTACAGAGTGTACCTGACTGAGTTTTGTTCTTAGTGTTTCCCTTTTCATTACTGTGCGTCCCAAATTCTGCAGCCAAGGGTCAGTTTATGTCCCAACTGTCAAATCCTGGGGAGAAGTCTCCCTGGTGAATGTGAGACACTTGGGCTGGCAGTGGTGAGGCACCTCGAGATTTCAGTTTTACTCTGACCCTTGTTTCTGTGTGTCTCAGCCCATGGTCCTTTTCTTTCAAGCTACTTCTGGCTCTTCCTGGCTCAGCAGAGCATAAAGGCAGCACTCCTTTGTCTTCTGCTACCTCTTGGTGGACCTCAACCAACCTCCCAGCAGCAAAGGCTGGCCTTCACACTGCCAGATGCAGCAGCAGGGTAGATGCATACAGTTCTTTTGCATCATTAAGAAAACCCAGGTAGGCTGAAGGCTGTGTGAGCAGGAATGGTCTTCAGAGGGCAGGCAGTAGGTCCATCTAGGGTCACCCCCACAAGCTGTCCTGCTTTGAAATATCCCGTGCAGGTAAAGGGACTCATTTCACATTGCTCTCTCTCTCTCTCCATCAGTCTTGTGTGGCTGAGCAAGCTTGTGTCACCTTAGCTGGTGTCACCTTAGCTGGTGACAGCAGAGCAAAGCATGAGGACACCAGCAGAGCATCTGTCTCTTGGCTGACAGTTGCCCAGCCATGGGCCATGGAAACGGAGAAGACTCTTTTCTCTAGAGGTTCTGTACGCAGCAAGCTCAGATCCAGCAGTTTTTCTTGCTGTGGAAGCACATTATGATAGTTCACATCCTCGGCCAGTGAGAGGTTGCAGCCTGTTTGGTGTTTGAACCCCGTATTCCCGCATCTGCCTTAACGGAGGCACATTGGAGGCTTCTCCTGCAGGGGACCTGGGACCTGTGGGGAAACTGGGCTCCTCAAAGCCATGGGACCAGATCCCCCCACCTCCAGCTGCAAACCCTTCCTTTGTTTTGGCCAGAGCTCCGGATGTCTCAGACCTCCTGAGAGCCATGCATTGCTCTGAGATGTCATGGTATCTTTGCGGAGGTTTCACTCATCGCTTGGGTGTAAAGCTTTTTCTCCCCTATCTCAACTGGATCTTCCCAGGATTTTATTTTTCTTTTTCTCTGTGTGTGTATGCGTGATGAAAGGAAAAATGATTCAAGCTCCACAACAACAAAGATGAGAAGATCCAAATTCACATATTTTTGCAGTGAGGAATTATCTCATGCCCTATGGTTTGTTTTGCTGTTGGATATGCTTAGGCAGGATGGGCTGTGAGTGCTGGATAGCAGGAAGGGTGGGAGGGGAAGTTGTGATGGGAGACAAAGAAGGGTCTGTGCAACCCCAATGCCAAGCTGCTCTGTCTACACTACTCCTCACTCCTTCCCTCTCTGGGAGAATTGGGAGGGAAAGACAGCCCATAGCAGGTGCCAATGGACCATAACAAAAATCCCCCTGAAATACATGTTCAGTTGTATGACAAGGTGCCTTCTGGATCACCATGGCTAGCCCTGCATCCTATGAAAGTCATTCGGGACTCCTTTCCCAAAATGAGAGGGAATGCCGTGAACTTCAGTGGGAGCTGGGCTGTGCTTTCAGTCCCACTGGCCTGAGCCCAAAGCCTGTTGCTAATCAGTGGGATGATGTCTGTCAGCTTCATCTGGCTTTGGTTTAAAACTATGGGTTTGTTCTCCATTCATGGGAGAATTGCTTTGCAGGCTCTGTTCCACGGCCAGCAAAGCCAAAGAGCGTGGCTAGCAATCACCACTTGATCCTAAATCCCAGAGCATGGCACAGAAGATGCTTGCCTACCTTCCTGGAGGACAGCGTGGAGGAGCAGCAGTCACCCCCGTCGTACTGGCAGTATGCCCGGTTGTTGATGGTGTCACACCAGCCGTCTGCTTGGAAGGGCTAGGGCAAAAAAAAACCCAAGTCTTTGCTGAAAAGGCTATTCAAAACCCCGAGGTTAGCCCCAAGCACAGAGGTTCCGGGTCCTCAGCAAGGCCCCTGTGCATCTCTGGTAAGAGCCAAGGCCCAGTTCCACCATATGCAAACCTTCAGAGCCAAGGAGCACCAGAAGACTGGTACCCCAGCTGGTATGTGAAGAGGAGTGGGTGCTCAGAGGGCAGTGGCTGTAGCTTGAGGATTGGGGAATTATGTCAGGAAGTGAGAAAGCAAATCCACATTACTAGAGAGAGCCACAGCCTGAATGCCACAAGTCCTCACTCCCATCTCAGTGCTTCTCCTCAGAGTCCATTGCCACCCAACTAGGAGTCCGTTCACCACCTCATCTGCTCATCCGCCTTCTAGCACCCCTCTCGTGTCTATGCATTGTAATCCATCTCTCTGTGTGTTTGCAGCTAGGGGCAGGGCTCTATAAGCATCTGACTCAACTCTTCCCTCCAACATCCCTCATCCCAACAAAGAGCTTGGCTCTGAAGTTGAGCTTGGTTACCTGGCTTAGGCGTCCAAGTACAGAGAGGCTGTTGCAAAAATCAACAGAGCATCCTGCTAGAGAATCAATCTCAAAAGACAGGTGCTTTATCTCCCTTGGACTATGAGAAAGATTCAGTACCTCCCAGTACCCAGTTATGCAAAACTGCGACATAGGGTCAGGAGTCTCCTAGAAGTACTTGCACTCCAGTGAAGTGTTGGCAAGCACTGGTTGCAAGGGCCGTATCTTTTCCAGAGTGCTCTTGCTCTGGCTCTGACACAGAGGAACATGTCCCCAGATTCTCCTAGACTCTCCACTGGAGGGTCTAGGCCTATCCACAGCACATGGCTCCACCAAAGCTTGCCAGGTCAAGCTACAAGGCTACTTATCTGGTGGCCTGCTGGGACAAATAGAAGACAAAGTCTGTGGGCAAAGTCCAACTCTGGATTGAGCAGAGAGGGCAGCAGCCTACTGATAACCAGAAATTCTGGCAATGTGACCACGTCCTAGCTTCATTCTTGGCCATCTTCCTCCTCATTTCCTCTCTTCACAGCCTGAATCTCATCCTCTGTAAGGAAATCCTACTGTTGAGTGGTGGGCGATTTGGCACTGCCAAAATAATGGCGGCTGCTCTTTGCATGGCACAGCCCAGTGCCCTTTGCTTCTCTCCAGTGGGTCACTGTCAGGTCTGCCTGGACAACCGGGGATTTACAGAGCCCAGGTTGCCTTGGCGTTGCTCAGACAAATGCTCCATCATCAAGAGACCTTCCTTCCTTTCAGCTCTATCACAGAAAGAGAAAGCTCTTCAGCAGAATAGCTTTCTGTCCAGAAACGCTAAACGGCTGGAGCAGCCATTCAGAAATCCGTTTTATGGTCGTTTAGTTATGTGAGTCATCTGATCAGAGGAAAGAAACAAGCAACTGGGGCTGGGAAGCAGCCAGCTCGGGCTGAGAAACAACCCTGTGCAACTGGTGCAACCAAGAACGCACTTGCAATGAACTGTTGGGAACAGTCTGCAGCCGAGGTTTATTTATCACACATACGCATCAGCACTTCCAAGCAACAACCGACTGTGCTAACAGAACCAAGAGGCCATTCATTAACTGAGGCATTAGTAAGGAAATGCTTCTCCCTGCTCCAAGCTCTGTGATGGTAGCTACTGGCCCAGCAATGATGGCCATCCTCCAGGAGGACTGCTGTCATGAGAAAGGGCTCTTGGTGATGGAAACCTGGCCATGATCTCATGGAAGCAGCTGACCTGTTTTGGAGGAATCTGGTGGCCCCAAACTACAGCTGGGCTTCAGAAAATCCTTGGACCCAGCCTTTGATGGACACTCAGCTACAGCACCTCTAAATCACAGAATCACAGAATCATAGGGATTGGAAGGGACATCCAGAGACTATCAAGTCCAACCCCCTGCCAAAGCAGGGTCCCTAGGACAAGGTTGCACAGGGAGGCATCCAGACGGGGCTGGAATCTCTCCAGAGATGGAGACTCCACACCCCCCTGGGCAGCCTGGGCAGTGCTCTGTCACAATTACTGTAAAAAAGTTCCTCTGCATATTGGTGCGGAACTTCCCATGCTCCAACTTGAGGCCATCGCCCCTTGTCCTGTCCCCACAGACACTGAGAAGAGGCTGGCCATTTCTCCTGTGTCCCACACTTCAGACATTTATAAACATTAATAAGATCCCCTCATAGTCAATCGACAGCAAGCTGAAAAGTGTCACCACGCTGCAATAGCTCTGCATCCCCAGTGCCGAAGCCAACATGTGGAATCAGTGATGATGCCAGTAATTCACACAGCAAACCCCATGCCAAAACCAGAGAATCTATGTGGCTCTGTCACCATGACTCAGAAGGAGCAGAAATGGGCTCAACTCAGGCAAATGTCACTTGAGGAAGGAGCAGCAGGGATTGTGGCAAATTACCAAGGCTGGCTATGCTGTCACTACCTCAGTCTTTGGGCCAAATCCAGGCAGCCACAGAGGGGTTGTATTTGCCTGGAAGAGCTTGCAAGAGAAGAAGGAAGAGCGTATCGTCCTACAGCTGGAAACTGAGGCACAGCCAGGTTAGGTAGCACAACCAAAACCATGAAGGGATTTGGCTTCCATCATCGCTGTCACAAACCATGTCCAGAGGACACTAAGATGCAGTTTCACCAAGGTATAGGGTTAACGGTCCTCTTCCACTGAAGAGCATCAGTGGGTCTTAAATGATGATCAAAGGTCTCTGAGCCTTGAAGCAGCTCTGATCACCAGGAGGGCTAGGGCAGGGATGCTGGGGCTGGCTGGTGCAGGGATGCAGGCAGGGGACCAGCCAGAGCTGCTGGCAGGGACGAGCCCTTCTAGGTGTGATTTGCTTTTGCAACCTTCCAATGCAGCGGAGTTTTTCCTTGAGCTTTGCTCCATATGTCATGACTCACTGGCAAAACAACGCCCACCGCTTTGGCAGTTTCCGTACAATTCCAAGGGGGTTTGCCCATCCCGGCTGCGCAGGTCTGAAATGTTTCCCAGATCTTGCGTGCAAGGTGGGGGGAGGACAGACAGGGATGGGATAGGGATGGGGATGGAGAGGCTCTCAGTTTCTCTATTAGGGCTAATTGCCCCCTCCTCTCGACCCGCCACAGCCTGTACCCCACCCTAAACAAATACAAGCTCCTATGGCAACACTTGTTGGGGAAACTTAACAGCTCATGCTCCGAATTACATTGGAAAAACACATGAGGGGAAAATAAAGAAATGACTAATTGGGTTTGAGGCTCAAGAGAGCCAGGCGCGGGGTCGGAGGATCACTATCCCTGCTCCTCACCCGGTGCCTACACAACACAGTAGCTTTGCCTTGTCCAGGAGCTCCAGCTGGCTTTACCTCTGCAAGCAGAAAGAGCAGAGAAAGGTGCTGGTGGGTCACCCCTGAAGGCACAGACACCCTCGTCCTTCCATCAGTCCCATTTTGGTCTTGCATCACAGTGAGGGAGGACACGGGCAGCACTTTGTCCTAAGGGCATGCAATGGGAGAGAGGAGAACCCACACAGATGTTCTGTTCAGCCTCTGCTTGAGCTGCATGGCTCTACTGAAAGCAATGCCAAGGGTGGGAGAAGGAGGGTTTGCCCAGGTTGGCAACTCCCGGAAAGACCTGACAGTGCTTGGAAGGGGAAAAAAAACCCAACCAAACAACCCAATGCATAACCATGCTGTGGGATGTGAGCTGGGGAAACAGCCAGCTGGGTTCCAGTCACCAGGATATGCATCCTTTGGTTTGAGGGAAGAAAAGCACTGGTTGCTGTGGCTGGCCCGTGCCACATGAAGCGATAGGGAGCTGCTTGGCTAGGCAGCACGTCACCAAGGCAAGCCAGCAAGCCAGGCTGTGTCAGTGAATCTCCCTGCTCGTGCTATCCGTCTTGTTTATTCAGACAGGAGCCTCAGTGGGGCATGCGTTAGCGTGTGGAGGCATGGCATCTGGCACCACCGGGCCAGAGCCCTGCACTGCTGGCATAAAAATAGTAACCACGAACCAAGTGCTTGGCGATTTAAATAGGCTAAAAGAAAACCCCAAAAAAATCCCCACACGGTCTCGAAGCTGGGAAAAGGTACAACTGAAAAGAGAAAAATGTGGTTTTTAGAGGGAAAAGTAGTAAAGGAGGGATGTGAGATAGGACTAGTTAGATGCCTGGCAGAAGCAGCGCAGAGGGCTCAGCTGTATCGTTTCTTTCGAGGCTGCTGGGAGATGCCGTGCAGGGAGCAGTGCCCGCACATCACATACTTCCACTATCCCTGCAGAGTCCCCCAGGATGGAGCCGAGCTCACTGGCTCCTTTCCAGGAGCTGGCGTCCTGCCTGTCTGGGAGCCCCCAGTGCCATCGGGGATGTGGGCACAGTCCAGGCACTTTTCTTCACATACACCTCACCCGTAGGTTGATTCACTGTGAAAGAGTATGAAAGGGTGCAACAGAGCGAGGGAAAGGCAGAGCACAAAGGCTACATCTCGCAGATGCCATCAGTATCATACATATTTTGGTGCCACATCACGGGCATTTGATGAACGTTATTTCCCAGGAATGCAGGTGTTGCTCCAGTTGAGCAGACCCAAGGGCTCAGTACCTTCCTTTTGGCAATGACCTGTTCCAGATACTTCGGAGGAAGGTGGAAAAAAAGAAAGAAGGAAAGACAAGCAGACAGAAAAAAAGGAAAAGAAAAAGAGAGAGGGAAGGGAAAGGGAAGGGAAAGGGAAAGGGAAGGGAAAGGGAAGGGAAAGGGAAGGGAAAGGGAAGGGAAAGGGAAGGGAAAGGGAAGGGAAAGGGAAGGGAAGGGAAGGGAAGGGAAGGGAAGGGAAGGGAAGGGAAGGGAAGGGAAGGGAAGGGAAAGTTCAACGTGCACCTGGCCAGCCGTGTAACCAAAGAGCAGCAAGGCTTCCCTGCACTGCCACCAGGATGGTGCGTGTAGCTAGAGAAAGCCCAGATCACAGTTTCGGGGAAACAAGTCTAGCCTTAATAAGCAGAATGTTTCCCCCCAGCCTTTGGGAGGGCACACAGGTCCTGGGCTTTGCAACTGTGCCGGTCCCAATCCAAGGAGGGTGCATAGCTTGCTTCTAAGCCAGTGTGGATTTTGCCATCCTTTCATCCTTCCCTTTGGGCATTGGTGTTTTGGGCATTGATCTTGGACTGAGATGACCATGCGTGACCCTGAAGCTGAGGCGGTGCAGGTGTTTTTGTCCTTCTAGGCTGTGGCTTTCAAAGCAGCCCCAGGGGAACAGGGAAACTATCATTTCAACAGGGGAGACAGGCAGGGATGGGCCTTGGAGAAGCTGCTGCTGCCATCAGACCCACGCCTCACGCATCGGCTTTGGTTTCATCACTGTTAATGCTGCTCTTGCAATGAATGAGTCATTAGTGGTAGAAAGATCAGTTGGAGGAGACAGGAGGGAGGTGCAGGAGAGGCAGGGACAGGGCTAGTGGTAAAGCTCTGCTGGGGAAGTGTCCTCCAGGAGCTTTGCAAGGCCTTCAGGACCAAGTTCCCAAAGGCATCAGCACCAGTAAATGAAAAAGCAGCAGCAGTGTCCCAAGCACAGCTGGAAACCCCAGCCTGGCTGGAGACAGGGGGTGAAACCTAGAGCAGGGCTCAGAACCACAGCATGTGAACCCGGGGCTGGAGAAGCCATGTCCCAGGAGCACATGGCGGGGGGAGCAGGCAGAGGTGCCGGGGGTAAGCGCAAAGACGCTGCAGCAGTCCTTAGCCAGAGGTAAGCAGAGAGCAGCTTCTTCCTGCGGATACTTCTCCCTCCTTCCCACCACAGCCACCAGCCAGGATGTTTTGGAGAGATCTGGGAGGTCTCTGGCAGGACTTGAAGTGTACCCAAAGCCTCGTTAAAAGTCTAGTGCACCTAAAAACCCTACACATCCACCACCCCAGGGTGCCTGGCCATCCCCCCTCCCATCCCTTCACACCATGGGTCCCCTACAGCAAGAGCGGGGCTGGCACCAGTCCCTGTGGCTGCAGACAGATGTGGCAGGAGCTGGTGAAGGCGATGCTATAGCACAGTGTCCCCAGCACACATCCCCTTCCCTGCACACGTGCTGGTGAGGCAGGGAGCCCGGCTATTCTTGGCTCCTCCAGCTTGCCCAGGGAAGTTGACTGGGAATGCAGACTGTGGGAGGAAACGACAATGTTTATTGTTTGGATTAAATATTTTTCTTGGCCCTCTCCCTGTTGCAGCGTCTTTCTTTTTTTTTTATCTCCTCCCTACTCCCCCCCTTGACACCCCCAGCACATTCGCTTTCCCTCTCTCCTTCCCGAGGCTCTCTGGCACAGAGGGAGGAAATCATCTCTGAAAAAAAACACGAGAGGGACAGAGAGGGAACAGGCCTGGCTCCTGTTCAAAAGGCTTTTTGGGATGCCTCACTGCCCTGAGCCACGCCAAGCAACGAGTGACTGTGACCTGGCCCATGGTGGCAAGGGAGGCAGGGCGAGCACTGCTCAGAGGAAGAGAGCTCTCGAAATTTACCAACAGGCACCTGGCATCAAGAGAAACAAATTCCCCATCCATGTTTTAAACATTTGTGTCCCCCAAGCTTCTCCCGAGTGACTTTTGGACCATGGACACTGTCTACCAGTGACAAATGCATGCAGGATGGCTTGCTAGGAATTATTGTGGACCTGTCCCATCACCTCAGACATGGACAGAAGGCAAAATGGAGATGTACTGGTTGTTTCCGAGCCTGCTGGTGTCTCCGAACCACTCACTTCTCAGTTCAGACTGCTTTTGTCACACCTCAGGTCTTCAGGAATGGCTGCTCCAGCTCCAGCATCCTCCTCACTCAGAGAGCAGAGGCTTGTTGCTTGAGAAAATGCTCCACGTACTCCGAGGAACATTTCAAGGAAGGGGTGAGAGGCGAGAAGGCAGCATCCTGCCTGGTTTCAGTGCCTCTTACCACCATGCCCAAGGCCAGCAGCTTCCCAGCTCCCAGCAGTCCCAGTATGTAGCTCTAGGTGTTCTTCAGGACACCTTGGACACAGATTTCCTGCAAACATCTGGGGATTGAGTTTGGACAGGATCAGTAGCTGAAGGTGATGATGAGGTTAGCTGGCTGCTGGGTCTCCAGCCCAGATGATGCTGTAGAGGGCTGTACTGTGAGAACAGGTCCTTGCCTTCATGGTGTCTGAAAGTGCTTCTATGTCCTAGGCTGGGACTTGGTTTGGGGACACTTCTGCTGAAGTGCCTACATGGTACTTCAGGCTACTGAGTGGGGATATTTTCCTTCTCCGCCATCCTGCTCAGCAGAAAGCAATCCGGAAAGGGCTTTGCACAGTCCACGGGGGCAGGGCAGGGATGGAAAACTGACGTAGGCAAACACCACATCAGAGCAGGTCTTCACTTCCATAAAAACATTTCTGACCATGATCTGTCCACGGCAGGACCCTTAGCCTCATTCTTCTTGCACCCCGACCTCAGCGCTAACAGGAGAAGAAAAGCAGAAAGCAGGGAAGGACAAGCGAAGTGGAGCACAGGAAGATGCTCCATATGTGTGTCAGTAGCACTCCTGGCAGGCACAGTGGCTCCCAGAGATGGGTCCCCAACTCTCATAGCTCCTGGGGCTGCTGCCACACACATGTTGAGAAGCCAGGACTTCCTGTGCCAGGAGCACCAGGCTGTGATCCTGCCCTCAGCAGCTCACCCGCTGCCATGGATCACATCTGCCAAGCCGTTTGTGCAAAATATGTTGCAGGATAGAACGGGTTATGGAAAACAAGCCCTGAAAACCACAAGGGCCTCCTGACCCACTTGTATCTGGTTTCTGCCAAGTTCTTGTTACAGATCTTAAACAGAAAGAAAAACAATGTACGAGGGATGAAGGAGCTGAAGGGGAATTAATATTCGTGCTGGAAGAGTGTTTGGCTGGGCTGCGCTCGGGGATGTTTGTTGATTATCAGAAGTGACTCATTGGTTTTTATTTCAGTGGGTACTTTCGGTGGCTTTTCACTCCCTCAGTGTCACCGGCTACACGGTGGGAGAGGGGACAGCAGGATGTGGACAGGGACGGAGGGATGACACTTGAGCTGGAGAGTGCAGGGAAGTAGCCACAAGTCGGGGATAATGTGGCTTGGGGGAGCTAAGCCTGCTTCTGCCTCTTTGGGTCTCCAGCGCCAGTAGTGTGCTTGGATAGTCCTACCCCTGCCAAAAGGCTTTTGGGGGCTCTGTAAGTCCTTGCAGACAGGAAATGTGTTCTTGCGCCGTGTCCCTGCACCGTGCTGGTGTGCGATCATCTTACCTCCCTCTGCTTCGTCTCTTAAGAAAATGAGGTGCCTGTAGTTGCCCTCTGTGTGTGTGTGTAGGGGACAGGCCTTCTCACAGTTTAGGAAAGTATTTTCCTAAAACCTCCTTCCAAGATTTTTGGAAGAGCAATATATTTTGTTGGGTTCATCCCTTGCTAAGCAGCCTGTGCTGCTGATGCCAAAAGCAGCATGAAGACATGCCCAGCAGAAAGCTCTTGCCTTCCACCTCCCCAGCATGAAAAGCTTTGCCTTCATCAGCCAGGGGCCAGCTCTGATCCACAAGTGACCACTAGCCGCTCTCCACACTCCTCATAAACCGCCCCCCCCCCCGTATGTGCTGCATTAGACACAGTGGAAGATACGCCCCTGCCTGGTGCTTTTGGCATCTGCACATGGCCCTGATGTCCCCCAATTTAAAGCTACTCCTCGCCCCTGCAGCCTCATGTGGCAGTGCTCACTGCATCCAAGGTGCTTCCCTTCACCTCTCTGAAATGATCCCCTTGCCAGTCTCCATGAGCGCTCCCTGGCTCCACATCCACCTCTGTGACTGGCAGACCTCCAGCCATCTTCTGCTCTCTAAGCTGAACAGTCCTGGCTGGTTTAGGGTCTCCTTGAAGGGCATCCATGGCATCCCTGTAATAATTTTGATTGCTTTTTCCAACTCCGCTGCATCCTCTTGAACTGTGGGGGCCAACATGTTGTGTCCTATCCAAAATTTGAGTGGCCCAGGTGATTCATGGAGTCCTGCTTAGTCACCTGGATCCCACAGGCTTTAGGCTTTGGAGACCCCTGAAGCAGCAGCAGTCCAGCCTCTTGCCCACTTGCAAGAGCAGTGGTCACACCCAGCAGCATCCTCTCTGTGCTTTCAAAGCCCGGCGGCAGATGGAGGCAGAGCACAGGCCAGGTAAAGGTGTCATGAAACGGTCCCACGGGGACAAGAGATTAGAGGGCAACAGTGTGAGCATCGCAAGAGGGTGACTGAATTCTGGCTGTGTGGTGATACCTAGCTGCTCTAAAGAACCTTCTTAGACAAGCTGGTGTGCCTGTAGTCCTCATTGCCTTAAGCCCCAGGAAAACAGAAGAGCATCTCTTGGAGCGGAGCATCCCACTAGCATCTGATTTCCCATGCAGAACTTTGCCATGGTACAAAAATCAGAGCTGTGTATCTGGAAGGTGGGACACTCAATGGGTCCCAGCCCCATCGATGCTGAGGTAGGTCCCTGCAACTGGCCCCAGCTGCAGCACTTCGCTCAGGGAGCAAGTCACACCCTGTTTCCCATCACATTAAAGCACAGCAGGACCCTGATTTTAGATGAGACTTCCCTCTATCCCTACTGCATATGCTCTCAAAGGGGTTAATCCTGGCTGATGAATGCTGGACACAAGCCACAGACATGCAGAGCGAGGGGTTTGTGTGTGCTGGTGGGAAGAGCCAAGGATCCTTTGGGGTCCTTGACTACCTGTTGGATCGAGAGACTTGAGAACAACTTGCAACCACAAACACACTTCAATCCGTATCTCATAATTTCCATTGCAATACCTCAGGAAAACCACAAAACAGAGAACAGATTAGTGGTTTATGACCATGATAATATGACCAGCAGCACGCAAAAGGGCAGTGAGACCTTGTCCTCATGTGGGGAAGACCCAAGATGTTCCAAGCAGCTCATGCTCACAACAGCTTTCTGGTATGGCCCTTCTTTACCCAGGAGAGAAAGTCTCTGCATGTTCCCTCAATACATGGGCAAAGCCAACATCAGCCAGAGAAACCATGGAGTCACATCAGGGAGGAATTTCTACCCCACCTGGCAGACCACATCTGTAGAGCTCTTGTCCATCTCCTTCCATGGACCCAGCTCTGCCTCCAAAGCTTGCTGCCTTAAATCCCCTGCGATTAACTCTTTGGTGCCTACACACTACAGTGAAAGAGTTGGAAGTGAAGTCAGCATGTTGCAGAACATATTTGCTGCCCATGTTCACCATGAGCACTGCAAGAGCAGCCTGCCTTCCCCCGGATGTACTGGAGCAGAACAGTGGTGGTTACTCCACCCTGTGATTAATACCAATGATGCATTAACACAATGATGGTAAAACAAGCACGCTTTTTCAACCAAACCACAGCCACAGCATGAGCCATGGGGGCCCCTGGGGTGGGAGATAGAGGGTTGCAGAGCTGGGGAGCCGCACAGACGAGGAGATGCTCTGTAGCAGCTGTACTCATGCATGGACTATTTTGGACCACGGCAGGAATAGTTCAAGGGAGCAACCTGGAACACTCTATGTGCTGTCTCAACGTGCTGCCTCCTCCTCTGTAGCCAACAGCCTCACTTGCTCTTGGGCACAGGAGGAAGACAGCTAAGATGTGGTCACCTTGGGATGGCTTAGGAGAACCTGCCCCAGATGCTGCAAACACCTCCCTCCCAGCAGCCAAGCACACCACCGGGACCACAACCACCCCCTCCCAAACCACAGAGGGCAGAAGAGGTTTTTCTTCCTCTCCAGTCCCCTTTCCACCCAGCCCCAAGCCCCCTTCTCTCCCCCTTCCCCAGTGCTGCCATCTGGTTTTCTACTGATGGCAGGGGATGAGATGTTCCGCTGGCCCTTGAGAGGCCAAGCATGCTCACCGCTAACTCGTATTCCTGACGGGCTCCTGGAAGGGTTTGCATCCCTCCCTCCCTCCCTTGCTTGCTGAACTACGTGCCTCCTTGCTCCGGGGATGGGGAACTTGGCAAGGCGCAGCGCGAGACCGGGAGGCAGATGGATGACTAGATTAATGGAAAGAGAAGGGAGGTGGAGAGAAGAGCAAGAGGGATGAGCCGTCAGGCTGATGCGCTGCCAGCGTGCGATAAAGATGAGCAGGAATCCCTCTGACACCATTGTGCGGTGACCTGAACTTTCTAATGCGAGGCAGAGCTCCAGCTGGGTTGGGGAAGTTTAGGTTTGGCTACTGCTGCCATGCCCCAGCCTGGAGTGGCTCCACCAGGGAGAGGTGGCATGAGCAGCCTGGCCTGGACTTCTCTCATGTAGGGTTGCTTCCCTCACTGAGACATAGAGATGAGAAAGCTTCCTCAATCAACACATGCTCAGCAGCCAACAGAGACACAGCAGCATCTCTGAGGGGTGACTTGGACCTGAGCTGACACAGACAGTTTTCTGGAAGAGTGTTCTGCTGCCCAGAGGAGAGCAGGGGCTAGGATCCTAAAGGGAGTGCCTCCAGCAAGGGACTACTGCAAAGTGAGGAGGAACTTGGGTCTAAGATGTCCCACAGACACGGTGAATGAAGCTGAACCACACCAGGCTGAGCAGGGGCAGAACATTTCTCATGTAGGTAAATGAAGGAGAGAACAAGAAAACGAGAAATGGCGGTGGGGTGTCATGCAGAAAGGATAGACTGGAGTTTATATTCCAGCTCTACCTGACTCCTGCTGTGTGATGTCCCTGCGTTCCACAAGAGAAGGGGTCCCAAGCAAAATGGCCTGTGAGAATTGCAGTGGTTTTGGTCACAAGGGTGGAGGCAGGTGAGGTACAGGAATGAGGGTGGAAGCAAGAGACAGACGAGGTAGAAACAACATTCAGGGCATTTTCTGTGGTCAAACAAGGGGGCTGGTAACACCTTCCTTCTTCCCAGGGCTGATCCATAGATCCCAGAGGAGAGGTTTGAATGTGACTGTCTTGGTAAGAGTTATTGTTCATGGCAAGACAATGACTACCATAAAACACATGTTAAAAAGAGAGTTATCTCAGAAGTTCTGGCTTACCAGTCCAACCTTAACAACCACAATCAGAAGAAAACCCAAACGAAAAGAATAATCTATGACACATACTCAAGAAACAAGGAGGATGAGGAAAGGGAGGAGATGGCTGCAAGTTGTTCTGAAAGGAAGAGCATCTGGGTGAAAGAAACTCTCTGAGGATGGGTCTTCATTAGTATTGCAGCGAGCAACTGTGACCTTAAAAATAGGCCTGCACTGATGAAGTTAATGAGGAAGAGGGCATCGTTCCACAGAGGAGGATCGGGCTATCTGACAAAGGGTTAGATGACCTGAAGGACTAGGGAGAGAAGCAGGGTGACATGCACTTGTGTAAGGGCAAGATCTTGTACTGATGGTAAAACATCTGCTGCTAGCTTGGAGCTCATCAGTTGGAAACAAAGGAGGTAGAGAAAGATCTGGGTGTACTTGCTGACCTCAGGATATCTCTGAGCTGCCAGACTGATGCAATGGCAGAAACAGCAGATACAGTCCTGGGTCCTATCAAAAGAGACATTTGCAGCACAGGGAAGCTTTATACACGGCTTTGGTGAGACCTCAGCTGGAAGATCATGTACTGCTTGGTCATTCCCGATGACAGATTAATTGAAAGCAGAAAAGACATTAAAAAAATAAGTCTATGAGGGTGATGGAGGGCACAGTCACTCCATCTTCTTCCTGGTACTCAACCATGAAACCCCTCCATAGAAAGCAGCATCCCGTTCCCTGTACCCGCAGCCCACGCCTTGCAGTAGGGATGCACAGCGCAGCCATGGAGTTTGGAAAATAACTGCTGCACCTTCTGCTGACTGTAACGTTTCCTGCCTGGAGAGATGTGTCGTCCCCCTGCCCCCCCACAACATCGCCCCTTTCCCCCATGTTTGGGTCGACAAAAAGCTGAGCTAGGCAGAATTGGTGAGCGGGAACGATCATTTGCATTGAAATGAGCACAGGGAAAAAAAATAGAAGATAATAATAATAAAAGGAAAAAACCCCAGCAAAACCCAAAGCTATTTTTGGTGCACAAACTTCATTTACATTTTCCTTTTTGGTAAAAATCCCAGCATACAACATTCCAAAATACACTCCCCCCCCCCCTCCTCCCCTTGCTTTTTCCTTTTATCCTCAATCATAATAACAACTAGCGCTTGACAAAGGCTGCCTATTTTTAATTTCCTTTGCAAACTGACTCCAGGGCTGCCTATGATTTTTTCTCCTGCCTGGTCACTATTCAAAGCAAAATGAGCAGCTAACCGATTTCTGCAAGGAATTCTTTGTCTGCAGATTTTTCAGGAGCGGTTTGTTTTGCATGTACGAGTCTGGAAATCTGACTTGTTTTGGTTGGATGCGTGAGTCATGCAGGGCTTTTCTGAATCTGCATTACTCTAGAATTGCAGTTCTGGTTAAGGAAATATTCAGGCTTGGAGTCAGCATGGGGTTTTTGGGGATACCCCTTGCCAGTGAAATCCTTTTTGCTAGAACAATCTTCCCAGGCTGGCCAAGGAAACGCGATGTTCCACAGGTCTCATTCACCAGCATCGCCCTGGTTGTGGGGGACCGTGCCCAAGGATGCTTGCTCTGGTCTCTGCTCAGCTGGCAAAGCCAGCTCAGAACAAACACAAAACCAAAGCCATCCGGCTTTGTCCTGGAGCAAGTCTTCATGGCCAGGAGCTCTCCTGTGAGGAGCAGGCAGCTCATGCTGGGTGCAACGCGGAGCAGGGGGGGTCTTACCTCACATGACTGGATGCAGTGGATGACGGAAGGGTCTGGGTACCACCGCAGCCTGCCTGTGCACACAATATGCTGAGGAGGGAAGGAGAAAAGGACCATCAGGCGAGGTGGCAGAGGGAAGGCAACACAGCTCCCCACGCCTTCCAGAGGTGGAGGGTCTCTCATGGCACTGCTGGGCCCTTCCTGCACCTCTGCCTACCAAGAGACCCTTGGAAGACTGTCAAACTGAGGCAGCTGGCCCTGGGTACATTGCTCAAGGCAGATGCTAGGCAGACACACTCTGTATGTCATATATGTGTCATGTACATAGACATGTATGTGCCATGTACATAGACACACAGCTGGGAGAGGATGGAGGAAGATGATGGGGACCACCAAAGTGTCAGGTTTGGCTGGCAGTGCCACCTTACTGTGGTCAACTTGGCCACCAGCTACTGCTAGGAGGAAGCTGCTCAGGACCACAGCGGGCTGGAGCCTGCTGTTACCCCTCCATGTGATGCTGGAGTCACCAGCTTCTCATCCATATGGGGTGGGGATTCAGCTGGCTGCCATTCAGCACCTGCATCAACAAGCTCACTGATCCCATGCAGGTTCTGAGAACCAGGTCCCAGGGAGGACTTGCCCCCCCCAAACCTGGCCTGAAGCAGATACCCCAGGCTCCTGTCCATGCACAGGGCTGAGGTTATCTCCAGTATTTACGAGGCACAAACTTGGCTGCTGCTGCCAACTGGATGTGAGAGCGAGATGTGGAGGGCTCAGTGGTTTCATCATGCTGGAACGCGTGTTCAGCAGGGGTTTGTGGGGACTATGTGTGATTACATGGGGGGAAGAAAAACCCCACCGCACATGCAATTTCCTCCTTGTAAAGCTTGGGCAGGCTTTGAAATCCGAGGCCCTGTAAAAAGCTGGCCTGTGGAAGTGTCCTAGGATGCCCTCCACAGCATGGAAGTCCTTCGGAGTGGCACGTAGGTTTGAAACGTGCAGCAGCAGGCACAACCTGCCTGGGGGAACTGTTCTGTTGAGGATGAAATGGGGCTGGGGGAAAGGGTGTTTTGGGGGGGTCATGGCCCTCCTCAGCCAGTGCAGACCCTGTCAGATGGGGCAGAGCCATAGGATGCCATCTGAGCTAGCCAATTCCTGCCCAACCCCGAGGATGTTGGCATCCTTACCCCACTTCCATGGTTCATATGACATTTTGGAGCAGCTTAAATTATCATTTTAGCATACTCATGTTAGCACCCCTTATTCCGGGCTGGGAGCTAACGGCAGAGGGACAAACCTGCCTGGCTGTGGGATGCAATAAGCCAGAGCTGAAAGCAAAAACGGGACCGTGCCATCCCCACGAGGCCTCTGCAGCTCCCTGGGTGGCTTGCCCCATCCTCTCCTTTCCCTCTGGGAGTGCAGCAGCTCCTGGGAACAGCAAGCTGTTGGAGGAGCAATGTGGGGAACAGTGGCAGGAAGGAAAACAAGATGGTCCAGGGAGAGAGCTCCTGGCAAGGGGGAGCGCTACTTCTTAAAATAACATCTTCCCTCCCTCCCTCCTCCTCTTCCTCCTCCCTGCAAAATGCCTCCCTTGCACGAGAGCCCACAGTGTTGGGGAAAGGGAAGCTGAACACCACTGCCTTGGCGGGCCAAGCCACCCGATCCCTCAAAGGCGAGGACTCCTTCCAAGGCTCGTGCTTAACCAGCCCACATGCCCTGGGCGCCCTCACCCCCCCACACACACCCTCAGCAGTGATCTGTCATGGGTCTGATTCAAGGCAACGTACGGTAGTATCCACAGGCACGATGCTGGGCCTCCTGCGGGTTCCCAGGAGGAAGGGAAAGCGTTTGGATGGGAGCGCTGGCTCCTGAGAAGATTGTTTGCTTTTCTTTGTTCCACCTCCTTCCTTATGCATCTCGGGGTTTGGGCTTTTTTTATTTTAAGAAATATTACCCTGACAGAGCTGCTTTTTGGGAAAGTCGTGCCATTAGGATCCAAACTATTTGAGCTATTTGAGCTGTTTCGCCTACAAAATGAGTAAGAGATGAGGAGGGAGAGGCTCCTCTGTTCCAGAAGCAGAGGCAACTGGCCGACCAGTGGGTCCTGGCAGCCAGAGACACCTTTCAGCTGATGGTGCCCTGCCTCCTCCCTGGCAGGGAGATGCCTGCTTGGGGTTGCATTGCTGCTGCCAAGGAATCTGGGACCCAGGCTCAGCTTTTTGCTCTCCCAGCATGCTGGCTGACAATAACAGCAGCTTAGCAGGTTTAGGCATGTGGCACGTCCTGAAAAGTCAGCGGGATCCCTGCATTTAACTTCGTTCATTGTGGTATCCTGCGAGTCCTTGAAAGCTGGCTCGAGAGCTGATAACTTGTGCTGAACTTCGGTACAGGAGAGCAGGAGGCAGTGCAGTAGCGTCCACAGGGGAGGGAAGAGGAGGAAGAAGCCAGGGGAAGGAGGAACATGGTTTATGGGGAACAGCAGGTACCTCCAGAGCATGCAGCCTGGGCAGCTCCTTGGAGAGGGCCAGCCAGCCCCAATCTCACTTAAGCTTCTTATCTTTCCAAGTCTTACCCTTCTTCACCCAAGGCAAAGAGATTTTGGTTAAAAAACCCCACCAAATAGAGAGGAGGAGGGCTCCCCTCTGCTCTGCCAGTGAACCCCCAGCTAGAGGAATCCACCTCTCCATTTACCTGGACTCTGGTGGGCTGCAGACGGTGATCCATTGTCTCTGCAGTTACGTTTTCAGGCAGTATGACGGGGTCACTGGGAGGTATGATACAGGAAGGTACACACACAGCACCTGAGGGAGAAGAGAACACCTTGAGGACTTCCTTGGGAACCAGGCAACAATGAATTATAGGAAGGCAACAGACCCAAACATGTAGGCCTCTCAAGTGAGGGTGAGGCAGGTGTAGAGGAGACCTTCCCCAACCAGAGATGACCGTTCCTCCCCCAAATCCTAAATTATGCAAAAGCTAAGGAGCTGTGGCCAATTCCCTTCTCCTGGATAAGAGGAAAATTGAATGTGCCCCGAGTGATGGAGTCATGCCCCAGTGGCAGGACATGGGATCCAGCATGAAAACAAACCCAGCCTGGATGCTGTGGGATGTTTGGTGACAAGCAAGGAAGCATCTTTCATAGCTCTTCTACCACGCTGAGTTTCCACTGCCTTCCTGTGACCCAGATAGAAAACAAAACTTCAAGAACCATGTTGGAGAACCAGGTCGACTCCAGGTCTGTCCAAAGCTTAATCTTAGCAGGGCCTACCCTTAGGCACGCCTCAGCATGTTTTGACCAGACACAGATGACTTCTGTGGGGTTTTCGGAGCCGTGTGGGCTTTGCTGAAGCAGCCTGTCACGTGGGATGCCAGGCAAGATGCAGTTAATGTGACTGAGCATTGCAGCTTTCCCTGAAAGCACAAAGCGACCAAATCCCAGAGAAAGAAATAGATGCTTCGGTCCCTCACCTGGTGGCAGTGCCCCATTACACACTGTCACTGTGGCTTTTACCCAGGAGCTGCCACATCAACCCTGCGAACTGTCAGTAGCAAGTGGAAAGAGCTCCATGGGGGGTAGAGAATGGGAAAATTACTGCAAGGAGCTCCTTCTGAATAGGGAGACGTTTGTGCTGGAGCCAGTGTTAGGTTTGAGTCTCACTCGTGACCACATGCGCAAGGCTAAGGCTGCCTCTGGCTCCGTGTTTAGAAAGAAGATGAAAGAGAAAACAGGATTTTTTTTCCCATGGATTTAGTGGGGATTAGTAGAAGAAGAAGAGTCATCACGATCTCCAGGCCTCTGAGAGGGCTGAGTCAACAAAAGGTTTAGCTTTCGCCTGCCCTCACCTATGCCGTGCCCCTCTTCACACTTGTACTCCACAAAATTCAGCTCGGGGGGTGGCGGGCATGTTCCCCATAAGCTCTCGCACAGCTTGAACTCCTCTGTCCATAAGCCCTCCTTGGTGCAGACAATGGGAACCTGCAAAGCAGAGGGAGAGCAGCCGGCATTACTCCCAGCAGTGACAGGGCTCACCCTGCCTGGATGTTATCCAGCTTTGGAGGCAGCAAAACACCAGGACCACCCCCTCCCTCCTGCCAGGGAAGCCCAGAGGGAAGATTTCCAAGGCTTCTGGTCCAGCCATGGGTGCTTTGCACTATCAACCTCAAAGCAAATTGTTTTCCAGCCGCTGCTAGACCATGCTTCTTTTGACAAAACCCTTGTAGCAGGCTGGATGCAAGATCTGAATTCAAGAGCCTGGCAGGTAGCAGTCTCCATCCCCAGACAAGTTTCTTGGTCAGCAAACTTGCTGCAGCAAGGTTGCCCATCATCCCAGGTGAATGCGCCTGCAGCAGCGCCCAAAACCTACTGGAAACTCTCTACTTTTGCTTTCTGACCCTTGTCACTGAGGACAAGCAGGCTTGCCTAGGTTCACCGATTTTTTAAGGAGGTATCAGGGTGCAGGAGAGCATCCCAAGTCAGTCCTATACCATGGTCAGAAGCAAGAGCTTTGGGTCTGTGGAGCAGCTGCAGTTTGGTGGTACTAGGGCATTTGACATGGGGATGGCTGAGCTGCCACAGGGCCTTTCTACGCAATGGGGCATAGGGGTCGCTACTGTCTTCTGGTGTGCAGAAGCACAACACTTGGCTGATCTCTGCCTTCCCCTCAAAGTCACTCACCTGATGTCTCTGCGGCTCACAGTTGAGGACACACTGGCTGTCTAGCTCAAAGCCCTGGGTACAGTTGTACATGCCCTCAAAGACAGGGGGTGGGGCCTCACACACCACAGGGATGCAGTGTCCCTCTTCCCACTGCCCGCTCTCCAGGCACTGGATCTTCAGGAACTTCCTGGGGAAACACAGACACAAGGCTGGGCTATAGCCCCCTCAAACGCACCCCACATTGGCTGTACCGAGCATCCCCACAGAGGCACAAGCAGCCTGGAGACATCTCTCCCAGAGCACAACCAAGCCCCCCACCATGTGGGGCTATCCTGTGCCATCCCACCCCTCACCACGGGTAGGTCCACCATCACCCAAGACATTTTCTTCCCCTCACTGGGGAAGAGGGGGTGATAGCACTGATTTAGGAGCACTGGCCACTTTTTCCTTGCACTCAGCACCCCATAGCTCCCCACCTCTCATGGTGCCCCTAAACCATTCCTCTCTGTCCTGCAGCCCCCACGGGTCCTGGGCTGCTTTGTCCCACTGCCAGTAGCTACATACTTTGCTGGATGGAGCGAGTCTCCACCAGTAAATCCTGCTGGCCTGCGCCCAGCTCCTTCTGAGGCTCCTCTTTGTACTCCAGCCAGATCTGTCAATCCCACTCTTACCGAGGGTCTGTCATACCACAGCAGACCGATACCATCCTGGACTGCTAAAACAGCCCAGGCGTAAGCTACTTGCCAAAAAACTGATGAAAAAGAAAGGAAGAAAAAGTCCAGGAGCGGAGCCCACCCGCTTTTCAGTCTCCTGTCCTTGGCAGGGATGGAGACACCACATCCTTTGCACAGAGGCGTTAAAACCCCATGGGGCTAGCTGGGGACTGCTCTCAGAAAGGGATGTCACTGCAACCCCAGTCTGACACAGAGATGACAGCGCTGATGGGTTTTACCTAAGCCAGCGCTGATTTCTCTCTCCTTAATGAGACATTTTCCCTCCTCCCTCCCTCCCATCCTTCCTTACTGGACAGCCTGCTCCAGCTGCCTGCTGCTGCCCTCTCCCACCACTGGTGCCAGCAGGCAGGGCTCCAGGCTATGTGCAGGGGGGTTTACTGGGTTAGAGAAACCCCTTGGGAGGCACTAAATCGCTGAGGTGGGCTTTGTGTGGGATGACCTGGCTGCCCCTCCCCAGTATTGGTGCAGGGTGAGACAACTTGGTGCAGTGAAGGGACGCCATCTGCATCCCACTGCCAAGTCTGATGGCCACCCCTGTTACACTTCTGCTGGGAACTCCTGGACAGGAAATTTGTGAGCCTTTTGAAACACTCTCATCTTTTTTTTGTTAATATTTGCAGCTCTCAGAGATTCCCCTTCTCCCTTTGAAAATCAGGGATCTGTTTTTCCTGGAGGCTATGCAAAGGGGACAGAGGGATTCGGCTGTGGTGGATACAGGCTCCAGGGAAAGGAATGTGGCAGGTCCCCATCCCAGATTGGCATTGCATCTTCACCCCACCAGGAGCACAAGCAGACATAGTGTGAGCCCCTCAGCAGCAAGTGATGCAGCAAAGCTGCTCCGAGAGCATTGGCCTTGAATTGACCAAAGGGAACTGCAGCTACATATGATTTGGGAAGGGTGATATGGAGGAGCAAGTCTGGATCCCATTGTGGGCATCAGTCAGCCCACCAGTAATTTAACTCTTGTGGAAGCTTGCCCTGCTCACTGGGATGATGGTCACTGCCCTTCAAAGATGTTCTCACCTGACCTTGCCTCTTCCCATGCCCATGTGAAAGCTTTGCTTTGTCCACCTTCACAGGGGTGTGCTGAGAGGCACTGATGTGTTGGATGCATTTTCCCCTTCTTGAATTGCCTGGCATGCCAGGTGGGGGTCCAGCCGAATGGCTCTCTGTGGGTTAAGCCGGTGGTATTACTGCGAGAGGAGCAAACCAGGGGCACAAAGCCCCACTGCAACAGCGATGCCTCACAAGCTGAGCAAACTCCTTTACAAAGCAGGAGCATCTCAGCAGCAGGAAGATCTGGGGACAGGAGCCGAGTGGGGCAAGGGCATGCTGTGGTAACTGCAGTTTGCACAGGTGCACACCATGGTTTGCATCCCCATCATCTTTGCTGGGGCTTCTTGTTTTAATGTGGTGTTGGAGCAACTCCGGTGTGGAGCCAGCACCATGCATGGCTTCTCCCATCTCTCCCCAGACCTGCATCCCCCTAGACATGGGCTGTGAAGCTGTCTTGGTCTGGAGGTGCCTCCCACCACCAGCATCCGTGCTGAGGAACTTCAAACAGGGCTGGCCTGGCTTGACCCTGGTGTGGAAGGTGGCATGTAGACCACCGCTGCACGTATGAAGAGTGTGGTTTATGTTAAGGCACACAGAAGGAAAGGGAAAGGCTTTAAAAAAAAAATAAATATATATATATATTAAAAAAACCCACAACCTCACAGCAGCTTGAAATTTCCAGACCCCTCGACGGCTTCTGATCTGGGTTAGCCACATTTCTTGAGGATTAATGAGGAAGCCAGGAAAATCGGAGTCAAAGCTTCCCCCTCCAACCGGGCGAGCGGATGCCTAATGGGTAGAGGAGGCAGGGGAGACGTCTGAGGCCAGCGAGGGCTGCGTCTGACATGAAGGCACGAGCGCTCGCCTGGCTCCGGCAGCTCGGAACGCAGGAGCCTGGACAAGATCCAGCCCTGTACTGGGTCCGCTGTACATGGACAGCGATAAATGAGCATAGAGCTTCATCCTCCCATGGCAGGAGACTGAGGGCTTCAGAAAGAAAGGTGGAGGGTGGAAAGCAGGGAGATTGGCTGGGAAATCCAAAGGAAGCAACACCAGCTTCATAGGAGCTTCTCTGCTTTGCTCCAAACAGCCTGGGCTATCTGGGCTGTAAATCTTCCATCAGAGACATTCAAGGTGGGGGTGATACAGGTCTCCGGTTGTCAGCCTGGCTTTACTTGGCTGCTCGGCTCCTTCGGCAGCCTGGGTGCTTGCCTTTTACCTGGAGTGGCCAGACATGGGCAGGAGCAGCAAGTGTCTCGCACCTTTACACCCACCACAGGTGGTGCAGTGATGCTGTACCCTGCAAACTCCAGTGCTCCCGGGTTAGGTGGTTCTGCGGTGCCCACTGCAATCTTTGATGCATTTCCAAGCTCTGGTCTGCTAACTCTTTCCAGGCCATTTTCTTCTCCGCGTTCTTCAGTCTTGCCTCCCTCTTTTATGGTCTCCATAGTCTTAATGGGGAGAGGAGGTGGAGGAGCTGACATCTCCTGGGAAGCTTATCAGGGGTCTGGGCTTTGCTCACCTGATGTCTGGTCAAAATGCAGGCTAAGACTTTCAAAGGTACTTTGAAAAGACCTGGGTGTCCGGTGGTTCTTTGCTTCATTTCCTCAAGCTAGCAGAAGGGGCTCAAACCCTCAACAAAGGGAACTCTGGGAACCCAAAAATCTCAGAAGGGATCATCCTGCATTGGGCAAGTGAAACAACCTCTCTGCAGGGTTTTTGGTCCCGAACTGAGATGACCCTCTCAGCATTAGAGTGCTCCTCTAAAGGAGATCCTAGACATTTCTGTCAGAGAGCTGCTTCAGGTGGCATTCCATAGTGGAAGCAACAGCCAGGACCACTGTAGGCCAATGCCCATTTTCCCCAAAGCATCTGACTGCTGACTTTCAGGTCAGCTCTTTTCAGTGCTGCAGGAGTGGGCAAGGCCAGATGTTGCTCCTTGGCACTTCGTTGCTGTGTGTGATCCAGGTGGGTGGGTTGGTGCTGCCATCAGACAGATGCTGCCCAAAACCAGAGACATCCCATCACAACAAAGCATGGGTACACACAGGTTCCCCTCGGTACCATTATTTTGGGGTTAGACATGAAGTAGCATGGCAGCTGGAAACCAGGCTGTTAGGTGGGCTCTCCTGACTGACAGCAGAGTCAAAGAAGGTTTACCCTTGATGTGAGCATCATCAGTCAGATGACCCTGCCAGCAGAAAGGCAGCAAGTTTCTGGCAGGATCTTGATTGCACAATCAACATTTCCTTGTTGACAAGCAAGGATTATGGAAGGGCCTTTCTCCACCCAGGTTAATAGATAACAACATCTCCTCCAAGACAACAGATTCCTCCTTCGTTCACTTTCTCTTCCACTTACACTATGGGAAATGAGTTTCAACTAAGACTGCAGGAGCCTTCTTAGTAAGCATCCTAGCTGTCCCTGCAGTAAAATCTGACAGAAGTGAAGGAATTCTACAAGCATGCATGTCCAAGAACATCTCACCTTGGACAGAGACAACTGGATCCCAGCCATGGCTGAAGCATGCATAAGGTGGGAACCATAGCCCTACCACATGAGGAACAAAGCCCCAGGACTTGGGTCCTCAGTCCAGCTGTGGCAGCCATGGTGTTTTATGGAATCACAGAATGCATTAGGTTGGAAGGGACCTTTGATGACCAGCTAGTCCAACCTATGCATTTAGCAGGGACACCTTTAACTACAGCAGGTTGATCAGAGCTTCATTGAGCCTGACCGAGTGTTTCCAGTTATTGGGCCTCCAATCACCTCTATATGAGAGAGCAGAAGGCTGACCAAAAAAGCATCCAGTCAGGAGGCTGGGGTGAGCTCTTGCTCACTCATATTACAGCTTAACTGTTCTTGTCCATGGGACATGCAGAGCCACACCTGAAGGAAGCCCTTGAAGGAAATGACCAAGCTTCTTTGAACAGTGCTGTGAGAAGTAGAGAGCATATTTCACGTAGCAGCAGAGTGGGCTGATCCTCAGGCAACCAGTCACCCAAAGATGTGTCTACTCCTTCCCCAGAGAACAGTCTGAGCCCCATAGCTGCTGGCGAGGCTGGGGGTTACACTCTCTCCACTGTTCCCTGCTAAAAAGGCACAACTGCTGGATCTAGAAGAATAGATCAAAGGGAACCTGACTATATCTCCACAGTTGGTCCAGTTAAATGGCATGGGGAAGCCAGAGCATCAGCCATGGTTTGTGCCTGACTTTTTATAGAATCAGACTGGTCTGGATTGGAAGGGACCCCAAGGATCATACAGTTCCAACCCCCTGCCACAGGCAGGGCCACCAACCTCCAGGTCTGGATCTACACAAGGTTGCTCTGGGCCCCATCCAACCTGGCCTTGAACAACCCCAGAGATGGAGCACCCACCCCCTCTCTGGGCAGCCTGTTCCAGCCCCTCACCACTCTCTCTGTAAAGAATTTCCCCCTAATATCTCATCTAACCCTTCACCACTTCTGCTTCAATCCACCCTCTTTGTCCTGCCAGTGTCTGCCCTTTGAAAAAGATTCCACTCCTGTTTCTCTGCTCCCTTCGGGTACTGGGAGGTGGCAATAAGGTCACACCGCAGCCTTGTCTTCTCCAGGCTGAACCAGCCCAGCTCTCTCAGCCTCTCTTCGTAGGGAAAGTGCTCCAGCGCTCTAATCATCTTTGTGGCCCTCCTCTGAACCCCCTCCACCAGTTCCACATCTGTCTTGTATTGGGGGCCCCAGATCTGGACGTAGTACTCCAGATGGGGACTTTTGTCCAATATACAGCACACAGAGAACTTTGCTTCCTTATGTCCTTCAACACCTGCCCAGCACTAGGTCCTTTAGCAAGGCTGGTGCTTGCTGGGCTGTTGGGTGGCAGGCAGACAATAGATCAAGAACTCCCATTTTGATGAACACAGAAAGACCTCAGAAGCCCCCAAAACCTGATGTCCAAATCATCAGTGGAGACCCTGCTCACTAGGAACCTGCACCCTACTGGTGCCAGCCCCTCCCAGAGCTCCCCACTACCTTCAACAACTCTCTTTCTCTGAGCAACCTCACTGGCATCTCCCTTCCTCTGCCTGCCAGGGCTGGAACACCAGAAGGATTTCCAGTGCCTGGCCCCTTCACTGAATAGTAGCAGCTACTTGCTACATGTGCCAATGGGTTTTTATGGGTGCTGAGTGTACACACAGAGCTCCAGATGAGATGGTGACACCCCCGCGTATGCTCCCCCAAGGAAAGGCTTCTGCTTTGAACCCCACAGCTCGTGTGGCAGCTAATCTGCACCAGGAAGCAGTGGGATTTCTGGTCCTGGTCATTTTCTTTTACTCTGGGGCTGTTTTGGGGTGGGGCTTTTTTGCTTATGGTAAAAAGATGGTACTCCACCATCGAAGCTGTTAGCCAAATCTGTAGAAACGAGAAAAGCAAATGGGAAAGCACAGCACCAGTGCTTTGCTATCAAAACATGCACCACTGTGCACCATTTCCCTTGACTTGTGTCATGGGCTCTTCAGACCCAGAGAGAAGTTGCACACACATACACACACACACCCCAGAGAAGCTCTGGGGACTCCCAAAAGGCATCCTTTTTACCAGCAATCGCTGCAGCATGACCAAGATGGCCTAACTTTGCAAGCTGAGCTGATCCGATTGCATGTTCAGTGCCTGAAATGCCACAGGCACGCAAGCCCCTCCGCAGTTTGCGAAGCGGTCCGCATGATCACGGCCATAATCGTAATTCCCTCGGTTCCCCTTGGCCCCAGAAATGCTCCTAACGCTGTGAAAAGCTGTTTACAGAAACCACTTCCTTCATTACAAGGCAAGAAATTTGGCAACTGCTTCCCAGCGCACAACAACCCTGCCCCAGAGCGAAGCAGAGATGAAGTCTGCATCCAATTTAAACTGGAAGGGGGCATTAAACAATTAGCACATAATTACCTGATTTGGGCTAGCATCAAGACTCTGGGGAGGACCAAGCCAGTGCCAGGGAATCTTTAGTGACCAAACCCAACAGGGACTTCAGCTGAAGGCATCGCAGACAAAATGCTGCTTTACCCCCTCCCCCCATCCCCAGCATCACGACAGTGGCTGGGCGCTGGGCTGGTGAATCGCTGGGAATGTTCCCCTTTCCCCCGGAGCATTGGGAGACATCTCCCATTGAACAGCCAGTGCTTGAGGTTAAATTTACCCAAGATATGCAGGGGGATAGAACGTTAACCCTGAAAAAAGGCAGGCACTCGTTCTTTTTTATTGCTTTTTAGGAGAGATGGGAGGCTCTGGGGACCTTCCAGCATCTTATTACATTTGAATACCAAAGAGTCCACGAACGCTTCTGTATGGGCTTAATTTTCAGCCAGCAACAAGTGCACTGAGGTGCATGGGAAAATCCATGTGCTTTAAGGTAAGGCTCTAAAGGTCCCAATGTGTGCAACAAGACCCTGTGTCTTGTCTCCTCCTGCTATCACATAACTAGGATAACGTCTCTCATGTGACCAGAGTGAGCTGCTTCGCCTCCTACCTATTGGATCAGCTGTTCAAGCTCACCGCTGTACCATCTCCTCTTCTCCCAACGTGAGCGGGGAGGAGAGGAAGGGGGATATAGTGGTAACAAACCTGCCATGGACTTACTTCTTAGGCTTGCCCGCCGTGTTCTCAGCCACATGGTACCCAGGCTTGCACTTGTAGCGACAGACTGAGCCGACGTCGTGGTTCCCCGCTAAGCACCGCGGGACCAGGAGCTTGGCGTTGGCCACCACGGGAGGTGCGTCACACTCCAGCTTGCAGTAGGCTTCAGGGAGTGACCAGAGACCATCCTCCATGCAGGTCAGCCACTGGTTTGTTCCTGACCCCAGAAGAGAAGCAGTGTGTCAGGGTTACAGCTAACAGAGCCCTGCTGAGGAACACTCAGAACAGCCTGCTGAAGCCCTTGTGTTTAGAGTGGATACTTGATGCCAAGGGAGACATCAAATATGAAGACCACGGACTTGGTCAGGCTGGGACAGAAATTCCTTGAGCACAAATAGAAGCAGGGAAGGGACAAATTCTAGGGGAAGGAGAAAGGACTTTGGTTCTGCAAATCTTCCCAAACCTTCCTTTCAATCTTCTGCTGCCTGGTGGTGTGTCAGGATAGCTTTCAGCAGGCTGGTGGCTTTTGTGCACAACACCGATTTGCCGTATTTCGCTTAGCCCGTATTCATCAACCCTAGGCATACCACGTTTTCTTTATGGGATCTCTGCTCTGCCTACAACTGCTCCTGGACCAGGGACAAGACCATGCCTCCTCTCAGCGCCTGCGTTCCTGGCGGGCCAGCACTACCAAGGGTCACCCCCCGCCTCTGAGCACCGTGTCATGCTTTCCTTGCCTATTCTTAGCATTTATTAGCCTTGAGAGACTGCCTGTAAGGGTGCGAGCTTTTGGGTAAGAACAAGCATCAGGCACGTCCCTGCATTGACAGCTCAGCTGAGTCGGCTAGACCTCTGCGAGTTTACCCACATGGCTCAAGCGCCTTGGCTGAGCACCACCAGCCGCCGTGTCAGCCACTGGAAGTCACCCAGGGCGCTCCACCAAGGGGGACGGATGCCTTCCCATCAAGGGAGCCCATGGCAAGCCTCCCATTGACTTCAGCAAGAACCAAGAGGTGGCTGCGAGTTAAAGATCAGATTAAAGCTCTGCCCTCAGCTGACACGTAAAAGGCAATGGGCACAGGCTTGTGCAGAGTGTGGGCTGTCAAGTCGCTGTTCGCATACTCCCCCTTCAATCAGCTCGTGCTGGGGATCTGCTGGCACCCCCAGCTGTGAAACAAGACCTTAATTCCCTGCTGGTTTTGCTCCTTAGGTTTAACTTGAAAAAAAAGAAAAAAAAGTAAATGATTTTCATACGTTTCGGCTATAAATGTCTCCATAAAATAGGGCACCCATTAAAATGATTTGTTGTATGTGATTGTTCAGAGCAAAGACGCTGGGTGGAAACTCACATAAAGTCCCAATGCTTGAAGCTGTCGAGGCAATTACCCCCGAAATCCCATCCAGCTCAACCCTGTATAGACAGGAACAGTAGCTCTCTTTCTCCGACTTGGCTTAAAAAACATTCCTGCGGCTATTGATGGAGTCGGCAGAATGAAAGCCAGGCCATGGCGTGTCTGGAGGACTGCTGTGTGTCTGGGTGGTAAACATCTCCCAGGCTGCCCTGCCACTGTGGGCATCACTCCTTATGGCTTTACACAGCCCCAGGACTACCAAACCACGCACTTTCCCACAGCCACCAGGCACCAAGATGTCTTTCAGCTCTGTGAAGTTTTCTCTCTCTCTGTCCACACTGGCTGCCCACATGCTTCTTCAGGCTGCCAAACCTCACCAGCTAATCAGGAGAAGGCATCCCTACACCTTGAGGTGGATGGATAAGGGCTGTCAGCTTAGGGACAGGAGTCAGAGGGAATTATTCCCACACTATGGTATCCCACTTAAGGGAGATGGATGCCCACCATTTCAGGAGGTCTCTCAAGAGCCCACCTGTCTGCAGAAAACCAGGACAACTGGGAAATCTGAAGTGGCAATGCTCTGTTTGGGACAGGATGAAAAGGTGGAACAAAACAGGGAGAGTTAAATCCCCGGGCACTTGCGGCTATACCTTGAAGCTTGGCTGGGTGGATACAGGAGAATGAACATCTCTGCAGGTACGTGGTTCCCTTGGGGCAGGAGAATTTGGCGTAGTATACGTGGGACTGGTCAGGGACGCCACAGTCAGCAGGCTCACAGGTCACAGATCTGTCCCATTGCCCCGAGCGGCATGTCAGCACTGCCTCCTGCTGCAGAGAAAGCAAGTCTCCATCAGACCCCTGCAAGTGAGCATGAATCAACTCAGTTTACCACCACAGCAGCAAGGGACTACACAGGTTTCAGGACAAGAGGAGCTTCCCCTGACCTGCCCTTTCTCCCCACACTGGACACCAAGTCACAAAGCCTCTACCTGTTTGTGGTATGATGTTTGGGCTGTGGAAGCTGTGAATGGCCCTTGAAGTAACATGCAAGCCAGTGGCACGAGAGACCTAATAAAGCTTGGTCGGTAACTGCATATCTCCAGGAATGGCCAGCTGCACACACGCTGCCTGAGCACATTATGGGGAAAAAGGAAGTCCCTTCAATACACACGATGATATCGGGAACTACAAGTTCTTCCCAATTCTATGTGCTGCAATTTTCTCCCCTACTGTCCCTGAAATCTTACTTTAGCCGTTGACAGGCAGCTCTCCTGTTGATTGTTTTCCCCTTGGAGCACTGATTCTCTCATGCTCCAGCCCACAGACCCCACTGAGACTATGTACAGGCATGGCCCCTCTTCCACAGCTGGGGACTGCATTGAAGCCCAACTACCAGTGGTCCCACCACTAAACGTGATCAACATGTGACTCCATCAAAGCAGAGTGGTGGATGACAGGGTGCCATGAGACACCCTGTGCTGCGGTAAAAGATGTCCCTACCCACAGCAGTAGGGCTGGATCAGATCTTTTAAAGGTCCCTTCCAACACATTTAACTGTTCAAACCCCAGCCCAGCAGTCCTCAGGTGGGGACAGCAGACCAAAGAAATGTCTTTCAATCGCTCCTATGCCCCTTTACTCACTGAGTACCACTACTCTGCTTGTACAACCAGTTCTGTGACCTTGTCCTCCCAGCCAGTGTGTTTTGATGGAACCTGGACACAGTGGCTCTGCAGGACATCACTGAATTTAAGGTGCAGAGCAAGGTCATGGCATAGCTGAACCAGGCTGAGGGGATGCTCGGGGGAGAGCTGCATGTGTTTCCTCAACGTGCCTCAAAATGTGCAGGGTTGCACAGCCAAGCCAGTAAAACCATTTGAGGGCTCAGGACAGGGCACTTGCAAGCTGCCATCTGCTGTGACAGCCATGTGGTGAAGCTCTGTCCAGAAGTTTCCCATCTCGTTGCCAAATGCGGGGAAACCATCACCCGAGGCAGATTTATTCTGTGCCGTTTCATTTTGGAGGAGAATAGGAACATTTTGTTTTCCCTGGGCATGTCTTGGCCCACAGAGTCATACAGCCATATAATTAATAACCTCCCCGGTGACTGTGCTTTCCAGTGTCCACCTCTCCTTCAACAAACACTGAGGGCCACAGCACGTGAAACCTGCCTGCAAGTAATCGCGAGCACCTGCAGCTCTCCAGGGGCATGAGAGGTCCGTCCTGCTGACACAGCCTGGCTCACCTCCATCTGTCTGGCCCTTATATGAGTTCACAGCTCTTGCTTGAGCTGGTGGGGAACCAGCTCAGCCCTGAAGACTCCTGATCCTCCTTCCTGGAACAGCCTAAGGACAGGACACGCTGTGCCCAACAACCCTGCCGAGGTGACTGCCCAGATCAGAGGCAGCTCAGCTCCCGAGGACACATTGATCTCAGCTCTCCTTGGTCAACAACTAAGGGCCGTGCTGGCTGGCAGCTTTTAGGAGGCATCCCTCAGCCCTCCGGAAAGCAGGACAAGCTCTTTCACAGTGACCTCTGTGCTGTCCTGCTGGTGTGGGCAGTACTATTGCAACGCAACACAAAGGAAGAAAAGCTCCTGTCGCTGTTGGCTGCCTCTAAATATAGTTGCTTTGCAATGACTTCATTTTTTCCTGAGCCACTAACTTCAGCTTTGAAAGAGAAAATGTCCCAGAGATGTTTAACTCTCCCAGCAATGCCCATCTGGAGAACGGAAATGTCTATCTTTCCCTCTGCGGGAGTGCATCACCCTGGCTCAGAACATCCTCTGCAGCAGCAGCTGTTGGCCCCACAGAGCCATGGTCTGCAGGTAGTGCCAGGCTGGGGCAGCTGGGAGACTGGGTTCCTCAGAGCAGGACCACCAGCACAGAGGTCCAGCACCAGAGCCTTCACTGGGCTGAGGTTTGTTGGAAGAGCAGCAAAGAGGTCAGGGTTGGAGGAACAAGGTATCCTGGGGTCACTCCAACCACATTGGTGTGGTTAAACCTTTCTTCACTAGCAGTCAATCCAACTGAGGTCCACTCACCTGTGTGGAGGCCAGGCTCTTCCCGTTGCTGGAGTGGAGAACGAAGCCCTTTTCACAGACGGCGGTGCAGACCATGTGCCTTGGGTCCTCAGAGGTGCAGTTGAGGGCAGCAGCGTGAGCAAGCAGTGTTTTTGTGCAGCTTCCCGATCCTGCACAGGCACCGTGGACACAGCTATAGAAAAGAAGAGGGAAGGGATCAGGAAGTGAGTCCCATGGTTTCTGAAACATGAAGGGTGGCACCTGTGTGGGATGCTCAGCATGTCACCTGTGTCTACAGAGATGCACACCTACCCCTTAGCCCCAGCTTCTTCCAGGCTGGAAGTCTCCCAGTGAAGATGCCAGGATGGTACTTTTTGCCAGCTCTGCCTTGGCCGGTCTTCAGCCCAACCCCAGCACATGTCTTCCTACAGACTTTTGCATCCAAGGAGGCACAGCCCAATAATGCTCCTTCCAAAAATCTGTGCTGTCCAGTGGGGCTACTCCAGCTCCTCTGCCCCAGGGTGCACAGGCTGCACTGCACAGAGCCTGTACACCGCCTGGCACCAAGGCAGGCCATGGGGCTCAGCGGAGGTGCAACAAGGGAGCAAGAAGAGGAAGATGGTGGGGAGAAGTCTGGCAGACAGCATATCCAGTGAGGCCACAACTATCCCACAGCCAAGGTGGGAAAGCTGATCTCAGATGGTCCTACCAAGGCAGTGCTCCTGAACGCACGAGGAGTAAAAGCTATAAACAACAGTCATCATATCGCTTTCCTAGAGATGTCCCTAGCAAGGTCATCTCTACCGCATGACAACTTCTCATTTCCTAGATGCTCAAGTCATATGGGACACCAGAGAACATGTAGCAAAAGACGTCCTGAAGCTGTCTCCTGGGTGCCACAGGGAGTAGAGGTGCACGTGTGATTGCAGCCGCTCACACGTGTATGTACTTGGCTCATGGATCTCTCAGGCAAGCGTGTGGGGACAGACATCGAACAGCAGATGTTGGACAGCAGGAGATCTGCACTTTCTGAAGGCAACAAAGCCCAGGTAGTAGAACTGGGTGATTCTTTCCTATGACTTTCAAACCCACGCCTCCCATTCAGTCAGCCCTAGCACAGGATAAGACAAGGCTTGCAGCAGCAGATAGTTGGGAAGAAAAGACAAGACGACATTTTTAAAGCCTGCCCTGACAGAAGGGTGATGGGTACGTCAAACCCTGTGTTAGACACTAGAACCCACAGAGGACTATCCAACCCCAAGGAAATGTACTGGCCTCGGCGGCAACCAGGAAACCATCCACAAGAGTCTTCCAACTACACACAGTCACCTTTTACCATGATAAAGCAGGGGAAGAGGTGCTCTGACTTCAGTTGATAACTGGGAAGGGAAGTGTACCCAAACCCATACCCTCTGCACCCAGCTCTGCACAGGGCCGCTGATGGCTGTCATGTGCTGTGTTTCATTGGGGAGAGGCAGAGGCAGCCTTTGCCTCTTGCATTTGCTCAGCCTCCCCAGCCAAGGATGCACAGCGAGAAAGCCCGCAAATGACACACGCGTTAAAAAAATAAAAATAAAATGTAAAAAAAAAAAAGAAAATCAGTGCTGACATGGACGTTAAGGGAACGCAATGTGCTGTTGACTCTGGACAAGTCCACTGAGCCAGAGACACGGTGGAAACCTGCAGGCCACATCCCTGAAAGAGCTGGTGGGCACGGGAGGGGACCACAAAGGAGAAGGAGAAGAAAGGGGCTGTTTTTTCAATGCAGACCTGTTTATGAAGTGAGAAATGGTTTCAGGGCAGCTGCTGCAAATTCTTTCACTAGCTTATATTTCCATTTGCTTCCTTTTTAAAGAATTTGTTTTATGAGCACAGCGTTTGTCAGGTCATTAGCTTCTGAGGGCATCTGGTACCAATTGTAGCCCTCTCCCCTCCCCTCCCGCAGTCACCTTCTCCGGGCGGTTGCTTTGCTTCCTGCCTGTGCCCCCATTGCATGCACGCACACACACTTCTGTCTTCCAACTCCACCTCCCTGTGACGGAGCCACTGTCCTGTCCTAAACCTCCTCATGTGCGTGTCTCTGCCCAGGCATGTGCGAAAGGGACTGAACTTCTCTTTTTTTCTAGCCTTGCTCGTGCCTCCCGTCTCCTCCCTCACCAGCCACAGGCACTCAAGAAGCTGCAGCTGGTCCACAGCATCCCTCCTGCCGTGGTGCTCGATGCTGCATCAACACACCACACAGCTAGAAAGTCCTTATCCCTGGGCATCTCCAGGCACATGGAGACGATCCAGCCAAGTTCCAGCCCACATGTTGAGAAGCGGGGCTGGGACGTCAGTGGTGGGTTCACCAATCAGCTGTAGTCTATAGGGCTAGAGTTGTGTAACCACGCCAGGACCCCAAGACCCCTAACTTCATCTGCTCATGAAGTACAGAGGGTGTGCTCATCACAGGGCTGGTGGCACCCTCAGGATACATCCAGCCAGGCAAAGGGCTTGGTTGGAGCAGCTCTGCTGGAGACACAGCACATTGTCTGGGGCAGCCTCAGCAGTTGGGACAGAGCTGTTGTTAATTAACAATTAACGTACTTATCCTTTTCAGTGCTTCTGGGTATGTTTTGGGTTTTCAACCACTTTGGAAACATAGCCAGCAATGCTGGTATAGAATAGATGGAGAGATCAGCAAGTTTCTCACTGGATTATTATATATGCAAAGTGAATATATAGATTAGGAATTGGTAATTATAGCTCAAATTGCCCCAGGGGAGATTTAAGTCAGATATCAGGAAGAATTTCTGTCCTGAAAGGGCTGTCAGACACTGGGACAGGCTGCCCAGGGAGGTGGTGGAGTGACCATACCTGGAGGGACTTAAGAAGCATAAAGATGAATTGCTTGAGGACATGGTCTAGAAGTTGACCAGGAAGGGTTAGGCTGTGGTTGGACTCCATGATCTAAAGGGTCTCTTCCAACTCTATGATTCTAATATCAAAGTCTTTCTCTTTATATACACACACATGCACATTCTTTATGGACATATAAATAAGATTTCATAATTAGCTTTCTTTTTGCCCCCAAAGATGATAAGCTCCTCACCACTGTTTCTGCGACTACCACCACCCTTATCCCACAGACAAATACCAACGAGGGTTTTATTTTGGAAACAATCTGAAACCTATCAACTCCAGTTAGGAGGAGCTGCCCTCATCCTACACATACGCTTTGAAGTCTGGTGCTGCTATTGCAGACCTGAAGAGGGGCTCACGGCTCTGAGGGCCATCTGCTTTGCTCAAATCAGTAAAAATATTTATGTATGTATCCTCTCCACAGGCAAACTGCGCCTTGATCGCTCACTTTATCACTATTGGAATCATCATAACTAGCACCTCTATGCTTTGGGCTAGAACACGTTAGCCTGATGCTCTACAAGTGCAGAACAACAACAAAAAAAAAGAATAATTTAAAGAAAAAGCCATGTAGGCTGGCCCCATCCTGATCCACATGCCTTACCAGGGTTCGGGTAACACAATGGAATAAATCACTGCTCCCAGCCGCTGGAACACCCTAACGAAGGCTGGACGAGGAAATGGTGGAGCCAGCCCAGTTCTGATCTCAGCATGAAGGAGCTTTTTCTCCTTTTGATGATAAATGAAATTCCTGTATCGCAGCTGCAAACTCCTGACATTTGGCCATTCCTGATTCAGGCCATACAAGATGTAAGACAAGCCAATTTTTTTCTTTTAATATTTTTTTTCCCCCTGTGTGAAACATCAAAAAAAAACCCTCCAATTTTATCTCAGAATCTTTTGAAGCTCCAAACTAATGATTTGTCAACAATGTTTTTACAAAATACCAAGGTTTCTCCTCCTAACTTGTTCCACGTCTACACCAGCTCACATGATTTTTCTGGGCTCACCAAAGTCACATAACTTACACATCAAAGAAAGTTTCAGATCTGGTAATTTGTGAAATTCTGCCTAGCGATGATCCTAACTGCTCAGGAACGATAAGAGCTTTGTTCTGAAATGGGAATGATTCTGCAAACTGGATTCTGCAAGCTTTTCCTTTGTGGTCCCTTCACCTCTTCGGAATAAAAGCAGGAGGCAGCGTGATGGAGAGCTCTGAGGCAGAGGTGACAATGCTGGTTAGGGAGACATTGTTTTTTGTCACAACAAAACCCCCAAAAAGTGGAAATTTTGCATTTTACAGTGATTATTTCACAGAACCCAGAAAATCCTGATGGATTTACCCAAATCAAGCTAAGCCAAGCCAAATACAGTGCAGCTGCCTAAAGCATAATAAATTACCCGTTACACTGCTGTAGTATCTACCCAAGCTCTCAGCCCAGGGATTGCCGCTAAAATGGCCCTTATCATCAAGCTCCAACTCCAACAGGAGAAAATTGTTATAAGGAGTTCATCACATGGGGCAAATTTTTGGGAAAAGGGGGTTATGGGAGATGTTGATGGAAAGGTAAGCGCTCCAGCCAAATCTCCTGAAGTTAAAAGTCACTACATGTACTCTGGTGAAGCCTGGATTGTAGTACCAAACATCAGTGAGATAAAAGATGTTTACCCTGATGTGGTCTAGCAGAAGAGAATAACTAGGAAATGAGAAAAGGTGTTTTGGAAACAGTTGGGAATTTCTCCCTTCAGGCATGTTTCTCGTGGAGGGGAAAAGTCTTGCTTTTCCAGTAAATCTGATGGCAACCATCCTTGTGGGAGCAGGCTACGTGTACAGACCCAACGGTGTCGATGCCTCTTGATTATGATCTTCATTGAGTTTGCCACCTCAAGAAGAGATGTTTGTTTCTGTACATGACTCCCAAAGAAACTTGGCCAAGAAAAAAAATAACATCCCTCTGAGTCATCCACTGCCATCTACCTCACAGAGAGAGAAAAGGCATCAGCAGTAAGATATCAAGAGGCCTGTTGGCCCCTCCATAGCCATAGAGGCAAAGGAAGAAAAGGAAGCAAGAGTAGATCAATCTTAGTATGCTTCCAGACAGCTTGTTTCCACAGGCTTTTTTTGCATGCTACACAACAACAGATTTACAGAAGCACAGAAAGCAAGGCTGAAGGGGATATCAACTGTCCTGTCTCAGCTTCCCAACCTGAGGCAGAACACACTGTGCCTTCATCACTCCTAAGAGGAGCTGGCCTGACTCCTTGCTGGAGGCAGATAGCCCACCATGAGAGCAGCAGGCAGGTAGGATTTAACTGCCAGTATTCCTCAAGGGTGCATATTCAGTTATCCCAAAGCCCACCTTTATCCACGTCCAATACCCCTGGCAACATGCTGCACCTCATTTCTCCTCTCTTGTCCAGAGGAATTAACTTCTGATCCACATCCACCACCAAGAAGGTTGCAGAAATAGAGGAAGGATTTCAAAAGGGACCTGCAAGCAGAAGCCACAGCTAGTCTGCAAGACCTATGCTGTGAGATTTGAGGAGGAAAAAATATCATGACTGAGTATCTCATCACCCTGTGCAGATGCATACGCACAGAAAAGTCTGCTGGAAGGAGGCATATAGACTTTTCTGACAAGGATGGAGCGAAAGCAACAACTTTCATCTTGAAATCAGGGGCAACTTCTCAGCAGAGAAGGTTACTGGGTATAAGAATAGCTCAGCAAGGGTGGTGGTGGACTCATCGCGTCCTGCGGCCTGTAACGCGAGATAAGAGAGCCTTCTGAAGGACATGTTTAATCCTAATTCCATGGAAAATGCTAGTGCTGCATGTGACATTAGGGAGGGCAGGGCAGAGCAGGGCAGGCTGACTGCAGCGGTACACCAAGGGCTCTGCAGGAAAACCTCAGGACTTCCAGCACTTGCTCTCTTCTTCACTGGACACAGGAAGGACAAGAGGCTTTGTGTGAGCCACATAATGTCCATACTTGTAAGAGAATAAAGAATCAAGGTCAAACTTCAGAGTTTCACCCAGAGCTGTGCCAGGGTCAGGCAGGAAATCTGCCTTGCACTTCACACTGCTGCTCTGTGCTGTAACTAACCTTCTCTCTGTCCATGCTTGGACCAGGTTTATCAGACTGGGTGGCTCTGTCCATGAGGTGACACCAAACACCCTGCTTCTGAACTGCTATATTTGACTCAAGGTCAAACTGATGAGAAATCATTGTGTTGGGAGATGTTTTCTTCTAGGTGAGACTGGCTAATCTCAGGGAAAGGCAGAAGATGCCTTAGAAAAAACCACAAAACATTAAATCTGAGAAGCTGACTGGGCTGCAGAGAGTAAGTGGGATGGGGCAGCTCAGGAAAATTGTGTCAGCACCTCCCAGGGTTTCCCATGTCACCTTCCAGTTAGACAGCAAAGCCACCAGTTGAAGCATATGATCAATTCCCACAGTAGACCCTTCTCCTTCAGAACCCATCAGCCAGTCAGGGACCCACAAGAGAATTGCCAAGGGTCAACAGGCTTTGCTTCCGGAGGAGAGGCTTCCTGAGAGGTCTTAAGGACTGACACAAAGGCTGAGGTGAGCCCAGACCCAAAGCCTAGTTCTTGAGAGCATTCTTCCTCCAGGCAAAGGAGAGAGGATGTGCACAGCCCAGTAGAGACAGGGCCTGCTCTGATGGGCCTCATCCTGCACCCAGGAGGTTATGTTTGCCTAAGAGAGGCAGGGAACAGATCTCTGCTCAGTATGTGCATGTCATCATGGTAGGCAACTCACAACGCTGGCTGTGCACATGAGCAGAGCCTGAGCAGACACTAGCTGGGAGGACAGAGGGATGTCTTAACCTAAGTGTGTCTCAGCCCATGAGGGGTGACCTTAGGACCCAAACATAACAATCCATATGCTTTGTCCATGGCACCAGCAGGAAGGATAGGCAACACCAGCATCCTCTACCCAGGGTGCCCACAAATTTTCACACCAGCGCAGACCCAGCTCATAACTTGACCCTGCATAACCTTAGCACCTGGAAGGAGGAAAAGAAGCAAACCAAATAAAACCTCCTTGGAAATGTTTTTCTTTGTACATCAAGTTTTAGAATCAAAAAGATGTAAACAATGCCCCCCCCCCCTCCGGTTTTCTCACCCTGGCATCTACTTTCCTTATAAAAAGGAATCTAAACCAGACTGCGCTGGGCGCATTAGACCCACATTTGGGAGAGCAGGGGAGGGCAGCCACACAGGAAATAAGAATGCAACACTGATTACATTGCGTAGCACCTTCCCTGTGAACTTGCCAAAGTATTTCCTAGCACGTGCTGGGAGAAAATAAAAGCAAACTAAAAATAAACCCAGGCTAAAAGTAGCCCAGGGTCAGTATATAGCCTGGAAAAACCAGGAGGGACTGAGGCTCAGCTTTCTAATACAGAGGGAAGAATTAAAGCCAGAGAATTTTGAGTTTCCTGGGTGGAAACCCACTAAAAATCCCATTTCTTCTTGACCACATAAGGTTGTGATGGGGTACAGAGAGCAAAGCTCAGCCCCGAGCTGCTTGCAGAGATGATAGGAGTTCCCAGTGCTGGTAGCAGGGTTGCATGCTGCTTTGGTCTGCAAATGCTCTTCCAACCTCAGAAGGAGGAAGCAACCCTCTTCAACCCCCCCCCCCCCCCAAAAAAAAAGAGAAAAGTTAAAAAATGTACTTTCCTAGCATCAACCACCTGCTACATCGTGACCTGGAGCTGGCTGCACTTCATCAGCCAAAACACGATCACTTTGTTTTCCCCAGCCTGCAAAGCACTTTTGAGTTCCTTCAAGATGAAAGATGGTACAGAAATACCAAGCCATCGTATACTCGGTCTAGAAACACTCATTGCCAAAATAACAAAGTCAGGAAACCTCATTTCTCTGTTGCTTTTGTTACTGTCCCTCTCCCGGGTTATTTTAGGAAAGCGCTCATGTGCTGTGTGGATGAGGCCGGGTGCGTGCGAATGGTCGATTCAGTTCTGCACAGGAATAACACAGATCTGTGATCTTTTACAGACGGATGCCTGTAGACCTCTTAAGATTTTATATTCCTGGAATTCTATAGGGGATTTTTTTCCCCCCAGCCTCCACCTGCCTAATATGAAATGGATTATTAACCCTTAAAAATAAAATTACTGCTGTCTTAGAGATGAAATAGGGGTTTTTAAATGAAATAGGGTTTTTAAAGTATAATAAAGGTGGAGTGCTTGGATGTTTCCTGACTTAAGAGGCAGATCCCTTGCTGCTAGAGAGGCTAGTGGAGGCTGTAAGCCTAAACACCCTGCCCCCCCCCCCCCCCCCCCCGGCACTAAATATTCATGCCTTTCATCCAGGAAAGCAATACTATAAATAGTATCTCCTAATCTGAAAACTCAGGGGGGGAAGAGGGGATCAGATTTACTCTGTTTGGTACGGGCACATGTGTAACTCCAATTCAGCATGCCGCGGCCAAGCCAAGGCCAGGGAGATGCAGGATGGTGGCAAGAGGAGGAAGAGATGTGAAGATCATGCCTCAACCATGCAAAGGGGCCAGCTCGCAGCTCTGCAAGCTCTGGCAGTACAAGAGCTGGCTTGTGTTTCCACTCTAATGAGACTTTTAAGAGGAAAACCATTTACCTTCCCTCACGATTTGTCCCTGCGTGAGCATCTCCCCATACGCAGGTGATACTCTGCTGCATCTGGTGAGCCTGCTCCTCCTCTGATGGGGAAGCTCTCAAGAAAGGAGAGCGCAAAATTGGTTTAAAAAAGATGAAAAAGTGTAATCGAAAAACCACATCAGTTGGCTGGGGGCTTAGAAGCATATGTGTACATAGCTGTAAAGGGCTACCAGGAGGAAGTGGACTGCATTTCAGATGGACACTGATCCTTTAATGTAAGGCTGAGAATACTGTTTATATGCTGACTGACGAAGATTTATGTTTCTGTATAAATCACATGCACTTAAAAAAAAAGATGGGGTGCAAAAAGCAACTCCAGGACATTCACAGCTTCCAGAGCTCTACATAAATCAATTGTACCACGATCCCACAAGCTTTTAGGCAAACACACGCGCACTCACTCATTCATTATCGGGAATGTTTGCCCATCCAGAGCCATCAACAGAAGAAAAATGACAGTAGCAGAGATGGGATGACTGTAGCTAAAGCCCTTCAACTCTTAATGTTCCCTCAGCTCCAGCAAAGCTTGGACCCAAAAGAAGAGATCAGTATTCCCAGTGGTGTGGTTTGAGTTACTGGCTGAAGCAGAGCCCTTGGATCGGCACGCTCATAACTTCAGGGAGCTGAAAGCAGAGCCAGGCTTGGCAGGTCTGGCTGTCGTCAGTCCCGCCACCATTCTAGGACAGTGCTGAGCACCATCCTTCCACTCCTCCTCGGGCATTCGCCTCTGCTCAGCATGGGGAGAAAGAGCTCTGCCTTGTTTATTTAGTCTGCCTTGGACCACAGTCCTTCCCTGTCCCAGCACAACCCACTCAGAGCACGGTGCCCATCCCTCAGACACCACCTCTTGTTTGCTGCTTTATGAAAACAGATGGATGCCTGCAAGTGCAGGACAACAATAAATCATAGTGCCGCCACTTCTGGTATCGTTATCACGACGGGAGCAGAGTGAGCCTGGAGTGAAAGGGGAGCCAGCACAGGGAGGAGGAAGAGGACAGCTTCATCCCCACCTCCCACAGTGTGGGGAAGGCTGGGATGGAGTCAGACAGAAGATCCATATATTTCTAAGTTTCAGGCTCAGCAGCAACCCTCAGCGATAAGTCCTAAGCAGAGTGAGCTAGGTTTTCTCACCAGGGAACGATGCTTCAATGCAGATTGGTGCAGATGCACAGGCCACACACAAAATCTGTTTTCCTACCTTCCCCCGCCTGCAGCAAGATAAGCAAATCAAGTTACACCGGATTTTCTGACAGTACCTCAAAAGCCACCTGAGAATAGTCATGAAGCAACTCAGCAAGTAGATAAAAACTCCAGACCTGAAGCACAGAGCCCCCAAGAAGGGCTTTGGGTGCTCATGGAGAAGTGCCCAAAGAAGACCATACCTGTAGCGCTGGTGGCCATGTCCCTCCTCATGTTGTAGGAGGCAGGTGGTGGGGTCAGAGCCAGGCTGACTTGGTGTCCGCAAGGCCACGGCTGAGATACCCACGAGTGGGGAGGAGAAGTTCAACAGCACTGAAGCGGCCCAGCGAGACGGCTTCTCTTGGCTGTGGGTCACATTGATGACAAGTGGGTTGTGCTGGCATGACAGCTCATACATCCCTGTGAGACGGGACAGAGAAAGAAACCACTAGCTCAGCTCCAGGGATATTTTTCTCAGCTTTTTGATTTACCTCTTCTGCTCCCCAACACATTCCAAAAGGCTATCGTGGGAAGCTGAAGATGCAGCAAGGGGAGGACAGGGGACACCAGCACCCAACTCAGGAAGGGTCACAAGGACCATGGGGCCTCCTGGTATACCTGCCAGGATGGCATGGACTGCTGCCACAGACCGTAGGTGCTCACCCAAAGAGTGGTTCAGCCCATCTACATCGGTCAGCTGGACGGTCACTTGCTGCTTGAGCTGGTTGCTTGGGACGGTGCCATCAGAGGCCAGGAAGACAAGGAGGGAGGTGGGCACCACGGGTCTCTCAAAGCACACCTGGGCAGGAGGACAAGTAAGATCCTGAGGGCAGGCATACTAAACACAGCCTCTCAAAGTCCGTATGTGCAAGGGTTGGGGAAGAGGGAGCAGGAACAGGCTGGCAGGGAGAGGGCGTGAAGGGAGGTGGTCAGAGTGTGCAGATGTGCAGGGCAGCAAAGGGGTGGGAAGAGAGAGCGGTGGGAAGAAAGGGTGCAGGAACACAGCCCTTCCCCTCCTAATCCCCCTCCTCCCTTTCACGATTCAGGCCTGGAGGTTGGTGGCCCTGCCTGTGGCAGGGGGGTGGAATTTTGTGATCTTCAGGGGTCCCTTCCAACCCAGACCATTCTATGATTCTAAGACCTGCATAACTCCTGCTCTGCTCCCCCTTCATCACGCAGCTCCAACCTCCACAGTGCGGGTCAGGCGAACAAGGCACCCAGAGAGCACAACTACCAGCCCTAACAATGAATATTTCCATTAAAAACCAAAACAGAGACCAGCCCCGGCACCCAGCGTCACTGCAAACTGTCTGTCAGCCAACATGCAGACAGATTTGTGGGAAGAAGTCCTGCCTGCTAGGACAGCCGACAGCTCCCCACTTGTCTACAGCCCCGAAGGCTATAGGAGGCGGATGGGAAATTCACTGCTGGGCAGATGTGCTTCAGAAGTAAGAGGATAGAAATGTTTTTCTCCCCCACCCTGGTGCCCCCCCACCCAGTGCCCAGATGTGTTTTGATCAAGACCCACCCTTTGGAGTGGTTTTGTTGAATGCTGGCGCAGAGGGAGCCCCGAAGTGTGAGGAAAAAGGTGTATTTTGGAGGAGGACAAGCCCTGGCGGGCAAGGCACAGCCCACGGAGCAGACCAGAGGAGCACAGGGGACAACCACCCCATTTGTGATGGCAGCCCATCCTTGGGGTGGTTCATGCCATGCCAGACATTGCTCACTCATGGGAGCAGGAGGAAACCTTGGGCTTCAGGCCAGGGCTCCCACTCTGCCAGGTGGCAAACACCCTAAAAGTGAGTCCCCAGCACTGCCTACACAGTCCCTGGGCCAAGGATGCCCTTCACAAAGGGCTGTCCCTGCTGTGAGGTGCAGACCAGGAGGCTGAAGCTGCTCTCTCTTCCCCCACCTCCCCTCTCCTTTCTTTTTGTTTGGTATATCTCTGATATACCACAGAAGCTGGTGGGAGAAGGAAAGGGGGGGGAAGGAAAAGCAAGAAGAGAGGAAAGACAAAGGAGAGCCAGCAGTGCTCACAGCCAGCTCCAAGGAGCCCCCCAGGACAAAGCTGGGGATGGGAAGCCCCAAAGGACCAGCTGATTCTAACCCAGTCCTGCTACTCACTCCTCCAAGCATGCTTCCTCAGGGGAGGAGGGGTGGTTGGAGAAGTGAAGTGAGGCTTTCCCCTCACTATACAGCTTAACGCAGAGGGATCGTGTCTTTCCCTTCCTACTTAGGGGTGAAGGACACTGGCACCACACTACACCAACAGCAGCTGACTTAACTAATATGCCAGTTGTTCGGTTTGGGTTTTTTTTTTTTTCTTTCTTCCTTTTTTTTTTTCCTATATGGATTGTGTACTGGCCACAGCAGGTTGTCATCTCATTCTTTCTCCCTTCTCCTTCCCCGTTTCTGCTTAATTTCCTGCACATTACACATGCTGACTTGCTTACAAGCTATTCTGATTTCTCTCTTCATTGGATGCACTAGAAACTGAGCAAAAAAACCCCAAAAAAACCCATGTCCAGAGCTTTGGAACTCTCAACAATTCCTATCTGCAAGGTGCATGATAGATGCTTCCACAGGTGACAGCCATGTTCCTCTTGTGCCCTACAGAATAGCCCAGCCTTTTGCTTACTCATCAGTGCCAACTGTCAATGAACGTTGTAGGAGGCAATTCCTACACAACCTGACGAGTTCTGAGGTGCTGCTCTAACCTGGGTGACACAGGTACGACAGCTTTCAAACTGCCATGGGAGCTGGTGGCCACACAACACCGTGTGCACGTGGGTACGCATGTGCACAAACAGCGACGTTCCTGCCCGGGCAGGCGGGTCTGCTAGGAACATTGTCAACAAGAAACTGTCTTTCCTAACCCAATGTGTTACCAATCAGGCAAACTCTATTTAAAAAAAAAGGGGGGAAAAAAGGCATATTTATTACTAGGCCATAAATAATTTTATGGGCGGAAAATAATAGCACTCCTGAAGAGAGCATGGAGAAGCAGTAATGAAAGTCTTTAATATAAACATCCATAGAGGAAGAGAACTGACCACAAGCTCCAATAAAACTGGAACACGCTTTAACCCCTGGTGAGAAGTGGAAAGCAAGCTTTCATCTAGGTAGGGCAGAGGGGGAGGGTGCCACTGTCTTGCTAGTGAAGGAAGAAAGGAGGCACGTTTGTCATGGCCAGAGCCTGATGCCAGAAAGTAGGTTGTGAGCACACAGGCAAAGACAAAATGTGGGGGAAGCTGTTAAAGGAAGTTCTTCAGAGGGACAAAGGACCTCCGAGGCAATTGCAACGCTTATTGACTGGGGTTTGATGAGTCACCAAGTTGTCTGAGTGCCTTGGGAAGAGGTCCTTTCTAGACAACTTCAAGCACAGCAGTGCGAGATGCTGCTTGAACTGCAGAGGAAGTGACACGCTACAGTCCAGCTTTCCAGCAACACCAGGCAACAACTGCAAAACCTCTAAACCATGGCTACAATCAGAAAGTCAATGCTGTAAAAAAATCACTTTGGCCTAACCCTCAAGTTCTCCTCTGCCCTGCTCCTCTGCCTGCTGGAATAGAGAGGTTTGACCCTCCAGCTGCCCTCCCAGAGGCAGCCCCCAAGCTCCCGTTGGGCTCCAGCACCAGCAACTTGGTCACAGAAGTGTCTCCTTCAGACTGGAGTCATAAGGGGGCAGGAGGACCTGCATGGCACAGCTGATTGCTGTGGTATTACGGTGCTTAGCAGCAACCTGGAGTGCTCAGGACCTCTCAGGGTGGCAGCGTGTATACAGCTACACTCTTGTTGGTCTTCACAGCCATGGGGAGCAAAAGTAACTAGGACTCAAATGCAGGGAATTGTCAGGAACAAGATGTTTCTCAGCCTCAACATGTTTCTGTGGACTTCTGGTTTCAGGCACAGCCCTTTCTCCTGGCAACCTGCCCCAGGGTGGGTTTGTCATTCACAGGAGAAATGGGGCAACTATGTAAGACCCAGCCACAGGCATGCAGGGTTGACAAAGAGTTCAGTAGGATATGAAGTCCTGTCTGAGCAGTTTTTAAGACTGCTGTAGCTTCTACAGGACAGAGAAGGATAGACATTTTGGCGCTGGGGCAAAGACAAGGAAATCCTTCCATGCCTAGCAACACATCCTCACTTACCTTGAGCCAAACTCCCTCATTGCTCAAGGGTGTCCTCTCTTCATCCAGATTCTGAGCATTGCCTTGTCTGGGAGCACAGGGGAACCAAGCGGCCAGGGAAAGATCCTTTGGCACATGGTGAAGGTGGGATTTACATACCTGAAAGGTATAATTTGTTTATTTATAGGAAGGAAGGGAGGGAGGGCACCCATGAAACCTCAAGGAAGACTCAACATCTTGAGAAGGATTGTAGCATGAAGGCAATGTGGGTTCCTAGGTGAGAGTGACATCTTACCACCCACCCATATGTACAGGAGGCCATTGCCCTTTTGAGATGCTGCAAATACACTGCTGGAATTGCCTCATGGTGTCTGTGGGGCTGAGTAAGAAAAAATAATGAGTCAAGCTGTGAGATAATAGGGAAGACCACAGCCTCTGGGTTTTGACTGAGCTAGTGAGATCCAAGATGTAATTTATTTGCCAGAACTCCAGCCTTCTGTGCTGTTTGATGCCCTATGGTGTCCTCATAGGCCTGGCAGACCTGTGTGTCCTCTTCTAGAGGAGCAGATACCCAAGCCCAAGACATCCCACTAGACATATGTACATGTAGGCAATTTAATCATGCTGTGCATCTCAAGACCTTACATGAGGTCAAGAGAAACACAGAAATAAAGGGCTAAATAGGACCTCTCTACCTGTCTCCTCCCTTTCTTCAGCTTGCTCAGAAAGAACACACACCCCTCACTTTAACACCAGTCAGGCAAATCCTTGTCCTAGCCCTCCAGGCCCTACTCCAAAGTGCGTAAGAAAGATGGGAATTCTCCCATTGATTTTTTTTTTTGTTGGCTTCAGATCAGAGGGTTTGAGAGCAGTGCATGTGCTGACATGTGTGATTTTATCTTTTCAGCTCCTGACCTGATAAGGGATTAAGACTTAAGGGTTTGGTTTTTGGTTGTTTCTTTTTTTTTAAAACTGATGTAGTAGTACTACTCTACTTGCTCATGGTTGTGGATTAAGCAAGCTGCATGGTCAGGGAGGTGCTCCCTGCCTTGATGAGACACTTCCAGAGCTGCTCTGAAGATTTTGGTTGTGCTTCAGTACACTCTTGCAGCAGTGACTTCCCCAGCTGTACTGCATGGGTTTTGCTGGAAACGTCTTTTTTTTTTTTGGCCATGCGTTCACTCACCTTCACAACAGGTTCTCCAGTGACCAAGGAAACAGGGCATGACTGTGCATCCTGGTGGGAAGTGTAGGCTTTTGCTGCCCACAGATCCACATAGCCATCCGGTGTGTAAGGACCACAGTCCACGACACTGCTGGTCTTCTCAAACGGCTCACACACCCCATCCCCATCATGCACGTAGCACAGGCTCGGTTCCCCTGCAATGAGACCGGGGATGACCTGTTTGCAAACAGGTATACACAACTCCTCCTCTCCCAGGAGGTGTGCTGGCCATTTCACCCTATGATTTCTCATCACAAGGGCTTGACGAGCTCCACGGATCACTCCAGCTGCAGATCCATGTTTTGTTGCAATGAGGTTCATCACCCCCTGCATTGAGGGGCAGCATGAAAAATATACAGTTTTGACTCCTGCCTGGCAAGGATGTCTCAATCCATTTGACTCACCAACACAGTGGAAGCCTTTCTCCTTTTTACACTTCCTGGAACAACCATCTCCATCCAGCAAGTCCCCGTCATCACATTCCTCCTCCAGGCTCCTAAGAGAAAAACAGCCAGATGTGTGAACACCACCCTTGACTCAACACTTCTGCACAGTAATGATTGAGGACTCTGTATCTCAAGTCCACTTCCACAGAAACAGAGATAAGAGGAAAAACCAAGTGTGGAATAAGGTAGAGAGAAGAAAACCTCATGTCTCGCCAGGGGATAAAAGGAGGTTAAGAACACAGCATATGGAGAAGGCATGATTCTACTGTGACTTTCTTATAAAACCTCAGGCACAAACTATGGGAGAAAAATGGAGCTAGATAAAATGTAGGCAGTAGAGAACCAAACACTGGGAAGGCTTGCTGCTGGAGAAAGCAAGTGTGGAAAAAGAACAGAAGCTTCTGAGGTGGGCCAGTGTGTCCGTGGGGGAAGGAGAGGCAGAAGGGTTCAGCCTAGAGAAGAGAAGGCTGCAGGAGGACCTCATTGCAGCCTTCCAGTCCCTGAAGGGCACAAACAGGCGAGGAATCAGCTTTTTAAAAGGGTAGATACTGGAAGGACAAGGGGAGAGGATTGAAGCTAAAGGAGGGAAGGGTTAGATGAAATATTTGGTGGGGGGGGGGAGGGGGGATTTCATTACAGAGAGAGTGGTGAGGGGCTGGAACAGGCTGCCCAGAGAGGGGGTGTGTGCCCCATCCCTGGGGGTGTTCAAGACCAGGTTGGATGGGACCCTGAGCAACCTCCAGGCCTGGAGGTTGGTGGCCCTGTGTGTGACAGGGGTGTTGGAACTCTGTGATCCTTGGGGTCCCTTCCAACCCAGACCAGTCTATGATCCTATGATAAGGGAGAGAAGACTAGCCCAAGAAAACAAGAATCAACCCCCAGCTGATGGCATCTCACAAAGAAAAAAAGCCCACACAGTTTCCTTCAGAAGGTTCTGTCCCCATACTGCAGATCTGATGGGAGAAGCTGGCAAACTCTGTGGGATTGCACTTGTTGCAGAACCTGCTCCTGCAGGGCCATCACCACGTGCCCTGTGCAAAAGGTTATATTGACCTGCCTGACTCCACTACAGTTTGCTGAGATGGGCCAGAATCCAAGCACTGTGATTGGGCAGGGAGGATGTTCAGGTTGGACTCCTCTTCAGACCCTGCTTCTCAAAAAGACTGTCCCCTGTGTATGTGGCATTTTACAAAACAGAAGCTCTATAGTCTGGTCTGCTGGAGGAATTCAGTGCAGCATCTCCCATCAAGCACCCACAGGTGAAGGACAAACTCAGTGCTTCCCTTTGGGGCAGGATGACCCAATACCTCAAAGAACCTCGGCTGAGAGCTTGGGTGTTGGGTGTCTTGACTTACGTGGTCACCTTCCCATCCCCGCAGTAGGGTGCTCCATGGACATGGACAAGCGGTGGGGAGGCTTCTCCTGAGGTTGTCCCAGAGACTGCCTGCACCTGGTAGTGGTACACCTGCCCAGGTGTGACTTCCCTGCAGGAACAGAGAGGACATGAACAAAGAGCAGAAGGGAACAACCCATACATCTGCAACAGATTTGCTCACCATAGCTCTAGAAATCACGCTCGTGCCCAGCAAGTATCATGCTTTGACATACATCTTCATACTCTGAGCTGCCAGAGGCAGAGACTGTGGGATGAGGGTCTCTGCCAGGTCATGCAGAGGAGTCCTGCTTCTTATTTCCCTAGGGTCTGAGCTGGGGAGAGGAGGCATTAACCCAAACTATCATTTTACTGGTCATGTTGATGGGGAAGACGTTTCTGGGTTTAATGAACTCCTTCTAGCTAGCCTGGACTCCTGGGCAAGGCTCATGCTAGAATGATGGGTCTGCAACAAGATTCCTCAATGCTGAGTAGGGAATCCAGTCATGGCATTGAACCTGACAACTTCCAGGAAGGAGGGGGAACCAAAACGCAAACAAAACCATACAGGCTTTCAAAGCCAGGGCTTGAGAAGGAAACAATTGGAACTGCCCCAGCCACCCACTCAGCCTGTGACAGAGCAGCCCCATCACTCACGTGTCAACAAACTGGCAGTGTGCCTGTGCTGGGGTGGTGGGGGATCCGTTTGCAAATGGGGGGTCACGGAGGACTCTATACTGGATCAGCTTGCAGGAGGAGCAGAGTGAGCTGTGGGGCATGGAGGTCAGCAGGGCTGTGTCTATCTCCATCCTCTCATCAAAGGTGTAGATTTTGACTCCGGACACCTTTTTAGGGATGTTGAGCTTCACAGTAAAGGGGACATCACAAAAGGTGTCCAGGGGTCCCAGATGGATGGACTCCCCCTGCTCTGTCAGGACTTCAATGTCAGACAGTGCCTTGGGAGAGCCTGTGGAGAGGTATGTGGTCCATAGGGTGAGGGACTCGGGATAGACGGGGTGCAGGAAGCGCAGCTCCAGGATGCAGCCATCAGGCTGGGGGCACGGCACAGTCATGTTCATGTGGTACAGGTGGAGCTCTGGACTCCAGGCCTGCAGGCTGGGCTCGCAGGGCTGATCCACATCTGGGGGCCCTGGGCAAGAAGGACAAGGAAAAGGATGATGAGAACAGAGGACAGCTGTCCCTGCAGGGGACCCAGAGTGGTGATCCTCTCTGCAGTACCCCCTAAGTGCTTACGCACCTCGCTGCTATAGCTGCACACCCCCACAGCTTTGCATCCACTACAGGCATATGTCAGAGCTGGTGGCATCTGCCCTAACATCCTAGGAAGCAACAGGCACCACTAGTCCCCCAGCTCCTTGGAGTCGTTCCAAAGAATGTTTATCAAACGGTGATAGGCGCTTTATATATATAAATATATATATATATATATGTGCTCCTTGGAGCACATGCAAGCACAAGCCTTGGCAGATCTGGTGTCTCGCAGCCAGCTACAACAGGGACAACAGTATCCATATGGCTGCTGGTTGCAGTGCCAAGCTCCAGTCTCAGCCTGGACATAGCTCTGGGACACAAAGCTTGCTCTGTAGTCTCACAGGCATTGAAGACTTTCCAAGGTCACCTGAGTGCTGAGTCCTTTGGGCTCCGTGAACTCAGACATAGGCTAAGCAGAGCAGAGACTAAAACTTCTCACAGGTAAGTGCTGGACCAAGCCATAGGCAGGAAGGGACCAGGTCCAAAGCAAGTCAGGGAAGCAGCTCTGGAAGGTTGTTCCTCTACCAGGACCCCCAGGACGATGCCTAGTCCAACCTCAGAACCCAGACCTGCCTCGCCTGGTGGGGGTTTAGCACTCAGCAAGAGGAGTGTAGCACCAAGCTTTCTGTCTCAGAAAGCATCACTGGCATCTACCACCACATAGCAGAAATACACTTCTCTCTAACCATTGCAAGTGTTTGAATGGGTGCTGAGCCCTAAGAAAGTCAACATCCACTTCAATATTCATCTTCTGAAAGCCATAAAACCTGTCTCACTTTCATCAGAGCAAACATGGGCTTGCAATGACTGCAGGTCATGCTCAGGAGGAAACAACAGCCAGTGATTCCAGGGGCGGTTTTAACTTGCCAGTGGATCAGGCAGGCAGGGGAAACAGGAGCCACCAGCAGCAAGCAAGCTGAGCTTGGATTTGTTAGGTACCACCAAGTAAGTGCAAATTTGATAATTTCTTTTAGGTTGACTTCCCTCCCCGCAACCTGCAACACTAGCAAGAGGTACTGAAAGAGTTTTCAGGTGGAATCTCTGCCACATCCCAGTGCTCTTGTTCTCAAAGCATGGGCTTCATCCCAATGGTGTAACAGTGTCCCAGCTGCACTCTCTCAGCAGTCACCCTGGCACATTTTCAGTTGACTTCAGTAGGAGATGTGCAGATGCACAGAGCCAACAGGTCCTCTGGCTCTGCGTGGTTCAACATCAGCGTGTGCACTGCACAGAGCCCACAGGAATATTTCACCTGGTCTCCTGCATCCTCTGTTTTGCCCTTGAAGAATTTGGGCCAGTATGAAAAACCCAACAGCATGACCCTGAAAGCCACAGGGTGGGTCTCTCAGCTAACATCTAGGTCTCAGCAGAAGAGAGACTGTACACCCTGTAGTTCACCTAGCCAGAGAGGAATTGCGCCCAACCCAGATGGCCCAGAGCTTGGTACAGACTCAGCAGGACTGATCATGGAGCTCCTCTTGCTCCCTTTGGGCAAGGCTGTGTCAAAGCCTGTGAAGGCCCATGAGGTTTTGGATGAGATCCCAAGACTATATCACAATATTATTTCAATTAAATGCCCCTCCCTCTGACCAATATCTCTTATTAACAGGGTCTCAGCTTGTCTGCCCAGCTAGCAGTTTCCAGTTATCTCCTGGATGCCTAGAAGTCTTTCCTGGATGAGCCACTGAGTTGCCTGTTCCCTCCCCAAAAGGAGGCAACTCTTCTTTTTCTCTTCCCAACAAGACCTCATCTCTGTCAGGGAGATTCACAGCCAGGGAAAGAGAGGAGTCAGTTACCTTCTGCTTCTTCTGGTGTCCAGTAGCCGGAGGAATCACAGACCCGAGGAGAAGATGCCTCGTGCACATACTGATGGAAAGTGCCATCCTCTGCACAGTCATCACAGAGGGTGTCATGCTCCCTGCAGACAGAGGCACCAGCATGTCTGATCACAACCAGTTCATTTGCCATCTGTTTTTGTCCAGGCAGGATCAGAAGGGAAGTTGGAAAAGTAAAGCTAACATCTCTGGAAGCCCCTGGGCTTATCATCCTGCTTGGACTGAGCTTTGTCAAAGACAGGAAAATATGAGTGACTACAGGACAAGCTGGGTTTGATCCCTTCTCTTGGTAGTTTTGGATGAGCCACTGAGTTGCCTGTTCCCTACCCATGAAGTGAAGCGAACAGGCTTTACACTTGGCAGGACAATGTCTCTGGAATCAAGTGCGTGCACTTGGGTCTGTCTCTGCTAAACCCTAGAGCCAGGGTATGGCTTTCAACACTGCTGCAATACAAAATGGCCACGATAACATTAATTAAAGGTGGTTGTGCTGCTGTCCAGGAAAGAAAGTAACACTTTTCTGTGCTAACAGCCAGCCTCAGCCTCTTTTCTTGACCAGTTCTCATCAGGGGATGCAGGACCCCCACCCTCAACCAGGTCCTATGCCCGTTATGAGTGAGAGCTAGGAATGGATCCAATGACCCAGTAGCTGCCTCCTAGACCCATGTTTTCCTGCTTCCAAGCCCCCGCATTCCCCACCAAAGCAGTTCAGGTGGCCTGAGGCCACCCAGCACTCCGAGACTCTTATGCCTGGCAGCAGGGGGGAAGGAGCGACAGGCACGTGTTCTTGTTATCTCTGGGCAAAAGGTGCACGTGGGGAGCACTAGTTCCTTGAAAAGGCAGCAAACACTGGCCCAAGAGCATCCTATCTGCCGTCAAACAGTGCTTTTCTTGCAAGAGACAACTTCACGAACAAGCTTTAAAACAAGTTCCAGAGCTCTTTAACATGTGCTTATAGTCCATAATATCAGCTTAGAACCAAAACCTGGCAGAAAGAGAAACATTTCAGTGAGAGGGGCTGCTGAATAGAGACACTGGCAGCGTATCCCAGACTTAGTGACCTCCCTGGTACTGGGAGCAAGACACCCACCTAGCACTCGGGGCCATATGCTGCTCACCAGCCAAACAACTCTGGTTCCTCAGCATCATTTTTTCTGACTTACCCCCGGTTAGTTACACCACGAGTCCATGACAGAGCTGGGAATGAAACCCAGTTCTTGTGGTTCGAGCTCCCTGCCTTAACCACAAGTCTGCATTTCCTCCTGGTAGACGGTTATTTTATACAATAAGTGCTAAATGAAGCTCATTTTTCATTCTGTAATTACACTCTGGGGTTTAAGAGCTGGCATCACCTCCTGATGCTCTTTAGCTTCCCCTCCTGGCACCCCAAGAGGAGAAGGCTCGCAGAAGAGCCCAAGTGTGAGCGAGTCCATCACATCAGCCTGGCTCTGGCACTAGTGGGCTCTGCTGGAGATGGCCAAGGGGGAAGGGGAACGGGGACACCTGCACTCTAAAGAGTTCCTCATCCCTACTAGCAGGCTCCTGCACAAGCCCAAGACCATCACAACAGCAAGTCCCTTACCTCTCGTGGATGATGCCGCTGATGGGAGGCAGCCAGTAGATGTGGAGGGAGTCCTGAGTCTGCCCTGTGACCATGGGAGGGATGGGGATGGGTGCAGGCTTCTTGCTCTGGCCCCAGCGCTGGTACACCAGGTCCAGGTAGCAATGCATCCGGGCCACTTGATTAGGGGTGAAGGTGTTGGTGCAGTCATCATCTGAGGGAAGAGTAGCCAAGCTGAGGGCGGGAGGGATGTGCCAGCCGGGCACAGCAACGCACGCACCCTCCCCCATCCCTAACCCGTTTGTCTCTTAGGGAGACACGGCAGGACTCTCTGGTGCCATATGTCACGGCGCCACAAGATGGCACTGCCTCAGCAGCGCCGCATCCCTGCCCGGCCTCAGCACCGGCTCTAAGCCCGGGGCCGGGCCACCGTCCATCTTCGGGGGACTCATGGTGGGTCAGCGTGGTGACAAAACTGCTCCCCAGGCTTCCGTCCTCCTGGGCTACCGGGAGAAACACCAGCACTCCACAATGCACAAGAACCCAGCACAAAGGACTCAACTCTGAGGTCCAAAATTACAGCGGCGATAATAATAGTAATAATAGAGCATGATTTCAGGGCTGGAGAAGGCCTGCCTGCCACATCCCTGCCCACCAGAGCCATCGCATCTCAGGAAACAAGGGAAGGGACTGCCAATGGAGACAGAGGGGAAAGAACCCCACGTTTCTAGGGAAGGCGACCCTTTACACGCTCTAGCAGTGACTTCACGTTACCTGTGTAACTCATGTAGTTGTTGAAAGGTGTTCCTGTGAAGTGAGTCTGGCCACAGGTGTCATTGGTAGGGTCAGGGTCCCGACAGAGTTTACTCTTCAGGGTGGGGGCAGTGTCGGCGCAGAGGTCTCCTGTCTCCATAGACGGAGTTGTCTCTCTGCAGGGATCGTCACAAGATTCCCGCTCACTCACTCCCTTAAAGACATGGTAGAGCCCCAGGACATGTCCCACTTCATGGATCATGGTGTTCGTATGGCCGTGCATACCATAATAAGCAGGGTTGAGGACAACTCCACCTAGAATTGCAAGCACAGAGAACAGCTCAGTGTCCAAATGGAGACCAGTGGCATTCCGCTGGGGTTCTTACTGGGACCAGGGCTGCTTCGCGCCTTTGCCAGAGACACAGAGAGTGGGATCTAGCGCACCCTCAGCAAGTTTGTTGGTGACACGGAGCTGTGTGGTGAAGTTGACATGAAGGAGTGATGGGATGGCACCCAGAGGGACTGTGACAGGCTGGAGAGGTGGGCCCATGCAAACTGCATGAACTTCTACAAGGTCAAGGGCAAGGTCCTGCATGTGGGTCAGAACAATCCCCAGCACAACAACAGGCTGGGAGAAGAACAAACAGAAAGCAGCCCTGAGAAGGAAGACTTAGGGGGAAAGGGAGGCTTTGGTTGATGTAAAACTCGACATGAGACAGCAGGGTGGGTTTGGAGCCCAAAAAGCCACTCATGTACTGGGCTGCATCCCCAGCAGTGGGACCATCAGGTTGAGCAGAGGGGCAGAATCCTCGTCCTCTGGGGAGACACCCCCCTGCAGTGCTGCATTCATCTCAGGGGTCCCCAGGAGAGAAAGGACACAGAGCTGTTGGAACAAGTTCAAGTCCAGAGGATGCCACGGAGATGCCATCTCTGCTCTGGAGACAGGCAGAGAGAGTTGGGATGGTTCAACCTGGAGAAGAGAAGGCACCAGGGAGACCTTAGAGCCCCTTCCAGTCCCTAAAGGGGCTCCAGGAAGTGCCAAGGGCAGGGAGGGCCAGGCCAAGAGGAACAGCCTCTGTTCCTCTCCAGCAGGAGGGCAGCTGGAGAGGAGCTGTGAGGCAGAAATCCTTCCCAGGGAGGGGTGAGGCCCTGGCACAGGGTGCTCAGAGAAGCTGGAGCTGCCCCTGGATCCCTGGCAGAGCTCAAGGCCAGATTGGACAGGGCTTGAGGCACGCTGGGTGTCCCTGACTATAGGAGGGGGTGGTACTGGGTGGCCTTTGTAGTCCCTTCCACCTCAAACCAGCCCGGGATTCTGTGATCATCCAGAGAACAAGACAGCAGGCAGCTGCTGTTACTCACCTGTGCTAGATAAAATTCCTCTCATTGTGCTTCCATGTCACAAAAGAGGTGCCAGACAGAGACCTGAAGATGGATATATTCACCCTCTCCTAGGATGGAATATCGTGGGTGGGGGGTTTTTTTCTTCCTCTTCTGATCATACCACTCCCCTCAATGTCATCAATCATTTCAGCTACTGGGTCCCTCTATCTTTTCACACATTTGCACTCTGGTATTGGCTTTGGTTCACACTTACAACTCCAGATGAGGTTTGGAACCAGGGCACCAATCTGAGACATGCTGTGGGTTTGCAGGGATAATATTTTAAACCAGAGAAGACTGTCCCTAGCCTAGGCAGGTGGCTAAGGCATACCAAATCCCACTGCAGGTGAGGAGATCCAGGTGCCTAACAAATACCTGACACACTTGGCTGTGCTGACACCTTTAGCATCAGTCCACATGAATATTCAAATGCATTGCCTCTTGTCCCTACTGAGGCAACATCAATGGTTTACTACTTTATGCTCCAAACCAGACCCTAAGGAGTAAATTTAAACCCATACAAGGTCCTGTTGCTTCTTCCACCAACATGACTCATTCATTGTGCATTTTGGAGTGGGATTTTCCAGATCACAGCTTCCAAGAACCCCTTCCTCTCCTTCAGAGGGGTTGGTTTGTGGGGAAGGTGCACCAGGTGAACTAGGCAAGAACTCCCCACCCATTGAAGTCCTACTCCTCTTTCCTGGGGCACCCTCCTCCCTTGACTCAAGGGGGCACAATAGGGCAGTTTGTCTCCAAGCCAGTTTAGTGCAGGTTCAACTGCCAAAGATGATGGAGCAGGGGTACAGACTAAGTCCCCCAGAAACCTCCCAGAGCTGCCATCTCATGCTGACAGCAAAAGCATGGTGCTGGGCAGGACCCATGCTAGTCCTGCCCTAAGCTGCCCCTTGGCTGCAGGACAAGGTCCTTTTCCTCTCCTGCCCACTCACCTAGCAGTGATGGGAAGGAAGATAAGTGATGCTGAGGAGAGCCAGGTGAAGCAGAACTTTTCCTTTGTTCACTGCCAGCACCTCCCTCGGGATGCAAGCCCTATACTGACAACCCTTTACCACACCTGCTGGGAAACTGTCCACAGACGATGCTGCAGACCAAAACTCACCTGTCTTCTCTGGTCTCCTTTTATTTATTTTCCCCAAATGAAGATCTCTGTGGAAACTCTGTGTTTTCCTCCCTGCTTTGAGGCTTTCCTTGGCTATTTCTTTCCCTTTCATTTCCTTGCTCCATATGCTTTTCTGAACTGCCTCAATGGTGTAGGAACAAGGATGGGGGAACACCAGCCTATCGCCCAGGCTGACTCCAAGTGATACATCCATGATATGAGAGGCTGTATTTACCCAACTACTTTTACCTTAGACAGCTTGGATGGCAGTGCAGTGAAGAGCTGGCTCCTGCACTGCCTGCTCCATCCTTTGTGGGGCCCTGGGGGATTTACTGTGCCAGCTACCTCCCAGCAAAGCCTCTGCTACTGCATCTCTGCTGCGCATTGCTGCCCCTGCCAGCAACGTTAAAACTGGCAGAGTGCCACCGTGTGATCCCATCTCCAGCCACAGCATTGACTGCTTGAAATCGGCTCCTGGATCAGCTCTGTGTGCTACTGAACTACCTCATGTCCTCAAGTACAGGGCATTCCTTCCAAGAGAGGGCTTTCTTCAGATCATGTTGTCCCTGGCAGGACACCAGCAGGGCTGTGACTCCTCTGGTAGAGACATGCTGGGTGACCACTGGGCTGGGACTGGAAAGGGAACTTCAGAGATGCCCTGAACAGCTCCCTCATGTCCAACAGGGCTGGCAAGAGTGTGAAGAAATAAGGGTCTCATCTTCTATAGAGGATCCTGCACATGTGGCTCATGAAAGGGCTGGAAGACACCACTTTCCTGTGAAGTGGCACCATTTCCCAGCTAAAAATTCACATTGGTTGCATTCCTCCCCTCAGTGTAGACCTTGCATCCAGGGCAGCTGGAGGCAAAGGATGAGTGAAAGTCCCTGTATTCCCTTTATCCTCAGCTGTAAGACACTAGAGCAGAGTACCTTCCATCCCATCAGTTAGCTCTTGGCCCTTTATTTGACTGGATGGGGCACAAGAAGGTACAGAGGTTAAAAAAATCCTTTTGGGACCCTTTCTGTTGTGTCCTGTTCACGACTGGGTTTTTGCAAGCTATCCCACTCTCTGTTACCAGGCTGGTAAACGCTACAGAGAGCAAGGAGCATCCAATTGACAGAGACCACAGCAGGCACACAGGAAAAAAAGAGGAAAAAAAGCTGCTGCTTCTTTTAATCAAAACAGCACACGAGAGCAGAGGGACCTGAAAGAAATGGCATTGTCACTGTCAGACACAAGCCCAAGCAAGGTGGGGGTCTGCCAGCCCAAAGGGAAGGGTGCACAGAAGGGAAATAACATTTGTAAGTATTTAAGCAAGATGTAAAAGCCCTGTGGCACTAACCATAAGGAACAGGTCTGAGCACCAGGAGCACAGGAGGCACTTTGACCAAGCAGCCCCTCCCCTCCCCAGCAGAAACCCAAGGCTCTTTGTGTGCGGGGGAATAAATGGGAGTCCAGTACAGGGAGGGAGACAACTGTCAACTGTCACATGGAGGGATGCTGGGATACCCTGGTCCCTCCCCCCCTCTCTGCTGGCTTCCCCATCCCATTCTTCCCCCACACTCTGCAAGGAGGATCGTATTTTTAGTATTTACAGCTAATTAGATTAGAAACAGCATAAGAACTCTGCCTTCCTTCCAGAACATCCACATCCCACTATTCCCTGTCCCCACAGCTCCCTGATGAGCTAGGAGAGCTCCCAGCTTTGGATGAGGAAGTTGTATTTCCCCTCTGCACGGTCCAAGCCATGAAGGCAAGATGTGGAATTGTTCATAACATCCCAATAAGACCAGCCTCTCCTCTCCCTCCTCTGCAGATCAGGCTTCCCTTCTCACCTCTGACTCCTCCTGCACTAGAAGGTGAGCTAAATTTGGATTCAAAGTGAACTCTTCCTTTCATGCAGAGAACAAGCTCAAGGTGGCCCCCAAGGTCAGCATTTACACAACTAAGCTAAAATCTTCAATGTCACATCCCTGTGACATTAAGAGGCTCCAGCACTCCCAGGCAGGTGAATGTGAGCTATCTTTGGACTTGCCTGGACTCTGTTTGGTAGACAACTGGAGAGCCATGGGTCTGACCTCACAGCATCCTCTCCCTCCAGACCAGGCCTACCAGCTAAGAGCTGCTAACATCCCCACGCCTCAACTCTAAGCAGCAAGACGTGCCCAGTACATCAGTGACTGATCAGCACAGATGTGGACCCCACTTCACCCACATATCCCTTGGAAGCTCCCAGTCCCAGACTGCTGCCCTAGTTCTAACCACGATCAACGGCAGCGCTGAAGGACTCTGGTTCAAGCCAGTCCATTCCTGGGGCAGGGCTGGCGCAGAACACACATGTTCAAGCAGGACCAGGATCTTTAAAATAGCAAACCACAAAGCTGAACCTGTATCACAGGACCAGTCTTCCCCAAACACTGAGTCACAGCAATTAATGGAACAAACGCATGACAGTTAGTCAGACAGGAAGATGGCCATTGCTTAAGGTACCTTTGATGGAACGGCTGGCCCTCCTTCAGGATCCACTGACCTCAGCCAGATATATGAGCTGGCCTCAGCTTATATAACTACAGAAAGTATTTATAACATCAAATATTCACAATTCCCTTGCCTTTCAACCATGTTTATGCAAATACAGTTCACATGTAGCTACACATGAAGTTTAAAGCATCTACATTACGACATTGCTAGGGTTTTTGAGGCAAGGCTTTCCACTGCAGAACTCTAAGGGGTTTTTATAGGGCAGGAGTTCTTCGCCTCCTTGTATTTTGTAGTTAATAAGATTGACTTCTAAGTTCTCAGAAAATTCATTCCAGACTCCGAACAAGAACCCTGAATTTTAGAGGGATGATGGGGATGAAAAACAAAGTTCACTGAAGATTTCCAGAAGGTGAAGATACCAACTGGAAGGTAAAGAGGCTCCTCTTGAAAGACATGCTCAAAGGTCATGAAAGAATGGTTGCTAAGGAGGTCAAAGTCCAGATCACAGAACCACAGAACACCGGGAGTTCGAAGGGACCTCAAAAGATCATCTAGTCCAACCCCCCTGCCAGAGCAGGATCACACAGACTAAATCACACAGGAACATTTCCAGGCAGGGCTTGAATGTCTCTAGAGAAGGAGACTCCCCAGCCTCTCTGGGCAGCCTGTCCCAGGGCTCTGTCACCCTCACAGCAAAAGAGTTCCTCTTTATATTCACATGGAACATCCTCTGCTCCAGCTTGCACCTGTTGCCCCTTGTCCTATCACTGCTATCACCCAGAAGAGCTTGGCTCCATCCTCCTGACTCTCGACCTTTACATATTTATAAACATTAATAAGGTCACCCCTCAGTCACCTCCAAGCTAAAGAGGCAAAGTTCTCTCAGCCTGTCCTCATAAGGAAGGTGTTCCACTCAATCTTAGTGGCCCTGCACTGGACTCTTTCAAGGAGTTCTGTGTCCTTCTTCAACTGAGGTGCCCAGAACTGGACACAATATTCCAGATGTGGTCTAACCAGGGCCACAGATGACAGATTAAAAAACAGAGATGAACTGATGGAGCACAGCTTGGAAACAATGCATTTGATGAATTTTGGGATAAAAGGAAGTGTTAAAATAAGAGAAGGGAAGGCAGTTGGAGAGAAAGTCTCATGGTACTTCTCTTGAAAATGTCTGAATTGTACTTTCTTAGATAAGAGTCTCTGGAGCCAGGAGACCATTAGCTTCTTGGAGAAGTTGAGTCAAACTCAAGGAACCAAAGCAGGAGAGGGTCTGTATATGTGTAGAAGGAAAGAAAAAAAAATTTTTCTTTAATCTCTAGACAGGAGATTAGCAAGGTCTGGTGCAAGGGAAGGAGTCTGTCGCCTTAGAGACAGACCCCTCTCTTGTGTAAAGACCTGTCTCCACCCTTGGTCACTCTTAGGTCCTTAAATAGAGCTTGGGAATTTTTCTCCAAATACTGTTTCACTCCTCCCAAGGTTTTCCTCACTGTTTTGCTGCTTCACCTTCACATCTAACTCAGTTTCTCCAGTAGCCTCTTGTGAGAGACTCTGTCAAGAGCCACAGATTCATGACCTGCTCAGTCCTAAGCTTCTTCTGTGTAGGACAATAATATATATTGTACATGGTACAACACACTTGATGATGTGATGGAGCCTACTGTTTACAGAGAACAGAGTCTGTCACCCTCCCTCCCAAGCTCATTAAATCTAAAAACCAAGGACAGCCTTCAACTAAAGTCTTCAGTCTGTGCCAGAGCCTCAAAGAGATTCAGATCCAGCTTCATACTTCACAGCTCTGGCACCAGAGCCAAGGCAACACCCCTTTTCCCCTGAACCTCTGCGGTAAAACTCTGATCCAACATTTCCAGATGGTGCCACCTCTTGTGTCCCTGGCTGGACACAAACTTTGAGACTGGAGCTAAATGCAAGCTTTTGATGAAACCAGTCACCCTGATTACCCTTCCGTACAACTCCTCGCGAGCCATTGGGAGGGGTCTGAAGAGAACATGTGTTGCTGAAGCACTTGCTGTAGTAGGATGATTGTCAAGCTGAGCCTTGGAAGGGATTTCTGGAAGCTGGAAGAATAAATTTCATGGAGAACTGCCTTCAACAAGCAACTGTAGCAACAGGCTATTGAAAAAACAGTCCTGAAACTCATTGAGGGTGGGAAGCTGGCAGAAAAGAGCTTTAAAACAGGTCTTTAACAGCAGTGTAAAACTTTTAAGGGTTGAACATCACGCACTTGTAAAAGCAGAAGGTCTAGGTCTGCTGTGCAGGTGTCAGGAGTAATTATTTCCAGTTACTTATTGAGAAACACTTTAGATGTTTTGACTGCAAAGTGTGAAGGGCTTTACCAGAAGACTCTGACATTGAAGAGGTGGAGGGAGAGGCAGAAAGAAATAGGAGAAAACACACAATGCATTTACATTCTAGCAAAGCAGCTGCTCTTCTGGCTTTTCTGTTGCCAGCCAGGACTGATGAACTCAAGGCAGACCCTTGAGTTCACTGAAGCCAAAGGGAATCTTATCTCCAGCAGGTAGCCATCTTATAAAAACATGGTTTAATTTGATAGTCATCCTCACATTTGCAGCTGGATTTGGAAGCAGCCAGTTCTTGTTGCCTGGTCAGCTCTGGAATCATTCAAATCTCAAGTCTCGTCTCTGAAATCACTGACACTCCTGGGTTATCTGTTTGTCATTACATGCTGCAAAGCAAGGAATCCTGGAAAACAGACCTAGAAGGTCCCAGAAAAGCCAAATACAAGTCTAATTCCTCTCCAGAGCCTGCACTGATGGTGACCCTGCACCTGTCCCCATGCCCTCCCCTGCTATCTCACTGCCTTCACCATAAAAGTTTAAGCCCCTTGTCAGGATGTAACCTCACCACCTCATCAATGTGGGCACAAGGAACAGGCAGCTCCTTCCCTTACATCAGCAGCTGTCTGTATACCCAAACCCTGTTATCGTGACCTTATTAAGTATCCTCAACATTGAGCCAAACTGTGGCCTCCTCTTTTTGCGAAGTCAATCAAGAGAGAGAACCAACAACCGAGACCCCATGAGTGGGGTAGTTTACTTACCCAGGTGACTAAGTGCCTCTTTATCCCACGGCCAAGTGGCAGCACCAGCCAACTCTTCCCTCACGGAACTGGCAAAGTAAACATTGAGGAAGTGGGTGCTGTTCAGCTGCAGTGTCTCCTTCAGCTCCTTCACGCTCATATAAGCACTGCAAGGACAAGAGAGGGGAGATAGTCAGGATAACTTCAATGAAGACACTTGTAGATACCCTGGGAAGGGCACAGCAGGCCTGGAGACCCCATCACCAGCTCTCAAACAGCATTTGGTAAACACAACAAAACTCAGCAAGTTTCAATGGTACGTCCCATGACACTACTAATTCTGCTCTGTAAGGTGCGAGTTGTTCTAGTGAGGGAGTTGAGTGGGATCTGGCATGCAAACATGAAAAAAAATTGCTAACTACAGTAGCTTTGTTGACAAGTTCTACTCTTAGAGAAGGCTTCCCAACAACTGGGACAGAAGATGCGGCATTGAATAGGACAAAAGGAAACAAAGTGGGAAAAGAAAGGAAATGCAGGGGTCAGTCCTGCTAGGGAAAAGAGAAGGGGGTTGGCACCACAAGAGTGGAATTTAGGGTGGGGTACAGGGGAATGTTTTTATTCTTCAAGGTTTGAAAAGAGTGGAAGGAATCCAGGACATCAAATGGTTCCAACAAGGGTTTTCAAGGGTTGTCCCTGAGAGAGTTCAGGGAAGGAATGGACCAAGAATTTCCTTGTGCAGCTTCTCCAGTTGGTCCAGAGAAGCTCATGACCACAGCCCTCCACTCTATCCTTGTCACCAGAACCACCAGTGTGGCAGCACGTTGTAAGAACAAGTATTCCCTACAGAGCACAGGCATGTAACACATCACTGTGCATTTTGTAAGGAAGAACGCGAGCAAGGCATTTCAGACTTTGCTTTGAAACATCTCCCTTCCAGCTCTGGAGAATGGACTGACCTTGGAGAAGAATGCTAACTAGGCTCCCCCAGAACAGAGTCAACAGCAGGACCCTCTTTACATGAGCCTCAGTGATCTGTAGCCCTTCATTATATGGGGTGATCTGGGATGATTGCATAAGCCAGGACAGGGAACTCCCAGATTAAGCTTAATGGAGAAAGAGGGCCACCTCTGGAAAGAGCACCATCAAAGGACATGTTTAGTAAGGAAAGCCTCTTGCCAACACCACTGTTTACCTCATCTCCAGAGCTGGGAATAAAGAGCTGCAGAAGTAGGACATATACTGGAATAGAGATAGCTAAGACTTGAATTTCTAAATGGCACAGGAAGGTAATGGGCTGGGAGAGGTGCATAGGCAATCGGCATAGTACCAGCCCTATGGTGAGCATCAGACCAGTAACACTCATGGTTATGCCTGGGTGTCTGCTAAACCATCCTCACAACATGTGTCTCAGCATTTGGAGGGAAGAAAAGAGAGGGGAAAAAACCAAACAAAGCACTAGTCAGGACATTTTGGCATCTCTGCTGTGCATGATAGTTCCTGCACAGGCGAGGTCTATATTGTGCTCCTCAGTACACCAATGCCCCAGCATTCATCCAATAGTAATTCCACTAACAATAGCAGTGGGATTGTAGGGTCTTGGCTGTGCTTTTAAATCCAAGCACTACCATTTCTGCTATCAGTGTCATGTACCTCACGGGCTGAGGCAGCATTAGGACAGGTAGCCCTAGAAAGCACTGTATCCAACTCTCCAGAATCAGAGGACCTTGACCGGTGGTTTATGAAGCTGTTAAGAGATTCTAACCAGGGGAAAAAAATGCAATGAAAGGCTTCAGATACATCACTGTGGAATGATGATGGAAATGCACTATTGTGGAAATATGTCATAAGAATGACTAAACCTGCAGCATAAGGCCAACAGCAACATTAAGGTGGTGGAAAGCATTTCACTTATTCCCATGCTTCCAGCAGCAGTTGGCATCTTTGAGATGCACAGAGAGATTATGAAGGGTATGCGATCATTTCTTTATGCTGGACTAGCCATGAAGGCACACCAACAGACTCTTAAAATCAAAGTCCAGTAGTACATTTCGGGAGGGAAGAAAGGGAAGAATGGGAAGGACAGGCAGCTGAGTATAGGCCAAGGGGAAACAGGCATCTTCTCATCTGAGGTACAAGGGAAACCAATGAGAGATGTGCAAATACATTTTTTGAGATGTCAAGGTCCCGAGTCAAGTTGTTAGACCAGCAGACCTGTTTAGAGAGAGGTTGCTACAGGAAAAGGAAGGAAAAAAATGAAAGGTAGAGGAACAGGATTCCACAAGTAGACTAGAGCAGGATGGCCCACGGAGCAGAGTTCAGTAAACCCAAGGGCCACTTCCCCAGGTCTGAAACAGCAGAGACTTTCAGAAACCACTGCTAATTTGAGAGGTGTCAGATAATCAGGATCTGCTGACTACCTTTTCCCTACCAGTCAGCCCCAATATAGGCCATACTGGCCTGGAGACATCTCACCCACCTTCCCATTGACAAAACATCTCTGAAACTTCAGTCATTTTAGAAAACCTTGGCTGGGCTATATGGCAGCATTTAATGATGAGAGAAGATGACCAGCTTGTCTTCACCAGGCCCTGAGATCTTCCACCACAAAGCAGCATTCCCAGAACACTTTCCCCAGCCACATCAGCCTGCGGAGAGAAAAACTCTCCCAACCGGAAATGGCAAATTAGGAGAACATGATCTCTTCTCTGTCATGTCTCGCCTGAGCATCTCAGACACGCGCCACGCTGACGCCACCCCTTCAACCCAACCAAGATGGGAGCAAGCTGGGTGGAATAGATAGGGAGAAGAATAAATAAACCTGAAGGACATATTTGTGGCGTGACTCGGAAGAAAGAGAAGCAAAACTTTCATAGAAATAGCATGTAAAGGAGGGGGGAGGGGGAGGAGAACGCCTCCTTCACGCTCCAGAGTTGCTCGGGGGACACAGGCTTAAAAATAATGTTGATTCCTGACCTATGATATATTGGAAAAATAGCCCCAAACCCTTCCAGGCTGTCCAAATTCCGAGAGCTGACGTCAGCCCTAATTCAGAGGGATATTCCCGCCGCCCCTCTTCTGGAGACATGATGTTTTTCTGGCTGTCGCCTGCCATTCCCTTGACACTAGCAACATTTTTTGTCAACCCTTAATTATAAATAACTGTAATTTCCTCCATCGAGAGATTTGGATGGTTCAGAGTTATGTCAGGGGTAGGGGCAGCCATTCCAGCACCAAGATGCTCAGATGTGTTGGATGAAGGAGAGGAAAGGACCCCGATTTCACCCACTATGGCACTAAAAGCACAACTATCCTGTCAGCATCCCCAAAGATGTGAGCGAGACCAAAACAACTCTAGAATGGGCAACACTGATTCCCCTCAATCCACATTTCCCACTGGCATCCTTAGCGTAGACAACGACCATGTAACTGGCGTCTCTGCCTGTCACTTACTGCCAAGGTCATGCTCTCCCTCTTCTTCATCACTTCTGTGACTTTCCCTGGGGGAAGGCAGAGCAGCCTTTGGTCTCCACAAACAGCCTAAATGACAGCCATCTCCTCTGTTTCCCAAATAGCTTCCCAATTCCTACAAGACCAGAGTACTCCAAACTAGATGGTATTTACAGCAGAGTGGGCACTGCACGCCAACACACAAGCACAAGGACACATGAAAGGACAGATATAAGATGAGGAGCAAAGAAAAATGGCCTCAAGGAATAGGGCAGAGGATAGGAGAGAGCCAGAAAAGGGTTGTCAGGTTTTCCAGATTCAAAACAAATGTTGCTTTCCAAACCCCATCGGTGAGCAGCTAGCTGCATGGTAACACCAACTTGACCTGGGGATTACTTGCACCCCTGTGAGACCACAACTTGCAAGAAAAGTACATGCATCAGAGACCAATTACAGACAGAAGGGCTATGGACTGCCATTATTAAACAAGAGCATGGCCATGAACACCATCTGAAGCAATGGTATTTGAGGGAACGAGCCTGGATCTGAGGGCCTCTCTGATGAAAAGTGCTTGCTTGGTGTACTGTTGACTTAAAGGTCTGCTAAATGACACTAACGCAGGCTCAGACATGGCACCACGTACTGTTTTACTTGTGAGACTCAGGGTTGGCAGAAAGTGAGGAGGGAAAGAAGTAGTGCAGTGGAGCCACACTAATGCTCCTGGTTCAGGAGCATGTGCCTCTGCATGGGACTTACCAACATGCTGTTGTGTGACAGCTTTTGCTATCAAAGAAAGAAAAGGAAGATGAAGTCCAGCAGCTTCAGTGACTGTGTCACCATAGACTATTGGAATCAGAGGTTCATAACTGCAGATGAAGAAAACCCTCCACAGGTCACCTACTCTGGGTTCCTTGTTCAAAACAGGTTTAATTAAATCAGGTTGCTCAAGCCCAAATTCTGCTGAGACCTGAGCAGCTCTGAAGACAGCCGTTTAATCACCTTCACAGTAAAAACAGTTCCTAACACCTATTCCAAATTTCTCATGTACCAACCTGTGTCCATTGCTTCCTGTCCTATCATCATGCATCTCTTCTCAGAGTGCTGCTCCATCTTCTCTGTGACACCCCATCACATCAAATGGAAAAGCCATTAAGTGACTACAGTTTTGCATGGAATACTGTTACTACACTGGATCTTACCACACTAAGGTCTAAACACTCAAAACTTCCTTTCTGGTTAGTTGGGGAAAAAAAATTTTAAAAAAATATCACACTCCACCCATGACCCCAGGCCTCCCTGGAGAGCACTCACATCCCTTTCTCATGCTTTTCCTTGGACAATTTTGTCCTAGCTCATGGGGCAGACCACATCTTTCCACCCATGGATATAAGTCAAACTCTGGGCTGCCTTGGTCAGAGACAACAATTTGACATATTCTGGAGAGATGGAACTGTTGGTGCTTTTCCAGGCAGCCATTTCAGGCAGTGACAACAGGACAACTGTTGGTGGACAGGTAGAAGAGGAGAGGATCTGCCAATCCATGGGGCAGTAGAATGGATTGTAACACAACCCTGATGTGCTTTAAGGTAGGAGAATAGATGAGAAGAGACACAGGATTGGCACTTTCTTTAGCCCCAAGGCTTTGTATTCTGAGATGACTGTCGCTATCAAAGCAGCCATTGCCACTGAAAGGCAAAAGGTGGCACTTCCAAATGCAAAGTGAGGCCAGCAAGCACCCCATACAGTACCATAAAGCACAATTAATTCCCTGGGTACTGCAAAGGATGCAGTTTGTAATGCCACAGGAATTCCACTGAAATTCAAAAATAGGAGTCTTTTCCCTGTAGACATTTCAGAGGGGATGTGGGAGTGGGGTTGGGTGGAAGCTTTCCAAGTGCCCTCCATGGACTGCTGGAAAATAGTTGAGACCCAGCCAGCTCCAGCTAGCCATACAGCCTAAAGAAGTCACAGGGGATTCCTGGCTCTTCTTTTCATGTCCTTCACCCACCACAAGGAAATTCCTCTTCCTACTCCTGCCAAGCAGGGAGACTCCCTTCTTCCCTAAACCCCTGCTCGACAAAGGAGGAATCTCTCAGACTTCCTAGAAACAAGCAGCAGCCTGTCAATAATGATTTTTGGTGTGTGGACAACATTACCCCAAGGCTACAAAGGGTTAACGCAATGCATGGCGCTCTTGCAGCAGCCACAGGCCCAAGACACAAAACCCAATCCATGAAGACATGTGCCAAATCAAGTGGCACAAGTAGTTTCACTCTCCGTATCATCAGTGAAGAGATGCTTCTCCAGAGGGCAAGCCAAAGGGGACATCATTTACTTCACCCCACCAAAGGGCTCCTCTCCATAGTGACTCTTTGCAGGGGTCTGAAGAAATAATCCTCCAAACTGAGGCTCTCTGCTTGCATATATGAATCCTCCTTGCTGTAATTGGTGAACTCTCATCCCTGTTCCCATCACATGAATTCCCTGGTATGCTTTTGCCTCTCTTCTGCCCTGCCACAGGCAGGCAAAGCCCACTGCTGCAGCACTAAACCAGACATGGTGTTACCATCCTGGCACAACAAGATTGGCTACTTGCTTGGCTTCCAGATTAGATTGACGCTGGTTCTCCTAACCCTCTCGCATTCGGGGTTTACCTGCCCAGAAATTTCTGGCATTAATACAGCTGAGGAGGGATGCTGTAACTTTAGGCAAAAGCTTAAGTCCTTCTGTACTTGTTAAAACTACTTGCATCTCCACAACCATGTCCTAGGAGCTCTGACTCCAGTCCAGCACTATGCTGGTATGCCACAGAGAGCATTGCCAGCATTATGACAAATTGACAAGGCAGCAACATCCAAATGACTCTCATCTGTCTGGGCTTTGGTAACACAAGATGCAAAACACATGCAAGAGGTGAAGGGAAGGCTGAGGAACAGTCAGACAATCCCCTGAGATCACAGGAGGCACAACACTGCTGGAATAACACACTCCATAGTCCTCAGGGGGTTCTCAGCTTCGCTTGGTGCTGGACTCCAGCCAAAGAGCCTTAGGGCACACAAGGGATAAGGGCATCACAGGCATCTTGGGCAAGCCTGGAAAATCCCGCACTAATAGCACAAGTAGAACCACCTCCGAAGCAGCCACCACTTAGGCTCCCTGGAAGAAACTGTTTAAACCGCTTGGGAGTGGCACATCAAAGAGGGCAGCAGGACAAAACACTCCAACCTGAGGCCCTTCAAGATCAGGGATTTCTTCCCTTATGGACTAGCAATTCCTGCTGGATTCAGAGGTAACCCTCAGTCTCCACGTGTGAGGCAGACCTGGCTTTGGCAACTGAAGCAATAGCAGATGCTGCAGGGTCAGACTGTTGCACTGGCAAAGCTACAGACAGGATCAAAGAGACAAGTTGTGGATCTGGATTGAAGCCGTGATCCTTCCATAAAGATTTACTGAGGATAGGGACCTAGAAAGCTGCAGGTCACTAGTGCACAGCAGGCAAGCTCCCAGTTACATCAGATGGTAGTATGCAACTTCTTGAGGTCAGAACTTGGAGAAGACAGTAACATTAGTGTTAGACCAGAAAGCCCTGAAGGGCATTTTGCCCAAAGATAGCCTGGAGAATAAGTGCTGCTAACAATGGCATGGCCCAGCTATTCCTGGAAGTGTTTGCTAAAAAGTTATTCACTAAATCATCACTGAACCAGCCACAGGCAATGCTATTTTAGACCTGGTTTTAGTAAGCAGTGGAGAAATTATGGAAGAGCTGATGAGAGAAAGAAAACTTGGCCTGAACTAATAACGAATTGATTCAGGCTAACATGAATGGAGGGATGAACACAAGTCTTGAACTAAGAACTGAAAACCAAGACTGACCAGCAGACACCACCAGGAGAAATGGGAATTTCCTAAAATCAAGCTGACTCCAGTGAAAACAAAGACCAAGAGACCCTTTCAGAAATTCTAAGGGCAGAAGGAGGAAGGAGTAAAGCCTCCTGCGCAGGGAAGTTCAGGATACTTGAGATGCAGCCCTGGACACAATATATGCTCTCCACTTTCATTCAGGATCACAAAGCAGAATTCAAGTTTCCTACTGGCGGGATACAGGATAAAAGCTGCAGCAGAGCTCAAGATAAAGGGGGACAAAAGATAGGTGGCAGCTGTTAGATGGGCCTGAAGTACCATTGGGACTGGGTGGGGAGGAGTGTGAAACACTGAGGAGGACTCCTAAAGGGGTGGGACGTAGGGGTACAGAGCAAGGGGCAAAAAGCAGGAGGAAAGAGTGCAGAGATAGAAATGTTCATAAACAAAACTCCAGGGATGTAATACCTCTGCAGCAGCAGCCTGGGGAAATGCCACCCCGGATCCAGTAGGACCGGCTGAAAAGCTTACCAGTGAACAGCTAACACGACACACGCAGCAGTGTCTGCAGTGGTGAACGAAGATCATAACGAGACAGACTGAGCTAGCTATGTTCTCCCTCACAGACTTTAAATCCACTGGCAAATTTCAGCAGATGTTCAGGTATAAAGGTCCCTGTATTACTACTGCCACCCTCCCTCCCCATCCTTAGAATGGAAGGGTTCAAACACAGGGACACAAACACGTTGAAGACCCGATAGCTAACCTCAGGAGAAGTTCAGCCCCAGCCATGCTCTTGCAGTAGGGTGGGCACCCTCAGGGCACCCATGCTGATGGATGCAACCCCCCACCACCCTGCAACAGATCTGACCTCCCTTTCCACTCTGCCCCCCCTTTGTGTGGCTTCTTACAGGAGGTTTTGCCAAATTTGAGGCTTCCCTTGGAGGATGCTAGAACATCTGCACCATCAGCCCCTGTGATTTCTGACCAGCACTGTAGCAGCAGGAAGTTCCCTCCCTCCCTTCTCCGAAGGGACAGGGATGTTGGATCACTGAAAAACACAGGTTACACAACGTTGGTGTGCTCAGGCCAAGGTTGGCTTACCACCTCACTCAGCAGCTAGCTGCCATACACAATGGACACTACGGTCAGTCTGAGGACCTCTGGGCATGAGTCTGCTGGGAATTACAGCGTATCTCTGAGTGCCTATGTTGGCTTCACGGCTATAGCTGAGGTACCATCAGCCCCACGATGTCTTAGGAGGAGGTGAGGTACTTGAGAACCGCTTGCTTCAACCCAGGCACCAGCATTTTGTCCAATTTGCATTTCAGTTCCCTCAGAACTCCATTGATTGTGGCTACTTGATAGACCTATAGTCTCTTCTGGAGTCAGTCCTCCACTGCAGAAAACACCAGGGCCACTCATCCACCATCCCAAAAGATCAGAGGGTCCCGGTGCCCGATACAGAAGACATTCCCATCCCAAATACCATCCAACACCACCACACTGCTGGGGGAAAAGGTGCCCCATGGAGGAGACCTGACCCCATAGCAGAGGCATCATCTCCCAGCAGTAAAGGGCTCAGAGAAGTAGCAGAGCAGACAGAAGAGGAGCAGTGGCTCAGGATCAGGCACACACAGCAGGGAAATCCAGGGCTGCAGGAAGGAGCAGAGTTTTGTAGTGAAGCTGATTGAAGGAAGCACAAAGGGGGATAAACAAGGGAAGCGTGGCCTCTGGCTCGGCAGGGACTACCTGACCTCTCCTCCAAGGGGCACGGCAGATTTCAGCTGACACTGGCAGCCAGTCCGCGTCCAGCAAGTTGTTGCTGTCTGGCAGAGATGGTTAATGGCAAAGACCTAATTGGAAAGGACAGCTGGATTGCAAAGCTCCTTCTTGGACAAGTCAAGGTGGAGGAGTCAGGGCTGGGACCCCTTTCTCCTGTGCTGCTGTTACCCCATCCTCAGTGACCTCTCCCCCAAAAATGGGAGGTTGTACTTAGCAGGGACACTCACACCAGCAGGTCCCAGCCCTTTGGGTCACCTCCTGAGATGAGCCTACCAGAGCTGTGACCCTCTACCACCGGTGCTCATCAGGGACATGCAGGGTCTCTCCACAGCACAGTACATTTTCAGATAGCTCTTACCACCCACGCATGGAACAAGACACTAGCAATACTGTGGTGGGGATATCTACTCTTCCCACTCATTCTCCCCAACATTGTCAAGCCTTCCATTTCTTAAGCCACTTCTCACCCAAAATCAACCTGCAAGGATCCCCACAGCCTGCTTTAGGGTCCCACTACAACACCATCCTTCCTAGGGCAGAGACACAAGGACCTCATATTTGCAAGGTCATCTTCCCAACAGCTTTCCTCATAACACCTCAGAAATGTGACACCTCTGCAAAACTCAACATGGAAACCCCTGTGCCACCAGTAATAGGCTCACAAACTCAGCACTTCAGCCCTGAAGCATCCTTCGGTTCTGCCAAGAAGCCAAAGCTTGAAAGCTAACAAATTCATCCAAACATTCCCCAAAAAAAGCTCACTTGGGAGGCTGGCTTTGAGCTCATGTTAGTACTACTGATTGTCCTCATGAACCCTTCTTTTTCCCCCACTCAGGGAGGACAAATCCCTTCAAGTCCCATAAACTTCCTGGTTCATGTGACAACTCTTGCGTTGCTTAAGCATAATGGGCCATCAACTTTCCCCTGGGATAAATATGTCCTGGCAATCTGCGTTTTAGTGCTCTACATCTTGGGGGAGTTGATAGCATTTGGGGTTTACTTTAATGGGAGTCGGTAGCCATGATCAATTGCAGGAGCTCTATTTCCACGGAAATGGGTATTTAATAGATTTTTGAAAACGGTGGTTATTGACCCAATGGGCCTTAATGGCTTAAAACCCATCCAACTGTAGCATGTAAGAGTAAATGCGTAGGATTTTCAAATGCATACTGGAATTGGTAGTAAAAACCCTTTTAAATTGCAGGGACCTGGTCAATAGGGAGTTTCCATTTGCTTGCTTGGCCTTTCTATTTCTATATGGGAGTGAATCATGGCTACCCCCTCCTCAGAGAGGCTCACCATTTCCTCACGGCTGAGATCATCTTAAAAAGACACAGCACATCTGAGACCCATCAAGGTACAGGGATGTCTTTCATTAGAGTGGGCAGCGATGTAGAGTCGGGTTTTTCAGAGCATTTTAGGACAGCTGCTCTCATGGTGGGAGCAGAGGGCACATGGACCATCTCTTATCCTCCATGGACCATGGAGGTGGTTCCAGGGGTGCTCCTTGGGAGCTGAAGAGCCACATATACCTCAGACTCAACCTACAGGCTCCCAGCTGACAACCAAGAAATCTTCCAGCTCATCCAGCATTACCATGTACCTAAAACATCAGTAGGACTGAACTCCAAAGGAACGAGCTAATTACTAAAAAGGCATCCTGGAAGCAAAGAACAGACTATTTACCAGCGCCTGTGAGCCCTGACTGAACTCCTCCCACCACTGCTAGGACACAGATTTAGGGTTATCATCCCTCTTGGCTCTCCGAGATCTAAAAAGGCTCAGCACCTTGTGCCCATCACAGGGGCAGCTCCTCTCTCCTGGCTGTCTGTTTTCATGAGCCCACAGGAACACAGACGTCCAAGACTTTTATCTCTATGAAACCAGCCTGTGGGTTCAGCCATTGCAAAGAAGAGCCCAAGCCACCTGTGTAGGACAAACCAGACAAAAACCAAGGACTTAAAACCTCCCAAATATCAAAGGAACACCTCTCCTCCTGCTCCCTCTTACCTTCCTCTTCAAACACCCAAGGAAGTAGGAATTGGAGACTTCAGAGCCACAGACTGTTGCTTCTACTCCCCGCCAATAGAATAAGCAAAAGAGACAAATATTGTCGGTCACAGCCTGTTTCCACCCTAGCAAGGTGTCTCCCAGTGCTGTCCCCAAGCAGGCCCATAACACAGCATCCCACCTGCCTGCAGCAACACTCATCTCCACCCTTGAACCCCGATAGCTTGGAAGGAAGGAGCAATGCTGCTGGCCAAGTGCAGACTGGGTGCAAACCCCAAGTCTTGCAGGTACCCGGGTGATTGGACCCCACTGGGTTGGGCTGTCTACCAGTACTGACACACACACACCCACTCTCAGCAGGCACAAAGGAGGTTCAGACTGTTACGGTGGCCTCTGAAAAACCATCATCATTCCTCCAGAGCACACGCCTGGCCAGCTACAAGAACAGTGTACCTAGCCAGTCAAGAAGCTACCGCACATCTGTGCAGGGTGTGGGAAAGAGAGGGAAGCTGTCACCACAAAACATCACCCCCCAGCAGCGGCTGGGGGAAGCCTAGGTCAGAAGAATTCATAGAATCAGAGAACCTAAGGTTAAGAAAGACCCCTTAGATCACCTAGTCCAACCATCTGTCCAATACCACCATGTCAACTAAATCCTGTCCTGGAGTGCCACATCTACATGTTTTTTTTTAAACACCTCCAGGGATGGTGACCCCACCACTTCTCTGGGCAGCCTGTTCCAATGCCTGACCACTCTTTCAGTTAAGACATTTTTCCTAATAGCCCATCAAAACCTCTCCTGATGCAACTTGAGATCTCTTCACCATGATGGTAGCATTCTGTCTTGCTAAAAGCTCTGAAACTTGGCTACATTCGCCCTAAGCTTATCACTGAAGGGCAAAAACTTGCAGTCTTGACGTTAGTCAGGAAAGGATCAAGACAGAGGAAAATGAAGTTTGAGCCAAGCATCTCCCCTGGCTTTTTATATTACTTTTTTTTTCTTTAAAAAAAAGAGGGAAAAACCAAGTCCCAAGCCTCCAACTTATTTTTAGGTCCAAGTGATTGGGTGTCCCAGCCAGAGCATGGCGCACACAAGCCAGCATTCTAAAAATGCCTTCCTCATGGATATAACAAGGATGGGAGATAATTTATTGTGGAAGTTTTGTAATGTAATGATCGTAAGTTAACCACAAACAACAATAACAGAAAGAAATCTGAGGCTGCCTCTGGTCCCCAGCACAGCCCTTCTCAGGCAAGAGTTGCCAAGGCTCCATCTCCACCCTCCTCCCCAAAGCCTCCCAGCAAAGTCCTCCACTTTGCATCATCTCGGTGGGTTCAGGCTCTGACGGGCCCGTTCCCTCTCGTCCCATCACCCTCTGATTTTCTAATCATGACAGTAGCTGGGCCAAGGAAAACAACAAGCAGACTGCTCCCTTAATGATGCTCGCTCAGTCTGCTAGCCCAAACATAGGATAAAGCAACCCTGAGACCCCAGCCAATGCCGAGCTGATGGAGTCCCACCCCACAGCTGCTGTGCTCCTCTCCACCCCCTGCTCTTTCAGTTCCTGGGGTCTCACTAGCTTGGCCAGGGTCCTCTTCCCATGGGTAAGGGCATGGTCAGACAAGGAAGAGTCCCGTGGAGGGCTGAACATCAAGACAAAGAGCAAACCCCAGCCCCTCGGACACATGCTGTTCCTTCACAATTGCCATCCCGATACAATCAGCCCCCCACAAGCGATCCTCTGGGACAGTGGTGCTTGCTAGAACAATAGTTCACATCTGGGACAGCTGTTCCCCCCAGAAGCACCCAGGCTGCCTACAGCCACTGGGCAGGGATCCTCTCCCTTCTCTCACACACGGATCATGTTCTCCCTCTCCCGTGGAGATGCAGCCACCTTGGGGGGGACCTGGCAGGTTCCTGGAGGAACAAGCTGCCTGGAAGCTCCATGCTTGCCAGAAGGCTCATGGGAGCAAGCAAAATTCCTCCTCTAACAGGGGCTTATTAGAAATTACCACCCCCCCTGAGCCTTCTACCTTGGGAAGAAGTGCATACTGCTATAGATTTTATTTCCCACCTTTACTGCCCCAAAATGCACAAGAGAAGATTTGGGCACATCATCAGTATGCTGCAGCTTGCTATACAGAGCAGGCTGCTTTGGCCAGTGCTGAAGCCAGGGGCTGGAACCAGCCCTTGGACCTACACATCTCCATGCCCCTCTTCCAGCCCCACTCCCTGAGGTACCACAACAGAGCTCTGGCCCCACCAGAATCCATTTCGATAGAGCACCCTCTGCTCTCAACACCTTGCGCAGTCCCTTGGACAGCTGCACCTTGGTGTCACCTCTCCCCTCACCAGAAAAAAAAAGTAACTCCTGCAGTGCCACTGGCCTGATGCCACACTGGATGGGCTGAGTCAGACCCTGGTCTTGCCACACGTGCCTTAGAGCGTGCCTTCATGCTGGAGCCCCCATCACCACATCCACTGCTACTCCTGACCTTCTCCATGCAGACACCTCTCATAGTTTGATGTTACAGCCTACATCTACCTCTTCCTTTCTTCTAACAGCCCGCGCTGGAGAGGTTATAACCTCCCTCTCCAACTAAAACACTAAAGTGACCTTTAAGGCACCCAAGTCATTTACACACAGCTGAGGTGGGCAGCTCCCCAGGGGCATAAATGCTGCAGAACCCACCAAGTAACACCAACCAAGCCCACAGTACAGGTGCTGTCTCATCACCCTGAGACCTCCCTATTAGGAGCGGAACCCCACTGTCAGGCTTACCTTTGACACAACACACCAAACACTTACTAAAGGATAGTAACGTACCAGTACTTTCCAATCTATTATGAGAAGGTCAAAGGAAAATTTTGGGTCTTCACAGTTAAGTTAGGACTCTGGGTGAGCCGAGTCACTCGGAGGCACATTCACATGGATACGGCCTCCAAGTCCCATCATAAACAAGCAGCTTGCTAGACATCCTGCCTGCCCGATATAATAGGCTCTACAAAGGACAATCACTTCTGCCTTTGCCAAGCTTTGAAATCAGGGATCGATAGGAGAGCCCAGAGAGAGGGGGATTTCCTACCAGGAAAGGATAAGGTTTTTTTATAAGCTTGAATCCAACCACTCTCATGAAACTTTAAAGCATCTGCTGAGAAATGGTCAGGTTCCAGCCGAAATCCCTGTTAATTACCACACCTCCCTAGTCCCAGTAAATCTGCTAGAAAGGAGAAGCAATGAGCTCAGAAGCCAGTGGACCTGTCACTGCCACCTTTAGGGCCCCTAAAGCACCCAACTCCTCAGCACACTTACAAGCCTTGAAACTGGAGTCCCGTACTTGAGACTTGGTCCTTTTGGAAGCCCAAGCTAATACCTGGTACAGGTCAGTAGGGCTCCAAGGGGTGTCAGAGGCAGCTCAAAAGCAGCCAGGGCTCAGGCCCTGAGCAGGGGCACCTCCTCATCACGCTTTCCTCACAGAAACAGCAGAAAAGCAGATGGTCTCTTCCATTCCACCCCTCACAGGCAGCCCAGTTCAATAGCTTGCAGGTAACACGCCCTCTCCACCCACCCTTCCAAGTAACCAAACAGCAGATGTGCTTACCACCTCCAGTTCAATCTACCCCTTGCAGCAGTGTTGGTGGCCTCAGGTTGTTCCCGAGGCCACCAATGATTTTAAAAGATCATTACACATACCTGCCCTCCTCCACCGTGAGAGATCTGCCAGGGGCTCCTGTAGCAAAAGGAGGCAAAGCCAGCAGCTAATTTACACGTTGTTTTACCAGCTGGATGGGTTTAGGTCTGAGCAGGTCAGCGGTTGCCCCAAGACACCATCCTTCCCTCAACCGCTCTTACTTTTAGGGCTGTTACGCTACCAACCCGGTCCCCATTCAGCTGGGCATGTCTTGACAATGGGCTGCTCAAGTGCCAGGGAATAGCTGGGAGCAATCCCTTCATCCTCCGAAAGGGACGCTCAGTGATGCTAATCGGGATCGGCTTTTGAAGACGCCGCTTAAACAGCGGGGGGGCTGCTCCCAAACAGCCTCAACCCAATTAAACACCCTTCCCTTAGGGCAGGAAGGCCAGCTAAGCTCGCATTAAAGCCCATCAAGCGTCCTGTTAATCAGGTACACGCTTCGATGCCGCAGCTGCGGTCATCCCAGCGGAGACCACCACGAGCCTGGAGATGTTTTTCACCTCCCCCAGTCAATCCGGTGACTTCTGCGCTGCTTTGGGGCAGCGAGACGGAGAGCCCACAGCTCTGCCCGCACCCACTGAGCTCCCCAGGCTCCCCTTCGGGTTTTCCTTCCACACCAGCTGTGTCACAGACGAGGCTCTCGCTGACTAACTGCCAGAGGAGGACCTTCATTGAGTGTTAATTACCGCTAATGAGCTGTTGCTGCTTTTCTTCCAAGAGCACCGATTACAACAGCACTCAGGCGCTAGGAGAAGGCGCCTGTCTGCAGCAAATCAAGGCGGGTTTTAGCCCCTGGGCGTCTCTTGGAAAGCTCTGTTAGACGGGGACTAGACTGGGTGCAGGATGACAGCAGCTCTCCTGGGTGTCCCCTCCGCACGATGGGTCAGGGTGAATGGGAAGTCCGTGGTTTGCTGCCTGTGGCTCCGGCTATGTTGTCTTGCAGGGATGCCCACGCTCAAGCACGTGGTCCCACCGGTGTGTTTTGACATGAGGGTGGTGGCCCAGCTGGGTCCTGGCACAGCAGGACCTGTCTTGTCCCATGCACTACTAGAGGAGGCACAGAGAAGATGCCTTGGTGACCTGGATTTGCACACAACAATGCTGCTGTCCTGTCAGCATCATCCCCTGCCCTGGAGCTGGCTCCTACCTTGGCTACGGCCAGGTTCCTCCCCACCAGAATTTTATCAACTTCCCAAACCTCATTTCCCCTGCTGACTGAGCATGAGAAAGGCTGTATGCTAGCAGCAAGGGTAGCCCTGAAAGTACACCAAGATGTCCACCAGCTAAGGACTAGTGCTGGTGCTGTTCTTCAGGAATGGTCTCTCCTCCTGGAAATGCAAATTGCCTTTCTCAAAGCTGCAGCTCAAAGAAAGGAGATTTTCGGTGAGGGAGATGGTAAAAAGCTTTTGCACGAGTGTGTAAGGTTATGAGAGTCAAGACAAGGTAGTGAGATCCCTCATCAAAATCTGCATGCTAATAAATTTCCTGGTGTCTCACTCATAAGAGCCACATCCAACCCACCCTTTGTGAAAGCCTTGAACCGAAATACAGCAGAGCTGATTTACTCCATGAAAAGAACCCCCGAATTTCTGTCTTGCCACATTGATCTGAAAGGAGATGCTGTGCTGCAACCAGAGAACATCAGCTGCAGCAGGGTTTCCCTCTCCTCCAGCTCCCCCAAAGCCACAGCTCCCTCCTGGGCTCTGGCACAGGGTTCTCCAGCAGGTATGAAGAAGTACAGGCAGGTCAGTGGAACAGTGGCAGCCAGCTCTCCTCCAGTTCCAGACCCAGACCTGGTGTTCACATCAAAACACCTGGCTCCTCTCGTGCTGCCTTTCTGCAGTTTGTTAAATTTTATTTTGCATTATTCCTCCCGTTTTGGCTTCCACCCTAAAATAATCCTTCTGTAAGTTCCCCAGCTGCCTGTCTCCTCATAAATATTCATTTAAATGCAATAACTTACAAGCAAATCCAGAGGAACTTGCTCAGTGGAGCTCTGCCTCTTGAGATTCATCCACTGACTTCTGGGGGAACGGCACCAACCTGGCCATGTCATTGAGGGAGCTCAAGCTCACCTTGGTTTTCCCCAACCCCACGCTACCAATTTCCTGGTTGTTTTGGAAGGGGGAACATGATAAATATGAGTTGGTTGGCAACAAGCTATGTAAAGGATGTGCAAAGTTCCACCTCAAGGACCACAACATTAGCGGTTCGTGATACCTCATGAGAAACAACTTGTCTCTGAGGAGGGAATGATAAAGAGGAGGAAGGAGAAAGAAGAACAGGAGGGTGCCCTGAGTCTGCAGAACCAGCTCTGTGGCTTTTGCTAGCAAGAGAAAAGCTAAAGCTCACCAAAAGGACCTGTAATGAAGAGTAAATGAAGAAAATGGCCATCAAATGTCTTTGAAGCCCACCAAGAGATTTTTGGAGTGGGGTAGGTGGGAGGGTGATAATGAGCTCTTCTAATGGAAAAATTATCCATTAATTGGAAACCCTATGAATATGCATATATTGCTAATATGCATATATTGCAAATACACACATATTATAAATATGCACATATGCCTCCTATAAAAGTTGTGCAACTGCCCATTTACGGCTCGCACTTTAGGAGGAGCACTGCCCTGTGCTGCCCAGTGCTGCAATAACGAATATCCACTACCAAGACTAATGAGTTTTAATTGTGCATCCTTTTCCCAAAGACCTCTATGTTCTTACCCTGGGGAGCCAGAGTACCCTCAGCAGGGAAGATCCCAGGAAGGGTGAGTGTCCACCAGCAGCAGGATTCAACTCGTGCCCCCACACTTCCCAAACACCGGGCATGCGGGATTTCATCTTATCCTACAATCTGTCCTGTCTTCTTGTGCAGACCAATGAGGTCTGCGGAAGGAAAATTGCAAAAGCTTTGTTATTTCCTTCATGTTCCTATTCCTTTCCCACAGAAGCAAGGTTTTTGATTTGTTTTGCTTTGTTGTTTTGTTGGGGTTGGTTTTTTCCTTCCCTATCCCAACTTTCAGGGGAAAATCCTGACATATGGAAGCCCTGATTCATACCAGCAAAAATTTGGCCTTTTTTAATTTAAGGTGGAGCCCTTCTTGTCTGAGGATGAAAACATTTCTCTAACTGCATGCACAGAGGGCAAGGACCGAGCACATGCCCTGCTGAAGCAAAGGCTGAGCGGTATCAGATGTTTGTGGACACTACGAGTGGAGAGCCGTTGTACAGGTAGGAGAGCCATCATGCAGGCAGGAGAGGCATTGTGCAGGCAGGAGAGCCTCTCACCTCCCCAGTGCTCTGGAAAGCCCATGCTTGCTCACCAGAAAAGGGCAGGCACGCCATGGCAATGGTGGCTCATCACCAAAGAGACGTCCAAGGGTTGGAGAATATCTTCTCCGGGGTGCTTGGGAAGAGACAGGGCGTATGGCTCCATGGCTGGAGAGATGCGTGGGAAGAAAGGTTTCTCATCCTCCTCACAACAGAAAGATGTGTGAGAAAGGCTCAGGAAGTGATGGAGGAATGCCCTGATCGTCTCCCATCACCACTGCCCAGGCAGAGCTGATCTCCTCTTCCCTCAGTGTCCCACCTGGGACATAGCAGAGAGAAGAAGCTGACTTGAGAGAAAGGGATTTATAGACACAGCCTACCTGCTCCCAAAGCTCAGGGGTGGGAAAAGAAGAGGTGATGGAGAAAGAAGATCAAAGGAGCAACATGCCCCTAAAGCCCTCCCTTGCACTGCTCCTGCTCTGGTGGGCACCTCTGCCTATTGCTGGGAGCTGGCAGCAGGGAATGAGCAATTTTCTCTGCTGCTGAAACACAAAAAGCTTTTAAAAAAAAAAAAAAAAAGAGGGGAAAAAAAAGAAGGAAAAGCCATGACTTTTTTTTCCCCTTCCCTGTCTCCAGCCAGAAAGCACATTTGGCAGAGCCCCGGGTGCTGGAAGCCATCAGCGGGGCTGCCGGCACTTCAGAGGCTCTGAGGAGGAAGGCAGGCGCGCGAGAGCTGCCAACCACGCCGAGGACACCGTGCCTGCTGACACGTGGTCCCCCATCATGTCGGGGGAGGGGGTCCCCCCTCTCCATCCCACCCCAACCACTGTTTCCAAAGGGCTCCGGGGAAAGCAGGGGTCCCCCAACACCCCATATTGATGCTCCGCATAGTGCCATGGGTTGTGCAGGGCGTCTTGCACCTGCGGCATGCAGTCAAGGAGCAGAGCTGCCTCCCCATGCCTTTACCTGGAGGGAGGGGGATTTGCTCCCAGCCAACCATGTGGCACTCAGGAGAAGGCACTTTGGATACAAATTAAGAAATTAGGCTTTTAGACACATCCAGGGAAGGCAGGCAGGGAAGGGGCAGCAGTCCTCCCACTGCATGGTGGGGGGGTCTGGGGAAGAAGCACCCTGTGCTTGGGGCTGCTCCGCCCACCTCAGAGATGTTTGCAGTCCCGCTGGCATGTCACCAAAGACCAGCACTGGGAATCCCCCACTGTAATAACCTTCACTCACTGGGGGGGAAGAAGGACATGTATTGTCAGGGGTGCCATCCCATGCCATAGGATTGATTGTCCTTGATGACATGGCATACCCATCCCTGCAGGAAAACCCTCCCAGCCTTTCCACACTGGAAAGCAGCTGGTGAGACACGACGCCAGTGGGTGTTGGGAAGAAGGTGCACCCCATCCCTCGATGTGCCATATCCCCCACATCCCCACATCCCCCATAAGCCCCACACCTACCGCTGAGGCGAGTCAGGGTCAAAGCAGGTCCTGGTCACATCAGTGGCCCGTGGGTCACAGCAGTCACCATCATCGAAGTCATCCAACATATTGTTGCACTCCATGTGACAGACGCCATCCCGGCGCTTCCAGGAGAAGCAGCGACCGGACCGGCGGCAGTCCCCGCCGTCATAGCCAGTCAGGGGATGCTCACACTCCGGGTCGCAGCGCTCATTGCCTATCTTGCTGGGCTCGCAGCCCAGGAGGACAGTGCGGCGGCGCAGCGAGGAGTTGCGTACCTCCAGCAAGCTGAGCTGCCAGGAGATGTTGTAGGGTCGGAAAGCTTCACTCAGCGCCCGGTGTTGCCGCCAAACCTGCTCCCGGGTGACCGTTGGCCGCCCACCGCCGTCCTCTAACAGGTTCACCACCCGGTACCGCACCGCCTTCCCGCTCCGCAGCGGCCAGTGCCGATTGTAGTGGGAGACCAGCTCCACATTATCACAGGCAGTCTGCCCGCAGGCTGGGGGCCCCAGCGGCCGCAGGACTGGGGATAGCGGGAATGGCAGCACCCGCTGCTGAGGGAAGGCGCCCTCCCGAAAAGGCACCCAGTGATGCTCCAGGGTTGCAAAGCTGGTGGCAAGAGTCAGCCCTGCCATCCCTTTGGTTACTCCCTCTAAGAAGCGACGCTGGAGATGATGTTGGGACAGGGCAATCTTCCACAGGGCCAGTCCGGCCAGGTGTCCCCGGAAAGTGTGTTCTGTGCCCCAGGCATCTCCCCCCAGAAGCAGTGTGCGGCAGGAGGCCATGAAGGTGCTGTGCAGGGGTCCCCCTTGCCCACTGGCACGGCCCACCCGCGCCCCGTCCACATAGAGGGCCATCCACTGCCCGTCGTAGCTAGCAGCCAGGTGGGTCCATGCCTCAGGGCGGTAGCGGTGGTAGGAGGTCACCTCGGTGGCAGCGGCTGCCCGGTCCGTGCGGAGGGAGAAAAAGAAGCGAGCGTCCTTCTTGCCGTTGAGCTGCAGGGCGCGGATGCCCAGCGCCCAACCCTTATCGCTGGCCGTGTGCGAGCAGTTGTTGAAGATGCCTGCAGTGGGGACAGGGACAGAGAGAGAGAGAGAGAGAGAGGGTGAGGACCGGAGAGCATCACTGCTGGGCAGTGGGGGTGACCCCAGGCTGCATCCAAACTCATCTGGTGGAGTAGCCAGGAGAGATGGCAGAGCTGGAAAGGCATGACAGAGAAGGGAGGAAGAACACACGGACAAGGAGAGGCCAAAGAACGAGGTGTTTCCAAGCAGTTCTCTGTAGGAGTGCTCCTGCAGGCCGGGATAAGAGGCGAAGCTTTTTATCCACAGGCCAAAGCTTTTATGAATTAGAGTGTGGCAACCCAAAGCAAAACAACCTCCTCTGGGGACCGCTTCCCCAACAGCTTCCAGGCAGATTTACAGCTCTTCTTGATGCTCCAGCTTTCCTCCCAGTCATGGATCCAGCACAGGCTGGCGAGGGGTGGGGAGGGATATGTTGCCTCCAGCTGGGCAGGTGCACTCCTCAGTCCCCAGGGCACACATCCATCCCCAGGAAAAGCTTCTCCCTGTGAGCCCAAGAATGTTGCAAAGCTGCGTTTTTGGTTAAGCAAAACCTGGAGCTTTGCTGACTTTCCCCAAAACTGTGAGTGCTCAGGGTTGAGATACAGGCACTGAATGCCTGTGGGAATCAGTAGCTGCAAAGCCCTTAAATGTTGGTGAGGGAAAGCGGATGCTGCTTGAAATAAATGCTTCTGGGCTCCTGAAGCCATCCATGGGGTCACCGGCTGCATCATCGACAAGCCCAAAGGCACGCTTTGAGCCCTACCAGTAGCATCGTCTGGGAGCCCCCTACTCTCCTGCTCCCCACCCCAACAAATCACTTACATATGCAACAGTATCCTGATGCTGCTGAAACCCACTGCTGTGTCTGCAGCACTTTTCATGCTGCTGCTGCGATATTTCTTAGTCTCAAGCCCGCTTTTCCCACTATCTCCACCCCACTGCACAGGTTCTCCTGCCTCCAACACACGATGCCTGCCCACCTCCATGGCATCAGGGCATCGCGGGCTAAAACAAGGCACTGCTGCACTGTCACGCTGCCTTGTTGGTCCATTGGGGATGCTCAGCATGACACTGTGGGGGACCCGACCTGCTGCCAGGATCCTAAAGAGGTTGGTGCGGAGAGGCAGAGGTGTAAAGGAGCAGGAGCTCCAGGAAAAGCAAGACCTCTTGGCTTTCGCCCAGGGGATGTGACTGAAGCCAGGTTACCATGACCTCACATTTCCCCTGCTAGCCCTCATAAATGTGGCCAGTTAAGGTCACTTCATGCCCCGCTGCACCCCAGGAAGCAGCACCCCTCCCTCCATCCATCCCTTTCACGGAGGAAGAGATGGGTGGTGGCCTCTTGGCTGCCCCACGATTGTAACCACCCTGGGCGTGGATCCCTGCCACCACTCACTACAAAGGCAGCAGCACACAAAGCCTCTGTGGGTGGATGGGCTTTGGCCAACTCTTGTTTTCTGGTGGTTTGTGAAAGGGAAGAAGCAGAAGCACCAGGAGAAGTTGAGATGGGGAGAAGCCAAAAAATCAGGAGTCAGGCAAGGTAGTCTTGTGGGTGTGGGAAGGCAAAGCCAGAGAGCACTTTTGAGCTGGGGGCTGATCGGAAGGTGCTTAGACCTGCATGCTCAAAGGCCATCTTCTGGTTATTTGGTCCTCCCTGGGGTTGAGGAGACAGCGCTTGGTACCTCCTCTCTTAGAAAAACTCATGTGTTTCACCTTGTAAGAATTCAGAGCCCCAAGTTTGGTTAAACACAAAGGCAAAACTGGGGTGGAACAGCCTTCTGGGGAGAGTGTGAACGAACATCCTTGCAAACCCACACTGGAGCCAAGCCTGGAAGTGTCTCACGAGTTCAAAACCAGCCAAAAGAACTTTAAACAAGCCTAAAATCAGGTCTGGAAATTTCACCAAAGGGACACAAATAATGCTAGGGTCAGCTCTACAGCAGGAGCTAGAAAGCCTCTACCGCAACAGCTGGTGCTCCCTAGGCAAGGCCAGGGTGCCGCCCAAAGCAGAGCCATCCAGTGCCAGCTCCAGACATCACCGGAGGCCTTCGACAAGAAATCATCAGGAGAAGAGTTCCTGCACCCTGGAAGATGCTGGGATTTGCTAAGGAACTTGGTATCTTGTCCTGGGGTGACCCACCAGAAAGGGAAAGAGGTACAAACTGATCACTCCTGGGGACACGCAGAAGTGAGCAGCTTGGGGACCCAAAGGGGACACCCAGGCTTAGACACAGCAGGTGTTTGGGAATGCTTCTGGTGAGGGATCTTCTGACCCAAGAAAACCGTCTTTGCTGCGAGTGAAACCAAACCTCAGCCTGGCACAAGGGGGAATTCCCTGGGGTTCACCAAAAGCAGAGCAGGCCTGGATGGATGGGACACAAAAAGGGTGGAAAAAGATTACATCACCTGAAAGGACTCTCATATGCTCCCCAAAATGAGAAGGATGTGGAAGAGGGACCGCTCTCCTTTCCCGGAGCACACTGGGGTTATACCCCAGCAGAAGTCCCCTCCCCTGTGCAAGAAGAACTAAGAGGGACAAAGAGCCCCACCCATGTAGGCTGTAAGGCAAAAGTGATGTCTATGGGAACAAATCCTCAACTCCTGAGCCTTCAGTGCAGGTGGTAGTCACACCAGCCAGCTTGCTTTGCCCAGACAGAGCTGCTCAGCCTGGCCTTATTTCCCAGGCAATGATGCTAGGAGATGCACAGCTCTGCTCTTCTCTCACACACCGACACCTGGAGCATCATGTTCCGACAAAGCAGGAGCAGTGGGTCAGCAGTTGACTCAGTGCCTGTGGATGGGCTGGCAGCTGCCTACATCATTTGCTTGCACAAAGCACCAGCAGTGCTGGGGTGCTGGCCTGTCCCTCTTTGCCACCCTTATCTGGGCCTCGTGGTCCCAGCTGCAGGGAGAGGGTGGGAAGCCGACAAGTGACTCAGACAGCTGGAGGTTCCTGGGCTGACTCAAACCCTGGAGCATGGAGGCTGGGGAATATTACCAGGGGCTAGTACCGGGGGATGTTACCCGCCTGAGTGCCAGCGCTCACGGGGGGTGGTGGTGGTGGAGGTGCTTAACAAACCGTCCCACCGTCCACGAGGGAAGAAAAAAAACCCAAAGGAAAATCAATAGCCACACACGCTTACACACAGGCGCCCTGGGAAGAGCAAAGCCCAACACCTACAGGCCAGACCTCCAGATGCAAACAGCTGTGCTGCTGATGCCACAGCTGGGAAGCCAGCTCTGCTCATCCTGAGCCGCTGCCTGCTTGAGGGGGCAGCCGGGACCCCCGTGGGAAGGCAGAGAGTGAGGGAAACGTTGGGTTGTTTCCTTTGTACACGGCTGCTTTCCCCCTGTGCTACCCAGCCTCCAGCCCGTCCCTCCTGCCTCTCCTCACCAGCACAGATGTGGCTGCCACCCTGACGAGCCAGCCGCCAACTAATGAGCAGGGCCCTGCGGAGCAGCGGGGGGTTCCGCGGAGGGGGCAGAGTTAGGGTAGAGAAGGGGTTCCCCAAAACCACGGCAGTCCCCAGAGGGACCCCAGACATCCCTACGGCAGCAAAAACACACCTTGGTGCTGCCAGCCCCACCAGGTCCCCCCCCCCCCCCCCCCCACCTGCCTGGCATCACCTGCCCTGCCCTGCTTGTACCCAGCCGCAAAGCCCTGTCCCGGAGGGGACACCCGCCCCCTCCGTGCCTCGTCCCCCTTGTCCCCGGGCTCTCCAGCACCTGCCCGCTCTCAGCTTGGTGGGGGGGTGTGATGTGATGGGATAATTCCCAGTAGAAAAAGCATCCGCGCCCGCTCTTTGGCCCCGGCGCCGCTCCGCGGAGCCCCGGGGGCCGGCAGCCCCGGGATGGGGTGGGATTGGAGGTGGGAGGGGGGGAACGCTGCCGGGGCCGTGCGTGCGGCGCGGCTGCCACCGTGCGGCCGCCCGCCCCGGGGACCTGTCGTGAGCCCGGCCGGGAACCGCGGCCGCTTGGCCCGGCGGGGTTCCCGGAGAGCTCCCTCGGCAAGCCCGCGGCCTCGGGGAAGGAGGAACGAGGTGGTATGGGAAGGGGTAGGAGGGGTCGGGCGGAGCGTGAACCCCAAAGGGCCGTTCCAGATCCGGCGGGGGGAAGAAGGAGAAACTAGGTAGGAACCGGGAGGGGCCGGGCTGGAAGGACGGGGCGAGGGGTGGTGGGGAGGAAAGGGAGGGGATGTTTCAAGGTTTGGTCTCGAGGAAAGGGGAGCTCTGTCACGCCCGGGGTGCTGAGGACGCGGGTGGGGGCGCAGGGTGTCACCTGCGCAGCGAAGAAGACAGGCGAGCCACCCACGGGGGTTTTGAGGGGAAGGGGAGGGGTGTCGGGTCGGGTCGGGTCTCCATCCCTCCCTGCCCGCCCGCCGGCGTGACGGGTTTTACCTGCGATGATGGCCGGGTTGCTCTGTCCGCCCTCCGCCTTCACCCACACCTCCAGCGTGAACTCCTCCCGCGGGATGTCGGGCAGCGCCTCCGGCCGCGCCGCCAGCTGCTCCCCGGCCACCGGAGAAGTACAGGGTGGGCAGCGACCGCTCCCGGCCCCGCAGCCTCTCCTCCTCCCTCCGGCCCTGGCCGTCCGCCTCTCCCCTCGGTTCCTCTCCGCCTCCTTCTGTCGCTCCCCGCGGTCTCCGGCCCCGCGGCCGCCCGGAGCCCAGCGGAGCTGCAGCGCCGAGCACCCCGTGCGAGCCGGGACCTTGGGGGTACAGCCCGTAAGGTGATGCGGGGGGCCGGCGGCGGCACGGCGGTTCGGTGCCTCCATCCCGCAGCCGGAGACCGGCCGGGGGTCGGGGGACCGGGGGTCCCCACGGGCAAGGCTGAGCGCCGCAAGCAGCAGCAGCGCGGCCAGGGGGGCCCCGTCGCGCAGCATCCTCCTTGGGGACGAAGGGGAGTGTTGATTGGGGGTTGGGGGGGTTGGGGGGGGAGGGGGTGAGGTCGTCCCCGGGGATAGGGGGCACTCAGGGGGGCGGCGGGCGGCAGCGCCGGGGCATCCTCCCCCCGGCCCCCGCCGCAGCCGCTGCCCCCCAACTTTTCTCCGGCACCGCTCTCCTCCCCTCTGCTCCTGCGAGAGAAGGAGGAAGAGGAGGAGGAGGAGAAGCAGGGCGAGAGCACTGCGGCGAGGACCCCGCTTCTGTCTGCAGCGGGGGTTCTCGGGGTACGGCGGCCCCTGCGCGGCTCTCGGCGCTGCCCGGCTCTGCCTGCGGGAGCGGGGGATGCGTTGGTCGCCCTTATCTAGAAAGCCCCGAGGCGCTCCGCTTCCCCCCTCCATCTCCTCCCCACCCCCCCCCACCCCCCCCGAGGAGGGGTGTGGAGGGGGGGGCTGCCTTATTTAAAGATGATTATGTGCAATCTAATAAACCCCGAGCGGAGCATCGCCCTCCCTTCCCTCCGCCCTCCCGGGCTCTGCCCAGGATGCTGGCGGGGAGGGGATGCAGGAGGAGACCCAGCGCCCCGGGAGGATGGCGTTGGGTCCCCTCCGCATCCCGTGCCCGTCACCGGGGTTTTGGGGCAGCACCGACAGCACCTGCCCTGTCCTGGGCTGCCCTTGGCTTTACCCATCAGCCTTCCCACAGCCTCGCTCGCTGCCGCTCCTACCCCTCTGCTTGGAAGCCTGGCACTTGGTTTCCTTTCTTTCTTTCTTTTCTTTCTTTTCTTTTCTTTCTTTCTTTCTTTCTTTCTTTCTTTCTTTCTTTCTTTCTTTCTTTCTTTCTTTCTTTCTTTCTTTCTTTCTTTCTCTTCTTTCTTTCTTTCTTTCTTTCTTTCTTTCTTTCTTTCTTTCTTTCTTTCTTTCTTTCTTTCTTTCTTTCTTTCTTTCTTTCTTTCTTTCTTTCTTTCTTTCTTTCTTTCTTTCTTTCTTTCTTTCTTTCTTTCTTTCCTTCTTTCTTTCCTTCTTTCTTTCCTTCTTTCTTTCCTTCTTTCTTTCCTTCTTTCTTTCCTTCTTTCTTTCCTTCTTTCTTTCCTTCTTTCCTTCTTTCCTTCCTTCTTTCCTTCCTTCTTTCCTTCTTTCTTTCTTTCCTTCTTTTCTTTCTTCCCTTCTTCCCTTCTTCCCTTCTGGGTTTTTTTTTCTAAGTTGAAACGTGCCTGTGTTTTTTTCTTGTCGTAGCTCAGGGTGATATCTGCTTGCTCACCTCACCTCCATCCTCCTCCATCACCTGGGAGGGGGAGCAGATGGAAGGCAAAAGGAGGGGACACCCCTACCCTGAGCTCTCTCCCACTGAGGGGAGAAGTGGTCTCAACCTCAGGATGTGAGGAGATACCCACTGCCCCCCTCCCCTCCCACCTCAGCCAGGGATTTCTCTGCTTTTTCTCTCTTTTTAAATTTTCCTCCCCCCAAACAAGGATCCCATCTGTTCTACATGTGCGGAAAGGTGGGCTGGAGGCACCTTCTCTGGGCAAGAAGAAAAGAGCCACATCCAAAAGCCAAAAAAATATACCCCAAACCCCAGTGACATCCTAGGGCAGTGGGTGGGAGATGTATCTCACCCACCACCCTACTAGAGGGTATGGCACTGGCGCTGCCAGGGGAGAGCTGCTCACAGCACACACACGGGTGAGAAAAAACCCCCCCAAACTTTCCTCCCGGTTCCAGAGACACCATTGCACCAGCGTGCGGCTTGGGCGATGGGGAAAACTTCAGCAAGCAGAGAGCTTTTTAAATTATTTTCTTCTTCTTTTCACGGTTATTATTTTATATTCCTTTTTTTCTGTGTTTTTTCCTTTTTTTTCCCTCACTCCCAAGCACTATCTGTGGCGGTCAGTGTGAAGCAGGGTTGCCAGCGAAAGCTGGGAGGCCCCTTCCAGGGTACAGGCTTTCAAACCGTGAGGCAGGAGGGAAGGGATTTAAGAACAAACAGCAGGAGCTGGCTGCGTGGGGTCGGGGTTGGGGTGGGTTGGGGTATTTGTTTTGCCTTCTCAAGGTGGGAGGGTAATGGGAGGAGGTGTGGGGAGGGCTGGTGCTTCAGTGGGGGGAGATAGAATATAATAACATCGGGTTAAGAGGGGTGAGCAAAGTGCTTCGCCAACCCCCCTGCCAGGATGGAGGAAGGTGGGATGTTTAGAAGGCAAATGAGGCCAGGCAGAGCAGGGATGGCTCATGCAAAGGAGCTTGAGCAGCTCCTGAGGACCTCTGGGGAGTGAATGACATCCCAGCACAACGAGAGTACCCATCGGTCATGGGGAGGGGATGAGAAGAGATTTGCAGCTCTCCTGCCTGCATTGGACAGTACCCCACCCACCCTGCAGTGGGGATACCGAGGTAACCTGGCATGGTGCTTGGCATGGGTGAGGTGGCCCAGAAAGAGGGCTGTCCTGGGGCCAAATGCCCACGAGCATGGCTTGTAGTGTGCAGTCATTCAGGAATGAACGGAGCTCCTATAGCCCTCCCACAGGGCACCTTATTCTGACCTTATTAATTATCTTGCCCCACAATACCCTGCCCTACCCAGCCATCAGACCAGGTACTCAAAAGTAGCATGACCACGAGACCCTCAGCAGTGTCTCCTGCCCCACGAGAGGTTCGGCAGTTCTGGCTCCTTGGGGACAGCATGGCTAGGATGAATCCAGCATCAGAGCAATAAAACCCTCCAAAAATGCACCCAAGAGAGGCCTCTATATATAGGCTCTGGCCCGGGCTTAGCCACTTGCTTGGCAAAATGACACCCGCAGAAAACCAGCAAACAGTCTGTTGGGATAGTGTGGAGCAGGAGGAGAGAAAAGTCTACCAAGTGGACCCCTTTCTGGAGGGGAGATCGATGGGAGTGGAGGAAGGCTTCATGCCAAACCCCTGGTTCTCCCTGCCCTGCCTGCCCCAGCCTGGCTATGTTTAAGATGTCACTGAAGATGTCAAAGCATGAGGATGGAGATGCTCATCCCCAGCTGCAGTTCAAATCTGCTGATGCTCCGGAGTAAGGGATAGGATGCTGCATGGAAGGCAGGGGGAGGACAAAGCGGGTGGCAGAAGGTAGGTTTGGCTGTATGTTCCTCACCCCTTCTCCAAACGCTATCCTTCCTGGCATGCCCCAGCACTTTGGAGCCTCTGGACTGCAGGTCTCTGCAGTCAGGGTTATTTTGGGGGGTAGGGGGTGAGTGACTGGATCAGGCAGCTGCCAACGCTGGGCAGGAGCAGGGTGCCCATGTCAAGCCCTTGGCCAGGAGCCTCTGGGAGGAGGCAGGGAGAAGGGGGAAGCCCCCCACGCCCATCAACGCTGCAGATTTGGAGCTGTGGGGTGACTCCATATAGGCCCCGGCCTCCCAGCACAGGCTCAACCTGCTCCGGGACAGAGTGAAGAGCAGCGTTTTAGCAGGAGCAGAGGCTGAGCCATGCTTTTCCCCATGCCTGTCAAAACCCATCAACAAAATCCTTCCTCTCCCTCTGCTCCTCCTCAGGAAACCACCGGCGATCTTGACATGGGAATAAAGGCTCCGGGAGAATCCAGCTTTTTTGTTTGCAGCCAAACTGCACGAGCCTGAGACAAGCAAGCCTCAGTAATCAAAGCTGGGAGCGATGGTGACCCCGCTCAGGGCACAGCCCCAGCCCTCCCTCCTCTCCCTCCTGAGCTCTCCCGCTTTTCCCAAGCAGATTAGGAGCCTGTTGAAACGCGCAGGACCCCCGGAGGTCAGAGACGCTGGCCTCCCGCACCAGAGGTTTGCTTGGGAACTCACTGAGTTTCCTGCTTCTGGTAGGTCTGGAGATAAGCCCTGGCATGTGGCCGCTGCGGGTGCCAGCTCCAAGCAGGAGTCTGCAGCCGCACACCAAAAAGCCAGTGACAACAGGTTTGGGGGTCATGTCTCGCTCATGTTTATGCCTTGCAGTGGGGCACATCCCATCAGGGACAAGAGACAAGCCCCTCTTCCCTGGGATCTGCAAGGTCTGAATGGGATAGCTGGGCTCCCCCAAGTCCTTCCACCCCACAACACCCATCGGGGTTCCCCTGTGGGGTTTGGTCCCATGAGTTTGGTGACAACAGCTTCACCAAGCTCCTCTGCTGAAGTCAGCTATGCCCGCTGTAAGAATTCAATGAGCCCTGTATGTAGCCTCCACTCCTTTGGCAACAGAGCCAAGGAATGAACTTTAAATAAAATCGAAGGACCACCAGCCAAGGATGCTCCTGCTCCATCATCCTCACACCTGCCTCCCCACCTTTGCTCTGAACTGCGCAGCCTGCAGATGGAAGGTGGCACCCCAACAGCAGCAGAGATGTTGGGAGCCCAAGGAGGAAGACAGACAGACAGACAGACAGGCACTCATCAGGGCATCAACTTTGAAGCTGGTTTGGTGTATCGCCGTAGGGCGCGGCTATTTTGGAGCTGCCTTGGATGTCATACTGGAGCAGCGAGCTGCAGCAGAGCTGTGTTTCACAAGGCTCTTGCAAATCTCCAGTAAAAATCACTTACTTCCAGCTGGGAGGTGAGGATGATGCAGATGCTGAGCAGCACACTCGCTGCTGTTTCTACACAGGGAAGAAGTTCCCTGCACAATAGCCCCCACTGGGGTCTTTCTGCACCCTGGAGTTTTGCGCTCACAGGTGCTAAATTAAGCTCATCCAGAGAACAGAGCGCGACCTTTGCCAGATGGGGTGTCTCAGATATTGAAAGCAATCCTGACTGCTCACAAAAGGCAGGGACTTGTCCACCTTTACGTAACTAATCTCTTCCCACAGACACGGAGGGAAAGCACACATGAAAAAGCAGAGGGAGAAAGGGAATCAGCCTTTACCGGCCATTCTGCCGCTATCACTGGGGAGTTTCAGCCCCATTAAGTCAGGACTGTTCAGGTGCATCCCCCCACTGGGACAGAGAGGGTGCCTGCCAGAGACATGATGCCATGTGGCTCCCATGCCAGAAGCAGAGGCAGGATCCCAGAGGAGGACATTGAGCTCTGCAGGCACCCACAGGAGAAGAGTGTTGGTACAAACACAGTAGGGACCCTCTCAGGCTTCCAAAATCCCACCCCGGCAGAGGAGCCAAGGTCTGCTGGTAGGAGCTCCAGGAGAGCACCACACTGACAGCGGCTCCAGTGGTAATCCAGGCAAAATAATTCAGTGAACTTGCCGCATTTTCACCATCCCCATGCCCGTGCCAAGTGTCGGCTTGCTAGTCCCCAGTGGATGTGCCGCTCCTGTGATAGCATCCCTTCCAGCATCCCTTCCCTAGTCGAGCACAGCTTTCCTCACAGGAGTGTCAGTGCAATCACTTGTATAAACAAGCCTCGCCATCCCCAGATAGCCTTCGCCCTGCCTCTGGCATTTATATATACTTCCCACATTGTCTCCCAGGCAGAAAAGCCCTTCACTGGAGCGGTGAGATCCTGAGTGAACATTTAATCTGGCACAGGTATCTTGAAGGGTGAAGGGGGAAAGGGCTTGTGCCACCCCGGCTCCTCAAACTCCTGCTTTAACATCTCTCCATCCAACCCAAGGCGGGGGAATGGATGCTGCAAGAAGAAATGGAGCAGGAGACGATGCGCCCTTTGGCTGGTGTGGGGGTAGAGGGGCTGTGTTTGGTAACTTTGCTGCCTCTGGGCTCCAAGTAAAGTAGGGCTTTTGGCACCACTGGTCAATGCTGCGAGTTGGAGGTGCCTCTGGACTGCTGGTCCAAAATCCGCTGTGGTAGTGGTATCCTTCATCCCACTCCCAGGCCAGCTGGGAGAACCCACTCTAGTATTTCCAGGGAGAAATAAAAAGAAAGGTGAAAGACTCAGGACTGCAAGTATTCGTGGTTTGGACATGTTCACCCCAAGGAAACACCTCTTCCCTCCCCACTCATTTTTAGAAGAGACAAATAAAACCAGAGTTGCTGGGACAGCTGCAGGCAGGGAGGCGAGGGGGAGTAAGCCGTGTACCAGCTGCAGAGGCAGCTCACAGCTTCCAGCTCACATCTGTGCCATCCACCCATGTCACCCAGTTCACTCATGTCCCACCTTGGGGCAGGTCAAAGTCCTCATGAAGAGGTGGAGGAAAGGATGAGCTTACACACACACACAGAGTCTTCTCAGGCAAGAGGAAAAAGCCATTATCCCAGGATGGGTAAAAAACACCTCCTGTTTTTTGCTGGACCAGGAAAGAGACCAAGAGATGGCCTCTGACACCAGCAGTTATCCAGTCAGTTTCCAGTTGCTCCTCAGTTTTGTTGCTAGACATTGCCTGCACGACCCTGTGATCAGCTTGGTCTTACACCTGTGTTGTTGGAGGTGACAGCAGCTCTGGGTGTGCACCACAGGTGCATGAACGCACACGCTAGTCTACTCAAGTAGTGGGAGCTGGAGTCACCAAGAGCCCTGGTTCCCCTGGCCTTTGCAAACCAGAGTGGGTGCCTCTGTTTGCTGGAGGACTGGCACTTGGATGTGTCTGTCCACATCATGCTTTCTGTGCCAGTGAGATGGAGCTCACATAAGCCCTTGAATCTCTGTCAACATGCTTCCTAGCCCTCAGCCTTCAGTGTCTCTTTAGCAATGGCACCATGGTCATGGCTCACCTCAAAGTGCGGGAATGTCTCCTGAGGATGCTTGGCACCTTTGGTCCCAATGTGTTTGTGGCATTCTCCACCCCATCCCAAGCCTGGTGCCACCTGAAGGCTAACTCCAGAGCACTTGCCCTCACCACAGCCGTCAAGCAGAGGAGGGCAAGGTGTAGGTGTGAAAATCTTGGTCCGAACATCCGTTCCAAATCAGTGCCTTGCTGGGTGCTAAAACCTATTGCACCCCTGTAGCTCGCTGTTGTAGCCTTTATCTCAGCTCAGCTAGACCTAATTAGCTCTTCTACACTTGATCTCTAGGTCAGGTTTTCCTCTCAACCATTTCCATGGTTTCTTGTGGAGCTGTAGATGCATGAGTGATCCCTGGTGTGCTGGGCAGTTACTCAGAGCTATCTCTGAGCTCTTTCCTGCGCTGCCGTCAGAGCTGGCCAGCAGCACTTCCAGCTTCTGGCTGCTTCGCTGTGCTGGCAAGAACCTCAGGAGAAGAGTGGGAGTCCCGGTCCAGGGTGAGCCAGCAAAATCAGTAGGAGCACTTTGGATGAGTAGGGACCCACCAGGCAAGGTCGTTACAGCTAGGCATGGAGATGAGAGGGTGTTTGCTGGTGTGCCCTTCCTGTGCAAGCCTCCCACTCCTGAACCTACAGCTGGAGAGCCCCTTACAGCTTCGCGTGCCCACCAGGTGGAGACCTCCCAGTCACATCCTTCCTGCGGCCCATATCACTGTGCCCAATGCCACAGCTCCCAGAGTGGTCCTTTCCCTCCTCACCTTTGCCCTGGGGACAATCCAGCCTGGAAAAACGCCATGTCCCATGTAGGGCTGGTGGCTCCGATCCAACCTGGAGAAGTTCCAGTGATGCAGGAGTCTCCCTAAGCATCTCTACAGACTGAAGGCAGCTGGGAGGAAGGAGGACAAAGCCAAAGCCTCATCATAGTGGGGTATATCTGTGCACTGTGACCCTCTTGGTTCTAGCTGGTCAGGAGTATAGAAAGCCTCAGGACAAACAGATCCAGCAAAATCCTTTGGGATAAACAGAGCTGTGCCAGCAAGAGGCTGTTTGGCAGCAGCACTGTGCCATGCCAGTTTGAGGGAGCTGGCACCGGGGTCCCTTGCATAGGCTGCCTTGTTCCCGGGAAGGTGGTTAACCTGTGCTTGGGGGAACTGCACTTTTTCACCTGCTTCTGTCTGTGTCAGGGTCCTGGCTAAATGGTTTTTTTGTTTTAGCTGACCCTCTCTGCCCTTGCAGCACTGGTTTATCCTCCTGACAAGCTGCCAAAGCACCACCAGCAACCCCTGAGGCCAAGCGGTGTCCCTACCCCACCATGAGACCACCGTGGGAGCTGGTGGAACACAGCAGTGAGGGAAATCCTTGGGTGCCTATGTCTGAGGCAGGCAGCAGTCCAGGTGCATCCTGTACACCCAAGCGTGCTGGCATGGTGGGGTACCCTGGCACCCACCCTGTCCACCAGGAAGGTGCTGCAGTTCTTGGTCTCCCCCCAGTGACCAGACCACATATAACAAAGCCTGGCTTAAGCACGGGAGGTTTCCAGCCGCACGAGCAGAGCTCCTTGGCTCCCAGATCAGGCACATTATGACCAGGTAATTGCATTAGTAATTATTCCCCCGAATCCTCCCCATGAGCGGAGCCCTCTTGCTGGGGCAGCATTTTTGGAAGAGACATCCCATTTCCACACCCCTTTCCCCCCCCTCCCCCCCCATACACTGGGGCTTGAAATGTATGGATTCGTTCATTAAGGAGCACCGACACCGCTGCGGCAAATGACCTGTCAACAGATTTACAGCAGGAAGTAAGTCACTGCCTCCGAGCCTGCGGTCTTAATGTAATTAAAGTCCTCTGTTTGAAATTCGCTGCTAATTAATATTCATGCTCTGTTCTCCATCTGCCATTCCCATGTTGCTGGTTCCTTCTGAGATTGATCAGAGGGTTATTAAGGCTACGAGCAGACAGAGAAGGAGGGGGGGCAGCCGGTGGGAAGGGGCTGGATCAGCTTTTGGTAAGGGAGCAGAATTGCCACCCAGGATCCCCAGCTGCTGTGCCTGGAAGGGATGGCCGAAACATTGTCCCAGCTTGCTCCATTGCTGGGGAAGGTGGAGGGGGGGAAAGAATTAAAGCACTGGTGGGAATGATGGATTGAGAGACAGACACCATTGGTTGGCTCCTGGAGTCTCCGAGGGTTTGCATCTCAAGCAAGAAGCATCTCTGGAGCTAGGCTGCCAAGGAAAAGCTGGCAGTTGGTGGTGTGAGCAAAGTCTAATTGAGATAGAGATTAATTGCTGGCTCTTGTGATTTGGCATGGGGGAGCTGCCCGTGGCAGGCCAGCCCCTAGAACCGGACCCATCAGCACAGTTATTCAGGGGTGGAGACTCAGAGAGAACTTCTGACAAAGGGCAGATAGGTAGGTAGGCCACGGATGTATAGGATGTTCATGGGCACCAAGAACCTGCCCCAGCTCAGTGCAGGTCATGCACGGACACCCTGGCCAGCTGCTTTTGGTGGGCAAAACCCTCACAGTGACCACACACTGGGTGCTCCTGTTAAATCAGGTTGAGAGCTTGCCCCATCCCTGCATGGGCTGGAGGTTTTGTTCTCTCAGCTGTTGTGACATTTCCACACACCCTTGCAATGGATCCTGGCAGGATCACACACCCACAAGAAAGGCCACAACTCCTGTGCCAAGAAATGCTTTCAGCTGAAACCAGGCACACAGGGTACACCACCTTGGCTGAGAAAGACGTCCCCATATCACAGGCTGAGAGCCTGATGGGTGCCATGCCATGGAGCACACAGGGTGCCATGAGTAAATGCAGTGCTCTGCAGCATGTGGAGACCAGGCTGGAGATGTGTCCCTGCTGATGGCCCTGTACTACCCCAGCATCCTATCTCAACATGCCAGAGATGTCAGAACTGAGCATCCTTTGAAATTCAGGGCACAGCAAAGCCTCTTGAAGACCCTTCCTCTCAGGATGCAACCCAGGATAACTGGTGGTCTGTGGTCAGTGTAGACAGGAATCTGGAAGACAGGTTTTGGAGCCATCCTCCCTTGGCAGGAGGATGCTGAACCCTCTCCTTTTTCTGGACACCTTTTCTTCCCCAGCAAAGGTGGCACAGGGGCATGGCATCTCAGCACGGAGGTTCCCAAGGGACCAGAGGGACTGGGGCTCTTATCCAAGTCCTGAGTGCCGAGTGACCTCGACTCTGTCATAGGAGCACTATGAGTGGGGTTTCCTCAATTAACAAAGCATTTAGATCCTTAAACACAATCGTAGGGCTCAAATTGGATGCGCCCCGCTTTGAAAGCCAAGTCCCGCTGGCATCTCCTGTTTATATATGAACAATCACAGTGATTTATTCATCTGCCTAAAGTACAGTTGCTCTTTGACCACCCATCCATTATCCTTATCTATTTGTCCTAGTTAGGAGCCAAGCAATCCATCTTCCCCAACCTAATGTATGCCAAACGATTCCGCAAGCCGCCACGCTGCGAGCGGGCTCTGCCGGCACAGACAACACGGACCTGGTTTTCAGCAGCACTAACGCAATTGCATTGACGTCAACCAGAGCTGCCCATTGTCACCCTTCTAGAAAATTAAAGCCTAGGGTGGTGGGCAGACCCAAGACAGGCACTGAAGGGATCTGCGGTGGTAATCGGGACCGGAGCTGCCATCGGGTTCACCACGCAACGTGCAGACCTTGCAAATAACCCATTTATCCCAGAGAACTTCTTGTTTCTCCTGAATAAATCAAGAAAGGGGACAGGTGGTGTGATCCTGGGGTGGCATCTGACCATTTGTGATGAAAAGACCATGCTGCTCCTGTGCCATACAACAGTGGCAGCTGCCTTGGGGAGGTTTCAGAGGGACAGCACCTTCTGCGAGCAGAACTCAGTGGGTGTCGCGGGGCATGGCAGGCTGCAGGTCTCCTGTGTCACGGGATAGAGAGGTTCCACACCATGTAGAAAAGAAGTGAAGCACCATGTGGCTGCCCCTGGAAGTGTTCAGGGCCAGGTTGGATGGGGATTTGGGCACCCTGGGCTGATGGGGGGTGTCCCTGCCCATCGCAGGGGGGGCACTGGCTTTGGGGTCCCTTCCAACCCAGACCGTTCTATGGTTCTATGATCTATGACCATGAGAAATTATTCAGAAAATGTGTTGCCACCTCCCTTCCCGGGCTGAAGGTGCCCGAAAGTCCCTTATCTGCAGCAGGCAGGTGACCAGCAAATAGAAAGGGGTCCCTGCTCCCTGCCTACCCTCATCCTGGGCTCTACAGGGACTGTTTGATCCTGCAGCCATGGATGGGAGATTGCTGAAGCTCGGCCATGCAGGAAACATGGAGACATGGCTCAAGGAGGATGGCATCGGACTGTGGTGCTGCCTGCACCTCTTGGTCTGCTGGTTAAGTGACCACTGCTCAAACTTTATCTAAGGAAAACCAAGCCTACAAACTTAAATAGGCTGCAGAGGGCATTGGGTCCCTCTAAGGAAACACACTGTAAAAGATCGGGAGTATGATCCCATCATTGAGAGGGACATCCCTTGCCAAATTTCACCTCCCCATGTGAAGGACAGGGTGTGACAGCTTTCCAAAAGATGTTTGGGAAGGGTGTCTTGCCACAGGCAAACCAAATGGCTTTTTCCAGGCCTCTCTCTTGGAAAAAGCCGACTCAGTTTGGATGAACTTTTCCAGAGGAGTTCAGGTTGAGGCAAATCCCTGGGAGACAGTTTCTGCCTAAATGTCCATGTTTTGGCATTGTTCTAAGCATTGGGAAACACAGCCCAATAATTACTCAGTAACTAGCAGCGTTACCTACCCTGTCTACAATAAAATAATTAATGCTCATTAATTTGCCCTCTTTGCCTTTGAAGAGGATTTCCAGACTGGAAAAAAAAAGGGGGGAAAAAAAAAAAAGGAGAAGAAAGCAATGGAACCATCCAACCCCCTCCAGACTCGAGTCACTCCATCTGGCATCTGGCAGAGCAAGGAGAGGTGGCAAGTGCTGTGGTTAGACAACCTCTGAGCTCACCTAATGTGTCTGAGTGGGACCTTTGATGATATCAGAGGAAGGTCCTGGAAAAGCAGGGGGTGGTATGAGTCGGATGTCAGCACTTCTGAGAAACACAGAGGGGGAAAATGGGTATTTTCATGGTATTTGAGACCATTTTCGTCTGCGCAGAGAGGGGAAGCAATGCTCTAGCATCAGGATTCTCCACAGCATCGGTGAAGGGGGTTCACAGTCTGACTTAAAGCAGGAGTCGCCACGGCTTTGTGAAAGAGCCTGGTTTGGAAAGATTTCCAGGCCAAGCAACCCATGGTTTGGATTAAGCAGGGAAGCTCCAGGTAGGCATCTAAAATTTTGGGTACTAAGCAGATCCAGTCACTCAAGGCCAGTGCCCAGCACGAAGGACCAGGGTGCACGCTTTGTATCCCCAGTTCTGTGGACAACTTGGCAGGTCAAAGTTAGGCAAGATGACCTCCCCAACCGTGCACCTTCTCCACTGCTGCCCTGGTTGGACGGAAACACCAGGTACTGAGCATCGCTGCTTCCACCACCACCACAACGCTTGTGCAGTCTGACCCAGTGAGCCACCAAAGTGTTTTGAGCCATAACCGGTCATCTTCTGGAGATTCCTGGCTCGATCGTGCCAGAAGATCGCTCAGGTTCGATAAAATTCAGTTTGCTAAATGTCTCCGTCCGCAAACCGGGGTGACTTCATAGCCGGTGTGGGCGCAGGGACAGTCGCCACGTGCTCAGAGAGAGAAGTCCACAGGCCAAAGAGGCGCTTTTGTGCGGTGAAACTATATTCACTGAGCTTAAGTCAAGCAATGAAATATTCATAGGACGCTAAAGCAGTGGGCTCCCCGGCTGCCTTCTTATGGGAATTCAATAATACCGGAGACAGCCTTAATTCAATATTCAAAAAGCCTCTTTCTCTTTCCCTCTCTCTCCATCTCCCCACCGTCCCTTTGGGTTCGGAGATCTTTTCAGAAACCTCAGTTTTATGTGCTGGATGCATTAGTGGGGAGAGAAAGGCAGAGAGGAGAAACGGGGACGGGGAGAAGGAATGGGAGCACAAGGATGGGAACCACACTTGGGACAGCTGGGGGTTTCTGGTCCCTCAGGCTGCCTGGTGGGTGTTGGCTGGATGATCTGGTCTAGCTCTTCCTAAAGGCAGGTCTGCATGACTTTTGGCAGGGCTGAACCCACAACTGTGCTCAGATAGGGCTGGCTAGGAGTCAGCTCTGATCGAAGAGAAGGGCAACGAGGCTGAGGAAGGGTCTGGAGGGAAAACCATATGAGAAGCAGCTGAGGGAGGTGGGGGTGTTCAGCCTGGAGAAGAGGAGGCTGAGGGGAGACCTTATCACCGCCTACAGTGACCTGACAGGAGGGTGCAGAGAGGTGGGCCATGGTCTCTTCAGCCAGCTGACAGGAGATGGGACAAGGGGAATGGGCTCAAGCTGTGTCAGGGCAGGCAGGGTCAGATCAAGTGTTAGGAAAAAGTTCTTCCCTGAAAGGGTTATTGGGCACTGGAACAGGCTGCCCAAGGAGGGGTCTGAGTCACCAACCCTGGGTGTGTTTAACAGATGGACAGATGAGGTGTGCAGGGATATGGTTTAGCAGAGGACAGGAATGGTTGGACTTGATGATCTTAAAGGTCTTTTCCAACCTTGTGATTCTGTGATTCTGTGATTCTGTAATTCTGTGAAGAGCTGTGTAACTGTGGTTGTGTGCTCCTGTGCTCCCACCAATAGACCTACTGAGAAATAAGCTTGCCTGGCTCAGGTGTGGTGCAATACTCATAGGACAGAGCCCACTTTGGGCTCAGCATCTATCCCAGGGAAATAAAAAAAAAGAAATCTATTTTGGAGCCATTATCCAGCAGCATAGACTGGAAATTGTGTGAATTGGGCCTAGACACTCATGAGGGGTAAAGCCCTGTGGCTCCAATGACATGGGTGATATTCATGTGGACATTCATCCTCACCTGGGGTGAGGACAGGGAAGCTGGCAGAGCTCTAATGAGCCGTCTTGGTGCTCCCAGCTTGACCTGCCATTGCTACACCTTTCAATCTCTGTAATGGAAAAGCATCACTGAGATTCTCCTTCCCTGTTTCAGAGAGAGCAAGGACCAACCTGTGAACACCTTCCCAAAGGTCATGTATGGAGTTAACCCCTGGAAGCCAACACTGCCCCATGCCAGGAGATGAGCAATGCTTTGTGCTGCAGCTGGGTGGGAGGGATCTGCAGCTCTGCTGGTAGGACCTTTTGGCCCATTGTAGGGAGGTCTGATACTCAAGGATGTGACCAAAGCTCCTCCAGCCATTGAGGGACAGGGGACTGTTTGCTGCCCCTCTGAATAAAAAAACCCAAGGTGTTGGGGGGGCAGGGGGTGATCACCAAAGGATACGAGCAGCGATAGGTGGCTTTCCACACCATCCATAGATGCTGCGGAGCAGAATGCCATGGGTGCTGAAGTTTCACACAATCCAAATTCAGAGAATGAAGTCCTCTGCAGAGACCCACTTGTCATCTGTAACTTTGGATGGCAGTGCTCTATACATGTTGCAGCAAAGGGGAGATTGAGATGAGCAACAGATTTCCGAGCACTTAGCAGGGCTTTTTTTCCCCCCTTGTAGGATCCTTTCCCAGAGAGTATTTAAAATCAAACGATTTACTCCACAATGCACTGGTTATTTGGTTTCTCCTGGCATCTCCCCACCACGAATGCCCTCGAGCGGATCGGTTTCAACCTTCAGCAATTCTCTCTATTAGCATTTGATCTTGTCAAGCTCTTTTTATAGCCACTCTTAAAGCTAAGTAGAAGCCACTCAATGGCTATCTGCCACACCGAGGCGCATAGGCAGATGCCAGCTAGCAGGGGCAGAGCACAGTTCTCCTGTGAGAGGACTCCAAAGCACCAACGATGGTATAGACAGCGCACAAAAACCCTGAGAGATGGACCAAAATTGGGTCCATGTTCACATGCTGGAGTGAGGATGGGGAGATCCGTACCACTCTGAGCTGCTCCCCATCTCCAAGGCCAGGTGGGGGCCCTTTGGAGAAAAGCAAGACCCTCCATCCCATTGCAGGGAGGGTGGCTGGTTGCTTGGTGGGTGCCAGCACCATGTCTTGGGGGCTGTGCTCATGCATCCTGCAGAAGGAACGGGTGAGTGGGATGCCCGCAAGCCAAACTCCACCAGGGACCCTACCCCCTTGCCTGCGCTTTTCCACGTCAAAAGAAGAGATTTAATTCTTTCTACCCGATTCTAGCATCTCCAGGACTGATGCTGATCATGCCAACGTCTGCCTGTTGATCCTTTGTAGATGCTGGTTCCAGCTATACTTGGAATTATTTTCTTTTTTTAAGACTTTCTGGCAAATCACCAGTCCCACAGATGACTGTTTTGGAGCAGATTTCCCTATGTGCTTTGTGCCAGTGCAGGTCTCCTGATGGGGTCTCTGGAAGCATTCCTCATCCCTCACTTCTCTGCTGGTGCTCCAGCTGCAGCCCAGCCATGTCACCCCTTGTCACCATGTCCAACCTCATCTGCCAACGGCTTGGGGCCTCCTTCTCCCCTTTGTGTCTTCAAGCCAGGTGGAACAGCTGGACCACATCTTCTAAGGGGCAGAGCTACCTTTTGCTTCTGGGATATCTGGCACTTCTTGGAGTCACCTCATTCATGAAGATGAGCAGAGTTTGATACACCCAAAGGAAGTGCCCAAAAGGCATTGCTGATTCACAGTTGAACAGGAATGTGATGGTGTCAGGCTCAAACTTTTTCCCATCTGACGTAGTATTTCAGACACAACATGGCAGACCACAACCCTATCGTAGATGCAGCTACAATGACACCATATCTATCGCTACCGTAGATGTAGCTACAGAGCTATAACATTGGAGTGTGTGCCCAGGCTGGGGAGGTGAGGCAGGTATTTTACCCCATGGCAATGTGTCACTGGAGGTAGGTTTTTAACTATTGCAAAACTACTTGTTTTGTGATGAAGAGAGATGATAAAGCTTGGTTTTCTCCAGATTTTGAGACTTCATGCTTTGACTACCAGTTTTAGAGCTCCAAGCTAGGCTTTTTCTGTATTTCTGGTGTTGGCTGTTTCATGATGACTCTTGGAGAACGGCAGAATACCATTGATGGGTCTTGCAGAGCATGTCAGGAACTGAAAGCAGAGATGTGCACTGGTGTTTCAGGTGGGAAAGTAGGTTGTAAAACTGCATGGCAGAGCAGGGAGGGGATATGGGGTCTGTGGTAATGCCCCTCATCTCATCTTGTTCCCTTTCTTCTCAAGGACAGCTTGAAACACCAGAAGATACCCCCTTGCCCAAAGCACCTACTGCGCCATGGCTCTTGGGCCACTGGTGGGTGAAGGACTAGCTCTGTCCCCATGCAAGAACATGTGCCAGGGTGTCTCCATGATCCCAGCTTCTCCCTTGATGAACCTCTCTCCCCCCTCAGCTGGAGCTACCCACAAACCCATAAGTCTCCCTAGAAGACCTCAGTGAGGAATAACGTCGCAGATGGATGTTGCCTGTCTGCGTGAATCGTCTGCCAGTAGGTCACGAATTACTCAGATGTGTCTGTTATCCCAAATTATTCCCTGATTCACACAGCGGCTTACGCAGGAGCTCCTTGATTAGATTCCTCAGTATCAAACATGCCGGCTCGTTGGCCTGACCTTCTCATCCACGTAAGCCTCCAGGCTATAAACCATTCTTATCCAAAATCTTGACCTCATGTTTAATTTTATCTCCACTGACGTTAATGGAGGTTAGTTAGGTTTGAGCACATGCTGGAAGTTAAACTTTCCTGTACTGGGGCCTCCGTGCATTTCCCTATGCTGACTGATGACCTGGAATCAAGGATGCTTCTTCCCTGGCTTCGACAGGCTTCAGCTTGGCACACTCATAATTCCTGGAATCGGTTCTCCACCACCGACGATGATGAATCAATCATTTGCTTTCTGAATGTGTTCCACAGAATTCCCTCAGCCTTCAACACGCTGGCAGGTTTTCCCACCAGAAAATTTGTTGGCTCAACAGTTCCTGGGATAGAGAGCACCCCGAGTATGGTTGCTGCCTGGAAACAGAGAGATTTAGAGGTCTGAAGTGAAGTTTTGTGGGATGACCTTTTTCAGTGGTTTCCTAGTCTTGGTGAAAATCCGGCTCAACAAAAATGGGTTTGTATGCAGAGTATGGTTGAGAAGGAAATGTGGATGAGGGTTGGTGTATGGACATCATGCAACCTGGGGCATTCCAGAGGGTTTTCACAAGTTTAGCGGACTCCTGGGTACCTGACCTCTCTTGGGCATGAAAAATCCTTGTAATGCTTAGGCTGAATTTATCTCCCCTCACAACAGGTATCTGTAAGGTTGGTTGGTTTCCTTGGTTGTCTAATGCAACTGCAACAGAAGTGTGGCCAGCAGATCGAGAGAGGTGATTCTGCCCCTCTGCTCTGCTCTGGTGAGACCTCACCTGGAATACTGTGTCCAGCTCTGGAGCTCCCAACAAAAGAAGGACATGGACCTGTGGAAGCATGTCCAGAGGAGGCCACAAAATTGATCCAAGGGCTGGAGCACCTCTCCTATGAAGCCAGGCTGAGAGAGCTGGGCTGGTTCAGCCTGGAGAAGAGAAGCCTCCGGGGGGGGACCTTATAGCAGCCTTCCAGTACCTGAAACGCGCCTATAGGAAAGCTGGGGAAGAACTGTTCATGAGGGCGTGTAGCAATAGGACAAGGGGTGATGGTTTTAAACTAGAAAAGGGGAGATTTGGGTTGGATATTAGGAAGAAGTTCTTCACTCTGAGGGTGGTGAGACACTGGTACAGGTTGCCCAACAAGGTGGTGGAGGCCCCATCCCTGGAGACATTCAGGGTTAGGCTTGATGAGGCTCTGAGCAACCTGATCTAGTGAAGGTGTCCCTACTCACTGCAGGGGGGGTCGGACTAGATGACCTCTAAAGGTCACTTCCAACCTAACACATTCGATGAGTCTATGATTCTAATGCAACAAATCACTCAGGCTCCCTCTCTTGTGAGTCAAGACATGAGCAAGAGTTCAGTCCAGAGGGTGATTTATCCCAAGGTATCTAAGGTAACTGGATTAGACGGGATGAATCACTCTTAGACAGTTGCCTGATCAGTCCTTTGGTCATTGAGGGATCTTGGGCAACAGCTTCTGCTGCAACAGCAAGCTTGTGGATGGCTGAAGCTAGCTGAAGTGAATCCTGTCCCTTGGTGCCCACCTGTACCTTTGCAAGTCTCCCTTTCTTTCCAAACATCCCCGTCGCCAAGATCCACCTCCACACATCATCCTCCATGTGGAAGGAGGATGAAGAAGGATCTCGCCACCTCCAACAAAGTGTCAAGAGAAAAAACAGTAGGTCATCCCAACACATGGGGCAAACCTCACTTGACATTTCCCTCATTGCTGCTTCACCAGCAAGGCTGGGTCCTCCTGACAGAAAAGGGGACTCCCCACAACATCATCTCTTACTGTTTAGCTTTTTTTGCTCTTTTCCTGGCAGAAAGAGGTTTTCTCAAGTCTTCCTAATCCTCTTGCTGCAGTTTAAACCAACCACTCCTTGCCTTTTCCTCAAGGGACAGTTTACTCTTCCTCTGGCAGTTTTGGATGTATTTGGAGTCTGTTTCTGTACCCTTCCCTCAGTTGTCTTTGCTCTTGGTGAAATCGCCCCAGCTTCCTTGTTTCCCCACGCTCATGCAGTAAGCTTTCAGTGTTCCTGACACAGCTGGAAAGACTGGGTTTCTTCCAAACTCGGCTGAATTGGTTGAGAGCAGCCCTGCAGAGAAGGACTTGGGGATACTGGGTGGGTAAAAAAGTAGACATGAGACAGCAATGGGCACTTGAGGCCAAGAAAGGTAACTGTGTCCTGGGCGCATCACCAGCAGTATGGCCAGAAGGTCCAGGGAGGGGATGTTCCTCCTCTACATGAGACCTCACCTCTGCAGTGCTGCGTCCAGCTTGGGGGTCCCCAGGACAAGACTGACCTGGAGCTGTTGGAGGCTCACCAACACCAATGTAAGGACTGGGACAGTTCTCCTCTGAGGAGAGGTTGAGGGAGTTGGGGTTGCTCAGTCTGGGAAAGAGGTGGCTCTGGGGAGACCTTATTGAGGCCTTTCAATATCTAAGGGGGGCTTATAAGAAAAAGGGAGACTTTTCAACGACGACTTGTAGTGATAGGACAAGGGGAAACAGATTCAAACTAAGAGAAGGTAGATCTGAAACAGAAATCCTTCCTGAGGAGGGGGAGGCCCTGGCACAGGTTGCCCAGATAAGCTGAGACTGCCCCTGGATCCCTGGCAGGGCTCAAGGCCAGGTTGGATGGGGTTTTTGGCACCCTGGGCTGGTGGGAGCTGTCCTTGCCCATGGCAGGGGTGTGGTGCTGAGGGCCTTTGGGGTCTCTTCCCATCCCAAACTAGTTTGCAATCCTCAGACTGTGACTTAGATTTCAGATGGATGCCTCTGCTTTCCTAAAGGTGCCCAAGCTTGAAAGCCTGGTAGGGAGGCTCAACGGGCAGGGCATCCCCAGAACCTCCGTCAACCCCATCCCACCAGCTTGAGTGCCAAAACGGGGCTGGGGGAGGTTGAACTCCCAACGTGGGGCCGGGTGTGGGTGCTGATGTATTGGCACAACACAGAGCGTGTTTGCAAAGAGGCATGAATCATTTTAGCCGATCAGTTTAATTGTTGAACAGTGCCTCTCTCTCCACAAACTGTTCATGAATAGATGACAACTTTCTCTAATTCAGTCATTAGTCCTAATTATTCACTCCATCTCTCCTATTAATAACGCGCAGCTCGCAGAGTGACGGTAAACAGCTCCGTGCAATTACCCAGCTGGGTGAAGTTTGGAGCGCAAGCAGTGCCAGGTATTTCTGGCGGGGCACAGATTGCGGCGGCGCATCCCTGCCTGCCCATCGCGTGGCTCCGGAATCCTAGGACCACATTTCTGGTGCGAATGCCCCTGTTTGCAAAACGAACACGTGCCAAAAAAGCTGCTGGTTCCCAGACTCAAAGGCATTTGTTTGAGGAGCTGTGAAAAGTGAATACAAAGAAGGACCAAGGCGGATATATTTTAAATGGCTCGATAAATCACCGGTATCAGCTCTGCAGGAGACAGCTTGCTTTAGGTCCACAGTGTGTCTGCATATTAAGCGACAGTGAGGGAATTTGCCACCTGAAACTAAGAGTGATTTATTGCAAGGGTGTGTGAGGAGTAACTGATATGTTAATTAGCATGGTGCTAATGAGCTACATTGCATCACTTTCTTCCATCCACGCCATGACCTGAGTAGATTAGGGCACCTGAGCAGTGTGTGCAGCCCCTCTGCTTCTCTTCCTCCCGCTCCCCGATACCTGGCAGGTGTGCTGGGCAATGCCAAATCCATCAGCAAGTTAAATACACTTTAAGGTGTAGGGGTTTTTTTTTAGGCTGTAGCCCTGGATTTCACCCTCAGGAGTGACTAGAAATAGGAATCTCCTTTATGAACAGTGAGATCTAAATTTAAAGCCCTGTATCAGGCAAAACCTGAAAGCTCACAAGTACGCCCTTGTCCCCTGGAAGAGGCGGCTGCGGAATTAACTCCAGACAAAAATCCCTGCGAGAGAAAACATATCGACTTCTGGTGGGGAGAGCTCCTGGCTCGGTTTTAAATTCACTCGAGATGCAGAGTTTATTCAATTATCAGCCATCTAGAGAATGAAACGTGGCTTCACTCCAAATATCAACCGGGCAGGGGGAGAAGATGACAGCCAGGTTAACCCTTTGTTTGCCCTTCTGCTAGACAAGGGTGGGCATCAGGATGGCACTGAGTGATCCAACGTACCGTGCATCATGCATCTCCAAGGTTAAAGCTATTGGCTCTGTCCCCCCCACCCCTGCATGCAGAAAGGGTTTTTACACTGCCTCTGCCTGAGAGGGCAGGTGGAAAAAAATTGGTTTGATGTCGTACCCAAGGGGAGGATGCTCTGTTCACAAGCCCCCTTTTGTAAGGGGACCCCATGTAGTACAAAGGGCTCTCTGTCCTCAGGGGAGACCCACGGCTTTAAAAACAAAGAGAGACACCGGGAAAGCGTCTGGTTCATTATTTCTCTCTGAAAAGCTCTCCAGCGTCATTTAAAGGAAGACTCCCGGCAGCGATGGGGGTGTGGATTAAGGCTGAGATTCATTGGAATAAGAGGTAAAAGGGGGGAGCTGGCAAGATGTAAATCCTCACCAAATACCCTGGGAAGCGCAGAGGGTCTGAGGCTGGCAGCTGGGACAACATGCCAGCACGTGGGCTCCTGGGAGAGGTCAGAGCCACAGTAATATAAAGCGGTTCTCTTTGCTCCTGGGGGTATCTGCAGCACTTGATGGTCACCATGTCCTGCAGAGGTTACCTCGACACCGCTGGTTTTGCTGGGGCCGTGCAGCCAGCACACAGGTGGCTCTGGAGAGCACGAAGATGCTGGATAGAAGGGCAAGCGCCAGCCAGAGCAGCCTTTTCCACCCACCACTCGAAGCCCGTTCTCTGCCACCAAATGCGATTTCTGCTGGAGGAGCAGAGGCTGGGCAATGTCACGTTACATTTGGGATGATACAAGCACAAACCTACTCTACTGTATTAAACAGGTCCGCCCTGGCACTCGCAGCATCACCCTTGCCACCGGCTGCAGGCTGGGGCGTTCCTGCCAGGCTTGGGGGGGAGGTGGTGATGCAGAGAGAGGAACCCTTCCTGGCAGCAGGCAGAGATGGGGAGCTGGATCTGTCCTCTGCGGGAGAGACGGTAAAAGGCCTCCCTTTCCTTTGACATCACCTGGCAGTGGCAGGAAGCCGCGGTAGCTGCGTACGGAGCTGCTTCGCTTAGGCTGAGCTTGCCCTCTGATGGTGAGCACTGGTAGTGAGAAGCAGCAGGTCTCTCCCCTGGAGGGGAGGATGATTCTCCATCCTCAGCTGCCACCACCGCCCCCCGCCCCCCCGCCCCGATGCTAAGGGTACAACTGCCACGAAGACATCCTCCGTCCGGCAACTGAGCATGGCCCAGGGAAGGAAGCTTCTCTGGACATCCCTCTGGCCGTGACAGCCCCAAGTTTTGTCCCACCTTGAACGGGGCTGGGGGGATGCAACGCCAGGCACAGAGCAAGCAAGGTGATGCAGAAAAGCTGCCGCAGCATCTCAAAGGGGGCAGGAAGGCCACAGAAGATTTTTTTTTTTCTTTAAAGGCTAGTTTAAAATAGGAGCCAGGGAAGAGAAAGGAAGCCAAGGACCTTTTGCCAGCCAGCTTGTCCAAATACAGCAGCTGGCCTTTTTGGGGTGTTTGTGCAAGACTAAGCCCTGCCACCTGCCATCCACCCACCTCAACAAGGAGAAAATAGGCAGAGGAAGCAGTTAGGGCACAGCCACTTGCAAGGAGCAGGGACAGGGCTGCCCCATGCAACGGAGGGCCACCACCCAAGGGTAACCCCAGCACAGCAGGGTGACCCCCAAGACCTGAGCGCAGCAGGCAGGGCTGGGCACTATAACAGGGTCCATCCACGCACAGTGGAGGAAGCAGGTCTTGGGTCCATCTAGGAACAGCAGAAGATGAAGTGGGACTGGACACCAGGACTCCAGGTAGACCTTGGGCTAAGCACCACTGCACCACATCCTGAGTGGGAGGAGAAGCCCAGGCCTCAATGAAAATACAGCTCCTGAGCCAAGGGCCAGAGGAGGGCAATGAGGATGAGGAAGGGTCTGGGGAGGAAGACTTACAAGCAGAGGCTGAAGTCCCTGGGGTTGTTCAGCCTGGAGAAGAGGAGGCCGAGGGGAGACCTCATCGCGGTCTGTGGCTTCCTGACGAGGGGAGCGAAGGGTCAGGCACTGATCTCTCTTTGGGGACCCGGGGATAGAACCCGAGGGAATGGCGTGAAGCTGTGCCAGGGGAGGTATAGGTTGGATGTTAGGAAGAGGTTCTGTACTGAGATGGTGGTTGGACATTGGCATAGGCTCCCCAGAGAATGGGTCACAGCCCTGAGCTGGGCTGAGGTCAAGAAGCATCTGGACAATGCCCTCAGTCCCGTGCTCTGACTTGGCTGGGCCTGTGTGGAGCCAGGAGTTGGACTCGATGGTCCTTAGGGGTCCCTTCCAGCTCATGAGATTCTGTGTTTCTGTGATGTGCCTGGGAGGAGGTCTCAGGCCATGCTTCTCAGGATAATCAAGGCATTTTGGTGCCCCTAGGGTCCTGGCAGCTGGTACCATGCTGAGTGCAGGGACAGAGTTTACACCCCTGCTCCCTCCCCCACTCCTTCTTCCTGGCTCTTCCCTATTTCTCTGCTGAAGGTCAGACCTTTGGGGCTCACCTCTACAGCGACTGAGCTGTTGGCTGCTTCCTACTTCCAAAGCAGGCACGAAGCAAGGACTTTGCTCCACTCTGTGGTCGTATTGGGGAGATATAGAGGATCTGAGAGCTGCCAGTCCTTCTCCCCTGTTTCAGATTGAGGGAGAGAAGCAGCCGCATGAGCACAGAGGTTGCCAACCAGGAGAGGGTGATACACTACACATGTCTGGGGAACTCCAGGGTTGGACCTGGGCAGGAAGAAATGTGGAGGGGAGTAGTAAAAATGAAAGGGGGACCTGGCTGGGTTAGGGTGTCAGGAGGGTGGGGAGCTAGGGGTGGTGAGGGCTTGAGGTTCTGAATTCTATGCGTAGTCCCTGGTGTCCCATCTGGGCATCACGCTGCCGGGCTGGGATGAGAGCAGGGACAGCTTTACGGATTCTCTAATCATCACAACAAATTTGTGCTGTGCCTGGGCTGCCAGCATCGAGGCAGCATCTTGATGGGTCATCCCGGGCTGCAGGTGACAGAGGGGACACAGGAGGGCAGAGCCTGCCCCCAGGGAGCAGGGATGTGTACCCATCGGCTCAAACACAGGCACAGCTGTGCGGGTCTTTGACTTGGGTCCAACAGCCATGATTATTTGCCAACTCCAAAGGCCTTAGGACAAATTTTCTCACTGGATAACCAGGAGAGGAATCATTTTACTGCCTACTGGAAGGAGGAGATGCACCAAACATTTCCTTGTGCCCAGCACAAGTTTGATCCAGGCAGTGAAGAATAAATATCACATGAGCTAGATGGAAAAGCTCACCTGGGAGGGCAGAGGTCATGTCTGACAGAGGTGACAGTGTGAAATTTCCTGGCTGGAAATCATCAGGAGCTCAGTGGGTCAAAACCTAAAATACCCTTGTTGGTACCTGGCTTCTGCAGAAGAGCAAATTTTGCAAACACCACTGGTCTGCATCAAGAGAATTGACCCCCAGCACATGGGCAGGGGAATATTCAGGCTGGTCAAACCCTGGTCGTTCAACAGCTTTGAAACAAATTCCTCTCTCTGTGTCTCACTTCCTGATGATTGAATTTTAATTCTCATCTCACTTCATAGAATTACAGAATTATAGAATCATCATGGCTGGAAAAGACCTTCAAGATCATCAAGTCCCACCGTCACCGCTTCATCACTGTAAGCTCTAAATCATCTCCCGAAGCACCACATCTACCCGTTTTTGGAATGGCTCCAGGGACGGTGATTCCACCCCCTCTCTGGGCAGCCTGTTCCAATGCATCTCCACTCTTTCGGTGAAGAAATTTTTCCTAATATCCAACCTGAACCTTCCCTGGTGCAACTTGAACCCATTCCCATCCTTCTTGTCTCTAGTCCCTAGGGAGAAGAGGCCGACCCCCGCTGCACTACACCCTCCTTTCAGGCAATTGTAAACAGCAATAAGGTCACCCCTCAGCCTCCTCTTCTCCAGACCCAGCTCCCTCAGCTGCTCCTCATAAGACCTGTTCTCCAGACCCTTCTCTGCACCCTCTCCAGCACCTCAATGTCCTTCCTACACTGCAGAGCCCAAAAATCCACACAGCACTTGAGGTGCTTGTTCCAGGTTGCCCTGATACCCAGGGGGCCAGGCACACGCTTCCCTAAAAACGCAGCAGGGCAACGTGGCTCAGGGAAACACCAGGTCTAGGCAGGTTGGAGCAGCACGGAAGCATCGTGCAAGCTGCACAGTACATCCGAATGGGTGGCAACACTAAAGACACAACTTCTGCTGCCTGTAACATGATGGAGGAAGCTCACAGGAGACAGCAGCACCTGTTAATGCTCAAAAAATAAAACTGCATGGTGGATTAGCCGAGAGATAACGGGGAGCAATAGCAGGGAGTGACAGCAGAGGCTGAATTTGGCCGGGTTTTGGGGGTGTGGATGGGAGCAGGGACACCAGGTAAAGACTGGCTGAGCCTTGCCACAGCACTGCATGAGAGCCAGAGAGCTTTGGCAGTGCCACAGCATCCTGAGACAGACCTGGGCTTGCACAAACCAAGGGTGGGTCAAGCCTGTGCAATGGAGAAAGCTCATCTAGCCCTGTTTACGCCAGGAGGAGGGAGTTGGTAATATTCGCCTTGAAAGCTCACACTTGGAGTACAAGGTCAAAGACAGAGTGAAAGGACAAGGACATGCCAGGAAAGAAACCCGCCTCTGCCCCCGGCCATGTGCAATGCAGCGTGAGGATTAATAGCAAGATGGTATCTTGGTTTCCCCACCACCCCTCCATCCCCAAAAAGGGAATTTCATAACTCCGAGCAGTGAGTCAGGTATTTCTGCTTGTGCAGGTCAGAAATGAAGCCGGGCTCCTCTGTTGCTTTGCTTCAGTGCACACACCTCCAACCGCCAGTGGCCTGTGCATTTCTCTTCAGGTCCCTGCAATGTGCTGAGACAGTATTTCATTGTTACAGAAGCATCACTAGGTGATTTTAACCTCATTTTAGTTCAGTCAAGTCAAATGCCTTTTCTTCTGAACAATGTTGCTTGCAGTATAAAAATGACAATCCTCCCAGACACCCTTTATTTCCCCCCCCCCCCCCTCCTTTTTTTTTCTCCTTTAAAGGCTCTGAGCTCCTCAAACACGGCAGTAAATGTTGATACTTTGTTTTGCTGATGCTTCACTTTGGAAAATGGTTAAACCGTTCTTGCTCAAAAATCTCCATGTCAACCTGGGGTTAGCCTGAGGCTGAGGCATAAAACAAAGCGGCAAAGGTGGCGTCCCACACAGTTCCTGCTACAGTGATATCCCAAGCAGCCTGAGTTAACCTAAATTGTGTGTTTTAATAACAAATATTCTTTCATGGCCTGGTTTCAGGTGATGAGTTGCTGTAAGAGCAACTAGTTCCCACCCCTCTGTGGAAACATAGTGATGAAAGCATCGTGCCCCCTCCTTGGGGGGCTCTGCCCTGGACCACTGCACTGCAGAGGGGATGTCTGCTGTGGGCAGGGAGCACTGAGATCTCTTTCCCTGACCGTGACCTCAGGATCCCTCCATCTCTGTGCCTGCTTGCAGGAATTGAAATTTGGAGAGATGTGTCCAGGTTTCATCCAGTTAACTGGGGAGGGAGTGTTGGTAGGTGATGGGGAGGAACTGGGACTCCGGGATAGCTTTGCTGCAGGTTAGCTCTAGAGGAAGCTGCTGACAGTCTAATTTTCAGATTTATGGGGCATTAAGAGATCCCATTGACTGTAACCAGGTGATGAATCTGTCTACGCTTCATTTTTCTCAGCCATAAAGTGGGAGAAATGGCATTTCTGTCACTGGCGAGCTGGGAGGTTAATGCAATGATTATTAATAAAGCTCTCTAACAACCTCTGGAGCAGTGATTCCCAAGCCACGGTAGCAGTTCCTTGCAGGGGTTGCTGTGTTCCTGAGCAGACTAACGGGCCCAGTGGAAATTAGGTGGCAGCGACAAGCTCAGAAACAGGAGCAGGAGTAATTTTCCTAATGAGTCACCAGCAGACAGAAATGGAGCCCGGGGAGGTGACTATCACTTCCCCCAAACATCTGGCCCACACATCACTCTGTGTGGAAGAAGTCTCATTCTCCTGTCATCGCGATGCAGGCAGAGAGTCCTTAATGATCTCTGTGGCTGCACTACCACTGGGCATCACAGCCCCAACTGCCTGTTGCACAGGGAAATGGAGCTGTGCAAAGTCACAAGCTCAGGGCTTACCAGGAGGAGGATTTATGTACCCAGAAGTGCAGAATCTGTAGTGGTATTAAGGTTCATTCATCTACAGACAGTACCTCTCTGCTCTCTGCTTTAATGTTAGGGGTAATGTGTTATCCCTCTTGCCACTGACACTGGGTCGACACGCTGGAGGGAAGGGATGTCATCCAGAGAGACCTGGACAGGTTGGAGGGGTGGGCCCATGCGAGCCTCATGAAGTTCAACAAATGGAAATTCCTGCCCATGAGTTAGCACAATCCCAAACTACAGGCTGGGAGCAGAACGGATCGAGAACAGCTCCAAGGAGGACTTGAGAGCATTGGTGGAAGAGAAGCTCAACACGAGCAAGCAATGTGCACTGGCAGCCCAGAAAGCCAACCATGTCCTGGGCTGCATCCCCAGCAGCAGGACCAGAAGATCACAGGAGAGAGATCTCCCCTTCTTCTCCACTCTGGGGAGTGCAGCGCTGCCTCCAGCTCATGGGTCCTCTCCTAGCTCTGGCCAGGCCAGAGTTAACCTCCCCAGGCAGCAAGTGCAGGTGATCTGAATTAGCCCAGGTGAGCTGAGTTAGCCCGGGCTATTTTCCACACCACCTGACACCACTTCCTCATAAAAGCAGCTGATTGGGGAATGGTATGGGCTTGTTGCCTTCAGTACAGTCTGAGTGTGGCTGAGGTGTCTTTTGGTTGGTCCTTGCTGTTAGGCAGCACTCCGTAATCATTGGCTCAATCAGGTACTCTGTGTTAGCACTGGGTGTGAGTGTAACTGGTTGTTATTGTTCTGCATTCATGGTGATTTTTGCCAGTAAACTGTTTGTATCCCAATCCATGGAGGCTCTGTCTGTCTCTCCTGTGGGAGTAAGTGAGCAGTGTGTGGTGCTCAGCCCCTGTTTGGGACTGAACCACCACAGGTCCCCAGGACAAGAAGGATGTAGAGCTGTTGGAGTGGGTCTGAAGTCTGTGAAGATGATGGAGCACCTCATCTTCCATGAAGATGAAGAGGTCTGGAGCACCTCTGCTCTGGAAGCAGGCTGAGAGAGCTGGGCTGGTTCAGCATGGAGAAGAGAAGGCTGTGGGGAGACCTCTGAGCCCCTTCCATTCCTTTGAGGGGCTCCAGGAAAGCTGGAGAGGGGGTGGTGCTAAGGGCAGGGAGGGCTAGGCCCAGGGGAATGGCCTTCAGCTGCAGGAGGGCAGCTGGAGAGAAGCTGGGAGGCAGAAATTCTTCCTGGGGAGGCCCTGGCACAGGGTGCCCAGAGAAGTTGGGGCTGCCCCATGATCTTTGGCTGGCTTCAAGGCCAGGTGGGATGGGGCTTTGGGCTCCTGGGCTGAGGGGCTGTTGTCCTTGCCCATGGCAGGGGGTGGGACTGGGGGGGCTTTGGGGTCACCCAACTCAGACTAGGATTCTGAGATTCTCTCTGACCAGAATTAGAACTGGTACTTCACTGCCTGGGGCATGGTTAGCAACTGCCTTGGGAGGCCAGAAAACTAAGAGCAGATCCTTACTTATTATCTTCCAAAATTGATGTCTCCCAGGAATACAGGTTTCTTTGAAGAAGCTAATCACTAAGGACTATAGCTGGAGGCAGCTTGTTCCAGCATAACGTGTTTGTCTTCAACCTAAGTTTCAGGCCAGTCAGGAATGGGTCATGTCTACTGCCTGGGCAGGAGGTATCTCCTTTAAGAGGAGATACAAGGGAAACAAGAAGAGGCACAAACCTCTGCAGGCAGGTTTGAATCTGAACAGGACCCTAGGAAGAGCGTGCTACACAGAGATGCAGGCGTCCCCATGGCAAGACTCTGCCCTGAACCCATCATGAGTTGTGCTTCAGCATGGGATGCCATCCCTGAGGTGGTCCACCTATCTGGCATGCTGTGGGTTAGAAGAGATTGGGGAAAAGCCTCTTACAGCTGATGCATCGTGTTTTGCTCTTGTATTCTTGCTGTTGAGTCCAGTATGAGCCTTGTTGATACTTGGGCTATAGCAAATTCATTCTTAAAGCTTGTCTTGTGCTAACAGGAACTGGAAGATAACTGGCATGCCACTGTTCCAGCTGTGGTGGACTTTAAAACCAGCAGACTTTATTGGTGTTCTCTCTCAGTACGATGGACAGGTATCTCTGGTAAGTAGCAGCTAATCTTCCCTTAGGATGCATATGTTTATCTTGGAACTGGAAAGAAACATCTGTGGAAGCCATAGACTATTCAGTATGCATCAGGGCAGCGAAGAGGTGGTCTCTGCTTAGAGGCCCTCCATGAGCTCTTAATGGCACCCTACAGCTCAGGGAGTTGGTTCTTTGGTGCTGAAGGTGCTGCACTCATCACCAGGCCTCTGGTTGTAGCTGGCATTGTGAAGGTCAGTTACATACTGGCATAAGTGGGCATATATATTTGATCTTTAACAGCATTTCTCTGTATCATTTGTCCCTTCCCTGGAGCAGTCAGCCATGGCATCAAAGAATAGCAAGGCTTTCTGAGGATCAGTCGGTATTTCAGTATACCCGAAGCACACAGCAGTTGGCAACAGCACCTCTTACTTTGTTCTTCCCTTTGAAATCTAAAAGTCCATTGCAGATGCCTATCCCTAAAGCTTTGGGTCCCTCTGGAAGACGGGGAATGTGACGCACACAGACACCAACAGTCAGGCTCCAAGAATTCAGGCAATTCTCTTTTGCTCCCAATGAAAACAGGGGGAACTGATGTATTTCAGTGTCCTTATGGAGTTAATCCTGAGACCTGCCAGTCAGAAGGTTACAGAAAGCAGGGAAACAATGGCTTAGGAAAACTCAAAGCAAACCACCAAAACACCCCCAAAACTATAAAAAGGAAACTTGTTAATAACAGCAACAAAGGATTTAAACACGTGCCTGTCTAGAACAGCCGATGTCAGCTTGTAAATCTACTGACCTGGACCTCAGAGAAAAGCTGCCCTTGACTTTTCCAGCTTGCACCCATCCATTTTTACACAGTACTGTTCCCCAGAGAGACAGTTGTGGTTTTGTTGAATGTCTGGGGTCTTTTTCTCACCAACATTAAAGGTGAATACTCCACAGGGCGGGAGGAGCACTCCGCAGCTCTCCACCCACAGCACCATCTCCAGAGTAATTAAAGAGCTGTGTTTCTCTGTGCTGGCTTTGGGACTTTTGTGCTCCAGCACCCTTGTGACATGCCAGAGAGATCTGATCAACACTGTCTACCTGAAGCCACTTTTTTTTTTTCTTTCCTTTCTCCTCTCAGACCAGTTTTACTAGCTCTCATACTGGTTTTACAGCCCACTGAAGGCTCACCCTGCTGTCTGTATTGGGAGGAGTGCTGCAGAGCTGACCTCTTTGGGTGTTTTCCCATACCTGGGTTTAGGATTGCCATCCTCAGGGAATGGCCCAGGGTTTCGCCAGCTGCCTCTTAACCCTGGACAGGGAAAGCTGACTGAGGACTGTACAGTTACTCGATGCAAAGCAGGCAGTATGTGTCCATGGGCTGCTGGAAGAGAAATGAAACACCAGGTATCTCTGCAGTACTTCTGCTCAAGCTGAGTTTGGCAAGCGCTGTGGTTCTTTCACAGATTCATAGAACTGCTTTGGTTGGAAGGGACCCTTTAGATCATCAAGTCCAACCATCACCCTGACCTGCCATCCACCACTAAACCATGTCCCTCAGCACCACATCTGTCTCTTAAATCCCTCCAGGGATGGAGACTCCACTGCTTCCGTGGGCAGCCCTTTCCAATGTCTAACAACCTTCTTTGGGAAGAAGTTTTTTCTAATATCCAACCTAAACTTCTCCTTGTGCAGCTTGTGTCAATTTCCTCTCGTCTTATCAATTTTCACTAGGGAAAAAAGGTCAGTCCCCCTCCTCTCCACACCCTCCTGTCAGGTGCTGTAGAGAGCAATTAGCTCAATGATATCTTCCCCTCCTCTTCTACAGACCAAACACCCCCAGTTCCCTCAGCTGCTCCTCAGAACATTGATTCTCCAGTTTGGCTTGCAAAAGTCCAGGGAGGGAGGGTGTAACACCCAAAACATCTTTGGGGCATAATTCGTTAACACTTTATTAATTTACACAGAAAGGCTGAGTGACCTGGGGCTGTTCAGCCTGGAGAAAAGAAGCCTGAGAGGGGATCTGATCAGTGTTTATCAATATCTGAAGGGTGGGACACAGGGGAAATGGCCAGCCTCTTCTCAGTGTCTGTGGGGACAGGACAAGGGGCGATGGCCTCAAGTTGGAGCACAGGGAGTTCCACACCAATATGTGGAAGAACTTCTTCCCAGTGAGGGTGACAGAGCCCTGGGACAGGCTGCCCAGGGGGGTGTGGAGTCTCCTTCTCTGGAGATATTCCAGACCCATATGGACGCCTCCCTGTGTGACCTGTACTAGGGGCCTTGCTTTAGCAGGGGGGTTGGATTGGATGATCTCTGGAGTTCCCTTCCAACCCCTACAATCCTGCGAATCCGTGTAAGCAGCCTGCCCTTGGTTCTGTGAGGTGTTGCCAGGAAAAGGGTGAGCACCCCGTGAGGAGCGGGTCAGTGCCCGAGCCGGGTCAGGCTCTCCGAGGCACGCTGCGTTTGCCGCCTGGCAGACAGGCTTCGAATCCGCACCTTCCGCCCGGTACTGCCTCTCACACGGTCCTTAACTCCCCGCCTGCCCTCCCGGCGCTGTCGCTCGGGGTGGGGACCCCAAGAGCTAAGGGAGAACTTGCGGGCGGGACCGGGTTCCCCTCAGGCGGGGCGGGACGGCGGCCGTCCCGCCCCGCCTGAGGGGAACCTGGCCCCGCCTCGGGCCGCGCATGCGCGGCGCGCTGTCCGCCTGTCAATAAAGCTTGAACAAGCGCCGAGCCGGGGACGCGCGGGCGGGCGCGTTTTTTTTCACCCCCTCCTTCCTCCCTCCGTTCTTTTTTTTTTTTTCTTTGAACGAACTTTATTGTTCCTCCGGCGCCGCCCGCGCGGGGATGCGCTGAGGCCGCTCCACCGTCGGCCCCGTTCCGCGCCGCCCCGGCCCGGCCTCGGCATGTCGGGCAGCCGCCCGCCGCCGCACCCCGCCGCGCCGCCCGCCACCGCAACCCCGGCCTCTTCCTCCTCCTCCTCCTCTTCTTCTTCATCTTCTTCAGCGGCGGCCATGGCGCCGGGGTCGTCCTCGTCGGGCGGCGCGGCGGCGCGGCCTGTGCTGGTGGCGGCCGCCGTGTCGGGCTCTGGGTTGGCCCGGTTGGCGGCGGCGGCTCGGCCCGGTGGTGGCGGCGGCTCCTCGGCGGGAGGCGGCGGTAGCGGCGCGGGCGGCAGCGGCGGCAGCAGCAGCAGGAAGAGGCCGCTGCTCACCCCGCTCTGCAACGGGCTCATCAACTCCTACGAGGACAAGAGCAACGACTTTGTCTGGTGAGTACGATATATCGCGATAGCGGCACCCGCTGACCCGCCGAGGGAAGCTGGAGCTCCGCCATGCTGGCGGGAAAGCCCCCGCGGTGGGTGTAAAATGCTGTCGGGAGGCCGGAGCAGGCGGCACGGCTCCTCGGGGGCTCTCTGACGGGGCTGAAGCGCCGGTGCGCCTGATGCCCAGGAGGGGCCGCGGCTTGGGGCTACCCCCGCCGGGGCCAGCTGCTGGCTCTCGGGCCTGCCGCAGTAAAGTCGCTTTCACCCTCTCTGTGGGGCTTTTTTCTTGTTTTTAAGCAAAACCAGGTTATTCCCAGCAGGTTCCTCCTTGGGTACGCACCGGAGCAAGCCCGAATTACCAGAAAGGATCTGTAAGGCGAGGTGCTTCCTCACAAACATGTTGACATTGCAAGTGAATGTCCCGCTTTCCTGGCCGGTGGTAAACTCGGAGGGGGCCGGGAGGGGGGTGTCTGGGGTGTGTTCAGGGTTGCAGTGGGTGAGATGCTCCCTCTAGAGCCCAGGTGCTGCCCTGCTTGGACCTTGGGAAGAGGAACTGGTAGAGGATCTCTCAGGATGGATCTCGCGCTCTTCTGGATGGAGATCTGGGGGAATCTTGTGGCAGTTGGTATGTCCAGCAGAGGTGGCGTGGGGTTTTGCCTCCCTTGCTGCAGAAGGTTGGCTGGTTTGAAACAGTTTGCGTCAGTCTGGGACCTAAAACTAGCTGAGTAGGAAGTATTGGTGACCGTGGGATAAAGATTTTTCTTAAAACCAGGCAGATGCTGTGCTTCTAATGTTTGGCCAAGGCTGCAGTTTGTAGCTGGAAATACCCTTTCAGCAGGAGTGAATAGACCATGTCCCTCTTCAGCATGTGACCTGGGAACTGTTGGTGCCTTGCAGTTTTAAAGACAGACAGTTGCTGATGTGTTTCAAACCTTGTAACATAAGGAGTAGGTTTGGTTTTTTTTATAGCTGGCTGGATGCACTAAAATGGGAGAACAGAAAGTAGGGGTAAGTGTTTGCATCTGAGACAAACAGTGAAGTGATACTGGAAGGATGTTTGAGTTGTAGGAGGCCTGTGTATTGGAAAGCAACAGTACTAAAGAAAAAGGGGGGGTGAGACATGGTGCACAGCTTTCAAGATGTCTTTGACAGCTCTGACTTACAGGTGAGAATTGGGTGTTTGGAGTCTCTATAGGACAGGCATTGTCTCAGAAACCTTTAGGCATGATTTTACAGCTTTATCTAGCAGAGCAGATAGGAAGTACCCTCACTGCTGAAATGAGACCTTCACACTGTTAGAAAGTTAGTGGCATGAAAAAACCAAACCAGTAACTACTTCTAGCAATGATAAAAACCCTGCTTATTTCTGTAAGCAGTCATTTGCTCAGCAGCAGAATCTGGATGAGGGCACTGCTGTACTTTGCTGATGTGCTGAGAGCCTTCAGCTGGAGCAGGATGTGTTAGGTGAGTTTACAAGTGCTTGGTGTGGGATAAAGCAGTGTTGCTCTTGGTCATGGGAGTTGGTTGTGAATACTCATGCCCCCTCTTCCCTCTAGTTACGCTTCAGCAGTTGTGGTCTGCAGCCATCCTTCCCCATCCTCTTCCAGTCAGCTGTCATTTCCCATTTTGTAAATTACATACATAACAAGTCTGTAGGCTGGTTGAAGTATTTTAAGATGGCTCAAGAAGCTGAGTTTCTAGTTTCTTTTTTTCCTGCAGGTACATACTGTGTGTGCTTCAAAGAGTATATGTACTTAGCTGTCTTCCCCTCATTGAGGAGTGCCACTGGCTGAACAAACAAGAGGAAATGAAATCAGCTGAGTAATGATCAGGGCAAAATCTTGGTATTTACAAGGGCCACCTTGGGCATATTGAAGTGCAAGTCAGGAGCTTTAAGAGCAGACAGTTATTACAGTTAACTTACCTTGGTTCTTCACTGCTCTGTCTGTCTGTGGACTGTAGGGCTTGTTCTTGCTTATGCTGTGGTTTGAAGCTAGTGATTTTTTGGGTTAGAAATACAGTTATGTAGTACAAAAAAACCCCTCAACTGGGCAACTGGAATTTTGAGCAATGCCTGAGGAGACAGGTATGTGTATGTGGGTTTAAATAATTGATTTAGACAAGCTTTGGATATCACAACACGAGAAGCAGAAGTTTTCCATGTGACAGGGTGGGGTTTTGGGGGTTTTTTGGTTCCATAAGGACACTTTCAAGATGCTCCCAGCCACAGTCCAATGTGGGCTGTGAGTTACTAGCAGTTAGCTACAGTTCTAAACTCAGTGGTAGATTCTGTCTGTACTTCACTGAAGGTGGGGAAGAGTAAAGCAGTTTGTGTGAGTATCAAACACCAAGGTGCAAGTAGGAATCCTGTAAATCTTACTGATGTGTGCAGCCTCCCTGCCTGTCTTCCGAAAGTGCCATCTCAGCAGTGCCGGGCCTTGGCTTTAACGTGAACATTGGCATATCTTGCTAGGCCTGTTTGTGACATGTTCAGCAAGCCTATTCTTGGGTGTTTACAGGGGTGTACTCTCTGTGATACGTGTTGGCCTCTGCCTGGATACATGTAACTCTCGTCAGGAAAGCAAATGGGGCTGACTTAACTGGACAGCTCTGTTATAAGGGGGGAAACTTTGTTTCTCTTAACCTTTAAATTCTGCATCCTGTGCCGTTTGTACAGCATCTTTCCACTGGCTCGGAGAACACCTGAAGGGGAATCCTCTACTAGGAGGATTTTCTCCTGCCCAGTGATGTAATTGCTTAATGGTTTTCTAAGGCCTTACATTAGTCCTCCCAATTAGTGGTTGACTAAACCTCTTTAAAACCAGCTGCTATCTGCTTTGCTGCCTGGACAGAGAGGAGGTCACTGGTGGCTGCCTCTTCAGTGGCTGCTTTGCACCAGTGCTTGATCCTGAGCTCTGACAGAACTGTGTGCGTGTGGAAGAGGGGATGTTGCATGCTGAGCTGGAGAGGTGCACCCAACAAACTCAGGTGTGGGAAGGGCTGTTTGCCATGTTTAAAGGTAGACTTGCATGTTCATGGGTTTTTAAAAATGGGTCTTTCCTCGGGTGGTTTCTTGTTAATGCCAGACGTTGTGTGATTGTTCATGCAACTGTGATCTGGCAAACCCCTTTAGTAAGGAGTAGTGCAGATTGTCCCTGGAGGTTGTGAGCTAGAAAACAGCAAGCTGCTTACATACCATGTACCATGATGGCTTTATAATCTGTTGTTATATTGGAACTTGATGTGGAGCAGGTTGTAATGGCAATGATCTTCAACCAGGCCACTTCCCACGCGAAGGACAGGGCCTGTGACAGGTTCTGTTCTTTGCTTAGACTGAAGAGGGGAAGACTAGTAGGGAGAAACTCTTAATTGTCTTGTTTGCTGCAGAGAAGAAGGAAGTTTGGAATGTGTTTTGAATTTTATAGCCGGGTATTTGGGTAGCAGCAGAGTGAGAGTAGCACTCTTGAGAACACTGATAAAAATTTGAGGCATGAAGTTTGTTAATTTAAAAATGCTTGAGGTCTCCCCAGTAAGGAAACAATGATAAGCCTTTGCAGTGCTGGTGAAAGAACGAATTAGAACAGAAGGCGTTGGTATCTGGTAAAGAACAGTGAGCCTTTGGCTTGCTGGAGTAATTTGTGTCCTTCTTAGCTGTCTCTGCTTGAAGACAAATAGAGAATAATAAGAGCTATCTCCTGCAGGGAAGCCAGGGTTTCACCACACCTGTCCTCAGTTTTGATGTATGCTACAAGGTGTAGTATGTTCCCCTAGCTCCAATTCTTCAATAGAATTGCCTTGATTGGAAGGGACCCTTCTAGATCATCAAGCCCAACCATCACCGTGACCTGCCAACCACCATTAAGTCCTGTCCCTCAGCACCACATCTAACTGTCTCCCTGTGGAGACTCCACCAGTTCCCTGGGTAGCCCTTTCCAATGCCTAACAAACCTCTCTGGGAAGAAACTTTTTTCCTAATATCCAACCTAAACCTTCCCCTGGTGCAACTTGGGGCCATTTCTCCCTAGTGAAAATTGATAGGACAAGAGGAAAAGGTCAGTCCCCTGCCTCTCCACGCCCTCCTGTCAGGTATTGTAGAGAGCAGTTAGATGAATGATATCTCCCCTCCTCCAGACCAAACACCCCCAGTTCCCTCAGCTGCTCCTCATAACATCAGTTCTCCAGTTTGGCTTGCAAAAGTGTATGTGTATGGGAGGAGGGGCAGCATTTCCCTTGACACCTTTCCTAACCTTCTGTCTGTCAGATTAACTTAAAGCAACTGGGGCATAGCCGCTTTCATGTGTTACAGCCAGCTTGCCTTCAGTAAGTATTAAAAGACATCAGTCCTGTTCCCACTTGTAAATCAGTAAGCATTTTGGGGGAAGCGGTTCCTAATGGAAATGTCAGGCTCTGTTAGCGATGGCCCTGGTGTTGGATGGCTGTATTAGCTGGCTTTGATTGCTCTTCCCCTCCGCTCCCCCTCAAATATTTTGGCCCTGTCATTTCTCCAGTCAAGCTGGTATGAAGAACTAAGTTTGGGAACAATCGTTTTGGGTGACTGTTCTGAGGAGGCTATCCTCTTTTTAGCCCTAATTTGTGGCATCCTGTTGCAGTCAGGAGTGTTGCAGTCTTGTTGATTGCCACGCTTTTTGGGGGCAAAGCATTTGGAGCATGCTGGAAGAAACACATCTGGCCCTGTGGGGAATAGCAGCTTTCTCCAGGGTACGGGTAGCGGGGCTGTTAACACAGTGTGGCTGGAAGGTGATGAGTAAGTTTAAGCTGTTTGCCAGTGGGAAGAAACCAGCCTCGGACACTCATATAACCATAAGTCTTTGGTTTTCTTTTCTTAAAAGGTGGCTGATGGAATAAGGAGGTGCCTCATTCTCCCCTTAGCCAGCAAGGGTGGATTAATAACCTTGGTTGTAATTTATTCTAACTAAACCTGTGCCTCGACACTAAATAACTTTTAATTCTGAAGCTGTGACTTAAACTCGCAACGCTGGTGCTACTTGAGGCAAGTGATGTGCAGAGAAGGGTCTGTCAGGGTGGAAGGAAGCCAGGTATGTGTTCATTATTTTGGAGGCTTCTTTTAAGGAGCAGAACTTGTTGTTCAGTTGCTTTGGAAAGCAGCCTTCTGGTTTGACTAATTTGCCTCTATGTTGTGTTTATACAGGGGATTTTGTGGAATATTAAGACAGTTTGCTTTGTATGTGAGGTTGGGCAAACCTTCCAAGGTGTTTTGCTTCCAAGTGTCTTCCAATTTGGTCATTTGGAGGGGGATTGCATTGGCAGAGGCCAAAGCTTCCGCTTAATGGGCTTAAAAATAAGAATTTGGTGTTTCCTCATTCCTGTTATTAAATGCCTGGTGGGTAACATGATGATATCCTTGTCAGTGGATGAGAGGATGGGTGACAGACTTCTGTGGAGTACCAGCAAGTGGAGAAATCCAGGAGCTCCCTCTGCTCTGCCAAACATTGTCTGTTTCAGACTGAACTGAGTTTTTGATCTTGGATTCAAAAAGATTTGTGCTTTTAAAAAGTTAACAGTTTATTAACAGCTCCTGCTATGGGAGCTGCCTTGTTGGCAGAAGGTGGGAGGAGGCTGCTTCTGAAGAAAGCAAGTGTTCTCTGTGCTGAGATTGGCGTGCACTTGTGGGAGTGAGAGGAGAAGGTTTGGATCTGTGTGAGGGCTTGAAAGCAAGGTGGAACTTGTGATACAGCTGATGGATGTGTTACTGTGGACAGCAACGCCATAGTTCCATGTGAATCTCGCTGGATAGCTGACCAAGACCTGAGGATGAGTATGTATGTGACAGTGTATCTTACCAGCTGTCAGGGACAGCAGCTGTTAGGAGTCGCTGGAAGGAAGATGAGTCTCTCCTCTGCTTCCATTTGGGGTTCACTTCCCTTCAAACATGTCACAGCCACTTGATGATAGCAGATTTCTTCCAACACCTATCTCACTAAATTCCTATGTCTCTTGTCTTGCTTAGGCTCCTACAGAGCACTGCTTGCTTGTACATCCTTCTTCAGCTCCCAGCTTGGTCCTTGGGTCACCTTGCTGTGCTTTGGTCACTAATCTTGGCAGGGAAAAACCTGTATCCACTTGCATTCCTCTCTTCCTTACAAACAGTCCTATATTCTATCTTTCATGTCTTCTCCCCTGACTTTATAATGCTGTGTTTGACTGTTGGTTCCCTCGTTTGGCTGTGCCATACTCGTGCTCTTCAGCAGTCTCAGCCCTGCCTGCTGCCTGGCAGGGCTCTGCAGGCACACCCCCTTGCTGGCACCTTCTCCTGCTCATTAATTCTTGTTCTCATGACATCATTACTATTTCTGTTCTGTGCTGCCTCTTTGCATTGTTTATTTAAATTATAGATCGCTATTGGCTGAAAAAAAAGATGGGTGAGCTAATTTTGGTGTCATTTATAAATACCTTACAGCTGTTCATATAAACCCCAGATTTTTACATTCTGTTTGAGACCTAGCACAGATGGTTAGGAGGTTCTTCTGCAGTCTTGCTTGTTGAAGGTATCCTGGCTTTGTTTGGGTGGTTTGCAACTGTTGAAAGCATCAAGCCTGAAGGTTTACCTGGTTTCTACTCATAGCACACTGCAGTATCATTTGGAGTTCAAAGAACCATTGATTGCCCTTTTGATCTTTATACTGCCTTGCTGCTGTTGCACTCTTGTGGCCTCTGTCATTTTACAAATCAAAAATATTACCTGAGTGTGATTAGGTGGCTGCTTTGAACCAGTATGGTTTTCCTTCCTTGTTTTTCAGTATAAGAGACATCTTTTGTGTTTGTTTTCAGCCCCATCTGTTTTGATATGATCGAAGAAGCCTACATGACAAAATGTGGACACAGTTTCTGGTAAGATTTTTTTGGTATTGTGCAAAACTTCCATCTCTTACAGTGTGTGAACTGACATTGCTGTGAATCCCTTTCCTTCTGAGCATTTATTACTTTTCTGTCCTTCCACTGAAGAGTGAGGTTGGAAAAAGCTTTTAAAAATGGGCGCCGGTTAGATTTTAAAGTCTCACTGTTTGAAACAAAGTGCCACCATACTTCCTCTGGAGAAAATAAAGTGAAATCAAGTGGTCACAAGCTGGTGATACACAGTGCCTAGTATCAGAACAGTTTCTCAGCTTACTGCATTGGAGATGGAATGTACATCTGCTACCACCTGAAGCAGCGGGGCCCAGCTCTGTAGAGATCTTGGGAGTGAGCCTTGGTGTTGGGAGATCCTCCTTGCCTTTGTGCAGGACCCTGTACAGTGGCTTGCCCATAATCTTTCGCAGTTCTCTTAGAAAGGATATGCTTCAGGCTTGTTTCTGTTGTGTTGTATTGAATTGGTCCAAGGTCAACTTACTTTTCAGTGTGTTATCTCTGGCTGTCACAAGGAGCAGATGTTTTGTGGAGAAGTACAAGAACCCTCAGGGGCAGGTGTGGAACTATATGCTGCTGCTGTTCTCAGCTAGGGATTGGGACACAGATGTTGACCATGATGCCTTAATACACCACATACATTATACGCCTACAGTGTTTGTTAACTAGAAATCTCCTACCTTTTACAAGTAGTAATATTTTGGTAGTGTAAAGATTCAGTTACTGTCAGAAATGTTTTGACCTGCAACAGGTAAGATAACTGCTGATTTTGCAGTCTCTATGGTAATGATTTATCCCTGTGATCTGCAGCTTTTAAAAGTCCAAGATGAGAAGCATTCAAATATCTTGGAAAGAACAGAGCAACGTTGTCAAGTAGTATCTCCATGTCAGCTGCTGGTAGAGACAGGTTCTTAGTGAGATGCTTAAACCTGATGCTGAAGTGAGTCTCGTTGATTACTCTGTCCCTCCAATAGCTAACAGTTCAACAGAGAGCGCTTCTGAAGTCAGTTTTGGTGAGAACAACAGCTAGGGCTTGGGGGGTAGCCTGAAAAGCTGGTGAAAGTGTTTTCTTTCTGGTCAATTACTCAAAATGTCTAATAGGTTTTTAATGTTGCTTCTTAAGTATTTGGCTAATGTAGAAGAGTATGATGTCTGATAGCTCCGCCTGTTAAAGTGGGACACAAATTCAAGGTGAAAGTGTGACTGAAGTATCCATTGCTGCAATCCTGAGGGAAATAAGTAAAGTACTAAAAATCTCTTCTAAGTCTTGCCAAGAAACTCTTTCTGCTGCAGTGTTTTTGGAGTTAATACAGGAATGCTTTTGACTTCACTGCAGGATCTTGGCAAGCAGCTGTTAGCTATCAACACAGAGTACACCTTATCTAACTCAGGTTGATGTTATTTACCTTGTGCCTGTGTTTTGTTCCCTCATGTTTGCTCACTTGTTTTGTTTCTTGATTTTATGTTTTTAAACAGCTATAAATGTATTCACCAGAGCTTGGAGGACAATAACAGATGTCCCAAGTGCAACTATGTTGTGGACAACATAGATCATCTTTATCCCAACTTCTTAGGTGAGCTCAGGCTTGCTTGTATGAGAAACATTGTAGTTAAAGGCGGCAGGCACTTGTAAAATCATGCTATAAATGACCACCTTCTAGATGCTGACAATAGAATCCAAACATCAACCCCTGGGTCAACAGTGAGTTTTATTTTTAAAAAAGTGGCTTGTAGGAAAACTTGCTAATACTCCACTGTCTTCAGCAGTTCTGAATGCCGAGTTAAGCAGTGAGGCTGACTTGCTGTTGTGTGCATACTAAGAAAAGCAAAAGGAAGATGTTTTTCTGATGGCTGGAGATTTGAATCTATTTGCTTCTGCTTTTTTGCACTGTTGTCTGACTAATAATTGATCGTGCCCTGTTTACAAAGCATGGGTGCTGAAAGAGGGGAGGGCTGAATTACGTATTGTACTGTTTTGGTTACTGCAGTGAGGTCCACGTGATGCACATGTGTGCAAACTAGGTATGTGGAAAATGTTCATACACATATTGAGTGCTCCTTAAACAGAGGAGAGGGATGATCCTAATTGGAAATAGTCTAAAACTTAGCTATGGAGAGAAGAGAATTAAAAAAACCATGTTGCAGTATGAAATCCTAAAATCTTGATTTCACGTGCTAGGATATACTCATTTACTAGTTAATAGATGAAAAGCCAAGGAAGGCTTCAGAAACAGGCATCCTGACTTACATGTTGTGCTGAAGGTGGTGCTGAGACAGGTCTTGGAGCATGTTATGCCAAAGAGCATTGCTTCCAAATGCTTGTGGTCAGGGGTTTGAGGTCTGTGTTAGAGGGGAAAGAGCTTGTGTGTATGTGTGTGAAGGGTGGAAGTTATCTTTCCTTCTCAGCACCGTTTGCTACATTGGTGTGAAGTAAAACTAGCAAAAATACAACTCTTAAACGCACATAGGAATTAAAGGAAGGAACTGCTCTATTCAGGTGTGCTTCCCTTTGGACTGTAGCAAGTCAGGTAATGTTTTGTCTCCCTCATGCTCCTCTTTGATGCACTTCTTCCTTAGAGTTGGAAAACTTTGTCAGAGTCAGAGGTGGTGGGAGAAAGGAGTTGAAGCAATCCTGGGAACATGAAGGCTTTGTTTATTAAGGGTTTTTTTAAACAACTTTTATATACTTTATAAAAAAATCAGGAATGATGTGGGGAGAAAAAATTGTGACTTCAATTGTTATAAATTACTGATAAACTTACTGTGGAATTGATAACTAAAGTACAGATATTCAGGTAGAAACTTATGAAACTTAAATCCATCGCTTCGACATCTTATGTTTTTTAGTCAACGAACTAATTCTTAAACAGAAGCAAAGATCTGAGGAGAAAAGACTCAAACTGGACCATTCAGTGAGTAGCACCGTATGTTCCAACTTTCTTACTTTATATTTATTCGATGGTTTTGTACAATGATTGTTTCATTATGTGGCTTAATTTAGAAGAAATTATACTGTTGAGCTGATGCTTTAACTTGCTTTATGAGGGAATAATACCTCTATCAGTGGCAATAGATCCCTTCAACCCTGTTAATTCTCGTTCTTCCTGCTAGCGATATACATGTAGAAGAAAGCTGTGTTAGCATAGCTAAGGGTTGTATGATAAATTGAATATAACCTGGGAAACTATGCATGGAAATATACTTGTTTAAAGGCAATAACTTTCATTCAGTGTGGGAAATTATAGCTACAATGAGAATAATGGATGATTTGAAATGCCACGGGCTTGTCTGTTCCTCCAGCTTCTTCACAGGGAAGCTGGAAGAAAGCTAATACCAACCACAAGAGGGAGAAGGACACCTTTGCAGCACTGCTGTTCTGGCTCTGATCCCAGATAAAACTGCCTGGATGTACTCTAGACTTACTTCACATCACAGAATCGGGGCATGTTCTATATTCTCACTTTATGAAAACCCTGGTGCAGCAGCAGTGGATGCTCTTGTATCCTGATACAAAAAAGAACATATTGCATTCACTGGAAAACTTGCATGTTGTTTTGCAATGTCTGGCTCCCTTCCTTGTCTTCTGTAATTCATAAGGAAGGTTGCAAAGTAATCTTAAAAATCCCAGAGCCCCCGTTTTTGTCAGTTGACGATACCCTTCTCCCAAAGTGTTACCCCTGTAGGGGCTGCATTGCAGAAGGCAGTGCTTTCAGCAGGTGTAGAGCACACTATAACGATTCATTGGTTTACTTGCACTAAGCTTTTTATATTTGGTATAAGCTATGCCTATATCCTGTTGGATATAAAATAGGCATAAACCATATCTGGTTAAAAATGTGCGCTGCTGACTGGAAGCCATGCACGGTCACCTGATGGGAATTGGTTCTACCCTTTCTCGCAGCACACTGCTAAAAACTGTGCCTGTAGATGCATCTAGGTTAAAAACTACCAGCGAGTGGAATTTCTACCATAACTTCATGCCCAAAACAGTGTTGTGTCTGCCTTTTGGCAGCAAGTAAGATGTGTGTTTCTAAAAAGAGGAAACCTCGCTACCAACTCTTTAATGTGCCTGTTTGCCTCTTGTGTTACTTCTGGTATTAAGACAAGTCATTCAAAACACATTGCAGCAAATGTGCTGTTTCTTGGTCATGGATACGTCTCATTAAATAATCGTGTTAAGGCATCTTTGAAGTTTTCCAAGTAGTTTAGCAGTAGTAAATTTAACTAGTACATTAATGTGTTAAAATTTGGTTTCAAATCTTGTTGACCTGCTTAAATTACATTTTTTTCCAATTGATTTGGTTGGAAATAGAGTTTTTGCCTGTGTGGCTTCCATGGTTTCTGTTGATAGCTGTGTGTTCTATTGGATGTTACAGATACTATTTTTCTTAATCTAGCCAATAGAAGTGGGCTCAACCTCTTAGAAAACTTCTGGTTTAGCTTAGATGGCATTTCAAGTTTTAGCAGACTTAAATATCTTGAGCTAGTGTTGTAGCTTTTAGAGATTTTTTTTTTTTTTAAGTCAACTTTCTTCTTTGAAGGCTTAAAAGACCTTCCATCTACTCCTATTAGCCTTAGGTTAAAAAGCATCAGGAACTGTATTACCAATTAGCTGATTATTCAGGTTTTCCTGTGCTAAAAGATACTTTTCTAAAAGAAAAATCCCTTACTGGCGATGAGAAGAGCAAACAGCCTGGCTCCCAGAGGTGTGAGGAGTCCTCTGTGCTGACAGGTTGAATGAGACAATCACGCTGATGAGCTCCCATCTTCTCTTCTGCTCTAGCACCTCCCATGAAAATACTCTTAAGAGGAGTGTTGTAGGAGGTGAGAATAGGAAGAAAAAGAAGTTGTTACTATATTCTTCCTTGTGAATTTAGCGTGAGAGCTTTACCTATTACCTGGCTAAAAAAATTAAAAGCTATTGCCACTTAATGGTATTTCAGATAGATTTAATCCAACTAAGCTTGGATAAACATGTTTTTTTCTTTCTCCCCTTAGAAATATGTGCTAAGAAACTGGGGCACAAATCAGATAAAATGGTGGCTGTGAAATAATCTCTTCCTAGCAGCAGCAGTTACGCTCTCATAAAGCGCAGATACCTTCCGAATAAGATAAGCAGCTGCACAGTAGGACAGAAGAGCTATATCCTGTATGTGTGGGGGAACTGGGAATTCTGATTCCTGAAAGTTTTTTTTAAATTTTAGCAAAGGGATGAAATACTGCAGTGTTGCTTTTAATACCTGTTGCTGGGGATATCCCTGGATGGCTTGAACTCACTGTCTTACAAATCTTTCTTGTTTTTTCTTTTTAGAACGGCCATAGGTGGCAGATTATTCAGGATTTGTTGGGAACTGATCAAGACAATCTTGACTTGGCCAATGTCAACCTGATGCTGGAGCTGCTGGTGCAAAAGAAGAAGCAGCTGGAAGCAGTAAGACTCCTCTCTCATTAAATATGAGTGCTGTTGCCTAGCCAGCAGGCTTTTTTCTCCATGTTTTTATCTTCTTGAAGTAAGAGTCTATTGCTGAATTAATTGCTCAGAATCTTTTCTTGAGTTTTGGTGCTGAAAAGTTGGCCATCTTGCTGACCTTTGTAGCACAATGACATTTTGACTGCGATGCTTATAACATGCTTATAGTGTTGCTGCTAGTGGGGTTGTGTAAGCAAGCAGGGGAGAAAAAAGGGAAAAGGATACGAGGAAGTGGCTAGCAGAACAGAGGAATGCATATGAAGATGCTCGCTAATTGACTGTTGCACAAGTTAATATGAGATCTGTCTTGGTAGGAAACATAAAGTCCAAAATACAGGTTAAGGAGCAAAGGTGTCACGTTTTTTCATGTGTTCATGGGGCTTTAGTTTCTGCTGGAACTGATAGAACCTGAGTGACTACCATCCCTCAGAGCTTTTTATTACTTAATACTTGAAAGAAAAGTTTAGGTATCTTATAGATGAGGCTGGTTTGAAGATTTACATGGTCTGAAACAAGGTGTTCCTATGATTTAACTGCAGTGTAGCTGGTTTGGGATTGTTCTTGTGTATTGGGCCATTCCATGCCTTGGTCTCAAGTGACCATTTTTCAGTGATGAGAGCCACATCATCTGAATTAAACTGGATTGCAAAATTAGGCCTAGTAAACTTGTGGTGGGAGGGTCGATGTCAATGCTGCTTTAAAACAGGTGAGGAAGAGTTGTATTGGAAATGGCTTATCTTAATCACTCCTGCAGAATCAATATTTACACACCTTGTAATTCTGATAGAAGGAGGGTAATACAAAAAAAATCTGTTAGAGGAACTGCTGTGTCAGCTTGTTGCATAGGGATGTGTACACAACTCTTTGTTGTGGTTCACTGAAGGCATGCTGGGAGTATAGTTTCTAACTGTCACTTATGACCTAGTAGTGTCTGGATGCTTCTGAACAGGAATATCTTTTGAGGATACTAAGCCTTAAAAACCAAACACACACCTGATACTTAGAGACCAACTTAAATGTTTTTCCTTTCTAGTTTTGCCTTCTTCACTTCCATTAACACAGGACTGGGGAGGAAGAAAAACCTCAGAACTAGTAGCCTCGCATCCTAATTTTTTTTACTTGTCCTATCCCCTCTGCCTTTAATGCATTCTGTGTGCTTCTATGTCGTGATCCTTTTTGAGTGTATGTTCACAGTCCTTTAAGAAATATTTTGGTAGGTTGTGAAGTTAAGTCTCAGAATGCTGGGATAGGTCAGGGCTGTATTAATGCTAGAGTAAAGGTTTTATTTTTCTTCCTTCTTGTGCTTCTCTTACCTTGCCCTGGCAAGTTTTTGGCTGGTTTGGATGAGCATACTAAGCTGGTGATTGAGGGAAATGGAAGGTTATTATGGAAAGATTGGACAGGAATATTTGCTTTTATCAGTGAGTGTGTTGTTGTCCACCACTTTGACAAAATCTTCAGTGGTAAGCTTTTTATGTAAACACAAATGTTAACTTTGTGGGGAGGCATTTTTAATATAAAAACTTCATGCTTTAGTGTAGTAATTGCAAGTGCATGCTAATGATCATCCAGGGTAGAAGATGAATCTGAGAGGAACCTGTATTCCAAAACTAATTTCAGATGCAGTAGCCAAAAAGCTCTGAAAAGCATTTCAGCTTATTAGTCTTCAGTAACACATAAACAAAGCTGTAACAATTTCTGCCTGCATGTAAAAACTTGCTTGAGCCAAATGAGGCGTTAACCTTTGAGGCAAAGTAAAACTACCTTAAGAAGCTAGCTTTCTCTTCCTCGCCTCTAAGTGAAACCTGTTCCTGTGCTAAATGTGGATTTCTGTGTATAAAATGAATGTTTGTTTCCCTTTGTGTGTGGAAGTTACACTTCCTTCTTTACTGTGTTACAGGAGTCCCATGCTGCCCAACTGCAGATCCTTATGGAATTTCTCAAAGTTGCCAGGAGAAACAAACGAGAGGTAACTTCCTTTGTGTTTCAGTGAGTGAAGTGGTTGGTGTCTGCTGCTTCCTACCACTCTGCTTCTATTTAAGTCATGTGTTAGCCTGACCTGATCTCTGAAGGAAGAGGCGAGGCATGTTTGGGGAAATCTCAGGCAGAGGACATGTGGCTTTTAAGGAAGATTAATCTGTTTACATGTGACAGCTTCAATTTTTAATCACCTGCTTTTCTGTCTCATGCTGGTGAAGCCTGTGGGAAGATAGAGATTTCTTGCTGTAAATTTACATCAAATTACTGCAATGTGATTTTTTTATTTTTTCCCTGTGATGGGAAAGCAAGAAAGATGGGAAAGGAACAAAATGTTTTCACACTCAGATTTTTTTCTTTTAATGTATCAAATGCCATGACTAATGCTTTGTTGTAAAGGAATGGATGTTCTTTGCATTTCCCTTATTTGTCTTGAAATGAGTGTCTCAAGGAATGAAAGAGGGTTCCTTAATCACATATACCTCTTTCACATACATAAGTTTTGGACATAGGCATTGCATGGTGTTATAGAAGATAAACCCTGATACCAGAAATTTCCCAGAAACCTACAAAAATGGTTCTGAAAACAGCAGAAGGACATGCTTTCTTGGAGGTTGTGGCTTCTAATAAAAGATATGAAGAATATAAGGCACGTCAGTGTCACTGTCAGGTCAAACTTGGACGACATAGAGCTGATGGGTATAAGAAGCCTTGTCTAGAATGCATTGAGTGTCTGGTTTTGGAGTCACCATAAAGCAAGTTGTTTAGTCTCTGCCCACCTGTAGATATCCGTCCACAAGAGCCAACAAGGGAAATGTCAAGAAACTAACTGAAGGGGAAAACTTGAGTCATAGTATCCCATGAGAAGTGATGAAAAGCCTGTTTATTAGGATACCTGAATGCTGGAGGAAAATGAGAGCTGAGGTATTCTCTAGTATACTAAACACGTCTGGGAAGACAAAATGGTATGCTTCCACTTCTGGTTGTTTACTGTGAAGCACACTATGTTTGATCTTTTGGGATTGGAAAAAAATGAAATAAGTGTTAATGTATTTTTTTGCTTAAACAGCAAAGACATGAGCACCACTCAAAAACATTGAGATATCTTTATTTTTTTTTAATGCTGGTAGAAGTTGGTTTATGGTGTCTTAGTCTACAAACATCTCAAATTCCAGAATGTCTTTTCATTTTCTTATGTTACTGATACTTAGTATTCTGCAGAGATTTTCAGAAGCTAGACCTGTTATCACTGCAGAACTGTATCAGGCTCTGGCCACTGTCCCATTGGTGCTCATGGAGCACCTTTCATCAGGATTCAGTGCAGTTTGAGGGCCATTAAGATACCAAGGAAGTTTACTGGTAACGCTGCCTTTGTTTAGCAGGTGAAGTGAGAGTAGGTGCTTTAAGAGGTTTGTGTACAGCTTACTAGGGTGCTCTTCCTTGAGTAATCCTGTGGTGATTCAGGTGCATGGGTGTTTGGGGCAGTAGCAGGACTTTGCTTTCTCCTCCCCCAGTTGAAACTGAGTTGGAACAGCTCCCGCAGAGGGAGGGGCTGTTGGTATGTACTTTAGTCTGCACGTGCCAGGTAGGAAGGGGAATTGCAAAGCTGCTGGTTTCTATCATGCTGTAACAGTGTTCCACCAGTGACTGTCACTTTGAACACCTGGGAAGCCTTTCTCATCTGCACCTGCTCTTGGCTTTAGTAATAATGTAGAAGGATCTGTAGCCTGAAAAGAGCCACTAAGTTTAATTGTGGTTGCAGATCCTCTGAATACAGCCATGGGAACATCCTGAAGCCTACTAGGTCATGTAGATTATTTCAGATCCTCTCTGTCCCTGCTTATGTATTCCCTCTGCCAGGACTTCCTCTGATGTTATTTCTCCACACCCTCCCCCCCCCACGCTTCCAGTATATTCCAAGGGAAATACAGACTGTCACATCTCAAAAGACTTTCGTGCAGGCCTGTCAGTTCTGTCCTTGCCATAGTGGTTAGCATCTGACCTTGCCATTTATTTTTGAGGGAAAACAAGGACTTGTCAGGCTCGCTGCTAGCAATCTTTCTTTTTACTTGATCAGGGTAAGAAAGATGAGAACCAGTGGGAAGAAGCCTGGAAAACACAGACCAGTCAGTAGGCTAGTTTTAGAAAAATATCAAAACCTGTCTTCAGCAATCAAACTGTCCCCATGGAGTAAATTAAGCCAGTAGATGCTTCCTTTCTAGTAAACCCCTAGGTCATCCCTGCCACTGGTAGATTTTGTGATGAGTACTCCTTTCTGGAGGGAGTTTTCTGTGTGGATAATGAAGAAGATAGTGTTTTTCATGGTATGAGTTATGCTGGTGGTGAAGGTGTATCTGGACTCTGGAAGGTCCAAGGTGCTAGTTTGGAAGTGGAGAAGAGGGGTCTTAGGGGGTTGCCTTACTGCAGTAAAGAGGAGAAAGGTTATCAGAGCTTTGAAGTTTACTGTAGTTTCTTTTGATGCTGTAAGAAGTGACTCTTAAAGTATTATTGCTGGAACTCAAAGAGCATGTCTGGACCCTGGAACACTTCCATGATGATGTGCATGTAGCTATGGATCATATGTTCAGGCGTGTTTGTGGGGAGGAGCGCTATCTTCTTCTTAGGACCAGGTTTCCATTAGGGAAAGAGCAGGTGACTGCAGAGTAATTGCTATTTCACTCAGTAAGTGATAGTTGCAATGTTGAGTTCTTAATAAAAAAAAGCTTGTGTGTCTGAGAGTGCTTCTTTCAAATTCTTGACTTAAATGTTTAAAGGAAAGTAATGCTGCCTGGTAGTTTTGTTTCCTTATGTGCCTCTTTGAATAATATTTACTGCACTGTTTTATTAACAGCTTTTATTTAGTACGTGCTGTGAGTTCTTACGCAGTGAGTAGATACTTGTTAGTTAATGCAGATACTGCATTTGAGTTTGTGCACCTGTATAACATTAAATAGGAAACATGTTCAGAGCACATACTCCCCACCTGTAACCCCCCTTTCACTCAAACTTTGGGGTTTTTCCTCTTGCCTTCACGAAATAGTGATTTCTGAGCTTATTGGAGGGGTTTGTGCCTAGAAGAAAACCGTATCTTTATAGACAAGTACTTAAGAATTCAGAATATTGCTGTAGTCAAGTGTTGTGACAAATGTCTCTTTCTTGCACTTTCATCATTTCTCTAGAAGATAAATGTGAGGTTCAGCACCTGCAGAAGTTTCTATTAAAAATCCTGTTTTGACGTATTCATAACTTTCCAAAACATTACTCTTCTCAAGCCGAAATTTACTGTTTGCTTTTTTTTTGCACAGAGGTATTTGCAGACCCTTTCTCTTTAAGCTTATATATTTTGTTTTCTCTCTGACCTACGGCAATGTGGCAAAAAACCAAATCCTTGGCATTAGTAGTAGGGTAAAAAAAGGGGTTTTTATAACTGAAAAAGATTGAAAACAAATGGGTAAAGCTTGAAGACACTACTTCAGCGGAATAGCAGATAGTTTTGGAGGGGAGAAGTGTATCAATCATCCACAATAACTGTCTTAAGCAAACTTAGTGTGGTCATGTGCCTTTCCATATGTGTGTGCAGTTAATTGAACACACACTCTCCACTTTTCCTATCCTGCAGCCTCTTCTGTTGAAGTCAAAGATCCAAGGAGCCTGGAAGGTCAAGTTTAATAATGAAATACTTGATGTTGGGTGTTTATTACTGTTTTCAAGGGAAACCAAATGCAGCAACTTGAGGCTTTTTTAAATTCATATTTTCGTGCCAGAGTTCTAATGCTGTAAGCTGTGTTGCATAAGGACTCTGGCAGATTTAGCTTTGTTTACTTTTGCATGGTCACATGTTCTTTCGTCTTGGAACGCTTGGAGAGAGTTGACGATACCAGTTAATATAAAAAAAATTCTCCCCAGTTTATCCCTTTAGAAATTGTCAGGATTTGAGTGTTACCAAATGAAGTATAGGTCATATATATATTTAATCCTAAACCCTTGTTAGCTCAGCTGCTCGATGGAGAGTGCTGTTCCTGTGAAGTAGCACTGTTGCTTACTGAGGGCAGATACTGAGCTTAATTAATTAGCACCGCAACTCAAGTTCTAGGCCATAGACTTGAGATTCCCTAGATGCATCGATGCTTCCCGTGGCAGCTGTTGTTTCATTTTTATGTTTTGTGGGCATTCTAATAATGGCACAGTAATTCCCTTATCTTTAACAAGCAAAACCTTTTTCATGTCTGCTGGTTCGGGGGGTGCTGTTTTCAGCTGGTAGGCATCCTGGGACAGATAAATAGTCTGGAAAGGCTTTGGGTTTGCAGCCCTGAGTGCCTGCCCAGCATTTCAGAATCATCATTGTTGTTTTGCAGTCTCAAATGTATGTTACTATCCAGCTGTCTTCACTTACTCCATATTGTGAGCATGTTAAATACTAAAAATAAGAGGAGTTATTAGTTATTGTGGGATAATTGCAGGGAATTATAAGCATGAATTCTCCAGGGATGTCATTACCTTGTGTTAATCACTTCACCTGTCAAGTCTCACTGTTCTGTGCATACACACATGGATGAACTAATGAGTAAGCAAGAGGAGGTGACAGAACTAGAGATCAGTCATGTTCTTATGTTGTCATATAGTCTTGATTACATTCCAGGACTCCTGAGGTGAATCTATAGCTATAGTAATCTCTTTCCCATCCACTGCACTTAAATAACTGCTATTTTAAATCTATTTGCATTTCTGAGCTACTCAATGAGCGACATGAGCTCTGACTGCAGTGACGATGAGCCAAGGATACAGCTGGTGTACATGCAGCAAGCTAGAGATTATCCTGTAAACATCAGTGTATAATAGCTGACTCCTTCCCGCTGTGGAGCGGTTTGCCCAAAGAAAGAGGGGACAACCATAGTACTTGGAGCTGAGTAGCATGTATGGTGATGTATTAAATTCTAAGGCAATTAATCTGAGTGTTTAGACAGCTTTGGTCCCTGCCCCAGGTACCTTTCTCTAAGGAGGTGTTAGAAAAGCATCAAATCATTGAGCCTTCAAAGCCTTACTCCTGAAACTGGAGGATTTAAGTGGCGGGGGGCAGGGGAATTCAAGATGTGACACATGTTTTTGATCAGCCAGGCATCATCTCCTTCCTCCTACCCTTGGGAATTGTGTGTGTGCTACACAGCTCAATCAGGGTCTTGTCCTCAAACTTTTGCTACCTCTCCCCTGGTTAATTGACATTTGAAGGAAATATTGATCAGAGGAGAAAAAATCCCTGCAGATAAGCCTGTTATGGGCAGACTGCCCATGTGTCTAAAAGGCTTGGATGCCATGTTTTGCCAAACTAACTAACTTGTGGAAGCTTAGGTGTTCTTATCTTTGTACCAAAAAGAAACTTTGCATCTATTAGCTCTTGTGCAAAGACTGCAGAAGCACAGTGTTACCAAATGGGATTTGATGTCAAAATAGGTGAGATTAGCAATTAATTTAAAAGGCTGAAATATCTGTAAGATGAGGTTTGCTTTCTTGCCATAGTTGCCCAGTATATCAAGCTCTGTGCAGGAAGGCAAACTGAGACAGATAAGACTTCCAACTGGTTTCCAGTGAAAGAAACTGATTTTATTTGCTCTAGAGCTGAAGAATTGAGGTTTATGGGAAGAAATTAATTTTCCACTGTACCTTAAGGAAAGGTTCATCTGTTGATACTTAAGTTTACACTCAAGTTTGTTAGAGAACTTGCTGAGGGCAGAACAAGAAGTAGGAGGAGATTGTGATGAAGTTATGTGACAGGGGTGGGTTATTGATGAAAGCTACTTGGTGTATCCTCAGCTGGACAGATGCTAGTTTTTACCTTGTTCCGGTTGGTGCAATGGCTGTGTGTGTCTGTAGGGAAAAATGCTGCTTCCTCTAGTGATTGTCTTGATCTGTAGTGTATGTTGTGATGACTTCATTAAGGTTTTGTTTTGGAGCCTTGAAGATATTTGAACATGGCTTGTGAGCTTTCAGCTGCATGAATTTGGTGTTTTGCTGCTTAGTGGGGATTGTGTTGGTGATTTCACAGTGTTTCTGTAGAAAATGACTTCTGTTCGTGAACTTTTTCTAGAATGGGAAGGACAGTTGGTCAAGAGTGTATGATGTTTTCCTGGGAGGTTCTTCTGAGCCTTTTGGGAACCATTTCAAACTGGCACCAGGAGACCCCATCAGGACCTCTTATCTGGGCTGTACAGGGGATGACGTCACTGCCTCCTGAGGGCAGGGAAGACCATGGATGTGGAAGACCAAGCACTGTGCCCTGCTATGCTCCTTAGTAGACAACCAACTGAAATCAAACACCAACACATTTAGGGTTGTGCAAGTCCCAGCTGATGTCTCCACCTGGGAGTCTTTTGTGGTAGTTCAGTGGTTTGATCAGGTGTCTCCATCTCTGAGCTGCTCTAACCAGGGTGTTTCCTTTAATCTGCTTCCTCCAGAGCTTTGAGTTATCTTTGGAGAACTCTTTGTATGTGTGTCCAGACAGCTTCAGACTCAAACCAGAGAGTTACTGTCTGGTGGGTATGAAAGTGGTTTGGACATGAAAGGTTACCTGAAGGAGGACATGAGAGGCTGCGTTTCCTACCGTGGTACCTTCTCTGGTAACTGCTGAGCATAAATCTTTCTTCTTGGATGCTGCTTTCAAATATTGTTTTGACCTATTGCAGCTAGTCTGTTCCCTTTGAACAGGAAAGTTGTCAATGATCATACCTTATATCCTTGAATTCATCAGCCACCTCTGAAAAGGGTGAGTTTCACCTGCCTTACAGGAAGCACCTACAACTGCTGGCTGAGGGGCAGGAGTCTGTTCCCTACTTACACTAGAGTAGTGTGCAAGCTTGCTCGCTGTGTAAGCTTGCTTATCCTTGAAGTTTTGCTGTGAGTCTTGCTCAAGTGAGACTAGCTCAGAGTTGTGCTGTTGGCTTGGCTTCCTTAGCTGACAGGCAGCTGCTTGATAGATCTTTCCAGTCCTTTAGTTTGACTTGCATCCCTTTTCTACAGGCAGTTTTGAGGTCAGATTTTTTCCTTTTTTATGTATGTATTTGTGCAACTTGGGACTAGAACATTTTACCTTCTTGTAGTTTGTTTGGTGGGGTTGAAATGATGAGGTTTAACTCCTGAATTCATACCACCTCCTTGTCTGCTTTGGCCCTTTGAGTTCTGGGAAAGCATCTGTGTCTGAGAAGAGTTCCTAGTATATGCTTCTATTTGAGCATACACTTCAGTGTTCCTTCTGAGCGTTTTTGCTTACTTAATCTGAAGTTTGACAGGTGTGATTTTGTCCATCACTGCGACAGCCCTTGGCTTGCTTTCTGTTCCCAACATAGTGAATATCAAATTTAGTGCCTATAAATCTGGATATGCTGCAAGGACTATAATTCATTTAGCTTTCCTTAAATGTCCCTCAATGGCTCGCAATTATAAATCAGTAGTCTCATTTTTCAAATTTTAATTGGAATGAATGTGGACTGATTTAAGGTCTTTGATAGATTAAACTGTGAAACGCTTGAGCCAACCTACCAAAAAAAGTCTCAATGTGAGCATTAGTAACTCATTTGATGCTGACGTTATGAGAAGACTTTCCAAAATGAGCATGAAATGCTTACCTGATGGTAGGAAGCCTAAAAACTAGGTGAACTTATTGTAGGTTCAAATTGCTTGTCATAATGTAACCAGAAAGAGGAATCGGTAAATGAAGTCCCAGGTCTTGTACTTTTGGCTCTGTGTAACTGTTAAAAAGCTGGCCATTAAAAAGTCTCTGCTCTTGCTCCTACAAAAAGGTCTCCTGTTCATATGATGGCAACAGCCATCAGTTATTTTTCAGCTGCCCAGTGTGGCTGTGAGCAGCACATTGTTGAATAGCCAACCCCCTTGCTGTAATTCTGGAATTTCTAAGTGCTTTTATAGCTTGTTTTTCAGTGGGATTTATGAAATGGGGGACTAATGGTGTTTGTCCGCTGGAGCTGAGTACAGGCAGGACCCGTGCTGTGCAAGTGTCACTTAACCTTACCACTAATCTTGGAGCTATAGCACCACCTTCTAGTCTTGCAGTAGGTTTTGTAAGTGAAAATGGAATTATCTGTTACGCTGTAGTGGTTTGTAAATTATCTGTGGCAGTCTAGTTCTAAGCCATTAACTTGTCCTGTCCCTGACTCAAAACTAAATATAAATGGAAACCTTCAGAATGCAGAGATTAAGATACAAATACAATGTTGTCTCATTCCAAGGAAGAAGCCATGTTAGAAATAGGTGTGGACCCAGCAGTCCTTTTTTTTTTTTTTCCCTGTCTTCGGGGCAGAAGCTATTTTTTAACGTTGAAAAGGTAAATGAAAATGGTGGATTATCTAAAGCAGAGCCCTCAAACATCTGGAGTGCTGATCAAGTGGTGAGTGTTTTTAAGTAAAACTTTCTGCCACTTAAGCTTGATCCTTCCAGCACTGGAACGAATAAGGCTTTGGGAGTAGCTTGGCAAATGTTCTTGGGAATGTCATACTGAGAGTAACATGCCTTGCAACACTAGTATCTTTGTATTTGGGCAAAGTGGTATTCTCTTTTAAATTCAAAATTACAACAGTTTGTCTGGCCTTTATAAAATGTGTTGTGCTTAGGCTTTCAGCAGACTTGCCAACTTGGTAACAGCTTCTGGTCACAGGTCTCAGTCCTAGTTTGTAGAATTCTGCTGTGAGTTGAGGTGGATATCCTTGTATGCCTGAATGAACCAGACCTGGGCTGGAGCTGAATTTGGTCGGTTTAGGCCAAGGCTTGGAGCTCTGACTTAGAGTGTTTGAGCCATGCAAGGCTGGGTGTAGGCTGCATAGGTGTTTGGATGGGATGTGTCTGCTGAAGGAGGGGTAGAAGGTGGAGTTGGTACGTAGTAGATGCACTTGCTTAGGGGTAAACAGTTGTTGAGTCTGTGGCTTCACAGCTGCTCTCACAGGTGTGTAAAGCCAGGTAGCTGACTAATTGGGAAGTAATTGAAAAGCCTGCAAAATCTTGTGTGACACACAGGAGGGAGAAGGCATGTTGTCTGGGGAGAGGGGAGGTCCACTTCCAAGCCTGTCAGGGTAGCCCTTGGACTGACTGAAGCATAGGGTGTAATTCAAGGTAAGTATCACTCCTTGGTATGAAATGCTACATGGTGCTTGCTTGGTGCCAGGAGCAAAGCTCTCTGTGGTCATAATAGAAGGGCATTTGAAAAACTTATCAGTAAGTTGAACCTGGCAAATGGTAGGTTAGCTGCTAGCAAGAGAAAGACTTTAAATTCCTTTCAGCAAAACACTTTATATCTTGCTGAAGGGTGAAATGATTGCTGTCTTTCATGGTGCTTTTTCCTAATTAGTTCAGTGTTTCAAAGGCAGGTAGAGACCTTGAATTAGAGGAGCGTAGTAGTATTTCTTTGAGTGGTGTGGGTCTCTCTGTGACTGATACCAAAGCACCTCATGCTCTTGTTTTGCAGTAACTTTGTCGTGAATGTGGTTTGTGCGTGTGCCTGTGTTAATCTGCATTATGAGCTTCCTCCTGAGTGACTTGAATCCTGTAACATGCCTGTTAAGATAGTTCAGGTTTCAATCTGAGAAGATCCTAATTTATCTTGGCGGTGGTGTGGTGCAGATTGATTTTGACTTCTCCCATTCTCTCATCCACAGCAATTGGAGCAGATCCAGAAGGAGCTAAGTGTTCTGGAAGAAGATATTAAACGAGTAGAGGTGAGGCGCCCAGGCATTGTTCTGACTCTGGCAATTTTTCATTTTCATCGAGCTGTCTGCCTTGCTGTGGGGCTGCCGCGTTAAATTTATGGCGCTCGAGTTGGTAATGGGAAAATGAACAGATGATGCTCTTTCTTTAATTTGTTCGTTTAGTTGATGTGTGTGCAAGCTGCAGGTTGGTAAGAGGGGGCTTCGTTGAAACCTAGGTCTTCTGTAATTGTATCTTTCTATTTCTTAGTGTTGGTACAAAGTATCTTCAAATAACTGCTAGAAATCAACAGACAGTCTATTGATCATAACTTTACAGGTTTTATGTGTTGCAGTGTTCTTGCTGTTTGCACGAGCTGTTCAAATCTTAGCAGCATGATGCTCTTAAAATGGGGAGGTGTTGGGGGTGCACAAGAGCTGTGGTGCAGCAGAACCAGCTCCTGCTGCATAAAAGAACACAAACAATCTGCTACCTCGTGATGCAATTCTCGTAATTCCTTAATGATGAGGTTATCTTGAGATTTTCTTGCTAAGAATTATTCTTTAAGTATTTGTAAACCCATCAGCTCAATCCTTGTTGAGTCCTCGGGTTCCTCCTTCGTCCTTTCCTCTAATCATTTGAGGGTGTTGATCTTGGAGTAGGAAACTGGTGTTTCAGGCATGCATCAGACGGCTACCTCTCAAAATAACATTCCCTTAAAGCTTCTCGGGAATCAGTTTGCAGATCTGATTCTCTCTTGTTGCTCATGTTGAGCGGTTAGGACAAGCTGCCCAAAAGCCTTTTAGACTGCTTCACTTTCTGACTTGCATGCATGCTGACAAGTTATCAAAATATAAATAGATGTGACAACTGCAGGAACTTCCCTTCAGCCTGTAGCTATGCAAATTGTAACTTGGTAGATAACAGCGTTTTTCTAGACCCGTTTCCCTAAATATTTCTCAGCTCTTGAGGACTAAATACACCTTAGCACATTTCCTTGAGACTGGTAAAAATAGGTCTACATATCTAGGAGAATCTTTTCCCTAAGCTGCAGGATCCTTTGGAGAACATCTAGCTGCCCTTTAATTGGGTACTTCAGTGGACTGCGTCTGGGACGCGTATGTGGTGTGCGATGGTGACCTTGGTTCTGACCTCTAAAGCCTGGGATCTCTTCATCACAAATATTTTACTTTGTACCTAACAACTAATGGGCACCTAAGTGAGAATATGAAAAGCTGCAGTAACGTTGTCCTGGAACACTTTGCCCCCGCCCCCCCCCCCCCCCCCCCCCCCAACTAACGAGCTGCAGAATCCCGCGTAGCTTCTGTTTCTCAGTCAGATGAAAAGTACAGTCTCATACTGGGCATGCAGCAGTGAGTCAGTCTGGGAGTGACAAAGCCAGGTTTATGTGCAAAGCTTGTTTTTTGTGAGTTTGTCCCACAGAAAGCTGATAGATCTTCTTTTAAGTCTGGGTCACGGTACCACTGTCGCCCTGTTTCCTTGCGGCTGTTCTTGCCGTGACCCGTATCCAGCATTCCTGTCCAGCTGTGAAGGCTGTTAGATAAAAGTTTGCATGTTCTCTCAAAAATGCAGTTAGAGTTTGCTTGTTCTGCCTTGTTTGAGGGAGTTGCTGGGTTAGAGACAATTGGATGCTAACCAAATCTATTGGGGTTTTTTCTTATTCTTGAGTATAAACTCGAGCGCTGCCTGTTTTGGGGTAAAAAGTTACAGGATTTCATAAATCTGGTTGGAATGATAATTGGAGAAAAGATTGAAAATCAATGTCGTCTTCAGGTATAGCGAAGGCTTCTAGGTGAGAGTTGAATAAATGTAGATACAGTTGGTTATGTGCTTGGAAAAATTATAACCCAACCACTTTTGAATACCATATTTTGGAAAGTGCCTAGTATCCATTTTTTGTGAGCTTTGTTGTAACCCAGCTTTCTGTTTCAGGAAATGAGTGGCTTGTACTCCCCAGTCAGCGAGGACAGCACGGTGCCACAGTTCGAGGCTCCCTCACCTTCCCACAGGTACGTAGCTTGCATTTCAGCCTGTACATATTGCACTGCACTTCCTAGTCCCCTCTGTGCTGTATCCCGAACGTGAGCAATACTAGTTGAGTGACAGACAATATTATTCCTGGTCTGGTTTTGATGGGTATAACCTTCATGTAAACACAGGAGTGAAAAAGCCATCCGAGCCTGCAGTTGGATAAAAGGTCTGCTCTATGCCAGATGCTGTCCAAAGTCGATGGTTTTAAGTGTAATGTGGGTTAGTTAACTTGAGTTAAGCCTGTGTTATGCTATGAAATACCATTGTTGAATACATGCTACCTTTTCTGAACCTTCTCCACTTCTCCTTGACGTATGAGAAGCCTTAACATTGTGTGATCTTGGTGTCCTTTGACTTCCCTGCTCAGCATGAATGGCTGGAGGTATGGGCTGTCAGGATCAACATTTAAAATACCCAGCCTGTTGATTGCATTTAAATCAAAACAGACAGCAGGTAATGAAATGCCTTTCTAATAATATATTTTCAATGCTGATTTTTAGTCTGGATTATTTTTACAGTCTGGTTTCTTGATGATAAAATTGCAGGTGCTTTTTGAGGTGCTCTACTTCATAGCAGTGTTTTTTTTCAGTGGCTTCATAGGGCCAAGTTATGTTATTAAATGATCATCTCTGCTACCTCTCCCCTGTGCATTTTCCTAATAGTGGTGTTCTTGAAGCTACTGACTTGTGTTATAAAACGATGCTGGTCCCCTTTCTGCAATTAGCAGCTCTAAAGTTAATAACCCAGAAGCAAGTGAGAAAAAATGATCCGATTTCCTCCCCTGCAGAGATTTAAATAGGGCGCTCTGAGGAGCTGAGCAGTGTTGGCTGGGGTTTCTAACCAAGATGCTATTTCTGGATGCAAGAGACCAGAATCTCTCATATTTCCATGAAGTTCTGGCTGGCCCTGAGGGAAAGGACAGGATTATGGCCAAGATGGATGGGAAGAGTGTTTGTTATTCTGCTCTTCAGAGCTTCTTTAATTTTTTGGGGTGCGGGTTCATTTTTTGATGTGGGTTACTGCTGTTTTGCCAAGGAGCAGTTCTGCAAAGCTGATGAGATTCTTGTCAGGTTCTACTAGTTTTCTGGTTATTGGCTATTAAATAGATCGCTGCTTGTTTGCTTCGTGGTACTGCTGCTTGGGGAAAACTTGAGCATTGGTTGGGCTGAATTTGTTTCATGCTGAATGCCTTCAGGCCTAGAAACCTTTCTTTTTTAAACACAAAATTGTACTTAACAGTAGACGTGTATCTCTCACTTGATCCAAGCTTCCAAACAAGCTCTCAAATAACATTTTTTTTATCTGTTGAAAGCTGGAATAATGTTACAAGCCCAAGAGTTCTAGTAAAGAACAGTGGTGGGGGGGAAGTGATACCTACATTAGCTTCATTTTACAGAGAATTTCTTACTATTCCTTTATGACTGTTTGTTTAATGTTGTAGGGTTCACTCATTCTCTGGTCTTGCTTTTGAAGATGTAAAGTAGTGTCCAAAGTATTTTAGTGACTTTGGATTGGCGTGCTTCACCTGAGGTCTGCTGGGAAGTGGTGGTGGGTTAGACCATGGCAGTGCAGAGACAATGGGCTTTTTCTTGCCTGACTTTCTTAGGCTTGTCTGGATCCATCTCAGCTGTCTCTCACACTTTTGGGTTTTCTCCTCCGGTACAGTGTGTCACATCAGAGATGTGATTCAGCAGGGATACCTAGGGGCTTTCTAGGGGGTGTGGGGTTGCCTCCTCTCTGCTTGAGAAGATCACTTTTCTGTTTCTTGATGACATTCCTCTGTTAAGTAGTAGTCCTGAGTGCTTGGAGAGAAAATAGTATGTGAAAGAAGTGTCTGAAGAGGCCTCAGTTGTTCCTGGACTTTTGTAACTTATCTCCCTGCCCTATCCCAGCAGTTTTGAGTAATTCACATAATTGAATTGGTTTGAATTACCAGAATTCAGATTCCAGAAAGGTCTACCACTTGAAATTTGATTTTTCGTTTCAATGTTAAATGTAAGGTCTGGAGACGATCTCAAAAACTGTAACTTTGATTCCTCCTTGGAAAGAATGCTGCAGAACAACTGATAGGAGCTTTAAAATATGGTAGAGTGGATGTTTTAATCTCCAAAGCATGTTTTGAAGGTGCTGTGAACCACCAAGAATGAAATACAACTTGAGATGGTTTCACTTCTATGTTGCAACGCTGTCAAACTTCCAGAGACTTTTCTAACTTATGGGTGAATTAAAATGGTATATTTAAATTGGAATAGAACTTGTTAACATGTTTAACATCCAGCTAATGAAATATAAAAGTTTTACTGATCTATCTTATAGCGCAAGGTTATCACAGACCCATGCTGAGATGAAAAAAAAATAATCTATTTAGTCTTTGAATTTAAAGTTCAAGAAAATGGAGTTCTTTGGAATTTGGTTTTATCTGGTCTCTAGTGACTTGCCCTTATTCATCTGCTTCCTCTAAATCACAGGCTTGCTTCATTAATTCGCTGTTTCTTTTCATTGTTTGTAGCTATTTTTCCCCCTCTGCTCTTCACATCTTCAAAGTGCAAAATTACCATGTCACCCCCCATCTTCCTTCAGAAGTTCTTTAGCCAAAAAATAGCCCAAGCACGGCTATCATGTTCAATATGTTCCCTGCTTTGAGAAACACGTGGGGTTTTTTCTCTTACGCTTGTTCAGGGTATGATGAAATATTAAATTGGGTAATAGCACGGCGCTTGTTTACAGCGCTGCGGATTGCTGGGCTTGTGTGCTAATAGAGAAGAAGAGGGGAAGAAGAAGGGAAAAGAACAAATAGTTCTGCGCTGGGCTTTTCTGAGCAGGCGTGCGTGCTATTTTTTGCTCCCAGTAAATGGTGCAAACAGGAGATACAAATAAGCAACTTTCTCGTGACTGCATGTAATAGCAATTATGAGCTAGCACTCTAATAGGAGTTTCTGAGGGAAGATTCGCATCTAAAAATCAGTTGCATGGCAACTCTGATGTGGTTATTGAAATCCTCATCTCCTTCCCCTTTATTTTGTCTAATTACCACCCCCCTATCCCTGTAAGGGTGTGCCAAACAGGGCTTCTGGTCTGCAGGTTGCTGTGGTTTCCTTGCTGCTCTTTCAGGTTTTTAAATGTGTTCTGTTAGTCTAGCTGAAGTTCTTAATTGAACATGATGTTACAGCTTTTAAAGAGTTCTCAGGGAACTTGTTTTTCCTTATAAAAACAGCTACCAAATACTCAAAAAACAAACAAAAAATATAATCAAGTGTATACCAGTTAACTGGCACTGCACAGGAATTAGTTTGGATTTGTATTCTGGTTAGGGAGGTGACGTCTGTGATCTTGGAGGCTTTACATCACCAGACAACCTGCAGCAAAACGAGACCAGACACTATAAGTCTGTGTGTTTTGCTGTTAATTGCCACTATACCTGTCTCGGAGTGAAGTACTTCATCGCTTTCCAGCCGAGTGTCTTATTCATGCTGTTCCTGGCAGGATCTGCTGTACGTGTTTCATTATTTCACGCGGCCACATTCTAATTTAAAGTTCATTGTCCCTGACCGTGCCCGGAACAGCCTGGCTGTTGTTTTTCTCCCTTGCGATAGCTTGCAGCAAATAATGATTTTTATCCCTTGGATTTTCTTGGTTTGCAGCTTTTTTCTTGCCTGTAATAGAAGCCAAATCAATCTCATCGTACAAGTTAACCAGTAATGGGAGTGGAAAATCATCCCTCATCTTCTGTTTGTGCATCTCTCCACCTCCTGGGGTGGTTTAAAACATTCAGAGAAATATTTGAGCTGTTAGTCCCAATGTTTCATCCCTCTAGACTTAGAGGTGCCCTGAGCATTGTTTCAGCCAAACTGCTTATTTTATGACCAAAAGTATCAAATCTACATACGCAGTGGTTTTTGGCAGCTGTTCTATAAACATCAATAGGTACAATATAATCTTGTACGAAACCAGGACCTATAGCAGTGTTCTGGCAGCTTTTTAAAGAAACCTTCAGCTTTCCTAAGCTATGCTTCAATCTACGATTACCTCTGAAGTAAGACTGAGAGTAACAAACCCAGAAAGCTTCTTTTCTGTCCAAGCCAAATGACATGGCAGAAGCAAGTGAACTCTAAAGATTTTTTTTTTTTATTAGAAAGAAATCATAGCAAGGTTAGTAACGTGTTCTCAGCAACTAATAAAATGATGGTCTTGTGTGCGAAGCTTTACTTGTCTTAAAAGTATTTTCAACTTGCATGATAAGGGCGCTTTGCTCTGGCATATTACTACAAGAGCTAAATGTTTTGCCCATATTCTGCTGTCAGTAGATCCTTTTGCAGTTTTGAAAGTTAAATCTCTCGAGTTAGCTTATGTAGGCCATGTTTTGAAAACAGTGATTTAAGGTATGTGTTGTCATTATAGAAACCATGTAGCTACATAGGGTGTAGGACTTTCTAATGATAGTAAGCCTGGCTGTCAGTAGTATTTTTTTTTTTTAGCTTATTTCTTCATTACTTGACTGCTTTGTGTGTCTTTGGAGATGTCGAGTACTAGTGCCTGTCTCTAGCTTTTCTCTTCACGGTGCTGTTTCAAATGCCATGGCATTTACTTTCTTTTTTTTTCTTTGAAAGGAACTGAAAGCCAATGGTAGCATGTTATTTTCGGGAAGCCTTCTCCTGCATATTTCATACAAAATATGCTTTTGCATTCTAATCAGAAATTATTAGATTGCACTGCACATGATTGCATGTGACACTATTCTGCTTTGAGATCTGTGTATTCAAGAAAAAAACCAAATCCTACCCGTCTTCCTCCCTACCCCAAACAAAAATAACCTTGTTGTATGTCTGTAAAATGGATTTCGAAGGCTGGTATGCTGTGGGATGTAAAGGGGGAATAAATACCTGGTTAAAAATGATAAAGGATGGCTGTACAGAGATTTCAGCGGACTGTTTCTTTTGGTTTTGCAGTAGTATTATCGACTCCACGGAGTATAGCCAGCCCCCAGGCTTCAGCGGCACTTCTCAGGTAAGGTAAAACATGTCTGCACAGCGGGGATGGGAGCATGGGTCTAGAGTTTGGGCAGATATTAGACACAACTCTGTCCATTGCCACAGTACTGCTCAACTTGAGTCCTGCGTATGCTTTGAACTGGTTATATGGGCAAACTGGAGCCAAGACTTAACAGCTATAGGAATGACTGTGATTGTGACTGTCCATATTCATGCCATCAAATAAATCTTGTGTAATATATTTAGACACTGACTTTATTCTTGAAGCTGACTCTTCAATGGTAGAGGGAATATTTACTTTGCTCTTCATCACTTCTCCCAAGTGGGCAGTATATGCAGAGGGTCAGGGATTTACCTCCCTTCACACTGACCTAAATAGCTTTGGATCAAGCTTGACTTTCAAAACAAGAAGCATTTAATTCTCCAAACGCACGGCCGTCTTAAAGCTTGTCCTCATTAGGGCCTTACAAACTGCGTTACAAATTCATGTAGAGGGTAAAACATTGTGTGTACAGTGAAACTGTTTGGCAGGCAGCCTCCAAACTGCCTGAAAGTGTCTCCAAACTGAATGCCAGACAGCACTGCTGTGAGACAGCCAGACTGGGAAGATGTCACTGGTATCCAGCTCACAGCTTCAGAAGGTTAAAGGGTTCTGATTGAGATGGATGGGAGCATTGGGCAAGTGCCAGCTGGTGCCTTTGGTGCTCTCTGGTGGTGGTGAAGCATCCCTGGCATGCAGCGGTATCAAACCAGTGAATTCCCAGGTAGAAGAAACACGTGAAGCCTAGGCTGATGCACGTGCAGGGCTTTGGGTATGCAGCTGTATAACTAATTGGTAATTAGAAAATTCCAACTGTTGTTCTGTAGGGAAAATACTTGTTGTTTCTGCTGCTGCAGTCTGAGACTTTTTTTTTTCCTTGAACAAAGACTCGTAGCTCTACCTCACTTCAGAGGGTAAGTGAAATGTGGGTGGAGATGTTCAGGACTGATATGGTACAGCGTGTTTGTTCTCCACTGACACTACTTGTCGCTGTACTTTTCTTTCTCTTTCAAAGACAAAATTAATAGCGTAGCTGTACTGCTGGTAAGTGCACCAAACAAACAGCCTAGCCTTTAGTCACTCAGTATGACAGCCATATTTGAGAATAATCTTCTTTTTTTGGTGTTCTCAAATGTAGTTCCTTGTCCCCAAGAGTAACAAGATCTGTATCCTCTAGTGCAAATTTTCAAATGAAACTTTTACAGGTGTTTGGATGGGGAGTTGAAAGAGACCTCTGGAAGCAAAACACTTCCTTCAGAGGCAGTCTAATTGCAGCAAGACTTACCATAAAACCAGTTTGAAGAATGTAAATTCAGTTGTGGGTTTTTTCCTCTGAATGTCAATCATGGCAAAAATCATAGGTTGGGTGCTGCTGGCAGTAAGAAGCTGTGCCAGGATGGACAGAGGTGGCAGAGCTTGCTTTCCCAACGTAATTACGTTGTGCATAGCTCACAACTCTTAAGGAAGAGTTTATATACCTCAAAGCTATAGGACGGATTTACTTCTGAAGCTCAGCTTCTGGAAGAAAAAGTGGACATGTCATATAGCCCCTGGGGCATTCTGCAGGTAGTGTTTAGTGGCAGTGCTTTTCTGCTAGAAATAAGGACCTTGCATGTAGCTGTGAAGCTTTTCCACAGTTGTTACAAGACTCTTCAGAGCTCCTAATGGAGCTCAGACAGTAAAATCAGTCGTGATAACAGATCAGCCCTAACTAATGTCCTCAGCTAGGACAACTGTAGCAGTTCTAGCAGTTAAATAAAAAAATGCTTGGTTATATTTTCTTTCCCTTTAATGTTTTTAGCTCCTGTTTCACCTCATTGCTTAATGAGGGAGCAGACATCATAGAAACTCAGTGAACGTTTTGGTAAAACACAAGCAGTTTAAAATACTTAGTTGGGGAGGATCTGATGAAAGTGGGTTAATGCAGATCAGTTCCCACCATCACTGGGTCACTGTGTGCCAGCCCAAGTCCTGTTCCAAGGGGATCTTCCTCTGGAGACCCAGCAGGTATATCCCACAGTGAGCGACTACTTACTGTGATTGATTCTACCTCAGTGTGGGCTGGGCTCATCTAGCAGAACAGCCGTGGGCTTGGGCTGTATCGCTCATCACGTCACTGGCGGCTTCGTCTTCACTTGAGACTGAAGTGATTGCTCTTCGGTGCTTGAAGTTGTCTTGAGCCCTAATCACTCCTGATGTGCTCAGAGGCTGGAGCCCTTGTAGGCTGGCACGCAAAATTAATAGGAAGATGGGATGAAAGTGTTCGTTAACTGTTTCTTAGAGCTGTGAAGTTTGAGCTGTGTAGTTAAAGGGGTTGCTGTAAAAGTACTTTCCAGTGTTTAGTTGCATGATGAGATTGGAGTTGCTTTTGAAATGAAACAAGCTGCATAGACCAGAGGCGCTGTCAATATAGAAGCAAGAATCATGACATGTAGCTATGGGCCTTGGCAGGAAGCTGTGTCTGGAGGCTTCACTGAGGGTTTGCTCTCTTCCCTAAAATGTCAGATTACTGCTCATACAGGTTTAAGCAGAATTTGAGTGGGCTGTAAGCTTAGCTTGCTCTTGATGAGGGTAATGAGCAGCCTGTTCTCCAGCATGGATTGAGGGGAAAGTTGCACATGGATTGGGTTTTCACAGAATCACAAGATGTGAGGAGTTGGAAGGGACCAACTCCCCTACCAGAGCAGAATCACCCAGACTAAATCACACAGGTACACATCTAGGCAGGGTTTGAATGTCTCCAGAGGAGGAGATTCCACAGCCTCTCTGGGCAGCCTGTCCCAGGGCTCCATCACCCTCACAGTGATGTGAAACAGTTCCTCCCTACATTCCCATGGAATTTCCTCTGCTCCAGCTTGCACCTGCTGCCCCTTGTCCTGTCGCTGCCATCACTGAGAAGAGCCTGGCTCCATCCTCTGGACTCTCACCCTTTGCATATTTATAAACATTAGTGAGGTCACCCCTCAATCTCCTCTTCTCCAGGCTAAACAGGCCCAGCTCCCTCAGCCTGTCCTCATAAGGAAGGTGTCCCACTCCCTTCATCATCTTGGTGGCCCTGTGCTGGGAAATGGCTTTAACGATGAGTTTGGACTTCTTTTCAATTAACCTTTGAACTCAATGGTGTCTTTTGTTTCTGTACTTACTTTGCTTTACAGAGAGTTACTGAGCTGCTTCAAAGGGAACAATTCAGTAACTAACTCTTTAAAATAAACACTCCCTTCTCTTTTTAACAAGCTGCCTGCCAGGGGCAGGCAAAGTATCTGTTGTACAGTCTGTTTGATTTGTGAAACTGGAAGCCCAGTATCCTTGGCCTCTGCCATCTGCCTGTACAAATGCAGGACATGACTCCCCAAGGGTTGCTGCAGTCTGACCTGTGTGTGAGACTGGAACTGGTAAATCTGCAAAGATTTGGGAAGCAAGAAGCATCTAAAAGGAGCTTTTCTTGTTTGTCAAGTTAATGGGTGCAGTATCAGACCTGAAAAATAGCTGTTGATAGTGGCAAAATCTTCATTTATTGTCATTTTATACCTCTGACCCCCATCTATAATGTATAAATTGTTTATAATTCAATAGATTCTTCTGAAACAAAACTCAGCCTTGGCTTTACCTTTCTGAAGCATTCTCTTGTCTCCATTTAGACCAAAAAGCAACCATGGTATAACAGCACACTAGCCTCACGACGCAAGCGGCTCACAGCTCATTTTGAGGACCTGGAGCAGTGCTATTTTTCCACCAGGATGACACGTGTCTCAGGTGAGTTCCTCTTGCATGGTTTTCTGCTTCTGACATCAGTTCCAGAGCTTCCAGAGCCTGCTCCTCTGAAAAGGCTTCCTCTTGAGCGCAGCTTTTGCTTCTCCGCTTTACAGGAACGTTGCCCTATGTATTTGTGTGCTACTCACATTTTGTTTTCCTTGACCATTCCTTGAAGTTACTAAATTTAGAAAATTTAATCCTGTCACTTCGGAGGGGTGCACGTATTGGATTTGTAATCCTGGACTGTGAAGGGCATAACCCACTGTAAACCATTTCAGTGATCCTTGCTCTGAAGATGCCAACGTTTGAAAGTGGTGGCTGGCTTCTCTCTCTGTTAGATGTGGGAGAAACACAGGAGTTAAAAAACACTGCTCTTGAATTGCTACAGAGGTATAAACATAAAATGATAAATCTCCTGCATTTGGTGTGCAGTAGGACACTTGGAGGTTATTCTCTGTTGGCTAGATTGAGTCTTGGTTAATAAATGGCTCGGTGAATGGAACCTGAGTGTGCAATGGTGGTGGTGTCCCGTGGGGCACACCTGAGGCTTAAGGCTTGTTTTGGAGAATTAGAAGCTGTTTTCACAACTGCCTGGATTGCCTCATTCATAATTGAGTAACAGTGTGACAGCAGTGAGAGTAATTGTTAGCTAGTGGATGGATGGTTCTTAATTACATGACAAGATGCTCTTAAGGAACAGACGGGTCAAAGGAATGTCTCTTGGAGGAGAGGGGGATTCTTCTGTGGGCCCTCTGGGGAAGAAACCAGCTTGGGGGAAAAGAATACCAGGCAATGGGCTGTGGCAGGCAAGATATTTGCAGCACTGAGGAGAGTGACAGCCTGCAGCGGGGAGCAGCCAGCCCTCAGGGGATGGGTGCAACCTCTGGGGATCAAGAAGGGACCAGGCAGAATATCTTCACTTGTAGGCTTGGCAGGTAAGAACTGACCTCCCAGGATGCAGAGAGTAGCAAGACAGCTGGGGTGGAAACCCCCACTCTTTTTTCCTTCATTAATCTAGTTTAAGGTTTTTATCCACTTTAAAGCTTCATTTTATTTTTTTTTTAAGGCTGTGGAGTAGTTTAGGTGATCTCACTTAGTTCTACCTCTGCCTACTTCACAGCAGTGACTGACTCTGCTCTCATCATGCCCAGCAAAATAATTTTAACAAGGAATGCAGGATGCTGAAAAGGGATGCTTCAGTAGCTGGAAAACCAGAGAAGCTGGCTGTATGTGACCAGCCAGTTTCCCGTGAAAGGCTTAGCAACTGCTCTGCCAACTATGGCACTTCACAGATCACACCGAGATGTCTTCACGCGGTGCTAACTTGGTGATGCAGAACTGTGTTGATGTTAAAATAATACTTATTAAGCAAGGATAACAAATGGGGCTTTTCCCAGCATCCCCTTCTAGCAGACATCTATCTTCATAATTGGAACTATAAATATGAATGTGGTGAAACTCTTCTTTGTATTCATATGTCAGCTGTGCCGAGAGCAGAGGATTTGCAAGTGCGGGTTTTCTCCTAAATAAGGGATAACCTGTGATACCTGATTAATTTTTCTTCTCTTAAGTCATTCCTGCTTTTTGACACGTTTTAAATGGGATTTAATGTGGATTTAAAGCTTTTTGCAAGAGGTGCCTATGACTGTTCTAGCAGGGAGTTGGAGATGCACTATAACTGTAATTACGAAATGGCCGTGCACATTGATGGGGAAAATGTCTTGAGGAATAACATTTGGTTTTCCAGGCAGAGATATGGAATAAATTACAGGAGGACTGTGTGCTCGATGTCTAAATGAGGCAGAGGGAAGAGTAGCAGCTATTTGTCCCTATCAAAGTGCCGAAGGAGAAGGCAGGCTTTGAAAAACACTGATGTTTATGTGCTGCTTGGGCTGTTTCCTGTAGCAGTCAGGTGCTGGCAATTTTAATTTGGAGCTGTACTTTGTTCATTTTGCCCCTTTTGATCCATCTGACATTGGTAATGAATATGTTAGTACCCTTAAACATGCTAATTACTAGCCTTCTCCGTTCCTTTATACGCTCAAACATTAAATAGCGTAGAAGGAACACTTCAAAATGCCTTACAAGTGCACAGCAAGGTAATTTCTGATGGCAAGGAATTACCAGGATGCAGAGGGTGATAATTCTCTCTATTTGCCCACAAGAAATCACAGCTGTATTCTGCTTTTAGAGATCAACCTCTTCCTTTTTTTTCACCCCAGTATTTCCAGAGCTTTCTAATAAGCAGAGCTTTGTTGTCTCCTTATGCTGCTCATAAGGAAATTAATAAGAATAACCTAACTAGCAGGTGGAAATTGTGATCTCCGACGTGTGTGTCTGGCTTCTCTGCTTCTGCAGTGGATGCTGGTGCTTACCAGGAGCCAAGGTGTTCAGTGATGTGACTTACAAACCAGACTACCTGTAAATCAAGGCCCTGTGCGTAAAGTGTGGAAAGCAACCATGGCTCTAGTTCCCTTACCTCGTGCTGGCACAGAAAGAGGAAGCAAACGGTGGGAGAATTGGATGAGGAAAGGGAGAGTCACTGCGAATTCAGGGGCTTGTTACAGAGCCTCAAAGGCTCTACATAATGTTTGACTGCAGATACACAATAGCATTTAGGAGGGCTGGCTTGCTCAGGAGGCATTGCTGGAAGTTGGGAATTTTCCCTTATTTAGGAAATGCTGAATTTTAGAATGGTTTACATAAAATTATGTTTACACCAAGAAAAATAGGAACTTCTGAGAAATCCGGGAATGACTTTCAGCTCTCTACACTGCAATTTAATTTTAACTTTTGTAGTAAAATGTGCCATTTCCCACAGAATATTTATCATCGTTATTTAAGCTGGCTCAATTTCACCTTGTCTGCTGAAGGTTGTAATTTTCACAAAACTTACAGTACAGAAAATCATCTGGCTTTGTGCTCGTTGTCTTTCTCCAGTCCTAAACCCAACTCCCTTAGCTTGGTTGCTTTTGGAGCAACAAGACAAAATTTTTCCTGAAAGTATTTTGAACGTAACCAATACCAAATGGGGGCATACTGTAACAGAAGTATAGGGAAGGAAAGAAAACTAGAAGCTGTCTTCTCAGTGTGTTTCAATATCCTTAAAGGTATTCTGTTAATCTAGATGGACCATTTGAATAAAATAAATGATAGTGCCTACTAGGAGAGCTGTATTGCCTACCCCTAGGCAATTTGTCTGCATACTAGGGTTACTCAATGTTGCTGTAAGACTGAATTTGTGCTCTGGAAAAAATAGATAATGGTACTGCCGTCAAGGAATGCTGGAGGTGAGGGAGAACCTGTCTTTGGCCAAGAAACCTCCTGAATAAGAGCAGAGGTAGTATCAGGTGAAGAGGTAATTTGGGTATTTTTTTGTTTGCTGCTGAGTTTGTCTTATTTCTCTCCTCCGGAACACTGCTGCCTCTCCTTAGATGACAGCAGAACCACAAGCCAGCTGGATGAGTTTCAGGAGTGTCTATCCAAGTTCACGCGCTACAACTCTGTCCGACCCCTGGCAACGCTGTCTTATGCTAGTGACCTCTACAACGGCTCCAGCATAGTATCCAGGTAAGACATACTGCGGCTCTGATGGAGCGTCCCCTGCTGATACGGGCTGCTGCGGCGGAGTCAGTAACCCGTGTTAAACAAGCTGTGGTCTGTACACATATAACAAGTTGCAGTTGCTTCCCAATAAGAGTTTTGTAAGTGTGTGATTATTGTTGGTCTGTGAAGGTGCCTGAGGACTGTGGTGTACCTTTTATTCCCGTTGGTATTGGTCAAGACTGGGTGTGGAACCTTTGAGGTGCCAGTGAGTATCTGGAGCTGTTGTCATAAGGCATGGAGCCTGTTGTAGGTTCAGGCCCCTCCATGCTAGTACAGTTGTGTTAGAAGTGATGCAGTTCTGGTGTTTTAGGGAATATCCATCTTGCCTGGTGTTGGTAGCTTTAAGAATCTGTGGTGGCTTTAAATATTGTTGGTGGATCCAGTCATAATGGAAAATTAGATAGTTGTCTTTCACTGCTTGCTCGATCTCTTGAGCATTAGAAGCTCTGTTTACAGCTCCAAACGCTAGTGAGGTGGGTGGTTGGGTTAAAGCCAACTCAACTGCTCCATGCTTGCCATCAGCAACTCTGCATCCCCTGCCATGTAGAGTGGTCATGTCCTGTGCACCCCTGCTGAAGCTCACCTGGGCTCAGTGTGGACACTTCAGCTGCTGAAATGCTATTGATAGCATGATTAGTTAGAATAGCGTGATCATGCTATTGATAGCATGATTAGTTTCTAGCTTGGCTCCATGAACCAGCTGCCTGGGGAGTCAGGCATAGTGTGGGGAGAGGTTGGGACCTGCTAGTAGCCCTAACCTTACACTGGTTTCAGCAGCTATGGAGGCGTTCCCTAGGGGATTTAATAAGCCTGTGGTAGCTTGTCTGGAGCTGATAGTGGTGGAAAAAGTGATGCACTTTGTTAATTGAGAGGTCTTTGCCACATGGCATGTATGCAGGGCCCAGTAGCTGCTTAGAATCATAGAATCCCAGATTGCCTTAGGTGGGAAAGGACCTTCAGAGTCCGTCTAGTCCAACCCCTGTTGTGAGCAGGGACATCTTCACTTGATCAGGTTGCTTAGAGGCAAATCAAGCCTGACCTTGAATGTCTCCAGGTTTGGGGCCTACACCACCTATCTGGGCCATTTGTGCCAGTGATCTACCACCCTCATATTGAAGAACTCTTTCCTAATATCCAAGCTAAAATCTACCTTTTTCTAGTTTAAACCCGTCACCTCTCATCCTATCATTCCATGCCCATGTGAACAGTTCTTCCCCAGCTTGCTTACAGGCTCCTTTCAGGGACTGGAAGGCTGCTGTAAGATGCCCCTGGAGCCCTCTTCTCCAGGCTGAAACACCCCAGCTCTCTCAGCCAGGCTTCATAGGAAATGGGTATGTTTCATAAATCTCTGTGTTCGCAGCAGCCTTTGGAGGGAGAGAAGTAGTATCCTCTCTGTTTTGTACATGGGAAGCAGGAGGTCCAAAGTGGCCATACCTGAGGTCTTGTAAGAAACATGACGATGACAAATTAAAATTGGCTTTTCTGAGTCTTGTTCTAACACCATATGAAGGGACTATTTGTGCGATGGTGGAGCAGCTTGTTGAAAGACCCCAGGTGCGCCGTGTGAGGAAACAGAGGCATGTGTAGCATAGAATACATAGTTTGTTTTAAAAAGCAGCATTGATTCCTTAACTACTGCAGTATGTAGCAGGAATGTATAATGTCCGACTTCGCCACAGAGGTCAGAACACAATAATCACTGATCTGACGTATGTTTAACCTGCACTGATTGGGTTCACGCTAGCTGCAATGAAATGCAGATGGGAATCTCGCTGCAACGTAGACGAACTTCCTCAGCTACCAACATCAGTACGGATTGGATTTTGCTCCTTTGCCCTTTCTTCTCCTTGACATTCTGCAAGAGCAGCATTTTTGTGGTATTTGGTTAGAAAACGCTGGAAGGGCAGTAAATCTTGCTCCTGCTTTGAAGGTGTTATAACTCTTGGGTGAAATATGTTTGAGAAGTATGCGTGTTACTGTTGTTAAAATAAAGATGCTGTGGGGCCTCCAAGCCAGTGCTGGAATTGGTAGTTAAATGCATTTAACTGAAAAATAACTTTGCTCCCAACGTGATGTTCTCTTACGCTTTTTGTTTATTAAAGCATTTAAGAAAATTTTTAGGGGTTTTAAGTGTGTGGGCTTGAGAGTAAGGCTGTTCACAGCTGAGTGCGTCCTTAAGCGCTCGGGTAAAATGTGGCTGCTGAACAGCCTGTCACTCTAGTTAACTTTTGTCTATCCAAACAGTTCCTTTACAGTTTGAGTTTGATCGAGAGTTTATGGCCAGCGCAGTTCCGTGTTCATGATTAATAGGCTGAAGTTCAGAGGGAGCCTGTGAAACTGGATGAGGTGTGTGTCTCGGTGATGGCAGCTTTTAGGTACCCAGGGATGGGCTGAATTAATTATTGGGGTACTTTAAAAAAGCTTTTTTGAAGGGCTGAAATGCTGTGAAAAGTGTTACCACAGCCAGACAGATGGTGACTTCTGGAGGTTTTCTGGGCACACCATAGAAAACACTGATAAAATACAGACCAAAAAAAAAAAGTCTTGGGGCTCAGCTGTGGCTGTTGAGACAAATGCATTTAGAAGCAAAACAAATGTAAGGTTAACAAGTGAGGAGTAAGTATTTCTAAGGGATATTTTAAGTATATTTAAGAATAAAAGTAGGACTGACTGGAAGCTAAACTTCTTGTTCTTAGGTTAGTTTGTGGTGGGGTGTCTTTTTTAAATAAACTGTTATAAACCAAGAGAATGACAAGGTCTTTGGTTTGCATTGCTTTAACCCTGCATGAAGTTCCCGTGCTGGACTCCAGAAGTTCTGCTGGCTTAAAGAGGTTTTTAAGATGTATTAGTTTGGTTTGCAAAGGAGGAAGATGGAAATCTGTTCCTTATAGCTGGAAAACCTCACTCTTCATTTAGAAGGGAAATAAACCCAGGTTTCTGATAACAGGATGTCAGTTGTAATTAAAGGCTGTATATCTACATCACGGTGTAGGTTGTACCACTATACAAGTTCTGGTGCGATAGAAGCCACAGTTGCCCTTGGGGATGAAGGGACAAGCCAGTGCTTTGCTCTCCAAGCTGGTGCAGCCTGGCGAGGAGCTTCCCTGAGGGACCCATGCTGAGCCTTGCCGGGCTGGCAGCTCTGCAGCGGCTGTGCAGCATCCGCATGGTGGCAGCCGCTCTTTGCTGTGCTGGCAGGCAGGGCAGGAGGTGGGAGAGGGATGTGGGGTTGGTACCCAAGCTGTGCATCTTCCATCATGGGCTTTATTTAGAAATGTAATGCAGTTTGATGGTAAAGCCCAGCGAGGGAGGGCTTCCCTACCTTGCTTAGAAACGTGCTTGCAAGCAAAACTTACAACCCTCAGTCCTCTTTTTTCTTTTCTTTATCCCCTTAATTGCTTTGAGAAAAAACAGATTACCAGAGAAGGATGTTCAGAGCGAACACGTTTAAGGCTTTACAATTGCTGCTTGCTGTGTTTCGCTTTAACATTTGGGGATTTTTCCCATGCTTGCAGTACAAATGTACCTGCACCTCAATATGCCAAATGCTTTTTTATACTCTCAGTTCTCTTAAGTCCAAAGTATTTACATGGTTTTCACAAATCTATTAAGTTTTGTTAGAATTGGGCCAAGGAATAAATTTTCCATTTATTATGCCCCCAGACAGAGCAGTCATCAGAGCTTAACTTTTTCTTCTCTCTGCTTGCTGTGGCAGTAAATAGTAAAGGCTTTCTTTTAAAGATGAGTCTGTAAACTGCAGTGTTAGCATTACAATGATTTATGTAGAAAATTGCTTTAGCACTGTCAGAGGCCTTCAGAGAATAACGTGGCAGTCTTTCATAGATCAAAAAAAAAGAAGCTAAAAATCTGTAAAACAGGCTACAGCAAGATGTCTGCCTGAAACCTGGTTATCAGAGAGCTGGTTCTCCCTGCTGGCCAGTTCCCATGGCTGGTAGAATCCATGAGTCTGTCCAGAGGTTTGGGGACAAATGGTGTGGGTTTTTGTCATGAGCTCAGAACTTAAATTTTTCAGTGTTTATTTCTCTGAAAAGTCTTAAAATGACATCTGAAAGGGCTTGGATGGCCAAGACCATATATTTATCTAAAGGTGTAGTGAGTTACAGAGAGAGGAAGGTACAATTTGGTTTTGGCTGCTGAAACCATTCTAAACTTACCTGTTAAAAAAGTAGACCTTACTTTGGGGTCCATTCTTCCTTTTAAGAAAAAAATACTATTGCTTGCTTATTATTCCATTGCCTCTCAGTAATGAACGAGATACAAAGAGGTTTCTCCTGGCATTCAAACAGTACAATTAAGTCGCTTTCAAGATAGTAATTTTTGTTTGTGTTGACCCTTTCAGTAACAGGACCTTGAAATCTTTTCTTCAAAGGTGAGCTGGAAAGAAAACCCTTCCATTAGGAGTACGCTTTCCACGTGTTCATTGAACCCTTCTCTTTTTTTTTTTTTCCCTTCTTTACTTTGGACTACAATTACTTGTTCATTTAAATTCTCAGACCAACCTTTAATAAGGTACCTTTTAGTTCTGCATCCACTGTAACAAGCCCCTTTTTTTTGTCATTTTTTTTTAATGCCCTGGGCTTGCTAGGATTAGATGAGCCATTTCAGTAAGTTTGTGACCAGCAAAGCTTCTATCTCAGTGGTAAAGATAAATGAAAGAAGTGTAAGTGGCTTTATCCTTCATAGGATGATGTTTCAGGCTACAGTAAATGCTGCTCCCTGAAGATGAGAAATGAGGGCTGATTTTTTTCTTAGTCTGTTAAATTGTTCATTTTAGAAATGGGACTCTTATTTACAAGCAGAAGTTCAAAACTGTGGATGGATGTGTTTTAGCTGGGTTCCTACAACTGGCAGGGAGAGAGGAATGCTGGGAAAAGAGACTTGACTTGCAGAGTGGCCGAGGAAACCTAAAATATACCCTGAGCCTACTTGACGTTTGTGGTTCTCTTAATTTACTTCATCTGAAGTTTTGGCCCACAGACCAGAGGTTGTGTGGGACTGAAAATGGGATTTTGTTCAGCGAGAGCTGAGTATGGTTATGGAGCCTTTCCCTTGCTTCCTTTTCTCTGGAGTGTGGAACTGATACATTTCCTAGTACAGAACTGTGGTCTGAATCCCTTGAGCAGAAGCTGAATGTGACTCGTACCCAGCAGGAGGGTTATAGGGATGTCGACTCAGATCTTGAAGTTCAGAGGCAATCCCAGCTCTGTAACATAGCCCTCCAAGCTCCTACGATGGGCTGCTGGCACTGAAAAGGACTCTGAAACCAGTGAAGAGCATGTCTGCTCCTATCTCTAGTCTTGACCTGAAAATGCAAACTTAAATGAGAACTTGAAATTGGGACGTTAATGAGTGGAAGTTGCATGGCCACTGGTGAGACCTCACCTTTTTTCCAAGTAATTTCAGACTCTTTGGTAGCAGGAAGATCTTTCCTGTTAAACTCTCAGTACTTCACACCAGTCTTCCTCTGCATATAATTAGCTGAGTTTTCTTAATTTTGATTGAAACTTTATGATTTTTTATAAATGTTAGAAGTATCAATCAGTCTTATGAGGAATTTAAAGCAAATGTATTAACAATTGTTCTTCATATTTTTTATCTCAAAGCTTTGTGCAGTTTACATAAGCAGCTCCCACATCTTGGCAAGCGCTGTGCAGTGGCTGTGAGCAGGCTTCCCAGGGAGGTTGTGCATGCTCCATCCTTAGAGGTATTTGAGATCTGGTTGGAGAAGGTCCTAAGCAACCTGGTCTGACCAAAGTAGCTGCCTCTGCTCCAAGCAGGATTTTGGGCTTCTATCGTTTGACTCTATAGAGACATCCAAATCTTGGGGACTGTACTCATGAGATCAAGGTAGATGATCGTCTTGTTCAAAACTTGATGCTCCGTCCCCAACTTTCTGCCATGTGTCTTCCTCTGTCCTTAGGTTTTAAGGAGGAGTGACATCCTTAGGTGGCTTTACTGTGTACAGTACAAAGTGAAATTTGCTTCTGATGAACTTTGGGATCCCCCACGTACAGATAGGGGTTAATCTAAATGGGGTTCCACTTATTAGAACGAGACAGGGCTATTTTTTTAAGAGAAGCTTTGCAAAAGTGCTGGAGCTTGAAGTGGATGCTAAATATTTAATCAGAAAGATTAACATTTAGGGTAGGGGGATGGTACCATGTGGAAGTAGAGTTACTGCATCAGGATAAAAGTCTTTTCTGTGAAGCTGCAGGTAGCTGCCTTCTGTTCCTCCTGATGTTCCTGTAATGCTGGCTGTCATCAGGTAGTGCTGTGTCGTGGCCTCAGGAATTGAGCATGCAAGCCATGAAAACTGTGATTTAACAACTCATATGCAGAATTTCCATGCCAACAGTGTTGGTAAAAGGCAGAAGACAAATTTCCCTTACTTCCCCCCCCCCAGTTTTATAACTTGCTTTCAAAGTTGAGTGGTGATACAGTGAATTTTTGTGTCTCCTTGAATGAAACAAGGCTGTTAATTACTGGAACGCAAATTTCTGTAGCTTATTACAGTGTTCTTTTAATTCTCTAGCCATATTTGTTAGAAAGGCATGAGCTTACTTAAGAGGTCAGTATCTGGAAAGCAGTAGCATGCCTTTGCAGGTTTGTTCCTTCCTCTCTAGCGGGCTTAGTCTGCTAAATGGTAAGTAGTTGGGGAAAAAAGTAATATACTAGGGCAGTGTGTTATGGTGTGCAAAGATGTATGGCATGGGCTGAAACAGTTCTGAGGAAGACCTTAAAAAAAGCTCAGCCTGGAGAAGAGGCTTGAGCTAATGGTAATTAATTTGTCTTAAGTACAGACTTGAAGAAAGATGTTTGGGATGTATATGCTGCATTGGTGAAGTGGCACGTTCTTACAGGCATGTACACAAGTGTGTGTGTGTCTGTGTGTGTGTAGATGCTTGTGAAGGTGGAAGCCAGTTCATGTTTCTCTGTATGAGACTGAAATTCAGGGATCAAAACAGTGATCAAAAAGGGATTCAGAATGCTATCAAAGCAATCTCCCCAAACAGATGTGGCAGTTGGATGAAAAATTGCTTCAAACAGTGTTTTCCCCTGCTGTCATTACCAGGGAGGAGGACTGCTGGACTTAACTCACCCAGCCTGTTGTCCTCAAGACAGCTCATCTGTGGCATACGGACTCAGTATTTCTGGAAGCTGGTGTCCTGACTTGTGGTGCCTGTTGGCTTGAGCTGAGCTGCCTAAAGAGTTTACTGTCTCCGACCATCCCTCCTGATGCTCTGCTGTGGGGTACCTGGCAGAGGAGATGATGGTGTCAGGCTTGGGTTAATAGCACACAGACTGCTGTACTAGGTCACTTGGCTGGGCACTGAGTTGGTTGGAGAACTGGGACTTCTGGCAGCATGGTCAGCTGGAGATGCAAATGTCTTCAGCTGCGACAACTAAATCACAGAGGAATTGTGGAACTAAGAATTGGAGCCTGTGGGTGGACTGCATTGTTTACAGTCCTTGTATTAATGGAGGTCCCCTTCACTGAGCTCTTCACATGAATTTGTTTGGCTCTAGCAGCTGCTGTGCTCAAGTTTGAAGACACAGTCCTTGTTGTCTTGAAAACAAGCTTGCAAACCTTTGAATGGCATTATAATCTAGAAGGTGCTCTGGTGTATCTACCACAACAGATTGAATTCCTACTTAATGACATGGTCCTGTTAAGATGGTACTGTTATGCAGACCACCTTTAGGGGGCAAGATGTTCTTCCCCAATCCTGCTCATTATACAGTTTGGGCAGAGGCTGGAAATGTTTCCCAAGCTTGAATGCAGAAAGAAGGCAGCTGAGTCTGTTTGGAGCCTTCAAACCTCTTCCACCATAAAATTTTGTCATGTTGAGGCTGCACTCCTCCTGTCAGAGCTGTTTGTAACCTGCTGTAGATCAGCCTGGCTGGGTGAAATGGCATATCCTGGTTTTCAAATACAGATAGGTTACCCAAAATATTATCACAGGCAGACCAGTAATTTGGCTTGAATTTTAAATAGTGTCATAAGAAGCACTCTGTGTTTAACTGTTGGCATTTTTAGTTAACGTTTCCCTACTGTAGCTTATTTAAATGGTGTTTGTGGAAAAACTGAATCTAATCCTCATTAACTTGCATGATAGTTGTTTACAGCGGCTTTGGCTCATTGTACTTCTGTGTATCTGGCATCTAAACCCTGGGATTGTCGTCATCTTCTCTTCAGCATGCAGAAGAGCATTGCCTAGCAGTAAAGTGGCTTTTTTATCAATATGCTTTATGTTCAGTTGCTTGCAAAATTCAGTAGTTCCCTATAGGTTTTCTCATCATTAGTGCTAATTAAACCAGGTTCCCCTGAATACATGTATAAAAAAAACCCTTGGTCCTTATGCAGCAGAACAGGATGTCTGTAGCTGTAGAGCCTTATGGGCAAAGCTGGGAGTCTGCTGTGGCTTCCTGGGAGATTTTGGATTGTATTTAGAGGAGATGAATCTCAGGGTTGCTTCCCCCTAAAAATAGAGGGGATCCTGATTCTGGAAGTTGAGCTGTTGCAAGAAGCGTAATTAATCTTGTATATTCTCTTGCTGGGTTTAAAAGAAGAGTGACACTGATGTATCTAGTGATGACAAAGCATGGTAGTAGCTCTGGTTTTGATTGCAGAGCTGAGGTGGGTCTAAGCCCACCAAACCTCCCCAATTCAGGCGTAATATTCTCCTTTAAGCAAGCGCTTTGTGGAGTGGGTGTATTGTTAAGTGCTCTCAGTTAGGGCTGATGGCATTTCATTATACCTAAAAGGATTTCTGTAAGCATGAAGTGGGCTTGGAACTAGGTCTAATGGCATTACTTTGTCAGCCTTTCTTCAAATGGAGCAGAATAAATCTCCAGGCTACTGTGGCTGCAAGAAAGGAGCTGTTGTAATGCCCTTCTCTGCTCCCCAGTTTGGAGGTGGAACACACAGAACTGACTTCCCAGTGCCTTATTTTTACACCTCAAATAGAGGTTTGTTGTGGGGGGAGTGTGTTCCCATTGTTTGTGAAGCCAGGAGGAGGTGAGGTGTCGTGAGGGTACCTGGGCTGCTGGTCCTGCTGGAGCTGGGATATCCCAGATAGCTCTGAGGGATGGGATCATACTGAAATAGCTTGGGGTCCTTTGTCCCTCAGCTTTCATTAAAGCTGTACCTGATCTGTTGAGAGGCAGTAACTGTGGTAGTCATGTCAACTCCACCTTGATTAGAAGACACATCAGGCAATTTTCTGGTAGCTTGAGGGTCACATCTAACCCAAACTAATGTGATTCTTGGGATTGAAGGAGTTTGCTTTCTGATAGAATGCGTTTAAGGGGAGTCTTGTTTATACACTTACCAATCCATATAGTGGTCTAGAGAATCAAAGGTTTGGTTTTTTTTTTCTTTAAGTGGTCCTTTCTGAGCAGCGACTGCAGTAACCTCTCTGGGATCATGATATGCTTGCTCAGTTTATATTTTGGAAAACATTTTGCAGCACAGCACTTTGAATTGAAGAATATAGTCAACCAGCAGCCATCTGTCCTTATCCCTGTGGCACAGGTTAAGGACTTCAAAACAGCAGCAACAACCTTACCTAGGTAGTGCTCTGAGGTAAGAAGTAACAAATGCATCTTTTGGGTTGTTTTTCAATAAAGGAAAAAAACCCCACTTCATTTTTACTTCAGCTGCTCACAGCTTTAGCACAACAGTCTTTTGATGCTGGAACTTCATACACTTTGTCTCAGTAGCCTTTGTTTCTACATTTGACAATTAAATCTCTGAGCTGGTGGAGTACACAACCTGAGCTGCTGTAATAGCAGCTTCCTATGCCCAAATACAGCTTTATTTTTAAAAGCTACAGATCAGTATGCTAGTGCATGCTTAGTGACACTAATTACTTTGCCTTAAAATATCAGTCTGCTAGTAAAACCAGTCTCTCAGGTATGTGATATTAATACCAATTTCTGTGTCAGTTCTGGGTGCTGAACAGCTTGCAGTGGTGGTCAGGATGTTGGATTGTAACCTGAGTTTCTAATCTTTGGCTTTGATGCCTCAAAATGGCCATTGGGAATAAGCAACAGGGCTAGAAGATGTGGGATTTGGGATTGTTAGAGTGACAGGATATCCCTTGGAGACTGGAGAGTGGAAGCACAGAGTGAGAAAAACTTTAAGGGAAACGTAAGCAAAGAGCAAAAGCTGCTGTTGTCACCTCTCCTTCCTCTTGCCAATTAAGTCCCCTGGAACTCAGACCAAGATGTCCATGCTGCAATTAAATAGGGGGCTGTAGCAAGATAGGAGTTGGGGTTAGAGATGCAGAAACAGCACTATCGCAGTGGGTAGAAGTGGAATTGAAAGGCTTGGGTATATTCAGAGGGGAAAATATATACATTTCCCCATGAGGGGATGGAGTCATCTGCTTTGTGGAAATGGCAACTCTACAGTCACGGTTTCTGTCACCGAGTCAGGGTTGAGGCAATTATGATTATAGTAGCAATGGTAGCATGTGTGAGTATGGACAGAGGAGAGGAACAGTTAGCTGCAGACCTTTAGTTGTAACTAGTGATGCAGTTAAAAGCAGATGCAGTTAGATGTGCCCCTCCACACCCTGCCCTGATCTGAAGGAGTAGGTGTAGCACACACCTATTTCTTGCAGAAGCTTGCTGGGCTAGGTGCCCCTCCAGTCTGTTGGGAAGGCACCTTGCCCCTTGCTGTCCCTGCAGAAGACCATAGAGCATATCAATCTGGTCACCCCCTGTAGAGTTGTGTTCTTGCAGCATCTACAGTCTTTATATCAGGGATACTAAATGGTGTATCCATGTTGATTTCTGTTAATATCTCATGTGGACCAGTTGCTCATGGATTGCTGTTGTCAGATCCACTCTGCAACCATCACATCTTGCAGGAATGAGTACCTGGAATGTATGTGTGGTTTTTAAAGTAGAACCAGGAAAGGGAGGAACCTTCAGCTGTCCCAAGTCAGTCTTCTCATGAGCGCCTCCTAGTTCTAGCATGGAGTGACTTGCTGAATGCCAGCCTTGCTGATGCCTTTTCATAACCCTTACGGTAAGGCAGTGGCTCTGTTCCTGGAATTAAGTTGTCCATCTGTATGTGTTCTCAAACTCCTTTGCATCCTCCTGGCATGTGGAGAACAACTGCACACACCATCAGGATGTGAATGTAGCAAGGCATTATACAATGGCAGAACTGGTAAATGCTCATTCTTTATTCTTTCCCCACTGGTCTACCCTCAACACCAAGTTTCCAGACATGTTTCAGAAGCAATTTATTTTCTAATTCCATTTGTTAGCTACAAGTGCTCTCCAAGGTCACGGGTTTTAGCATTAAAATGAAGCAATTGATTTATAATCTTGTGGATTGAGAATAAAGATAGGCAGCAGGGAAACAAGAACCCTTGATAATGTGTTTACTTTCTAGCAGCTCTTAGTGGTATTTCTGTAGTATGCTGGTTATTAACTTTTTGGGAAAAAGAAAGCAGGGACTTGGCAGCAGGAAATGTCTCTCTTCTCTTTTCCCTAGAACAAAACTATCATTTCAATTTGATTTTAAGTACATTCTGTTGTGCATTTGCAAATATTCTTTTCAAATATCCGGGAACTTGTGTCCCTGAAGGAGTCTGTAGAAAAATGCAACTGCTCAGAAATGTGGTGTTTAAAAGTAGGTTTAAAAAAAATAAAAGATCAATTTCTGTTTGTTTCTAATGTGCACATCTTTTGAGGAGTAGGGACCACTGCTGGTCCAAAAGGAACTTCAACAGGTGTTCAAATGATCTAGTCTGTCTTCCCTCCAGGACTCTCTTAAAAAAAGAAAAGATGAAAATAGTGTTTGACCTGGTCTCTCATCTGTAGAGGAGGTTGCTTCATGCTAGGCCTGCAGTAAGTCTGTACCACAGCACCATCTGCCCCTCTGAGATGGTGACGTTTTTCAGTCCTATAACTGACTTCTGCTACTGAAACATTGCTCTTAATTTGCACACACAGAATGCTAGAGGTTGGATATGACCTTGAAAGGTCATCTAGTCCAACTTCCTCTGCCAGAGCAGGATCAGCTAGGTTGCACAAGAACATGTCCAGGTGGCTTTGAATGTCTTCAGAGAAGGACAGCTGGTCCTGGTGCTCTGTTAACCTCATGGTGACACGAAGTTTTTCCTTATGTTCACATGGAACCTCCTGTGCGCCTGCTTGCAACTGTTGCCCCCTGTCCTATTGCTGGCCATCACTGAGAGGAGCCTGGCTCTGTCCTCCTTTACATGTTTATAGACATTGATGGGGTCACCCCTCAGCCTGTCCTCATAAGGAAGATGTTCCACTTGCCTCATCTCAGTGGCCCTGCACTGGACTCTTCCAGGTAGCTCCCTCAAAATAAGTGCAGGATGTTAATAGCCATGGCACGTGTGTTTTTATGTGTTGCTTCAGCTCACTGGTGGCATAGTAGTACACATCACCATGTGTGATGTGGATACTGCTGTCTAGCTGGTTTATCTCTTGACTTGGTGGTCTTTTTGACATTGAGGATAAAGTATTTCCTACTATTCCTTTGCACATTATTGCACTGATTCACTCTGGAAAGGCGTATATCCTGTGAACCAGAATGATGCCACTGTTCAGAGCTGGCCCTGTTGTGTCGTTTGGCAAGATAAAAGGACGTGCTCCTGTGAATTTTCATGGAGATAATCTTTTGCCTGTAAGCAAGTGCTTCCACTGACACAAAGACTTCTGGCAGGAAGTGACAGGAATGTCATGGAGCTGGTAAAAGTCTTGCTTTAATATTAAACATGTTTAGAAGACCTGTAGGAAAAAGCAGGAAAATAACTGTTGCTGTGTAGAGGGGCTGCTTGACCTAATCCTCCTCAGGTCTTGGGGCGCAGAGCTTGGCAAATATTAGCAGTAGCTTTCTGTCATAAATAATCCACTTTGTTAGCACCTTGAATTATTCATATTTTCTTTGAAAGTCGCTTCCTAGGAGCTGACCAGTGGGATGGGAGAACTCCCGTTGTATGGGGACTGTGTGTAGTTGGAGGCCAATGTGTGACCGTGCGTCCGGCTTGCTGACTTGGGTTTGCCTGCCTCTCGCAGCCAGCAAGCAAACATCTGTACGGGTGGGGGTTTGCTTCTGCATCCGCTCTCTCCCCGCAGTGTCTTTGATGCTGTTTGAAGGTCACAGGTCTGACAATCAATTTTATTGGTTGATGCTTTTTATTAATTTTTTTAATGGTGTGTTAACTTTTATAGACATATTGAAATACTCATTTGTTATGTCTACAGCGTGGCTCTATTTAAAAAAAAAAATTGAATTAATACTAGAGAAGCAAACCCACCCCAGGTGAGAGAGGTTCTCTTCTAATAACTTGGCTTTTTACCAGACATTGTAATACATTAATTTTTTTTCTTCAGCAGCAGAAGGCTAAAGGTATAAATTGAATCCAAGCAGATGAATCGCTGCCATCAGTTTAGTTGTGCTCTACCTGAAACCACAGGGCAGTGAGCAGGAGCCGAGACAGCAGTTCAATTAAGATTGTGGTATGAGTAAATCCATTGTATTGTTACAGAGGCTTTCGATTATAAAATTCTTCAGTAGATAGGGTGAACAGACAGGAGAAGACAAGCCTGAAGGGTACTTTAGTCCTGTTTGTATAAAAAGTGATTAGACCAGGGTACACTGCGGGGTGGGGAGGGGGGGGCAGTGCGGGGAGAGCTGTCTGGCTGCTTAGATGACTTCTTTCCCTGGCCTGTTTTATTTAAATAGATGCATGCTTGTTTCCTTTGTTCCCCAGCTATACACAGGTTTGCTTTCTCTGCCTTTTCAGGGCCTTGCGATCTTGCAGACTTGATCCGAATAGCTTGTTTTCCCTCTAGCAAGCAATGGTGAGTGAGACAATCACCTGCTGCTGCTTTGGAGAAGTTTAGGTGCCAGAGTTAAAAGGCTGGATTGCAAGCTGTTTCACCCAATTGTTTTATACTGTCAGACTGCGTATCAACAATCCTTTCTCTCTGTAGTTTAAAAATAACTTGATGATACCACTTTTACAAGGACTTGAAAACTGTTGGCATTTAAAATTCCTCTTCCCTTGAAAGCATTGTGGTGCCTTCAACTTAAGCTATGTTGAGGGGTAGAAAATTCTAGCTGTTATAGCTGTGGGGGCAGCCTCAAGAGCCCCCTTTCTTCCCGTGAGCGGTTTAATGCATTCTAATTGTAGAAAGGCACTTTAAATACCCCCATGCTCAGGATTTTTCTGGCTGTGTGAATGTGAAACTGGTGTAAACTTGATTTTCTCTGCTGCCATTCAGAACTTGCTGTCTGGTTCACTAATCCCGTGGATTCTTGGGAAGAGCTGTCATGGGGCAGCAGTGATTGAAATGAGTTACTGAGTAGAAAAACCCCTAGAGAGACCTCCCGTAGTAGTAGATTAGTCAGGACACAGGGCACAGAATCTTGGAGACTGAGAGCAAATGCTATCCCTAAAGGCTTTTGTAGACCCAGCAGTGTACCCTCATGGCCAACAGAGCAAGTGGCATCCTGGGGGGTATCAAGAGAGGTGTGGGTGGCAGGTTGAGGGAGGTTATGCCCCTCTGCTCTGCCCTGGTGAAGCCTCGTTGGCAGTACTGTGTGCGGTGCTGGGCTCCCTGGGTCAAGAAGGACAGGGAGCTACTGGGGAAGGGACAAAAAAGGGCTATGGAGATGCTCAGGGGCCTAGAACATTTCTCTTGTGAAGAGAGGCTGAGGTACTTGGGACTTTTTAGCCCAGAGAAGACTGAGGGGGGTCTTCTTAATGCTGATCAATCCCTTAGGGGTAGGGTCAGGAGAATGGGTCAGTCTTTGTTCAGTGGTGCCCAGGGACAGGACAAGAGGCGATGATCACAAACTGGAATAGAGAAAATTCCACGTAACCCTGAGGAGGAACTTCTTTCCTGGAAGGGTGGCAGAGCCCTGTGCCAGGCTGCCCAGAGGGGTTGGGGAGTCTCTCCGGAGACATTCAGACCCCAACATCCTGGATGCTGCTCTGTGCAGCCTGCTTGAGGAATCCTGCTCTGGCAGGGATTGGAATAGATGATCTGCAGAGGTCTTTACCAGCCCAGATGAGTGTCTGATTCTGAGAGGAGTGCCAAACTGTTGATGTCTTGCTGGGGCTTATGCTCTTGCAAGGAAAGGATACACGCGCAAACACAGTGACACGGCTGCAGGCAGGCAGGAGCTCCTCCTAGGAAGCAGATTTACTTCCCTGGCTGCTATGTGCCTCAGCTTTCTCTCGAGCCCTTCCAAACCGCAAAGGTAGCAATGACATTAGCTGTCTCTAACCCGCCGCCTGCCTTTCTCTCAGATGTATTTCGTGTACAACCTCAGGCTTTTCTCATTTGCAGCATAACTTTGTTATAAGGTCACTGCTTTTATTTCCAGCTTCATTGATACCTATTACAGACTTGCCCTGCAGGTCAAGAAAGAAGCTGCCTCAGTTTCCATGAGCAACCCTGAGTGGAAGTCACAGCATGCATGGCCTTTACAGTCCCGATGATACATGTTTCAACTCTGTTATTACTCAGGGGATTTAGAAGGGTTATTTTTTTTCTTCCCCACAAATACTGGCTCACTCCATGTTTATGGTGAAGAGTCTGCCAGGCTGCTGTGTATAAGGGCTAAGGGATGCAGCAGTGCAACCAAAAGAGGTAGATGGGCAACGATCTTGTCACATGTTGTTTGGGGAGCATCCAGCTGAATGTTAAGCGTGTTTCCCGGGCAAGCTGTCTGCTTTGACGTTTGGGTACTGCGGAATGTAGATGGTGTAGTCGAACTGGGAAGCCTGTAAAGCATCTGAACAAAGATCCTGACTACAGGAGGGCGATTTGCTACCACAAAGTCCCTTTCAGTAAATGGAGACGTGGGTGTGTTCAGAGGGAGTTAAAAAACAGTGCCTGAGAGTGAGAACTCCATGCTGTTGGCATGTGTGCCAGCCCTGGCCATGGTGTGCGGAACGGGCTATTTGCTAACTGCCAACTGGGACTCAGGGTTCTGACATACCCAGGCGTTTAGTTGGTTAAATACCTTGCTGGTAAGTACGTGTGTTGCGTTACACAGTTCTCAACCTCTGCTTTTGTTCTTCAGTATTGAGTTCGACCGAGACTGTGACTACTTTGCCATCGCTGGGGTGACAAAGAAGATTAAAGTCTATGAGTACGGTACAGTCATTCAGGACGCGGTGGATATTCACTACCCTGAGAATGAAATGACCTGTAATTCCAAAATCAGGTAGGCATTGACTTTGTATTTAAACTCAGGGGGCCTTTTCCATTTGCTTGTGTGCAGTAGCTCTTTTGCTTTTCCTGGTGGGAATGGGAGGGGAAAAAGACGAAAGCAGGAGCTGTTGGAGATCTTGCTTTTTGCATGGAGTGGAATCCTGTGGCACAGGTAATGTTACTGGTATGTGCTGGGCTCATCTGAGGTAATAGGAGCTCCATATGGCTGGAGGAGAAAGAGACATAGGGGGTGAACAGCTTTTGTCTTCCTGGCAAATGGTGGTGGATACCTGCTCAGTTAAAAGGAGAGTAAAAGTGAAGTAGTGGCCATGCTTCAGGTAAAGCCTTAGTTTGTCTCAAGGTAGCTTTTGTGCCCAACTCTTTATAGCTGCCACGGATTCCTTTGTGCTCTGCTCTCATTGATCAGACCTATTCCATTCTGCCAAGAGGCCTCTAGTGCCCAGGAAACGTGCCCCATTTGCACCTTCCACTTAGGAATTTATGTGCTGTTCTGCTGGGCCTCATCATATCAAGCCCTTGGGAAAAGACCTCGCTTGATGTTTTTGCTTCTGTGCTGCTATCATTACTGTCAACCTCTTTTAAGAATCTTTTTAGATGATTTAAACCAAAGAAATATAGACAGCTCTGTCAGAACTTCAGTTGAAAGGATCCAGCTAATGTAACATCAAAATCCTAACTCCAAAGTCCTGTTAAAGCTCCAAAGAAAAAGAATACAGGCACTCGAACCAATTCACTATTAAAACAGGAGTCTCTGGCATCTTCATTGAACTCATTTGTTTTTATTTGGTGCGTTATGTTTTTAAATGCAGTAAAGCACCCACAAAAGTGTAAGCAATAAACTTATGTAAGAGTCTGGCTTCTGCAGAAACGAAGTGGTGTGCAGTGAGATTAACATTTGAGAGTCGACTTTAGGGCATAAGTCACGCTCACTTTTGTAGTTGATGTGTTTCTTAATATAGATCAGTCACTCCTGTGTGGCTCATGCCGATTGTTCTTGGGAATTATGGAAGATTATTTTCTGAATGGAAAGACGAAAATGCAGCTGACCCTGGGACTGGCTTTCAGGATGGGAGAAAAACAGTTAGAGGGGTTTGTATTAATAAGCCGTGCTGGACTTGTGAAATGTTTGGTGTTTTTTGACTGAGTCATAGCAGAGCTCATGCTGTCCGGCTTTATTATTCTGCAGAGAAGAGTGGGACAACAGCAGAACTGTCTAGCTATCTATTAATACCTTTTTTTTTTTTTGCCTTAACTAGGAGAAAAGCAGTGTATGTTTGGTATTTTGTGGTCGGTCTGAGACAGCTTCCAGACTTGCTACTTCAGATTTGGAGAGGGATGTGTCCCGACAGCCCTGCCAGGTGTTGGGAAGTTGGTTGTCCTCTCTTCTCTGGCAGGTGCTGGGGAGGAGAGCCATGTTAGCACCTTCAGTGATGTTAGTCTTGTCAGCTTTGTGCTCCAGACAAGACACTTCTTGCATTCAAGATTTCTTCTCCCTGTCTCAAATTCCTTGTGTGTGTATATATATAATATATATATATGACGATGCTAAATGCATTGTCCTCTGACTCTGTGATTCAGCAGAGTTGGACAGGGTCCTCTCTTCATTTCCTTGCCCTAGTTTCTCTCGTTCCTCTGAAGAAATGCCTTTTTTTTGTTCCCCACCAGCAGTCCACATTATATCAACCTTCCTTCAGCATGTGGGTGCTTTTGGCCTTAAACAAAGTTGGGCTGTCATTCAAACACATCCTTGCTATACCCATTAGCTGTGCTGCCAGTTGCTGGGGCTGGCTGGTGCAGCATTGAGCAGCATAATAACTTGATATTCTGAAGTGGCGTAGCTTGAGGGAGAAGTTACATATGAAGGCTGTAATTTCATTACAGAATATTGCAGTATGCTGAAAATGAGCCTGTATTATAATAATAAAAAAAGAAATCTAAACAAGTGGAGCCTGCGCTTTGTAAAAAGCCTTGGCTTAAAGCTATTGATCTTAATTTGGGAGGACGTACAGCTTATTCCAGAGACTTGCTCTGCTTGCTGCTGCCCTTTCTGATATCAGGGGCAGAGGGATTTCTGCTTGGGCACCTGGCTGGTACCTCTCTTTCCCATCATTACCTAAGGGTTCTGCTAAAGATGTTAGAGTTTGGAGCTCTGTCATGGTGGGGGGAAAAAAAATAAATCCTTGTGTAACAGGGCTGCCTTGTGCAAAGTTTCCTCCTGGCTACTTTTTGGAGGCCTTTTATTAAAATAATGTGGCTCAAAACAGTGTTAGTCACTAGGCTAATAGTGATCTTGCAGACAGCTGGGCATACCTTCCTTATCCAGAGGAGGCCACAGGGATGATCTGAGCACCTCTGTTACAGAGACAGGCTGGGAGAGCTCAGGTGGCTCATCCTGGAGAAGGCTCTGGGGAAACCTCTTACCCCCTTCCAGTCCCTCAAGGGGTTTTAGGAAAGCTGGAGAAGGGCTGGTGCCAAGGGCATGGAGGGCCAGGCCCAGGAAAATAGCCTTCAGCTGCAGGAGGGCAGCTGGAGAGGGGCTGGGAGGCCAAAATCCTTCCTGCGGAGTGGGGAGGCCCTGGCACAGGGTGCCCAGAGATGCTTGGGCAACCCTGGGTCCCTGGTAGGGTTCAAGGCCAGGTTGGATGGGGCTATGGGCACCCTGGGCTGGGTGTCCCTGCCTACGGCAGGAGTTGGCACTAGGGCGACTTTGGGGTCCTTCTCACCGAGACCAGTAGCTGTGCTCATGCTTTGTGAGAGGCAGCAGTGCCACTGCCAGCCCCTGAGCACCTGTCCCAAGGCACCCTCTGCTCTGTCAGCCTGGAGCTGCAGCAGAGATGTGGGGTCTGTGTAGATGGGTTGTGTGATCTGTGTCTCTTGTCACATGGCAGCTTCGGCACTGGTGTGTCCCATAAATTCCCTTCCATCCTCATGCAGCACCAGGGCTGTCTGTCCGCAGGTGTTTTGTCTTTCCAAACACATGTCATGGGAGGCTCACCCTAAATTGATCCTGGTTAACCTTGCTCAGTGACGATGCCTCAACATAAATCGTTAGCAGTTCCGTGGGTGACTCAGCTTTCAGAGGCACAGTGGCTCTGACTGGCTTTCATAGAAGCAGACAGGTGACAGCATTTGCAATGACTCGTGTCTGGCCAAGAGCGAGTCTGCTGGCCCACAGCAGCTGCGGGAAGGGAAGCCCTTGCCCGGGACGGGGCTGGCTCCAGCCCAGCCCTGCTCTGCTGTGTGCCAGCTGGGCGCCTGCTGAAAGGTCCAGCTTCATGCCAGCAGTAAAGGATTGTAGGCTTTTCTGGAGCCGAGCCCTGGTACCAGCTGTAGCTGAGTCTGTCTTCCTCTTTTCCAACTCCCTTTTTACGCCCACCTGCTTCTTAAATACGTTCTTTTTCATCCACTGCTGAGCTTTCTCATCCCTATTTTTAAGAACGGGGAGGAAGTCGGTGTGTTGGGTTTCTGGTAAATGTGCATCGTGTCCCCTGGGAACGACAGTGGCATAAGCTTCCAGGAAAAACACAAGATGACACATAAATCCTCATAAAAATCCCATTTACAGATTCAGTACAAGAAACAAATCCTGGCATAGTGTAGTAGCTATAAACAGCACCCTGTGAGCTAATTATGACTTGCTGTGTCTCTAGCTACGGCAGACAATAATCTGTGGTTCCCCCTATGCGGGAGGAGGTGGGAAAGGATGGGAAGAGGATGAACGGCTAGCAGTGAGCTGCAGCTCTTCTTGGGTTTATTCAACAGGCAGATCTGTTGTTTTGCCATAGGTTGCAGGGAGAGGAAAAATACGGATATCTAGCATTCAGGTAAAAGAAATTGGCTTTAGGCCTTGTTAATCTACAGTAGGAGATGTGCAAGCGTGGCTAGGTAAACATGCTTTTGAAACCCGCGTTTAGTATTCCACACCTTCACCACTGTGTTTGCAGCATCTGTGCGCTGGTGATAGATGTTACCACAGACCTCCCCGATCAGCTGCATCTCTTAGTCAACTGCAGTAAAAGCAAAGCATCAGTAGGGTTGCGTTGGGGGTTGTTTTTTGTTAGGAGGCTTCTAGTGTGTTTTATTTTTTTCATTTTTAGGTGTCAATATATCAAGTGTGTGATTGCTCCAGCCTAATAGCAGTTCATGGGCAAGATTGCTGTCGGTTTTTAAAGCTGGCAGTCAGTCCTTGCTATTAAGTTTAAGCAAAAATCTTGCCATATGGTATTTTTCAGCTTTAGAATCTTTGCTGCTTGGAGAGGTATGAGCTCTCTTCATGCTGAAAGAAGCCTCAGGAGTGCTCGTGTTGGGTGCCTGCTAGATACCGGTCAGGTTATAAGGAAATACACAGCTTAATTGTGTGAATTCCAGTTTTCACTTTGCTGTAGGGTGCAGTTTTCCTTCAAACGTATTTGTCTCTTGACCCTGCTAGAGGTTTTCTTTACATTGATTAGAAAAAAGGTTTGGTTTGGTTTTTTAAACATTCTTAACGATAATGTAATGTGTTTGGTTAGCAGTGTTACTCACATGGATGCTCCTTTCAGTACTAGAGGACCCCCTTTAAAACATTTCAGTCCCAAAACTATTGGACACCGTTTGACTCATGGTAATAGACTGGATGGGAAGCATTTGGCACTCAGAAGAAGGTCAGACCACAGTAGTTTGTGCCTTATTAAACGCTTTAACTCCATTTAACTCTCCCTGCCGGAGGGGTGGTTGACACAGAGTAACTTGATCCTGGATTTGAGACATTTCAGCCATAAAAATAGTGGCTCATGAAAGAAACATCAGCACAACTGACAAAGCTAACTGAGCTGGCCCACTTGTGTCTCCAAATGAAATGAAGGATGCACATAAATCTTTATGGGGTCAGGATTTCTGCGTGTCCGGATTAGATGTTGAGGTTAGGAGAGTGTTTCAGAGGTCGGTGATTAGCTTTCAACTAGAGTTTCTCCAGTCTAATCTCCTGGGAAGGAAAGCTATCACAACTTATGGCAGGATAAACCTCTGGGGTGCAGCTATTGCCCTGTTTCTTGATTAAAGAACAAAGCAAAAGCTGGAAAAATACAGCTACTAGTGTTTAAAATAAAAGGTGGCCTCACACAATTCCTTTAAATCCAGTGCTGTTGCATTGAGTACCTGGGTTTTGTATTGTACCTCATGGCCTCCACGTTGTAGTTTCTCTCTGGACATGGCTGCTGCTCATCTAAAGGTTCCCTGTAAAAGGTTATTTTTAGGCACTTTGGGGGGTTCAGTGCCTAACCTGTTCAAGGACTGAAAGCTGCGGTTTTGTCTCTCACCTTTGCCTTTCCCTTTCTCTGACTTCCTCCCCCGTTCATTTTCGAGCCTGCAATTTAATTTGTTACCCATGATGACATCTCTAAGCGACCCCCCAAAAAGTAGATGACTTTGAAGCTTTGACAAAATTGCCTGTGTTGGTCATGGAAAAAAGATCAGTGCGTTTCCCTGAGAGGAGCATGGCGATAGCTTTTCAAACCTTTGTAGCTTCCAGTGAAGCCACATGGAAGAGAAACATGTAATGTCCAAGCTCCAGGACAGCTTCTGTCTGGCCTGTGTCATCACGTGCCAGAGAAGGCAACCAAAGGACAGCCAGTCCTTGGTAAAAAAACATCCTTTACCTGGAGAGGGAGCTCCCCTCCACCTGCTCCGCCCCTGAATTGTGCTCTACAAAGGTTTCTTTTGAGAATTTGTTATAAAGAAGCTCGGGTACTTCAGTGTCAAAGAGAAAGCTCTAGCTTTAGGCTCTGTGGAGAGAGTGTTGGATGGTCATGAGAATTAAGGCAGAGAGCTGGAACAGGGGTGATTTTGTCCTCGTATGATCCTTTAATCACATTCCTTCAGAATGAAAGATTTATGGTGTGTGTGACTTAAAAGGTGTTAATTGAACCACTTAGTGACTGCAAATCCCTAAACATCAGTTCCTGTTTTCCCCTCTCAATTTATCTAGGGATGCTTTCTGAGTGTTTACCCCTCATTAACACTGTGGAACTTGAGTGGGACAGGCTGCTTAGCTGGTCTGTGCTGTGCCACACCTAATTTATTTTGTTGCCCATGGTAATATCTTTAAGGGACCCCAAAAAAGTAGATGTCTTGGAAGCTTCGACAAAATTGCCCTGCTTTTGGGCACAGAAACCCTTCATTTTTCTCCACCTACATGGACTGATAAAATATTGCCTCTCCCTGCAAACCTGAGGCTTCTTTATCTGCGAATCTATTGCATCTCAAACAGCATTGTAACTCAGTTTTTTGTATTTTTCTACCCACTCAGTAATTCCTAATTTTCATCATCCAGGGTGATTTCCCTTTTGACAAGGCATCCACCTTTCTCTAGGACCCCCTCCACCTGCTGACACTGCCCAACATACTCTCAAAACTGTCCAGATAGAATGCCTCCCTCTCTGAGACTTGGCCCTGGGCTGTGGTATTCACACATAAACATACAGGTGTTTTTCCTTTCTCCTCCTTAAGCTCCTTGAAGCTGTGACTTGAGATAAGATAGCATGGAGAAGACTCCGACCGAACTGATAAATGCTTAGTGCAGGGTCCACCCTGTGTCATTAGTTGGAGGCTGCTCCCAGGCCGGTGTTGTACCTCCAGGACTCTGAACTGCTTTTGTTTCTGTCAGTGACTGACTGCTCTGTCTAGAAACAAGGCTCCCGATGTCAGACGTGGTTATCTCTGGACTGCTGCAACCTTCACCTCGCCTTCCTGGTGGGCAGTGCCTGCCTGCTTCCTTTGGTCCTCAGGGAGCCACTTAGCCTCTCTGAATAAGGCTTCTAGTAAATCATAGACTGTCAAGAGCTGCTTTTCTCTGCTAACGGTAGAAGAGCTGGAGGAACAGCAGCTCCTTCATGGTACATTTGCGGGCAGCCCTTGTACCTACCAGGGCTGAGGATGCTAAGGTTCTCTCATTAATGATGTACTGTGGAAGAGGTGAAATCAGGGGAAGCGTTGCCTGGGCTGTAACACCTCAACCATCCCATTAGCAGCTGGTGGTTACAGGTAGTGACTTCACATTGGGTATTTTTAAGTTTCTGAATGCAAGTTTTTAAAACCAAGGGAACCTGTTACAAAAAGGAAATGTGCAAGTTGTGGACAGATGAGTAGATTGAAGTGCACACAGGGAGAAAAATTTGACAGGTTGAAAGCAGTGTCATCAAATGTCCCTCTCTACTGCTCATGCTAGAGAAAGCTCCGCTGCAAAGGTGGGTCCTGAATGTCTTCTCCAAGCATCGTGCAGTGGCAGAAGAGGCCTGCGGGAAGCTGCTGCTGTTGGATAGCATTGGCTTCCTCTGCATGAGTCAATCTGTAACTCACAGAAAAGAGAGCTGTGAGTCTTCCTGATCATGCAGTGAAGTTTCCTGCTGTAGCAAATACCAAAGCACGTTACTCCTTCCTCATATTTCTTCACATTTGTCTTAAACAGTTGAATTTCTTACCTCCTGTTATTTGGCTGCTCCAGAACCTCAGATAAGCTGATTTCTTCTGTGCAACTAAGCAAGGGTGAGCTATGATTAGCAATTGGTGGACATAGTCCCTCAGTAGTTAAAAAACTCACACCCTGGTAAGCCAAGTTTGGCTGCAGTCAGGAACAGAACACCAATGCTTTTGGCTGGTATTTCGTTAATGAAAAATAAGGAAGTGTTTTCCTTTAACAATCTTAAAAAGGAATGGGTTTTCCCCTCTGGGTGTAAACTCCTGAGGAAAACAGGGTGGAAGTGTATGGCAGAACCAAGGATTTGCTGAGCTATAATACTCCTAAGTGAGTATCCTTGTACTTACACGATATTTCAATGTGTAGCTGCCCCGATCAAAACAGTCCTAAAAAGTTACAGCATCGTAGACTTCTACTTTATATTGTTGGTTAAAACTTGGGCCCCAAGGCTGCCATAATCCAGTTAACTGTGTCAGAGCTATTTGACCTGCACGAATTGGATCTGTCAGTTCAGCTTCTGCTGCACATGTCACAGTTGATACCAACTGGCATGCTCTTCTGCCAGATGGTCCAAAAATCCGTGAACAAGGAGTACAAATTTTCTTACCTCTCACGTTATTTTTTTGGGGACGGGGGAGTTGGAGGTGTGGTGCCAGAATGCTTCGAATGGATGTGACTTGGCAGTGTGGCTGCTCTTGTTTTGTCTGCCGGTGGTTGACGTTTGGTGGTGGGATTGTCATTTAGTTGTGCACAGTCACTTGGCTCAAACTATGAACCAGCATGATGGATTTTGCGGTTCTCCATCAGAAGCATCTCCTAAACTGCCCACAGCAAACAAAGTGCTGTTTCCTCCTGGATAAGAAGCTGGGGAAGGTCTTTCTGTGTTTATGGAATGCTTCCTCAGAAGTCGGACTTTAATTTGCGCATAGGTGCACATATAGAACGCTGTGTCAGAGGAGAGGTTGGTTTACCATCCACACAGCTATGTGTGTTGCACATATGTATCTTCTATTACATAAGCAGTTATTTTTATGGTAATAAGTCGTAGCTATTGGCAAGTGGCAAAGAAGTCAAGCCCTGAGCTGTCTGTGAGAATTCTTGTAGAATTCAAATAGCAAACCAGTCGTGGGTTTAGAGATTAATGCATTAAAAAAACAAAATCCAAAGCCCTACCAGTTCGCATTGTGACACAAGGTCACTTAAGCCAGTAGAGCTTTTCTTTCAGCCTGACGGGGAAGGTTTGTAATGTTACTGCTGGGTTTTGGTTCTGTCCTTTCCTTCAGTGTTTCACTGAGGTGACTTGATGAAATGCTGTGTGCTTTGCAAAGCTGCTAACTGCCTGATGGATTGCAAGAGACTGACTGAGGCTCTTCTTTCTTTTTAAGCTGTATCAGCTGGAGTAGTTACCACAAGAACCTGTTAGCCAGCAGCGACTATGAAGGCACCGTCATCCTTTGGGATGGATTCACGGGACAAAGATCCAAGGTCTACCAGGTAACTCACACCGCAGTCAGTGAGCAACACTGTCCCACACCATGGACTGTGTCAAGGGACTAGTATTTAGGCTGTGATTTGGCTTCTAGTCACCATAGGGTGAAATGGATGCTCCTCCTGTTTGGTAGATGTGTCCCATCTGCACAGCTTTATTGAGCTGTAGTCCTCCAAGGGAGGCAGCTATATCTTCTCACAGTCGTGAGGCAGTTGACATTTCCTCGCTGCTGCTTTTGGGTAGGGAATGTGCAGAGGGAGAAACCAGTTTCTGGAAGCTGTTTGTCTTGCCTTTCTTCAGAAACCTTGGTCTCTCCATACCTGTTCCACTTCAATCTTTGTCAAAAACCTTTTGTAAAATCCTGCAGTGATTGCTGCAGGCACTCCTAAAGCAGAAGAGCAAAATGCAGGCTTAAGTGAGGAGGCTGGGAGACCACAGCAATAGGCAGAACCCTTCCTGGTACGGTCCTCTGCTTGGCAGGGCAGTGTTCGTACAAGAGTGGGCTGAGCTCAACAGCGAGACCACTTTCAGGAGAACTTTTTGGCACTTTCTCTTTTCAGGCAGTTTGAACATTGTAATGGGTTCGGAGAGGCTTGTGATCCGAATAAGGAGGTTGGGAGGGAAGATAGTCTGTTTGGGGAGAGGCTGGAAGTGCCGTAGGCTGCTGTGGAGCTGGTGTGGTGCACTGAAACTGGTCAGGGATAAGGACTGAACTGCAGGCTAGCCTTCTGTTCCCCCTTCTTGACAGTTCAACAGGTGTGTTAATTCCCATGTAAGCCCTTGTTTACACTTCTGTTGTGTTTTGGCCATTTTACAGTTGTTTTCGCTAATCCTTTGCATATCTCAATTAAAAAGAAATTACACTGGACAAAATAAATCTTACCTGTTTTCCTCTCAAATATATTTTGCATTTCTTTGAGGCTGAATAATGAACCTAGAGAAGACCAGCTGTTGCCTATGTTAAAACAAACTCATTTCACTTCCTATCAGATTACGGGAATTGATTATTTGGATTTGTGGAGGCACGCATACTGACATCTGCTTCACATGGATTAGAAATCCTTCAGTGATTCTGTCCTGGCCAGCTTTCTGTGTCCTCCTCTTCCAAGCCTGCACGAACGTCTTTTAAACAAAGCGTTTGACTGAATTTCAGGTTTCATTCAGTGCAGCACTTTGCTGCCATGTGGGGGGTGCCAGTGTAGCAGATAGAGCTTTTCTGTGTTCAGGGTAGGGCATGCAGCCTCGTAAGAATATTTGAGTGGAAGAACACTGGATTAGACACCACGAGTTTGGTTTAATAACTCAGTAGGGAGGTGAGGATTTCTTGGAGAGAGAGAGAGAGATGTTTGAAATGGATTTGAGCACCTTATCGGTATTGGGAGGTAAAACTGCAACCTATTAGAATAAGCAGCATGCAGTGGAACCACAGCCAATCAAACTGCTGCAAAACCAGGTCTTTAATGTATATTTATTTGTCATGGGTTAGACTACTTGCTCACTTCTCCCCTGGTAGGATGGAGGAGAGAATTGGAAGGAAAAGCTAAAGCTCATGGGCTTTACAGTTTAATGGGACAGCAAATGAAGAGGGAAACAACAACAATGCTAATAAAGAATATATAGAGTGGGTGACATGCTGCAACTTGCTCACTGCCCAGAACCAGTGCCCAGCCCATCCCTGAGCAGTGACCCCATCTTTCTGGCCAGCCTCTCCCCTTACATGCTGAGCATTGATGTCATATGGTATGGAATATCCTTTTGGCTTATTTGGGTGAGGTGTCCTGGCCGTGTTCCCTCCCAGCGTCCTCTGAAAATTAACTATATCCTAGCTACAAACAATGACATTCCTGAAATCACTGTTGTGTTTTTTTTTTTTTTCAAGGAAGAAAACAACCCCATTTTAGTTTTTAAAATTGCTGTTCTCCTTTGTTCTGCTTCCATGCCATGTCTAGCATACTACACGTATTGCTCTGATTGGGAGAAACGATATTTTTTGAGAACTGGGAAACACAATAAGCTTCACTATCCAGGACTCTCCTGACAATTTATACCAGATAGCACAGGGGGTTTTTTCCCTTTCGCTATTTTATCAGATTACAGCTCACTACCCTGCAATATTCTTGTTTCTCTAAACAGGAGCATGAGAAAAGGTGCTGGAGTGTTGACTTTAACTTGATGGACCCAAAGCTATTGGCTTCAGGCTCTGATGATGCCAAAGGTATTATTCTTTTTCAGTCTCTGTGTAGAAGGCTTGCGCTTTGTGTAACACTGTGATCCCTGTGAGGAACAAAAGTGGTATTTCAAGCAGCTGATTCCTCTGCTTCTGACGTGGTGATCTGTAAAGGTATTACCAAACTGTTCAGTTTGTAGAGAAGGAGAGGCTTTGTTTGGATTAAGATTTCTTGGTGCGATGTTCACATTTTTTTGGTTAATGCATTTTCCAGGACGCTAAACAAAGCAAAACATGGTTTAACATTAGTTAAGCTTGTTGAGTTAAAGCCTCGGGGCCTTTCAAAAGAACAGCGTGTATTTATATTTCAAAGCTGGGGCTGGTGGTGGGAAAAGCAGAAGTTAAAAATGCCTCCTGCTGTTTTACCTGTAGCTCTGAATGGCACAGGCTGCGTGCTCACCACAAGAAGCTTCGCCCTTTCACAACATGCAGAGCGTTGCTTGGAGCTTAACACAGTCAGAGTTGGACTGAACCAGGAGCGGTGGGAGCAGCCCTTAGCTTTCCACCCTCTTGGCTTTTTGGAGACAACCCTTAAGACAAGCCCATTCTCAATGTACTGGTAGAAAAATCTTCTTTTCAAAGAAGAAATAGGATCCTTCTAAGGAGAAGGATAGCAGGGAGTGATATGGAGTGTTCTTCACCCCTAATGAACAAGACTTTTATCTGCATGTTTACAATCTCAAATTCAAATTGTTAGGCAGAAAAAGCTTTAGAGTTCCTTCCACAGTCAGTGGGGATCGGCTCTCTTAGATGAGCTGATAGAGCTCTGGATGGAGCTCTTCATGATTTGCTTTGAAATGATAAATTAATTTTTCATAAACGTTAAACCTTGCAAGTCACTCACCCCTCTAAAATGCTTATAAATTCTGTTCAAAGAAAGCTGGATTCGTTTTCCTCGATTGCATTTGGTACTCTTAATGTAGCCAGTAATTCCACTTATCAAATGCAGTGTTAATAATTATATTTAAGGTGTGCTATCAAATGTGGGGGAGGGGGGGGAGGATGTGTTATACTCCCCCACACCCCCTTTTTAGTGGAAGTCAGGAATGTTTTCTGTCTGCTTAAATGCAGCAGGAGCGAATGTTCACCTTGTAAATTATCAACCCCTTCATCACGTTGCTCCCCGCTCATGCTATGCATTTGAAAAAGCTTAGCTGCCAGGTAGGCACGCATTTATTAGCATGTTAACAAGTTGTCTGGTTCCGCAGAGCCAGCTGCGAGCGGAGCCCTTGTCTCCGCTTTAACAGTTCACTTTCTTCAGCAATAGTTTCTCAAAGCGTAGCATTTACTCAGAAATTATTGTCATGAAGCCGGCAGATCTACCTAACTCGCATTTCAATTCACAAAGGTCTTTTGAAGGTGTATGGGGGTTTTGGTGACTAAAAACTGGGCTGGAACATCTTATCCTATGCTTCTACCTGATTTGCCTGGGGTTTTGTGCATGTGAGAAGCTCATTAGAGACAAATGGAGTCCTGTGTGGAAGTGTTTAAAATAAACACCGATTTTTGGAAGGCTTGAAGGTACAAAGCAGTAGTAGCCAACAGCTGGATTAGTGTTAGGGTGTCCACCATCTGTTTTCAGTGGGATCACCAAAAGGTTAAATGTGAAGAGAAGGTAACTCCAATGCTGAGCTGTCCTAACTCAAACTGTGCTTTCTAAGAAGAAATCTCCATACTGATATATACTGGTGTGACCGATAGATACTGGTGTGACCCTGGAGCGATTGGAGACAGTCTTGCTGTGCATCCCTGGAAAGCAACGTGTTTTTCCTGTCAAGGGAGCAGGATGAGCTGGCAAAAAAGCTACAGCTCTGTTTTTTCTGCTTGCCTTGTGTATGTGCCTGTCTTTCCTTGGTCTTTTCAAGCTGGAAGTTAATTTTTAAAGTACTTGGTATGCTTGGTAGCAGTGCGTCGGGGAAGGAGCTTGGAGATGAAAAATCTGAGCATCAGGGCTTTGCAGCTGTCTCTGCCAGGGCTCAGGTTTTACAAAACGGGGTGCTAATAAATGGTGCTATTAGGGATAAAATGAGTCAGATAGAATCAGAAACAGCATCCTTGAGCATTGCGTCCTGCATCATCCTCCTTGCCAGATAAAGATAATCTAGGATGCTTATTTGTGGAAGATCTTTCTCCTTTAATAGCAGATAATGAGAGCATAAAAGCATTATTGTATCTGAAGGAACTACTGAGCCTGTGAAGACCTTTTTATCTACAGTTATTGTGCCCTTCCCTTTTAAAGGGGCAGAGGTGCTTGTGTGCATCTGTAGAGAGAGACCCAAAGGCGAGTGCCAGCTCTACAGCAGTGAGTGAAAGCGAAGTATTTACTTGTGCTGTGGACAGCTTAGGGAAACGGAGTGGTCTTCATTTCAGTTCTTTTATGCATTTAATGGCAGGAGCTGTGATTCTTGTGTAAGTGACAAAGGGTGAATTTCTCCTGTTGGAACAGAAAAGATTCTTATACTTTTGTGAAGGCAAAATGATGTTATCAGAGCACCAGGGTAGGGCTGGAGCTGGTGCATTTTGCTAATGACTTACTACTGCATCCCAGCCCAACAACCTGGTAAGTTCTGGACTGGGAATGTAGTTTAATGGCCATGGTAGAGTTGGCAGATAGAGGAGAATATTTTGTGATGCTGTGTGAGTAGAATTGATTTTGGAATGCTGCTGCGGTAGAGGTCTGTTCTGGAGTGATGAAGTGTTTGTTCTCTGCTCTGGGGTGGGTTTTGAGGCTCAAGGGGTTACAAAAGGTACTGTATCAATTATTCAGCTGAAGAGAGAGTCCTGGGTTTTTGGTCCTCCCTGTAAACCCTTCACTGTTTCCTGCCTCAAAATAGGAGGTGGAGTGGACCAGCAGCATTGCTGAGACCAGAGAGTGCTGAGGTAGTAGTAGGAGGTTACCTTCCATGGTCTCATGGGTAGGAGGAATGCAAGTGTTGTTTTGTAATGTGTAAGGGAAGCGATTTCTGTGCTCCCTTGGTGAGACCGTGGGTGCTAACTCTGTGGCTGCTCTTTGCAGTGTCACTGAATTCAGCTGGGCAAAGCAGATTGCATTGAAAAACCAAAACAAAACAGCCTTTTAAAGGGGGGAACTGAGAACTGCGCATCAGAGCTTGCTCCCCAGCTTTGCTGAGACTTTCCAGAGGATTGTTTGGGGTGTGTTATTTTTAGTGATAATTAGCTTCTTCAGCTTCTGCAAGCTTTAACTGGAGGAACAGGCGTGTACTGCTCCTGAAAGATCAGGTTGGACTTCCACTGCTCTCATTTTCCTGGCTAAAAGATGTTCAGTAATTTCCTGGAGTTTTTTTGGGCTGCTGGATTCGATTGGGAATACCTTGAAAGGTCAAGAAGGTGTTGGTAGTTAAAATACCAATTGAAATACCTGTCTGGCTGCACCTTATGCAAGGAGGAATACCCTGCGTTCATTGTCTGGTAACAGTCACCAGCTTTACATCATCCTCCTGATGTTGCACAAGGCAGTGGGTCAAAACTTTGGCCCAACAGGACAATTCAGCAACTTCCTCCTTTCCTAGGGATTCCCTGGATCTGTGCAAATGGGTTTTCTGGTAGCAGTATCCTATTTTTTTTGGAGTAACGGTGCCTTCACCACACAACCAGCTATGGGTTTCAAGAACAACAGGCTGGAGGAAATTTCCTTAGCATCAGTTCTCCTTGCTGCTATGGCAGGACAGGCTTCTGCCTCTCTTGGTGTTTAGACATGGAACCGAGGTAGAGAGAATTAATTTATACACTTACACATTTAGTGTAAAGTTCCAACAAAATAAAAATAATCCTAATAATCTAAACCTTATAAACTGAGGAAGCTGTTTTGGAGTAATCTTCTTTCTTCTCTGGTGTGGGGTAGATATTTGGCTACAGAGATGTGTCTCCGGAGCCTCAAAATTAAGGAACGTATGCATTGAGAATGTGTGTGTTAGAGACACTCAACCTCAGGTGGTTGCTTCTCATCAACACAATTCTAGGTGTCATCAAGACATCTGTATGTTGTATAATTACTGCCTTGACCTCAGCAAAATTGATGAAAGCTGCAGCAAATAAGCTCTACCCTTATGAATTATGCTTTATTAACCTGTCAGTTCTTTTTGTAAAAATAACGGGCAGTTCCAGGTAAAACTCGTCACGTTTCATTATGTGGCACTACACATTGCATATATCCTTTTTATGGCTCTGACTAAGATATAATTGGAGCCCGGTGTATCCCGCAGCGGTTAAGTCACAGAAATTGCAGGCTCTAATCTGCGCCTGTCAGTTGTAACAAATGCTGTGTTGGCTTTGAACGTGCAGGTTGACTCTTCACCAGATTAAACAGCTCTGCTTATGACCTGAAAACTTGGATGAAAAAAGGAGCCAAGTTGAAACTGAGCCTTAAATTAGCTGTTGCTACAAAAACTGAAAACAGATGGCCATCTGTTTGTGTCAAGGAGAGGCGTGACCGCTTTGGATGCAACTTGAAATATGGATACCTGGTCAGGAGGCTTCAAGAGGCTTTAGTGCTGTGTTTGGGCAGAATGTCACTCTGATCTGTAAGATCTTGAGGCATCCTGGTATTCCTCAAAGCAGTGTTGTCTGCCAACAGCATCCTCTTGCAGTCATGGTGTTACCTGTTTTCTGTACCATCATATCAATAAACTTGATGTCCTCTCCCACTAATGTCATGCTGTTTTGTAAAAGTCTTTCCTAGGTCCATTCCCCACCCTGTCAGCCCTGTCCTCAAGTGCAGAACAGGATGGAGAAGGTATATCGCCCTGCCTCACCTGGGAGATGAGCATACCTTAAGCCATGCTGCAAAGCTCTTGGTTTCATTTAGAGACATAGCTAGATCCTTGGGGTGAAGGGGATAGCTATGGTAAAGTGAGAATGAATTTGTTTCTGAAAACCAACAGGATGGGTGCTGTTCTCATTGAATTTTACATGATGCTTATATGCAAGCACAGTGTATGTCTGTTTGTGTTTTGGGGGAGGTTGTGTTGCTTTACAGTGGTTCCAGGCAGCTGTCAGGTACCCACACAGTGCTGTACTTAGAATGATGCCTCGGTGTGCCCTGAGCATTTGTTTCCTTCACCCTTGATGCAGTTATCCTAAATGCAGTCAGAAATAGCATAAGCCTGTTGCTTTCCATTGCTGGTCACACTGATAAGAAGTAGGTGTGCCAGGCCAAACCTGCCGGTGTTCCTCCTTTTCCCTGACTATTTTAAATGTCCTTGGGCAACAGCATGGAAGCCATGCTTTTCCTTTGAAGCGCCTGGGAAACACCAACCACGAGGATCCCTCAGAGGGTGTGGGGACACACCATAAAACAGCTTACCTCTCATTGCCATTTTGTGAGCTTTCTGTGAAAAGACAGCAGTGGACCCATTTGCCGCAGATCTGGAGAAGCTCAGGCAGCTCCTAGGAGATATTTAGGGGATTAAACCTTCACACAGCTCCTGCCTGTCAATCCATCGGCTTCAGCTTCCTACCTTGGCACACCTATCGTAATGCTAGAGTACAGCGTAACCCCCTGAGATAAGGGAGAACACTTAGGTCTGTCTTTCTACCTTGAAGTCTTCAGTGGGGGCTGATGCCAGTGTGGTGCCCCTTCTGGACTGAGAACAAACTGTTCCATCTGTAGTTTTTAATAGTAAGATTGGCGGTGCAGGGACCACCTGGCACTCTTCATCTGTAAGGTTAAATGGTACTTGAAGTTTTTGAGCCTGTGGGGTATGACTGTTGGGCATCCTGTGCAGCACTGGATGGAAGAGATCATTCTGTACCACCAAGTTTAATCAATGTTGGTGCAGTAGTCTGGTGGAACAGAAGAGTTCCGCGTCCTAAGGAGGTAATATTGTCACAGGAAGCCGGCACATGATTTCTTTCCAGTCTGTGCCAGTTTTCTTGAGAATAAAAGGAGCTGTTCTTGCTGTGCTCAGGCATACAATTAGGTATATTTATTCCATGCAGAGTAGCTCTGCTGTGGAGCATGGAGTTCTTGCATTCTAACTGAGGGACAAGGAACAAAGGATGCAAGCCTTCCTGCTCTGTTATGTGAATCTGTGCTCCTGTGGCTTTAAACACTGCGTTTCTAACGTGTGCTTAGTCACCTGCTCTGGTGGTCTCAGGGATGTGGGTTTCCAGCATCTCCTGCCTGTATGGAAGTGGGCAGAGTATTTAAAGTGTGCGCTGGAGAATGTTCTCAAGCTTACAAACCATTGACAGCAACTGACTCCTTAAGATGGCTGATGTTTTGGAAAGTGAGGCTTTTCAGAACCTTATTTGTGAAATAACTAGGTTTTATGTGTTTTAGAGGTGGCTGGTTAACTTGGAGTTTTTGTTTACCTGTGTTTTTTTTTCTGTTTCTCTAGTGAAGCTGTGGTCTACCAACTTGGACAACTCTGTAGCAAGCATTGAGGCCAAGGCTAATGTGTGTTGTGTCAAATTCAGCCCCTCATCAAGGTATCACCTAGCCTTTGGCTGTGCAGGTAGGTAAAAGGATAACACTTGGTCTTCTCTTTTTTTATTTGTTTTGGAATTCTCCTGGTTGGCTGCTGAGCCCAGGATTGAGGGGTCTTTACAGTTGAAATGCCTCTCTTTTTCAAGCGTGCAGTCACCAAGAAGATGACATGATACTCAAGTGTCAACTTCATCCTGCAGCCCAACTTTTTTAATTTGGGTGCCCCTATGAGGGATAAGTCACCTGGTGTGTTTTATTAGGATCGCTGAGGCAACCAGGCAAAGCTCAGCTTCGAGAGGCTCCTGTAACGTTAACATGGTGATAGTTGTTCTTTTTGATGTACAGCCTTGCTTTATAAGTACTACAAAGCCATACTGGGAATTCTAACTGGTTTTACCTGACGCTGTAAAACAGTGGCTGTGCATGTTTCCCATAGCTGCAACCACAGTCCCCGTGGGTGGGCTCGTGTTTTCCTAGCTTGAGCAAAGCATTGCTCTTAACATGTTAGTTTTGGGGGGCGGTTTTTTGAAGTAGTCAGTGGGGAAGGCATGATGAGCCTTTTATTCACTTAGATTAAATAGCTCTCAGGGAGAATACAAAGATTTGAGAGCAGAGCGGGTGTCGCTTTGGGAGGAAACTGCATCACGCTATGCACACAGCAACAGAAACTGAGGTACCTATAAATGTTTAACCAACTCTGTGTTTTCTTTCTCCTCTGGGAGTTTTAATGCACTTGTAAGTAGATGTTCTGATGACATCTGCTATCTCTGGGCTTCAGGAGATACGTTGATCCTTCCTGCAACCGCTGGTTTGCCATTTCACTTAGGTGTTGCCATTTCCAGGCTGGGTCTACTTAGATTGTGACTCTTAGGAGGAAGGAAAAAATAAATTTGCATTTTGATACACTGCAAAAAGAAAAAAAAAAATTCGAGTTGGAGTGTAAAATATTGGCTTGCTTGACAGGCATCTCACTGAAGTTTAGTGAATTATATGCAAGAACAGAATTGAATTACAATACCTGCTAGTAGAATTTGAATGAAAGGGGTATATCTGGGAAAGGCTCTGGGGAAAGATGAGAGCACTGGCTCCAAAGAGATCAGTTGCTGATTAAAATAGATATATAAAAGTATTGCGGAATGAAATTCTTCCTGGTGAATCAGTGACTGGGATTCCTTGCCACCTGGAAGGCGAGGGGGGAATGCAGCCCAAATGAACCTGTGAAGGCTTTTTGGAGTGGAGGTGGGTAGAGGTGTCTCTCTCCATGCCTGTCCCTGAACAGCTAGGATGGGCTTGTCTTGGAGACTGTTTGGGAAAGAAGTGCTAGCAAGCATCCAGAGTTAGATGGAGGTATTAAATGACTATGTGTGCATTGCTTTATGACGTGGAGAAGGCTGAGGGGTAAAATGGAATTTATACTGGGGAAGAAGGCGTAGGAGGGAGACAAGATAAAATTTTAAATGTGTTTACATCTGCTTGATGCTTGGTAATTGAGTCTCTAAATAAAAATTAAAATGGGTATTTAACTATGATTGCTGAAACAATTAGATGGAGTAATTGAACTGATGGGAATGACTTCCCACAAAGGAATTCTAATTGATCTTCCAGCCAGAAATGCAGGAGGGGGGAAATGGCATATGAAATTAAAAGAAATACCAGGGTGTTGAAAGATGTTATTTCTGAACTCCTAAAAACAATCAGAGCAAAGAAATGAGTTAGTGTCTACTTTCATACCCCATATAACCCAACAGTCCTGTTCACTGTGGTGAGATGGAGAAGCAGGCTTTCCTCCTCCGGCCGTTTCATCTGGCCTTGTTTATTCATTTCATTTAGTCTATGGAAAAAGCAATCGAACTTGTGAATAGTGTGATCTGTCACATGGGCTGTAAAAGTCAATAAAGGAAGAGTCAAAACTGGCTTCCTTTAGGAGTATTAAAACAAAAAAGAAAAGGTGGATTGCACACACCAACTCGGCTGTTCTAGTTTGGCCCCCAGTAGGCATAAAGATGTGTGATGCAAAACCACTATTTGGGTGACCGATGTAGCAGGCAATTTTGGAAAGCTGTCCTAGCTGTGCCTTGGCATGCTCACATGCTCACAGGATTTTTGGTTTAAAAAATTGCTTCAATTACTTGGCTCTTTTACCAGGGCCTAATAACTAGCTAAGGGTTCCTCGTGTTGCACGCTGACGCGGTTCTGAGCAGCGTTCAGGCAGAAGCACTGCTCCTGTGTGTACTCTCTTGTTTTACTTGGGGATTCGATGAAACATAAGGCTCTGTATGTGTGTGCATATATTTGAGTTTAAGACTTGATGAGATGAACGATTGCTAAAATGGTTGGATGCAGGGAAGCATTCATACTTAATATTTCAGATATAAAAAGAGGAAGTAAATTGACTTAACGTACCATTATTAAGTTACTAAGCTTACATGTTACAATTCCCCCCCTTTCTCCTCTGCACACAGAATACCTTGCAGGCTGGCATGTCTTGCTTGAGCAGTGCAGTTTGGACCGCAAGTCTGACTTTCTCTGTGTTAATATTTTGAAATTAGGATTTTTCTTGGGGTTTTTTTTGAGGGTCTTAAACCATATGTACAGCTGAACCCCCTTTGCATAAGGTCTTGCTCTTTCTCACCTTGCTTAATGAAACATCTTCCTCTGCCCTTGACAACTGTGTCTCACCCACTTGCTTCCATCTATTTGAAGCACCTCTTTGAAGTGGGTTTTCCTGATCAGATGCTTCAGTGACATCAGCATCTCTTTGAATCTCTGTGCTGGCTCCCCCTTTGCATTCTCCACAGGAATAGGATGGATATCATAAGGTCCTTTCTACCTCTCTCTGGTTTACATATCCCCTCTCGTTTGTTAGTAAAATCTTGACTGCTGGCTCACCTCTGCCAGTGATGCTACATTGTGCCTGGGTAAAATATTCAGGTATCTTTGTGCTTTCTCTCGCTTTCTCCAATTCCAGAACTCCCTTTTACGGAAAAATAGGAAGGAAGATACTTAAAAGTCCCAGAGAGGTCTGCCAACGTGTGGTGTGAAATGTGAGCTGATGCGGCAGCCTACTGAAGTGTTTTAATTGTCTGTTCTTTCCCTGTGTGCTTCTATCTGCTGAGAACCTCCGGTCCTCAAACCAAGGGTGCTTTGGGGTTGTAGTCACTTCCGTGTGTCCAGTGCTGAGGGTGGTGGCAGTTTGACCCTCCGTTGGATCCCTCAGCTGTACTACAGCATAGGTAGCCACAGTCACCCACAGCTTCAGGGCTCTATAAGTAATCCTGGACCAGAGTATTTCCACCTGCACCCAGTCTGTGTGATGTATTGTCATATAAAAGGAGTGAACAGAAGGGGTGCAGTGATGGATTTTGATGCGAGGCGGAGCTGCAAACCCTGTCAGTGAAATAGGGGCACAGGGTCAGTGAAATGGGGGTCATTGCTCCAGCAGATCTGGATGCGATTTTCTCCCTGATGAGGCTGTGCCGGACTGCTTGCTGCTCTTCATATTGCACTGCTCCTCCTTAGTGGAGAACATCTCTTGCCTCTGCTGATGCCTGCTCATCCTAGGCAGCAGCAAGAGAATGTGGAGGAGATAAGGCTCTGGGGGGACCCTGTAGCAGCCTTCCACTATCTGAAAGGCACTTACAGGAAAGCTAGGGAAGAACTGTTCCTGAGGGCATGAAGCATCAGGGTGGTGGGGTGATGGGCTTAAACTAGAAAAGGGGAGATTTAGGTTGGATGTTAGGGAAAAATTCTTCAGTATGAGAGTGGTGCATCACTGGCACAGGGTGACCACAGACATAGTGGAGGCCCCATCCCTGGAGACATTCAAGGTCAGGCTTGATGGGGCTCTGACTGACCTGCTGTAGTGAAGATGTCCCTGCTCACTGCTGGGGGGTTGGACTTGATGACCTCTAAAGGTCCCTTCCAGCCTTGCACGTTTTGTGATTCTGTGAAGTGACTTCCTTGAATGATGCTTCCTGAAGCGGCTGTGATGTGGGTTGGATTTGGGATTTGCATGGATTTCTTGATCATGCCTCTGCACTTCAGTATACCTGTTGATAAACCTGAGCAGTGATCCTGGAAGGAGTTGCAGTGTTGCTTTGATTTGTTTGTGACTACATCTAAAAGGGTTGCTATATGTGTATCTCCATATGGAGCACTTTTCTTTAGTAGAGAGCACTGAGTTGGCTTCAGATGCCATAGAAAGCCACCCTTTTGTTGCCATTATAGAACTAAATCCCAGGATTACCATCTGATATGGATGATGTATATGTCTCTCTCTTTCTGAGCTCTTCACAAATGAGCAATAAACTGAAAATAGAGCCTATACAAGGGAGGAATGGGTATTTGGCTTGGGAAATAATTTTTTTCAAACCAGACAGGCACATCAGGTGAGAGGGAAGCCAGTGCGTCTGGTTGCAGCCTGATAAAATCTGTGGCGGTGGAGAGGGCACATAAAGAAGAAAAGATCCCTTTTGTCTGTTCCTTTAATAAAATATTCTATTTGCATGCTTACTGAGTTGAAACATTGGGCAGTATAAACTGTAATCACCACCGAATACAAAATCAGGTAATTTTGTGGTCTTTTCCTCTTTTTAAAAATAGATAGGGTTTTATCCTGAAATTAGCTGTATAAATCACGACTGAAGTTATTATTGTTCTGCCTCAGCAATAGCACTGATGCCCTCTGCCCGTATATTTTCTAGCAGCACCATTTCCCTGCTTTAAAAAAAAAAAACAAAACAGGCTGAAAATGCATGCAGTCTGCAGCTTGAATGTCCAAGTTGGGCAGTCTGGGTGAGATCAGACTGTCTGCTAACTCCAGTGAGCTAAGCGTGGCTATTGATGATAGCAATGCTTTATTCCCAGCATGCCGTAATACTGTCAGCAGCTACCACTGACCTTTTATTTCCCATATATTATGCAGAGATCATGTCATCAAAACTTCAGATTCCTGAGTTCTTACACTAGATGCACCATCCTCTTGCATGCTGTAGTTGTCTTTTTCTCTGTAGGACCCAGAAATGTAGCGGGATGGATTGGGGGATGAGAAGCATTCCTCAGGGCTGCAGAGATGCAGGACAGAGACTACCCATTTTCCAGGCGTGTCTCGAAATAAGTGGAAGCACCAGACAAGTACAGGTGGACAGAGGAGAATCATAGAACGTTAGGATTTGGAAGGGACCTCGAAAGACCATCTAGTCCAACCCCTCTGTCAGAGCAGGATCACCCAGATCCTGCAGGATCACCTGGGAATGCATCCAGGTGGGGTTTGAATGTCTCCAGAGAAGGAGACTCCGCAACCTCTCTGGGAAATTTGTCCCAGGGCTCAGTCACCCTCACAGGGTAAAAGTTCCTATTACATTCCCACAGAACTTCCTCTGCTCCAGCTTGCACCCGTTGCCCCTTGTCCTATCGCTACCATCACTGAGAAGATCCTGGCTCCGTCCTCCTGACTCTTGCCCTTTACATATTTATAAACATTAATGAGGTCACCCCTCAGTCTTCTCCAGGCTAAAGAGCCCCAGCTCCTTCAGCCTGTCCTCATAGGGAAGGGGTTCCATTCCCTTCATCATCTTGGTGGCCCTATGTTGGACTCTTTCAAGGAGTTCTGTGTCCTTGTGGTGAGGGGCCCAGAAATGGACCCAATATTCCAGGTGTGGCCTCACCAGGGCAGAGCAGAGGGGGAGAAGGACCTCTCTTGACCTACTAACCACCTGCCTTCTAACACACCCCAGGATGCCATCAGCCTTCTTGGTCATGAGGACACATTGCTGCCTCATGGGCACCCTGCTGTCCACTGGAATCCCCAGGTCCCTCTTGCCTATGCTGCTCTCCAGAACAGAGGAAACAGAATAGTTGTTACATAGTCAGAGCCTTAAGGTTTTGAGTTAGTTTGAACCTTGATAAGGACTCCAAACATTGTGTTGTCACAAACTTTGTCCTGTGTGGGTTCAGATGAAGTGTCCAGGGCAGGGGAATCACACACAGAGAGTCACAGAATGATCGGGGTTGGAAGGGATCTTGAAAGATCATCTAGTCCAACCCCCCTGCCAGAGTGGTTAGTCAAGCATGAGGAAGTGCTGATGTAGGTTGGGGGAGCACTGATTTAGTTTGGCTTGTCCCTCCTGAACTTTCCCAGTTTTGCTTTTCTGCCTTTTTCGTTAGCCAGGCAATCATATGAGCAGAACAGTTGCCTTCTTGCTGGATTACCTCACAAGCTGGTGACAGAGCATCAGCGCCAGCCTCAGGTGGGCTGATGGCAGCCTGAATGGCAATCAGTGCTAGCTACCGAGGGGCGAATCCTCACTGAACTCGAGGTCTCTTCCCAGTGCTGAGGTTTCTCCCCTTTCTATCTCTCCGTATTCCCTTCCCCGCTTGTACAGCGATGCTGAGCAAGAACGCTTACCAAGAAGGTGCTTCTCCATCAAAGATTACTTTCCCTCACAGGTTTCACATACTGCGTGCAGAGCTTCATCAAGACAGAACTACATTGACCTCTGGCTTTGAATGTGGCGGGCTTTCGTTGTCAACTGGCTACAAAACCAGTGATGCTGACTCGCAGCACAGTGTGCAAAAGCCTCCTGTTGCTATGTCAACAGTTTTGTTTTCATTTGCAACTATTTACCTACCCTTTAAGATCTCCGCATTGCCGTGATGCGCTTAACAGTTCAAGGTCACATGTGGCTTCTTTAGCAGCATTGTTCAGTTTTGCTGATGTACCCGGTGTCCAAGCAGGGACTGCTTTGGAGACCATCCTTGTCCAGTAAAATATTGATTTTTCTGCTGCGGTAACTGGAGTGGTGATTTCTCTTCCCCAAACATATCTCTGTAGAGCTAGCCTTTCATCCTGCCTCAGATCCTGGTGACTTGCCTGGCTTGTCACTCAGCTCAGAATAATGATGTGATATTAATGACCAAGAAGGCAGTGTGCCTTTTTGGAAGAGAATTAATGTTTACAGCTGAAAGCAAGGTCTTACCTTAATAGATTCTCATGGGTAAGTACTCCGCTCTATTGAAAGCCTGCAGTGACTCAGAAAGAATCTATTTGTGCGAAGATATGACATGTTTAGGGTGGCGTTCGGCAGCTTCTTTGAGCTAAAGCTACAAGATTACCTTTAGCATCTGAATCTGGCGCAGCATTCAAAGGCACAGATGAAGGTTAGGCATTTCTTTCAAGCCTGTGGAAAAGTTCACAGTAGTGGTCAAAATTCAGCCTTTATGAAGTCAGGATGGCACACAGCACTCTGGGACTCACCCGCTACTTGCATTGAACTTTACCTGTGGGGTGTCTCTTCTTTTTGCGGGTATTTCATAATCTTCTAGTCCGTGATCTTTGAGGTTATTGGCAGGGGAAGTAGGGATGAGGTCTGTATTTTGGAAGCACACACTTACTCTTTCTAGAGTTTGCCGCAGTTTTCATTTCTTTTACCTTCTGAAAGCACCTTCAGCGTTTTGGGCAGTTTGAGGGTCATTTGGAGGAACCCCTATTTTTGGCCAGTGTGGTTGTGAGCGTATTTCTTTCCTAGCAGTAATTTTTGTAGGGTAGGTGCTGAGCTTAGTGCGGTTGTTATCCTGCCTCTTGGGTGCTGGGCTGTAACCAGCAGCAAAGTATAGCATCTGTCCTAGTGAAGACAATCTTTCTGGCACTGGCTGCCAGGTAACCACATTCTTCTGCTGCTCAGGAATGACAAGCAGGAGAACCACAGCTGCCCCCTGTTATTTAAGCCTACAATGTTAAGCTGACTTGCCTGTATCTGCACATCAGAGGCGCCACCAGAGCAGCCAGGCACTGTGCAGTGCTATCCTGCCTTGCTGCAGCCACTTCCTAGGAAATCATGAAGGGATGCAAACCTCCCGTAGGTGTGTGGGGTGTGTGTATAGGGAGGTTTCACAGAAGCACCAGTCTATAATAGAAAGTTTATGGAACTGCCTAGAAAAAGTAGTCTCTGGCTTGTGTTGGATAAAGTTTGGAAACTCCCAAGAGGTCTTTATATTGTTGCTCACTATTCATTGCAAAAGACCTGTTGGGATTTTCCAGGCTTTATCCCAGAGGTTGTCGTGCTTCAGTAACAAGTGAATGAAGAAAACGAACTTGAAAAGCTCCATTTGATTCTCTGGAGAAAAGGATCAATCTGTCATTAGCAGAAATGAGCATGTTAATTGTTTGCTTAAATATTCTTTTCCTGAACATTTTGTCTTCCAACTGGTGTAGAAGTCATTTAGTCAATGTTACAAAATTCAAATTAAACTTGAAATGAGCCTTGAAATTCAGGAACAGAACGGGCAACTCCAAGATTCATTTTTTCCTTGGGATGCCAAATTGCTCTCGCTACTAGCTGTTGCTGTATCCCTTTGAGTTTAATCCTTTCCAACCTCAGCAGTTTCCAAAGCTGCAGTTTTTCTGGTAGCTCATTTAAAGGAATCGCTCATTGGAATGACATACTCTGTAATGGCTTCCTGTGTTATCTCCTGTTCAGGCTGCTGTGTAGATTAACTGGTCCAGCCTTGTATTTGGGTACTGTGCGCATCTGGGCTTCTATAACATCCCCTCCTTTTTTCCGTACAGACTAGGGAAAATCTGTAAGCTGTGGGTGCAGTGTGGGCTCTTATCTCAGAGGCATTGGTGGATAGCATCTGAGCATCTGAGCGGTGCTTAAGAGGAGAGTTACTTTGAACACTTGGGATAGGTTGAAAGGAATTATCAAGAAGATATAAAAAAATAAGTCCGCGGGTGTGTGCAAATAGAGTTCCACTTCACATCACTTATTTCCTTGCCAAGCTAGAGCACACGTCACCTCTCCTCCACCTGGCATACTTGTGGATCATCGTGTGTTTTCCTGGCTTTATTTCCTTGTCTGCATAATCCCACCATACCTTTGGGGTTTTGGTTTTAAACATTCATTATCTAAGTTTGAATATTAGTTGTGATGCTGTACTTAATATCCATCGTCTCTTCACGTCAAGTCTACTTTTAGGGCAGTTTAGGTGATGAATCGGATCACCATCTCCAGAACCTAGTAGAAGAAAGCTGCTATCTCCTCAGACTAGTGAAGCAAAATATAGATCTGGACCAGAATCGGGTTTGACTGATAATTTGGCAGGCTTGGGTCCTCAGCTGCGTATTGCAATGCACATGGAAGCAGCCTGTATTTTTCCTAGAGCTAGTTTTACTGCTCTGAAGCTTGCTTGATTTTTTATATGGTGTTGTTGATAACAAAAAAACCCCCACAGAACCCAAAAGCTGTTGCTTCATAAACCCGAAGATCTCAGGAAGGATTTTCCTTTTTGTATCTGCTTTTCTTAATGTCTTGAGTCCCTGTCTACATGGTCTTGACCTCTTGGAGTATGTGGTCGTGGGGATTCTGGCCGAGCAGCCCTTGCCCTCTGTCACTGCTCAATGACCTGCACAGCTTTGAGTCACTCAAGAACCAGAGTGGACAGGGGTTTGCAGTAAGAACAAGTGCTTCGTGTGAGATGTATTTTGAGTTGGAAGAGATCTGTTTGGCAGATGATGTGGTAGTTCTGACTCTGAAAGATGTGTCCAAATGTCATTGTACAAATGAGACTCCTGGTGCTCACAGGAGAAGCTTCACATCTTCAGAGATGTAGTCGGTGGGTTGAAGCACTTTCTTCTGTGAAATGACTGTTCTTCACGTGTTCTAGGTGCCTTAAAACTCACTTTGGACATCAGCCTACATGCAGTAGTGCATATGAAGCTGTATATGGTACGTAGTCAAGGCGAAAAGCTGGATTAAGAATTGGAACAGTACATAGTTCTGGGGCTTTTTCTTTCAGACATGACGAATGAAATTTCCCGAAAGCTGCAGGTCGCTGCTGCTATTGTCTTCATTGGGTTTGTAACGTTAGTAAATCTTCCTTATGTGTACTGAATATTTTGTTTCCCTGCTGGTCTGATAGAAGGCAATCTTTGCATTGCACAAACCGCAGCTATCCCTTATTCCTGTGAGAAATCTCTGTAGCTCTTTAAAACCATAAAGGTCAACATTTCAAAGGAGTTCTAGAGAAATCTGTTTTGCTTCCCCCTCCCATCAGAGCCCTTTTCTCAACTGATTAAGATCTCTAATGTTTTATGTCTCCTCCTTCTCTCCTTAATATGAGACAAGTTATTTAGGGTGGAGGTTTTATGGGCTGCTGTGTCAAAAGCTTTAGGCAGGTCAGTAAAAAATGTCCTCAGTGTGTAAAGACCATTATCCATAACCCAGCAAATGTCATCTGCAACTTGGAGCCGTAGGGATTCTGTCGAATACAAAGGTTAAAAACCCAGTTGGTGGTTCCCATCGAGGCTGCTGTTCCCTTCATCTGTTCAGCAGAGGGAGATATAGATCTTTGGTGAAATGCTAGTGTTGATATACATTTAAAAAACCCCAAACATTAAAAATAGTGCATTTGGTGTTAGCAAGAGATGAAAATCACTGCTGAAGCAGGGCACGGTCTTCCCTGCAGAGCTCTGTGAAAAGATTTCAAGCGCTAACTTGAAACCTTTTGCCGTCACATCTCTGAGCCTTTCCCCAGTAGAAGGAAAGGTAGGAAGTGCTTATTGTGCTGTTGGCTCTGCCAGGGATTAAACTGCGGCTTCCAGACATAGTAGCTCTGTGTAATTCAGTTTTCATGGAGTGCATCTTTCTCATGTTGCTTCCTCTGTCATCCATCCTGCTAAACAGAACATGGTTAGGTGTTTTCCTCCTTCTCAAAGTTGTGTTCTTCCCTCATCTAAATAAAAACTTGGCCTGGATTTGTGTTTTATTCCCTAAACATGACTTTTGGAGAGAGTGGCCCATCACCTGTATTGCAGCATAGAGAGATGGAGTTGTCATCTCTAGATACCCAGGTCTGCTTTAGAAACTTCCTTGTCATCTCCTCGCAAATGTCATGGACTCTGTGATTTCCTCACTTAAAAGGATAGGGGGGTTGTTGGCTTTTTTCTTCTATTTTTTTCCCCTTCCTTTTCAGATTTTGCCACTGGCAAAATAAATCACGTGGCCCTTAATCTCCTATAGTCTTCAGAGCGTGCTGGAAGGGATGAAAGAGCATGTGGCAGGGAGGCTTTGACCTGCAGGGCAGGTATCTATTGAAGGCTTCCCCAAAGTTTGGTCCCTCTTTGGGTGGCCATCGAGTTTTTGACACCTATGAAGACTGAATACGTGGGAGCTCCCGGGAGTTTGGTATGACAGTGTTTGAGACCACTTGTCTAGACAGTGAGCTAAATCATGCTTCTTGATCTCAAACATGAATGAAGTGCCACATCCCAAATCATCTCAGGCATGCACGCAATATACAAAATGAGGAGCATTGTTACATCTTGCTGCTGTGGACCAGAGCATTGCTTCTAGAAGATGCTGTGGAGATTTCCCCCAGGGCAACAGAAAATGGTTATTCAGAGGAAAAAAACCCCCTCCTTTCCAGCAAAGGGAACTCCAGGTAAAAAGAGGAGGAAAAAGCAAATGCATCAAATGGGTAATTTTGTCTTAGTTATAGAAACAAAGTACTTGCAATTTTGTCTGGAACAGAAAATTGTGAGTACAAAGCCATATCCAGCAAACATTTTAATGCACTTGTAATGATGGCTGTTGGGATGAAACATTCTTGTTTTTATTGGTGGATGCTGGTTTTTTTTAAAAAGGGAAAAATATAGACAAGAAAAATAAAGGGGGGAAAAAACAACCCAGCTTTGCTTGCGCTGCAGTGTTCTACGGGGAGATGTTGGGGTGAAATGGATTTATTTCTGCTCTCTCCTCCTCATGTGATTTGTCATGCTGCAAGTGGAAAACAGCACGCTGCATTCTTCAGCAAAATGCTCCAGATAGTTTTGTCTGTCAAAGGTTCTTTGCTTCAGGCTGTATCAAACCCATTTTTAATCTCTTTCCTTACAGTAAGGGGAACGGTTTGTAAAGAGGGCACCGATGTCAGCTCACTGCTGTCACTATTATCTAATTTCTTCTTAAGAAAATTCTCGTGTTAATTTTTGGTGCAGGGCTCTGTTCACTCGATTTCAAGTCCACTTTCTTTCCTGTCCCTAATGTCTTGTTGCCTCTTCTCTTTTCCCAGAGCATCTATTTCCTTTATGTGGTGGAAACTATCACGCTGTCTTCAGTCCCTGAAATGACTCGTGGATAGGCCCATGCTCACACTGATCATGTCCCATACTTGTATTGTTCTGTCAGTTGGAATAAATCTCTTTATAGCGTTTGGTTGGCTGGAAGGTCTCCTTGCTGTCCTTTGTGGAATACCCATTTGCCACCCTGCCTTTCTGTTCCAATAATAAAAGCCCCTTTTTTTCCCCTCCATATGTTCTCTTCTGCTCTGGAAAAGACCAGAATAGTTTTTTTTTTTTAATTTGTGGTCCCTGTACAAAGGTTCACTTGTGTTATTGAGCTGAATTATTCTCAAAGGTGGAGTGTTCCAACTGTCCTATGTCCCAGGTTGTCTCTCCAGAGCAAGATCTGCACTTTTAAAACTCCAGTGTGCTTCTATGCCATAGGGGAGATTACATCTCCACCCTCAACTTTTTGAACAAAGTCACCTCAGTTACATGAAGATCTCTTACCTGCTGTTGGTTGGTATTATGGACTTGGCAACAGTTGAAGTTCAGCAGTTCTCCATTTTCTTTTTTACTAGGAAGAAAAAAAAAGGGAAAGGTAAGGTGGTATGGCAGTGTCTGAGAAACTAGAAACTTGTGTAGCAAACCACAGCCTAAACACTAATGCCCAGAGGTGGGCTAATGCCTTTCTTTTCTTATGTCGATAGCAAATAGCTGAAGCAAATTTAGATTAAGTAAATTGTCTCCCTAATCCTCTGACATAAGAGTACTTCTCAAGGCAGCTAAGACAAGGGGAGAGCTTGCAGAATCTCTGTCTTTGGAAGTGCTCGGAGCTTGGCTGAGTAGGACCCATGAAAATAGTTACTTAACTTGGAACTTGAGTCCAACATTGCAGTTTGACCCTTCTTTGAGTGGGAAGTCGGACTGGCTGGATTTCAGAGGGTCCCTTCCAGCCTACATTATTCTAAAGTTTTCAGGGCCCTAGAGCAAAAATGTATTTCAGACAGAAACCACACTCTCAGTAGGATTGAGTTTCAGTTGGGCTTCCTCATAATTAAATGCTGAGTTGTCTTTTGACCAGCCTTTAATATTGCTGCCTTTGTGGGAAGGCTCTGTTTCCTGGTGTTGGAGGTACATAGAAGATCCACCGGAGAGATTCCACGTCCTCATTAATAGCATTTAGTAATCCTCTGAGTAAGTACGCAGTTTTTTAGATGACTGCTGAGGCTTTTGTAGGTCACTGAAGTTAAAGGAAATCTATTTTCAAGTGTTTTGTCTTCATGGTTCGGGTTCTGATAGCATCTGGCTGTGTTTGCCTCAGGTTTTTCAGTTTACCTGGCACTTGCTTGGGGTCTGTAAGGACCAAGGCATCTAATGTGCCAAGTTGTCATGCGCTGTGCCACAGTACCCTGTAGTACTATGTGTGGCTGGTTTGAGTTTATTTTTAAATCAGGATGCTGTCCCTTTTTTATCTCCTACCTCTTTCTCCTCACTAACAGAAGAAGAAAAGTCTTGAAGAGCAAAAACTGAGGTTGTTTCTGAGCCCTCAGATTCTGTTTACGCTTTCAGTCTAGCCAAAGGCTTTACGTAACTCTGAGGATGGACGCTCCCTTTTTATGGCCAACCGTCACACCAAGCCTGCCTGGAAAAGAGACTCTTGGTTAACCCACCTTCCTGTTAAAGTTCTGCTCTTCTCCTGCTTGACTATCTACGTTCAACCAAAAAATGAAGTGGTTTAATGGCTCTCCTTTCTGGCATGCCACTTAAGGAAAGTAACTCCATGTACTCTTTCCTTTCACCCAGAGACACTTGAAACGCAGGCTTTGGGTTGAACCACTGGGCTCTGGACACTTGAAGGCATAAGGGTATGATTGTATTTTCCTACTAAACAAGTTGCCTGGATACTATTCAAGGTAGCTTTGAAGGCTTCATTCTGGCCACTCTGTATGGTGGGTGATCTTATTTACACTTGGTATACAAGAGAAACAAGTGGGAGAGGAAGGATCAATTTCTAGAGGTAGATGTTTAAATATAAATAACTGGATTTTAGCTAACCCCTTCAATATGTATTGAGCAATGAAGGCTTCCTTCAGGATCTCTGATGTGACTTTTTTAACCAGTGAAAGTAGAAATTTAATCAGACTCCACAGTTTCGTGCCTCTTCTTTCTTTCTGACTGAAGATATTTTATAAGCTTTAATGTGTAAAATTTCTATGAGCATTAATATATGAGATTAATTTAACCCCTGAGTTTGAAGATCTCTCACAGAATCCCAGACTGGTGAGGCTTGGAAGGAGCCTCTGGGGCATATCCAGTCCAACTCCCTGCCCAGAGCAGGATCACCTAGGGCAGGTCGCACAGGTCAGTGACTAGGTGGGTTTGGGATCTCTCTGGAGAAGGAGACTCCCCAGCCTCTTTGGGTAGCCTGTCCCAGTGCTCTCCTACCCACACAGTGATGAAGCTTTTTCTCATGTTGAGGTGGACCTTCCTGTGTTCCAGTTTGTGCCCATTGCCCCTTGTTCTGTCACTGGGCACTACTGAGAAAGAGTTTGGCCCCTTCTTCTAGATATCCACCCTTTAGATATTGATCAGTGCCTTCTCAGTCTTTGCTTCTCCACACAAGAGATGTTCCAGATCCCTCATCATCTTCATACCCTCCACTGGTCTCTCTCTAGTAGTTCCCTGTCTGTCTTGGAACTGGGGAGCCTAGCACTGGACACAGGACTCCAGATGTGGCCTCACCAGCGCAGAACAGATGGGGAGGAGAAGAGAACCTCTCTTGATCTGCTAGCCATGGTCTTTTCAACGTCCCTAGGTCCCGCTGACCTGTGCTGGTGCTGGGGGGTTATTCCTCCCCAGGTGCAGGACCCTGCACTTGCCCTCTTATTTAAATAGAAAAACAGCAGATCACCTCCAAAATGTACTTTGAGAACAGCGGGTTTGTAACAGACCACTTACTTAACACCTGCTTCCTTACTCTACAACTTTGGGTTTGAGTATGGGCATCTCAATGGTATCCTGGGCTCCATCAGAAGAGGGGTGGCCAGCAGGGACAGGGAGAGGATTGTCCCTCCCTACTCTGCCCTTTCGAGGCCCCAGCTACAGTCCTGTGTCCAGATCTGGACAGGGGGACCTCACTGCAGCCTTATTGCAGTACCTGAAGGGAGCAGAGGAACAGGAGGGGAATCAGCCTTTCCAAAGGGCAGATATTGGCAGGACAAGGGGGAATGGATTAAAGCGAAAGGAGGGAAGGTTTACATTAGGGGGAAGCTCTTTACAGAGAGAGTGGTGAGGGGCTGGAAGGGGCTGCCCAGAGGTGGTGGGTGCCTCATCCCTGGGGGTGTTCAAGGCCAGGTTGGGTGGGGCCCTGGGCAACCTTGTGTAGATCCAGGCCTGGAAGTTGGTGGCCCTACCTGTGGCAGGGGGGTTGGAACTCTGTGGATCCTTGGGGTCCCTTCCAACCCAGACTAGTCTGTGACTGTGCGCTCATCTTGGCTGTAACATTCCCGTGATGCGTAGCGGCGAGCACCGCTTACATTCTCAAGTCTGTAAGAACTGAAAAAAAAATCTGAGTAATGTGAATTCCCTAGTTTTTTTGAATGGATCAATAATCTGAATATTGAACAGTTGAGAAACCTGTGTTTCTAAATGATTGAAATAAGAAAAATGGCCATTGATTCTCTAGCAGCTTAGCTCTCCAGAGGAGCACCACAGAGCTTGTGTATGCAGCTTTCCAGTCCCGGGGCTTTCCAGTCATTATGTCCATTGAATATAAAACTGTTGCATTGCAGGTGAATTTTCCTACTGCTGTCCTTGCTTTTGATAGCCCTCCCAGTAAGCAGTTGGGGAGATGGAGTGGTAGAAAAGCCTTGGGAGGGTGAGAGGGTGCTGGCTATGAGTTTAGCTCATGCTGCAGGCTGGTTGATGGTTTGGGGTGAAGGTGGGTGAAGTGCTTTCCCTGGAATAGGAAAGTTACTTGGAATTGCAGGTTCCCCCAAGAGTTAAATCGCTCTGGTGGCTTTGGTCGTGTGCGTTCCTACCCTGGCTGTATGGGTACTCAGAGAAACAAACTGGTGCCCTGTGGGGCTCCTTCCTAACCCTTGCCTGTTCTGTCTGGAGCTCCTGCTCATCTGTGTGTGCGAAGACCTCTGCAGTAGGAACCTAAAGCCTGTTTTGTGAGTCTTACTGACAAATGTAAGCATAAGGGAAATATTTTTTTGCAAGAATGCAGATTTTTGCCTTTTTTGTTTTAAAATCCAAGAGGAATTCCACACTTCTAAACAGCTCTGAAATTACCTAAGGTGCTGCTGGCTCTGTTAGTGACTCCCAGCTCGCTTTTCTTGGTTTAAAAGTTTTTAATCGGATCGTTTGCCGCGTCCTGACCCCTGCAACAGAGCTGAGGACGGAGCCTGAGAAGGCACTCATCTTCTCACCTCGTACATCCCCAACCCATCCTTCCCTTTTGCCCCGCTCCTGCTGGCTCTGGTGCTGTGGCTGTATGAGCTGCCGAGCAGTGAGGGACACTGTCCTTTGATGCAAAGCGTTAGCAATGCTGGAGATTTTTCAGAAGTTAGAAGTTGGAATTCATGATTAGTTGTCATCAGATGGCTCGAAGGTGAGAGCAGTGACGTCTTAAGGGAAGGAAGCAGTTCTAGGAAAGCACAATTTAAAAACTCAGGCTTGTGGTCAGAGACCTCTTGGCAGCAGTGGCAGAGCTTAGTTGCCCTTTCTGCTTTCTGAGATCGCTTTAAAAAAAATATATATAATATGGCCTGCCATTGAGCATTTGAATTCAGAATGCGCAGAAGCAGAACTCTTGTCGTGTTCAGCTTCTGCAGTGACATTGAGCTGGACGGGAATTGCTTTGGAGGGTTTAATTTGTTATGGTATATATACGTGTTCGTTCCCATTATCTCGTATGTATTTCAATTAAGCCTGAACGCAGAAGAAAAAGGAAAGCAGCGAGCTGCTGCTGCCCAAGGGTTGGGCGTGAGGCTTTTAACTGAGGAAACGTCATCTCCAAGTTGAAATTGTTCTTAACTCAGTGTTATAGAAACTGGAGCTGCAGAAAAAATTGCCAAATGAGGATTTTAATGCTCATGTTTTAAGAGCAAAGAGCCCTGTGCGTTGCTGGTTAGTGATGGAGCCCGCTCCGTGGTTTTCCAGGGAGCTGAGATGGGATGTGAGTTGAGCTTAGAGTCTGGCAGAGTTTGGGAAATGTTTGCTTCCCCTCAATGCTTGCTCTGGTTTCCTTGCCTTCAATTAAATCCTTTTCTGAGCTTTCCAGAGCCTCTTGCCTTGGATGCGCTGGTGTGCCTGGGATGCTGCTGATCACGGACAGTTTCAGCTCATCGGGCTCCACTGGGCGAGGCTGCTGCCCAGTGTACCTGGGAGTTGTATTTTTCTCCTTTAGCTTCATTTTTGGGCTCTCTGCTTCCTCAGCAGATGGCATTTTTATCATGTTTTCAGAAAGTCCATATGGCCTACAAGAGAGAGTATCTCTGTAATCGTAACACGCGGCCACCTGTTCTGGTTGTAATGAGCATGGTGAGCATTCCTCTTCATACAGCTACTTAAAAATAGCTGTTTCAATTGAATGAAAAAACCCCCCACCAACCCTGAATTGGGCATCAACACTTTGGCTGCTGAAATAATCAATTAATAATTAAGTGACTAATTTTAGAACCCACTGGCCTTGCCCATTCCCTTGGACTCATTGCGATCGGAGCAGACAGTGATTGATTGCCCTGCCGATGCCGGGAGGCACATGCGGTGCCGCGGCCAGATGCTGGTGAGGCTTCGAGCTGTTTGTGGCGATGTTTAGAAGGTGAACGCAACTCTGTGTTCCACAAATGAACTTGTCTTTCCTGCTCCAGCGCTTTCCTCTCTGTGCTGCTCTGGCTGCTCGCTCACAGCCATCCGCTGGTACCCCTTTCCCTGACACCCTCCCAGGGATAAAACCTGATCCTCAAAAGGTACCCAGCTGGAGAGGAGGTTGAAACTCTGAGTGAAAATAGACTTGAAAGGCTTCTCCACTAACCAGCTCCTAATAGAATACCCTGCTAGAATTCTTCATTAAAATACCAACTACTAGTTAACTGTTTCCTAGCTCCCCACTACCAGCCAGATGAGAGAGGCTGTGGGATTTTTTTTGGCTCAGGCTTTGGTGGAGGTGGAAGGGACTGAGATGCCCAAATCTTTTTATAGGAGTGTTAATTTAATCCGACATCCTTTTGAGAATGAACTCCTTTATTGAATAAGCCTGTCGCAAGGTCATCTTGTTTTAAAGCTAATTAAAATGCTCCAGTGGTAGCAGTGCTCTGGGATGTAGTGTGGACTGTTGGGAGGGTTAATATTTCAGAGGTAGAAGAAACAGGAGCTTGGGGGCAGGTCACTTCTCAGCTTTCAGTGCCTGCAGTAATGCTTGCGATAGCTTCTGGGTTTTGATAGCTGCTGGGTTTCGACACAATGGGGTAACCCAACAGTTGGATGTAAGTGGTGGAGAAAATCTTGTGTGACTGCTTGGATCATCTGCTTTTACATGGCAAGGAGGGAGAGAGAGCCAGAAACCTTTTACTGACGAAGTTTCTGATCCTGTCGTAGGCAGAGCGCAAGGTGCTGGAAGCAGTTAGAGAGTAAGGCAACTTGCCTGCTGGCCTCGGTTTACCAAAGGGATTTCTGGTGCAGCCCCCCTGTCCCACCATGGCTGCCAGTTAGCCCATTAATACAGGGGAGAAGCTGCCCTTGCTGGTCTGATGGTGGTTGCTGTAGCCCGATCGATGTAAATCCAGTTATCTCTCAAACCACATGGCATTTCGAGACAGCTGGGTGGTGTTTGTACGACTGAGAGCCCTGCTTTGAAACGCTGTGCAAATACAAAAATAACTGAAGCTATCGGCATTTAAATTCATTTCTCTCTAATCTGTGTGATGAACTTCCATTGGCGGTGGGTTATTTCAGTGGGAGGAGGTTCAGAGCCATTTTCAGCTGTCGGCTGGGTATCACAAGCTGCTGTGGCTCCGTTTCCTTGCTTGCATGTGGCCCTTCTTTCCCAGTGTTTCCAGAATAGCAGGGGATAATTTAATGAAGCTCAACATTAAAAGCTGAAAAATGAGGAAAGGAGAAGCTTATTAACCTTGTTGAGCTGGAAAGAGCACTGGGAGTGTTTGGGGCTTGGGTCTTGCGGGGAGTTTCTAGTTGTAGTTTTGTGTTTTCTTGGGGATTGACATTTAGTTGTGAAGGAAATAAAATGTATCTGCTAATTCTCTTGTGGTCCCTTTTATGTGGTTGTGGCACTGCAGCATGTCTGTGAATTAAATCTTAAGAACTGCTGAAATTTAGTCTGTTCTCTTGTTAACAGAAGCACTAATTGTCTTGATTGGTAATAGTGCCAAAGGAGAGGAGCAAAAATTGAAGGTGTGGAGGTTACCTATTTAGAATAAGCATGAGAAACTTCATCCCTATTTTCCACAATCCAATTTAAGTAGGAGACAGAATGAAGTTTTTGTTTCAAGTTCTCCAAAGGTCTTCCAAGAGGGGGACAGCTTGAGGAAGGGAGTTAGCGATGGCAGTTGGGGTGGTGGGGGGCCAAGAAGGCAGGCAGGAACGGGTAGACTCCTCACCGCTGGCTTGCACGTGGGCCACATGGAGTTCACAGGGGAACAAGTGTTTATGCATACATGTGTGGATGCACCTTTTTCTGCCCCGCTGACTCTGAAGCACTGCTTGGACCCCTTCAGACTGAATTTTGGGGCTGTTTTAAGAAGCCTGCTTAACCATTCCTTTGCTGTTGTACAGACTGTTTATCCTAGACGAGGCTTTAAGTGAAATGTGGAAGCTGTAGTCAGGACTTCTATTGTGAGCTGACAATGAGACGTTCCATGATTAAATCTTGCCCCTTTTTCCTCTCCAGATCACTGTGTTCACTACTACGATCTTCGCAACACTAAGCAGCCAATCATGGTGTTCAAAGGGCATCGCAAGGCAGTCTCCTATGCAAAATTTGTGAGCGGGGAAGAAATTGTCTCTGCGTAAGTATCGCCTTCTGAGTAAGCTAAAGAACTTTGTAGCCCTTGCTTTCCGGCGTTCGTCGGGGCCGCTGTGCAGGTTCACCTGCGTGGGTGGGTGTGCTTGCTAGCTGCTGTGCTTTTGGGAAGCACATCATTGCTTCTCTTTCTAAGACAAAAATAGAAATTAATTCCCAGTGTCGCTTGGCTCCGCTCCGTCTTGTGGAGCTAAACCACTAAAGAGGAATATGAACGTGACTAGATGCAGCTCCCAACCATGAGCCCTGGTTTTTAGGAAGCAGTGGATGAACTCTGCTTGTACAAAGCTCTGTGGGTGCTAAGGATGCTCCTTCCCAGAGCGCTGCTGCAGCGAAGGCTGTTGGCAGAGCCCTGAGGATGATGATTGGCAGTAAAACATAGCTGATGGACGAGAGAAGTGACTCTTTGAAGAGAAGGCTTAGTTGCTGCCTGAAAGCAACGTGAGCAAGGCCATGGGCATCTGCTCTGTGAAGTCTGTTTTTAGGATTATATGTGGGTTGGGAGGCTAGAAGTTGTGTTTTTGGTCCCAGCAGCGTGCAGCTTTCAGCCAGGGTAGACCTTCCAATCTGCCATGGAGACTGTAGGGAAAAGAAAGGACTTTCGCTGAAGGAAAACATTGGGCAGGTTCTGTTCAGTTACAGATGTCTCTGGACCTGAGCCAGATGTGGCTGCCTTGGATCCCGGTAGGTTTTCAGTTGTGTGAGAACATGCGTGTCCTTCAGATCACACTGCAGAAGGTTTGAATGACCACCTACAAACCTCAGTAGACCAGAAATATGAGCCCTTCTTACACAGTAGGGAAAATACCAGCAACCTTTGTAGGGGGGTGCTGCAAGGGGACTCTTTGAGCTCAGTATGCTTGTGTCTAACTCCGAGGGCAGCAGGGATGGATCGTGGGGGTAGATCTAGTCCCAGAAAGTCTCTCTTCTGCCACGGACCGAGACGATGATTTTCCAGCTTGGCTCTGTCCCACATCCACACGTGGTTTGCTCCAGAAGCCCGGAGCCAAACCTGGGAGGTTTTTAAAATGTGTGTTGAGGTTGCTAGTGAGTTACTCTGAGCTGAGCTGCATGATGGAAGATTCCCCAGTGGCTCCTGGTACTGTTTCTATTTAATCATCTCCTCTCTTCTTATTCCCATTAACATTATAACTCCGTAAGGGTGCGAATTTATACCTAGAACGCAGATACAATTAAATTTAATGCTTTGAACCGCATCTGGGTAAGCAGAAAGTGTTTAATAAAAGCAGGAGGAGGAGGCTGGGAATGTTTTTTCAGCCACGATTGAGTGAAACCTCGTACGTGAAATGTTTCAGGACAGGAAGGACCTGTACTGCTTGGGCTGACCGCCTGAGAAGGCTTATCCCACAGTCCCAAGGGGAATTTTGATAGAGCTGTCAGACTCGGACAGGTAACGATGGGCTGAGGGGACTATCTGGAAGGGTTGCCTGGTTTGGTTTGTTTTTTTCTCTGCGCCAACAGAAAGAAATGTCAGAGCAGATCATTTTTCTTGTCTGTCTTTTTGCAGATTGAGGAGGCAGCGGTAGTGAGTCCCAAAAAATCAAGCACTGATTTCTCTTAAGAAAAAAATATGTATATTCAGATTCGCCAGATCACTGGCTAAAGCTGTTTTATGGATTGCATTGATTTACTTTGCCTTGTAGAGTTAGATTTTGACCTCAAAGGGTGTTCAGAACTGCCTGGTATTTAGCACAACACATTGATTGCAGTCCTGATTTACAGAGAGACAGATTTGACAGAACAGCACATCCATGATGGTTTTTTTGGAGAGGGTAAGAAACTAGAAAAGCAGTGAAACTCCCGTGGGATCGATGGCCTTCCCCTATTCTTGCTGTCCAGTGACGGATAACTCTCTTATGGCACACTTATCCTAAGCGATGCAACCATGGCTAGAGCTCGGCAGGAATCTGTGAATCACAGAAGGGTTGAGGTTGAAAAAGACCTCCAGGATCATCTGGTCCAACCGCCCCCCTACCACCTCTATTACTCGCTAACCCATGTCCCTAAGTACCTCATCCAAACTTTCCTTGAATGCCCTGAGGGATGGTGACTCTACGACCTCACGGGGCAGCCACTGACCCAAGGGATGGTGACTCCACCACCTCCCTGGGCAACCCATTCCAATGCCCAACCGCTCTTTCTGAGAGGAAATTTCACTTCATTTCTAACCTGAGCCTCCCCTGGTGCAACTGGCAGCCATCCCCTCTCCCCCTGTCGCTGGTTATCTGTGAGAAGAGGCTGACCATAAAAGCATACCATTAATAATAGACTTTAAGTGGTTTTATTTTAATGAAGAGGTCTCGAATATATGCTGCTAAAATACAGAGGTTAAGTGCCTGTGTGATGCCTGTCTTGATGGGTTGGTTAGTACCAGAAGCTGTCAGAAGAACCTGACAGCTCGTAGGCCAGGGATTAGTCTTCCGCTGCCTTACCCTGCCTTTGGAAAAGTTTAGTTTCCAGGCAACTCTGAAGCTTTTAAAAGCAGCATTTTAAAAATACGGCTGCCCCAATGGCACAGAAGGCACCTCCCTCCATTCAGGGGCCAGAAAAGCAGTCATGTGTTACTGGCTTTCCCCTTTGTGCGAGCTGTGCTACTGCTGTGATGGTAAAGCCAGGAGGAGGGAAGGGAGAGCGAGCAGGATGTGGCACAAGCTAAATGCTCTGTTCCAGAGCTGGGATGAGGGATGCACTCCTGCTCAAGTCACAGTATTACAGATAAAGTTCATACCTTTCCTTCCAATCTGACCTCGTGCTATTATTACAAATGACTAACAAATCTTTCCGCAGCTCCCTTATCGCTCCTTTGTCATTCCAGCTGTCATTGAGGACCAAGATAAGGGCTTTGCAGTGTAGCACAAGGTGCATCTCTCCTCTTTTGCACTATATTTTTAGGTAAATGTGACATTGGTGTGGGACTGATGTCTTACGTCACTGGTAATATTTGATGGATGTTGGGAGGTTTTTATTTGGGGTTGGATTTTTTCCACTTCAACTCTAAATATTCAGAAAGCAGCAAGGTTGGGTGGCATGACCTGCATGAAGGATATTTTCTGCCTCCACTCCCTCCTGCCTGGGAGGCTGGCAGGTTCTGCTCCTGATTTCTCTTGGATTTAAGATCAGATTGAGCCCTGCCAGGCAGAGCAGACTACCTCTGCTTCCTTTTTTTTTTTTCCTCTCCTGCCAAAGGGAAAGTGTTTGCTCTTAGTAAATAGAAAAACATTTTGAAGGCAGGTATGTTTGCACGTGGGGGAACAATGGAAAACATCAATTTTGATTTAATCCCAATGGAGTTTGTGTATTTTAATAGTAATATTTAGCTTTGCTGCCAAGGTGAGGAAAAAGTGGAAGCTTTGAGATCTGTATCCATAGAGTCTCAATTACACATGAGGAAAACACATCAATTTAATGCTAATAGTAACTCTGAGCCTCTGTAGGTTTTTGCATGCTGCTGCTTGGTGTTAGGCAGGAGGAGGAGAACACACTTGCTGGGTGGTTGGAGAGGGAGGAGACTGCTTCCTACCCAGGTCCTGTAATGGCAGGAATGAGAGTTGGAGCAGCACAGAGAGAGGAACAGATTTTTGCCTAATGCAGTAGAGTTTTTAAGATAATAAATTCATTGTGTCATGGATCTGTGAGGATCTGAAGGAGGCAGTGGTGTCCCAAAGGCCCTCCAAAGTGGGGGACTCTGCGATTGATAAGAGGAGTAATACTTTGGGGAACTGTTTGTTGTTTTTATTGGAACATGTAGCATGTTTCAATAGGCTTCTAAAATAAAACAGTACCTTTCCAAGCTCAAGCTGAGTTGCAGATGATACCAAGTGGGATAAATCTGGAGAGCACTGAGACTCCCTACGTCGACCTTGCAAGTAAGGTGCTTGCTAGGTTGCAAGCAAAGGGTACTAGCCATCCAGCAGCAGGGTAACTTTAGGTATCGTTTTCAGGTCAACAGACAGTCAGCTGAAGCTGTGGAACGTAGGGAAGCCTCACTGCTTGCGGTCCTTCAAGGGTCACATCAACGAGAAGAATTTCGTAGGGCTCGCGTCCAACGGAGACTACATCGCCTGTGGTAAGTAGGGCAGCTGTCACGGCAGATGCTGATGGGACTGCTCAGAGCTGGTGCCTTTCCAGTTGCAAAGCACACACCGGCAGTTGTGCTGTGTAGCTACATGGGCTTTTTAATAGAGGATTATTCTGAACTTCTGCACTCCTTCCCTTCCCAGGGAATGCTGTAAGGAGCCCTGATCTCACAGAATTCTGTACTTGGTTTTCTCTCATCTCGGATGATTTAATATATGACAATTCAGGCTTGCTGTGGCCAAAAGTTAACTGCTAACATAGCCACTGCTGATAAAACTTCTGTCTTTCAAGTTGTTCAGCTGACACATCCTCATGCATCTTCCTAAGGAAGGGCAATGGCCTGGGCCACACGAGTGGTCCTGGATGTGTGTCACTTGGCATGGGTTATGCATGGCAAAGCACTGAGGCACTCGTGGGCAGCTCCCTAGAAGACCAAATCATCCCAAAACAGTTACCCCTTTGGCACTTTCTGTCTCTTCACTGCTTAAGTTGGACTGTTGAACCTCTATAAATCCACAGGTCTTGGTGGGAAAGCAGTGACAAGCTGATTGCTGTGGGATGAGCAGGAGAGCTGCGCCAGCACCGAAGGGAGGACCTTAGCTTGTGTGGACTCTGATCTCTGTACAGCTTGCAAGGCAGAAATTGGGATGGATTTCTAAATAAAGCCTGCACGCTGTCTAGTCTCTCTTATTTAAACCTCCACAGACCAAACTGTCATATTCGATTACAGCAAGCAAAGCTGTGACAGTGCTACCTGCCTCAGAGCTGTAACACTGCGCAGGCTGGGTGTAGCAGTGTTTTGTGGGGTAATGTGGGTGCTCTGCCCTCAGGGACTTGGGGGGGACAGTTGGGAACCTGTATGCTTTGCGAGTCCGCTGCATACTGCAGTTGTCCTGTAATAAAACCTGGTCCTGTTATTAAGCATCTTGAAAGTTTGCTGTGGAGCATTTCCAGTTGCTAAGGCACCATGAGCGTGATGTTACCTACAAAGAGGAAATGTCTGGTCTTGTCTTAAACAATGAAAGAGCAAAGAAACCTTATTTCTGTGTCTGCTACCTGAACCTGATCTCGTATGCTTGGGTTTTTTTGATTTCTAGGAAGTGAAAATAATTCCCTCTACCTGTACTACAAGGGCCTCTCAAAGACACTGCTGACATTCAAGTTTGATACGGTCAAAAGTGTCCTGGACAAGGACCGGAAAGAAGATGACACAAACGAGTTTGTGAGTGCTGTGTGCTGGAGGGCACTACCAGATGGGGTAAGCTTTCTGTTCAGACACTCGTGCAGGTGCAAAAGGAGTGCCTCCTGCTTTCTCGCGAAACGGCGTTGCCAGGGCTTTGGCAGCACTCGGTCTTTTCCTGTTCATGAGTCCTACAGGTCGTTGTGGGAACGTGAAGATCTGCACGATAACTGAAAGGCTGGGGGAGAAGGGAGTGCTGTGCTCTTCTTGCTTCTGCCTGGCTGTTGTATTTCTGGCACTTCATGGATTTTTGTGGGTGCGGTAGCGGGGCTTTTTACAGAATCACAGAATCATAGGGAGTGGAAGGGAGCTCCAGAGATAATCCACCCCCCCTGCCAAAGCAGGTTCCCAAGGACAGATTGCACAGGGAGGTGTCCAGATGGGGCTTGAATATCTCCAGAGAAGAAGACTCCACGCCCCCCCTGGGCAGCCTGTCCTGGGGCTCTGTCACCCTCACCGTAAAGTTCTTCCGCATATTGGTGCGGAACTTCCCAGGCTCCAACTTGAGGTCATCACCCCTTGTCCTGTCCCCACAGACACTGAGAAGAGACTGACCATTTCCCCCTGTGTCCCGCACTTCAGATATTGATAAACACTGATCAGATCCCCTCTTAGCCTTCTTTCTTTAAGGCTGAATAGCCCCAGGTCACACAGCCTTTCCTCATAGGGGAGATGCTTCAGGCCTTTAATCATCTTTGTAGCCTTCTGCTGGACACTCTCTAGGAGATCCCTGTCTTTTCTGTACTGGAGAGCCCAGAACTGGACACAATACTCCAGATGGGGCCTGACCGGGGCAGGATCACATCCTTGACCTGCTGGCCACATTCATTTTAATGCACCCCATTGTTGCTTCAATGAAGGTACCTGCAGGTACTCTGTATGGACTGGCTCCCTGAAATACAGCCCCATGTTTAGGTGAGTAGATAATGTAAAGAAGGCGAGCCCAGGCTGCAGTCACCTCAACGGCTGTGCCAGTGACACTGAATTCATACGTGTAGCGCGTGTACTAATGCTGCAGGCAGACCTGACGCAGCTTTGGTGAGAGAGGCCTTTCAGCGCAATGCTGCCCTGGGAACAAAATGCTGCTTTCAAATCCAGAGTGCTCTTGAAAACATTGCATAAAAAACCCAAAACTCGAGCAAGTAACTCCCTCACACATACAAGGGTTTGTGGATCAGATACTTAATGGGCTTGTTGGGTGTGGGTGGAGCGGAGCTCATCCTAAATAGTCTTCCAAGCAGCTGATAGTGGAACGATGCCTAATTAATTAATGTCCTGATTGTTGCGTTCACAAAGCTAGCGTTTTGGAAGGGTAACATGGACCAATCTGCTTCTTTCTGAAGAAACTGCCCCCACAACCATGATTCAGTTGTCACTGGTGTAAACTCACTTTGCATAGACCCTTCTGGATCAAAACAAATATAACCCCCAGTGTCTGAAACTGCGCTTTGGTGTTAAAAGGTGGTTTGAATGGTGGGCATGAGACTTGGCAATGTCGGGTTACTGTCATCTTTCTGGCTGTGGATTTAGGAGGATTTGATATATGTAGATGCAGTGCCTCAGATGAAGAGTGGCTGTGGGAAGTTGTGTAATTCTGTTGTGTAATTTCTGCTGAATAGCAAAACCCGAGCTGTGGAAACCAGAGGGCCCAGAAAGGCCTTTCCCCGAGCTGGGTTGGGTTGTCCTGCCCACTGACCTCCCGCTAGCTTCTCTATGGACAACAGCGAAGTCTCATTCCAGTGGTGCTTCTGTTGCCATCTGCTTCTTATCAGTCTTTTCCCTGGTTGATGTGCTTAAGTGACTGAGAAGCTTTGGAGCAGTTACCAGAGGTGTTGAGCAACTCTCCATAACCAGTATGAAAACACTGTGCAAAAATGCAGTGTTTAAATCGGGCCCATCCAGATCACACCAAATAACATTCGGGCTTCACTCCATTAAGCGCTGTTCAGTGTCGGTCACTATTCCAGTCATTTTCTTTTACATCTGTCCTCTGCTTTTCCCTGGGCTTCTAAATTTGCCTGTTTCTCCCGTGACAACCACAGTACCTGGCTCTAGTTTGTAAAGAAAACAGCAAAAAAAAAGCTTTCCAGTGGTCTGCAAGCCACTGGCTGAGTGTTTTGCTCCTGTGTTTTACCCCTCCGCCTGTGATGCACGCCATTCTGCTCTACACACCGAGCCGAGAGGCTGTAATGCTTCCTTGTACCATATCTTCAGCCCCCTCGAGATGAGAAGTACTCTTCACTGCTGCAGCTGCACATTTCTCTTCCCTCTTGTACTGGCACAGCGGTCCTCTGACCTAATTGAGACTTTGCACATGTACTTAGGAAATTAAATTACTGCACAGCCAAAGGTCACTTATGCCCACAAAGTCTCAGTTGAGTGAGGAAATGCTCTTATTCTCAGTTTTGATAATGTTTTGTAAATTTTGGCAGAAGATTTCTTTGGGTTTTTTCAATTAGGCTTCATATATGCAGGCATCACTAAAAGCTGGCATGTTTTTTAACAACGCTCTGATGAGCTAGGGAAGGCCTTTGCCTCGCAGCGCTGTCACCTGGAGTTAGGGAACCCACAGCCTATTTCTGACTTAATTGCTGACTTTGATCCCGAGTGAGTCACTCTGCCTTTAATTTCCTAATTATAAGAGTTACTGCACCTACCTCTCACCACTGGCAGTGATCATGCTTGCTCTGCTGAAGGGTTCCTACGTCCAAGCAGCAGCAGCACAGGGACCAGCGTGGGCTGGGAAACCTGCCCTGGAGCCACAGGGAAGCAGCACAAGGAAACTTCATGCTCCTCTGTGTGCCTTGCTGGGCTGGTTCAAAGCTGTCTCCATGCCACAGTCACTGGGCAGTAGCTCCAGTTTGCTATCTGGAGTGTTTCTGAGGGAAAACATGTGCCAGCCTTTGCCCAAGGCTCCCTGGTAGAGCAGGCTCTCCCTGGTTTCCCTATAGTGTTGCTCTCAAAGATTGTTCTTTAATTAACCTTTGGAGACGAGTTAAGTTTCGGATCTGTCAGCTATCTCGCGAGGCAGGAGTACATGTACTCCTTCACTCCATGCACTTGAGCACCAAATCTCAGAGCCTAATTAAAACTTAACTAAAACTTTCAGATGAAATGTCATTGATTCTTAAATCTATTTTTGTGCAATTCAAGCTTTTACTTCCTCCTGAGCCGAAGTCGAGCTGTGCCAGCAGCCCATGCCAGAACCCATTTTTATTTTTGTTCCTCTCTCCCTTCCTTGGCATGGATTTTCCTTTGCTTAGGAAGATGCTGGGACCTTTTTGTTAGAGCAGTCACCTTTCCAACTGCAGAGGTCCAGCTGGTGCCTTTTCCCAACCTCTATCAAAGCCATAACGAGAGAGAGAAATCATTCTCTGTAAAAGCTTATTAGTGTTTTGCATCAGACTTTTGCTCCCTTTTCAACTCCTAGGTGCTGCTGGTCTTGGTGCTGTTTTGGACAAGGGTGTAAATAGGCTGTTTAATGTATTTTAAATAGTTCTTATTGATAGTTTGTGGGGAAAAGCATTTCTTGCTTGTCATTTTAATCTTAAAATTTGATAGATATTTAAAAGCAGAGAAAGCTTCAGAACACTTTTGACCTGAGTGAACTGATAAACATGAATTAGACATGGAGGTGCATTTCAGAGACTTCCTTGAACCAAATCCCTTTATTTCCCAGGGCAAAGATTTTATTGTATACCTGTTGCTGTCCTTTGTTTCTGGGACCTTGGCAAGATTTAGCCAGATTGAGTTGAAACATGAATCTCGACTTGAGATTGGAAAACAGATTCATCTTTTTCATTAGCATGTGCACACATGATGCTCTTGCATCCGGGAACCATGGAAAAAGGAAATCATAGGAGTGATAGTGGCTCGTTGCAGCAAGGTGGGTAGTGATGTTGTGTCTGCCTTGGGAGGGTCACTCCAGTGTTGTCTAGCTACGTGGCTAGTAGCAGAAAGAGGTTGGTTTGTACTTCGTCCCTTATGTGTCCTACGTGATGTTTTCCCCATCCCCAAAGGGGACACCTTTTGTTTGGACCTGCTTTGCCATACTGCAGAGTTCAAGATGTGCCTCATATATCTGTGTTAAGTAATTGCATCTCAAGTAGCCCCTTTCTGAGTCACAGTTAGCGTTTCTCAGAAAGAAGCTGTCAGAAAGAGAGAAACCGAGGCTGAACCGGGGCTCCCAGGACAGCGAGAAGGTATTGCTGCTGAACACAGAAGCAATTTGATTATGTAGATTAAGCATGGCTCAATCTATCATAATCACCGAAAAGAAGCCATTTAATTTTGTACCTGTTTGCACGAGTATTCATTACTGCTGATAAGCAGGTTAGCAAGGGAAAGATTTCTCAAGCAGAAATGTTGGGGCTTTGATACCGGTAAGGAGATGCAGATAAGAGCAGGAGAAAGCCATGCAAATTAGCTTAGGTAAAGCTTTCTGGACATGTTGGTTTGGGTTTTTTACTTGAGGGGTAAAGAAGGGAAATCTATTGATAACAGTGGTGCAGTCGTCTTGCCGCTGTGTGCATGTGGCTGTTGGCATGTGCTGGATGGATGCTGAGGTCTCCTGGTGCTTGGGGAGAAGGCTCTCAGAGCAGTGAAAGCATCTCCAGAGAGCAGAAACCCATGGATGCATTTTCTCACTTCATTGTCACTCTTCAAAAGTCATTTTAGTTTAGGAGAGTCTCCAAACTCTGAGTTTGGAGTGAGAGAATTAAGAGAAGCAGGCTCTGGGGCTCCAGGCTTCAGGTTACCTGTAGGCACTGTCATATGATGGAAGTATCTTCATAATTAGTCTTATATGTCTGAACTTCTCTCTGTTAACCGAAGAGGGTAGAAGTGCTCCCTTCAAATAGGTTTTTGGTGCATCTCTTCAGGAAGCAAGCTTTTCTTCCATTTGTTTTTTTTTTTTTTCTTCTCCTCTGAACATCCAGCTTTGTTTCTTAATGATGTCTGGCTTGAATTCTTTAAATAGAAACCTATAATTGTACCGCAATAAGCCGGTCACTTAATAGGGCTGTAATCTTGTTCGCTGATGAAAAGTAGCCATCCTTTGTTTCCCAGTAGCCTAATAAATGGTACACAACATACACAAGAGCTAGTCAGGGACTCTGATAATTTAAAATCAGCAAATTGGCTCCCTTCACTGGAATTAATTTAGCCAATACAAATTATTTCGGGAAGTGATTCATTGCCATTTTAAAGCGCTAATTAATTTGGATGACTTATGAACATTAAAAATGAAGTCTCCTTTGTCATTCCCAAATAACCAAATGCTTATTCGGTGTCATTTTTAAGTAACTTGTATTGACTGTGATCATGTCTCTTGTACCTGGAAATAAGAATTCGGGGGGGGGTGGGGGTGGGGAGGAGAGCATGAGGCTTTGCTTTTATTTTTATTTTGTTCTGCTTTACTGCTGTAACTTTAAAAGCTCAAAATTGGTGAGAATTTTTGACTATCAGCTTCGACCTGGTCCTTTATTTTTGCTGCATCCTCAACTAGTTGTTCTGATGTCAGTTAAGATGCACTTAGGCAGTAACCTAAAGTTTCCCAGATAAATGCCTGCCTGGAGTGATCAGAGCCGAGCTGACTGGCACAGGTAGCAGTGCGAGTTGCTCCTACTGCAGTGTTTTCAGGGAGAGACCCTGCTGCTTTCTGACTCATCCTTTCTTTCCTAGAGCAGGGCTGGCCCCCAGCATCTATGTGTAGCGTCTCCCAAGGCAGTATTCTTGCTCATTATTATCAGGTGCTGTATCACACTCCTGCTTCACCCTGGAAATGTGGGCTGCCATGGTCTTCATCGTGTCTCTCTCACCATTGAATTGCACAGCAGTTTACAGGAGACTGAGAACAATCAGCTTTTAAGAAAAGCAAGGAGATATGACTTTGATCGCGTTTATTCTACGGTTTGGGGTGGGTTTGGGGTTTTTTTCCTCCTCCTGAAATTCTTCAAAGATTTTCCTCCCTCCTGTGGAAGCTGTCTGAGCCCCGCAGCGTGCTGGCTCTGCGGCTCTGCAGCTCACAGCTGTTGGTGTGCTAGCTTCCCACTCCTCTTGATATACCCTCTGCTCTCTGGCCATTGGCAATGCTTTAAACAAGAAGTTTTCCTTGATTTTTTTTTTTATTCCTTTGCTGCTTCATGCTTTCCTCAGGTAGTAAATATCTTTTTATTTCTCTTCTGTCCCACCTTTTTCATGTCTGTTCTTCCCTTACTCAGTTGAAAAATCTCAAATCTTCATTATAAACAGGTGGGACCTGGGATATCAAAACATACACCATACATACTTGATTTATTTCACCGTGTGGCTTATGTATACCAACACATCTCTGCTGCTCAAAAAATCTTTCCATACACAAAATAATCTCTACCTTGCAGATAAAAGGTGTCACAAGTTCGGTTTCTTGCTTGTTGTGCTGGACGTGCTCGTATACTTCCATCCCTGTATCTTTTCAGGTGCTCTTTTTAGACTCAAATTTTGGTTTTCCCCATGGCTAAGGAGAATTAATTAAATACTTGGGTGACCAAAAATATTTCCTCCCTCGTCACAACCCTTGGGGTCCAACAGCAGAGAACTTTGGGGAAGGGGGAGGAATCATACTCTGTTATTAACAGTCCGTGCATTATATTGAAACTTCAGTGTGTTGACACTTCAGTCCCTGTGAAAGCCCATCTTGATAATGTGATTATGCAAATGACAGGCTTTAGGAGAAAGCGTTTAATTTGGAGTCTTCTGCAGAAGAAGAAAAAATACCAGGAAATGTTCTCTTAGAGTTGCCTCTCCCTGATTGCAGGATGCCCTCCAAAGATTCCTCCTGGTGAGGGGGTGAAGGGAGTCAGGTGCTACCCTGAGAACCGTAACCTCTGACTACCCCCCTCTAGTAGGTTCGGGGGGCAAAAGATGTATTTCACCATGAGCCAGCAGTGTGGCCAAGAAGGCCAAGGGCATCCTGGTGCCTGGCACTGATTGTGCCCTTGTACTCAGCACTGGTGAGGCTGCACCTTGAATCCTGGGTCCAGGTCTGGGCCCCTCACTACAAGAAGAACATTGAGGTCCTCAAGCATGTCCTGAGAAGGGCAACCAGGCTGGGGAAGGGGCTGGAGAGCAAACCTTACGCGGAGCAGCTGAGGGAGCTGGGGGTGTTTAACCTGGAGAAGGGGGAAGCTGAGGGGAGACCTTATCACCACCTACAGTGACTTGACAGGAGGGTGTAGAGAGATGGGTGATGGTCTCTTCAGCCAGGTGATAGGAGATAGGATGAGGGGGAATGGCACGAATCTGTGCCAGGGCAGGGTCAGATTGGATGTTAGGAAAAAGCTCTTAACTGAAAGGGTTTATTGGGCACTGGAATAGCTGGCCCACAGAAGGGGTTGAGTCACTGACCCTGGGTGTGTTTAACAGATGAGGTGCTCAGGGATATGGTTTAGTAGAGGACAGAACGGTTAGACTTAAAGGTCTCTTCCAACCTTGTGATTCTGTGGTTTCTTGTGTTGTTTCCAGGACTGGCAGTGAGAGGCCAGCAGGTACATCAGCACCTCTGTTAACTCTTCCTTTGCCAGAGGCAGAGGGGCTGGCTGCACTGCTGCTGTAAACAGAGGGGAAGAGTCTGTCGCTTTTGTTCAGCTCTGGAAGTTCAGGTCCCCTGTGGTACTGCAGCATTCTGATATCATTCTAGCTTCTATTTTAAGAGTAGCTTCTCCAAGAAATGTAGGTGGCTCAGGTTTTTCTTCTTTGTTGGTTTTGAGTTTACATTTTCAAACTCTTTCCTTCTGCAGGCTGAGGCTTTTTTTTCCTCCCTGAATAATTGCAGAGAATTGCCAAGGGGTTGATGGGGTTTTTTTGAAGTGAAGGCAGATCAAAGTCACACGTGTTTTGTGAATGAAGGCAGCATTTACTCTTTCAGACTCTTACAGCTGATATTTGCTTCCAGTGCGTCTCTTCTGATGCCAAGAGAAGTAGGCAGCATGCTGTCGATAGGACCAAGGTCCTCCTTAGAGTCATCTCTTTCCTAGAGCATGCAAATAACATAGTGGTCAATGTAACTCTGAGTACTGTTGACATTACAGTTCCAGTAGCTGATTGTGGCAGTGCAGCCGTACGGATAATGAATTGCAGTCCACTACCAGTGGAAGTGGAGCTCCTAGCAGGCTCTCCTTGTTTCCTAGGCTTTAAAAAATAAGAGCATCCCAAGGCCTTTGCAAATTATATTGCTATGATACACGCTCCAAGCTGGGAGCGCTACAGAGTCTCTGGGCAGCTGTCATTAAACTTGTAAGTGGATGTTTCTCTCTTATTGTGACTCTGCTGCTTTAGTAACCATTGGCTCTTTATTCGAGTACAAGGCAGGGTTTTAACAGGTAAACCTGAGTCGGGAATTCTCCTGGAATCTGGACTTTGTCCTGACTCCATCCCCAGTTACAAGGTACAGGCTGGAGCACAACAGTTTGTGTCTTGTGGCCCTTCACAGAACCCAAACACGGCAGCATCGTGGAAGCTCCCTTGTTTTAGGGTGATACTTGGGGTGACCCTTCTATCACACACTGGGTGGAGGGAGACAATGAGCAGACTAGTATGCAGAGACAATTGTTTTTAGAACTAAATAATTGTCCAGCTGTGATTTCCTTTCCCCACCCACCCTCTGCAGTGCTGCTGTTGCACACCTTGGTCTGAACTCTGATACATATCCTGCTGGCTTCTGGACACACTCATTAAATAATTGATCAGGCTGTTGTAAGGTTTGGGGGTTGGGTTTGGTTTTGGCAGATGATGCCTTGAAACCTACTCGCTCTGAGTTGTGAGCTCCTCTCTTCCCCTGCTTGTTATCAGTGTTGTGCCTTTGTCTCGAGGGCATTTCACCCTCTGTTGCCCTAGGGATTAGCAGTTGCAGACCTGCACTCTGTTCCCCACAGCTCTTAGCTTCTGAGTAGGAAGCTCATCCCTAGTGTGTTCTGGTGGTTGTATCATGTATTTTATGTATCATGTCCTGGAGCAGAGCCTCCTGAAGCAGTAAGTCATTGGAGGAGACAGGCATGGTTTGCAGGTACTGAGCCAGCACCTGTTGAATCATAGAATCCCAGACTGCATTAGGTGGGAAGGGACCTTTAAAGGTCATCTAGTCCAACCCATGCAGTGAGCAGGGACGTCTTCACTAGATCAGGTCACTCAGAGCCCTATCAAGCCTGTCCTTGAATGTCTCCAGTGATGGGACCTTCACCACTTCTCCAGGCAACCTGTGCCGGTGTCTCACCACCCTCAGAGTGAAGAACTTTTTCTCAAGGTCTTATTTAAACCCACCCTGTTCTAGTTTAAACCCACTGCTCCATGCCCATACAAATAGCCCTTCCCAGCTTTCTGGTAGGTGCCTTCAGGGGCTGGAAGGGATTCTGAGGTCCCCCTGGAGCCTTCTTGTCTCCAGGCTGAACCACTCCAACTCTCTCAGCCTGTCTTCATAGGAGAGGTGCTCCAGCCCCTGGATCATCCTTGTGGTGTCCTCTGGACCTGCTCCAAGAGGTCCATATCCTTCTTGTGCTGAGGGCTCTAGAGCTGGACTCAGCACTACAGGGGAGGTCTTGCCAGAGCAGAGGGACAGAATTACCTCTCGATCTGCTGGCCATGCTTCTTGTGATGCAGCCCAGGATGCATGATCTCAAGATCCACTCTGCTTCAGAGCATCTCCTGTGTGAGCAGCCTTCGCTTCACTTCCCTCTGTTTAGGTTTCTTGGGATTTTTTTTAAGTCTCCTCTATCTGTTGTGGTCTCTGGTTGGCAGGAAGGTGTGAGCACTCAGAGCTAACCTCTGTGAGTCCAGCGGTATTCTGTGTTTTCATGAGGCAGATGAAGGTGCTCAGGTAAGGTGGGAGCTGCAGAGGTAAAGCTGGATTTCTCAGTACTTACTGCTGAAGTAGGACTCTGGTTTCAGACCAGCAAAAGCAAAGCAAGAGAGAGTGAAGTAGGTTTTGAAAAGCCATTGGCATTGGGCTAACCACCGCCTTTGAAGTCAGCTTCAATGCAGCAGCAGAATTCCCACACCGAGGGAGTTTGAAACCCTCACTGCTGGTGGTCTGCTGTCACTGCTGTTTGAAGGTGGGTTTAAAACCTCATTCCCTCTAACAAGTGGCACTGCTTCAGCTGCAGTTGAAGCAACCTCACAATATTGTCTTTTCCCTCTTTTGTGTTTTCTCCATTCTTCAGTGTGCCTACCGATGGCAAGTCTTGCCGGGCCACTGCCGTTCAGCAGTTGCAGCTTGCAAGCTGCATCAACCTTTTGCTCTAGTGCTCCTAATTAAGCAATTTTAATGGCAGGATTTAATGTTTTACAGAGTCGGAATGAAGTGGAAAAAGTACAAACTGATTTGTACTATTTTTTTGTCTTTCCAGCCCAAGATTTTGATCCGATAATTTAACCTCAGAGGGGAATGGAAGTAGAAGCGTTGTTGATGCGCAGGTGGTTTTCACTGCAAAAGCTTTACTTGATGTAGGTCTCCGCGTTAATATAGTTACCACTTGGCTTTGGGCAACTGTTCTGAAGGCTTTCATGTGCTTCCTGCATTTCTGTTAGCAGTAACAAAACCCCAGAGCATTTTGAAACCTGCTAACTTGTGACCAGCTCAATGCCGACTGCATAGGGATGTTAGTAAAGCAGGAATTAAGGCTTGTTAGATGCTCCTTGTAAAAAAAACAAAAAACAAACAAACCACAACTGCTCAGACTGGCATCCTGACAGCAAGGCAGATTTGTATCCTTTTAGCCTATTTAAATAAGACTTCGTTTCCTTTTGGTGATGTTGTAATTTTAGCTTCTCACTAGATGAGCTTGCTACATGTGTATGCAGTGAAAACGGTCCCTCCTTTGAAAGCAGTCTCACATCTGAATTGAAACTACCTGGATATGTAATTAGGATATGTAATTATTTCATATAGGATATGCAGAGAATTATAATAATCAGCCCTTTCTAAGGAGGAGAAAATTAGTATGGCAGGGAAGTTAGGTTTTGTCAGTTAATGAGTACCTCTTAGACAGAAGCGATGCCGTTCAACCTGGGGTTGTGCAGCTGAGTGGAGTTGTGCTCACCCTTGCACCCTGCTTCAGGCAGTCCTGCCTCTGATACGTTACTGTACATCATACTGGCTTCCAAAGAACTCTTATCTGGCTGCTAAAGCTGGAGAGAAGGGAGCTGTTGGGTGCAGCACTGGGTTGTTGAGTTTGACCTCAGTTAAGTTTAATGGAGCAGTATAGCAGGGGCAGCTGGGGGAGCTGGAGGATGGGGTGGCGCATTTTCCCATTTACAATAACAAGAGATACTGGAGGGAAGATAAGCAATATTCCATATACTGCAAGGAAAGATTGGTTCAGATCCATTAAATAATGATAATAATAAAAAGGAACTCCTTTTACCTGTAATCTGCAGATAGCACGTAAATTAACTGCAGCAGGAGGAAGAGAAGCCGCAGTCTTCCTCGCTACCCGCGCTGGCAGCGGCTCAGCATCTCTAGCCAAGTCTCGGGGTGTAAATCAGGCATTTGTGACTCTTTATCTTTTTTTTTTTTTTTGTGCCATTCCTTCCTAGCTTCTAGGTTGATTAGTTGAATCTTCATTGCCTTTTTCTTCCAAGGCAGACCTTCTACAAAACACACTGCTCCAGCCAAGTTTCGACCACCAAATCATGGTATGCCCAGTTAGGCTGGACTGAATGTGCTTGGGCGAGTGCTTGACTCATTTAGAGTGAAACATTCTTGATTAAAATAGGAGGTTAATAGTGCTTCTGTGTGTGTCTTGCTTCACAAATTGCATGTTAGCTCCAGCATTGGAAAAGATAAATTTGGGCTAGCAGGAATATTAAGAAAAAAAAAAAAGAGAGTACAAGCAGGAAGTGAAATACAAATGTCCTTATTTAGTACAAAAGGATTCATCTTGCTGTTGACTTTCTGGTTTTGTTAAGTTTGTGCTTGGCTTGACAGTGCAGAAGAAGAAATTTAAATTGTTGGGAAATGCATGGAAATTCAAAGTAAAAGAGGAGTTAGTGACGTCTCGAACTTTTCTGCTGTTACAACAGGCAGCAGCCTGCACTGGGAACTTGAGAGTTTTCTTTGGTTCAGAATTTAAGACTATATACATATATTTACCTTGTCAAAAGTAAGCAAAGATGCACACTGTGAAAAGAATTCCCCTGCTGATGCTCACAAGTTTATGTAAGAAAACTCCCTCTTTAGAGATTTCTTTCAGATAAATGTTTGGATAAGTGTATGGTTGCAGGCTGAAGGGATGCGATTTTGCTGCTGCTTTCCTGGCATATCCTTGAATGTGAACTTGGACTCTCTTGGCCATCCTTTGCAGCCGTCCCTCTTCCCATTGTAAGGCAATCCTTGGTTTTTCCTTGAGAACAGAGCCTTCTGAACATGGTGAGTGTGGATGAGGACGGTCTCCTCCTTGTAAGCCCACTACAGTTGCTAAATCTTTAAAGTTAATGAAGTGATGAAGGCGACGCGTGCCAAGCCCCATCATTTCTGTCTCTCCTTACACAGTATGGCTTTGCCTGGACACATGCCATGTGGTTTTGGTTTTTTTAGAGGCAGTTTCTTAGAATACAATTTATTTCTTCTTGGAAACTATAGTTAGGGCAGTAGGCGATCATGAACACTTCACGAGCCCTTTTCTGCTGATGATTGTAGCCATACCCATAACTTTCACAAAATCACTGGGTTGGAAAAGACCTTTGAGATCATAGAGTCCAACCGTTGCTGTCCTCTACTAAAACATATCCCTGAGCAACTCATCTACCCACCTGTTAAACACACCCAGGGTCGGGGACTCAGACCCCTCCCCGGCCTGTTCCAGTGCCCAATAACCCTTTCAGTGAAGAACTTTTTTCCTAACACCTGATCTGAACCTGCCCTGGAGCAGCTTGAGGCCATTTCCCCTTGTCCCATCTCCTGTCCCCTGTCTGAAGAGACCGTCGCCCACCTCTCTACACCCTCCTGTCAGGTAGTTGTAGGCAACGATAAGGTCTCCCCTCAGCCTCCCCTTCACCAGGCTGAACACCTCCATCTCCCTCAGCTGCTCCTCATATGATTTTTCCCTCCACCTCCTTCCCTAGCCTGGTTGCCCTTCTTTTGGACCAGAGCTGACTCCTAGCCAGCCGCATCTGAGCTCCGTTGTGGGTTCAGCCCTGCAGACCTGCCTTTAGGAAGAGCTTGTTCAGATCATCCAGCCAAGCCCCACCAGGTAGCTTGAGGGACCAGAAATCCCCAGCTGTCCCACACGTGATCACCATCCTGCAGCATGCTCTGACTTTGGCTCCGTGTTGCCTGTTGAGGAGCAAGCCAACAGCAGCATCTCTTTAGAAAGAGAAATCGAGCTAATCGAGCAGGTTAGCTTAAAAAAAAAAGAAAAAGCCAGGAGTGTTTGTTTGTCTTCCCTCGCCCGCTGTCAGCAGAGCTCAGGTTCTTATTCTGGTATTTGCATAGCTGAAGGATATCAAATCAGAGGCACTTTGTCGCAACATGAGGGGTTTTGTTCCCTCTTATAATCCCAGTTGGAAAATGACTTGATTTTTTTTTTTCTTTAGATACTTGAGTCTTTAAACTTCCTATATGCTATTAATACCGCTGGTGGCTTAATGGATTTCTTGATTGTTGAGCTCTTCTTTTTGATACGGTATTGTTAGTCTTTGCATGCATTCAAAATGACAGGGAGCGTTAAAACCAGTCATTTCCATTTGAGAGATCTTAGGGATAATTTTTTTATACCTACTGTGTGAAAATAACTCGAACAGTAGCGGAATTATCCGTTGCAAGAGAGGTGATTTCACTTGTGAATTGCGTTTAAAGATAAAACCTTTCCCTCTTCCTGGGATGTGGAGTTCCTATTCATTGCTCTGTTAAGATTAATCAGGAGCAAGACTTAAATCCAGAACAAATTGTCTGCAAACAATGATGTAGAATGTTACCTAGATCTCACTTTATTGAGAGCCTTTGTCAGTTTTGCCAGGCTGAGAAACCGCAAACGTGCATAAGCTGCTTGTGAGTGCATCACCCGAAGCAGGAGGCTTTTCCCTCGTTTTCTGCCTCATTAGGAATTAAACCGCTTTCTAGGGTTGTTTTTTTAAGGAACAGAGTTGTTAGGGGGTGTTGTATGGAATGGGTACATCTGCGTAGCGTATTAGCTGGAAATTATTTTATCATGGGCTCGCTCCACCTGTGAGAGCCTCTGATGCCTGAAAGTTCTGCTGTTAACTGAGTCTCTCCTGGGTGTGTGGAGCAGCTAGGATGGGAATTGAAGGACCTTCCTGCAGCTTTGTTTGCTCTTGGGGAATCCAGCAAAGGACAAGCTCAGGCTCCAGCTACCCTGAGCCCTTTCAGGCAGTGTGTCCAGCAGAGCCTCCACATGATCCACTGCTCACATTTGCCACCGCCAGCCCTGACTGCACGCTGCCAGTGTAGTGATGCTGACAACAAAACCAGGCTTTTAAGAATTAATGTAATTTTTTTGTAATCTCCTGTTTTCCATTAGGAAGCATGTAGAGCCGTCCAGTTTTCCTATATCTCCAGTTATGGCTTAGGACGGAGTAAGGATGTCAGCTGCTTTTTGCCCTTTCAGAGGGCCAAGGAAGAAGAACATGGGGAGAAATCCCTAATTCAAGAATGTGACCTGTGAGCTTGACAAGCCCCCCCATTCACACCAGGAGCAGGCTGTGACTGGTAATGTTTGGGAGCTCACAATACTCCCTTCACATGCACACACCACTTTGAAATGTATTTAAAAGAAAACAAACCCAAAAAAAAAAAAAAAGGCTGCTTGGTGTTGAACAGCCTTGCTGCAGGGATGCTGGCAGGCAGCACACCCTTGGCAAGCTGTTCCCTTGAGTTTAGGAGCATGTTTGAGGCCAAGAGATTTAGGGACTTATTAATGGCACTGCAGCTTCAGGCCCTGCTGTGAGCTGGCAGTCACCAAGCAAGTAAGAATGGCGTTGTGGGGGCTGCGTTTGAGGCTGTTAGGTGTGTGCACATGCCCCGTGCAGCATCTCTTTCTTCTGGCTGGAATGATTTTGATGTTCTGAGTTAAACTTGTCCACTTAATGATATTTTCTTATTTAGTTGAATCCTCTTTTCTTCAGCTTATTTGCATGCGGTACATCATGTTTCATTTAGGATTTGATACGGTCAGAAGCCCGGGATAAAAGATGGTGCAATAAAAGGCTGGATTAATCATGGCATTTTGTAGAACTGGAAGCTGCTGGGACCAGTTGGGACCAATCATGGGCAAAAAAAAAAAGTGGTTTGTCCATCGTTGCAGTCTTCCTAGAGTGAAGTGGAGGTCTCTGTCTGCTTTAGGAGAGCCAGCTAAACCAGATCGTTCCCCTCCATACATGTGTGCTATCCCCTAATATGCCAAGGCAGCTCCTGCAGTGTCCTTGGCAGCAGTTCTGCTGCCCATCCGTGATGTCCTACCACGTGGGGACAGCCCTCAGGCAGGGTTTTGTCTGCAGCAACCACAGCTAAGTAGAATTGCTGGAAATTAATCCAGCTCGGTAGTTTAAAGCGAGACTGTAATCCTGGTTATCATTTTTTTGGTATTTAAATATCTATTTTTATTTTTTTTTAAAAGCCCTGATTAGGTTTAGCAGACTGGCTGTAGATGTGATTTCGTTCTGGCTGGGGAGACATGCACGGGTGGAACAGGGCCATGCATCCCCAGGGTCCCTGTTCCTCCATTCTTCTCGCTGCTTTACAACACAGCCCTTTGCTGTAAGCCAGGTTTGCAGCTTCGATTGAAAATGACTCTGCAAAACCCCATCTAAGCAGCACCGTGCCCCAGAGTCATTTAAAAAAAACACCCTAAGATAAAATCTAGAAGGCACCTTGGGAGTGTGTGAGTTCCTTGGGATGCCAAGGGCCGTCACTTGTGGTCTGCTGGTGTCCCCAGGCAGGACCTAGTAGATCTTCAGCAGACCTTAGTGTATTTGTCTGCCCAAAAAGCCTGGGGGAGAGTGGGGACGGAGTGGGGGGAAGGGAAAAGGGGTGAAATTGCTCTCTGAGGTTCGGGGTGGTTATTAAATGCTGGCCTGCTGCCTGATGACTGTCAGGCAGATCTGGGAGAGGTGGCTGCAGCTGTATAGCTGGGAAGTTGTGCTTTTAATTGCTAATTAAAGTTACCATTTGCATTTAGGGTTTTTCCTTTTTAAACAATGACATCCCATTACAAAAGAAACTGGTAGCATTATTTATTTATAGCACGACCAAACCTGGCAGCTTGCTCTTGCAGCTTTACATCTGTACTTCACCTACTGCCTACTTTTGCTTTCCCATCTGTTTTTTTATGACTTCTGTCCTGACAGCCCTTGTTCTTCCAGTCCTTGACTCCACTCCCATGCAGACATATGATCTTGTAATGTTTTCCTTTTTGTCTTTATAAACAATAGGCGGGCAGTCTAATAGTGGAAGACCAAAGTCAGGGGAGCCTTGCAGATTCAGCTTGACAGCTCCCCTCTCTGAATTATTTAAAGGCCATAAACAAAAGAAAGCCCGCCTAGAGCTTCAGGTGACTCCTCATCTAGGATTGCAGAGGATGCCTGTGAGGCGAGTTCCCATTAATTTTGCCTATTTAAATCCATGGGATTTAATGAAATAGCAAACGCCATTGGAATTCAGGGGCTGCCTCCTGGTGTCCCTTCGGGGATGGGGAAGGTGCAAGGAGAGAAGAACAAGCAACTGGAGAAGAGGGAAAGTGGGAGGTGAAGGAAACAATAGGGAATTTCGCTCCAGTTGTCAGGATGGCGTGTTGACTTTTAGACTTTCATTTTCCCCCTCTCTCTAACAATCAATGAACCCGTCCAAAGACGTTTGGCATTTTTCTTCTGACTTTAATCTCAGTCCTTGGTGGGTTTTTTTTTTTACATCCTTTGTTTTGTATCTAAAATGCTTCTCAACAGCTGAATGACCCAGTGATTTCTGATTTCTCAGGTGCATTTTCATTGCTGGCTTCGCTCGTCCTTCTGGATTCGGGAGTGTTTTAGATGGATGGGATCGGGGAAGCAGGCAGCAGAGCACAATTGAGTCCTTCAGATGATGTGAAGTTCATTATTGTCTTTTGAATAGTTCATTCTGCTGAACGGAGTAGGGAAGATGTCATGCTTTGCATTTATTGTACTGAAGCTATAAAGCTGTATCTCATCAGTCCTAATACCTAAGGCATAGTTGTCATCTTTTCCCCACTCCCTTCTCCTCCCAGATAAATACAACAGAGAAGGCATCAGCAGTAGAATATTCCAGCATCTCTCTCAGCTTACAAATGAAAGATCGCTCTCTTCCAGACAGCTCCAAGTCCAGTTCAGCTCCCTTTTGTACAGTGCCATAACTATATGGATTTACAAAGACCGTGCTGGCCACAATCCAGGCCAGCTCTGACCCTGTTCTGGACTGTAGGTGAGGAGGAGATAGTTCTGCTCAAGAGTAAACTTAGGCTTGTGATGTTAAACCTGGATTTGGATATCATCAGAACAAACTGCCTGCAGGTGTAGGCGCCAGACCTTTTTCTTTGTTGATACAAAGTTTATAGACATCAATGCTCCTTCCTAATTTCCCTTTGCTCTTTGGTTAGCGACAATATTTACCTAACTGTGCTCAGGTCATTTTTGAAACTGTATTTTGAGGACCAAAATGTAGCTGGGGGAGGGCCCTGTGGTTTGTTACAGGTTACCCAGTCTTGTCTGCATTCCTGGAGGTTTCGGGTACCTAGTGCCATGCCTGAATCTGTTACAACATTAGCTCAATTGAGTGTTGAAGGAGAGTAGCAGGTTGTGCATTCCTTCAAGATTAATGGAAACTTTTGTTTCACCTTAATTAAACATTCGTTCCTTAAATCAAAAACCCAAATAAGGGGTGCATGTTATAAACAGCGTTAGTGTAAGTATCATTCCATGAAGCTTATGCATGTGCTGATGTTAACGTGCCTTGATTTTTCTCCCTGAGACACAATTTGTCCCTTGTTTTCTCATGTCAGGTCCTGGTGATTTCACTGCTGCAGTTCTCTGGGGGGGTGGGCACAGAACAGATGAGGTGTGTGTGTATGTATATTTATGAGCATGTGCGTTCTTAAATTTGCTGTAGTGCCCTATGCAGCTATGAGCTAGGCCACCTCATAGATCCGTATCCTTCCCTCTCCTGTTCTTGCCTCCCCTGTGCAGCTGCAGCCTTTCAGGTGGAAGCAGCCTCCAGGGATGAGTTATTTCTGCTCTCCCATTGTGCCCCCCTTCCCCTTGCCTTGCTGTAGCTCTGCTTGCCACACAGATGTGTGATCCCTGCCCTCCCTGCCTGCAGCCTCGGCTGGAGGTGTAGTGTCTTAGGTAAGCTTAGGTATGGTCTTGTGTCTCTCCCACAGATGGCATCCTCAGCGCAGACACTCAGACCTGTGACTCTGTTCCTGTTACTATTAAATTTACTATTCCTGGCTTAAAGAGAAGTGAAGGCTTTGATTTCCATGGCTGCCAGACTTCTGGCCCATCCAGAAACACAATTAGAAGGCTTGCAGATGCAGTGAAACTACCATCCTTCTTTTCCAGCTGGCACGAGCAAAATGTTCAGAATAGTTAATGTGTTTCGCAGATACTGAGCACTGTAGTCCCCCTGCAATGTTATTCCAAGACCCATTAACAAAACAGTCTGGATTTTAAGTCCAGAAGTGACAGGGTTGAGTGTTTGGGGACACTGTAGTGTCAGGGGTTGGGTTGGATTGGTGGTGGAATCCCACTTGAGAACGGATGAGTGTGTCCAAAGGGTGTTAGTACAGCTAAAGCATACAAACTCAGTATTAGGATTCAGGTTGCTTTAACGTGACTGCTTTTGGCATCTTGGTCTCAGGCCAGTCTTGGAGGTGGAGGTTGTTTTCATTAGGACAGAGCAAAGAAGCTGCAGTCGGCAGGAGATCAAATTTGCAAGGTGTTGTCTAAACAGACAGTGAGCGACAGCTTCCTGCCCCAAAGAGCTGACAGCCAAACCCTTTAAAACCAACAGTAGCCGAGTATGAATCCATTATTGGTTTTAAATAAACTGATTTCCTCGGCCCATCAGCCATTTCACGAGTTCCTGCAAAGTGTTCCCCCCTTGCTGTCCTAGCCAGCTCGACTTGCCTTGGCTCCCCTTGTCCTTCTGGTGCCTCCAGTGATTAGCCTGTTCTCCCACACTGACAACCACGGACAGTAGCAGTAATGCAGTGATTGTTCTTCCACTTTTGAGAGGACAGTGTCAGATGAGGGATTTTTTTCTTTCCAGCCTGACCCACCAGCCCAGCATGTATTCCCACTAGTTACACAGCTGCAACACCTCTTTCTCTGGAGGTTAGTTTGGGGCTTAAGCCTATGGTAGCTTTAAATCTTTAATGCTAGCCAAGCCTTTCTCTTGCTTTAATTGGGTGAATTCTGTGTTGTCTAATCTTCTGCACACCCTGTCTCAGACTGTGAGTGGTGCAGGTATTAGTGACTTTGAATTTACTCTCACTTTATACATTGCTTTGCTTGGAGAAGGAAGGTTCTGCATCCCACCACCATGAGGTGGACTTGCATCGAGACTTGGGGCTTTTAATTGTGGGGAATCTGGTTGCCTCAGATGTTGAGGAGATGAACTCCTCTTGGTTTCAGTGAGAAGTTCTGAAAATCCAGCCAGCTTCACTGAGAGATGTATGCTTGGTTTACAGGGACGGGTAGCAGGCATCATCTGTTTCATCACATGATAATTGGGAAACCTAAAGCATTTCCATAGCATGCCATTTGTGTACAGAGCAGAATTCATAGTCTTTGGGAAAAACAAGGCTGGACATGCCCAGGATGGATGGATGGACTGAATTCCAGATGGCTGTCAGGCTCCATCAACAAAACCATCCCCAATGCTTTGAGCTGTCAGCTGTAGCCTTAGTGCCAGGAACTGTGGTTTTTCTGTACCAAATGAGGGAAGCAAGCCAAACTGTGGGATCTCAAACTGTTTCAGTCGAGGACACAGAGGAGCGCATCCTCAAGCAGAGCTGCCACGGTTTGTGAGTGCTGCCGTTGTGTGGGATCCCTGTGAAGGGTTATCTCCTGGGTGTAGGAAGGGAGGGGGAGATGGCAGGACAGGCTGTGCGTGGCCTGAAGAACTTGTGATGCTCTGGGTTTGGACAAGAGTGAAGGTATTAGGGCTCCTGATGTCTTCCAAGATTGGTAACTGTTCAGTGTCTTGTGAGCAGAGTCAGTGTTCTTCAGGAATTTCTTGCTTTTCTCCTGTGCTTTTTGGCATGGGAACCAGGCATGAAACTCCCCAGGGATTGGATGAACTGTTGAAGCATTTAGGAGAGATCGAACTGACATAGGTCTAGGACCTATGGCTGCTGGGTAAGTGTCCTGCATCCCATGAGCTCAGATGTGTCTGTAGCTGGGAACTGGGGGCTGGGAAGGGTCACTGATGTGTTTCAAAACCACTTGCCTAGGTATTGTGTTGGACCTGGTGCGGTCAGCATCACTTGGCAGGCCCCTGCAGTTTCGGGGTGATTTTTAGCATCCTTCAGAGCTACGGTTTGTGCCCCTGGTCTGTTCAGGAGAGGAATGCAGCTGGATCAGATTTCTCACAAGCAAATAAACAAATGCTGCAGTTCAGAAAAGGAACACGTTAGGAGAGTTCCATCTTTGTGGTATTTCTCCTTCCTGTGAACATCTGGATTAACCTTGGGCAAATCCACTGAGCACGTTGCCTTGGTTTCCCCACATGCCAAAGCAGGATACTACTCTGCTATCTCGCCAGGGCATTTGTTACACTTAATTAATGTTGTAATGTGTCTGTGAGTCCTCTAATAAAACGTGCTGTGAGAATGCTAAGTTGTTTTAACTGATTGGATTGTTAATTAAATGCACACATATAAATGATTTATTGGCATTAAAGAACTGAGACTTAATAATTTTAAAAATTACCATCAAGGTGGTTGGGTCGATTTTAAGCCTGTATTGTTCAGCTGTTTCGAGACTGGCACTAATGGCAGTGGGAGAAGGGGGCAAGCAGGAGTGTGACCAGGTAACAGCTTGTTTCAGGATGTTCCTGTGTGGGGACTGACTCAGTCCCAAGATCCCAACTCTGCTGCCTGGCCCGGGGAAGCCTCTGGCAGCATCAGCGATGTGCTGAGCTTCAAGAAGCACAGGAGATGTGTCATGTAGCAGTGATCCCCCGTGGCCCAACTTAGAAACCATTTGTTAGCCTTTGGAAGAGTGTGCTCCTGTTCAGCATGGCCGCTGATGTGTGAGATTAGTTCTTGTGTATCCAGAAAAAGCAGGAAAGAAAGGATATCTGGGGCATGTGACCAACTGCCAGGCTGCTGATGTTGTTCACCACTTCCTTTTGAAAGCTTTTGGCCCAGCAGCAGTTGGTTCCCACAAGCTAACCACGCTTCAGTCTCTAAACACAAGGCTTCTGCCTCCTCATGTTCTTCTATGTTCTGGTTTCAATCCAGATGTTGGAGGTGGATGAGGGAACGAGCTATAGCTGGCATTCCAGGCAGGGACCAGCAGAACAGATACATCATCCTAGTGCACTTGTGAGTTCAGGGACAGAGAGCCAAAAAGACAACTGTCCCACTGCCTGTAGGGAGCAGATTGAGTTGGTCGATTGACTGAATACTGCGACCGAAGGGGAAGGTTGGCCATCATCCACTCCCTTTCTCCACTCAAGGACATTGTGCGTGCCGGTGTTGCTGTTAGCATGGTGGAGACAAAAAGGGTTGGAAAGAAAGAGAAACTATTCTGTAAAAGGATTTTCAGAGGTGGGTTCACAGCAGGAGGGAGAAAGAGATGTAAGGATCTATATGATGCTGTAGAAGAGGTAGTTGAAACTCAAGAATAGAATCCTGAAAGTAGGGTTTTGTTGAGCGATGCCATGCAAGGGACAACGATCTCACAAATATAAAAGCCCGGAAGGATACAGGACAGATGGTCTAGGAGAGATCAAAGCGTTCTTGCACAAACTAGGGAATTGCTGATTCAAGTGTGAAGAAGACTTGAAAGAGGGAACTGAGCAACTGAGGAGTGTTGGGTGTAGTTTAGCAGGAAAAGAAAGCACTGATGTGGCAAAAAGGAGAAGGAAGAAGAGTAGAGAAGGTAAGAGGGATGGGAGAAACATCCTGAATGAGGAAGAAAGAGGCACAAGAGAATTAACTAAACGTGAAGCAGGGCTTAAAGAACTTGGCGTTTGCCCTTCACAGGAGGCAAGGCGAGTGTTGCAAGGTAAGGAGGGCCAAGGAGCTGGGGGCTGCAGGGAAGGATGTCTTTTGGCATCTCTCTGGAGTTTCTCACCAGCGTCTGTTCCTTCCCAGCGCAGCAGTTGGGAGTTGTGGTCCTTGCTGAGGTGTGGGACTGGGCTGTGCAGGCCACACTTGGAGAGTGGACTGGGCTGTTTAATTTGGGGTAGCTTGTATGGAAAAGGCTTTTCACGATCTGCTGACTTCTGCTTACATCTCTGATCCCTTAGTTTGCCATCACAATCTAAAACTCCCAGATGTAGCTCATGTTTCTGAGTACTGCCGTGCAGTGTTCTTCAGAGCGCACATTTTGTTTCCAGTGAGGGTTTGGAAGGGAGATAGAAGTGGTAGCTACAGTGACGATAGCACCCCGGGGCTTGGCTTGGCCACATACAGCAGTGGTGGGCAGGGCAGCATAACCTTGGCCAGGGAGAGATTAAATTCATCACCTCCAGCATGATGTAATGATGGAGCACAAAAGCAGTAGAAGAGAAAGGAGGAAAATGTACTGGCAGTAGGAATGCGGGTCTCAGACCATGTAGTTGTTGAGCGATGTACAGTAGAATTGCCAAACAAGTATTTGGGGGCTCTAAGTTTTAAGATAAAACACGCTAAAAGCTGCTTTCGCTGAACAAATACCTGGCTGTCTCCTCTGGCTTTGCAATATCGATGCTGATGTGTTGGGTGTCTATGTAGACGCTCTTCTGCAGGCCTGTTGCAAGCTGTATTTATATATTACTGCTGCTGCTTCTTTCCAGGCCTTGAGTGTATTGTTTATGGGTGGCGTCTGAAATCCCAGGATATATGACCCTAGGAATGAGTAGCTTTAGAGATCTTATCACAGCTAGATGGGCAGTGGAGCTCAGCATTCCTCCATATAGAGGAGGAGAAGAAAGCTTGTCCTTTGGGGTAAAGAGGGTTAATGCCAATGTAATTTGGTTTTAACACATGCCTCCTTACCTTGCCTGACTGCGAGCGTGCACCAGCTGTTAGAGCTGCATACTTGCTTTGCAGTAGATGCAGAATAATAAACCTCTGACGAGTTAGTCTCATCTTGAATTCTAAATAAATTAGGCGCTCATTAAACCTAGTTTTGTTCCAGACTGACTAAATTACAGAGGGAGTTGCCTGTAATATATCAACAGCTCTTGGCGTGGGCTTGGCTGCCTGGCTCTCCTGCCTTTGCAGGGCTCTATTTGCCCTCTTCCCATCCCTCTCCATTTCCATCTTGAATTCAGAAGATGGCATAGAGACGAGCAAATCTCTGCCTGTGTGCAGTGCTGTACACACTCGTACTCGTGTTTTCTTCTAGCCTGGTCTTGGGTTCCCTCTTTGATCTTGTTTTCTCGAGAGCTATGCACTGAAAAGAAGGGTCATGCTAAGCAAAAGTGATTTCTCGCTTGGCCGAGGGACAGCTTACTACTTATGTGAGTGTGTTATTGGAGCAAGCCCTGGGGTGCTTTCCTCTGGGCACCGGTGTGCTGTGAATGCAGAGACCCGGCTATGTATGAGAGCAACTAAGCTTCTAGTCATATTCAGCATCTTCTCATGCGGAGTTTGGCCTGAAAAGGAGAAGAAAAATGCATTAAGTGTAAAATCAAAAAATGAGAAGGTTGCTGCTTTGGGGTGCAAAAAAAAAGAGGGATATATTCACATATTGAGTCGCAGATAGGAAATACCAGATGTGGAAGTGTCAGAAAGCCTGATAAAAGCATCCCTGGTACAGAGGTTAAAATCTGGGATAGCAGGAAAATGAGGGGAGGGATTCAAGGAGATGCTAATTTTCTACCTGCACGCAATTCCTAGTGAGACACACTTCAACTTGCGCAGCAGCTGCAAACATGGCGTGATGTAGGATGATGAAAACACTAATTTGTTTGAAAGCACTTTTTTTCCTCTTTATAGCATGTCCAGTAACTCCTACGTGACGAGAAACTGTGTGTGTGTGTGTGATTGCGGGCAAGTCCTCCTATAGCAAGCCAAAGGAGCACCTTCATCTCTAAATCCATGGGTTAATGTGTTAAGAAAATCTCTTTAGTTTGCTGTGTGGATGTTATTGTGTAGCATTTATAAACTTAAAAACCCCCAAAGATTGTGTGTTTGCAGCTGGAGCTAGAAGGAAGCACATACGAGACCTTTTTCAGATATATTGAATTGTTGCCTTCTCTCTATTTTTTTTTTCCTTTGGCCCAGATAAGCCTGAGGAGGCTTTATCTCTGTATACACAAAGGAATTACCTTCCCAATGAGATAAAAATACAGTTTCTAAGGATTAAAAGATGCAGTTTAGGCGTCCATGTTCTGTTCCAGGTTTAAAACCTAAAGAGTTGGGCGTCGCTGCTCCTGAAACATCTTGGTACAGTGTCTTCTGTGTGCAAGACCTCAGTCTTTAAGAAGCGCTTGGTTTAAAGGAGTAATGAATCTCTGCTTGAGCCTGATGTTGGCAACATAAGTGATATGCCCTTAAAATTGTCCAGAAGGGATTAAAGTTAGACAAGCGCGATAGTGTCTAAAGGAAATTCTGGAGGTAGTGGGGCTTGCCCCACTTTAACTGTCCTGCCATGCACCCCTTCGTCAATAACAAATTGTATCACAACCACAGAGAAAAGAAGAACATCAAATTCTGTGTGCGACACCTTATCCTGCTGGGAAGAAATCTAATCTGGCAGTTTAGTTTTTAAAAACCTCTTGATTTTTGTACGCTGGAGGTTCATCATGTTTCCCAGGTTAGAATTTGTAATTTTCTTTTAAAAACAAGAGCTGACTTCAGTCATACAACAAGAAAGCAACCAGATCCTGGGGGATTTTGAGTGAAAAGCCATTAGAATCTGCTAATTACAAGATATGAAGAGCAGTCAAGCAAACGGTGGTCTGTTGGGGAACTGCTTTCATGCATCTTGATGTAGAGAAGAACCTTTGTGCGTGGTGTTGATGGGAACAGTTTGGGTGAGGTGGGTCTTGCAGGTGATCTGTGGCTTCAGTCCTTAAAGCCAGCACTTGAGAAGTATTGCCAGGGCTGAGTAGCTTTACTTCAGGTGAGGGCCTTCTGTCCAAACCCCACTAGCTTTAGTTCAGCAACAAGCTGCTTTTCTGCCTATAAATAACATACAGCAGCGGATATTTGGGTGCAAGTTTTCTCACCCCATATATTTTCCCATTGTATCAACAACTTTGCTTAATTAGGCTCCAGTTCCTTTGAATTAAGCGTTTAGGATTTTTTGTTGGCGAGTCTGTCTGCTTGAAAGAGAATTGCTGACGAACCCAGCCGTTCATTAGCAGAAACGTGTGCCGGGCTGGGAAGGTGAGAAGCTGTTAATTTAAAATAAGATCTTTAATAATCCTAACTGTGAATCCGTAGAAGAAACCTAACTGAAAACCCAGAAGAATTCACGCGTACCTGAATGACAACTACGCTGGAAGTTTGAGGCAAATATACTTTATTTGTGCAGACAAAGGGGGGTGGGGGCTTGGAGAATGAACACAGACTTCATGGTCTTGCAATTATTTCTAATACTATGAAAGTCCCAAATAGGATTTCCAGTCCGTTGCGTGAATTTAAAGTTGAAGAGATGCAGCTTGCATCTGTCAGCCCCTACACATGCTAAACAATACAGCAACATCTTAGGTTAAGTTTGAGTAATCCGGTTGTTCAGAGCAGCAGCGTCTTGGGAGTGTATGTGGCTCTAAGGAACTTGGACCTGCCCCCCTCCTCCTCCGATGCTGCTCTAAAGAGGTGAAAGTGTCAGGAGAAAGGACGGAAAGCATGGGGGAAAAGTCTCCATAAGACAACTTTTTTTTCTGAGCCCAGTTCTGATCTCACTGGTTTGCGTACCTCTTGGAGCAAGTTACAACACCTTCTTCAGAGGAAGGGCACGTGGGCTGCCTGGCCTCCGGCAGCCCCTTGCGATATTGCTCCTACCTGTACAAGTAAGAAACTACTCCACGTTGTACTGCTTCTAGCCAAACCTTCCTCCCTGCAGACCTTGCGGGAAACACCGTTGGTTAAGTCTATTTCAAGGTTAGTTCTGTTGGGCTAACACAGAGAGGAGTGCTGTTGCGTCTTTTATGCGCTAGCTTACATGGTCAAAAACATGGTTCTTAGCTACCCAGTACACTTCCCAACCTTCAGTTACACTGCCTCTGGTTCTGGCAGGACTCGTTTTGGCAAAACCACTACACCTATAAACTCTAAAGGTGTAGGCTGTGTTCACAAACAAATGTTCTGATCCACAGTTTCTCTCCCAACCGGGGGACCGCGATGTTTCAAAGCTGGCATCTCCTGTGCTCCAGCCTCTTCTTCAGCGCAAGCTTCTGAATTTCATTTGAAGGGCTGATATCTGTGGGATAATGGAGGAGGAATGGTCTCATGAAGGATATTAAAGGAAAAAAAACACAAGCAGATGTGATTTGTGCTCATCTTACCCATTTCGAGCTCCCTGGGGTAGACTCGCTATTTTGTGTCAGGAGAGGAAGGCAGGAAGATACTCAACTGTGGTTTTGCACCAGAGGGGTGCTGAGCTCCCAGAGCACTGCGGTGGCCTGTGGGCATCCACAGTGGCTCTTCATTGACAAAGAGGATGACAAAGAGGAAAGAGCCTTGTGGTTACTGCGAGAGCTTGTCTGGACTTTCCACTTGCTCTGTAGAGTTGAGCCCACTTGTATATTATCGGTCTGTGCCCCGCCAAGGATGTGTGTGTTCTTTTGACAGGACTCTGGCTGTGGTTACTCTCATTTAGCCCTGCCCGCCCCTGCCCCCGCCAATGTTTTCTTGCACAGGGATGTAAGGACTTGAAGAGCTACAGCCTCAGTATCTTTTACTCCCTCTTGTGCTGAAGCAGCTCTGACAACTTTAAGTCATTGAGCTGAGTTTCCTCAAAGTTCCCAAAAAATCCCGAGCGTTTCTGATTCTCTTAATGCTGCCTGCTCTTACATGAATGCCAGCAGCCCGACTTTCCTTCTCCCTTCCTTCCTTTCCTCTACAAATTGCTTCCCTGGGGCGACCCAAATCCAGGGCTCATCTAGGAGGGATGGAAATCAGTGTGCTTCAGAATCTGGCTGTCACTAGGTAAATAATTCCTTCGAATGATGAATGTAGCAGGTATCTACTCAGGAAGGTTCTAAATTTGATTGTTTTTCTTCGCCATCAAGAGTGTGCTGCGGAAATTTCTTCTTTTGGTGCAATCAAAGGAAGTCCCTTCAAATCCCAAAGGCAAATGTTTCTAAGTTCTTGCAGGTGGACCAGTCGTGTTGAGCTGGTGCCGCATCCAGGAGAACGGAGATGTGTCGGGTTCAGAACAGAAGTGCTTCTGTCTGGTTTGTCTTTGCACTCAAGACCAATTTACAGCTTCATTTTGCATAATGCCTACCCCTGCGTGGCTCTGCATCCAGTCTGGAGGCACTAGCAAAGATTTGTGGTGGAGTCAAGTCCTTCCCAATGTCCAAGAACTGTCCTTCAGACTTCCTGTAGTACTCTCTGCAGTCAAGGAAAAAGTCAGCATGTTTAGAAGGCTGTTTCTAAACCTTAGAACATATTAGAGCATCTCAGAGAGGTTCTGGACCCACACCCTAGATGAATCTTAATGTGAGTCCTGAGATGCACCTGTGTTTGTCAATCTTTCTGAATTCCTACATAATGCCAGAAGACAAGACGATGCGGACTTCGGTCATCCCCAGAGCCTTCCTCCTTTCTGTGGACTTAGCAGGACCAATACTCTTGAGCTGTCTCCCCTCAGTTTTATGGCTGTCCCTGGCTTGTTGAGATGCTGCGTTATCTCATCGCAGGAAACCTGAGCGCACTGTGCCACCTCTGCACCGATCGCTTCTTGCCTGCTGCCATGGGCAGAAGAGAGGGCTGCCATTTTCCGTCGGGTCACATGGCCAGTGGCTCTCCGCCAGCGTGCAGGAATAGTGGAGATTCGCAGCCCCACAGAACAAAATGCTGTCGCTTGCCAGGCAGCAAACCCCATCTCTTGGTTTCTGTTGTGTTTGGTTGGTCTCTGGGAGAGATGAGGAAAGGTCAGCCTTCCAACCTCCATGCCGTGCATAGAAACACCAAGTGCTGATGATAAAGCAGAAGACAATATAAGGCGATGCCCTGTTTTTCATGCCTGAGGTATACAGATGCTTGTAGTGCATGGTAGGGGAAGCGGCCCTTCGGCCGGTTAGGTGGTCACGGTGGCTCTGCTCTGGCAACCTGGCAAAAGGGTCGGTTCGACACGCACACGGCTGTCACAAGTTACAAACCTACGCATCTTTGCAGCTTGCTGAGGTTTTTAATGTGTTAAATATATTGGCTGTTTCACAGGCGACATGAAAGGAAGGGAATTGTGGCTTTAAAGGATTAAAAACAAGTTACTTTGCTGTGTTCCCAAGGAATGCGGTGCTAGAGTGCCTTAACAAGCAAGTCACTGTTCGTTCGATGACAGATTTGGTGCTAATTTTGCTGCTGTCTGCTCCCGTTTGCATCTCATGATTGTGGGTGAAAGCAGCAGAGCAGTGATTAGCTCAGACCCTGCTGGGGGGAGGAAAAAAAACCCAGGAAAAAAAAAATCAGTAGCTTCTGAAGAACAAGGGAGTGAGAGTATATTACCCTCTGGCATTTTTATTTTATTTAGCAGGTAAAACTGTTCATTGAACCAGAGTTCATTTACAGTGGTACCCCAGCAGACTGCAGCAACAGGATGAATTACCAATTGCTCACAGTGCAAACAGGAATCACTCAAAGCCTGGATCATCTGTGCTCAGGACTTCCAGTCTCCTGCACTGCATGCTAGATAGCTGCCAGCATCCATCCATTGACCCCAAAATCCTATCAGGCATCCCAGTCCCAGTTTTGGTTCCTAAATTGCACTTACACCCTCGTTCCCTCCCCACAGTGGGTTTCAGTGCTGTTAACCTGAAGCTGAGCAGCTCACAAGACCTAACTCTTCTTGCCTCCGAGCTAATAGCAATTGAAGTGTACCCTGCCTTTGAGGATATGTTTTCTTGTCAGGAGCTTTGACTTGGAGGGTTGTTGGTGAGATAATATCGGGAGTCTTAACTAATCCCCTAATGATCGTACCGAGGTGAACAAATCCACCTGTAACAATTAGCCCAGTGGGCCATTACAAGGCTGTTCTTACCCATAAGTGGATTTTTTGCATCGAAAAGGATTTCTCTCCCTTTGCTTCCAAGCTGGTGGCTGTGCAAAGTCCAAAACCTCACGGTGAGGCAGCGTGCAGCCCTGTTGGGGCTGGGTCGAGCTGGCTTTCTGCTCCCTTTGGAGCAGGGCGTTTTCTAGTCACTGAGTTGATTAAAAATGCATGTGTTAAGCAGTAGGATAATTACAATGAGTTTGCCTGGGAATGGATAGCAGCAGTGAGAGGAATTGAAAAATTGTGCCTGAGAAGAGGTGTCAGCTATCTTTAGAGAAAACAGGTCGCGGCAGGCAGTTTGGCGGCATACACTGCGATCGGTGGTGCACGGATGGATGCAGGACAGCGGTCCGGGAATAGTGGTTCAAGCATGGCATCTCCAGAGTTGGTACCAGCACCCCAGAGAGTTGGTACCAGCGCTTACGTGCTTCGGGTTTATTGGCAGCATGTTGTTCTTTTGGATTTCCCTCTGGTCTGAAAGATCTCGGTTTGGGAGGGTGCCTCTGCACTCGCATCAGGCATGCTGGCTGAAGACAGCAGGGGCTGTCTTCCCCTGCCCTGTTTTATTTGCCAGGGAGTTGCCTGACTGATGCTGCAGACCATTAATTTGCAGACAACCAGGATATCTCCAAAGGCAGTTCCATCAGTTGCCAGGAGGTGAATAGATGCTGCCTCTCTGAATAAAGCAGGGCTGGAGCCCTCTCTGTTCGTCTTCCTTCCAAACTGGGTGTATCTCCCAGTGCCTGCCTGTCTCTGGTTTAGGTGTCCCCTTGGCTTTGGGAGAGGTTTTGTCATGGTGATTAGTCAGTTTTAGTTAAGGTGCTGGGGACCTTTGTCCGTATGCTGCCATAAGATCAAAATGATGGTGATGATTATTATTTGCCCACTCTGCAGGGAGACTGTGAGGATTAATTCATGTTTGTAAATTGCTTTGGAGATTTAAAGCTCTGTGCGAGCGCTGAGGATTATTGCTTTCTAATTATTTAAGGTGCTATAACTTTTAAAAAGACTTTTAGCCTCAAAAACATCTTGGAAATGGGAAGAGTTAAGTCCCTTTGAAAAATTAGATATATTTCTACAGGCTTGATGATCTTAAAGGCCTTTTCTAACCTAGTGATTCTGTGATTCTAATGTTTAAGATAAAAATAACTGCTACTTCTCTACTTCTTCCAAAAGAGAAGAGAGAAGGGCAGGGCGGGGAGAAAGCAATGGCAGATTGTGATAGTGCCTCTTCTTTTTTTCCAGGAGTCCAATGTGCTGATTGCTGCTAACAGTCAGGGGACAATTAAGGTAAGTTATTTTGTGCATCTCCCCTTTGGACACTTGAATCTGTTGTTAGCAAAGAGCAAGGTCAGAGAAACCGTATGGCTAGGAGAAACTATCAGAGGAGGTCACCCTAACTGTACAAGTCTGTATGTTAAATGATGTATTTGCCTCTGATGTGCAGCAAGGTGAGCAGACAGCGTGCCGGCAGCAAAACCCTCTCAAAGCAAGGTGTGAAAAAGCTGCTGGTGGCTATCCAGCTTGCGCCGTGCCCCTGCCGCTCCTGGGGCTCCTGCTAGTGTGGAGAGCCTGGCACAAGCATCTTCCCAAGCGCTGATTCTTGTGGCAGCGTAGGCTGCGTGTTGACTCGCTGATGGTTAACTGGAGCCCACCCTGTGGGTGCGACAGAGCTGATAGCTGAGCTCCTGATGCGCAGGCAGCTGGAGCAGTTTAAAATGAGTGGGAATGCTCCCTCGCCTTGCTGACTCCTGGTGCCGAGAGTGGCTGTGCCAGGCAGCTGCCAGCACAGGGCTTTTCGACCCCAACGAGAAGCCAGCATTTCACCAGGCTTTCAACACTTGAAAATCTGCCAGAGTGCCTGTTCTGTGGATTTCTATCCATTAAATGTAAAGCAATACAGAAGAGATTTATGCCCTACTGGTACCCAGACCCGGGCTGTTGCTGATCCTCCAGCCATCCCAAGTTGTACTTCCACTGTACTTTTAGGCTCAGTGGTTAACACTGCAAGCTGGTAGCCTGGAGCCCCGGTAGCTTTCTGTAGCTGCTGATAAACAGGTTTACCTGCTGTTTGCAAAGTTACACGCTGGATTCTTGCTCTGATGAAGCTGAGCTCCTCACCCTGCTGTCTTCTTGCATTCATGTGACGATAGCACCTCTCTGGAGCCAGATCAGCAACTCGGGCCTGAGTGGTCCTGGGAAAAGAAAAATCACCAAAAAAAGCAGGAATGGGGAGAGACCTGAGTGGTCTGTGTTGGACTGTGTGTTGGGATTTACTTTTTTACTCCTTTTTTGGCCACAGGCCCCCCAGTTACTCCTGCTCTTGCTGCTTGCTGCTGCTGCAGCCTCTTGTTCGTAGGTGTGATTTATTAGCCGGCTGTGGAATTGGTTGCTCATTACTTTGGTCACTTCCTTCTTAGCAAAATGGATAAAATGCACAGACGCTTTTGATATCTTGAAGTGGATCCAGCAACAACTGGAGAGTGATTAGAGAGGAGAGGTTTTTGCTCATGCACTCTGCTTGTTAATGAGAGGAGGTAGACAGAGGAACGTGCCAACAGCTGGGGCTGTCAGAACTCTGCGATTTCCATTTACCGTTGGCAGCACGCAGGAAAAGGGTGGGATGGTCTGGGAAGGGACCCACTCCGGTCTGGGAGCAGATGTCACACTAGCCAGTATCCACAGCCCCAGTAAAACCATCCCAGGGTCATACAGGCTGCACAAATCATTTGGCAGGTGACAGCACCCGTAGTCCTTCCTCTTCTGCCATCTCTAGACCACGCCTTGCACCATCTAAGTGTGGACAAGGGCAGGGTGAGCACAGAGGGCAGACAGGAGCAAGCCCCAGGTCTCCCATCACATGGTTTCCAAGAGCCGGTTCATCGGGGCATGTGGAGATGAGGCAACTGGGTGGTTTTGCTTCATGCTGTAATTTATCCTCGGTGCAAGCAGACGTCAAAATCGGGATCCTTGCCAAGTGCTTCTCCCATTTGCGTGATATTGTTGCATGCTGGTGAATAAAGGGTAAGGGGCGGAGATGGAAGGGTCAGTCCTGTCCTAGTGATCTGTATGCTGATGTAGGAGATAATGAGTGTAATGAATTGCTATTCTAAATGTCTCGTCTTCCCTACTAATCAGGTACTGGAGCTGGTATGAAGGGTTTTCTCTCGAGACATGGGGTACTTGGTCTGGCTGATATACTACAGTATTCATCTGGGATCCTCAGCAGGACAAGAAACCAAAACCACCTTGATGTTCCTCCTCAAAAACCATGATGTTTGGGTTTTCCATTTATGGACTCTCTAGGACGTTTTGAGACACTGGAAACACCAGTGGACTGTCTGCCATCAACATTAACTCCACAGACTTTGCTGCTGGTGGTGGTGGTGGTATGGTTGTCTAATTTTTATGATAGGAAAACAAATTCTTTTAAATAAAAACAAAAAGGAATAATAAAATTTATTGAGCCACAAGCCGAAGCTGGAAGATTCTCTCTTGTTGCATATGGGAACAGATTTACTTGGGAAGGGAGCTTACAGGACAACACAGAGCTGTCCTCAGTTGTGCATCTCTGGTTACTTTCATCTGGACTGGTCCTTCGTCCCCACTGGAAAAAGAAAGTCTCCTAAGGCTTACCTGGACACGCAAGCAGTCTACTTTGAGATCCCATCGTAGTATGGTGTGGTTGTTCCTCTGATTCTTTATTTTTCATTTTTTAGATGCATTAAATGTTGAGAAATACACCCCAGGTTGACACAGGTGGAGACTGAAATCCTCAAGAAGAGGACAGCTTCCCCTTTCTTCCCTCCTTTTGCCCCTGCATCATTCTAAAGGGGCAGCCCCAAAGGAGAGGAGTAAGTTGTCCTTCCACCCATGCAAGCCCGGGCCTCTCTGCTGCCTGCCACCAGCACCACACTGAGCCAGGGTGACCTACCATTGCTTGGGATCTAGACTGCCCTCACCAAGATGTCATGGGATAGTGATATCTCCCTATCCCATGCACACACACCCCCACTGCCCTGCCTGTGTTTGGCTCACAGCTAGAGGAGGGAGCTTCTAGACCCACTTACCAAAGCCCCGTGCCCTCTCATCGCCTGTGTGGTCCGGTTGTGTTTGTCCCTCTCCGCATGCCATGGAAGCCAAGCCTTTTGAATGTTGTAATAAGAGGGGATGGAGTTGGTCTGTAATGAGATGTGACGTCAGTAGCCTTATTTTTAAGAGTCATGCATACGCTTAATTGTACATACGGAGAGGGAATAAACCATGATGCTGAGAGTCGTCGTTGCTTTGTTGGCAGGATAGTGGGAGGGCTGAAAAGGTGCAGGAGTAGTTGTCATGTCAGGATTGCTGCCAGATCATCTCCTTAAGCTTGGAAGTGGCATTGGTGGACGTACCAAAGGTGCCATGATACCCATAGGAAGTGTTTCGATTTGCAGGCAGAATCAGTGTGTTGGTTTGTTGTACCTGCACATGTCTGAGGCTGAGATTGCTACAGGGACTTCACTGTGGTCTTTGGTGTCTCAGCAAGGCGCTGTAACTGATGGTGGCCTGTGAAAAGTGTCTCGAGTCTTCTAGGTGTTAAAAGCCTGATTCTGCCCTTCCTAGAAGGGTTGTGAGGTGTTTCTGACAACCGGTGGGCAGAGGACAGAAGAGGGTCACTTGCAGGGCTATGAGTGAAGGAGCAGGGGTGCAGCCTTGCAGCAGAGTTGGGGCGCATCCTGCCCCGGTTCAATGCTGGTGCTGTGTCTAGCAGGGCCGCAGGGGACCCACATGCTCCTTCAGCTGTGGCTCTTGGCTAGAAGGGGTGGGAGCCACCGAAATCGCTGCCGGCACCTGGAGACTCTTCTCCAGCAGGGAGAAATGCAATGCTTGACTCCAAAAGAGGTGTGGGTGGCCCCCTCTCTACCCAGTGCCATGTGCTGGTTTTCATCCTTGGGTTCTGGCGTGGCAGGGGAGAAGGAAGGGAGAGAGAAAGGAACGTGCTGTGTGTCCTGCTCCGAGGTGCTATCTGCAGGTCTCTGCTGTATGAGTCACTCAAGTCACTGTGGCAGAAGGAAATGAAATTGGTTCCTTCTGTCTGCTGGCAGCTGTCTGACACGTCCTGCTGAGCACTCGCTTCATTTCCATTTTGCCGCATTTGAAGAGAAGCCGGTGCTGGGTGGCTGTGCCGAGCATCCTTCCCCGCCAGCCACCTGCGAAGGCAGGGCCACCACGAGGAGCACTGGCCGTTGCCCTTGACTCTTCCCCTGGTTCCAGGGGTGGGTTTTCTTCATCCCTTGCCCTGTTTATCAATGCTAATTTATCTTGCAAGCCACTACCACGCTTGGCTAGTGACCTCCTTCCTTGTCCCCCCAACCTGAAGGTCCTGTGTGTCCTGAAAACGCTCCAGTGAAGCTGAGATCTTAAAAGCTGCCAAGAAAACCCAGCTATTTTGGATGCTGTAAGGTTTCCTCCTTGAATTAAGCAGGGAAAACAGTTTAAGCATTGGCTGCTTTTATTTTTCTTTGCCAGTTTTCATTCTGTTTCAATCAAGATAAAATGCAAATTTGGTGTCTGGCCCTAATTAGAAACACAGCAGCTCATAAACATGAGCTGATGGCATTTTTCCTCTTTGTCTCTTTGTCACAAATGGTATGCTCCTTATTTTAATCCCCTTAATTTTCTTTCCTTCAGGTAACTCTCTGCAGTTGACACATTAAGTCGTGTCTAATTACTTAGCGGCATCTCCTCTTCTTGTTTTTTTTTAAACAGTATTCAATCAATATATATATTTATTTATCTTTTTAATTAGTCGCTTCCTCAACAAATGGTCCCTATCAGGTCTTCAGCCTTTTTCTAGACTCCGGGGATTGATTTGAGTTTGGGAGGGATCTCAGAGGTCCCTGGTCAGAGCCTCAAAGCTGGATGAGATTCCTTGGAGACATTCACAACTCAACTGAGCAAGAACTTGGAGATTCCTAAATCCCACTAGAAAGCTTGTTCCAGCTCTTAATCACTCTCCTTGTGAAAATTAATTGCAGATGGTGGGCGCTTAGAGTCTTTAGCCTCATTTTCTTCTTTTGAAAGAACACAGTGACAAAGCCCATGGCTGGAGCCTGCCCCAGAACAGTTTTGCCTCCGGCACTGGTGTCCCTGCAAGAGGTGTTGGGTGAGTCAGAGTTACTTTGTTTTCCCTCTGAGAAAGGGAATTTAAACCCTGCCTAGCCATCCAAGCCTCTTCAATTAATTTTAAAGCATTTAATAGAAGAGTAGGAGGAACAAACCTTGGTGCTGAAAAGAAGTTCAGCGCTGGAGGGAATCGAAAATGATGGTCAAGGGGAAGTTTAAATTAATACCAGTACATTGGGGCTCTTCAGCCATGAGCACGGGCAGCTGCTAATGCCAGTGCTCAGCCCTGGCACCGGAGCCTTGTTTGGTTAGGGTGATTTTGTTTAACTATGGAAAGTCATCATGACAGCAGCAGATAACTGGCAAGGCAAACCTAATTCTTTTCCTTGCTCAGGAGTCATCTTTCCTTTCTTGTGGCTTCCTGGAGGTGGGAAATACATGGCAAGGACCTGCGGTGATCCAGGGGGGACAAAGCAGAGGGTTCACTGCAGCGTTGACCTTGACAAGATCGTCTCATGCGCAGGTAGCAGTGCTAACCCCAGCATTGCTTCAGGCATGAAATGGTTGGGCTAGAACTAGGCTTCTTCCTCTGCTCCACATGTTCATGAGCCTTTTGAGTTGAGGAAGTTTTGTCCAAAAAATCCGCCCGTTTCAGACCTTTCCATCTTAATTCTTGTACCTTCAGTTTGGCTCTGGCTGATGGCAGCAGGGCAAGAGGAGAATTTGCCCCGTGACATCAAGCAACAGGAAATCTTCTTGTGAGGAGGAAGTGAGGGGTTTTTTGGACATCTCTTCAGTATAGAGATAGGAATGAGACAGAAAATGAGGTGTGACCATTCCTTGGCCAGGCTGCAGCATAGGGGGAGAAGGTGGTTCCAGCTCTTCCAGGACCATGGCATTGCTGAGGGCTCCATGCACCCATTGTAGCCTCTTTCCATCTGCCTGGAAGAGCGAGCATGTGTGGTGTACTGGCTGCAGTGGGAAATAGCTCCTGGGGGAGTGGGGAGGATAAACAATGTTGCTTGTGACGACTGCTTGCCCAAAGCCTCTGATCTGTGCAGCGGCAGGTTCATTTTTTCCTCTCCTAGCTTTACTTTCTCTTAGAGGTATTGCCCTGGTCTGTTGGGGAAACGTATGAGTCCTATGGTGCTCTTGTTTGATTCCCAAAATGTGGTGGTTGGGAGCAGTGGGGCTGGTTTTCACTTGTATGAGCAGTGGAAAGATGTGAGCTCCATGAGCATCTCTAGCCCAGTCATCCTCCCTGAAATCCCTCCACCCCTCCGAGGATTGCGGAGCACGCTGTCACTTGGTCTCTTCAAATCCTTTCAGGCAGCCAAGAAAAATAATTTGGAGACTTCCAGGGAAAAAGAAACCCAAAAGTAAAGGCCATCCTTCAGAGGCGTGAGTAATAGCATGTGACAGCTGAAACCCAGCCAGCAGCGCCAGCGCAATGTGCATCCCACCCCAGCCAGCGCCGACGCGCCATCCCCTCGGCCCTCTCTGCGCTGGGGGGCTTCTAATTCGACAATTAAATCAGCTTGTTTAAAGGTTACCTTGTCATAACCCCTTGAGCCTCCCCAAGGGAGGCTGCAGGGAGCTGCAGGTAGGACCTCAAGCTCCAACAGACCAAGCCGTGGAGGTGCGAAGGCGCTGGGCAGTCCCGAGCATCCCCATCTCCAGGCCCTGTGGCAAGGACAGTGAGCGATCCATGCTGTGGGCGTGACCCCGTCCCTACCACCTACAAGATGTGTGGGGCTGGGGAGGGAGAGCGCTCAGCAGCTCTGATTTGTCCTTGGGGGCTTTATTTAAACAGCAAGTTTGTCTTGATTACAGTGCTTAATCTGCCTTGTCAAAACCCCCGTAAAACCAGTGAGGTGTTTTAAGAAGGAAAACACGATCCTTTCGTCCTCCTGGAGCCAAGTAGGAGCTGGGCTGAAGCCACCAGCCCAGCAGCTTGTGTCCCATCACCAGTGGGGTGCTGTGTCTGGGGGCGAGCCCTCACCCCCACCCCAGTGCCAGGGCTCAGCTACCTATAAAATGTGTAGAGTGGCTTTATACGCTGTTAGCTGTGTATTTTTAGCTATGATTAAAACAATTATTAAGAGCCATTGGCTCTTCCCTTCTGTGGTGACCAAAACTCATCCTGAAGCCAGTATTGATCTGCGGGGTGGAGAGCGACCCATGGCTGAATGGGGAAGGGGGTGCAGAGGGGATACAAAGCAGGGCCCGACCCCGCAAAGTCACACTAGCATCACGCTTGAGCTGGCGCCAGACGGGTGCTGCCCGAGCCAGGGTGAAATGGGCCAAAGCCCAGCAGACCGCGATGGCGTTGCCACCGGCATGGCCCTGGTGAGGGCAAGCAGCCAGCTTTGGGGGCTGCAAGTGCTGGAGGTGGGGGGTGGCAGGGGGATGGAGGCACACAGGGCAGCCCTACCCAGGGTGGAGGGAGGGGATGGATTCATCCTAACCCATTCCCCAGCTCTTTAAAGCAAAGGGTAGTGAGGTTGGGAAGAGCTGGAAGTGCTGCATGGACTTGGTGAGATGTTAAGGAGCAGCTTGCACCTGGGTAGAGAAGATGTCCTCGTGTGTCCCAGCTCACCCAAAGCGAGGAGGGAGGAGGAGGAGAGGGGAGCATCGGTTACTACCTGTCTCCCCCTCCTCTTTCTCCTGCTCAGTTCTTTCCCGTAGGAGATTAATGGAACCTCTTTGTCTTCTAACATGACTGTGCCTTACGAATTCTCTGTCTCACCCTCATACTTTAAATTACCAACATAATAAAATATGTATTCAGTGATTTCAGGTCATAATTTGATCTGCTTAGGGAAGAAAAGGAATGATGGCAAAGGGCTGCCGGCATGCATCCTCCATTTATCTTCATCATTTTTTTCCCCCTTTAACACCCTGTGCACACCCAAGGGATGGAGTGCCGGTACATGGGTGCTGGTGCCTTGCATGACCAGCCCCCTGCACGGCACCCCCAGCTCAGCAGGTCCCAGTGATCTGCCCTAGCTGCCCCCAGCATGTCAGCAAAGATGATGTTCAGAGTGGTCAAAGAGCTCAAGCCATCCCAGTGATTCCTGCCCTGCCCTTGCTTCCTCTGGGCTCAGTTTTGCTGGGCTGTGAAATGGGCATAATTTTCCTCTGTGCATGTGGTGGTTTCTGTGGGAAAGCACAGGTAAGCTGGGGGTTGGTGGAGGTCAGAAGCACACAGGACATGCCCAATCTGCTGGCAAAGGTGGGTTGGCATGGATTTATCCTGTGGGGTTAAGGATCCTTTCTTCGTCTCAGCTGCGGGGCAGCCCGTGTTTCCTTTTAATACCCTTTCTAGAGTCTAAACGTGAGTTTTAATTAACTTGATTACGCTCCCGTGCCATCTGGAAGCCTGCTTGTGGCACTGGCAGCTCCAGTCCTTGCACGGTTGAGTTGTGAACATCTCCAACAACCCCTGGAGCAACCTCATCCAGCTTTGAGGTGAGCCCTGCTCTGACCGGAGACCCCCGAGATCCCTCCCAAACTCAAATCAATGCCTCCGCCCGAGGTGCTTTACTGTCTTCAGGGTGAGACAGCTAATGCTGGGGAGGGGCAGGGAGAATGCTGCCAGCAGCACCCTGAAACGCAGGGATGAAACACGACTTCACAGCCGCTTCCCCAAGCAGCAGCACCCAATCTCGGAGCTGCCCTGTGGGTGAGCATCTTCTCCTGGAGCTCTCCCAGAGATGCTCAAGGAAGGGATGGGAATGGAGAAGGGAGGCTGTGACCAATGCTTAGAGCCAGGAGGTGCCTTATCCTTTGGGCCTCTTGCAGAGCACAGCAGATCTCCATGCTCTCTGGAGCATGGAACTATTGGACATTTTCCAAAGGTCTCCTCTCCTAACGGGCATTGTATATTACACCATGCTGGCTCAACCTACCTGCTGCAGCAGTTAGACCTCTGTTTTGTCATCAAAAAGAAGACAAACTTTGGTCCTCACCAGCAAGGTCGAAGACGGGAGGCACCTTTACAGGTAACACCAGTTGCGGCTGCCAGCGCGTCGTTTGCCCGTGCTTCCCACCCCTGCAGCATCTCAAGGTCTTGTTCCTCGTGCTCAGCAATGCTCAACCCTACAATAAGGGAGCGCTTTCCAGCAAGCTGGACACAGGCTTTCCCTGACCCTAACCCTTGAGGGTTGAGGACTTGGTGCTCTGAACCCATAAAGCACCTGGGCTGCCTTGCCCCACGGCTTGTGCCTGGTTCGCAGGGCTGCTCTCCGTGCCCCTGCCAGCACTCGCCTTCGCTCAGCCTTGCATGTTAGCAGCTAATGTGGGCACTGTGACTGTAGGGTATTAGATGGATTTAAAGATTCAGGTTTATTGCTTTTAGTGATTAAATTTGAATGTTTTTAATACCACTCCCAGTTTATGGTGCTCTCTCTTATTATCCATGGACCCACAGCCCTGTGCATGCTGCAAGTTCCCGAGCAAGGCCCCAAGCATCCCCCCAGGGCTCTGAGCATCCTCCCACAGCCCTGAGCATCCCCCCTCCGTGGGTCTCACCAGAGCTGCAGTGCCTGGGGTGCGGAAAAGTGCTGCAGGCTTGAGCCCTCTCCAGAGTTACTCAGCCTTCTCGGGGTCTCTACGTGGGAAAGGCAGCATCTGCCCTCAGCTGTTATTGAAATAGATGGAATCAGGACGGATCAACATCTAATTCCTCGCCTGGGTGCATGGAGACATATGTTTAATTTTCTGGTAATTCAGGCCCAGAGACCCGGCCCCTTCCTCTGTGCTCGTGTAAGGATCACCCTTGGCAAGAGGCAATTTAGCTTCCTACGCGTCGCTCCACGTTAAGAGCCTCTCCCCAGAGCTGCCAGCCCCAACGTCAGTGATGGGAGAGGAAACAAAAACCATTTCCCAAACTCTTTTGACAAAGGCAGAGTTCCCAGTGCTCCATGCATCCAGGGGCAGGGCAGAGATGCTTGACATCCTGCGATGCAGGGGGGGCACCAGTGACCTGAGTGCTAGGCAGGGAGCGGGGAGGGGAGATGCTGCAACTTGCAGTCGAGCATCTCCTCAAATGGCATGGCACAGGGGAGGATCCTGGGGTTCCCAGCCCAGCCCAGCCCAGGAAGTCTCACTCACTGGAGGGTGCTTCAGCTGAGGCTCAGTTCCTGCTGGTATCACTGAGGCAGCTTTGGAGAGGGTGAGGGTGCCCAAGCTACCCGGGTGCTTATGGCCCAGAGCCCCAAAGAGCTGGGAGCAGCATCAGCAAAGCAGAGGGAAATGGGATGAGACTTCTAACCCAAGTTTTCCCTGAAATGTTCCCCAAGGAGCACTTCCAGCTATCTCTACCTCACACAAGCTGTGCATTTGCCCCTCCAGAGGTATCCCTTGGAGAACCTCTTCTGTTGGCTACAAAACAAGTGAGTTTAAAATTTTGGGGTGTGTCTTGCTCCAAAGTACATTTAAGAGTAAAGAACTTTGCATGTTGCTCCTCAGCTTCACCATGGGTCTCATTAAGGATCTTCTTTGCTTTGGGTGGTGGCTTTGGACCCTGCTTGGCTCTGCTCTTTCCTTGCATTTCCACTACCATAGAAATTAAAGTCTGGAGGGACTTGTGTGAGAAACCTCTTCCCCAGGCACAGTCATGGTCAAAACACCCCGACTCTTTGGGGTTGTCACCCTTGACTTTGACTTGCAAGCTGGCCAGTGTGGGCAGGAAGGCAAAGGAGAGCAACGACCTCTTCTCCAGCTGACGTGCTTTCAGCAGCTGAGGCAGGACCCAGACAGGTCCTTTTGCCCATCACAGAAAGGAGCCAGGAGGGATGCATCAGCTATTTATTGCTATTGCTTGGATGTGGCTTCTTGGGGGTATGTCCATCAATGTGGCCCAAGTAATGTAACTTTTGTCTTGCTGGCACAGCTGTAAAACCAAAGAGGAAGCTTTCTTCCAGCTATCTCCATCTCCTTTCCAACACAGGTTTGTGTGTTACAGTTGGGAATGTCACATGTTGCCTTGGTGCCACCTCCACCAGGTTTAGTTAGCTTTGGTGTCTGAGGCCATCAGAAATTGCTACCCACTCCCTCAGAGCTGTGGATTTCAGCCCATACCCACTGCCTGTGCATGTGGGTGCGGGTATAGGACCCCCTGTACATCAAGATGGGCACTTACCCCCAGAGCTGAAGCATCACATTGTTATTAATGGGCTGTCTCTCAACGAGCTTCTGTTTTACAGGGCTAGGAGGGAGATAAGGCAACTTACCTGAAGCGACATGAGAACGCCAGGAAATGGAATCCCACCTCCTGAGTCACGGATACTTTTAGGGCCACCTTGTTACCGTGACTAAGGAAGGCCTGGCTCAACTCAGGACAAGAATCTCTCGGCTGACAGAGCAGCTTGCCAAGGGAAATGTTTGTGCTGCCGGTGAGAACTCTGTCTGAAGTTGTGTGAGGAATGAGATCAAGTTGTTCTTTGCAGCCTCAGTTTACCAGCTTAGCTGGAAACCCAGACACACACCTTCTACCATCAACAACACTACTCATTGTTGAGCAAGAAGCTTTCAGAGGCTTATTACTTTGGATATTCAGGTAGGTTCTGGTGTGAAAAGGAACTAGAGCTCTAAAAGATAACCCTGCAGCCTCTTTTGCACATCTTTCCTGCAGTGTTTTGGCTGGGTGATGGCAGCTGGGTGAATTTGTCAGGAATTCACAAATGGCTTCAGTGGCTCTCAGAGGAAAGTGCCTCCTGGCTGTGTCTCCAGCAGCGACTGCCCAGGATAGAGGCTTGTTTCTCCTGTCCTTGGTGAGGCCGGTCCCTGGCTGTACAGGGGCAGGGGGGCATGTGGAACTCGGGTCTTTTTGGCTAAGTTCAGTAAGTGTGGATGTAAAAATACTGACTGCTGACCGGGCCGTTTATCCCTCCCCTTCCCCAGGTCTGACAGCTGGTGGAAAGCAATGTGCAATGCTGACCTGGCTCCTTTTCTCCATCCTGTTTGGAAGGGGAAATGGGTGTGACCCTCTAAGAGGGACCAGAGTGAGGAGGGTCCTCAGCCGCCCACCCATCCCTGGGGCTGAGCCTGCTGCCCTCTCCTCCCCAAGCAGCATTGTTACCCTGTCTGGAGATGCCAGATTTGATACCTTAACTCCCAGCTGGGTAGGGGATTCCACCCCCCCAGACCAGTGACTACTAATCAACCTTCAAGGGGGGAGTAAGAACCCAAACTTTGTTGAGTGGGGTTATAGAGCCATGGAATGGTTTGTGTTGGGAAGGACCTTTAAAGGTCAACAAGCAAGGACATCTTCAACCAGACCAGATTTCTCAGAGCCCCGTCCAACCTGACCTGGAATGTTTCCAGGTATAGGGCATCCACCACTGACCTGGGCAGCCTGTGCCAGAGCCTCACCCCCTCAGTGTAGCAAAATTCCTCCATAAATCTAGACTGAGTCTCCCCTCCTTTAGTTAAAAACCATTATCCCTCATCCTATTACAGAATCATGAAGGTTGGAAAAGACCTCAAGATCATCCAGTCCAACTGCCCCCCTACCACCTCTATTACTCATAAACCACATCCGTAAGTACCTTACCCAACCTCTCCTTGAACGCCCAGAGGGATGGTGACTCCACCACCTCCCTGGGCAACCCGTTCCGATGCCCAACCGCTCTTTCTGAGAAGAAATGTCTCCCCTGGCACCATGGGCAGCCATCCCCTCTCCCCCTGTCGCTGGTTATCTGTGAGAAGAGGCTGACCCCCAGCTCACCACAACCTCCTTTTGGATAGTTGGAGAGAGCAATAAGGTCTGCCCTGAGCCTTCTATTGCTGTGAACCCTACTAAAAAGTCTGTCCCTGCCTTTCCTAGAGCCCTCTGAGGGACTTGAAGGGGCTTGGAGGGCTCCCCACAGCCTTCTCCTCTCCAGGCTGAACCAGCCCAGCTCCCAGCCTGTCCCCATGAAAGAGGGACTCCAGCCCCCTGACCACCTTTCTACCCACACTGGCTGGCACCCACGCCCCAGTTAGTTCCCACCCCCGCCCCCTTTGACTATATCCTGTTCTGTTGCGTATCCCCCCTTCTCCAGCCTCTCCTTGGGCGTGGAGGCCGGGCAGTGCGGTGCGGGACAGTGCAGTGTGGTACGGGGGCGGTGCTGAGCGGTGTAGTGCGGGGCAGTGCTCTGTGGGGCGGTGTACAGCGGGGCGGAGTGGTGCGGGGCAGTGCTGGGCGGGGCAGTGCGGTGTGGAGCAGGGCGGAGTGGGGCGGGGCGGTGTGGTGCGGGGCCGTGCGGTGCTGTGCTGTGCTGTGCGGGGCGGTGTGGAGTGGTGCAGGGCGGTACGGAGTGGTGCAGGGCGGTGCGGTGCGGGGCCGTGCGGGGCGGTGCGGTGCTGTGCTGCGCGGTGCGATGCGGTGCTGTGCTGTGCGAAGCGGGGCGGGGCAGGGCGGTGCGGTGCGGGGCCGTACGGGGCGGTGCGGTGCTGTGCTGTGCGGGGCGGCGCGGGGCGGCGATGCGGCGGGCGGGATTTCCCTCCGCCTCTGCCCGCTAGGTGGGGACAGCCCGGGGCGGGGAGCGGCGGGAGCGGAGCGGGGCGGGGGGCGGGAGGGGGGGAGGGAGAGAAAAAAAACCCAGGGAAAGAAAAAAAAGCAAGCGCAAGCCGCTGGAATTTAAGCAGGGGAGGGAGCGGCGGAGCGGCAGTCCCGGGGCCGCTTCTCGCCGCCGCAGCAGCCAGCAGGGCTGCCGGCGCCAGGCCGAGCCCGGGAACCCCGCTGGAGCGGGGCCGCCCCCACTTTCCTACCCGGCGGCAGCAGGAGGAGCCGGCCCGGCCCGGCCCGGCCCGGTGAGTGGTCTCAGCACCGCGGACAGCACCGTGCCTCGCGCTTCGGGCTCCGCGCTTCGGGCTCCGCGCTTCGGGCTCCGCGCTTCGGGCTCCGCGGGCGGCCGCGCTCCCCTAGCGCCGAGCGGCGCTTCTCCGTGCTCCATGCTCCGCGGGTCGCCGCGCTTCGCTTCTCCGCGCATCCCAGCCTCGCGGGCGGCCGCGCCCCGGGTATCCTGCGTGTGTGTGGTCTGTCTGTCCGTCCGTCTCCATCCCCGGCGGCCGGGCAGCGAGGCGCGGAGTTGGGCGCGGAGGAAGGCGGCGGTGGTGAGGGACCCGCGGTGGTGAGGGACCCGCGGTGGTGAGGGACCCGCGGTGCGGCGTCTCCGGCCCCCCCGACGGGGGTCGTGTAGGGGAAAAGGGGGGGAGGGCGGGAGTGGGCTTGGGGAGGTTTGGTGGGGGTGAGGAGGGCAGAAGCTGCCTGTACTTTCCGCAAGTTCCTTTCGCTGCCGGAATGAGGCTGAAGAAATTGGGCTTTCGGCACCTGCGTCACACGTAGAGAGAGAGGAAAGGGCGGGGGGGCAGTCCGGGGATGGCAGGGGGGGTCTCGCTGCGGACTCGCAGGCAGCACTGGGGCATCCTCATGCCCACCCTCTCCCCATCAAACCACCCACGCTCCGAGGCTCCTTCCCACCCCGCTCCCTCCCTCCTCCTGCCCACGGCTCCCCCCTGCCCGGGGCCGAGCGCAGCCCGATTCCCCCGCAGCGCTCGCCCTGGCACCGCCGGGGAAGCAGCATCCCTAACTCCAGGCAGGCTGGGAACAACCCTGCGCAGCCTTTCCCTTCCTCAGCGCGGCTGCCGGGATGCTGCTGGAGGACGCGAAGACCACCCGGGCCCTGTGCTGATCCCCAGCTTTCTGCTTCGATTCTCACCAAAGTTTGAATTCGGGGTGCGTGTGTGTGTGTTTTGCCTCTTTCCCCACCTCCTTCCACCTGCTCAAGGAATACCTTGTGGGCAGCGATGGTGCTGTGCTCTCGGAGACCTGCCCTTGGAAGGGGCCATCTGAGAGCTTTGGACTGAAAGATTCTCCCCGAGCCTTGGCTGAGCTGCATCTCCTAAAGTCTGGGAGCAGGGTCACTGCCGAGCAAAGGGGTGGCCGAGCAGCTGGAGGAAGGGGCACTGAGGGTGTTTCCAAGGAGCATGTTAATTAGGCGTGCTTCGTTAGCAGTTACCTGCTACAGCTTCTGATAGAATTCATCAATGAGGAGGAGGAGGAGGCTGAGCCCGGTGGGGGATGATGCTACCTGGAGAGGCAGGGGGTCTGCAAAGGCACTGCGGAGCCTGCGGGGGAAGAAACATCTCTGTATCCTGCCCTCTCTGCTGTAAGCTCTCCTCACCCCATGTCCGCTGAGACTGGGAATCCCCTCCTGCAGTGGCACTGGGGTATCAAGGAAGGGCCAGCTCTAGGGCTCGATTTCTGCTGCCTGCATCCCTGTGAGCATCCCCCCCCATCGCATCCCTGTGGGACCCAAGTCTGCAGCAGGGAAACTGCAGCATGGGGAATGGGCGGAAGAGGAGGCCAGGCAGGCAGGCAGAGGGGGCAGAGGAAGGTTCTCCTGCACTTTTGGTGGCGCCATGGTGAGCCTGGCTGTTTCTTTGACTCTTAGGTCCATGCTTGCAATGATGCGGTGCAAACCCTCCAGGACAGAGTGCTGCACAGGCAGGCACAGTGGGAGAGAGGAGTGGAGCATTGCTGGCCCTGTCAGCATGCTGGGGGGGGGGGGAGGGGGGAGGCAGGTCCCTCCCAGGGTACCTGGGCAGCAAAAGGTGGTGACTCCTCAGGGACAGGGGATTTGGCTGGGGCCAGGGAGGAGATTTGAGCCCCAGAATGGTGCAGATCCAGGTGTAGATCGATACTGCCAGGACTGGAAGATGCAGCGCTGCTTGCCAGGGCTCATCACGCTGGTGCTCAAGAGGGGGTTTGGCTGTAAATCCTGGCAAACCAAGGCTGAGGAGAATTCTGGTCTGGTTTCAGCTGAGGTTTGGGTTTCCTGTGGGCTCAGGTCCTGGTGAGCGGAGGTGGCTCTGTGGGCCACAGAGGCTGTGTTCTGCTGCGTCCAGGGGGCCGCTTGTGGGGTACATGAGGGTTCAACTCCTGAAGACCTCTCTGCCCCCCAAACCCACTCAGAGGGGCTCGGTGCATGGCTGTGAGCATCACTGGAAGAGGCCAGAGGCTGCAGGGATGGTTTATCACTGCAGGGCAGCAGCCACGGGTGGGGATGCTGGTCCCCTGACGACAATGCTCTGGGCTCCCCAATCCCCCTAAAGCAGCTCAAGGACTGCATTAGGAGGCAGAAATAAATCCTAAGGAAGCCCTTCCCTGACACAGCCGCAGCTTTGGCTGCGAACAGCTTCATCTGCAGCTCTTGGAGCAGGGTGGGTGGGGGAATGGGCACCCAAACCTGCTGGGCTGGTGTAGTCTGGGGGCTGCGGCTCCTGCCCAGGGCGCAGGCTCCTCCCAGGGCTCCCCAGCCCTCTCCCTGCTCCTGTTCATCTTGCCAGAGTGCATAGCGAACACGATAAGTGCCGAGAGAAATGCTAATTAGTGAGTACAAGCGAGCAGGGTGTAAAGTAGATGTTTAACCGTATTATATAAACAAACATAAAGGAGCCATAAATTAGGAAGGGAAAGAAGTCGATCCATCGATGGAACTGCCCAGGTGGAAGAGATACAGGCAGCAGCGCAGCTGCCGAGGGACAGGGACGCAACGCAGCCATTGTCTGTAATCCTCTTTCCTTTTAATTGTGCCTGTAATGAGAAATGAAATGTCAATTTTGTTAGACGCTGGTTCTTCCCACAGGATGGTCCCAGACATGGGAGCAGCATCCTACGGATGGACTGGGGTTAAAATCCCAGCAAGGGCAAAGCCCAGGACCTCTTGGATCCTCCCAGCTCAAGGGAACTGGTCTGTAGCCATGCCCAGTTTGCTGGCTGGAGTTACTAGAAGGTCTCTGCTAAATTGGATGGCATTGAGGGTTTTGAAGCTCAAGGTCTCTCTGGGACCTGCTCGATGGCATGATTAGTTCCCGGTCTCCCCATACCCACTCTCTCGGTGTCACCTGGGCTGCGTGTGGAACTGAGCAAGGAACTGAGCAGAGATAGGACTGGGAAATGTCAAAAGAAGCCAGGAATTACCAGGCGGGTTCGGCAGGCGCCGCTAGCCCGTCCCTTGTAGAAGGGATTCTCCCCTAGCACTCCCTTGCATGTCTTCCTGGGCAGGTTGGGCCTCCCTTCCCAACATGCCCAGAACAAATCCCAGGGCGCCCAGCTCCGTTTCACCTGACCTTTCCGTAACAATTGTCCCTGTGGGCTGCCTCTGCTCCCGCAGACCCTGGCAGCAGCTGCTTCAATTGGGTCTCATGGAGGATGGGGAGTGGGGTTGAAAGGGCCTCTCCCCTCATCCCTCTGGAGCCCCTTCCCACTGGGACAGCAGCATCCCTGCACAAACGCCCCAGTGATGCTATTCCCCCCGAAAATATCCCCAAAGTTGGACTGCTCCAGCACAGGGATGAGGAGATGGAGCCAGGAGCTAGCTTGGTGCTGCCGGTCGAGACATCACGTTCCCACCCGCCTCCTGCCCTCCACACCTGCTCCGGGAGCTTTTTCACCAAATTAATATTACAAGGAAATGTTGCCCCTCACCAAAAATCTCAGCACCAAACCTCTCACCCACGGGCTGCTGCAAGGTGTTGCATCCCCCCTCCATTCCCCCTGCACCTTCCCAGTCCCCTCCAGTTTGTCATCCTCACCTCGGAGGAGCTTGATTTTATTTTCCCTTTATAATTACCAGGCGCAATCTCTCTCAGCAGCTCCTTGATGAGACCCAGGTAATTGTTTGAGTTCCACCCCCCACCCCACCCCCCCGCTATTTTCCTTGGTGCTTTGCAATGTCAAAGCCTTGTATTTCCATCAACTAGCATGCTTCCCCCTGGAAAAGCATCTGCAGGGCAGTGGGTGCGAAACAGGGACCCAAAAAGCCAGTGCAGGCATTGGTGAGAGGTGGAGGTGTTCCAGCTTTGGGGTGCCACACATCCCTGTCCTCCCACTCCTCATCGCCATGCAGGGGACCCCTGTGAGTATGAGGTGAGATACCCCGTGGCTGGTTGCTGCCAGGTTTATGGGAGGAGTGGAAATCCCAGGGACACTTAATTCTCTCCCCCCGCCCCGTGCTCCCCAGGAAGGGGCCCCCCAAAACTCCCAGCAGAGATGGTATGAGGTCATTGAGGTCCCTATCTCCAGAAGGTCTTTTCTTTTCCTTCTAAAAGCTGTTGGCTTTTTTTGGGGGACAGCATGTCCCAGGATAAGGTAGGACCCATCTCATGTACCCCCCACTGCCTCCATTGTTGGGCTCTTTTGCTGAGTAGGGGATTTTCGGCAGGCATCCCTGCTGCCCCTTGCTTTCCCCAGCACTCCTCCTTCACGGTGAGCCACCACAGGAGGATGAGACTTGAAGTGTCCTGCTGTTACAGGAATTATTATGGGGTGTCTGGTTGGTATCAGGGTAGCTGGTGGGTCTGGGATGCTGATGACCCTCCTAACTGAAGCTCCTTCCTCTTTTAAGGGACACCTCAAATTCTCCTCCCTCTCTGCTCACAGGATGCATGATTGGGAGGGTTGTAGAAATTATTTCAGCTTTCTGTTCTTCATGTGCAGGCTGGCTCCCCCCTCTTCCTCTCACTCGCTTGGGAAGAAGATCCTGCTTGGGGTAATGTGGGGCTGTGGGTTGTGGATGGTGCTGGAGATGTTCCAGTGGGTGCCGGCTCTCCTCCAAAGTGCAGATATCCTCCATGGAGGAAAGAAAACAGCCCAGCATTGCTTTCTCCATCTCAGGATGTGCAGAGGCCGTGTCCCAGGGGAAGCTGCTCCGTTCTCGTTAGCTGGGGCACACGGCTGGATGGCATAATTACGCTTCCTTGGCCCATCTGCCTGGGGCTTGGAAATCGATTTCCACATCGATAGCAATGTGTTCAGACCATGCTGGGCTGCCCATGGGGGTGAGCAGGCGCTCGGATATGGGTGCCCAGCACAGGGAAGGACTGGGCTTTGGCTTCCCGAGCTCCTCGCGGCTTAGCAATAGGAGGTGGGCCTTGAGCCCTGCCTGCACGGCTCTGGAGCAGAGCAGTTGGCTGCAGGAGGAGCAGAATGTGCCCTGGGCCTGGCAGCCCATCATGGTCCCCACCTTTGGCAGGTGAGTCCTACCATCGCAGCCCTGGAGACTCATCTCCAGCCGGGAGATGTCTTCAGCAATGCTCCCCACCTGTTTCCTCAGTAGCCGCTTTCGTTTTGGCTGAAACTGCTTCACCTCAGCAGGAATCCCTGACGATGGGGGGTCCCTGAAGTGCACTTTCTGTTTTCCATAGTGTTTTGGGTGGATGAGCCCTCTAATCCCCACAGATTTTTCACAGCCTTACCCTCCCCAGCACCACGACCAGGAGCGGGTCCCATTGCTGGAGCATATCCATGCTCCCGCCAAATAACATGGGAGGGAGGAAACAACGGATGGGATGCAGGGATGGGAGGGGTGTTCTCACTGGAGGCGATTTTGGCTGCTAGCACCCGACTTGGCACCCGCAGACAGCTCGGCAACCCCGCGGCCAGTAATTAAAAGGCAAATTGATTTGGTTCGATCTGGTCACTGTCCCTTGGGGAGGCAGAGGCACTGCCCAAGGGGACACACAGGGCGGGGTGGGGGGGGTTCAGGGACCTGCTGTTTCTCGGGGAGAGGAACTGGGGGGGGAACTGGTGCCCTGCCTGGCCCTGCCTGTCTCTGCCTGCAGCCGCAGCCGGGGCTCAGCAATGCTCACATGCGCGTGCTTTTAGGAGGGATGCTGCTACTCACACAGAAACTTGAAAGAAAAAAATCCCTCTGCAAAGCGCCAGCATTAAACTTATCTTTAATTACCCAGTTAATTTATTATGGAGCACTAGTAACAAAGTAAAGCGGGCAAACGGCCCCGAGATAGCGCATAGAGAATTGCCTCATTTAGTAAATAATTTTAAGTTAAGTAATTATTTCCTGTGAGGAGGGACGATGCAGGAGTGCCCGGGGGCGGGGGGACTCTTCACTCCTGGCTGCAGGAGAGATGAACTCTCTGTGTAATTCCTCACTAATTACTCCACACTGCCCTCTCCTCCTCCTCCTCCTCCCCACAGCTGCGCCCATCATCCCGCACACCTGGGATGACCAGTGGGGTCGAGGCAGGTGCTTTTGGTGCTGCTCAGGGGTGCTCCAGTCTGGCAGCAGCCCCAGGCAGATGGTGGTTGGGTTGGTTTGGGGTCGGGTTTGTTTAGGGTTGTTGGGGGTTTTTTTCCCCTCCTCCCTAATTTTAAGCCACCTGCTTGTCATTTTTTTTCCCTAAAGCATCACGTCTCCTTTCACTCACCTCACTAATTGAAGCAGGGCAGTGATTGAGGTGTGGGTGGTGATGGGCAACAGTGGAGCTGGAGGCAGGTGACATGACATTGCCAGCATCCCCGGTACTGATGCTGCTGCCACCCGCATCCTGAGGTCCTCCAGCTGCCGTTTTCAGTAGTAACCACTATTTATACAGTTTTTCAGTAGGAACCACTATTTATACGGAGTGACTTCATCTCTCTTTCCCTCCTTCATCTTCCTCTTTGGCTTCCCCCCCTCCTCCCCTGGCTCTGCGTTTGTTCCCCCCCTCCTGCCCCATCCCTCTCCGGCTTCGGCCGCACGCTCTTCCCCGCTTCGACCTTTTGTTTCCCCATGGGGCTTCATTTAAAAGCGCTATTGATGCTGCTCCGCGCTAATATGAAGAGAGTCTCTCTCCAGCTGCCCGCTGCAGATGGGGAACTCGGCTCAATCCACGTCCTGTTCTCTGCTGGGGAATAACAATGAACTCGGGCACCACAGGGAGATGGAGAAAGAGCAGCTCTGTGCTCCGGGAGACGGCCCTGTCCCCAGGGCCAAAATAACTCCACTTGTTTTATTTATCAACTCCTGGGGGCACGGGGAGTGAGTGGCATACAGATGTTGCCACAGCTGGGTCTACTGGATGACGTGCCCAGGACCTGTCCTGTGTGGAGGGATGGGATGCTCTGGGGTGTCTGGGCTTTGGCATCCCATCTAGAGCTGGAAAATTTGGAATAAAGAGTAAGATTTGGGCTTTCTCTTTGGGCTCCACAGCTGAGCCCCCAGAGCTGCCAGCTCTGCCACAGATTCCCACCCACCCCCAGGCAGGTACCCCAGTGATGCTCACACAGCACCCTAGGTGGCTCAGCATTGCCCCAGCAGCTCTGGTGCTTGCCAGAGGAAGAGAAAACAGAGGAGAAAAGTCCATCGCTGCCGTTTATGTGTGCACATGAAACGAAATGAAGGAGGATAGCAGCTGAGCTGGGGTTTTATTTTTTCCTCATCCTTGGCTCCCTCCCCGCCATCGCCCCCCACACGCAGGCAGGCTGCCTCCCTCCCTCCCTCCCGCTCCTCTCTTCCTGCACTCCCACGAGTGAATTGGATTAGTCACCTTCTTAATTAACTGTGCCGGTGTGAGCTCTATTAGGTATTAAATGTTTGTGACAATCCAATTAAAAAAATCCATCCCAGCAGGGCAGGGGTTTGGAGGCTGGAGGGGACTTGGGGGGGACCCCATCCCACTCAATTCCTGGCTACCCCATAGGCTTGGTTTGCTTTTGGGAAAGGTCATTCTTGCCCTGTCAGCAAGCGGCAAACATGTAGCCAATGCCTCAAAGGAGGTCAGGGGTGTGTGTCCCCCCCATCTCCAATGCACTCCCTGAGCCAGTGCAAGCTGAAATCAGAATGGGGTTACACGACAATCTGTGACAGACCTGTGGGTACAAGGGGTCTGACTGGCATCGGGGTGCCCGTTGGCATCAGCAAGGCTGAGCTGGGGTACCCCACAGCCTTCCATGGGGCAGGGGGTTTAAGGGCTGTGCCAGGAGGGAGATGTCATTGGTGGCTTCAGCTTCAGGTTTGAATGAATGCCCACACTTGAGGCTAAATAAGGTTTAGCGCCTGCTTTAAATAAAACCAATCCAGCTCTCAGGGACAGGCACAGCACATCCTCCTGCAGCCCCTGAAGGGCTCCAGCCCCCCTCTCTCTGCCCCATAGATGTTCCAGGTTCTCTACCCCATGGCCTTTCACCACTGCTCGGCCCTTTTATCTTTTTCTCAGCCTTCTAGACCATTTCTGGTCTGTAACAAACTTCCACCCCTCGGCTTAGTTCCCTTAATAACCTCTGCTGAAGGACTTTATTAAAGCCGTGTGGAAGCTGAATTCATCACAGCTCCTTATGCTCTGCCACGCAGCGCTTTGCTGGCTCCCTTGGGTCACGGCTCCCACAGTTTACAGAAGCCAGACAGAGCACCTGGGCCAGGTTCTCCCCAGCCCGGATTATCATCTATCATTATTGTGTATTTATTAATTATTTGCAATTACAATTCAATTTGCTTTCTCCCCACACCCAACACCAAGACTGGTTGGGCTGTGATGCTTCCTCAGTATCAGTCCCTGGCCACCACCCCCCCCCCCCCCCATGTGTGTTTTGCTGTAGCAGAGGTGAACCCCTCACCAGACAGGTGGGCAAGGTGTCGTTTGGCACAGCCAGTTACATGTCATTTGGTATTTTTAGTTGAAAAAAAAAAAAAAAAAAGTCTCTTGAGTGACCCCCAGCTGGAGAGGGGGGATCTTGGTGGGTACCCCTGGCCACACACACAGGTGACCATGGACCCCTGGTCCCACAGCAGCTGATGTGATCCAGGAAGGGATGTCCAGGTGGGGAGCATCTCATCAGCAGTAGAGTTAGAAAACTTAATCCCTTTAAATTTCTCTTTATCGATCACAGCTCTAAAGTTAAATCACTGGCTGCAGCGATACACAAGCTTCCCTGCCGTAAGGGCATTAGTGACCCATGGGACACCAGCTGTAGCGTGCCACAGCGCAGCAGCGCCTCACCTGCTGTCCCCGTGCGTGGGGCCATAACACCCAAGCATCCCTGATTTCCATCATGAAACAGGAATGCTTGGACAGGAGGGAGTGAGACATGCTATTGAGGGAGTGGGATACTATGGGATGCAGGCAGGTGCCCAGGAGTTGGGGTGCTTGTCCCCGGGGAAGCAGCTGGAGGTAGTTTGTCACCTGTGGGTGCAGTGTGGAAGAGGTCTGTGCTTTGGGCTTGCACCCAGTCTCCCATGTGGGTTTATAGGTGATTATATCACATATCTGCTTTGGGTGTCTTCTCTCACATCCCCTACCTGGAGAAGGGGGGAGCCTCCTGCTGCTGCTCTAAGGGGGTCCCCAAAATGCATCCTCCTCAGCAGGATGAGGGGTAAGAGGGACCGGGAGGTGTTATCAATCCCCAGAGCAAGGAATCTGCTGCTCTGGAGGATTTTTCTTTCCAGCAATCAATGGAAACATGTTTATCAGGAAACTGTGTTTGACCTGGACAAGTGTTTTACCGATGTAAACAGAAGTGGTGAGAGAAACAGGGGTGGGAGTCGGGGTGGGGGAGAGATAAGGAGGGTTGGGAGAGGAGACACAGCCCCAGAAGGACTAGAAGGGAGGAGAGGTGATAAGAAGGGCTGGGATGAGGAGGGACCCTGCCCTTCTTTGTCCAAGAAAGTAGCACAGCCCCCTCTCAATTCCCCACCCCACCCTGTTGGTGGTGGGCAGGGGCTGCCAGGTACCAGAGGGCAGAGGGGCATCGCTGCCTGCCCCAGGTGGGGTGTGTCCCGCCAGTTCAGGGAAAAACTCCTTGGGATGCAGAAAGCAACTGGTTTCCTTGAATTAGCAGGAGCAAAGGCAGGGGAGGGAAGGAGGAGTGCAGGTTTCCATGGAGATGGGAGCTGGCAGGAGAGGTGGAGAAGGCAGAACAGGCATCAGTGAGCCCTGGCAAGGGGCGATGCTCTGCCCGCATGCCCCTTGCTGCGTGAGGGAGAGCTTCTCCCTGCGTTTTTAGGGTATTAATCAGAGCACAAATTTATCTCTCCGTAATAGTGACAGGTTTATGCCCAGTGCTTTGATAACAGGCCTTTTCTTCTTCCTCTGGACCATCGTTTGTGCTCTGAGATGCTCAGGAAAGACAAGAAGCAAATGCCCGGCCTCAAAATGCTGGATTGGGAAGCGAGAGGAGACAGCGAAAAGAGCAGCTGCAAATGTCAGGGGAATTTGAGGGATGAGGCTGCGGTTAGCGGAGGGCGGCCGGGCCGGTGGGTTAATGTGCCTACCCTTTGTGGAACGAACCAGGGGACATTTAATGACTTTAAATAGTGAGAGCTTGGGTTTTACATCTGGTCTTGGAATGAGCCGTTAAACCCCAGGTGAAAGCCCAGCCTTCCTTAACTTAATGCAACTTGGACTCTGTCCAGGATCATCTTTGCTTGGCTCTCGGGTTGGAGCAGGGCTGCCTCCCCATCCTGCCCTTGTGCATCCTATTCAGGTCCCGGAGTAACCGGAGGAGAAATCCCTGTATGGTGTCCCAGGAAGCCATTGGCAGAGCAAGGTCCTGCTGGGAGAAAGGGATTTCTAATGTCACACATGGGCCCTGCATAAGCAGCAGGGTGAGCATCCCAATGAGCTGGGCAAGGCATGTGCCTCCCCTCAGCTGGGAGCAAACCTCTGCTCCTCTGCCCCAGGCTGGCTAAAGCAGAGCAGAGACTGGGCTGAGTAGTCCACAGAGAAGAACAAGGCATTATCTTGATTTTAAATGCAGCTGGAGGAGGAGGATTTGTGCACCATCGCTGCATCCCACATGTGTGCACGCTGCCAACAGCTTGCAGGTCCTGTGCAGCCAGGCTGGGTTCTGGGGGGCAGAGTTTAGGAGTCTGCTCAGCACCCCGTGGGTGAGATCTCTGTGTGTGCAAGCCCCATCCCAGCCCCAGCAAAATGTTCTTCTCTCAAATTCAGCAGAAATTGAGGCAGGGTGGTGATGCCATGTGCTGTCAGAATGATGCTCTCCTACCCACTGCTGATTCTCCCCTCCACTCCCCAGCACTGATTTGCTCCCTGCCCCTGGAGAGGTGTCCAACCAGTGGTACAGGCAGAGGAACCCACCCTCCCAAACCATGCCCAGATGGTGCCAGCGTGGACATCTGTCCCCCTCCCTTGGCATATGGCCTGTGACAGCCTGGCTGCTGTCGGCTTTTTAACAAGCCGCTGCCTGACATGAGAGCACTGAGCACAGCAGGGTGGCGCCCGTGGCTTTTATTTCCACCCCTCCCAGGAGTTTGGGTTTCACCACATCCAGTGCAGGCATCACGTTGGGGGTTCATGGTCCACCTTACCCAGTGGGACAATTCTCCATCAGCTGGGACAAGGGAGGAGGGAGCCCAGATTGGAATGGCCCATGGCAGGAACCAGCAGGATTCATCATTTACCTGGCCGATGGCAATGCTCAGAGTCTTATTAAATGGGACACCAGGGGAATTGGAACAGATCTGAGTCTTTGGAGTATAAATTGAGTCACTAACCAATGCTGAGTTGGAGGGGCTTTCTTCAAACTTGTTTTCACCTGTGAGTATGTTCTACATATGAACACCCATGACTCTGTCCCCACACTGGGAAAAATCTCAGCTTTGCTTCTAGGGAGCGAGCAGGGATGTGTCTGTACCAATTTGCTGGCAGCATCCTGCCCACAGCTTTAAATCACATCCTGGAGGTAAACTGCCTCCCCAACCCCGGGCAATTGGTATTTGCCTCACGCCCTGATGCACTAGGGGCTCTTATCCCTGCTAAGCTTTTATCCTCTCTTGTTATCCCCTTCGTGTCTAATCCTTCCTCGGATCCCACTAAGCCACGGACGTGGCTGTGCCCAGACCCTGACAGCCATCCAGGGGTAACTCCTGTGTTTGAGGGTGGGATGCTTTGGGATGCTCCAGAGCCAAGCCAGGGCAGGCTCAGGGGGGGAGCATCGGCCATTCTCAACAGGCTAAAATTAAACTGGAATGAAAAAGCAGGTTTGGGGCAGTTTTTTGGTCAGAGGGCAGGGGGGTGGATGTTCCTTCCAAGCCCTACAGCCAGCTACAGACATACATTCCCTGCCACTTGACCTTGGTAAAAACGTTCTGTCCAAACAAGATCAGAGCCACAAATGCAGCTGAAGCTGGCTCGGGCTAGCTCCTGAGTTGCAGGGATCCCCAGGGCTCGGTGTGTCAGGGTGGGTGGTCCTTAGTGAGGGTCTTTCTCTCCTTGCCGCATCCTCTTTGGGGCTTTGCAGAGACTAAAGCTCTTTGCTGTCCTCCAGAGTTGGGACTGCCCCAACTGTGGGCTTGGTCTGGCAGAGGCTCTGCAAACTTGTGACATCTGTGGGTACCACCGGCCCTTCCCCGACCATTGTCTCCAGAGAACTGCATCCCTTCTCCTCTCTTCCTTTTTTTTTCCTTGCTGTCACTTGGAACCAAATGTTTTTATGCAAAGAAGTGGGGAGGAAGGAAAACCCCTTTTCAATGATCCGCCAGTGTATTTAATATGGAAACCAGCATCCGGGACAAGTCCAGAGCCTCCAGGGGGAGCCGGTCCCAGTAAATAGCTCCTATTCCCACCAGGAAAAGCTTTATCTTCTTATTTGCTGGGGTAGAGGCAGTCTGGCGGCTGCCCGCATCCCTCCCCTGTGCCACCATCGGTCCCCAGGTTGGCCACGCTGCTACCCTGCAGTGTCCCAAGCCCGTGGCTGCAAGAGCCACTCCGCTTACATCACAGGCTGCAGCGTTAATTGCTCCTCGTTACTCTGTAATTACCCAGTAATTACCATATTCTCATTCCCTTGCCCTCCTCCCCGCACCCCGCAGCCCTGTCCCTGTTAGGGGCACGGCTTGATTATCCCTAATGTTGGCACCGCAGCTGAATGCCAAAATCCCCATTTCCCTGTAATTTGTGCCGTGAGAGAGCGGCAGGAGCTGAAGCCACCCTGACTTGACCACTGCAGGGCTTGTTACTTGCTCATTATCCTCTGGCCTCAGGGGGCAATGAGCGAGGGCAGGGTTGGTCCCTGCAGGGGATGCAGAGCTGCTCCATGCGGGGGGTTTTGTTTTCGCCATCCTGGTCCGAGTGTGCAGGCAGAGCATACGGCTGCAGCTGAGACCTTCCAAACTCATTCCATCCCACAGGGTGGCCATCCTCCATCCCCAGGGTAGCTGAGCTGAGCTGAGCAGGCAGCAGCACTCCTCAGCCACTCCCAAGCGTCTGTCTGTACATCCTTTTGCCAAGTGGGAATTGTTTGGAAATCCTGGAAATCACTTCTGGGCAGAGAGAGTCTTGTGCCACCCCACTACACCCCGGTACTGGAAGGCAGGATTACTGCTAGGGATGCTGAAATTCTGGGGTTTGGAAAGGAAGGGGCTTGGATCATCTGCTTCTTCAGCCTTTTTAATAGGGGGAAAAAACCAACAAACCAAGACACCTCCTTCCTGGGATAGACAATAAATGGCAAAGCCCATCGAGCATGCCTGAGATCCTCTGTTCTGCTAATCCAGCTAATCCGCCCTAAAAGGTGCCCATGGGGTATCTGGTTGCTGTCCCTCCCCAACACCCTTTCAGGGCTGCGAATGGCTCCAGCCCACCAGGGGTGTGGGTGATGCTCACAGGAACATGATCAACCCCTGGACCTTTTTATCACCACCTTAATGGCTCCAAGGGAAGAGCCAGGGGATTTTTATACAAAAAAAATAAACCAAACCAACCGAAAAAAAAAGAAAAAGGCTTTTTTTTGGAAGTTTGAGGAGCACTGCTCCCAGAAGGGGGAGGGGGGCACAGGATTGGGGATAGGGCAGTGGGGAGAAAACAGACACCCCCCCGCCCCACATTTTCCCTTAGGTGACCCCAAGGGTGGGAGAGGTTTGGGTTTCCTCAGCACAGGCACAGGTTTTTGGCTGAGTTGGCAGCACATGGCTGGCAGAGGGCCAGTCCCCGAAGCAGCAGCTTGGGGTTTTAGCCTTTCCCTGGGGTGAGCGCAACCAGCGTCAGCGCTAAAAACAAAATGACGCGATGGAGGCGTGAATCAGCAAGAGGAAAATTCCCACTCTCCGGGGAGGGAGAGGAGGTAATAAAAATACATGCAGGGACGTGCTGGGCTCCGTGATGCAGCTTTATGGGATGCAGTGATGAAGTGGGAATCAGGAGGTCAAGGAAAGGCATGGAGCTGTGGTGCTGGAGCAGCCGGTGGCATGTAGCAATAAGGCCATGGATTGAAGATGTTCATCTGAGGGGCCTCCTTGCTTGAATTTCAGCTACTGGGCAGCTTGGAAAAGCTGCCCTGGGTATCAATCTCACAGCATCACCAAAACAGGGAGCTTTTCCCCAAACCCACTGCCCTCTATGGGGTGGACAGGTTCCTGTGCATCCCAGAATGAAGGGATGCAGGAGGTTGAGTGCACATGTTCACCATCTGCAGGTTTCTCCATGCCCATTTGCAGGGCAAAACCTCTCCGGTCAGAGCCAAAATGGGTCAAAAGTGTATCGAGGAAGGGAAGCATCCCCTGTGCTGGGTTGTTGAGCTCCTGCATCTCATGCTCCAGTGCCAAAAGCTCTTTTTCCATCACACTTCCCTGGATGAGCTAGAGCCAAGGGTGGCTTAGGTGAGAGGGCACGCAGATGGGGCTGTATTAGCTCTCTGGTAATACACCCGAGATAAGCAGCGCGATGGAGCACATAAATAAGATTGATGCATGGATTAAAGAGGCAGAGGAAAGAGAGGCAAAGGTTAAGAATATAAATAGGTGAAGTTCTAACCAGAAGCAGAAGGCAGGAGCTGGGAAGAGTAGACAGTGAATAACGCAGGGAGCGAGAGGCTGGAGAGCTAGATAAACACGCAAGGAATGGGGGGGTGGGGAGGTGGGGAGGGGGGTGGGACGAGAAGCAGCGAGATGACAGCAGTAACGGGGAGCTGGGGGCACAGGGCAGAGGGATGAGGATGCGGTGCCCACCGTGCTGGGGCACCCAGCTTCTCTGGAGGGAAAAGAAATACAGTCAAAACCCAGCATCTCCCCAGCACAGCTGCTTGCAATTCCCCCACCAAGCACCAAGTTACGTTGTTACAGCTTCCTATTTTTCCCAGCTATCTCCTCAGCCATTAATTTTACAGCCCAAGTTGGAAGAGCTTTTCAAAACAAAGCCCATGCCACCTTGGTGCTAATTCCCAGCAGCAGCCAGGCACTGTATCCCAGCACCATGCTGCTTTCCCTCCACCCTTAACGAGCCCCTGCCACCTCCACTGACGGCTGCGCTGTTAATTCCATTGCCTTACACCTCAAAAGGATGCTCAGAGATGCATACACATGCATGTGTAGAATGCACAGTGTGCCTGTAATGCTCACAGTGGGGTTTTCTGCTAGTTTTAGGGTGCCAGCACTGCAGGTTTGTTTCCTACTGGGATGTCCCAGCATTGCAAAGCGGGAAGGGATAGAGCAACAATCTTGCCCAGGTGTACAAAGCATTTTTAATAGCTGTACATCTCATGGAGGAACAAGCCCCCCCATTAAGACAATTAAATGCTCTTGCTATGGCCTGGCTCTAAGGTGGGAAAAAAAGCCCACCCTGGTGATCCTTTGTTCTCCCCCACAGCCATAGTGTCCCCACGCATCCCGCAGGGTTGGATGCTGGCGGGGACGGAGCGGGGAACCATCATCTCTTCCAAGGGACTGCATCCAGCACAGATACTTGCTCCCCAGGCACCCCCCAGCAGTCATCTTCCCCTCATCGTTGGAAACAAATTTTTACAACTTCTTGAATAGAGAGAAGCTTTTACAACAGTTTTTTTACAACTTCTAGAAATGCTGAGTTGCGGTTTTGGTGTCTCAAAATAGGCTGTCGTTAAAGTGTCAGGATGGCAGGTCCCTTTGATTGTCAATTATTCTTTATTATGTCAAAGACACTTGGAGAAAATAACCTAGGAGATTTACTCCTCTCTGTAATTAGAGATAGCATTTAGACTCTCCTTCATAATGTGGTGGGTTTCTGTCCAAGAAGTGTTGGCAATGTGGATGTTGCCAGCATCATTACCCCAAGACTCGATAATCTTAAGGGTCTCTTCCAACCCAGGTGATTCTACAAGATCCAAATCTTCTGACCAGACCTCATTGGGGACTGCAGGGACATCACAGCAGGGTCACCGGCCCAGCTGCAGTGGAAGATGCAACCCCCTAACGCCCAGATTTTGAGACCTTTCTCCTTCATCACTCCAGTTTAGGATGCCCCTTGTTGAATCCCATGCCAGGGAGAACCTTGGAGCACCTTGGCTGATGGGTCCTGCTGAGACCCAGTGATTGCTCCTCAGTTATTGAAAAAAATAATGGAGAAAATGAAAACAACTAAACACTTAGTGGCAGAAGAAGGAATATTGGAGGAGTTTCCATTACTCGGAGGCTTTTCCTGGGAGCTTGCTCCCATGGGGAAAGAGGGTACTTGCACAGGGTACCAACTGCAGGGTTTGCCCACTGTTGCCCTCTCCTCATACTCACCGGTGATGCTGCTGGTGGTGTTTTCTCTTGGAAGTTCACTCGGATGGGGCTTTGCTGCATGAAATAGGCCACCTACCACTGGCTTTTGGTGCTCAAAGCGCGTTCCCATTGGGATGAATTTGTCTGGCTGACACATGAGATTTGTGCCTTTGCACTTCCCTTTGGAATTCGTGACCACAAGAATCTGCTGGGCTTCCTAAAAATAAGACAAAAATAAGAGAGAGCTGTTAAAAACTCTCTTTAGCTGACTCCAGTCCTTCAAAAAAGGGGGCCTGTTTCAGAGGTGACAGACTTGGTAGGTCATTTGGATTGTTTTAATTGATCTGTATCAGCATCCCCTTTATCCTTTATGACCTTTACACTTGGTCCTGCCACCTCTTCATGGGGTGACCATGGCCAAGCCCCTCCATTCCATCTCTGTCCCATCTCTATCCCCCTCAGGCTCTGGTGACTTAACCCTGTAGCACCCAAGAGCAAACATGACCCTATGTCCTTTATTATTTTTATTTTGGCCTTGAATTGGGGAAGGAGAGAGGATGCTTTGGGACTTGTTTTCTGTTTGTTTAATTCATTTTTAATCGGCTGACAGTAACGATTTGATACAGACAATCCCCCCCAGCCGAGGTTAATCAGGATGGAGTAAGCCTTTTGCTTGGCATTATTTAGAGAGGCATTTTATAGAAATACTGTTAGAGAGGTTATTTAACCATATATTTGTTTTCATTGTGTACACAGCTTTTTCATGGTCTTCCCGGCATTTAATGCTGAGAGATTTTATTTATTTTTGTCGTTTGGAGGGAATTCAGACCTGCCAGAGTGCTTGGGATGGATGGCCCCGGAGGCTGCAGTAATCTGTTCAGACCATCTGGGCTCCAGCTCCCGGAGCTACCCTGAGGGTAGGGGGGGCTGGAAAGTTTGCCAGGCAAGTTTCCATCAGCCTGGAAAGGGTTTCTGAGATGCGGTGATGGAGACACACCCTGATGGGGTTGCGCTTGCTCCCGACTGGTCCCTGCAGTGCAACGCTGCTCTGGGCAGCCACAGCCCAGGGTGAGCAAGATAATAATCCCTGGGGCTGGGAAGAGGGGAGGTGGAAGATGAGTTTATGGGGGCCAAATTAGACCAGGAGGTGGTGCCAGCTGCACAAAGCTTGAAATCTAAACCACAGGACCACTGAACCGTCCTGCAGCCAAGCTCAGAGCAAAGCTTTCCAGCCGGTGGGGAGCAGTGAGCATCCATGCTGCCTTGAGAAACACCTTCCCCAGGGGCAGCGGGAAGCAAAGCCAAGCCCTAGACGGTAAATATCAATTTAGTCCTACAGGTACGGTTGTACATGGGTAATTCCTAGGTCAGGCACACGTAAAAAACCTGCTTGCCAGCAAAGCCCTTGGGGCTGGTGCTTTGTAAGGAAATACCAGCGCTTTCAGCAGCAGCTCTTGACCCATCAGAGATGCTCGGGGACCAGAAAGTCCCCTGGTGTGGTCAGCGCCTGCACAGGGCTATGCTTGCTTTTGTTTTCATCTTGTTTCAAGAAGTAAAGCATCTGTCTGGAGACAGTAAATTAGCCCCTCAGCTGGTGTAGAGCTAATGTAATTAAGCTGCATTTAAAGACTCCCCAAGGTGCTCCCTTCTCAGCCCTGCGGTTTGCAGCACACTTGCTCTGAACTGCAGCTCATTCAGCCCAGTGCATCCCTCTTGGTGGGGGGGTGGTGTCTGGCATCCCCAGCTGCAACTGGCTTGCAACGGGGAGGGTGACAAAAGCCATCCTTCTAGGTCCAGGTCCCAACTAGGAGATGATGGATTATCTGCAGTCATCTGTGCATGGTGGAAAGCACCTGCCGTGAGGGCAAACGGGCTGCTGAGCACCTGCATGGGACCCTTGCAAGGGTTACTGTGGAAAACAGGGCTACCCCAGTTCAACCCCAGAATTATTACTGGCCTCCCCAAAAGTTACCAGCACCTCAGAGCTTGTAAAAAACCACCTGTGCTCTACTGCTCAGTGTAATTCTGCATTTTACAGCAGGGAAACATGTCTTTCCTTTGAATTTATTAAAACCTCCCAGATGCTGTGGCTCCAGATGTTCAGCAAACAGGGTGGGCATCAGAACATGCTAGCCATGTTATTGCAATCCTGGAGGTGCTTTGCCTGCTTTCCCCCAGCTCCTCCCTTTTATTTACTAAACCCCTCCTAAGGTATGTCAGCAGGTCGTGGCAGCTCTCCCACTGCTCACTCCAACAGTCCTGATTTATGGTTTTTCAGTGGCAACCTGTGGCTACAGATTAAAACCAAAAGCCCAGAGAGCCGGTCTCTATCCTGGTGCTGCCTCTCAATTGTTCAGTTGAATCCTTCCCCTTGATCCCAAGAAGAGCTTATAAACTCGTGTGATATCCAGCCTCCCCACAGCATCACTGGCTGCTTTGGTGCTCTCCTGGCATCCCCACGGGAACAGTATGGCCCAACAAGAGTCCTCCGCTGCCCCTGTACCCCTCGAGGAGCCCTGTGGCTTGGGCCAAGCTGGGCTCCATCAGGTGCCTTTGCAAGGGGTGGAGGGAAGAAGTAACGGGAGAGGGATGCCAACTGCTTTGCTGCCCTTCCTCTGGCCTGCTTGAACTAAACCAGACTTAGGAAAACCACCCCCAGAGTCCACATCACAGCCCTGGGGTATTGTCTGCCGAGCTTCTGGCATGGCTGATGACAGCTCACACACACCCCCCCCCCCCCCCCCCCCACCCTATTAGCTTTTAATCACCTTCCTCCCCTCCTCCATGCCACCTCAGGGGGTGCAGCAGCGGGGGGTGGGGGGTGGGGGAGCGGGGTTAGGGGGGGAGGTTGGGGGTTGCTTCCTGCCCCCCTTTCCCTATTTATCCCGGCTGTTCCTCCCTCTGAGCCACATCCCCTCTCAGCGCTGTGAAGCCAAACAGAGCACAAAATCTGATAAGCCCTAGGTAGCAGGGTTTTTTCTCCCCCCCTCCCCCGCGGGATACATTATTTACAAAGCTTATCGATTGTGGGAAATAACCCAGGGGCGTTCGAACATGAGCTACATCCCCTCGTGCACCAGAGATGTTAATTACCTGCAAGCTGTTACTGGCTCGCCTGCTGCCAAGCATTGCCCGCAGAGCAATAGGGTTTAGGGAGGAGAAAATACCCCTCTAGAGCTGTTGCACCACATTGTTTCCAGCGGCCTCCCTGAGCTTCTGGGAAGGGGCATCACTCTCACTTTAAATCCCGTGTGCTGCATCAGTCATCCAAAATTGCCTGCCTTCACTCCCAAACCATCGCTCCTGCTCTGCCTTTCCCCACAGCTCTAAAGAGCTCTTTAGTACCTTCTTTAGTATTTCCCTGCCTTGACAGTTCTTATAGGAAGCCATGAAGTCACCTCTCAATCTTGGTGATAAACTAAAGCAGCCGGAGGTCTCTAAATGTGGCAGGTTCCCCATCCTTAGGGAGTTTTGCATCTCTCTCTGTTACTACTCCAGCCCCTCAACATCCTCTTGAGGAACATGGGCACGGGGCTTGCCGGCAGAGCGCTGCTTTGGGCTGTATGGGAGATAAACCAGCACCCTACTCCTCCGTGGCACCCCTGCTCCTGGACGGGAGCAGTGAGACTCTCCCTGTCCTCACCACATCCCAGCACCTCGGGTTGTTTTTTTTAGATGCACAATTTGCACCCTTAGTCCATGATACCTTGCACAGGGAGGAAGGGTTGCGATTAGCCAAGGAGCTGTGGTCCACGATGGCCTGAGCACACAGGATGAGCAAGGCCTCGCTCCTTCAGAAACCACCCTGCTCAGGAGCGATGCCATGCCAACAGAGGATTTTTTTCCCTTCCCCTTAAAGCCGATGAGCATGCTGTCAGTGCTGCTCCTGAGATACCAAGGTGGTTTCTGGGTGATGAAGGTGGTGTTGGGAAGGCACAGGCAGGTCTGGCAGCACAGCTGAAATCGTAATGCAGCAGACAAGGGGAAACCAACACCAGTGGGGTGTGGTTCTCAAGGCTGGACCTCCAGAATTCGGTACCTGCACAACAAAACCACTTCTACTAACTTCACACAGATATTATTGTCATTAAAAAGAAATTTTCCCTAAGAGCTGTTATTCAGCTCCAGGTTTGGAGAAAAAAAAAGGCTGGAGGGCATTATGGGCTGGAGGAGGCAGTCACACCCACCATGGAAGCTGCAATAGAGGTGAGCTAAAGGATAATGGAAAGATAATGCCAGTAATGAGGTCTGCAATGGAGATTAAACGTTGGAATTGTGACAGAGGACAGCAATGGGCTGAAGGCACCTGCTCAGGGCTGGTGCAAGCAGGTACAATATCACTCACCTGAGTCTCGGGACACAGCCCGGTACCCATCCCAACTATGAGACTTTAGGGAGAGGAGAATGGCCCATAAAAGGAAGCAATAACAGCAAAAGACTATAAAGCAATAATGAAAAATAATTAAGATACAGCCATTGGTAGGAGGATGATTACAAATGCAGGAAAGGTGGCAGTAGCTGAAGTAGATGATGAAGGTGATGAGGAGCGCTGAGAGAGAGAGAGACACACTGCTGGTGATGGGTCTGATGGAGCACCAAGTTGTCTGGATGGAGACACAGATCTCCAAATTGTAATGGGCATAATTATGACTGTAATGGGGTGGTAATAAAGATAATGGAATCGTAATTGAGGAGGGGATGGCTGTAGAGGAGGAGGTGCAGATAACAGCTTGTAAAGGAGATGATAAGAAAGATAATGGATGGTAATGGAGTTGTTGTTAAAGGTAATGGAGATATAATGAGGTGACGACTGCAGCAGGTAGAAGAGATGGTTGGTTTAACCAGGACTATGATGCAGAGAGGACTGTATTTCTAATTCGTCATGACAGGCAGTGCTGGAGGTGACCATGAGGCTAATAATAACTGAAGGGGTCAATCGTTAAGACAAATGCAGCCACGCAATGAGCATGGCAGAACCACGGGGACTGGAGATGCAAGGTGGAGGTACAGAGGTGGGGAAAGGGGGATGCTGTGCTGCGGCACCAGGCAGAAGAGGCTATAAAAAGCATGGTGACAAATGACCTGGGCAAGCCCTGCAAAGGTTGCTCTAGGGCAGGGCTGCCCTTCAGGGTCTGGAACCCAAGAGATGGTGCAGGGGAAAGCAGTTGGTGCTGGCTGTGTGCCCCCAGCGAGGGCAGCCCCTGCACAGAGGTGATGGCCATGTTGACCAGATGATGACTGTGGGGGCAAATGAGTGAGGGCAGGGTTGGTCCTTGCAGTGTTGGGGTGGACACAGAAGCAAGCACACCAGCTTGCAGGGATACAGGCACCACTGTAGGGGAATGCTTCAGAAGGCAGCTGAAGGCATCATTCATTGAGGTTCTCATTCTCACTCCCATGCTCTTCACCTCGCCCAGAAGCTCAGCCCAAGGTCCCCAACCCTCGCAGGGTTGCTTGCCACACAGCACCAGCCCAGCCCTAGCCTGCCTGCCTCCACTCCCCTATCTGCAAGCCCAGTTACCCTGTTGTCAGAGGAGAAAATTAGATTGGTTTCACATGACTTGTTCCTGACAAACCCATGTCAGTTGTTACTTTCTAACCTCATTATCCTCCTTGTCCTTACAAATTGATTGTTTAATAACTACTTCTTGCATCGCTCCCTGTTTTGAAGCCTCTAACTCCCAGGGTTGCCCCACTGCAGCTCTCAGCTGGCCCTGGGCTCATACAGCGCTTGAAGAAGCCCTAAATGATTCCAAGGCTGGCTTAGCTCTGGAAGTACACGGGAGAGGAAGTGGAGTTTCAGCAGGTCATACCAACACAACCACATGTGACAGATCTAAACACCCTGGAAGGTCTTCTCCCCCTGCCTGAGTTGGGCTCCTGCCCAGTATAATCATCCTGTCCTAATTAGCTGGGTACAGGGGAAGGCTGAAGCAAAACCCATGCTGAATCCCTCAGCTTTCCTCCTCCACTGAAGCAACATACTTGGGCTTTCCTCAGCTCCCCCTTCCTACACATTTGCAACAGGTTTTTGTGCAGTCTTGGACAGCCCACCAGTGCTCCTTCGTGCCTCTGACTTCCTACCTATCTGCATGGCCACTGCTCTACTCTCCCCCTTTGCCAGGTCTCTGGCCTCAGTTGCCCTTTTCTGACACTCGTCTTTGGGTCTAAGGTCCATCAGGTCTCTGCACCACCTCGCATTCTTCTGAATCAGGATGGGTGGTTGTGGTACCCTAAAGCAGTCATTTCAGTTCATCGCCAGCTTCCCTGCACTCACTTCCTGGGTCATTCTTCCCTAGAGATGTTACCCTACCAGTTCCCTGAGATTCTTGCACTCCCCCATCGTCCTTACTATGCTGCTCCCTCTTTCCCTCGGCATTGCAGGCTCCACTATTCTGAGACTTACTTCCTGAAATCACCTTCCACTTTTTCCTCAACTGGTTCTTCCTCTAAAGCCCAAATCAAGTCCAAAATAGCAGCTGCTCCAGTAGCTTCCACCATCATTGGAAATGAGATGCTGCACCAACACAGCCATAGAAGTTAATAGTTTGGCTCTGCTGTATCACTCCCACAAGAGATGCCAACATGGTTTAAGATGCTGTGCCACGCTGAGGTGGCCCGAGTATGAAGGGCCCCTCACACACACTCACCTCCTCACCATTCACGTGAAGTAAGTCCCACCACAGTTTCAATCCTTGCAAGCCACTTGTGTTGAAGTAGGCTGGTGCCAGCCCCTTGTGAGGCTTCTGGACAAGCATGCCCTGTTCTGGGTGCACTCCTGTCCTTCACTCCCAGCTTGCTCTTCCCCAGCAAGCCACACTGGGTTCCCATTTGTCCCCCCAAGTCACTGTAATGCTATTTAAGCCTTAGCTCAAGGTACTATGACATCTGCATCAGCCTGTTTGCCATGCCCAGGCATGTGTGTGCAGACACGCTGACCTTGTTGTTTGCTTTCTAATCCCTTCTCTGATCTGTTTTTCCTTTCGATCCTGCCATTTGTCGGTGTTTCTTCTGGTCACCAGTGGCTACGTGGCACCTCCTTGCTCTGACACCGAGCCAGCACAACCAGGTGCCTTTCCTAATTAAGGGGGGGTCCCAACCTGGCCCCAGCGAGGACTCCCCCATACACAAGTGCCTCTGGTTGTGCTGATCCCCAAACTCAACGACAGATGGGAGCATTTCTCCACGCCTCACCCATAAACAGGATGGCAAGCCTGCCTCCACCGGCCTTTGCATCAGACACCTCTTGGCTCATTTCACCCAGAACTCCCCAAAAGCTTTGTGATTCTGCTCCCCCCTGCTTCCAGGGGTTTAAAGTACCACCTGTGAATGCCCGAGAAGGGAAGAAGAAGTATGTTTTAAATGAGTGGGCACTTGTGAAATACATAGAAGAGCTAACAAAAAAACCCTAAATATATATATATGAGGGAAGGGTGGAAGGGGGAAAATTGGAAAAAGAATGCAGGAGATTGCACCAGCCTTAGAGATAACCTGGGGACATTTTTTTATCACCACAAGTCCATTTTCAGTCACAGATGGGACTTTTCCTTCTTAATCTCTTTCCCAACAGAACACTGTGAAGTCACAATAACCCACCAGAGTACAAAGCAATTGCAAGTCCTTCCTCTCCTGGCTGGTCTCCAAATCAAACTCTGCTAGATACAGGAGAGCAGGAGGGGGTAGGGGGGCAAAATACACTGCAACAGGTCTCCCAAAGGGAAAAGAGGGAACGAGAGTGAAGGATAGGAGGGGAATTTGGAAGAGAAGCTCAGTCCAACTTCAGGTTGAAGTTGTGCACAGAGCCTTTAATGACAAACCAGTCGTGGCTGCTCAGGGACCTTGGTGAAAAGATCTCCCATTTTTGTCATCTCTAAAGGCTCCAGCCCTGATAAATAATGAACTGGGAAAAATCCATGAGCAGATCAAGAATAGAAATCAAGGCAAGGAATGGAGCCTTGAAGGGAAACTTGTATGGTTGGCTTTCACATGCTGTTGTTTAGGAGTTTTGCACTGAGAAGGTAACCCTGACCTCCAGCGTAGGGATGGCTGGGAAGCTCCAGAGGAGACTGCGTGGAGATTTCATAGAATTGGGATCTTTGTCAGTCATTTTGAAACAAAGCTGCTTACAGCTGCCTGGTGTAGGAGGAAAAACCTGGGGAAAAAAAGAGAAAAAGCAAGAGCAGAAGGGAAAAAAAGAAAGATAAAACTTGTGCTAGCACACAGGAAGGCACCAGCAACACAGAGATGGACAGGATCAATGCCTTGTCCACCAGACTAAGCATTTAAGCCATTTGGAGACTGCTTTCCCACTGAGCTCTCAGCTCAGACAGTCTAAGTGCTGGAACAGCATTATCCCCACTCAGGAATGCCTGGGGTGGACGCCTCTCCCTAGACCAGGCTCCTGTGCTTGCAGATGAGTGGCTGTGATTTCCTTTGGAGACAGCAGGGTAGAAGCAAAGAACAAAAGTAAAGGCTGAGGGAATAAAATAAACCAAACCAGCAGCCGATGGGTTGCTGGCTGCTGGGGGAGACTCTGAGCAGGGCTTCCCTTCCTAGTTACAGGAAACCCCACAGAGTAAGGGCTCAATGCCCCTTTTGCTCCCCTCCACCCTCTTTTCAGAGGCACCAGGGTTTCTGCAGCAATGGAATGCAGCTCCTATTGCTGATGGTGTCATCTCAGAACTCCCACCCCATCACAGGGACACATCAAGGGGTTAATCAGCTTTGATGCATGGGGGGAAGGTAGAAAGCCAGGGACAGTCGGTCCCACAGGGAGCCAGCTCCAGCCACAGCTCGCATGGATCATGTTAGTGTGGAAAAGCAGAGCAAGAAATAGTAAAAATCATTTAAAACCCCAATAAAAATCAACTTTGTGGGGCATTGTATGCCAGCTTCGATCATACCTTGTGCCCAGCAAGCAGCCTTTACCCCACATAAGCCCACCCACGCAGGCAAGCAGCCTGTTGCTGAAGGGGAAAACCCACACACACACCACCCCACATCTCTCTGCCCAAGCTTGCAAGGGTACCAGCACCTGGGCACAACCTTGGATCCTTTCTGAAATAGCTGGAGAGGGAAGAAAAATTTTTGAAGAGAAAAAGGGAGATAAAAATCCTCATTATGCAAAAGGAGAAGCAGCCTTATTTTGGCTTTTTTAGATGTCCAAGTGCCAACGCATGCAGTTCAAGCTCCCTGGGATGCTGCACCCTGTGGGAAAATCCTTTGGGATGCAGTAGCAGCGCAGCTAATGGAATGACCCCGAAACCTGCAGGATTTAATAGCTTGGGATGCTCTAATAGCAGCTTGTAACTAGTCAAAGCGTTTGGGGTTTTTATGACAAGGAGAATTATTCTTGCCCTTTCATGAGGCACAATCCACAAAAACCCATAAGAAAGTCACTTCCTATTAACCTCTGTGCTGCTTTCAGGGGGGTAAGATAGGGCTAGGAACCACGGCTTAAATTACATTTCCCTGAAGCTACAGTTTCTCTTTAACTCCTAGTTTAGATCCTGCAAGAATTTGCAAGTTGGACTCCTCTTGACATCCGTGGTGGTTTAGCTTGGAATAAGAATCAGGTACGTCTCTGCTGAGGCGTGGGAGCTCAGGGGTCTCTCTCCAAAACCCATCTTCAGGCTGAGCTCAGATGCACAGGTTCCAGTTCAGGTTTATCCAGACAAACCAAGGGGTTTTTGTGGCTATCACTGTGGTGTCCAGGTGGTGAGAGATCCTGGCCAGGTGTTTTGTAAAAAAGAAAGAAAAAAGTCATAAAAAAAAATAAATCAGTTGGCTTCCATGTAAGAAGTGGGAGTGAAACCGTCTCCTGTGGGAACAGGCTGTCACAAAGCCCTGCGAGTCCTTTCCCTTCCCCTCAGGGATGACCCTGCCAAAGCCATCAGTTGCTTCCACACCACCTTGCTGTTGGTGTTGCAGAAATCGAAGATTCACTCTTTTTGACCCAGAGGCACTACATCCAACCACCGCAGTAGTTCCCATGATGGGAATTTCTCAGTCTGTGTGTGTGCACAGACACACATGTTCATTCCTCCCTGGGACACAAGTCTCCATGCATATACCCAAAATGTAGAAGTTTGACTTCTTGGGAGCTCTTGAGCCATTTGGAGCTGTGGCAACTGCCTGGGAGAGCTTGGGTGAAGTGCCTGGGGGAAGAAGGTCCTGAGGTAAGAGTCCTGTAGAGCTAGGGCTGCCTCATCAAGGATCTTGCAGCATCACAGGTCCTCTCACGGATGGTGGCACGTGGCATGTGCGGTGTGTTTGCAATCTCTCATATAACACCTGTTCAGTGTTAAGCACACACACACACCAGCTTCCCATCTCCAAGGGATGTTCCTCTACAGCCTCCTCATTTATAAATATAAAATAGATGTCACAGCAAGGTCCTGGGGACTTGACACCCTCCCAACACCATGACCAGCCCACGGGACCAAGCACTGGTTTGAGCAGGGAGGAGATACCACAGAGGTTGGTTTTGGCACAGGCAAGGCATCCTTGCTGCCCTCAGCCACCTCTGCCTTCAGGAACATCATTTTCCCCACTTGAATGGTGCAAAGCACCAGTGAGACAGAGGGGCTGCAGGGCACCTGTCGCTGCCAGGATGTACCCCATGTGCAGCTGGGGGAAGATGTTGTCTGTTCCTTTTGAGCCCAGGAGCGTGACATCATCTCCCACTGCAGATGAACACCAGAACAGCACAGCCTTGGACTTGTGAGCTGTTTCACCTGGGCATCAGCCCAGTCTGAGTCAGACTTTGGGCAGGCTCTGACATGGCACTGTGAGTGTTGGTCTAAAAATAAAGTTAGAAAGAAAAAGAAAAATATAAATATAGAAATTTTCTCAGCTCCAGACACATCCCAGAGCCTTCTGGAGGATGCAGCTATCTCCTCCCCCAGGATCCCAAAGCAGCTCTGGATTGAACATGCTGGGTGTACAGCAACATCAGCTTCCCCCACACAGACAGGGAGCTCCCCACAATGCTGCCTCCTTCCCTCATTTTTGGGAGTGGGGGGCAGGAATTAGGCAAAGGAAGCATCCAAAAAGCCATGCTGAATCCCAGGTAACCAGTGCACAGGGTTGTGACCACCATGATGTAAATCTTCACCCACATCCCTTGGCTTTCATGTCACTCTCTGCCTCCTTCACAGGCTCAGGCATGTTCTCCAGAGAGGTTTATTTGGGCAGTTTATCTTCCCCTGGCAAGCTCAGCTCACAGACAGCATCTGGATCTCCGCAAAAGTCCTCCACTTTCTTAGCATCAGCGCTCCAGCCAGGCTTGGCAGCAGGAGACTGAGACCCACCATAACCCAGCAGCTACTCCTCCCTCCCCTTCAACAGCGTAAGGTTACTAGGGAAGCAAGTTGTCCTGAAGCACAGCTTGAGATGTTTCCTTAACCATAGTCAGACTTCAGGGCCATATTCCAAACGCAGCCAGACACCATTAATTTTATGCAGGTTTGCAAGCAGCTCTGATATGCCCTGGTTGGCCTTCACCAACCAACATGTTACCCCAGCAGCCAGCCCCAGACCAAAGCCAGGAGCTGGAGCAGCACCCACGGGATGCTCTGTCGAGGGCAGAGGAGCCAGGTTTGTTCCCTCACATCCTTACCTTGTCCCAGGTCCCATTTTCCCATGGATTGTGCTGTATCAGAATGTCCCTTCCAGTACTGCACCCCCAGGAAGCAGAGACTTCCACAACCAATACACTTTGATGGATATTTAAGGTTTGATTTAAGCTCCTGCTGTCACTGTAAATAGAAAAAGTTTTTTAACATGCTAAGGAAGGCTGACATGAAGTGCAGGCAAATTTCCATCACCTATCCCAATCCTTCCCCTGCTCAGGCACTAACAAGAACATGACTGTTGACCCAAAGCAGACAGCCTGAGGTGTGTGAGCACAGTAGAGGCACCGGATAAACATCAGACAGATAGATCCTGGCACCATCAGCACTTTTTATTCTAGTAACTCCTGCTTTCCCAACTGGTAAAGACACTTTAAAAAACCCCCAATTCTATCCAAGACAAAATTGCATTTTCCTATGTTGGGAAGCGCCCAGTGACACCACCAGCTGGTCTGCCACAGGAGGGATGGACCCACTATGGGCATACCTGTGGTGATGGTCCAACATTGAGTCATTTCCAGAGTCAGGTAATAAGTCATCATTTTCCACACGTCTCTGAAGCCTGTGTGTGTCTCATACAACCACAGATCAATTTCCAGGCTTTTTCAGAATTGGATTCATACACTGAAGCCTCAGGTCGCGTGTACTCAAGTGCTCCATGGGAATTCAAAGGTCACTGAAGTGCTTTTTGAAAAATAGTACTTAAGCTCCTCAGAAAGGCAGGTACATCAGTGGGGGCTCCATCGGGTTTATAATCACGTACAGAAGCATTATCCTGCAGTTTAAGTGTAGCAAAAATGCAAAACACAACATCCAGCAAGGGAAAACAGTTTGTTGGGTTGCTTGTATGATTTTAAGTTAATCCAGGGGCAAAAGAGCATTGCAGCTGGGGTGTGGCGAGGGAGTCAGGGGACGCTGTTCCCTGTCTGGGTGTCCAGCAGCTTCCCCCCACCCAGGGACACCACATCAAGCTGGAACAAGACCTCTCACCCAGTACTAACAGCCAAGGGCAAGCACCCAGAAGAAGCCCTAGGTTTAACTGGCTCAGAGGTTCCCATTGTCCCCAGTAACTCCAGCAGGACACAGGCCCCCTGCACCAGGCAGCACCAGGAGCAGAGTGGAACTGACTCCCTGCTGTCCCTGGGACACCCATTGTCCCATCCCCACGGTTGCACTGCATCTCAAGATGCCTTTTGGAGAGGCTCTCACCTTCACTGCCTGGCCTGCTCTTACAGGAGGAGTCGTCACTCGGCGGACACAGAGAAGCTTTGTCTAAAAATGAATAATAATAAGAAAACCACCTCAGAAGTTCACTGTAAAAGCCTTACACCCACTGGACAACCCTTGCTGCAGTTGTGCCAGCTCAGGACTATGCACTCTAGTGACTTTGGAAGTCACCAGTTTACTGGTAAATTCTCAAAGCCAGAACAAATCACTGATTTTTCTTAAGAAAAAAATAATGTAAGTTCTTCCCCCTGTCTTTGGCAAAGGAAGAGCATCTCACTGCATTCAGCTGTTCCTCTAAGTTTTGTTTGCATCATACAGAAGCCTGTGTGCTCCGAAGCACCCCTGCTTAGAATCACAGATTCATAGAATCTTAAGGGTTGGAAGGGATCTCAAGAGATCATTGAATCCAACCCCCCCCTGCCAAAGCAAGTTTTAGGGGAGGAGAAGACTCTTAGGTGACCCAGGAGGAGCAGAAAAGCCTGCTATAGGTACCAGCACACTCAGAGCTGTGTGAGCAGCACAGAAGAAAGACAAAAGCACCTCCAAGAGACAGAGCTTCAGCTGGGTACACAACCAAGTCCTGGCATGAACCAGGCCCACCTTGAATCCACAGACACCAGGTGCAGAGGCAGGTGAAGCGGTGAGACCTTCCCAACCTGTCGTCTTCCATCCCATGCTTGATGGCCTGCTCTGAGGAGCTCGAGATTGGATGCTTGGTTTTAAGTGTTATTCTTCTCAGGGCATGAAGATTTAAAGGCAAAAACTTGAATCCTCTCCAAACATGAGTTTTTCCTTATAGATTACTGCTACATCCTTTTAGCATCCCAACTTTGCACAGAACAGAGTCCACCACACATCCAAAAATGGAGCATATATATATATATACATATACATATACCTACTTACACCATTATATAACTACACAAGCGTGAGATACAGAAGACTCTGCAGGGCACAGCATCATAGAGAAGGAGGCACAGCAGAAAATCAATACGGGCACACCTGAACTCCAGAGTCACAGAAGGTCAGAGAAGATCGATGCCTTTCCTCCTCCAGCACTCCCAGCAAGGCAATGGCCAGACTTCCCAGAGACCATCAGATGGCAGACAGCAGAACAAGACAGAAGTAACACTTCAGGGCCCTCAGGCATTTCTTCTGCCCAGTATCAAAAGGCAGCGCTCCTACAAGCACCCTACCAAACTTGGGTTGTTCCTCATAGAAGCACAGTCCTTTTTAAAAAAAAACAACACCAAAAACACCTCCCTCCCTTCTCCCTCTTACAGTCTCCTATTGGTCTAGAGCATCAACAGACACTCATTATCCTTCAAACACCACAAAGCCCCCCAACCTTTACCATAGCTGCTCTGCTCCTAGCCTGCTCTCAACATAAATGAGCACAGAAATCAGTGGAGCCACATGGACTTAATGGAGTTGGCCAACCAGCCTAATTACTTATGCGAAAAGTAATTACTTATGCAAAAAGTACCTGCAAAAGCTGTGGCAGCTTTAGAGAGGAGAAACATGGGGTGAGGAAAATGGGGATTCAACGATCTATGAGCAATGCTTGGCATTTCTTGCCAAGGAGGTGTGTATCTATCAGGCTAGCTTCTCTGTTGAGAAACATAATCATATATGAGAATAATTATAATGACTTGGAATTAGAAAAACCTTCCATCAGAGCATCTCGTGGCTCTATACAAGCAGAAAGCCCCTCTGCAAGGCACACCAGGACACCATAGGCTAAACATCAACCCTGCCTTGGCTTCAGGCTGTCCACCTATGTGGTGGGAGGTCTGAGATGAGTACAGACAGTCCTGACTCACTGCCTGCCCCGTAGTTTTAGACCCAATGGCTCAGGCTGGGGAGGAAATCAGTGATAAAAGCCCAGAACCTGGCAGCAGAGCTTTTCATGTCCATGTGCTGCATGAAAAGCAACGTGGGTTTTTTTTTTTCCCCCCATAGCCCTGCAAAATCAAATATTGGACAAAAATACATGTGAAGCTGCTATTGATCTTCAAGCCAAGCTTTGCATTAAAAGAACATTCTTTTCCAGTTGCTTCACTTTATAAAAGAAGGCGAGGTATCAGAGACTTCACAGCTCATTTTTATCTCCTTGACACCAGCCAAACACCAGGGCAAGGCCAGCTGGAATAGGAAGAGAACCCACCCAAATTTCAGGCCAGATTGTAAAATTGGTATTTTTCAGTAGTTCCATCAGTGGAGTCATTCCCTGCCAAGCACTCAGCTAAGTGTGTGTCTGAGGGGTCTCTTACCAGGCTTTCTCTTTGCACTTCTCACATGCACTTTAGTAGAGTACTTTGGACTTTGTAGAAGAAAAGTGCTCTATAGATAATCCCACCAGAGTAAGAGGACTTCAGGTTATTAAATTTCTATCTGGAGTGGAAAATCAGATTGTCACCTCTGCACAGAAGTTGAATCTCCACCGGCTCGTGGAGCATTAGGCTGTCATCTCAACATTTCATAGGGAGAGAGCCCTAAATCATCCCTGTTTTTCAAAGGGGATAAGAAGCAGCAGTGGCAGCAGTGAGAGGTACTGTGAAATGGCACAGTCAGGGTGGGAGATGATTGGCTGGCTGCTGCTGCCCACCCTACCCACACCAAACAAACAAATGATATCCCAAAAGGGAAAAAATACTCATTCCAAAATGGAAGTAGCTGTGTTAGGAAGTTGACCTGCTTGACAACCTCATGGTGACCTCCTTTCAGGAGGATCCCCATACCCAACTGGAGACATCATACATGGGTGCAGGGGCTGGATGGGATGTCACCTTGGCACTGTCCCCTCCCAAGGAGGACCACTCTGACACATTATTAGATCTGTCCCTCGGTGCTCAGCAGCCACAGCTCAGCATCACATGTGGCAGAGGCACTGCAGCTGATGTCTAAGGGAGAATTGCAGTTGATTGGCCCTCATTGCATGGCCCGCTACAGGCTGGTGGTGGGTGCAGGAAGCCAGGAGCAGCCATATATTAAGACATCTTTCTGATCGTGGCCCTGTGTATTTAAGGTGTGAGAAGCAGTTCATGCCCACCTCAATTAGCAGGTTGAATTTGCCTAATTTGACCAGGATGTCCTGCTCATGGCAGGCATTGGGGTGGTGGTGGTGTTTGCTCCTCATCCTTTATGCAGGATGCAGCCAATGATCCCTCACTTCCAAATTACAGCCCTCCGACCCTGTAAACATGTTTGGCTGTCTCCTCTCTTCCCATGGTGCAGCAATTGCTGCCCAAGCAATCTAATTTCTCAGTTCAGCAAGCCTTGCCATGGCTGATGGCTGCAGCATGTTCTCAGCACTGTTTATCCATCCATTTGATTGGAAGTGAAGGAGGGCAGCAAAGGCGGGCAGGAAAGTGTGTTTTGGCTGACTGTGGGTAATTTTGGCTTAGAAATTGTTAAGTCTTGGAAATACAAGGTGCTGAGCCAGCCTGCTGGGATGCTGGGGACTGTTTGGGGTCAGCCCAAAGATGAATTTTGACCCATTCATGAAAGGGGTTAGATCACATCACTGTCTGTCACAGGACCAAAGAGATCTCCTTCATCCTGAGCCTTACCTCTCCATGCATTTCTTCAGCATTAAAAAACCCCCACAAACCAGCCTTAAAATTGATTTTAAGTGCTCACTTGTGACCTGTCTAACCCCTATGCTTACAATACGAGTGGGAGAACTGAAGTGAGCAAAACCAAGCTCTAGTTTAAAAAAACACCTCAGAGCAGTGGGTTTGTTTCCAAGCTCCTGCACCCTGCACTGGCTCCAGGCTCGATGAAATTACATTACGCTTTTATAGCCAATCCTTAACGAGGGTGCTTACCTGTTATAGGGCTATAAAACCCCAAACCAACTCAGGCTGCAAGCCCACATTGACCACAGCTATTTTCCCTTCCCAAGGGTCTTGGTTTTTTTTTTCCCTGCAATAAAAGCATGGAGGCAGTCCTTATGCAGGAGTGTAAAACGAGGAGACAGGTGGGTTCTCCCGCTTGCTTTCATTAACAAGGTAGCCTGGGTCTTCCTCCAAAGTCTGAGAGAAACAAACCTGTTCTTAACCAAATTGCTCCAGTAGAAATGTTCAAAGCCTACCATAAGAACCATCAGAGAGCATTATCTCTGGCACTCCTCGCTACTCAGCCCCATATGTGTCCACAACAGCTGTCCCAGCAGGAAAGTATAACCTAAGTTACTTACTGTAACTCCTCCTAAAAGCCCAGACTAATTCTGTCCTACCCCATGAGCCCAGCTTAGCACCAGAGGCTGGCCAGGTCCTTGCAAGTTAGGAGACCCTTGAGCCTTCGTGGCCTCCGAGGCTCAGTGGGTGGCCATGGTCCTCCCCTCTCTTTTCTAGGAACCCAGAAATGAGCCCCTGAAACTTCACAAGATCTGGAGACTCAGCTTGCTCCTTGGGAAGGTGTACATTTTTCCTTATTTGTTGTGAAAGCAGTTTTTAAAGGCATCAGGGTAGAGAGGCCGGGGGGAATTCCTCCCCCATGTTTTTGGCATCTTCATGAGATGAACCCACTTCCAGCCCCATTTTCCCACCTCCATGTCCTGAGATGTCAAAATAGGGAGGATGAGGGCCAAACCCACTGGTTGCATTGCCTCACTGCAATGGCTGTTGGGGTCAAAGGGACAGAAAATTGGGGAGGGAAGGCAATGCAACAGCCTCACTTTATGCTGTTGCAACAGCAGCATGGGATGGCAAAGGGACATCCTCACTCCCAGCACTGTGCAAGGATAAACAGGGGAGGTTTTAGCTCATCAACTCCAAGGTCCTATCTTTCCTGGGGGAACCCACTTGTGGATGATGCCAGGTGGTCTTTGGGAAGCATGCTCAAAGCCAAAAATGACATTTCAGAGAACAACACCCTTCCTTTACCAGGGAAGGGATGATGGATGTGGTCCTAGGGTGGGGAAGTGACATCTCCAGCACCGAACTGGTGGGCAGGGTCAGGGTGCTGCATCCTGCTGCTCAGGCAGGCAGTACTGACATGCAGACCCAGGGCTGTATGTCACCTCTTGGTAAGAAGTGAGAAAAGCCCCAGGTGAATCTATCTGACCCAGCAGAGCCTGTCACTGCCTGCCCTGCCTTCCCCACTGCCACAATGAGCGCCCGTCCTCCCACCTCCTGCCTGGAAGGAGGAATATATCCAGGATGTGTCATACCCAGCCTGGCTGCCTGAGTTGGAAAAAAGCAGTTGTTACTGCAAACTCTATATACATTATTTATCAAATGAAGTCTCTGCAGCAGGACTACAGTTCATTTCTCTGCCTCTTGCTTGCCTGCACTCTCTTCAGCTCTTTTTTTTGATGGGAGATGAAAGAAACCATTTGCAGGCTCCTTGTGGTTGACACCACAAGTTGGCCCCCCTCCCAAGGAGATCCTGCAGGTCCCCTAAATGGACCCGGGACAAGTTCTACCCAAGAAAAGCCAGCCTCTTGCATCAGCCAGCTCCACCGTGGCAGCTTTGCTCCCGAGACCAAAATCTTTTGTGCAAGTTTCTCCCGCTGCTCCTAACATTCGGAGGGAAATTACAATGGGAAGGCGAGTAGACAACAGCAATTATTGGTGGGCTCACGGCACGATCATCCCCGCTGCTACCTGCCAGGTTGTAAGTCAGCTGTGTGGTTTGAGCGATATACTAAAAAAAAAAGGAGAAATACCAGAATTTTCCCAGTACAGATGTTATAACACAGGTGGGGGAAAGCCACAGCTTTGCTTCATCTCCGTGATGTAAAAATACATATGCAGAGAGAAAACAAATGCAAAGAAGCAGCAGATGAGTGTTTCTTTTCCAATCCCCTGGCTCGGGGTCAGGGGAGAAATGACTAGGCAAACCAAAAAGTCGGTCTATAAAAATGTGCTCATTTGACTTCAGCAGGTGGTTTTTTTGCTTTTACTGAAAATTAATCAAGTTTCTGGGTGCTCCTGCTCAGGGTTCTTGCAGAAAAAATGCCACGAATCCCTAATTATGGTTAAAAAAAAAGGCTGTGATATTAGCAGGGAATTTCCTCTCCATTTAAATGTGGTCACACTGGCAGCACGTGGTGATTATACAGGGTGTTGGAGATTGCAGTGCATCCAATTTTCCTCAAAGTGACTTTGCACTTCATTGCACACTCCTTCATCAAGCCGTACACTCCATCCGCACCGGGGGCAGGGGGATTGGTGGCATTTTGGCAAAGGAGCATCCCAAGCTGGGTCATTCACATCTGCTTCAGCTAAGCCCTTGGGAGGTCCAGGGTGACTCGTAAACTCTAATTCAACATGACAGCCAAGCATCAGCTACACAAGCACAAGGACTTGCTGCCAGCACCCGAGCTGCGTGCTGGGAGCAAACAGCAGAAAAAAACCCCAAAACAACCTTAGGCCCATGGCAGAGAGTGGTCCACATCCCTCTGTCTGGTTATGGGCTGTGGGTTTGCAGTGTAATTTAGGTGGGAAGAATTAGCTGTGGAGGCTCTCATGCTTGGTTTTCTCCATGCTGGCAAATCAGCAGGTACCCTGCAACTTCATCCTGCAAGAGATGCCTGCAAATCTCTGCCCATGGATGGATGGACAGAAAGGAGGGATCCTGCTGAGGGGAGCAGTTGGTAATGGGCTGGCAAAGCCGTGGATGTTGGAGAAGGGAGGTTTGAGCATCTCAGGGGGTGAGGGGGGTAGCAACTCTGCAGCGCTGTGTGTGCAGGGTCCAAACCGTGCCTTCATTCAGCTAGGTCCTATGTTACCCTCCAAAATTAATTACCTGAGCCCCTGCTGTAGATAAAGCTGAAATCATATTTATTTTTGTGCTTGCATTCCAGTTGCCATGTAATTAAGTGCTACCACATAATTAAAGAGGATTTAGAGGGTGTTTACACCCTGTGGTGCTCCATAATTATGGCTAATTCCTCCTTTACGGCTTCTGAGCATCTCCGGCGGAGATCCAGGAGCTGCCAGGGCAGGGAGTGTGGCCATCCTGGGGCTCAGAAACGCAGTGTGCAGCTTTAGCATTGAAGGGCAGCATCCCAAAAATCTTTCTTCAGAAATTTAATCTCTCCCCAGGCATTGGGGAAGGAGAGGTGACCCCAGGAGCACAGTTATGGGGCCAGCAGTGATGCAGGACATCATGGGGCATCCTTCTATAGGCAGCAAACGATGGGGAAAAAAAGCATCTGACCATGAGCTGTGATATGCTGTGCCGTGGGCTTGCAGCCTGCACCCACATCTCAGCATCACCCACAGGATGCGGGGGTCAGTCCTGGCAAAGAGGTGTGGGCAGCAGCTGGGTACTGTGCAAGCCCACTGCCAGTGGCTTTCACTGCCGAGCCAGGCATCCACCTTGGCTTCTGTCACAAAGTTTTGTGTCCACCTTTGCAAGCTGGTGGTACAAGGACATTTTACTCTGAGCAAGTGGGTTTGGTGGGTTTTTTGTGGCAAGGTGTCGCTTTGAAGCAGGAGCCAGTAACACAGAATCACAAGGTTGGAAAAGACCTTTAAGATCATCAAGTCCAACTGTTACTGTCTTGTGCTAAACCATATCCCTGAGCACCTCATCTACCCGTCAGTTAAACACATCCAGGAATGGTGACTCAACCCTCTCTTTGGGCAGCCTGTTCCACAGCCCCACCACTCTTGCAGTAAAAATTTTTTTCCTAACATCTAATCTGACCCTGCCCTGGCGCAGCTTCTTGCCATTCCCCCTTGTCCCATCACATGTCACCTGGCTGATGAGACCATCGCCCACCTCTCTACAACCTCCTGTAAGGTCACTGTAGGCAGTGATAAGGTCTCCCCTCCGCCTCCTCCAGGCTGAACACCCCCAGCTCCCTCAGCTGTTACTCATAAGGTTTGCTCTCCAGCCCCTTCCCCAGCCTGGTTGCCCTTCTCTGGACACACCCCAGGACCTTGATGTCCTTATGGTGAGGAGTCTAGAACTGGAAACAGTACTCGAGGTGTGGCCTCACCAATGCCGAGTACAGGGGCACAATCACCTCCCCAGACCTACAAAAGCAGGCAGTTGCCTGTAGAGAGAGATAAATGAAGACAGTCAATGCCACAATTTGCTCAGCGAAAGGCTGGGGTGGGCTCAGATTAGAGCCCTCCAAAAACGAGACCTACCTGGCAACTCCCCAGGCCTCGCCAAGGACCAAGAGGGAGGCAGCAGTTGAACACACACCAGTGAGAGGTTGGGCACGCTGGATCCTGGCTTTACCTGTTAATAGGAAAATGAAAGGAGATTCCCCCAAAACCTTTGTGCTAAGCTGCTGCCTGATTTCCCGTGGGAGCTTATAGCGGCTATTGATATATGCCATGTGATTCAGTAAAAGAATATATAATGAAAGCACGATAAAACATAGGCTGAAGTCGCAGAGGCGTGCATGAATTATTAAACCAGCAGAATTAACAGTCAGCTGGGGGAAGTATAGATTTCTTCTTCCATGTATAGTTAGGGAATGCTGGTAAAAGCATTGAAGTATTTCATCCTTAAATACGCAATTAGTCAGCAGGGTGAAAATCGTTCACTTTCTGAGTGCTGCTTGGCAGTGGCATGAAATGACTTGGTTGGGTTTCTCCAGCACGGTGCCAGGGTTGGTCTCCAGCTCCACAGAGCTGAGTCCACAGAGTCTGGCCTTCAGCTAACTGACCCCAGGCTGAGGACCAGCACAGGGGGAGGGATGTGATGCTTCGCTTCTCTAAGCTTTCCATCTCCTTTGATTCCACGTGCAGCAGGATGTGTTTAGAGGGGAGACAAAATTGCGATTAGGCAGAGGATGAGGAAGGAGCTGGCTGGGGAGAAGATTGTTTCTGTGCACATTGCAAGGACCTTTGCTCTGCCACAAAGCCCTGGGAGCTAACTAAATTAAAAACTCTTTAAACAGACAAATCGCAGATCATTAAATTAGCAGCAACTGGGAGCCAGTACTCTTCCCTCCCCAGAAAGTCGCAGGAGGGAATTGGGTCTGCAGGACACGCTGCACCTCTTCATCTGCTCATCAGGAGGGTCCTACTGCTGAAAAATCAGCCTCTCAACACTGAATCTACGGCAGTTTCAAGCTTCTGAGGAGCCAACACAATTATTTCCACTACTTCTCAGTTAGCAGCTGATGCAACTCTAAGCGTTTTCTGGCGAGATGGATAAACCACAAGAGCTTCTCTCTGGATCACGAAGTGAGGCACCGGCAAGGTGTGCACCTTCCTGTGCATACATCCTCACCTGCTGGGGCTGGATGCCGTGGCACCCAGCAGTGGTTTCAGTGCAGAGCCAGTAACAACACTAGCACATGGGAGCAATGGGTTGCTCTAAACCAGCCAGTGCTGTAGTCTGTCTCGGGAGGTCTAAGAAAAACCAGGGTGGAGCTTCAGAGCTTTCAGAGGAGACCGAGGAGTGACCTTATTAATGTTTATAAATTTGTAAAGGGCGAGAGTCAGGAGGTCGGAGCCAGGCTCTGCTTAGTGACAGCAGCAATAGGACAAGAGGCAGCGGGTGCAAGCTAGAGCAGAGGAAATTCCATGGGAATGTAGGGAGGAACTGTTTCCCTGTGAGGGTGATAGAGCCCTGGGACAGGCTGCTCAGAGAGGTTGTGGAGTCTCCTCCTCTGGAGACAGTCAAACTCCACCTGGATGCTTTCCTGTGTGATTTAGTCTGGGTGATCCTGCTCTGGTACTGGGGGGTGGACTAGATGGTCTTTTGAGGTCATGTCCTCATGTCCTGTGACTGTGATCTCATTTTCCAAGCTGCGCGGTCACCTCGGAATAACATGTCTATAGCTGGGAAGCCAACCAGGGACACCACAGAGCTAAATTTCCTCTCCTACAAGCCCAGGAAAGCAGAGGGGGGGAAGTTTGCACGGCCTGCATCTCGCCATAATGTGGAGGAGGCATCATCTGCGCTGAGTGCTTCGGTCTCTCTAGAGCAGTTTTGGGAGCCTTGCAAACCATACAACAGTATTTGTTGGGGTTGTTTGGAGTTTGGGTTGGGGTTTTTTTGGCTTGTGGCAAAGCTTCAACACACTTTTCAACCCAAATAACATGCTCGGAGGCTTCCTGCCTGCTTCGTGCACCACCACGCACTGGGCTCGCTCCCATCATTAGCGGCAACTGGGAGCAAATCCGTCACGGCGGTTTGGCTCCTGCCAGCCAAGCTCTGGCAGGGAACACATCACAGCTCCAATCAGCCATCCCTGACACAGCTCGGGACTGCTGGCTGTTAGTGAATATCTGCCTGCTCCTGCTGCACCAAGGAAGCCGGCAACAAACCCCGTTTCTTGATGGTTTGTTGCTCGGCGTTTAGGACAAGTGCCAGTCTGAACTCCAAATAAATCTGATTTTCCAGCTTGCCATCTGCACCAAAAAGCAGGGCTTGTGGCTTATCTGGTGTTCAGAAAAAGAGTGCGATAAATGCATATAAATATGTATATATATATATATATATACACACATATCTCTATGTGCTCTCAGTAGATTAAAGCGTTCCTCAACTAGAACAAAACATTCACTTAATTTTCATATCTTTAACAATTTAAAAACCTTTTAATAGACAATATCTGGCTGGAAGAAATGCTTTGATTTGTCAAACACGTTTCCAGGCAGTGTTTGGGCTTTTATTTTGGTTTTGGGTTTGGTTTTTGTTTTTCTTTTTAATGTGAACAATTCACCAAAACTACCATAAAAGTTAAAGCATTGTTGGACCACCCAAACATTAAATGATCTCCAGCAAAATGCTAAAGATAAAACCACTGGCATCATCCCTGCTGTGCAGATCTGCTGTCCCTGTGCCCACCCCACAATAGCCCCTGGGGCACAGTTTGCATTTGTTATGTTGATATTGCAAAGCAATTAAAAAAAAAACAAACCAGGGAGTGCAGATGCTGCTGGGAGACATGGGGATGCATCTCTGGGTGATGCTTCCCCCCAAAAAATCCACTGCCACGCCATTTATGACTTTCTCTGTGCAGCTGCTCCAAGCATCACCACATGCAGGTTCCCTTTTGCATTCCCAGCATCATGTGCCCGTGCAGATACAGCCCATCAGCAAAATGTAAAAATAGCCAAAAAGATATAATTAGGGTGGATGCACTGCAGATTTAATAGGGTTTTTCTATTTCTTCCTTTGCTGGCCCATAAGACACCAGCCCTGGATGGTGAGAGGTGGTTCGGGGGGGAAGGAGAGCACTTTGCTGTGGCATACGCTTGGCAAAAGTCCTCAGTTATTTTCTGGTTTATACTGCATGAGGTTTTTTAATTAAGAACTACACAGGAGTTGCAGCAGATTGATTCTTTCACAGCTACCCAAAGTTGATGCTTTGGAGCTGAGAGCTTGGTGCCTGCCAAACTTCATCATTAACTTTAATAACTCTTCAATTTGAGCTTTAATTCAAACACCCTCTTTTTTTTGGATGGGGGGGTGCTGGGGTGGGGGCTGTGAAGCAAAGCAAACCAAGGGAAACCAGCTCTGTTTTGTGAAACACAAGGAAAGCTGCTTCCCAATGAGGATGATTTCCACCAGCCACCTACGAAAGCCAAAACAAAACCTGATACTGAAGGTGAAGCACCAGCCCCAAGGTTGTGCTGTGCCAGAGACAACTGGAGCTCAAAGTCCCCATATCGTGGGTGCGAGTGGATGGAGAGGCATTGCCTCAGCCTGGGGGAAAGCAAAGGAGAAGACATCACTGTTGGATTCTGGGAAAGGGCTGGGTTCACAGGTGCCTTTGCTGTGCCACCCAGGAGGTTTCCCAAGGCCACTTCCATGATCAGAGGGACTGAAGCCACCAGGAACATCACCAGCTTGGAGTTTTATCTGTACTTGGTGACAAGGAAGGAGAAAGGGGAAAAACAGACCAAATTTGCCCCAATGCAACTAATCTTACGTGCAAAAAATCCACAGAAGTTTGCTTTTTCCTTATACAGGGAGAAGGAAAATACATATACCCCTGGATCTCTTCACTCAGTTAATGGTTTCCAGTGGTTCTGCCCTGAGTTGGGAAGCACTAGGAGGGCAGGAGGACAAGGAACCCGAAACAGGAACATCAATAAAACTTCTGTTCCCTGGTTTGCAAGCCTTGCACTGCCAGACCATTCACACAGCCCCAGAGCACTGCCAGCCAAATCCCTGCGTTAACTCACCCCAGCTGAACTCACAGTGATGAGGTCCATCAGGAAAAAGGCTGTCATTGACAAGAGGACTGGGAGACAAAGCAGGAGCAGATAGGGAAGGGAGACAACAGACTATAGGAGTACATCCACAAATTTGGCAGCGTTTCAGAGCTGTCAGTGCAAGCCTTGAGGAAAAAGTCAGGGATTAATACTGCTTTGTGGCTCAAACTGTCTGCTGAGTGTTGGAGGACACCAAGGAGCACTCTCCTGCTCTGCAGGACCCCATGGATTCAGCCTGGTTTGAGCCAGGGACAGTTTGAACTGGGGTGACTATTCACCATTTCACAGCAAAGAGCCCAGCCACAGTCATCAAACCTGACCTGGCATTCAATTGAGGAAGACAATTTTTCTCTTCCCTTTTGTGATCCTGCTCCTAACAATAACAAAAAAAAAAAAAAAAGGATAAATCTCCTCTAGCATCACGCCATGGTGATGCCACCACCCCTACAGCCCCTACACCCCTACAGGGCCACTGCACTGAGTGGGGCTGGAGGGGGATGCTGTGACTCGCTGCTTGGGAATGGGCGCTGGACAGCATCCTGCTGGCATCCGCTGTGATGAGTATGTCGATAAAGAGATTCAAATCAATGAGCCCAGCAGTTTCTACCAGGAAACGAATGGCTTTTGGGCTACAGGTTAGAGAGTCATTAACTACCCAACCTACTTGCTGTAATTAACGAGCAGTCTCCTCCCTGCATCCACTCGCACCGCTTTGCTCACCGACCCATCTCTTGCTCCCGTGTCACAGAATCACAGAGTTGTAGGGGTTGGAAGGGACCTCGATCTCTCCTCCCCAAATCCCACACAAACAGGCTCTGGCATCTCTGTTGAGCCAGGCTGGATCCAACATGCTGGGAAAGGGAGGATTTCATCCTCCCGTGTCTAAGCTGCTCCTGTAATCCTGCAAGGAGGCTTGCTTTGAAGCTCCAGCCCGGCTCAGTGCAGCTGGCTCACAGCCACAATTACTTCCACTCCAAGCACACACAGAAAAGCTGAGCAAGAGGCCAAGGAGCTGGTAGTTAGCCTCGAACGCTGAGTCAATCAAAGGCAGACAGTGCTAATTAGTCCCTGTGCCTCCCACCCATAATGCAGGGACCTAGAGAGGGGGGTTGGAGTTTGAGAGTGCAGCCCCAAATTGCCACTAAAGGAGATGGATCCCACCCCTCTCGCTCTCGCTCTCTCCTGTTGTTATCTCAGGTGCCCTCCTCCTCTTCTGCAAGTGTGGCCACAGGAGGCAAGGGGAAGGAGACAACCCCACTGTGGAATTACTCCCACTTTTCTTGCTCTTCCTGAAACCCTGAAGAAAAAGTGAGAGCCCACCAAAGGAGTCCCAGGTGCCTGCTCAGGAGAAGTAGGCATTAAGCAGAGAGCCAAGTGCAGGAGAAACAGTGCAGTAATTTGAGATAATAACCCTGCGAATGCTGCATGGCAGCTGAGCAGTGATATTTTCTGGAGCAGCGTGGCATTGTAGGCGAGAAACCAGTAAACAAATGTTTTCATTCAGCAGTAGCAGAAGGGGGGAGGCAGGGCCATTCCCAGGGGAGCTGGAGAGGAGCTCCAGAACAGGAGAGTCATGAGAAGGGAAGGAGGGCAATTGCTCACAATTAGGGCACTGGCAGATACTGGCAATGTGAGACTCAGTGAGCAGCCCCGAGCGTGGCTCAGCTGTGGATTGCAACTAAGCATCACACTGCCATCTTCTCCTACCCCCAAAAACTGAACCACTGGGGTATTGCACCCACCCTGCTGGGCCAGCTGTCATGGCTTGGAAAAGACCCCTCATAGGTAGGTGAGAAGGATCCACCAAAAGCCATTGGGACATCTTCCCCACCTTGTGGTCACCCTCGCCAGTGTTCCCCACTGTGGACCAAATGTGAAACCCCAAGACCAGACCCTACAAGGTCTGCATTAAATGCTGCATGTGAGATTCAGCTTTAAGCAGCGTGTTGGAAACATTCAGCCTGCTATTCCTTCTGAACTCCATTTCCCAGTTATAGGAACCAGTGTGAGAGCTGCTGCAATAGGGAGTTGAGTAGGACTGGGTGGATGTCCCATCTCCTCTCGCTATCAAATGTCCCACAAGGAGGAGCATGGTGGCAGATGTAGTGAGTTGCACCTCTCCACACAGTGGCCCTTCGAGGCACATCCCATCCAAATGGGTCACCCCAGCACTTGGGGGGTTTAAGTCCTGGAGGCTTTAAGTCCTCCTTACCCACACAGACCTGGGTGCTTATTCATAGTCTTTGAATCTGTATGAATGGCTAAGCCCACTTAGAGTCTGAGCACAGAGTTATTAATGGTACTAAATGCAGAGTTATTAAAGTTCATTATTAATTAAGGCTGAACACTGCCAAAGCTGTGTTCTGACTTCAAACAATACCTGAACCCACAACTTCTTGGGGCTTTGGTAGAGTTTCCAGTGATGCAGCAAGCAGGTCTTCAGCCCTTTGCATCTTTTTAGCCACACTATAAAGAGCCTGTTGTTGAGATTTAATGTGCCCGATGTATCTTTTGCACTGCTGGTGCAGAAGCAACCACAAAGCACATCACCAGCTTTCATCAGTCCAAGTCTTACAAACCCAACACAGGTAGGGAGCAGTAAACATGGCGATTTACAATCCCTCCTAAAATGCTACAAGAAATCCAATCAAGCATTTGCATCTATTAGCCAGAAATATTTAAGCAGCTGTCCCAACATCCAGGCAGTGCCAGGTCTCAGACAAGAGCCTCTAACCAATGCACAACATGCCCTCCAAACAGCCACGCTCCAGCAATCCCTCTTAGACTGCAGGTAGACAACCTCCTGCGAAGAAAACACAAGGTAAATGGTGTCCTTGGATGCGATGGCATCACAGACATGTCCTCACCTGCACATTAGCACTGTCCTCTGAAGGACCAGGCAGTGATTCCTCATAGCAAACCAGTTGGCATTAAGTATTGGTCAGTACACAATAGTCCCAACAAGAGTAATGGAGGGGGGGAATCCATCCCCAGTGCAACTGGGCTGACACTGGTGATTTTAGGCTGGAGATAAATGTGGTCCTCAGAAGCTGGATTACCACCCTGGGGGTCACAATCAATACCAGAACAAGAAGTGAGTTCCAAATCAAGGCAAGGTTAACCCATAATCCAGAGCACGGGCAGGGGGTGAAGCCACTTTAACAGGAGGGATTTGTCTGCACAGAGTGTCTACTCAAACAAGCTGGAGCCGGCGTGATGCAATTTCATGGTGTTTAACATCAAGGCTGCCATTCCTATAGCTACTGGAGGAAACTTAGCAACCCGGGCTGCAGCTCCTGGGGCGCAGGAGATGACCAGAGGAGAGCGCAAGGATGCATGGTGCTGTCCCCCCTGCATTAACCCTTTGCACCCTATATGCCATACTGATGTGGCACTGAGAGTTAGGTGTGTCTCTCCTCAACACCCGTGTGTTTTGTTAGTACCAGATTAACTGTTTCCTTTAAAATACTACTAATAAAAAATAGTAACAAGAATCTGCCTCTGTCACTGCTCATGGGCTATGGCTGGGTGTCCCCACCAGACATGGGCTCCACTTGGAGCTGATGTAGACATCACCAAAGCCAGCAGGACTGTGTGTGAGTCAAATCAGCCCCATGGAGTCTGGATAACTTTGCCCAAAAGGACGTGGCTCTCAAAGCTAGTGCAGAGTTTCTCTTTCTTATGTGCCCCCAGGTCCTGCTGTGTTTGGCTGACCAAGGCTGGCTTAGAAGGCTCCTCCGACTCCCAAGAAAATGGGGACTGACAGTGAAAGCCCAGTCCTGAGGAACGTGCTCATCAGCTTCAACTTGCTTCTGCTGGGCACTGTCCTCAAACCGTTCGAGTGCCGGCTGGAGGTGACAACAGACCCAGCCGAAAGACCAGCAGTGGATGAGGAGGGTGGCCTTTCCAACTGCAGCCCACCCATCAAAGAGCAGCCCATGGTCTTCCACCACATCTACAACATCAACATTCCTGTGGACAGCTGCTGCTCATCCATGTTCAAGTCTTCAGCCGAGGAGGTGAGTTCAGAAGACAGCCGACTGGCAGAGTACACAGAGCAGACCTCCGACAACGAGAGCCGGGTCACCTTCACCCACAGGATAAACTTGCCCAAGCAGGCCTGCAAGTGCTCCACCTCCCTCCCGTCCCTGCAGGAGCTGCTGAGCAGGATTGAGATGCTGGAGAGGGAGGTCTCCATGCTCCGGGACCAATGCAACTCCAATTGCTGCCAAGAAAATGCAGCCACAGGTAGTAAATGCCATCCTGTTAGCTCTTGCTGGGTACTGAGGGCTCGAGCAAAAGGCAGGAGAAATAAATACAAAGCCAGTCATGCCACTCAGAGTGGTAACAGAGATAAAACCTGTGCTCACCCATGGCATGGCTGTGGGTTTAGGGAAAAGCCTGACTTAATCCTTCAAGGCAGGAAAATCCCCCAGGATTTGGTCACTTGAGCCCCCATGCCCTGCAGAAGCCCCATAGCAGCCAGAGCCAAAGCCCCATTACAGATAAGACCCACAGTCATGTGGGTGATCTCCCAACCCTATACTCCTTGCAGCGCTGTTAGGAATCAGCCACCATGTGCAGGACAGGGAGGAGAGATTTGGCTGCTGCTCCCCTGAGCTGACCCTCAGCTGCAGGCAGCACCACAAGAGATAGCAATAAACCCCTCCATCACCTCCGTGGCGCGAGTGAATCTGTATGAAAAGCTAAGTTAAAAAAGAAAAAAATAACAAAAACTACAGGAAATAACTTCTGCTGCCATGAAAGATGCAAACAAAACCTTTAACGGGCACGAAAACCATCAACAGCTTCCTCTGAATAACAGCATGCTCTCCCAGAGCCCCGTTGGGGTTACCCCCATCATCAAAGACAGCCCCTCATTTCCCCACGGCTGCTCCTCAGAGCCAGGGAAGCAGCACGTGGTTGAAACGAGATGGGTTAAGAAAGGCTTGGGCAGGAGGCTGCATTTCAGTAGTGTGGGGGGCTAGCATGCGGATGGGTCTCCTTAGCTTTCAGGGAGTTGGGTAAGAGGGGCTGCCCCTCTGGACACAGCAGTCATCAAGCTGTGTTAAAAAAAAAGACAACAAACCAGAAAGCACCCACACGTGCAAAGCAAGAGTTAAAAAAACATCACAAAAGAAACACCATGGAGAAAGAAAAACCTGTGTTAAAGGGAGTTAATTCGAAACTCTGATGGGCCTATTTGGGTTACTTGTAGCACAGGCAGACGGTCCCATTAAACATTCATGGCTCGGCGCTCCCATCGCAGATGCACTGAGCCAAAACTGGAGTAATTTTATGTACTTTTACCAGAGTTGCTTTCAGTTCACAGCACTGTAGAGGAGATGGGAATCTCTACCCCACTGCCTGAGGCATCTCCCCCAGGAGAGCTCCTAGGTTTTGGTAACTTCACTAGGGCCTGAGATCTGAAGAGAACCTGATCTCCATCCCCAGTATTCGCGCTTTAGGTGGGAAGTGTCCTAAAAAATACCCCAAAAGGGTCTGTCAGGCACAGCATGCAACTGAAGCCCATTGATGTCAGTGTCTGCTGCGCTTGGAGGAGCTGCTCAGGTAACTCAGCTAGGGTGGAAAACTTAGTTTGGAGACAAAAAGTAATGCAGCTTGGGGTCTTCAGGGTGCAGAGGTTTCCCAAGGGTGCTGGGGGAAGCATGGAAAGGGTTTCTGCTCTTCCTCAGTTTGTAACCTGTAGCTGGAGCTGTGGCTCCACATCAAAGGTAAAAGACGAGAGTGTTGGCAGTGTGATGGATGCTGTTGTCCCCATGCATCCCTTCTCATCCCAGGGTGTCCTGTGCTAGGCTGCTGGGTACAGGGGGAGACATCAGAGGTGATGGCCATGGCAGCCATGTGCTTTCCCACCACCCCCGCATACCTCATGATACGTTCTGCAAAGACAAGGATAGGGTTGGAAATTATATCTTTGGGTACACACCAGCTTTTTGTAGATCGAGCTAGCAGACGGGGATCTCTTCCTGTAAAAAGGAACAGTGGGTGGAGAGGAGACAACAGGAACCCATTAAAGTTACAGCTGGTGCACAGGGCCTGGCCAGGGAAGGCTTTTCCCCAGTAAGAGGTCTAGGGAGGTTCCCATCAACTGAGAACTGAGCTGAAGAGAAACCAAAGGGAGTACTTGCACTGCCACACAGCTGATGGCACCCACAGCCAAGAGGGCCAGTGCTCCTGAGGGACCCTCCCAAGCCCTAGCATGAGCTCATATCACTGACTCTGCCCCTGCCAGCCCTAAAGCCACCGGCTCCCCAAAGTTAGGCACACTCAGCCACAAGGAAGACCATCCCCTGCTTGCCCCACACCTTTCTACCCCTCCCTCACAGCCCACCCACAAGCTGACCTGGGGTCAACGCTGACCTTTTTCCACCTCTAACTGGGTGGGTTCTGACACTCGGTCCCACCTCCTTGCAGGGCAGCTGGATTACACCCCACAGTGCAGTGGCCACGGGAACTTCAGCCTGGAGTCCTGCAGCTGCGTGTGCATGGAGGGCTGGGCAGGCAGCAACTGCTCTGAGCCTCTCTGCCCCCGAGGTTGCTCCAGCCGTGGTGTCTGCTTGGAGGGCCAGTGCATCTGTGACAATGACTACGGGGGCGAGGACTGCTCCCAGCTACGCTGCCCTGCTGGCTGCGGCTCCCGCGGGCTCTGCGTGGATGGTGAGTGCGTCTGTGAGGAAGGTTTCTCTGGGGAGGATTGCTCCCAGCTACGGTGTCCCCACGACTGCTCTGGAAAGGGTCATTGTGTCAACGGCACGTGCATCTGCCAGGAGGGCTATGCCGGGGAGGACTGCAGGTGGCTGCACTGCCCCAACGCCTGCAGTGGCCGTGGAGTCTGCCAGGATGGTCTCTGCATCTGCGAGGACGGCTATGAAGGGCAAGATTGCTCAGCAGGTAGTGAGGGGCAGGCATGGGGAGAGTTATACCCTGATTTATAAGTGCTTTGAGGTGCCCAGAGACCCATAGAAACATCATGAATCTTGGGAGAAACCCACACCTGGCAGAGCACGACACATAGGATCTGCTCAGGCTCTGCAGTTTGACCCTCTCCCTGTTGTCCCTGTCCCAAGAAATGCCATGGTCAAAAGTTTGAGAGGTAAGCAAAAAACCAGCAAGGTTTGTCCCAGTATCAGTGGTAAACCCTTAGTGCAGCTTGCAGGAAGGTTCTCCCGAGCCCCTGCCTTGCCATAGCGTTTAATACAACAACAGAGAACACATAACTCCCTGGCCAAATCCCATAGCTGTGTCCCACCGCACACCCTTCCCCACAGCTAGGCGGGAGAATAAGCCATGCATGCCATGACACTCTCCTTACCTCTGCCCTTCCCATTAGTGGCTCCTCCAGAAAACCTTCGAGTGACTGGAATCAGTGACAGCTCCATTGAGCTGACGTGGGACAGCCCTGGGGCAGCCACTGAGTACGTGGTCTCATATCAGCCGGCGGCACCTGGGGGCACCCAGCTCCAACAGCGGGTGCCCGGGGACTGGAGCAGCATCACCATCACGGAGCTTGAGCCAGGCATTGCCTACAACATCAGTGTCTATGCAGTCATCAGCGATGTCTTGAGCAACCCCGTTAGCTCCAAGGTGATGACTAGTAAGTATCCTTACTGCACTTGCTGTTTGATACCCAAATAACCAGAGGTGATACTCAAGATGGCTAGTGTTTTCCATAAAAACCTTATTGCAGCAGAAAACTGAGGCTTCAGAATAAATGGATAGATATCAGGGATAGTTTTGTCACCATTTATATCTGTATGGGGCTATAGGAAAGGGGGAAATGTGTCCACAATCTCTGCAGAAAAAGTCTGGATGGAAACCTGAAAGACTGAAAGTCAAGTAAGTTTTCAGTGTCTGATTGAAGCCCACAGAATATAGCCCAAAACATCTTTTTTTTTTTGTTTTTCCCTCATAGAAAATATTGTGATATGTCATAGAAGTCACAAGTTCTCTTCCCACTCTTGGATAGCTTCCCCATGACGTGGGTGATAGTGCAGCAAGAGAGGATGCGGGAGATAAGTAGTCCTGACTGGGACCACGATGCACAGAGTAAAACAGGAGCATCAAGCTGTAGTGGCAACTACCTAAGAGGGTCCTCAGAAACTAAAAACACAGAGGGAAAACATATTGACATATTGATTGAATGACAAAAGTAATTCAGACACCCTTTATGCAACCCCATTGCGTTGCACAGTGCCATTAGGTGCAACATGAAGGAATGCTGTGGCACTCAGTAGCCTAGGCATTTCCCTCCTTCCCCTCTAACCCGCCTGGAGGGGGAACAAAGGGGTGATAACTCTGCTGACAGCTACCGAAAGGTCCCCTTTTCAGTGTCCAGAGAACAAAGCAGCCACAGGGAGCGGGGCGGGGGCAGCAGCACCCATGCATCCCGCTCTGCTCACCACCCCCTGCTCCCTTCCAGACCTCGCCACGCCGCAGGGACTGAAGTTCAAGACCATCACAGAGACGACAGCAGAGGTGCAGTGGGAGCCCTTCTCCTTCCCCTTCGATGGTTGGGAGATCAGCTTCATCCCCAAGGTACTGCCACCGCACTGCGGGGTACAGCCGGTCACCCTAAAAACACCGAGCGAGTGGGTCCCAAATTAAGCTTCCAACTATTCCCACCCCCCCCAAAAAAATGAAATAATCCTGGCCTCTATTTGCAACTCCTGTGCTTCACATCAGACATTCCCCAGTCCCTCAACCCCAATTTGCCAGCTTGTCTTTACCCTAGTAGTATTTGTCTTGATAAGATCAAGAGACCAGCATATAAACAAGCCTCTCCGTTTCACCCACCCCTTGCTGCCACCCCCATCCTCCTCCCTTCCACCTCCTTCTCTGTGACCTTTTCTCCTCGCCCATGCTCTGAGCACATGAAAGCCACACGAAGCGGGTGGTATCGGACCAAGCAGCCACTCCAGCTCTCAGACAACAACAACCTTCAGCATCCCCAAGTCACATGCACGGCTAATTCCTGCCACGGAATTTTAATCGCAGTGATGAACAGGTAGAATTTGTGCCAGAAAAGATGAAAGGATGAAAATGTTGCCCTAAATATCGCATATTTTCCATGTGCGGTAACAAAAATGGTACATGAAGTATTTAATCTATATTCATAATTTCTACACCATTTAGCCATAAGTATAGCTTCAATTGTATATGGAGCCTCTTTACAAGAGCATTCAAGCCCCAGCAGTAAAAGAAATGCTGATTAAGGGCTCAATTATGCCATTTTTCACTTGTACAAAACCCTTACTGGAGTCAAAGGCAGCTCTGGGCAGCAGAGAACTGCAGAACTTGGCCCCAAAGTTTTAAATGCTCTTAACTGTGAATTATCATTATGCAGCAAGGGCCCAATTGCTTTAAATGACTCTTTCCCTCACTTCCAAAGAGACTGAAAGGGTCTGGGTGTGATTTTGGGTACATCCATGCAGATATTGTATTGGAAGTCAGAGTTCAAGTACTGCAGGGTATAAACCCCAGGGTAATTTTTATTCACTGGGATAAAAGCCAAAATGACAAGGCAACGTCAGGGAAGAGCTTTTGGCAGCAAAAATATAGCCACCTTTCAAGCATTTCACGGACATTCAGCAATTAAGCCCAACAGCATCCTCCTGAAGCAGATAAATGAGGATGTATCCAGTTTAGGGCAGAGGACAGAAGGAAATTTTCTCCCCACAGGGTCATCAGACGTAGGGTGAGGGTGGGTTTTCCCCCCTGATAAATGAAAACTGTTGGTTCTGTTTCTGTTTTTAAGCTTAAAACTCAAAACCATGCAGAAACATTTCAGAACTTAAAGGAAGCTATAAAGTGCCAAAGGATGGCTGCTCCTGGATGCAGGGTTTTGGGGCAGGGAAAGGATGTACCTTGCTGGGCTTTGACGTTCTCATGTTCATCAGTCATGCACATGGTCCTGCGCTCTAAAGACACAGTTGTGCTTTCTGCCCGTTGGCTGCCAAAAGTTGGTCTCTCTTGAATCTCCATCATCAGCTTTTCTCCTAAAATAAGGCAGAAGGTGCTGTTTCCTTCACTGCTTGGAAGATAGAGCAGCTCAAGCAAATGCTAAACCATTGCTGCACCCCAAATAAACCCAAAACCTAGTCCCAGAGGCATCAACATGAAAAAAGAGTTATAACAGCATCATCACAAATAACTTCCATGCACAGAATTAAGCTCGCTCTGCCTTCCTGAGAACTGGGTGAAAGGATGTTAATTTGGTCCTCAGCATCCCCACAAGGATGCTCACACCCTCCTGCAGAGAAATCCTCCTTCTGTGGTCCCCGTGATGTTCTTGCCCCCTGAAAGCGGGGTCCGGGCGGGGAGGGGGGGGGAGGTCATCCATCTGCTGCATGCACAGGGGATGGAGGTGGGGAGGAAAGAGGAAGCAAAGACAGATCTAGAAAAGAGAATTAGGGAAGGTAAGATGGCAATTTATGGCCCAAATGGAAGATTTCCTGTTTAATGAGAAAGGATATGAATATGAATTGAGATCTATGCGCAAAGATTTGTCTAGCATGTTATTAGCAGAGACAGCAGCAAGAAAAGATCCTTTGTCCAAACACTGGCAGGAAAGGTGACATTAGAGGTTGCTTGAAGCTTTTTTGTTTTTTTTTTTCAGAGCAAAATCACAAAGCATAATGAGTTTAATAAAGACAACTTAAAAAGCAGGAGATGCCAAAATAGACCTTAAGGTTTCATACCTAGGTATGAGCCACAGAAGGCTCCTGACACCTGAGTAGCAGAGGAAAGGAGTCCAGCCTGGGCTTTGGTTTTATCATCTTTTCTCTTCTGGAAAACAGGAGACATGCAGTTTGTAAAATACAGAAGTTTGGGGTGGGATGGGGGTGGGAACAACGTGGGTGGGAAGAAGGGATGATGGAGGGTTTCTCAAGCCCAGCAACATGGGTGCTCTGTGCTTGGTGGGCAACTTCATCCTGGGCTCGTGCACCTCCATGGTGGGACGTGCCAGGGAGAGGATGCGATTTGGGGAAGCAGGGCTGGGGCATAGAAGGATGCAATATGAGGGGAACCTCCTCCCCATACATCAGACCCCCAACCCACCATTTTTATTAATCATTTTTCTTTTTTAATGCTTATTTTTCCCCCTGGGCAGAACAACGAGGGCGGTGTGATTGCCCAGCTTCCCAGCACTGTCACCACCTTCAACCAGACAGGGCTAAAGCCAGGGGAAGAGTACACCGTCACTGTGGTGGCCCTGAAGGAACAAGCCAGGAGTCCTCCCACCTCCGACAGCGTCTCAACCCGTGAGTGAGCCCGACCCCAGGCAGCATGGCAGCTCCCAGGGCTCGATCCCCAAAACATAGGTCCCATCAGCAAGAGCATCCTGACAACTGCACAGGCAGGGATAAAATAAGCACCTGCCCAAGCTACAGGTGCATCACAGCAACAGCTTTTTCTTCATGCAGTATTTGGTCCCTCTCATTCCCAAATTGCTGCAAGCACAGAAACCGTGGCAAGGTTAATGGGGGTTGGGAGTGAAGGCACAGGTCTGCTTTTATTAGATAGTTGGATAAATTCCTACTCTCTACTAATCTCACATTTCAGAGGCTGGATGCCCCCAAGAAACGTCTCGATAAATGTATTTCCTGCTCATATATAACAGATTAAAACTCCCACCTGCTTTTGTGCCGTTAAATGCCCTCTACTCCCAGCCTATTCAGAAGGATCAGGAGGCAGGGCCGGGAGCTGGGAACGATGGCACATCCCCTCCTAACCCGTTTATCCAGCCGGCCTGGCCCGTAGGCTAGAGGAAATTCAACTGGGTCTTCTCCTTGCCAAAGGAGGCATGGTGATGGGCACTGCTCACTGGGGAGAAGAGGCTGTCCATGCCGTATCTGCTGGAGCCTGCCTTGGCAGCCCGGCAGACATCTACTTCCATCTGAGCTGTTGCAAGCGGAAACAGCGTTAAAAAAAGCAACTGGAAGGTTGTTGTAACGAGGCGATGCTCTCTCCAGGCTGCTAATTCAAAGTAACGGTGAGAGGGAAGGGAGGGTCCCTCCTCAAGCAGCAGCTTGCTGCAGATCGGGGAGTCAGCACAGCCTCCTGCTCCTGCTTTGCTTCCCTGCTCAGCTCGACGCGGCTTAACAGAGACACCTCCTGGTCGAGCCCAAATCTTCCTTTCCCTAGCAAGCAAAAACATAAGAGAGGTTGGTACTTCAAGCTCAGGGGGTGACCTTTGCAGGGGAGCACAGCTGGACCGGTGGGCTCCCAGCTCTGCGTTCCATGAAGGCATCCCCAACAGTGGTGTGTCCGCTCTCCTCTGCAGCACCCCCATAGCTTTGTCCCCATCGTCCTCGTTACACCCCAACACCCTGCGCTGGAGTTGAGTAACGCAAGCACAGTTTTGTGTTTCACAGCTAAGTGTCACTTGTGGTACCCCAGCATCACCTAGACACCTTGAAGTAGTTGGGAGATTGAGAGTTTGGATGTGCATGACCTGGTCATCCAGGTGACCTCACCTCAACACCCTACTTCCCAGCCCTCCTCCCTTCTCCCTGGGCCTCACCCTACTGCTCCCAATTCCCCCATGCCCTCTCTAACCCTCCCTGGACCTTCCCATCCTGGCCCACACACATCTTCCCCAGGACTTCTCACCCTGGGGTACAGCATTCAGTGCATCCTTGTGACTTAACACTGTTGCCCAAGGTATACGGCAAAATAGACACAGCATAGCTTGAATTACAAGACCAGCACGTTTTCATGTCCACCTTGTGACCATGTAAGCGATGAAAGGGGCTGCCTGGCAGGCTCTCTGTATCCACACTGCAATGGCACTGGAGGGATGGCCAGGCTTGGCCCAGCCATCCGTACGTGCAGCAGCTATGTTCTACTGGATTCAAAACATTCACCACCCAGACTTGAGCCCATGATTTCCAGAAGCCAAGTGCTGGGGGACGCAGAGGACGGAAGGGCCCAGATTCTCTGCAAAAAAGAAAGCAGAAATGTCCAAAATAGAATGAATTTAGCTAAACCCCCTTCATCTGAGAGGGTTTGGTGGACACCCACTGTGGTCCCCACACCCAGCTAGCTAGGAGGGCTTGCCAGAGCAGTTGCATTTTCTCCTCTCTGCCCATCACAAGTGCGTCAACAGCTTTATGAGCTGGATCTCCCAACTTAAATACAAACCAGGAGCTGGCACCGAAGCCGGAGCATTTTTAGAGAGGTTTCTCAGTTCTCAATGCTTGGATTGGTCCTTGGCCCCACATTATTTAGCACATTGTCAACGCCTTTCAGAAGACATAATATCCTTGCTGATAAATTTTTCCAATGACAGAAAGGCACAGAAAAGAGTAAATTGAGTGGAAGGAGATCATCTGAAAGCAGTTTGAACGGCTCAAAGAGCCGGGCACAAAGGAAAACTGTGTGTTTCAGTGCATCACAAAGTTAGCTGGGAGCAAAGGAAATGGACTCCAGTTAGACATAGGTGGGTTTATCCTGGGAAAATCTACCTGGAAAAGCCAGGGTGGGGATTTGTTGCTGATAACCAGTTCCAAAGAAGGGCATGAGTTGCCTTATAGCTGTGTGGGCATCAATGGGAGAGCTGCTGGGTCCTGCTCTGGTGTCCACAGCTTGTAAGAGACACTGGTGGAGAGGGTTCAGGAACCCTCCACCTCTCCACCAGAACACTGGGATGAGGGACCAGGAACCCACCAGGACAAAACCTCACGAGTATCTTGGGGTGGGGGGAGCACATCTCTTCTCTGCACTACATCTCTGCCTCATCCCCAACTGCTAAATTGGGCCACTCCAAAGGTCAGGTTAAAGCATCCCTGAAGCTTGGTGTCCCCCCAAAGCCACCACCCTTCCCCATCCATCTCTCCCAAAGTAACAGGTGGCCGTTTCCCCCCTCCCCCCCCCCCCCCCCACCTCCTCCACAGTCATCGACGGCCCGACGCAGATCCTGGTGCGGGATGTCTCCGACACAGTGGCCTTCGTGGAATGGACACCGCCACGCGCCAAGGTGGACGCCATCCTGCTGAAGTATGGGCTGGCGGATGGGGAGGGCGGGAGGACCACCTTCCGCCTGCAGCCCCCGCTCAGCCAGTACTCCCTGCAGGCCCTGCGCCCTGGTGCCCGCTACCGCCTGGCTGTCAGTGCCCTCCGGGGTGCCAACGAGAGCCGGCCGGCCCTCGCCCAGTTCACCACAGGTAGCTAGCTGGCTTTGCCAGGAGAACCGGCGTGAATTTTTAAGGCTCCAGCAAGCATGGGCAGGTGGTTTGCTGTGATCTGCAGATGGGCTTTCCCATAATGAGCAGGGCAGGGGGGGTTTTGCATATTCAGAACTGAATCAAGGGTGGGGGGTTTTGCACCTGGGATTTAGCAGCACCTGTTTTTTTGACCCAGCACAGTGAGCTGGGGTTAGTGCAGCAGTATACTGGGAGGAAGCGACACAAAGAAAACACGGCGGTTAAGATGCAGGTCTGAATGAAGATGCCTGAGCATGGGTTCCTCACGTCCCATCATGGTCCTAGTGCAGGGCGAGGCAGAGCAAATGACTCGCCTCACCCCAAGCCACACACACACAGAGCTCAAACCACCCTCTGACTACTCCCCTTCCACTTGCACCTAAGTTTCTGCGTAGTCCCTAAACCTCCAGCGCCATGGGTCTCCACCATTCCCCAACAGGGATGTTCACATGGTCCCCGGGGCAACCCCAGGTGACCCGAGATGCCAACAACCATGCAGATGACTCAAAAAAACCCTTACATTTAGGTGACAAACACCAAACAAATACCCACCTTGGCCACATCTTGCCGTGGCACCAAGGCTGAACCTGCTGCTGCCCAGGACACCCATCCCCCACCACCTCCAATTCCCATTTCAGACCCACAGCTCAGCTTCAGCTCACAGCTCAAACTTTAAACCCCAGCAGTTTACACCCTTAGCACCACCCATAGATCAACATGAAATTCTCAAAGCACCAAACCAGCAAGCACGGGTCTTACTTCAAGGCTATGCTGACTCCCGTTCAGCTCTGAGAGCCAAGGCAGATGCGTTGCCTGAGGAATCTGCAGTCAAGCGGCTGGAAGCAGTCCAACCAGAGACACGGTTATCTTGTTTTATATCCTCTCTGAATACCCTAACTGGTCGGTAAAACTTTAATTAATGTTAAGCCTGCAGATAGCTAACAGGTTTAATTTACCGTGCCAAAGAGGAAGAGGTAGAGCATGTATTTCAGCGCTGGTTTATGGTATATAAATTACTTGTCATGTACGTTACTGGGGGATGCTAGGCTCCTATTACAATACCCGTGGCGTGCGAATTGCACCTGTGTGTATATCTCTACAGATAGATATTTCAGAGGAGATGCTCACCCTGACTGATTTGCTGCATTAGCCTTCCTTGCTTTATTTCTAAAAGGCAACATATAAATCCTTCCCCCATCCCCCCACCCCCCAAAGAAAACCCAGATCCATCAAGCAGCAGTAATTATCCCCCATCTGCTGGCACCCAGCCCCTGCCAGGCACCAACCCGTTGCTCACGAGAGGTTCATCACACAAGTCAGAACAGATCCGGTGCACAGCTCCAGTCATGCTAATAAACAACCCCCCTTTGGGCTGTGTCTGAGTGTGAATGAGCCTGTAAATATGTGGAAGGTTCTCCTAAGAGCAGTTCACACCAATGCGTGACTGCTGCAGAACTCTTTTCTGCCCTCCCGCCCCCTTATGCACGATGCCTCAGTTTCCCTTACTCTAATATAGGGGGGGGGGAAATGCTTTTCTTTTTCAAGCAACATGCAGCTAGCTCCCAAAGTAACTTACCAAGAGATGCTGTGAGTAACCCAGCACTTGCGTTGGTCCCACGGGTGACACTTCCAGGTTTGTGGTAATCCCCAGTCCCTGCCACGGGGACATGCCCCAGCAAGGAGGGACCTCACAGGCATCACACCTGGGTACCCCTCTGCTGCTGTTTAGCCATGCCAAGGCTACAGGGTGCATCCCCAGGGCCTGGCAGTGAGACGGAGCCTCTCTCCCTTGTGTTGCACAGATATCGATGCCCCCAAGAACCTGAGGGTGGGCTCACGGACACCTGCCAGCCTCGAGCTTGCCTGGGACAACAGTGAGGCTGAGGCACACAGCTACAGGGTGGTCTACAGCACCCTGGCCGGGGAGCACTACCACGAAGTCCTGGTGCCACGTGACACAGGTCCCACCACCCGGGCCACCCTCGCAGGTACATGTGCACCCACATGCCCTTCCTCCCCATCCTCCTCCCCATAACCAGTTAGGGCAACAGAGATGTCCAGATCAGCACTGGTGCTTGTTTGCCCTTACACTGGCACATATCTGAGGCTGGTTTGGGGTTTACTAGTTACTGGAGGCAAGGTTTTCCTTGGGATACAGTTCATTTTCCCCTCTATGGGTCTGTTTATCCCCAACACATCTCCAAGTGATACACTTGCAAGTGGCGCACCTCCAGCAGGGCTGTGACCACGTCACAAATCGAGCTGGCAGGGGCAAACTGAGAAGCAGGGAGAAGAAAGATATTTTGAGGCTGACATGGAGGAGAACATTATTTCGTTTTGGATTTTTTTTCCTTCCTTCCTTGTTGGGAAAGCTGCAGGCGTCAATGCCCTGCAGGCAGCCATAGGGATGCAGGCTGCCCAAGTTCATTGCCTTTTTCCCAAATCAGGCGCATAGCAGACCCAAACCCAGGGATGCAATTTTTTGAGCACACCCCCCAAAGCCATACATTATCCTCACGTGAAGTGTTTCATTATTCAGGCCAGCACAGGAGGTGCCACGAGGGCTGCAAACACCATCCACCTCCTGCTGCTGGGAAAGTCCCAAACACCCTTCGCGGTGGCAATACCACGAAGCACTGTGTGAGATCTGGTTTCCTAATTCTTCCCCTCAACTAAACTGCTTGCCTGCCAGATTTGCAGCTCCGGCGGCATTTTTTGTAAGCAAAGACAAGACTGACTTACAAATGCAGGGGAAAAAAGCTCACTCGTTCAGCTTGCAGGATGCTGGGTTCTTCCATGTTGACTCTCTTTGCCCTCCTGGGACCTTCCCAGCCCAAAGAGGACTCAGACATCTCTGCCAGATGGACCTATGGGAATAAGTTCAGTGGGAAAGCCGAATGCCAAGTTCCCAGAGAGTCATAAGGAAGGCTGGAGGGCAGGAAAGCAATTCGAGCAGCTCGCTTGGAAAAACAAACCAAACCAATGTGGTATGCGGAAAAAAGAAATGTTAGGGATAGCTTCCGCTGCGGTAGTGATGAGGGCGTGCATGGAGAAGTGGGATGAGATGGGATGGGATAGAAGGGATGGGGAGACCCAGTGCTGGTCCCCTGGTAATTTTCTTCTAGGCATTTGCTGCCTTTCTAGGTGAGGAGGAGCATTAAAAATAGGCTAGATCCTATATGTAGTATACAGATCCTATATATAGTGTATATATATATATATATACACACACTATAGTGTGTACATATAGTATACTATAGTGTGTATATATAGAGTATATACACTATATGTACTGGGGCAATACTACCCCACTGACATAAACTGTGATGACACCCATGGCAGAGCCCGAATTTGCTCCAGAGGAAGGGACAACGCAAAGGGACAACCCAGAGGCTCTTCCTCTCTCTCAGTAAAACTAAACAAAGCTGTCAGGTCTAAACCTGGAGATCCCCGGCGCAAGCTGCAGAGATACAGAGGTGTCAGTCAATGGCAGTGAATGATTTTTTTTTCGGTACAGTGCCTCCATCATCACTTCAGTGCATTGCTTCTAGCTCCCAGGGCGCTACCTAATAACCAAGCAATTATTTAAAAAAAATAAATAATCTAATTGCAACAAAAACAACAGAAAAAACCTACCCTGACCCTTGCTGCAGGAGAGCCACAGTGGGGATGGCACTTGGTAGCCCTGTCTCCAAGGTCTCGTTGCACATGGTGCAAAGCCAGTGAGGGTGGGTTTCCAGCTGCCCAGGACCCAGTGGGATCCATGGCGTGAGATCAAGTAGCAATTTCCTCAGCCCCCTTCACCTCCCTGTGGGAGAAGCAGTGAGGAACAGTGCTTGAGCAGAGCTTATCAAAGGTTTAAGCTTAAAAGCACAACAAGCCTGGCCCTGCCCCATATATGTCTCCAAAAGCAGCATTTGCACAGAAATATCCATCATTTTGCTCTATCCAAAAGAGCTGGGAGAGAAAAGGCATCATTTTATATGCTCCTGTCTCATTTCCTCCTCTTCCTCCCCCTTTCTCCCAGGCTCTTCACATTTCCAAGATGCTTTTGAGGCTTATTGGTCAGTGGTGAAGGGGGTTCATCTGTCCCCCATCACTGAGACTGCACCGTAGCGAGAGGAAAGGAGCAAGGGATGGGGGCTTCCCTCATTCCCAGCCCCTCAGGGAAGGTTTTGGAGGCTTCTGGGGACTCTGCCTCTGGGCAAGGCATAGTGAGGTTGGAGGGTTTAGGGCTTCTCTAACCTCATGGGAAAGCTCACAGGGAGGAGGGGGAATAAAGCTGCCAAGCAGAAGTGACAGGCAGAAGCAGGAGATGTCCCATGGAGATAAAGCAGGGATCAGCAAGAGGTGCAGGGGGTGAAAAGGAGCCGGATGAGCAAGATTCCCATGTCCCTTGAGAGAGGCACCATATGACTTGTCCACCCCAAGGAGCTGTACCTGATTGGGCTCCTGGAAAGACCCTGCCTTTCCTAATTGATGTGCATTTCATTTACTCTGCATAATTTATTCATCTTCAAGACACCAGCCCTGTGACAATATTTGATGTTGCATCACTTTGGAAACAAATATAGCTACTTTATGGTCCCCATCTCCACTCACACACCCATGGTTTCTGTCTCAGTGCCAGCAATTACAGCCAACCTCAACAACAACTTTTAAAAACTGCTTATTTCCAAGCCAGAATATTCCAAATTCCCTGTCCAAAAGCAACCATGGGGCTTTTAAAAAAGGCTCAGCTCTTCTCCAACATGCAGAGGAGCTGCTGACCTGTGGGAAGGCTGCTCACCCCAAAGATGCTCATGAGGGACCCCCCTGTTCCCAGCCATGGGAGGTGGTGGTGGTAGTTGGGGGGGCGAGGGTTTGCACCCTAAGGCCACCCAGCCAGGTGTTGCTCTCATGCCCCTTTGTGTCCTTTGCACCCCCTGGCAGATCTGGTGCCAGGGACAGAGTACGGCATCGGGATTTCAGCCGTGATGGACAGCCAACAGAGCATGCCAGCAACCATGAATGCCAGGACTGGTGAGTTTGGCTCCACTGAGTGCTCCAAGCATGGCCAGCTCCTATGGCACAGATGTCCTCATGGGACAGACTGTGCACGAGGACAAAGGTCTGCACCATTCCTCTCCCACAGAGCTTGACAGCCCCCGGGACCTCCTGGTGACAGCCTCCACAGAGACGTCCATCTCACTGACCTGGACCAAAGCCACAGGTCCCATTGACCACTACCGTGTCACCTTCACCCCTGCCTCGGGTATGGCCTCTGAAGTGACAGTGCCCCCGGATGAATCGCAGCTCACCCTCTCAGAGCTGGAGCCTGGGACAGAGTACACCATCTCCATCATTGCTGAGAGGGGACGCCAACAGAGCCTGGAGGCCACTGTGGATGCCTTCACAGGTAGAGAAAGACAAATTGGGATGGGGCCAAGGGCTCAGACCACCATCCCACACGGGCACATCCACCAGACTGTCCCCAGCTCCAAAACTCTTGAGGTGGTGATGGGGTCAATCCATCCACCTGAGAGGTGATCTGTGGACTTCCGAAAGAGGACAGCCCTACCAACACGGACATCTCATTCCTCCTGGCCAGCAGCACTGAGCTGCAGCTTTGCCATCTCTGTTGGGTACTTCCCATATAAGTGCTGGGAACAATGCAGCACTGGGGTTTGCAGTGGGTCAGGGTTGCATCTCTCCTTTCCATCTTGCAGGAGTCCGGCCCATCACACAGCTCCACTTCTCCCAGCTCACATCCTCCAGTGTGAACATCACGTGGAGTGATCCATCCCCGCCAGCAGACCGCCTTGTCCTCACCTACAGTCCCCAGGATGAGGAGGAGGCACAGCAGCTCATGCTTGATGGCACCCGCAGGCACGTCAGCCTAACAGGCTTGCGGCCATCCACCGAGTACCTGGTGTCACTGGTGGCCATGCATGGTGCCATCAGCTCTGAGCCTGTCATGGGCTCCATCACAACAGGTACCACGGGAATCCCCTGCTGGGCATGGGACCCTGCCAGGAGGGTGGGTAGGGGGACGAGGAGGAGATCTGCCTCCCACAGCTTTGCTTTCTGCTCCATCTCACCAGGGATCGATGGGCCGAAAGACCTCAGGGCGGGCAACATCACCCAGGAGTCCATGATCATCTATTGGAGCCCTCCCATTGCTGCCTTCGACCACTACAGAATAACCTACCGTGCCACAGAAGGTCAGACCATTCTTCCTGAGCTTGCAGCTTCCAACCCTCCCACCATCTGCGGGCACAAGCAAGCCACCAGGTCATCCTCACCCTAGGCAGCATCCCAGTGCCCTGTGAAAAGCCAACAATAACTGGGATGGACCAAGAGCCTGAAGGGATGGAGGACAGGGTGTCTGGGGCAAGGATGGGCCAACTGTAGCCAAGGGCCAGGTCAGCACAGAGAAGCACAAGGAGTGACCCCTGCAGCATGCCCTCTCTGGGGATGGTTAATTCAGAGACCAATCCTGAAATCCCACCTCTACCTTCCCTGGCTCATTTCCCTTAGCCTCACTTTCACCTACGATGCTGAAAAGGTCGAGCCTGCAGTGATGGGTACACAAGTGTGCACCTGCAGGCACAAAACCCAGTTACCCCCAGCATTGTCCCGGGAGAGGGGTTGCGGCATCGCCCTCCCCTCCTGAGCCCCAGGGATGGGACCAGCAGTGATGCTAAAGCTCTTGGTTCTGTCCCGACAGGGAGGACTGACAGCACTGCCATCTCCAGCGGTGCCACCGAGTACACCCTTCACCGCCTGCAGCCTGCCACCAAATATGAGATTGGGGTGAAGAGCGTGCGGGGACGGGAGGAGAGCGAGGTGGCCTCCATCACCGTGTACACAGGTGGGAAGGAGCTCCTTGGTGGGCAGATATCCGTCAAACAGCGCCAGCCCCTGCTTGCAGTAACAGTCAGGCGGCTGAAAGATGAACCTCATGCCAGTCTGATGCAAGCTCAAGATGGTGAGCGAGGCTCACCAGGGCCCATCATAGACTCTTGAAGTACACCTAAGCAAAGCTTTTCCCATATATGCATGGATAGTCATGGAGGGGACTGATAAATCTGTGTACTGAGCATGGGGAAGCCTGAGATATGATGTTGGGCAACCATGACAACCTTTCCTAAAGCAAGTACCAGCTTCCAGAAATAATCCTTGGGGAAGTCCTGACACAAACAGCATCTGCTGCAAGAGTAAAATGCTCTGCTGTCCCCAGACTCCTCAAAACCTAAAATATACCCTGACATTCCAGGCTGTGCATGAGGAAAATTGTGGGACAGCAACCCAGATAGTGGAGTAGCACAAGCTGTGACATCTCCACTCTCCAGTTAGGGCAGCAGTAACTCCTCTGCAGGCACATCTGCTTGGGTGGCAAGACAGGACCACGAGCAGTGGGCCACAAGAAATCCTTCCAGTTCACAGCCGGGTCTCTTAATGCATCTGACTCACTGAATCTGTCCCCCATGCAGCCATGGATGCCCCCTTGGGGGTCACAGCCACCAACATCACCCCCACCGAGGCACTGCTGCAGTGGAACCCGCCGCTGTCAGAAGTGGAGAGCTATGTCCTCATCCTCACCCGCCATGCAGGTACACAAAAACCCCGTGCCTCTCTGCCAGAGCTCACCTCTACTTCTCTCCCACCCCAAAGCCCAGGGCTCAGCGGGCACCCTCCATGGAGGGAGCATGGAATGAGCCCTTGGCAGGGTGGGTGGGTGGCATGGCTGTACCCCATCCTCAGATGCCAACTTATCCCATGCAAGTCTCATAGCAGTGCCCCTTTCCCAAGCCCCAGAGCATGGCAGTCCACACAGGAGCGGACTGAGACCCTCCCACTTTACTAATTGGCCCACCATCAGCTGCCTGGGGGCAAGCAAGTACCCAGCCACAGCAATTCAGTCTGCAGCAAACTCCACAAAGCCCACTGCTGAAGGGAAAGAATCAGGTGAATAAGGGGACTGCGAGAAAAATAAAACCACCCTTCAGACCAACCACCACCACTAAAGTTCAGCTGCCCCACAGCATCTCAGAGTGTTTTTCAGCAGTATAAGTGTTTTTGATCATGAAGTCATATCCATAGACACACTTTGGAGAACCACCTTGAACCATATACTTAGGGATATGGTTTAGCATAGGACGGAAACGGTTGGACTTGATGATCTTAAAGGTCTTTTCCAACCTTGTAATGATTCTATGATCTACCCTAAGTCATGTCCTTTGGCTTACACAGTTGCAGGAGAAACAGTTCTTGTGGATGGAGTCAACCAGGAGTACCAGCTGACCAACCTCATGCCCAGCACGACCTACACAGTCTCCATGTATGCCACCAACGGGCCTCTCACCAGCCAGACCATCAGCACCAATTTTACAACTTGTACGTACAATCACCGTCCCCACTGCCTGTTACACACCCTTGACCATACATCCACCCCAGGAAAAGCAGCCAGTAAGGCTAAGCCAAAGCTCTCGTCACATACATGTGGGTGTAGAAGTAGCCACGTGCCAAAAGGACCCCCAGATGCCAGCACTGAGCAGAACACAAGAACAGAATTTTAATTGCATCAACCACCATTTTCACTCTCTCAACATGAACTCACCCTTTTCTTCAATTTCCCCTGGATGTGTTTTCCCAAGAAGACCCTTGACCAGGTCTTTTTCTTGTCCAAGGCCATAGCCTAGAAGAGGACTACAACTTATTTTTCTTAAAAGCTTGAAAAGCCCCATAATACAAGATTTTCACAGCTATTACACTTCAGAGAGCATGCAGGCAAGAGGAGGACTCTTAGAGGGCTTACATATCTCTCTGCTCGAGGCTGGGATGGGATGATGAGGTCTAGAAACAGAGGGTGAGGATGGATTTGGGGCTGTAGCTCAGGGTTGAAAGGTTGAGTCCCAATGCACTGAGTTGGGAAGAAGGGCTGGGGTGGTTGTGTGTGAGACCTTGCACTTCCCTGTGTCTTTGTCCACCTTTGCAGTTTTGGATCCTCCAACAAATCTGACTGCCAGTGAAGTTACTCGACGGAGTGCCCTGCTCTCCTGGGTGCCTCCCGTGGGAGAGATCGAGAACTACATCATGACCTACAGATCCACCGATGGCAGCCGCAAGGTGAGCGAGTCCGCACAAAGAAAGGAGTGTCAGTAAGTTGAGGAATACTTGACCTTGGAGAAATAGGAACTGGAGCACAGGAAGTTCCGCACCAATATGCAGAAGAACTTTTTCACAGTAAGGGTGACAGAGCCCTGGGACAGGCTGCCCAGTGGGGTGTGGAGTCTCCTCTGGAGATATTCAAGAACTATCTGGAAGCCTCCTTGTGCAACCTGTCCTAGGGACCCTGCTTTGGCAGAGAGATTGGACCTGATGATCTCTTGAGGTCCCTTCCAACCCCTACAATCCTGTGATTCTGTGAAAGAAGAGGGAGAAACCCAACAAAGCAAAAGAAAGATGCCCACTGGGTCAGGGAGAGACCACAAGGGCAGATGCTGCTATCTGCACAAGCAATATGTTAGATAAACAATTGGAAAAAGTGGGAAAAGATTGCCTAGGGCAAAATCTTTGTGCACACATGCAGGCCTGGGCAAAGAGGACATGCCTGGAGTTTGGGGGAACAGAGGAAATACACAACTTCTGAAACACAAGCAAGCTGAGGCACAAGAGAATTATCCCACCAACAGAGATGCTAAAAATGCCATTTGCCCTACTTGCAAAAATGGGAGAGAGGTACAGACAGCTAATTAGTCCCACAATACAATATATTTGATTATTTAATGAGTGTGTCCATATCTGCCTGTCTGGAAGAGCTGCTACAAACATTATCGGAAATACGTCACCACAAATAGTCTAATTTGCTTTGCTGGTGTGACTGGCTCACAGCGGGCAAAGGGCAACAGCTTTGCAGAAGGGGTTCGATATAACACTCTGTGGCTTTGGCTGATGACCAGAAAAATTAACGTGACAGGAATTGGTGGAGCCAAAACCAGCTGATAACTAGATTTGGCCAGCTCTACTCCTTGCAATGTTTGGGCAATCTGTCATGCCCTGTATTGAGGGCATGCAGATCCCATGAGAGTTGGTAAATAGAGCACACAAGCACAAGGCAAACACTGAAATCTCCTGTGTCCAAGTCAATCAGTTTTCTCCCACCTGAGCCACCCCAAAAGGCTGAATGTATTCATTAACCTTACCTTGACTTAGTCCAGGGATGTAAGCAGCCATGTAATGCTCCATGGCCAGGCACCAAGGGCTTCAGTAGTTTGTAGCTTCCCTTCCTTCCTCGCTTGCTCTTCAGGCTCCCCATCGCTTTTCTCATCTGTTGCTCTTGATGTCTACCTCCTTCTGGGACCCATGTACAGGAACTAATTGTGGATGCTGAGGACACATGGATCCGCCTGGAGGGGCTTTCTGAGACCACAGAGTACACTGTCCGTCTGGAGGCTGCACAACACACCATGAGGAGTGGATTCATCTCCACCACCTTTACCACAGGTGAGGACTTGCACCACATCTGTTCAACACAGACTGCTTTTATGGGCTTTCCCTCCTTAGGCAGCATTTCATCATGGTCCACAGAGGTACAACCCATTGCCATGACCCACAGCACTGCTCTGTTACAAGAAGTTAGTGGCTGAAGGACCTAAAATACATGACTTGGCAAAAGGGCTTCAGACTAAGAACGATCTATCAGGCCCTATGCCTCCATCTTGATGTTCCTCAAACGCCTGGATGGGAAAAACCCACAAAAGTCAGCAACACATACCAACTTTCAGAGCGAGTGGAGAGAAACCCAGCTGGTCTCTCCATGCTGTAGACATAGTCAAATTCCTCACAAATATTATAGAATGATTTGGGTTGAAAGGGAGTCATCTAGTCCAACATCCACCTGCAGTGAGCAGGGACATCATTAACCAGATTAGGTTACTCAGAGCCCAGTCCAACCTGACATTGAGTATTTCCAGGGATGGGGCATCCTTGGAAATATCAAGCAGGCACATCTCCACCACCATCAGCAGTACCACAGGCAGCAGGGCCAGGGTACCTACAGGACTGTGGTCTCGACAGTTTTATCTAACTGTGTTATTCCTTTCCCCTCTAATTCCAGAGAAGCCAGGATCCCCTAAGGGAACAGGAATTTCCTCTGAGTATCAAACAATGGCCATCCACTGCAGCCAGTGGAGTGCTGGTGCTTGCAAGAATGAAGTTTACATAAAAATGCTACCATTGCCCCCACCCTTTGCAACCATTCACATTAAAAACCACACAAAGAGTATCATCCCTTATCCTCTTTGAAAAGCCTTGCTGGGCCAGGGCACTTGACAGAATGCATTTTGTTCAGGACTGAATCCAATTATGTTTCTCCTGGGCTTCAAAAGCAGTAAGAAGCCTGAAGATGATGTCCACTGAAATTACTCCTGCCTGCACTGCCAGTTTGATTAGGAGAGTTTCCTTTGAATCTGCTGTGGGTCCACTTCCCCATCTTGGTTGCACGCAGAGGTCCCTTCACCTGCTTTTAAGAGATAATACGTCAACAAAAAAAAAGGCTCTTCTCTAATGCATCTACAGATCTGGCTTCCTTGTTATTCTTGCCTCTTACACGGGTACATGAAGCAATTTGGGCAGGTACTGGTCAAACGTGTAATCTTTGATGCTGTTTGAGAGTCAGGGATGGAACTGCTCAGGGCTGGTTTCTCATCTAGGATAAAGCAGCAGAAACCCATTCATGTCAGGCCAGGAGAGCACCCGTTCCCATTAACCTCGAATATCAGGCCTCAGCAGCATTAGAGGCACTGTTGCCAGCCGATGCACCATCCGAATACAGGTTGAATTTGCTTTTAAGATGAAGATAGGCATCATCAGGAGAGCAGTTTCTGTCCACTTACCTAAGGTATCAATGTGACAGAAGCAGCAAAACCGATGCGATGGAACCCACAGGCAGCATACCTCAGCAAAGAATTGGGGTCTGGGGTTCAATTCACAGGGCACCTCATGGAGGACAAGGACTTAACTTTAAGGAGAAGAAAAAGGGGAAATAAAGGGGGGAGGGAGGGGAAGAAAAAAAAAAAGAAAGTGAAGGAAAAAATAAGGAAAGGGAGGAAAGGAAAAAGGGTGGGTGGGGAAGAAAGGGAAAAAGGGGGAGAAAAAGACCAGTCTTCATTTAAATTGTTTTGCTTCCTTCTGCCCACTATGCATATCCCATGGTTCTATTCCCTCTGACATATTAATAGCTCAGCCTCTTTGTTTCATGTTTGCATAAGGTTCTTGGGGAATTACATACAGATGGGACAAAAAGAAGAAACAGATACAGTATTTATAATTTATAGTGGTTTGAAACTTCTTTCAAGGTCTCCTTGGCTCTTAAAGATATGAATATAAATTAAGAAGCCAGTAATCTCAGTGCAGCTCAGGGGAGCTTGGAGTGGCTGTCTTTGAAGCAGTTTTAATTGTTGGGTACCATAAAATGCAAACGCTGTCTCACCAGACCATGAAGATGGGCAAAAGTAGAGGGTCTTCAACACTTTGACAAAGTGATGACCTCAGAGTTTTCCAGTGGCAAGGGAATTACACCCCCATGAGAAACCAGAGTCAGATAATGAGAAGCATGACCAGATCTTAAAACACTTTCCCCCCACCCCTCCCTCCTTAGCAGACTTTAGTCAGGATTTTTCTCCCTTCTTCCCTCCCGTTGTGGCGGGGGGGTGGGGGGGGAGAGTAGGTCAGGGAACAGGGAAATGGGGTTCTTAGTAGCACCTTCCCCCCACCCCTTCATTCTTAGCAGACTTTCCTTTAGTCACGATTTTGCTCCCTTCTTCCCCCCCCATTGTGGCACAGGGAGGGGCAGGGACTGGGAAAATGGGGACTTCGGTTAGTTCCTTGCAAGTTGGTTTCCTTCTTGGCTGGAGGCGGCGGGGAGCATTCATTCCATACCCTCCCCCTGCTGCACCGTGGGGTCCTACCCAGGGGAGACAGTCCTTCTTGAACTTCACCAATATGAGTCCTTTCCCACAGGGCCTTATCTCTTTATCAGCTGCCCCGCCATGCATTACTACTATGGCGAGCAGCAATAAATCACAATGTTTCTCCAGTCCTCCACGGGGTCACAAGCCTACCCCCGGCAAACCTGTTCTGGTGCAAATCTCTCTCTTGCTCATTCTCTGTGTCTCTGCTTCTCTTCATGGGCTGCAAGTGCTGGCAGGGGCTTGCTCCAACACAGGTCACAGCATCTCCTTTGTGTCTCCACCTGCTCCATCCAGCATGGAGCCTCTCCACGGGCTGCAGGTGGGGTCTGGGCCTTTTCCATGGGCTGCGGGGGGACACCCGCTCTACCATGGGTTTCTCCACAGGCTGCAGGGGCATTTTCCCCTCTGGCACCTGGGGCGCCTCCTCCCCTCTCATCCCCAGCCTTGGTGTCTGCACAGCTCATTATATCTTCTCACTCCCTTCTCTAGTGGCAAAATGCAGCTGCTTGCAGGTTTTTTCTCCTATATGTGATTCCCAGAGGCGCTGTGACCATCGCGATTGGCTCAGTCTTGGTCAGCAGCAACTCTGGCCTTGAATTTGCTGATCTTTACAGTCTGGAGCCTGCAGAGAACTCTAGCTGCTCCTTACAGTAGCCATTTTCTGCAGCCCCCAGTCTCTCCCACCACGCAGCTATGTAAAACTGTGACAGTTTTGAAGGGCATGGATTGGGAGAATGCCCCTGGAATCAGTAAAGCTGTAAAACTTGTTTGGAGCTGGCAGTCCTGAGAAGAGAACAGGTTTTGGTATTTTCACAGCTGTCTAAATAAGCTGGTGACAGCTTAAACCCCAGGGTTTCCGACACTGTGCAGAAAGATAGTGCAAGAAGTGACATCCTTCATCACTCATACCAATGTTACTGTGCCCCCTTTCCAACACAGGATGAATGGGAGATTAATGTATGCACACATTTTTTTCCCATTAAGCCCTCCAATGCCACTGGCAGAGGTAAAGTCCCACCACCTCACAGAATAACTCAGGGCACAGAAACCAAGTTAGACATTTCCTGGGTCACAACCACCTGTGCCCCAGCCCTATAAGCAAGGGTGTCACTTTGCTTAAATTTTGTCTTTTTTTTTTTAACTGTCGCAGGCGGCCGTGTCTTTGCTCACCCACAGGACTGCGCCCAGCACCTGATGAATGGAGACACGCTGAGCGGCGTCTACACCATCTCTATCAACGGGGACCTCAGCCAGCGGGTGCAGGTCTACTGCGACATGACCACTGACGGAGGCGGCTGGATTGTGAGTAGCTGCACTGCTGTCCTATGCATCCTCCCCATCTCAAAGTAACCAAGCCTCATCCTACCAGCTAAACCAAGCACCACACTGTGCAGGAACAACAGCAGGCTTAATATCGCACGCTTCATTTCCCACGCCGTAGGGAATGGCCCACACTCCAGTAATAATAGTTACACTTAGAGAAATGTCCTTTGATTTATTTGACATGTTTGCAGTGCTTCTGGAGAGCAAAATCTGAGAGTGAGGCTGATTTATTGTTCTAGAAATGAAATTAATGGCCAATAGCTTTCATGGGGAATGATTCATGCTGCCTGCATTAGGAGGATGTCAGGCATCACCCCAATTGAGTCCACACAGCAGCATTTTAGAGGCAAGTGGCTGTTTGGCTTTTGAATTGCACAAACTCCGCTTGTCTTGACACAGATAGACTGACAGCTTAAGTAAATAATGCTCTGGTGCTTTGATTTTATTCATGTCAAACACTTAAATGTGTTACACAAAAACTGCACTAGATGTATAGTTGAAACAAGAGGCGGGGGGAAAAAGGGGCTTCCTTGGATGCTGATTTCTAGCATGGATGTTATTTTAGCCAATAAATTTCTCTCTGCCTCACTCTACCTTGGAGCATCACCCCCTGGCTGTCACAGAAAGAGCCAGCCTAAAGCAGAATCACATGCTAGAAGACCAGAGATACCACCCATGGGGCAAAGCGGAAAGCTTGAAGGATAATCCCTTCCTATTATAACACTGATTTGCCTTAGACATCATCTAGCATCTCTTCAGTTTCTCCATTTGTGCACAAATTAATCGCACAGCTGCAATTAGCACTAAGGGGACAGGCATCGCAATTTTCTTCCCTGAAAGGCACGATGGAAAGACAAAGCATTATCTTTCTTTGCATGCACCCAAAGCCCAGCAAGGCCGCCCCACTTCTCCTTCATACTGACCACACTCCTGGTCTTCCCCACCGCAGGTCTTCCAGAGGCGGCAGAACGGGCTGACAGATTTCTTTAGGAAATGGGCAGATTACCGGGTTGGCTTTGGAAACTTGGAGGACGAGTTTTGGCTGGGTAAGAACTTAATGGGCTGTCTTTCATCAAAGTGTCAAACAAGGTCCCCATACAGTATGCTGATCTCCTGACCCAGCTGTTGGCTACCCACCTGCCACACCACAAAGTCCTCCTCCACTGGTCATTCCCTGCCCTGCATGTTAGGAAGTCACTCATGGGCACACCATGTAAGTGTACATCGTGAAGGCCAGCACCTCCCTAACTTGCTACTCCAGGAAAAGAAGGGGGAATGCTGGGGGTCTTCATAGACCAAAACCCATCATTACCCTTTGGATATCTACAGGTTGCAGTGATAGTATCTATAGCTCATGGACCTCACTTGACCTTGGCCAGCAAGCCAGTTACCCAAAGAAAATAGGGGTCTGTGAGAGAGCCAGCACAGCTCTGAAATGCTGTGTGCTACCCCAAAACCTGAGCACGAGCTAAGACCAGCCCTTCAGTGTAAACATGCTGGCTTGTACAGGAGCTTAACAGCAACATGAGAAGCACCAGGGTTCCACAGCTGAACATCCCTAGCTTCAGCAGCATGGAGAAACCTGAACATGTACCTCAAACACACACCTTGTAGCTATGGGGAAATTAAGTGGGACAGAGACCTCAGATCCTACCAGTGCCAGGAGAGACAGACTCAACCAAAAGTGCTGTTGCTCTTGGGTTTCTCGCCTCACTCTCATTTCCCACAGCTGTTTTATTTGCCTAGAGCTTTTTGTGTTTGCTCACAGAGTGGATTCAGGCACTGGGTCTCACCGGATGTCTTGTTGCTTGCGTTACCAGGCTTGGACAACATCCACAAGATCACATCCCAAGGGCGTTATGAGCTGCGAATAGACATGAGGGATGGCCAAGAAGCAGCGTATGCCTACTACAACAAGTTCTCCATTGGTGATTCCCGAAGCCTGTACAAGCTGCGAATCGGAGACTATAACGGCACTTCAGGTGCGGCCTTGTTGCTCACAGGTCACAGGGGAATCTTGGGACAAGTGGGTCTGAAACTGTAAGGGAAATCCCAATATCGAAGCTTAAATGTCTGAAGCAGCAAGACACAAGCCCATAGTTCTTGCTGCCTTCCTGCAGTCCATCATGTAAACCAGGCTGATAAATCCAACTAAGGACACAGGGAATTTTCCATTGGGGATTAGATATTAATATCAGAGGCACTGCTGTTCAAGTAACAGGTCAGTCATCCGAGGTGTCATCACACTTGGCAATAACCACAGCTTGCTGTTGATGCCCTGCTGGAGGGTGTGTTTATTGCCCTCGCATAGCAATGGAAAAATCTGAAATCCTGTGCACTGTTTCCTCACATAGAGGCCAAGCACAGTCCAGTCTTGCAAGGGCACTGTCACACCTGATGCTCAGCTGATGCAGCAGCCCCAGGCTTTGCCCACCAGAAAACAGTGGGTGATGGAGGTGGAGGGCATGGTGTCCCTTCCCCAAGAAGGAGTAGGGTACAGCTGCATCCCCTTTAGCTGGGAAAGACTTGCCCAGACAAAACTTCACCACCATGGAGTTACCAAGGAACACCACACCTTATCTAAAGCACAGGAGTTTTCCTACACGACACCTGGTAGTTGTCACTGCAAGGAAAGCAACAGGTTTCTTGGATGTGTGCTACACAGCACTCGCTCTGATTTTAAGTACCAGTGCACAAGGTACCCAACTTGTTGCCAAAACCACCAGAAATAGTGCTGTAGACACAACTCCCTCCTCCCCATGCAAGCTCTTCTGCTAGCCCTCCAATCAAAGAACTTCTGCTCCACCTTGAGTCAGAGAGCCAAGACTCACGAAATGGTTCATTGCCAAGAGGTTTTCTAGCAAGTCTCTTGGTGCCACACACAGCTAGCATGGGTCCACTTTGTGTTTTCTTAGGGACCACCAAGGAGCATATTAAGAATGTCTCCTATAAGGTCATCACCCAAATGTAATAATGATCACACTTCACTTTAGCTCTTATCAATAAGGAACAAGAGAGCTGCTTTGGAGTAAAAGGAGAAGAGATGAGGTTGATGGCTTTGGTGGAATAAGACATCACACAGCTTCTAAAAGCTTCTTCCCAATTTCCAAAGGGGGGAAAAGAAGGCTAAGTGTCTTGATTCAAGAGGCTTGGCCTCCTCTGGGAGAAAAAGTTAACTTTGGTTAACAGGAGAGAAGGAGGCTGAAAGCATCCTGAAGTTATGTAGCAGAACCAGGCCTCAGGAAATACAAGTTGCCCAAGTCTAGGAATGAATTAATTTCTGAAACACTGAAATTCAGACCAAAAACTATACAGTATTTTATCTGCCAAACCCAAGCAGCCTCTCAAATTTGCCATGGTGTGTACTTATCCTAAACCAACAGCAGAGGACCTCAGATGAGCCAACTGTGAGCAAATGTGGTTGCTAGTCCCAGACCTTCAGCTACTTCTACCGTTGATACCGGCAACCAAATATACCAGAATATCCTAATTTCCTTCCGAAGAGACCAGATGATTTGTGCTCTAACAGCCCTAACAGCACCTCTTTCCACAGGGGACTCCCTCACCTATCACCAGGGCCGCCCCTTCTCCACCAAGGACAGGGACAATGATGTAGCCGTGACCAACTGTGCCATGTCCTACAAAGGGGCCTGGTGGTATAAGAACTGCCACCGCACCAACCTAAACGGCAAGTACGGAGAGTCCCGGCACAGTCAGGTAAGGGCAGAGCTGGGTTGAAAGCCATCAGCATTTCTTCCAGTAGCATGGCTAAAGCAGTGTCAAACTAAGCTAGGGCTGCATGGTGGGTACACCAGGGTCAGGAGCGCTGGAAGAGTGACCCAACACAAGCTGGAGCAAAGGGAATGACCTTCAGGCTGTTTTGGATGGTGCACTGTGGCCATACTGGCTGCCACGGTTATTTACTGTGACACCTTGTCAAGTTACATTAAAAAAAACCACTTACATAACATTTGATGAGCAGGGGGAAAAAACCCAATCAAGCCAGAACAGCAGAGGAGTTTCTTATTCCTGCTGTTGCACATTCTTCCTTCTGGCTTCTCTATGGCAGCCAACCTTGCTACAGAATTACTAGGCTAGAAAAGACCTTTAAGATCATTGAGTCAAACTGTTTCTGTCCTATGCTAAACCATATCCCTGAGCACCTCATTTGTCCATCTGTTAAACACATCCAGGGTCGGTGACTCAACCCCCTCCCAGGGCAACCTGTTCCACATCCAAACAACTCTTTCAGTGAAGAACCTTTTCCTAATGTCTAATCTGAACCTGCTTTGCTGTAGCTTGAAGCCGTTTGCCCTTGTCCCACCACCTGTACCTTCCTCTCCGGCTCTAGTTCGTTGATAGGGTCTGTTTTCACCTTTCTCACCTGTGCCTTTCTCTCTCCCTCCTGCCAGGGGATTAACTGGTACCACTGGAAAGGCCATGAGGTCTCCATCCCCTTTGTGGAAATGAAGATGCGACCTTACAACCACCGTAACATCTCCGGGAGGAAGCGACGGTCCCTACAGCTCTGAGCCAGCTGAACCCCCTCCCACCTCCCGCCACCTGACCTTTTCTGTCATCTGTTTCTATTTTATAATATGAAAAGGGGGAAAAAAAAAAAGAAAAGTAATTACTACTCGCCTGAGATAGCAACCTGCCCCTCTGGAGTGCTGGAGGGAACTGTGGCACAAGCAAAGGCTGTGGGAAAGGAGAGACCTCGTTGCACCTGTCCCAGAGAAATACCAAATTTCCAGTCTCCCTACCCCAATACTTTGGCCCTTCATATGAGAAGAGAGAGAAACAGACAGATTTTTTGATATTTTTTTAAAAGACTTAGAAATCCCCAGCAAACCCCATTAGAAACATTTGTCATGAGGCTCATGGCAGAAATATTCCCCACAGGGACCTTGGTGCAGCCATTTCCACCTCAGTCACGGCCAGAGACACCTGTCTCCAGATCCCTTCCCAGGAGGGAGATTCCCAAGCTTCATGACATCCTGTAGACACCAACCCTTCCAGCAGGCAGAGGCCCATCTCTCCTTGTGGTCAATTCCACATAGCCTGGTCACCCCTCCCTCACAGTCACTGTACACGTGGAGACAAAGGAGGATGAGCAAACTCAAGGCTCATTCCACCTCCAGTTTTCACAGATCACACCAGGAGGGCTTGATAAATATCTTGTGTGGGGGCAAACTCTACAGGACCCACAGCTCAAGTGTTGGTCCCACCACAGCCAAAGTCATCCTTGCATATATGGGATGGAGGGGAACAATCTCTGCTCCACTAACCCCAACCTGCATCATCCTCTCCTCTGAGCTAAACTCATCCCACCTCAGGTGCACATCTGCCTGGGCTATGCTGAGCTTGATGGAGAAAAAAAAGAGTTAAATTGGAGTCTAGGGACTGTTTGCTCTGCTGTTACTGTGTGCCATCATGCTGTCTCACACAGAAATCTTCAGTCCCAAACCAAAAAGTCTCGGAGACGGACCAGGAGCCAAAACAGCTATCACACAACCACAGCCTGGATGGCAGCTAGCACAGCCCAGGTCCTCTTGTTCAGGGACCTCCCCAGACACGGGAAGGGTGAGGACACATCCCAGAGATAAGTGCAAGCTGAGAAACGCCCATTCCCTTCCCTTGCCCTACACCATCCCTCTCCACCATCTCAAGGGGGACCCAAATCTCTGTGCCTTGGTATCACCATCTCTCTAACAGCAAATCAACTGTTTCCCCTCCTGGAGGGAAGGCTTAGTCCATGCAGATTTTGGAGCACTTCAAGACTCTTGGAAGAAGATGAGCTTGCTCTTCCCATCCTCAGGACGATGGACCCTTCAAATAGCTTTGGCTACTCTGTCGTCATTGACGCCATCTCTATGTAGCCCAAAGGACCACCATGATGGAGTCTCTCCTCTGCCAAGGGCTCTGATCAATGGTGGGCATTGTCACTAGCCTGGTCTCGGGGAAGGGACTTGTCCCCACACCCAAGGACAATGCAGCTCATCACTGAGTTCACATCCAAGGGAACATTACAAACACTAAACACTGCTTTTTGATTTTATCACACTGAAGCTGCTTTGTCTCAAGAAGCATCTTCCAGATGACAACATAAAGGCATCTTTGCAGTAGCTTATAATTCAGGCCAGTGTCTCTTTCACGGTCATGCTCCTGAGTTTTCTGACATTACTCACCAGGGCTGCAGAGCTGAAGAGCATTAAGCAGGAAACACGGCCTCATTGTCCATGCCACGTACTGGCACATGAAGTCACAGCTAACCCCAAGGGCAGGATTAGATACGGGGTCCAGCCCTTCAAATGGTCAGTTTACAAGCTGCAGTCTGACCTAGAGGAAGGATGCTGTAGCTCAGCAGCATCTTATATGAAAATGAGGCCATTCCTGTCCTATGCTAAACCATATCCCTGAGCACCTCATCTGTCCATCTGTTAAATACACCCAGGGATGGTGACTCAACCCCCTTCCTGGGCTGCCTGTTCCACATTCCCACAACTCTTTCAGTGAAAAACTTTTTCCTAACATCTGATCTGACCCTGCCCTGGCGAAGCTTGAGCCAGTTCCCCCTCATCCTGTGACCTGTCTGAAGAAACCATCGCCCACCTCTCTACACTCTCCTGTCAGGTAATTGTAGGTAGTGATAAGGTCAAGCATCCAATCAGGCAACAAGTCAACTAGTTGAAGAATGGGTCAGTCAGAGATGCTGCAATGATGGGATCTCTTGTAGGCCATGACCAGTGTCACAGGTGGCAGCAACTGCCTTCTTTTAGGTCCCAAAAAACCAGGAGACAAAACTGATTAAAATCAAGAAGCCTCCTAGTAAGCTAGCAGAGCAATATTTTTCCCAACATCATCAAGAGTTTATAGGCAAGAACAGTCCTAACAAAACTGTTATAGTGCAGTGTGGCAATCAGAAGCAGAGGATGGCAGTGGAAGGCATTCATCGTCTGCCTCCAATGGTGCTGTTTGCTTATCTACCCAGTGTGGAAGGAAGAGACATCACTGGAAATGTGGGAACTCATCATTCACAATCAAGTGGAAGGCAAGAAACTTCTCTCTTCAAAAGTATAAGTCAAACAGAAAATCAAAACATGCCAAGCTTTCCCAGGAGGTTCAAAAGATCATCAAAAAGGCTGATTACTCTCTAAATAGATTTCCTGATGTACATCCCTTCCCTCCCTGCTTATGTCTGTCATCCCTTTCAAAAGCCTGTAGTGATGAAAGGCCCAGTTAATTCAACCCCATCATCAAGTCTGAAGGACATCCCCAGAGACAATATCCAACCTTGCCATGCTGCTATACACCAGTGCTGGTCCTGGATCTCCAACATGGTACCTTTCTCTTACCTTGATGAAATGCAGTTGCTAAAATCTTTTAAAGGAAAGACATCTACAAATGGTGACCTTGTCCTCCTGGTGCTAGTCTAACCCAAGCCTAGGTCAACAATCTGCAATGACAACCCAGTCATTTGGGCCAGTGTCCTTGTTCACATTCTCTATCTACAAGATAAAGTTTTGGAAAATCATTTTTTCATCATTGCCTGATGAACTGTTTTGGATAAAGCTCCTGCCAGCTGTTTCAAACAAATTTTGTGCTTGAAGTTGATGCTACAGAATAAGCCAGGTGATTAAGCACAGTCTCTCTTTACCCTCTATCACTGGTTGGGCAAGTCCTTTTTTCTGCATTCATTCTACAACCGGATCAAGTTTAACCCTGTCCCACATCAGCCTAGCACTGACACCAAATGAAGTCTTAGCAACACACTTGAAACCCCCAGAAACCCACACTGGATCCTGGACAGCTCTCATCTCAAGAGACCTTCTCTCCAGCACAGGAAACATCACTAGGCTCTGGTGGATCTTCTGTCATCCAGTTTATGTGGCTCAGGCTTGACCCAGGCTCCCAGACGAACTTGAAGCTGTTACCTAAACCACACCACCTGCAGCGAGATACCAACACCCATAACCTCAAGCAAGGAGAAGCACGTCAGGTTCTTCACACCCAGCAGAACACTGCACATGCCCTGGACCCCCACAGCCTTTCAAAGTCACCTCTTTCTAGCCCCAAAAATCCTGCCAGGAGACACCAAGGGACTTTTTCATCTCTCAGCCAATTTTGATTTCCCTGCGTCTCCATTCCTGTCAGACCTCCAAGTCCACCTTTCCAACACACACTACACTAAAACATAACCAAAGAAAAAAGAAAAAAAACAAGGTCTGAGCAGAAAAATCTGCTTTAGTAAAGAGATGCTTAAGACAGCCTTTATAAATCAGTCATCTGGGGAAATAAAGATGCCAGGGTTTCCCCAAAGGTAGTTCGATTTTGGCAGAAAGATGCTGGAAGAGGGTGAGAGACGAAGATTGAGAAGAAGCCTTTGCTTCTAATCCTTATCTCTGTTATTTTACCATGGGCATCTCAAAGCCTAATATCGGCCTCAACGCCCTCTTGCCCCAACTTCTTACCTCCTTCCCAAAGCAGTGCTTACCCCAGGAGAAGCATTGGGGCGTGGAAAGCACTGCTCACACACCTTCATCCCCAGTTACACATCAGGTGAGGATGAGGGCAGTGGTGTCCCAGTCCTGATGTGGCCCTGTGCCCACAACAGGCTTCAGAATGACCTGCTGAAATGCACCGAGCGAGTGTTTTGGCTCCTGCTGTATCATCTCCACACCAGCACATGCCCTCCATCCAGACCCAGAGCTACCCTCCTGGTATGTCCCCACCATTGCACCCTGGGGTGACCACAGATCCCTTATCCTGTGACCCCAGCAGTGCCCACAAGCTTTGACCCTTACCAGACACTGCCAGCAAAGAGCTCTTGCCCCCAAAACAAAACTTAAATTCACGCTTAGACCCTCTAACAAAGGGCTCTGCCCCAGGGCCAAGCAAGAAGCCCATCCCTGTTTCTGCCATCACCCCGGGATTACCACCAAACCTAATGGAGCCCATTGGAGGCCACCGGTACCCTCCAGGGTCACCTTCTCCCTTCCTTAAACCTGAAGGTGCCTAGATGATGATGGCAGCTCCTCACCCTTTCCAGAGGAGATGTTTGTGGTGAGGGGGAGGGAAAGACTCTTCCCTGGGAGATGCCAATGTCCAGACCCATCTTAGTAGCCAGCCCACAGATCTCCAGGTGTCTCAGTGGTTTCTCAGAAGGATGGTGACACAAAGACCTAAACAAACAAACAAGCAGCCCCCTCTGTGCAGGTGTTACCCTGGAATTGTGTTTATTACTCAGAAAAAACAAAAAATAATCATTAAAACCCATATATAAGGAGGAAGAACAGAGGCAATGAAATCCCTTGGATGGGTTCTGATGAACTCAAACCAACACAACCAAATGAGGGGGAAGAAAAAAGCAAATAAATGCATAAGTAAAATAAATAGCATAAATAATATATTAAAACAACCCTCCCCACCCTTTAATGAAAACGTAGCTTGGAGAATGGGATCGACGCTTGTTAACCATTGTTAACTAGTATTTTTAGTCCTGACCGCTCTTAGGCTATGTATAGTTCCTTTTTTTAATGCATTTTCTATACATTAATAAAAGATACCGAAGGAGTGAGCTGTGTGCCTGTCCGGGAACAGGGTGGGAACGGGGTCCTGGCATGCCCAAGCCCAACAGCATCACAACCCTGATGTTACACCAAGCGGGGACATGCTTTGTCCCTCCCTAATTCTCATGTATCCCACTGAAGGAGGGGCAATGGGGGGCTCATTAGCAGGGATTCGCATGCTCTCACCCTCCTCTTCTCACCATGCTCAGCCCTGGTGGAGCTCAGATACTTCCGCATCTGAAGCGGTTTGCCACAGGGCGAGGGGTTGGGTTTTCTCTAGAGACACGTGGGTTTTTGGTTCACACATACAGAGAGAGGAAATGGTAGGCGCAGCCCAATATTGGGGCAAGCTGCCCAAAAAGAGGTGGTGTCATTTCCATCCTTGGAGGTGTTCAAGACCAGGCTGGAGAAAGCCCTAAGCAACCCAGTCCAACTCCAGGACTGCCTTGGGCAGCGGGTCAGACCACGGTTCCTCCCTGCCCAAGTTCTCCTGTTAAAATAAATAATAGAGTGACCACAAAGCTGGGTCAGCACAGATGGTCCTTTAACGCTAGTAAGGCAGGGAGCCTGGCTTCTACCTCAGCCCAGCACAAGATGTCCTGTTGGTAAGTTCTCAGCTGCTCCCACAAGCCCAAGAAGCCCTTGGCTCTGCAGCTCGCAGCCAGAGAACACAACACCATGGCAATAGGTGCTCGGGAGCAGAGCAAAACTAACCCCAAAGTCTTCAGCTAATGCCGCCCTCCTAATTCAGACACCTGTCTGGTCCCAGCACAATGGAAACCCCATTGAAACACCCAGTTGTGAGGCTATTTCCCAGCAGAACATGCTCCAACAAAACCAAAAACAAGTAAATAGCGATTTAGTGTAAAAAGAGGTCCGGGAAAGACAGGAATGGCAGAGGATTCTGAGAGTCTCTTCTCATTTCACACACAAACTTTATTTAGGCCTCCTCATCTTAAGTTTTGGTGCTTGACACACAGCCAGGCAGGATGAGAAAGCCCGAAAGAAGCTCTTTCTGCCAAACCGCTTCAACATTTTCTAAATCTAATTTCAGACAGACAAAATAGGGGAATTTGCATTGTGGCAGCTTCTCTTTCTCGCTCTAATTTGAACGGGGGTGGAGGAAAAAACCCACCCAAAAAAAGGAAGTTGTGAGCGTGGGGATCCCCTGCCTCCTCGTCCACAGCCACCGGCACAGCAAAACAGCCTGAAGCCAGACGGGCTCCGTTGTCTGAATTGAAAGACCCTTCTCACATCTGAAGGGAGTCAATGCCAGGGAAGACCCTTCTAGCAAGCTCCAGGTCTCTCTCCTGTGCTTGTAGGTGCCTGGGGAGAGGGATGGGATTGGGAGGAAGGGTTGCCTGCACCAGTGCTTGCCACCTCAGTCTAGCCCTGCTTGGCCAAGCAGTTGATCCAACACGGTGGGATTAATTTTTTGTCCCTTAGAGAAGGGCAGCACCCTCCACTGCACCCCATCCAGCACATCTGGGGCCAGGTGGGTGTCACAGGACCTCAAAATCCCTTCAGAGGACCCAAAGAGAGCTTGAGGAAACACAGACCTCCATTAAGAGGTGGACACACACAGTGCTCGAGATGAGTGCTCAGAGAAGGCAGGAGCATGTGGAGACATAGCATCCCTCCAGACTGTAATCCACTTCCCACGACCAGAGCCACAGAACAGCTCCATGGCTCAGATGGGATGAGAACACAGCAACGACTGGCACAAGCCCTCTCCTAAGCCCAGAGAGGTATTCTGCCCCACCACACCAACCTCCAGTGAGCTTCTGGTCCACAGCCCAGCCCACTGCAGGTGCCCACCACCCTCATTGCAGAGGCCTCTCCCTCTTCACATAGCTCAAAGCCATCATGTACGGTCCTGCAGCATCACGCATGGTGGCACCTCACATTTCCAGCTTCTCCAAGGAGAACAATTCCTTGGGCATCCCAGACCTTATGCAGGCAGAACCTGCAGGCAGTACAGCCACACTGTGGGCAGCCACTCTCCTCTTCAGGTACTTCCAGCCACTGCAGAGCGTCCCACCACCAGCACTCCCCCATCTGCACTTTGTACAGAGATATTTCATCACAGCCTTCTTACCAAAGTCCCCTTCTTGCATGAGCGATGCTCGGGAACTTTGTTCCACCACAAAACATCAGGAGGGTGTACAAAGGTCCTCAGCAAGGGTGCTGGGCATCCATCCCAAACCTGGAGCTCCAGCAACTTATTCCCCACAAAACACCCTCCAACTTCAGCCCCTAAAAACCAATGCAAGGGAAACAGTTGCCCAGGAGTAAGCAGGGCTGTGGGAGGAGGTGCAAGGCTGGAGTGGGTCCATAAAGGGGCATCCTCACCCCATGAATTCACAGCTGCCTCATGCCTTGTGGGATGTGATTTCTATAGCACTATCTTTAACCTTCATGGGTTTTAACTCCCCCTCAGAAGTCTGGACGTGCTGCTCACGAACCCATTGTTAAATTTATCAACTCCTGCAGCTACGAGCTCTGAAGCTTAATTGTATAGAGTGGGGGAAAAATAAAAATAATAAAAATTAAACCTCTTTTAATCAAATCTAAACATGGGGCTTTCACACATCATTGGTTTGTCCCCTCTCCGCAGGATGAGGTGTGCTGTGAACAGCAGCCCACGGGCTTGCTGTCCCTTCCCCGCGCCACAGCCTTGACACACGCTGACTTCTCTGCTCCCAGCCTGTTTCAGTGATTTTCCCCAGCAAAAAACAACCCCCAAACCATACATCATATTTGAGGCAGAAGCACTGAAGTTGAGCCGTGATTAGGGACTTGCTCAGAGCAGCACCTCTCCCCCCCCCCCCCCCCCCCCCATTTTGGATTGCTTTCTGCTGTTGATAGGGATGCTGGCGATATGAAGCCCTCCACCACTCTAGTATATACCACGTGATGTATGAGCACGCTTATTCCCAGTGGCACGGCTAATCCTCTTGCTCCCACTCAGGTTATCTTCCCAGCATTGCGACCCTGCAGACCCAGGCATAGCTGTGGGACACACCAGGATGCTGCTGGGAACACAAGCCGCCTCTGTCTGGCACAAGAGTCCCTTGTCCCTGCACTGTGCCCTGCATTTGGTGACATCGCCACAAGAGAGGGGCTTGAAGGAAGTAACTCTGCAAATGTTAAAAAGAAAAAAGTCCTCCCAGAAAGCGAGGGGGGGGGGGGTGTGAAGCAGGAGACCCTCCCTCTACAAATTTCAGAAGGCAATGGAAACGGGTGAGCAGGAGAGGGGCAGCAGAGGGGACAGAGGGTGAGGAGCATCACTTGCAGCTGGCATCCCCCGCCTCTGGGGACAGGCTCCAGCCCTCACCCTGCTCCCACATCCCCTCCTACCCTTAAGTCATGCCAAAATCAGCTGGCATCTACCCTTGTTGTCTGGTATTGGTTCCTCACCCACAACCTCAGGCCACCTCTCCCTGTTCCGGCATCGGAGGGACTTTGCCCCTCCAAATAAAAGAACTCCCTCTCCCTCGTGGGAGGCAGAAAGAAACATCCCCCCACCCCCAGGAGAAAGGCTTTCACTGCACTTTTCCTTTTTCACCCACCACAATTTGCATTTTGCTCTCAGTTCCCCCCACCCAGGGTCAGCAAACCCCCACTGAGCCCCTGTGCTCAAACCACAGCACACAGCTGCATCCTCCTTGCCCAGCCCCCTGTTAGAAAACAAGATGGTGATGATGAGGAGGAGAAGGATGACTTTGAACCATGAAGAGCAAGGGTCAAACAGTCCCTATCCCCAGGCAGGAACTAAGTCCCAAGGGCAGCACAAAACATCACTGCATGGGCCAAGAGTCCTCACATGGCCCCAAGCTGAGGGATGGGAGATCTCCAGGAAAAGCTTCTCCCCATGGAAGTGATAATAAAGCATTTTTGAAAAAAGTAATAGTTTGGCAACTGCTTATGATTAAAGAAATGGGATTGGATCTCCCTGCCTGCCTTGCCTGGGCTGCAGGGGAAGGAATAGATGGATGCTCACTGCTGCTTAGCACTGTGGGCTGAGCCCGAGGAAGGATCATGCTGGAGGGAACGGTTGGCACAACAGATTCTTCACCTAACACACCACCTTGGCAGACCAAATCCTACACCCGCCCAACATGGGAAGCCCTCGGGAACAGCTGCTCTGGGAGGAGGCATGGAGATGGGAAGACATGCTGCTCCTTGGGGCCAGCAGGGCCGTACCCAGGAATCACTCACTCCTCTGCTTCTGGTCCATCCTTCCTGGTGTGGGGCCAGTGGCCCCATCTCCATGCCGAGGGAAGGAGCTCCCCCCCATTCACTAACAGTTTTTCATCCCTTGGCCTTCTCTAATTCTTGAACCATCCCTGAACAGTCAGGTACCGCGTCCCACTGCCGGGACTTACCCGTGCCCAGTGCTTTCCCCACCTCCCCCTCACCCACCAGCTGCGCTGCCCGTAGGATTTCCTCAGGAAGGAGTTCCTGAAGGCTCACACACACCAAACAATCAGCAGCTCTAAGACAACAACAAAGCCCGACCGCTTTCCTCCCAAACCCCTCAGCGCACACTGAAACAAGCCCCAAGCTTCCATCTCTTGCTGGTTTCCACCCCAGCAGGCTCAGAAAAACATCCCTACCTCCACCCATGAACACATTCAGGCCTCTGTGCCCCATCTTTGCTCAACACAAGCACTAAGCAGGACTCGAGGTTGCACCCGAGGCCCTCACCTTGCTCCCCAGCCCAGTCCCTTTCCTTCCCCAAAGCACCAGGAAGGAATGCTCCAGCAGACCTGGACCCACCTCAGCAACCACCCAAAGCCTCCCAGGCCATGGGTGATGAAAAGACACCTCCCAAAACCTCACCAGCTTGGGGGACTTCCCTCCATCACTACCCATGAGGTGCCAAACTCTGGGTACTTGAGGGCACCCCCAAACCACTGCACCCACCAGGTGAGGACCAAGGTGGGACTGGGATGCCTAAGCCAACCCCACCCCTGGGGCTTCCCCATTTCCAGGGGGGACAAAGCCCCAAAGGCACCAACTGAAGGAGAGGAGGGGATGAAGCAGTGGTCAGGGAGCCTGCCAGCCCCCAAACCAGCAGCCCAGTGTATATCCTCCACCCCCACAAGAGCCACTACCCCATCCTGTCCCATCCCTTTCTGCCTCACCATTCTCCTCCAAAGCCAGAAAGCCAGTTGCTTCTGCTGCTAAAGTAAATACCAAGGGCTGCTATTTTTATCCATGCCTTATTTTTGGTGCCTAAACTGCAGGGCTTTTTTTTTTTTTTTTCCTTGGGAGGGGAAAATGCAAGAACAGGGGGAGGAAAAATGAGAGGAATGTTACTCTGGGAGCAGAGTTTTCCATTGCTTACTTTAAGCCAGGCCAGCGTCCATAAGCAGAAGTTGCAACCAGAGAGCAGAACAGGCAGCCTAGGAAGGAAGGTGTGCTCACATCTGCAGTGGCTTCACACCCCCCCTCACATCACCACACTAAGGGAAAAACAAAAGGGGCAGGCCTGGCTACCAGCTGGCTATTATAGAGGCAGGAGCAGAGCTCCCAGCTCCGTAATTGGGCAAACTGGTAAATAAATCAGCTGGGCCTAATGAAACAAGAGGAAAGACCCTACTGAACCCAGGAGGTGGTTTTTATTTACAGTAGTTTATTTTATTTTTATTAGTAGTATTTTCTAAATAAAGTTAGAGGTTGAGGAGATCTTGGAGGAACTAGAAGTTATCAGGGAGGAGGGGAGCTTTTTAGCATGGGAAAGACTTTGATCTTGTGTGGAAATAAGGAGTTTGGGAAGGATGGATGGGAGCTGGAGGTGGGATTTGACTTCCAGCTGGTTCCAGGCCTGGGCTCTGACTGACATCCATCCCACAGTGTGACAGGAGCTTGTCTGATCCAGGCTTTGTTGTTTCCCTGCACTTGAGGGGCAACAGCAAGCACAGAGAGAGAGAGAGAGACGTGTAATCTGGAGCAGGCGTGATTCACCAGCAGCTGAGTCAGCTTCCTCTCACCCATTCAAGCTTCTGGAAAACAAAGTGCGATCCCTGGAAGCCCAGATACGCTGGATACCAAACAGAACTAGGAGGTGGCAGAGTCAAATCCTGCCTCAAAAAAAGGACCTTTTTGTTCAGATGACACAGAAAGGAGCTGAGGAACTCCTTGCTGTAGGAGACACCCTCAGAGTCAAGCATCAAGTGGCGTTTGTGTTCTTTCAAAGCATCTCCTGTGGGGAAGAGGGTGCCAGGCTAGACAGGGCTGTGATCCGACTGATTATATTTGTATATCCTTGCATTAATTCCAAGGTTTTTTAAGTCTATCCGATGTGTCCCCACTCCATTTCATGGTATTGCTACACTTGCTGGCATCAACATTCTTCTTTCCAGGTAGCAGCATCACTATAGGTTTAACTGCTAAGGTCAGTGTTATTGGTGTCCACCAGCTCCATCACATCACCACAATGTTCCCTCCTGAAGCCAAGCACATGCCAAAGCACCCTGCTCAGAGGGGCCCACGAAAAGTCAGGGATATTGCCCAGACCAGCAGCTCCTCCCTCGGCATGGCCTCTGCCAAATCAAATTAGTGACACAAAAGTGCTGAGCCCCAGCAAGGCTGTTTGCCCAGGGATCAAAGCAAACCTTCCAGCCACCGCAGCACAGCGCAGCTGGGGACTGGCAGAGCTTCCAGTCCCCTCGGCACGGCAGACAGGTGTCCCCCAGCCTGACACCTCTGGTGACACTTGCCTTTAGGGACTGCTCCTAATAAATGTTTCCAGGCAATCCTATTACAGGTGGCTTTGAAGGTGATGTTGTGCTGGTGGGTGGGTGTCCCCTGGGTGACTGCCAGCACCCAGGTGGCTTCTGCATGCCCTGGGGAAGGTGTTTTCATAGGGTGATGGGGGGGATTGTGTGCCCATAAGTGTGGGGACTGCTGCAGCTCAGCGAGTGGGGGGAGATGGGATGGGGCAAACTGGGATGAAGCAAGCTGGGATGCAGTGAGCTGAGATGAGGTGAGCCGGGATGGGGTGAGGTGGCACAGGGTGATCCAGGATGTGGTGGGATGGGATGGGATGGGATGATCCATGAACATGGTGCAAAAGCCAGGGATCCCCATCCTGTAGCATAAAAACAAAGTAAAATTTCCTGGCATAAGCAAGCAGCACACCTTTAGATAAAAGGGTTTGGTACTTCCTGCAGCACATGAACACCTTGCCAAAGGCTACCAGGAGGCCCTTAGCACAAGCTGCATCCAGGACCGTGCATTTCTTGGGATGTCTCCCCTCTCCAGCCCCAGCACAGGGATGAAGGCAGCAGGACGGAGGGCAGCGGGGGTGGTTGAGGTTGGCAGGCAGCTTGCGTCCTTCATCCCTCCACCCCTCTCTCTGCCCCTTCTCTCACATTCCTGGCACAGCTCTGTTCCCCGGCCATAGCACTGGGGATATTGGGGTGTTTTCCAGCAGCCTCAAAGGCTCAGGCAGCCCTGGCTACCCCATCCCAATGGGTGAGCACCAAGGCAGGCCAAAGGGGAAAAGCAAAGCTGCTGACTCTGGACGGCGAAGGGAGGAAAGCGAGCGCTGGGGTTTTGTAATCTGAAAGGATTCAAGCTGGCCAGAAAAAATTCCAGCAAAACATTTTTCTAGTCGCAGCTTGCCCAGCTGTCGACATTGCGACGCTGCACGGAGACCGTTGAACCCCGGATGGGAAAGCCATCAGGATCTGGCGGTTCCTGAATAGGATATCCCTCTTACAGAGGGGAAAAAGAAGTAAGATGGAGAGAGAGCAACAAGTGAGAGCTGGGGGTGGTGATCCAAACTGCACTGAAATCCAAGTTTGGGAATATTGTATCCCTGCACAGCCCAGAGCACGTTCCTTGGATTGAATCTCCATTTATTATCTCCCATTATTATCCAGCACCCATAATGCTGCCGGAGCGGTGGAGAGCAGCCCCCGGGACATCCCCTCCCGTGGGGATGCTCGGTCAGCTCCCACTCAGCTGCAGCATCCCCTTTCCATGGACAATGAGTGGGCATCCGGGTGGCACGGTGGTGACAGTCCCGGCATGCAGTTTCAGGGGACAGAGGTCTGCCCCGTCCTTAAAAGCCTCCCAACAAGAGGAGCAGCATCACCGCCCCCGCAGAGCCCGTATGGAAGGTTTCTGGGGGGATCCCAGCTGCCCGAAGCCCTTGCCTCCGTCCCGGGAAGGGAAACACTTTGTTCTCCCCCTCTTCCCTGCGCCTTCTGGCACGTTTCGGGCCCGGCTCCATACCTCCCCCCGCTGCTCCTTTCCCAGGCTCAACAACTCCAAATTCCTCAGCCCTTCCTGAGCGCCGGGGACCCCGCACCGGGATCCCCCCTCATTCTCCCTCGTCCCCCCGCACCATCCCCGCTCAGCCCCGGGGGTGCGGAGACACGGCGGGAGAGAGGAAGGGAGGAGGCCGGGGCCGGGGCGCGGCGGGGAGCCCCAGGTGGGGCCGGGAGGGCGGCGGGGCCGGGCCAGGGGCGGAGGCAGGCAGGACGGGGCGTCCCATTTCCTCCGGTCGCAGGGAGCCTCCGCCGGGCCGGGCGGGAGAGGACCAGTCGAGGGGGCCGCGGAGGTAGGTTGGCCGGGGAAAGGGGGGTCCCGGGAGGTGGGGGTCTGGGGCGGGGGCTGGGGGGAGCTGCCCCGGGGCATCCCCCAGCCTGGCCGGGCTTCCCGGGCTGTCAGCCTGAGCTGCTGTTAGCCAGAGCTTTTCCGTTTTGCTTTCTTTTTTCCGCCTTGTTTTTTAAGGCCACATCATCCGCTGCCCGTACCCTCCCCTCCCCCTCGCCGGGGAGCCGGGCAGACGGCTGCGGGGATGGGGTTGGAGCAGTGGTCAGGATGACGGGGCCAGTGGCGATAGGAAATGGCAATTGAGAGCCACCAGCTCTCCGGGGACGTGTCAGAAGGCAGCCTGCCCAGCACCGAAGGGGGGGGAGGTGGCTGTTGGGTCGTGAAAGCTGGAGGTAAGGTTGTACCAACAAATTGTGCCTCAACTTCTTCCCAGGAGAGCCACAGGGCCAACTCATGCAACCAAAAATACCTGTGGTCCACCCCAGGGAAGGTCACAAGTGAGCTGGGGAGGGGCTGCCCACCAGCCCGAGGGGTCAAGTGCTGCCTGTCCTGGGCTGCTGAGGGCACCGGGTTGGCTCCAAGGGGCTCCCGGTGCTGTCGCAGATTGACAGTGGCGCTTTCCTAAAGCCAAACGGGGCATTTCGGCTGGGACATACCCCGATGCCAGGGCTGGCAGCAGCCGTGCGCGCGCAGATGGTGACAGCGGAGCCTGCTGCCGGAGAGCAGCTTGCAAAATAGTTTCACTTTAACCCTGTTATCCAACATTTGTTATCGGTAGTTCTCCAAATCGCTCCCTTTGGGGGATGAAGGCATTGGCATGCAGCTTCTGGCTGGGGGCGTTGATGGCAGTGGGAGGATGATGGAGCTTTGGCTGGTTTCGTTTGCTGGGTGGTGGCTTTCAGTGTTTGTTTTTTTAATGTTTGAGGAAGAGCTCCATAGACTGCTGTGAGTTTGGGGAGAGCAGCGGCAAAACTCTACGTTATTCACTGTTTCCAAAGCAGCAATGAGCAATAGGGAAACTGCTCGCCCTCCGTGTCAGGTTTCATCCAGTTTCCCTTTAAGTCCATTTGCAGGTGCAAGCGGGAAAATAGATGTCACTGGTGTGTGTGTGTGTGTAGCTGCATCTCTGTGGATCAGAATCAAAGAACATCAGGGGTTGGAAGGGACCTCGAAAGATCATCTAGTCCAACCCTCCTGCCAGAGTAGGATCACCCAGACTAAATCACACAGGAACGCAGCCAGGCGGGGTTTAAGTGTCTCCAGAGGAGACTCTACAGCCTCTCTGGGCAGTCATGTCAGAGAACTCGAGGCTCTGACGGAGAAGCGAGCCTCTTCTAGACTCACCCCTAGCTTTTGCCACCAGCAGAAAGTGGGTATAAAGCAAATAACAGCAGGAAACGGTCAAGTTTAATATCACTATTCCTGCTTAGCACCACTTAGCGTCAAACGGTGTGAAGCACGGTCTCACCAGAAGTGAGGTCTCATCAGCATCAAGGCAGTGTGGGGGGTGGCTGCAGGGCAGATGCTTTCCTGTCACATTGGTAAGTCCCGAGTGGCCGCCAGACACCGAGCGCAGGGGAGTTCAAAGAGCCCAGAAGCACTCGGGGCTGCGGGTGGGTTGTTCTCTGGGGCTGCCTCTGCTCTCGAGGTGGATGCAGGGAGAAGGACCTTAGAGCATCCCGCTCCTGCTTGGGCCGGGCTGTGTGTCAGGTGGGCTGAGCTTTATTAGGCTGAAGGAAACTTCATATGGACCTAAGAGCCTGTTATAGATTGAGCCTCAAGGACTTAATCTTGCAAAATCAGGTTCTAAACCATCTCCAGCTCTCTCCCTTCTGTCCCGCTGTCCCTGCACTGTGGTTTCTAGCCCTCTGCTGTCCTGTTTCCAGCGAACTGCAGCTTTTCTACAAACTCTAACCTCAATCTGCAGCTGCTGTGGTTGCTCTGCAGTGCACGGGATGTGGGCAAGCCAGCATTGCCAAGGCAACCCCCCCCGTTTTGATTTCCCCACGCTCAGGCTGGCAGCCCTTACCCCTCCAGCTCAGCCAGGCGAGCCGTGCATGCCGACGGTTTGCGGTGCCATCCCAACCAAGCCAGCCCTCAAAAGGAGCTTGTTTTCCACCCATGGCCACCCGTAACTCTGGAGGAGTGGCAGATGCTCTCCACCCTTGAAAACCAGCTTTTTCAGAGCCAAGGTGGATTAAAGGACTTCGTGTTGGACACCCAACTTCAATTAAAACTTACACAAGCTGCGCAGAGCTGCCATCAGACAGAGCCATCCGTTCCTGGCTGGAGGTTTTCCCAAGCTGAGTTACCATGTCAGCTCTCCCGTGTCTCGCTGACAGCACCAAAACAAAGAGCTCATTTAGTAGGGCATTCAACAGCCCTCCCCAAGACGCTGCCCCAGAACCTCCCTTGACCCATTTTCTGGTCCCATACGCTAACCCCAAAAAGCCCAGCCAACCTCCCAACTGCAGCTCCATGTGCATTGAGCACCCAGTTTGCTCCCACAGTGACCAGGTCCCCCTGGTTGTCCCCTCTCCAAGGGGAGACGCTGCTGTGGCACCAAACAGAGCAGCAGCAGGGACTTCTCCTGATCTCAGCTCCTTGCTGTCCACACGGGCTGTCAGCTGGCGATGGGTGGCCTTGGGTAACCCCTCCGGCCTGGGAGCTGCAGCTCAAAAGGCACCAGTTTTTCAATTTTCTCCTTCCTTTTTTTTTCCCCCCACATTAAACTGAAGAACCCCTTTATTTAGCACACAGACATCCCTTCATCTGCCAAACAAAAGGCAATGCACGCACCCAAAAGAAAAGGCGTTTGACAAACCAGCTGCAGAGTTGTGCTCAAAGGAGGTGGCCCTGGGATTTCAGTGCTGCTTGCTCAGGGCGGTGGCAGGTACCTCTGCCTTCCCCTCGCGAGGGATGCTCGGCCACATCCCTGCTGCTCGAGGCTTCCCTCGCAACCAGGGCTGGGCGCTTCCCAGGATGCAGCATCAAGGGCCTGTGTAAGCTCATTCAGCTCCGGTTTAAAGTGGAAACATTTCAAAGGGCTCTGATTTATTTTCTTAACTTTTTTTTTTTAAATATAAACTCTGAAAACAATTTATTAGAGGTTTAAAAGGAAGTTCCAGCCCTCCTTCCCTCTCCAGAAATTTAGTAGCAATAAGTATAAAGCAGCGCAGGGCAGGAATAAAATTGAACATCCTGTTTTGTCTGAAATTAAGGCAGTTGTTTTGGGGTTGGGTTTTTTTTACTTCTTTTTTGGAGTAAAGTGTATCATAGGCCTCCAGTGTTCCTGTCTGGATAATGAGCTGTCGGGATATTTATGGATAAATGGCAAACCTGCTGTACGCAGATGATTCAGGGTGAGGAAACGTTGCTCCATGGATATGTGATGCAGCTGAACCTTTATTACAGCTGTTCCAAAAAAGAACCACCTCCAAAAAAAGGCCTGGGCAAGGATGGAGACAGTGAGCAGTTTTAAGAAGCAGCTTTCACCACTTCCCCTCCTCACCCTTTGCTTGCAGTGCCTGTGGGCAGCAGATAGCAGAGGCCGGCGCCCAGAGAGCCCTTGCTTATCTCCCCTTTGAGCAGAAGCACAGCTGTACGGCTTGACACCAGCTCCAAGGAAGGGGAAGCATGGGATTTCAGCCTCTGAGCCCTCCACAGCAGCCTGTGATTTCTCAGGTAGGGACGGCGATGCTATCACCGTCCACTGCCGGGAAGGGGAATGAGGCAATGCAGGGAGCAGCCTGTTTCCCGAGGCTGGGAAGCAGTTTGATGGTAGAGGTGGGGATGAAAAGGCTCTTCTGCCTCTTGCAGCACCGTCCATCCCTCCTGGCTGCATGCCTGGCATCTTCTCCCCAACCCTGCTTGTCTCCCTCCAAAAAACCGCGCCCTATCATATACATATGTATAAATTCCCCTCCTAGCAAGCAAAAACGGGGAGATGCAGCAGACTGGACAAAGATCCAGCACTAAAACATTAGCTACAAATGCTTCCCTCTCGCCAAAGCCCAACCCACCGCCCAGAAACGGGTCTTTCATCTGGTAAATCTCAAATGCCAGTTTTTGGGACAGGCACCCCCAGCCATTCATACGTCTGTTTTCCATCGCGTTTCCTACATGTACCTTCAAAAGACAAGCCACCAGCTAACTGCGGGCAGCTCAGCCACGCTCTTGTGCAGACCGGAACCATAAATTGGCAGCAGTCAGTCTGTTTGCTTGAGGGGCAGGGAGGGTGAACCACTTCTTTTCGATGGCATCTGAGCACTTGTGAAGTTCCAAATGGAGAGCTCAGCTTCTGTGACAGAGGATTTGGCTTTTGGAGTCCTGGCAGTTGGTCAAGTTTTCCCTTAGGATACACTTTTTTAGGGGCTACCCACAAGCTCACACTTCAGCAGGATGGTCACACTTCCTCCCTGCAGCCAAGGCAGCAGCACAAGGGCTATGGGTAGGGTTGGGTGAGACTCACAGCTTCTTTTTTGGGCCAGACAGGCAGCTTTGCTTTTCTTGAGGAGGTCGGGTGTCATCGCAAAGTGAGGTGGGAGGACACCAGTGGCACCAGAGCATCCTTTTCCCTTGGGACAAGGGCTCAGCTCCCAACATGTTTGGTTCCAGACAGCATCCCTTAGGAGGTGCCAGAGCAGCAGTAACTGAGACACAGAAGCAGGAAAGATGTCACATAGCGCTACAGACAAGGAGGCTTTGAGCATAAAAAGCCTAGGAAGGAAGGGCATCCAGAGGTGCTCGGGCTCTGTGAGAGCTGCCAAGGGGAGAGCCAAATAGGGGGTGGTCACAGAGGACAAGTGGAGCAATCCCTCCGGGACACCTCTGGCTGTACCTCTGAGGTTTTTGCCATGTGGAAGCATTGGCTCTCTTTTTACTGTGCCTCAGTTTCCCCTCCTGTGCACACAGTGATGTTGGGCTTTCCTCAAGAGGCTGCAGGGCTTGAATCCCACAGGCTGGCAAAGATATTGATGTAAAATGCTGAGCGAGGGTGAAATACTAGACCCCGATATTGCTCCTGCCAGCTTTTTATCTGCACAGCCTATAATTTGGAGACCCCCTGAGTTGAACCAAACCCCAAACCCACAGCATAAAGCCCCCTGCCCTAACTCAACCCCTCTCAGGAGCTTTGCCTGGCCCCAGGAGAAGAGGAAAGCCGTAAGCAGAGGTAGCAGGAGGGCTTCCCTGGGAGCCCTGCCACTCAGCAGCACCTCTCCCTCCCTGAGGCAGAGGAAAACCTTACGTCAGGGTGCAGAAATGCTCCTCAGCCCTACCCAACACTTGGAGCAATTCCCAGGTGAGGCATGGTGGCGGCTTCTCCATCCCCTGCCAACCCCTGTCCTCCCCCACCTGCCGCCTTAGCAGCTAGCCCCGGGTGCGGAGAGGCAGCCATGGGTGCAAGGCTGCTCACTGGGTCCCCCTGCCCACCACCCAAGCGTCCCGCTAACTGTAACCCCATCAAAAATGCAGGTGGTTTAACCACAATCCCCACCCCAAACCTGCCAGCAGCGCCCCAGGTGCTGGAGCAGCAGGACCTGGCATACCTTGCCTTTGTGCCACCTGTCCCAGGCCATGGACCATGAGGAACCATCTGTCCAAAGCAGACACCCTGTCCCAGGGTGGATCGGGGGTAAGGATTGATCCATGACATGTTGAATCCCAGCATGGATGGCAGCGGTACCCTCTCTATGGTGGTCCCTTACCCATACCAGGCACATCCCTTCCTGGCCAGGAAAGCTTGTCCTGCAGAGATTTCTCCTCTGCCAGGCAGTAAACCATACAAGGGGCCGTGAAGTCTCCACACTCCGGCTGCCAAGCGAGGGTTGAGATATGTGTCCAGGAGGACAGGGTTTGTGCTTGGCCAGATACCGAGGCAAGTAGGGATGCCCAACCAAAGCCCTCCTTGCCCACTCTCCCAGCCAGGAACAAACCCTCAGAGAGGCTGGGGGAGTGTTTCTCAGATGGGGACACTCAAAGCACTATGGCCAGCAGCATGGCCTGGCCCCTGTGGCAGCAGACTCATCACCTTGCTGAGGCTTTGTCTGTGCCAGCAACTCCACGGAGAAAGTTGCTGAGGGAGCAGGCCCCTGATCTGCAGGGTTTCTTGTCTCTACAGGTACCATCCAAGGAGGCTCGTGGGGTCCCTTAGCTGCTTACAGGAGCTGAACATATCCCAAGAGGCCTTCAGACAGAGGGAGTGGCTCAGGCAGCCTGCCTGGGAGTGAACATGGAGCAGAAGATCAGCTCTTTCTTTAATTCCATCTTGGAGCTCATCCGTACCAAGCATAAGGAAGGCATCTTCAACACTGTCTGCTTGGCCGTGCTGATGGGCCTGCCCTTTGTTGTCCTCATTGTGGTAATTTTCATCTGCTGCCACTGCTGCTTCTGCAGCCGGAGAAGAAAAAGCGTGAAGAAAGGGGGTACCAGCAGCAACGGGCAGCTGCATGCAGAGAGGAACAAGAAGAAAAAGAAGAAGAAGAAGGATGAAGAGGACCTGTGGATCTCAGCTCAACCCAAACTGCTCTTGCTGGACAAGAGACCGTCCTTGCCCATCTAGTGAAGAGGTGGGAATTCAGGCCCTCCCCTGAGAGCCACCAGCCCTTTCAGGTGTGTGCTCCAAGGGGCGAGGAGATGCCAAAGCTGCTGCCATGTTCTGGTGACTTTCAAAAGAAGCTGAGCCCAGCGGCTCGCCAGCACATTGAAGGGCCAGCAGAGAGCAAGGCAGCTGGGCACAGGTTTATGCAAACCCCTTCTCCCTCACCGTAAGAGCATGCCCCAGGGCAGAAACCCCTGCAAAGGACAGACAGACCCACGCCCTGCGGAGCACGCAGGGGTGACCTGCTCCTGCCACAAGCATAATGCGCACACATGGGGCTAGCACAGCAAACTGGGTGCAAGGCTCTCCCCCTCTGCACTGACGTGCAAGCATATGCATCGTGGCACAGACAAAGCGGTGTGCAGGATCAATGTGCGTTCCAAGACCGAGCCGCCCGCACACTCCTTCCGTGCAAGCACGGACAGCGTTGCATGCAGGCAATGCCTCGTTTGGTCATCCCGCCACAGAGGTGGCACAACTGGACCATCTAGGCTCCATCCAAACCCAGCTCTCACTGGAGATGCAAAAAGCACCGTTACCCCAGGGCTCAAAGGCGTGCCGTCTCCCCAGCCGCCAAGCCAAAGGTGGCTGAGAGCATCCGAAAACTGATGCCCTCAGCCCAACATGAGAGACCTCAAGACACCAGCTTAAGGCAGCAAAGCAGACGGACTCGTTGCGAGCCAAGGCTGGAAGCAGGGAGGAGAGAGCAGGCTGCAACTGTGGCCCTATTGCACCAGCACTTAGAGAAAAATAAAAGAGAAAAATCTTCCTTGAAGGTCTGTTTTGTACAGATATGCCTTTAGAGAGCCCTCTACGCTACTGCAAGAGCGGAAACACACGCTGAAGCTGCGTGAAAGCTTAGCTATGGGCATTAGAGTTATTTATTGAAGGACTACTAAGGAGCAGGACCAAAGGCCCCTCTGTTCCGGGGCTAGGCACACCGTGGCAGTACTGAAGTTGCAGACACGCTCACCTGGCACACTCAGCTGTGGCCTCTCCCTGCAATCTCTGTGCACGTTCCGACCCACGAGCACACACCGCTGCCAGCTGATGCCATGGAGGCAGTTCCATATGCCACGTGGAGGGCTACTAAACAGCTCTGGAATTCAGGATGTACTGTAGGAGCTGATGGGAGGAAATTTCATGCCCACAGTCATTCCTCACCCAGGGGTGATGCATCTCACGGCCAGATCCTGCATCCTCATCTCCCTTGCTCAGCAGGGCACAGCACCTAACAGGACCACACATGATTCTCACCCTGTTTTTGACACTCTGCTCCCCCTATGCCTGTGTGCCCAGCTTACCTCCTGAGGAGCTGGGGGTCTCCTCTGCCCCCTGCTCTCCAGTCCAGCAGGCTTCATCTCCCTCTGCTTGTTTTGCCAGCGAGGGACGCGTGTATGTGATCAGAAGCCCTGTCACATCTGGTTTTTGCCCTGCGCCTGTACACTGGATGTCATCTTCCTGTTTTCTTCCAGCTCTTAAGTTTCTGGAGCAGACCAGAGCTGCCAGCCAGAGCCAGACATCTGGGGGACAAGCAGCCAAACCCACGTGGGCAAGCCTGGACTGAGCTGCTGGCCATGACTCCTTCCAGCCTGGGCAAGAGCAATGCTGCCTTCCCCCAGCTCCCAGGGCATGCACTGGCAGGGGGCTAAAGCCACCACTTAGGAGTGGTTGGTTGTGCCACCCAGTCCCTGCGCGGCCTCTTTTGTCCGACTTGGACAGGGCGGTGATGTTAACATCACATCACAGGGCTTGGCTTTGTGTGGCTGTGCTGGGAGACCAGGCTCCTCCTTGCACAGTCCTTTAAATTGACCCCATATGTGCCTTATTTTCCAGCTTGCTTTGTTAGCATTGAAATAAGTGACTCCCTTCTCCTCCAAAACAGGAAGCAACATATAATGCCATTAAAAAAAAAAAAATTAGGATTTGCCACACCTAATCCTAGAGAGAGACACACAGGAACAGCTCTGGTCTCTGTCCCAAGCCCCGAGTCCCTCCATGACCCCAGAGAACCAGCACTGCGTGTATATTATTCCTTCTTCCTTCCCTCTTTTCCCCCATCCAGGTACTTTTCCCAGCCTTCCTGCCTCTGCACTCACCTGGGGGACAAAGCAGCCTCCTCGGGCGGGCAGGAAGGCTGCCCACGCAGGTGCTCCGGCTGCAATCGAGAGGCACCAGCAGCCCGGGAGGAAGGGTGGTGCTGCCTGGAAGAATCAGGGGGGTGGGGTTGGGGGGTGTGGGGAATAATTGGAGTGAAGAGAAACACGATGGGGGGCCAGAAGGTTACCTGAACAAGCAGGGGCATGGAGGCAGCTGGTGCCAACAGTGTGCTGCCTACCTGGCATGGAGCTGCCAGGCTCTGTATGGCTCCCTGCTAGAAGGTCCTCCTCCAGAAACGTTTGTGAATAATAATTCAGACGAGGGCAAGAGATTCCTACGAGGATCAGAGAACTGTCAGAAACCCGCCTGTTCTGTCATGCCTAACATCTCCAACCCAGGCTTTGGGGAATTCAGAGCCAGGTCTGAATTTCAAGAACCCACCAAGATCGTCATTCACATCCAGCCCTGAGCTGGGCAAGGAGGCGCAGGGATACAGCTCTACCCTGATCCATCCAACCCATGCATGGTGCAAGGCTCCGTGCCCCACAGAGCATGGGGGGCTGACTCCCTCAAGAGCTGCTGTTTCAGCCACACCATGCGCTGAAACAACTGCTTCCCAAAACAAAAGCAGATGAGCAGCCACAGCCAGAGGTGCACGGGGTCCCATCAGCCAGACAGCGGTGACCCCACAGCACCCGCACCAACAAGAGCTACTGGTCCCTGCTCTACAGACCCCTCCATGCTGCCTTCCCACAGCTGCATTTCAGTACCAACCTTTTATTTCCCTAAACAATCCATACAACAGGAGGGGGGGCACATGACGCACACACACACACACCCACAAGTTTTCTGCAATTTTTTTTTTAAAGCAAAAAATAAACAAGAGTCCCACTGTAAACAAATGCTGTGTCTCTAGTGCTTAGTCATGTGTTTATTTTCCTGGGGAAAGCTTGCTCCTATCTGTGTCCTGGCCCTAGATAAGACACAGGAGAGCTCAGCGGGCAGAGGCTGTGCAGCCTCAGCCTGCAGCCAGCTATGCAGATCCCAGAGGTTTTCTTAAAGCAGCAGATTAGTTTCAGCAAGTTTAATGGCCTCTCCTTGGTAATGAACAGTCATGCTCCACTCCCTGAGGGCAAAAAGCAGGGGGAAGAAGGAAAGCCGTGTTTCTGTGGTGGGGAAGGAGGGCCGTGGAGGGTTTTACTTTCCTTGCAGAGGGAAAGGAAGGTTCCTGGGTTAGAAACAGGCAGGGGTTGAAGTGAAGCTGAGTGTCCCAGAGCAATCCTGGGATGGAGGAGATGCAAAAACTGTCCTCACAGGCCCAGGAAGGCTCACAGGGAGGGGAGAACACGATCTTCTCCAGCTCTTCCTCTGTTCATCCAGCCAGCAATGTCTAGATCTGCAGACAGAAGAAACACTGCTGCTTTCTAAGCAGTATGACACCTCTGCCTTCTCTCCCAATGACACCATTCAGAGTACGGTATCTTTGGGGAGAGGAACGCCTTCCTCCTCCTGGCACAGTGGGGAGTTGGGCAAAGAAGCCAACAGCTCTCCCCCCCACAGCAGCGTTTGCAGAGTCCAGTCTGTGGGGTACCCAACCGAGCCCCAGATGGGTCCTGGGTTCTGGCAAGGGAGCAGTGCCCATCAATGCAGGGAGGCCAAGGCAGAGAGGACCAGGATTCAAATTCTGCCCCTGGGTATGTTGCAGACCTCACTGGATAGAAAATCAAAATGAGCTCAGGGCAAGGCAAAGATTTTGAGAATCTCTTAACGCCCTACTGCAGCGTCACCTTTACAGGGCTGGGTAGTGGAGCAAAACAAGGGCGGTAAGAGGTTGGGACATTTTTATGGGACTACCCTAACCAGCCAGAGCCTTGAAACCAGAACAGCCAGTTCCCGACAGCAAACAAACCGCATTATCTGAGTAGTCCCAGCTTCTAAAGCTGAGGCACAGACTCTGGTTAACCCATAAAAGGTCTTTCCACAGAGGCCAACTGGATACAGGGACGTTTCTCCTGCACTAGCATACAGAGCTGATGCCATCCTGTGGCTGTTCAGGAAATAGCAACCTCCCACACTGGTTTTCTAACAGCCACCACTTCCACTGCCCTACCTGGTGAAATAGAGGCCCGTAATTAGGGGAGACAAGCAACCCCCCGTCCCTCAGAAACTGTAAATAAGGTATTTCGTTTGAACTTTGTTTTTCAGAGGTAAAGGCTTACTGCATGACGGAACATTCCCCACTCAGGTGAGATGCAGCTTTCAGAAGGCATCATGCTTTGTCTCGGAGGTTTGCACAGGAAAGAGTTACCAGGCACAGTCACGCCTGCATCTCTTTAGAGTGGCCATGTGCGAGGCTAGTCCAGCCCTCCCGGCCCCCCACTCGCCTTCCTGATGTCTGCACTGTGCCCTCAAACCAAACACCACGGTGAAACCTGTTCTTGCCTACAGACAAGAAGGCAACAGGGAGAAATTGCTTCACCGCAGCAAAGAACCCTCATCACATTCCCGCATCCTTCTCTCCTGCTCTTAGCACAAAGCCTGCAAAAACACTTCAAGTGCAATTTCCCTTTCCTCCCCCCTCCCTCTGCGTGTCTCTTCTGTCTCTCATACTAGGGTTTGGATATCCTAACACAGTTCAGCTGAGTCTCTGCCTGCCTGCCTGCCCACCCAAGAGCCACAGTCCTGAAAGTACTACAAGGAATTTAGCACTCACATCTGACAGAGGGATCTCTGAGCCAGCAGTGTGCCCTGGTAGCTAAGAGGGCCAATGGAATCCTGGGGTGCATCAAAAGTAACATGGCCAGCAGGTCAAAGGAGGTGATGCTCCCCCTCTGCTCTGTCCTGGTCAGGCCCCACCTGCAGTTCTGGGCTCCTTGGTATAAAAAAGACAAGGATCTCCTAAAGAGAGTCCAGCAGAGGCTATGGAGATGATTAAGGGCCTGGAGCATCTCCCCTGTGAGGAAAGGCTGAGTGACCTGGGGCTGTTCAGCCTTGAGAAAAGAAGCCTGAGAGGGGATCTGATCAGTGTTTATCAATATCTGAAGGGTGGGACACAGGGGGAAATGGCCAGCATCTTCTCAGTATTCTGTGGGGACAGGACAAGGGGCAATAGCCTCAAGTTGGAGCACAGGAAGTTTCACAGCAGTATGTGGAAGAACTTCTTCCCAGTGAGGGTGAGTGAGCCCTGGGACAGGCTGCCCAGGGGGGGTGTGGCGTCTCCTTCTCCGGAGAGATTCAACACCCATCTGGACACCTCCCTGTGCAACCTGTCCTAGGGAACCTGCTTTGCCAGGGGAGTTGTCTCTGGAGCTCCCTTCCAACCCCTACAATTCTGTGATTCTGTGATCTTGAGCTAGCTCTCCTCTGCCAGACCCCACTGCCAGTTCAGTTAACTGCTTGGCAGTATTCAGTCAGGAAGAGGTCACACAGTTCCCCATCCCAAACCTAATTTCCACAGCCTTTCCATGCTGCTCGGGCCTCACTCCATCTCTCTAGAAAAGGTCAGGTTTAAATTGGGGGGGATTATTCTACCACCCAAAGCACAGATGACAAATATTTTAAGAGCTCCTTTGTTTGTAATTTTATTGTGCATCCAAAGTCTGGGAAGGATACTTTAAAATGTATTATTCAGCTTAGCACTGGGATAGAAAAGGCCATTAAAACCTAGGATAATCATGTTCCAATCTGCTCACACAAGGAAGCCTTTGAGCAAGCATTGTTTGGCGAGCTCGTTCTTCTTCCCTGGTTGTGACTGGTGGTCCAGAATTTTAATATGTGCAAAGAAAATAAAGCTCACCTTTACAGCTGCAAGGGGGGAAAAAAGCAGCCAAATGTGAAACCAAGTGCTGGGGCCCACTGGAATCTCCACAGGGCCTGAAAGAAAAGCCTGATGGAGAGTGTGCAGGATCGGTTTAACTCAGATGTGCACATTTTAGAGATGGATGACAGGCACAATCATCTCAGCATCATTGACCACCTCAATGGGAATGAAAAAGCAGAGGGTGGCAGATGGGACAGTAACCAGACAGAGAATTTGCTCATGGTCTGCAAGTGGCAGTATGTAGAGACGGGCCTGGGATAGCGAGCAGCACTGGGAGGGGTCTAGCCTGATAGTAGCTACCATGAAGTATACTAATTCTCCCCCAGCCCAAAATTGCACAGAAGGTCTCAGGAAAGCACACCCTGATGTAAATTTTGGGAGCAAATTTAATTTTTTGAACTCTGAAGTGGATGGTGCCACAGAATTCAGAAGAATTACCTGCCTAGGTTTAGAGAAACACCACCGTGTATTAAAGCTCATTTTATGTGAAGTTCATAGAAGTTGCATACATTCAACCGAACAGGTCCTTGTCATATTTAGACAACCAGAGGAGTTAGTTGGATGTTCCCAAGCCCCCTCCCGATCTCAAGCAGATGACCCATCAGGAGCTCCAAAGGCTGGAAGCAGGCTGGGCTGCAGATCTGGAGATCTCTGAGCACACATCAGTGATTGTCTCCAGTGTATTGGAGGAAGCTATCTGAATCTAACTTTAAGAAGTACCGAATCATTATCTTTGGGCACTGTCCTTCACAGAGTTCAACTTAAGTCCTCATTTTCTTCCTCTTCCATGATAGAGTCCTCTTCTTCCTCCCCAGGACTGGCTCATGACTGGAAGACTGAGGTCAGATCTTCATCTCAGTAAAGGGGATGGAGAATTCATGGCCTTTCCATGGCTCTCAGTTCACCCCCTGGGAAAAGACCACGAGTTTCTTTCATTAAAGCACCCAGATCTGGTGTTAGGAGTCTACCACTGCCCCCCTCTAATACCACTTAACCCTCCACTAAGCAGAGACACTATTCATTACCAGATTCTGACTGTAGTTACAATCAGTCTTCCAAACACTCCTAATATAAATCAGATCTCTACCCACAACAGGACTTTCAAGCCCCAAAAAAGCCTGTACAATGAGATGCACAATAAGGCATGCACTGAAAGCCGAACTACAGGCTACATGACACAGTGAGCCAGCATCCTCATGTGGTTCCTAGTGATCATTCTTTTATAAGTGTTCTCCTCAAAAATCAAGACAGCTCCACAAGTATCTGTGCCTACAAGAATCAGGGGGCCATGATCTCAAGCCCTCTGGATCCAGGGAAGATGGAGTAAAAGCGAAAATCATCCATAAGGAAAATTTTCCTTTCAAATTAAATGAGTTAGAATAGCATGGGCAATCCCTTCTGCCCCACTGAGAGGGACATCCCCCCCACCATGTGTTTTCTCAAGGCTAGGGAGAACAGCTGACCACCAGAGAGAACACTCCCACTCACCTCCCTGCGCTTGCTCTCCCCATATTTCCCATTGAGGTTGGCCAAGTGGCAGTTCCTGTACTGCCACACACAGTGGTGTGTCAGAGTGCAGCTGCTGAGCCACATCACTGTCTCTGTCCCACATGATGAAATTCCAGCCATTGTGGTAGGTCATTGCATCCCCTAAGGGAAGGGATGAAAGACACAAATTGTAGCGGGAGACTACAGATGCCCAGCCTAAGGGCTTATAAACCCTTCAGGCAGAAGGGAACAGGCCTGTCAGGGGAAAAACAGCATCACAGGATGGGTACATACAGTTTCTAAAGGATTGGTCTTAGAGGGCATGTCCAATGACTGCCCCCTGAGCCCAGCTGAAGATCTAAACAGAATTACAGATTCACAGGATTGTAGGGGTTGGAAGGGAGCTCCAGCGATCGAGTCCAACCCCCCTGCCAAAGCAGGGTCCCTAGGACAGGTTGCACAGGGAGTTGTCCAGATGGGTCTGGAATCTCTCCAGAGAAGGAGACTCCACGCCCCCCTGGGCAGCCTGTCCCAGGGCTCCCTCACCCTCACCAGGAAGAGGTTCTTCCACATATTGGTGCGTAACTTCCTGGGCTCCAACTTGAGGCCATCACCCCTTGTCCTGTCCCCACAGACACTGAGAAGACACAGGCCATTTCCCCATGTCCCACAAAACCTTATGGCAAGAGGAGAGTAAAGGCTAAGTTGAAGACTGTGGACACAATGGCCACGGTAAGGACTTACTAGTGGCAGAACCCAGCACCAGGATGGCTGCTGCTGTTGAGCAAACTATCAGCACAGTCTACCTCAGAGAAATGCTTCCCAGTCTACCTTTTCAGCTGGTGTTTTACTGGGATACAGAGCCCTCCCTCTCTCCCCCATGAAAAAGCCACCCTTTCTCGTGCCTTCAGCAGGAGACGGGCCTGTAGGCACGCTCTCCTTAGTCTTCCCAGGAGGTACACACTCCTCAAAGACAACCACATCTGATCTAACCTGACCAAATGAGCTCCCGTGCTGCTGGCAAAACAAATACAAAGGCATCAGCATCTGCTCCCCTGTGCAAAGCAGAGACAGCACAAGTACGAGGCACTCCTCACTGGCATTGCCTCTGTAACTCTCCACTGACAGCCTGTATCTGTCCCTGCTTGAGGCGACCTGGAAGAAATCATAGACAGTGTAGACGGATTCGCTGGCTGTCCTCAAATCCACCCAGAGCTCACAGTGGATGGGGCCACTTCTTGTGAGGTTGTGCAGCTTGTCAAGACCTAGGAGAAAAAAACCCAAAACAATTACTCCTAAAAGGGAAAAGCCTGTTCACCTTTGCAGTCCTAGACTCTCATCCTGTGGCTTTTTTTGGTTAAATTAGCTATTTCCTGCCTCCTTCCTTCCCTGCTTGATGCCGTCATGACGTTTTGCCAAGTTTTATTCTGTCTTATCTCATTGTCTGGCAAGCGACAGCAGGATCAGAAATAACAAACAGCCTAAACCAGCCCAAGACTGGCTGTAGTGCAACAGTATTTTTCCCAGAACATTTAAAGACTCTTGCTCCAGATACCCTGACCTATTTACTGCTGGACTCTGACCCACACAAAGGTCTCCAACAAAGGAATACAGACCAAAAAAATTACCTAACACACTAAGTTTTGTGCAGTATCCCAGGCTCTGCATTTTCACTATTGCTATTGCTTTATTTCTCCTCTCATAGGAACACCCAAGTCCAAAATACACTTTTCCAGAGTTTGGCTTGCTCTGAGAGTACTCCAAAGCCCAAACATGCCAGATGAAAGGCTTAGTGGTCCTTTAGAGATCCCTCAGTGCTTCACTGGCACTACTAGGAAAGGCACAAAAGCTGACAGTTCCAGGCCACAAGCTTGGCAGGGGTTGGACATATCAGCATTTAGGTGCATCTACAGAGCTAACCTTCAGCTCTTCTCTAGTCACACCCTTGTATCATACCAAGCCAGAATTCCCCAGTGGGATCTCCAAAGCCATCCACATAATTTTCCCAGCATTTATAGAAGTCCACCTCATCAGTGCGCCTCCTCTGAAACAACTGCAAAGCAAAGACTGCTGAGTGAGAGCTCCTGACAGGTTGAGAGACAAGGAGGATGGGCACGTGAAGTGTTCATCCCAATTCAAAAGCAGACAAGAAGGTGAAGCATTTGGGAACAGCCAGCTCCAGGTGATGGCATGCTGCACCACAGCAGGGTCCACGCAAGAATCTTTTTACATTTTCTCACTGCACATAAGCAGGTGGAGTGAATGCTTCACTGTGCAACTTTTACACTTTACTTTCCACAGGTGCCTGTGAACCACACAAATCTGAGTGTGATCTAAACGCTTAGACAAAACAGGCTTAGAGATCCATGAGATGTTTGGGTTTCTGAGCTTCGCTAAAACCAGAGAGAAAAATTACTTATCATTGAAAGTGAGAGATGGAAAAGGAAATAAAAGATATTTTTCTTTGGTGGTTTAGAGACAGCTCTCAGGGGAGCCTCAGATCTGCTCCTTCATGTCCATACATGCTCCCCACCTCAAAGCATCCATGTTTTGCCTCCCAGTTCCCCTGAGCCACTCCATAGCTCCCTGTGTGGTCAGAGCCCAGGTGCATTTAAAATATCAACAGGCATCAGCCGAACTGCAACAACGCTCAACACGTGTCAGCTTATCTTATGGTCAAGATGAGATAACACAGCTCAGTTAACTCATTATGAAAGGGAGTTAAGCTAAGCTGTACTACCTAAGCTTATGACAGGGCTGAATGCTCCCTCCCAGACAACTCCCATGACCCAGCTGGCAAGAGGTGACACATTTAGCTGTCCTAACTCAGTCACGGCCCTCCATTCACCAATCATGTAAGCCTGTGTGGCCTTCACAAGCAGACAACAAAAAAGCCTTTGAGCCATTCAGGCTTCCACAGCATTCGTACTGACGGTGTGAGGCGGTATGCCAGCTCACACCAGTACCGGGTCCACTCGACCACATCCACTAAGATAAACACCAAAGGAGCAGAGAGTCACTCATAATCCACCCGTCTCCATCCATGGCCATGCCACAGTATACCTGCATTGGCCTGCTGCCTTCCCCGTTCAGGTAAATGGTGTACATGCCTCTGGAGGTGTTTCTGTTCTGCTGTGTCTGGCTGCAGTCTGCAGGATATGGGTAGAGGAAGCTGACCGAGAAGAGAGGAGGCAAAACCTCACATCAACAAAGCAGGCCGTAGAGCTGGGGGAGGTATTTCTCACCCCTAGGAATCCTGGGCAACAGTACTGAAAGTAAAGTGGTGCAGAGAGCAGCAGCCTCCCTATACACTCCTGCAGTGCCCAGTTGCACCAGCAGGTTGCTGCTGGCGGCTGCCCCCACTGCCTGGAAGCTGGCACATGGATAGGGCCCCCAGAAGCTACAAGAGATGCAATCTTAGGTTACACTGGAAGCAGGAAGACGAGCCTTTGTTTGTGAAGGTGGGAGTACTAGTAAACAGAGACTTTGATTTCTCTGTATTTTACAGTTTGTCCACTACTGACAACCCCTGTGGGCACTGACACAGTACAAGAGGCTCCCACAGCAAGCTGGCATGAGGTTTTGTTTGATTAGCTGCCATTCTGGTGTGGATTTTCTGACCTCTGAAGACAACCTGGGCAGCTACCCAAGGCCACAACAGTACTTACACAGCTGTGCTCTACCCTTAGTAGGTGCAGAAAGGTCTCTGGCAGACCATCATCTCTCCTGCCCACTGGCAGCTCACTGTGAGGCTTTGTCTCGCACTTGGCTAGTGAGGTTTGACAGCAGCACTGACCACCATCTCCATTCCCACTACCCTGTTGTGTTTCCAAGCCTCCAGATGGTGTGGCTAAGAATAGACTCCCAGCCAGGAGACACATCATTGACTCACTAGATGATCTGCTTACAATCACATAGTTTCCCAGAACACAAACTCTATCTCTGACCTCTACCATAGAGCACAACAATTACAGAGCACAGGGGAAAAGTGCAAGAACCAAGGCCAAATCCTACCTGTTGAGAAGGAGCTGTCTGCCTGCCTGCTCTGGCGATCTCCCTTATAGGCCACCACAAAGATAGTATACTTCATCCCTTGTTCCAGTCCTTCTAGTACAAACTGTTGTTCGCTAGGACCCAGCTGTACTTTCTGCCAAATAAAACAGAACAAAGGTCAGGACAACTTTGAATAACGTTCAGCTTTTCCAGACAGCCTCATAATCCACATGAATTTACGGGCTTTTCTTGTGGAGTTCAGACAGACACATTCACTGGATATCCTTGAAACATAGGGTCTGTCCCCTCAGAAGGAAGGTTTAGGGCAAGGTCTCCAGAAACACTGTTAGGGCAGCAAGGACACTCTACCTGTGGCGAGTGCTGCCCTTCCAGGTAATAGCAGGCTAGAAAAGTGAAGCAGTGAACACGTTCTCTGAACCTGGAGATTTGTTGCAAAGAAATGTCCCACTGTCCCAAAGGCCCTCCACAGCTTCTACTCATGACAGTAGCACATCTTCTTCCTTAAGATCTCCCTCCCTTGGCCATGTTTTTTTTTCTGTGATCTGTATACCCACAAGACCCAGCTGGCAGAGTCCATAACCAAAGGAGTGATCTCAGTGGGGTCTGCAGGACTGAGGAATTCACTCTACCTTGCTTGTACCACCTCAACCCTGGTAGGTCAGAGCGTAGCCATCGATGTGTGCTGCAGGTAACCACACCAGCAGAATGAGTCACACATGATACACGGAGGTTCTGGGGAGGATCAATCTCTATGGAAAAAGAAAATTCACGTCCTGTTGCATAAATGAAAGACAGCAACTGAAGTGAGAGGCTTGGGCTGAGCTTTCAATGCCTGATCCCTATAACTGGGAAGTACAGAAGGCACCCAATGACCTTCATAGCTAGCAAGCAGTGGAAGCCTAGACCAAACATGTCTGGGTCTGCTACAGATCTGGTTTGGGATACTGTGTGTGCCCTGAAATTGCTTGAGCTCCTAACATGTCTGCCTGAGAAGTCTCCACCAGGCTCATCTCTGAGGAGCAGTCACAGACAGGTCAGGTTTGGGCTCTGTGCCTCAATCCTGAGCACAGCCCTAGAGCAGCCTGCTGAGAGTCCCTACTGCAGATGAAGAATGACTTCACAGGTTTCGTTGCTGTCATGCTTCAGCCTTCTTTAGTAAATGCAGGAATACAAAGAATCCCGCTGTGCTGTGTATGGGATGCCAGCTCCTCTACAGACATCCAAGCCTCAGCCAGACTTTCCCTGTGTAGTCAGACTGCCCAAGTTCAGCATGAGAACAGAACTATTTTCCAGCAAAGCCATTTTGCAGCATTGGTCAAAAAGCATCTTATGAGACACCCACAACTTCAGTGCTTCCCTCAGGATAAAAACAGTTTCTAAAGCTCTGCTGGAAGTAACAACAATGGAACTAGCCTCTCCCTAATGTTCATCCTGTGCTTGCATTAGTCTAGATATTTTGGGAACATCTTAAGGAAAACAATATAAGGAGTAAGGTTTGTCTGGCTTTCCAAGTTTTAGGGAGAAAGTTCTTGGTGGGCAGTGCTGGCTTTTGAGGAAGAGTGCTCCAACCTTGAAGTACACCTAAGTTTATAGTAAACTCTAACTGAATAATTCATCTCAACTCCTTGCTCCTCCAGAAACCTCCCTAGGGGACTATGGTGTGTCACTGTCTGTCAACTCAGTTCTTCCCCATACAAGCCAGGTGACACTTCCCAGACCATGAAGAGTGCTGTGAAGATAAGCATAACAACAATTATAATGCATTGATGAAATATTACAGCTGTGATAAAGGCCAGAGAAAGACAGAGCCAAGCTATGTCTGTCAGATATATGAGAAGAGTGGGGCAGTGTACTTTCTCCCAGGAAGTACTGTGCTCCTTGTGTGTAGGGTTACTGCTTAAAATGGACACAGAGGCAGAGAAGTAGAAATAAAACCATGAGGAAAACAACCGGGACAGTAACACCAACATTCTCAGAGCACGTTGTTTAAAACACTGGCTGTTCATTCGGGCTGAAGACCACCTTCCACTGAGCTCCGAGTTAAGCATTAGGCCATTATCTCATGAGCTCATACTTCACATGGGACGCCACTAAACAACTGCTTTAAATAGGCGGCCACGGAAATAATCTCGCAGTAGCTTCTTACATGTATCCCTCCCGCTGGACAGAAGAGGGAGCTAAAAGGTATCAAATGCATCACGAGAAACAATGTGTGGGAAGGGCAGCCTTACAGAGCCCAACAGTTTGACAGCACGGCTCCAGAAGGGCAGTCAGCAGTTCCTTTGGGGGCAGGAGGCCACCGCAGGTCAGCTCCTTCCCACTGCTGGTTTGAATTAGGTCAGGAAATAACTAGAATAATCACCTTCAGTAAGAAAACTCTGGGGGTCTTGACCCTCAGAATTTGTATTATTTTAGCAGAGTGTCATTACTTGCGTAAATATAACACACAAAGTACTTTTTTGTGTGTGCTGATATTAAAAAATAAACACTAAACGCATTCCCTCTGCCAGCAGTCCCACTTCATGTGAAATTTTCAGTTATCACCATTTTCATTCCAGTTAAAAAAACCCTCCAACATTTCAATTTGCTGAAACTCTCCTTCCATTTTTAGTTCCAGATCCATTCAGTCTTTGGGCCTCTGGAGATCTCCTTTCGTCCCCATCAGCTGTCCTCAGCCTCTGTAAGCACTGGGGAATTGCTTGGCATCTTGCCCTCAGTCCAAGCTCCAACTGTTCTCACATGAGCTCAATTCATAACCTAAGATTCATAACCATAACATTAGCAAGGCCAATGGATATGGAGTGATCCTGAAATGTTACCAGGACACCACCTGACCAGCCCCCTTGCAGACCAGCCACCTGCCTGACTGGCCAACTTGCAGACTGTCCACCCACCTGACCCATCACCTTGCAGACTAGCTGCCCGCTTGACCGCAGTTCCCAGGGTGCTTCTAGTGGTCCCCATCAGGGTCAGGCTGCTTTGCAGCATCCCAGGGGCAGATGCAAAGTTTGGGGGCTGGGTTTGCACCCCAGGCAATGCAATATCCCCCCACCTCCTTCCTTGCACTGCAGGTAGAACAGAAGTGTCTGATGTTTCCACATCCCCCTAAATTACCCTGCCAGCCAGGGTCAAAAATAAAATAAAGACAGACATCTGACCCCATACACTAGCAGAATTTGTGTGGCTTCATCGCAAGTTCTCTGCCAGGTCTGTGATGGGGGAAGAGAAGGGGAGGGGGGATGCACATTAAAGAAAGTCTGAGCAAAGCCTGGGAAAGCATCTGAGTAAAGGTGTATCCTACTGACAGCTGAAGGTGGAAAGAAGAGACTAAAAGCAGGGAGAGGCCAGAAGGACTGAGCAGGAAAAACCTAATCCTTGCTGTGGATTTAAGGGCAGAAGGAGGAACAATAAGGGTAACAATGAGGTCCGTAAGACTTCTTTTGCCTGTACAGATGCTAAGAAGGTCTGTATGTGCCTGCTGCATGGACATCACTGGATCTAACACAGGCTGGTTCTCCACCACAGCTCACCACTATGTTGGGTGCACTGGTGTCGCAGCAGCAGTGCCATGCTGACATGGGTATGGGCTCCTGGTACCCACAGGAGATGGTCACATCTGGTATTTTGGCACTGGCCACACACACTTACCTTTAGCACCGACCTCCCAGCTGTAGCAGTTGGGCAACAACAGCAACAACAGGTCTGGGGTGGTAATGGCCCTTCTCCTCCATCTCCTCCCTGCACAGAAGAAGTGCCCAGTGAGGCTCTGGCACTGTTGCACCGCATCATTTTGGGGCCTGCCTGGTGTCTGTTCTGACCAGTTGCAGCCCCTTCTCCCACCGATGGGCTTGCAACGTTACAGAAGGCACCGGTGACTCTCCCCAGCATTTTCCAGAAGACAGCCTCCAGAAGGCTGGGAGTGTGTTGCAGGACAGAGGATTTCTGGCAGCAAGTCCACAGTCCCCAAGACGGTCACTCTGCTGGAAGCCGCATGTGGCTTGAAGCAGCCAGGGAAATGTAACTGTATGGCAAAACCACAGCCAGGATGGCAGTGACAGCCACAGCCCTTGGGAGAGGAGCGGGATGGCAAGGCAGAAACAAGGAACCACCTGCAGTGGGAGCTCAGTCCCTGTGAGACCAAAGAGCCAACCAAAGGCTCCATCTTCTCAGGCACCACAGCTGCTCAACCAGACGTGGTAAATACTGCAGCAGAGTCCCATGCTTGGGTGCCTGAACAGGTGCAGGGCTCTGGGACATGGCACAAATACTGTGCACATGGGGCTGAGCCCTGGCACAGGAATGGGGTTGGGCTGTTCTGATGACATCCTCCCCACCAAGGCCAGGACAGACCCTCTGCGGTGGCCACCACCCCCAGCAGCCCCCCAGCTAGCAGCTCAGCTGTTGGGTCAGCTTTTTAGCTCTCCCCTTCAATGGGGTGGGAGATGCTGTGCAAGGATGGGCAGGGCACCAGCATGGGATGTGGTAGGTATTTTTATTATTTAGAGGTCTTCAGTAGGGTTAAGGAATAACCTCCAAACACAATGACATATGTATGCTCAGATATTTTTATGCCACTCTGTATCTAATTTAATTACATGCTTCCTGTCTCATTTAGCTTAGCAGTCTCCCGCAGCTCCAGCTCAGTTGCCTGTATTATCAGCCATTGTTTTAGAACACAAAAAAGCTCACTGGTGTCACAACACCCAGGGCTGGGCTCCCTTCCCATAACTGTGCCACAGCCTTGCCAGCACAAAGCCCATCTCCCATCCACAGGAGAGTTTCTGGTACCAGGTATATTTGTATTTTTATGCAGCTTGAGTGGAATGAGAAGGGGAGGGTACGGAAACAGGTGGGAAAAGGAGACAGGGAGGAGGAGGAGAAGAGCCAGGGTGAGCCAGGCTGCTGGGGATTCACTCCACCACGGAAGACGTGGGGCAGGCAGGCTCATTGAGGAGCCTGACAACCCATTTTTTCTAAATCCATGGGGAACTGCAGAGGTGGCAATCAGGAATGGTAAAACCTGAAGACAGCACTGCACGCCCTCTCTGTGTTGCTTCAGCAGAGGCTGCCAGAAGCCCACTGCATGCCCTGGGGATGCCTGCATGAAATCAGGGAGATGCTGAATGCAGAAGAACAGACCGGGGAGACTTAAAGGTGCTGCTCACCTTGTGCCACGAGCAAGCTGCTGTTTAAGGAGAGGTGTTTAAGGGGAGCTTGCAAAGGGTCCCCAAGGAGCCACATCTGAGCTGGGTCTCAGCCACAGCACAGCTTGAGAGATGGGGGGCTGCAGGAGACCACATTCGTGTGCTTGCAGGCAAGCCTCCCTCCATCCGTGCCTCCCTGCCCAGGGAAGCCCCTACCCTACACAGGCAGCAGCACTCCTGTCCCTCTACTGCTCCCGCATGAGAGCAGGGCCTCACCCTAACCTAGGCGGCATTTAATTGATTCCAAATCAAAGCACCTGCCCACCTCATTTACACAAAGCACAAGAGGAAATAGCTGCTCTGGAAATTTGTAGCAGTGCTGAAAAAGATTGTTAAAATTTAAAAAAAGTTTAAAAATGAGAATTCCAAATTTGGTTTCCAAGAGGCAGCTGTGAGCCACTCCACTCCCGTGCTTGCTTTGCACAGCACTGGAGCACATCTGCATAGGGAGAGCTATCTGACAGCAGGTATTTTTAATCTTGTCTTTCTGTTCCCCACACCTGCTCTTTAAAGCCACTGAACAGCAAAAAAAAGGAGAACAAACCCCAAAAAAACCCCCTCACAACAACACAACAAAAAAACCCCCAAAGGCGATGGCTAAATATATCCTAAGAGGAGAGACAGAGCAGCACTAATGGCAGATCCTTCCTTGGATGCATGCAAATTGCTTTGGCTCAGAGACAGGCTTAGAGGGAAGAAGCAGCAGATGAAAGCAGAAAAACAGTAAAAGATGGGAAGGGAATTAGGGCAAAAAAAGGGGCAAGAGAAAGAAAGCAGAGGGACTGATAAATTCCACTGCAGCAATCCCCAGACTAAAATAGGCTCCTTTAATTTTTCTTTTTAAATGAAGACACAACCTCATGCAGACCACATAGCAAACACTCACCTTTCAGCTGGGAAGGGGGGCTGGGCACAAGGCAAGGAGAGCCCTTAGTGTGCCCAGACCCAGGCCACCACTCTCCCTTGCTTGCCAGGCTTGCTCTGGAGATGCTCCACTTGGCCAAGGCCTTACTCCACTGAACCCCTTCATCTGGGTGGGCTGTAGCAAAGACATGAAGGCTGCAGCCCCCATGGCATCATCACAGCCCACTACCACACAGCTTTTCTACTAACACCCAAACAACCCCCAAAGTGCCTTCCTTTTTGCATCTGTCTCTTGAGTAACAAGATCAATAGACCAGCTGAAGTGCATCTACACTAATGCGTGCAGCATGGGCAACAAACAGGAGGAATTAGAAGTCCTTGTAACTCAAGAAGACTATGATGTGATTGCCATCACAGAAATGTGGTGGGATAATTCACATGACTGGAGTGCTGCAATGGCTGGTTACAAACTATACAGGCATGACAGGCTGGGTAGGAGAGGAGGTGGGGCAGCCCTGTATGTCAGAGAATGCCTTGACAGCCTAGAGCTGGAGTATGGTGAAGACAGGGTTGAGTGTCTCTGGGTAAAAATCAGAGGAGCATGAAATCAGGGAGATGTGGTGATGGGAGTCTACTACAGACCACCTGGCCAAGATGAGAAAGATGATGAGTTGTTTTTAAAAACAGCTGGGAGAAGTCTCACAATCACCAGCTCTTGTCCTTACTGGGGACTTCAACTCACCAGATGTCTCCTGGAAGGACAATACAGCAGGGAGGAAGCAGTCTAGCAGATTCCTGTAGTGTTTGGAAGACAACTTCCTGACCCAACTGTTGAGTGAACCAACCAGGGAAGGTGCCCTGCTGTACTTGTTTATAAACAGAGAAGACTAGTGGGGGATGTGAAGGTTGGAGGATGCCTGAGGCATAGTGATCATAAGCTGAAAGAATTCTTAGTACTGCGAGAAGTAAAGAAGGGAGACAGCAAAACAGCCACCTTAGACTTCCACAGGGCTGACTTTGGACTGTCCAGAAAACTGCTTGGTAAGAGGCTGCAAGGGCTGAAGCAGCAGCAACGTGTTCCACCTCCATTTCGGTTGAAGTCCTTTCATTTCATTTCCAGAGAGTCAGTATCGACTTAGCTTTTTCCGCCCCATTTGAGGCTTCGTCAAAGATTTGAGGTCCAATAGCTTCCCAAGTAGGTAAATCAAATGCTGTATTAATGCTTGTTATAAGGTCTCTTTCTTTGCTCCACAAAAGGAGCTCTTTAAGAGACTTTTCATCATTTTTAATTACTCTCTTAGAGAGCATCTGGTGGGGGAGTTTCACTACCGCCTTGTCATCTTTATCAAGCGTGTTCCCCATTCCCCCCGGCTGCTCACCTGATTGGCAAGATTCAATTCATTCACTGGCAGCACTGCACTTCCCGTCTAAGAGGACACCGTCCTTCTCCCTCAGAGGATGCACCGGACGGGGACAGCTGGAATTTTTGCCAGTTGCTGCCTTCAAGGCTCTCGCCCTCCTATTACAGCTGCTTTACGATCCTTTACAGAATCTATGACAAGAGGGTTATCGCTCTCTTAATCCAGCTGTCCTTCATTCCTGTTCGGAATCCTGACGACATGAGAGATTGTGTCCCTGTTCGGGCACCATTTGCCGGAGCTGAAGATTTATGGACTCAACTCGGATCAGTGTGATCAATGCTGAGCTCATTTATTGGAACACACACAGCTGATTTAGGTTTCTATATCAGTACACAAGTTACATTATTGGTTAGATGCTCTGTTCACCCGCCTTACATGCATCTCACTATTGCTAATAATTGGTTAAGGTTACACACTTATGCTGTACCTTTTTAAGGCAGTTGTTAACATTCTTGCAGTTTCTTATCTCATGGATTGTTTCTTACAAGCTCCTGTTCTCACAGACATCTGCTGTCCTGTTACTGCACACCAACATGTCTCTGCTAGCTTCCCCAAGCCTGATTGTATGTGGGTCAGCAATAAATCTGGATGGAACGCAAACCCACACCTCTCATACATTGCTACAAACACATGGCCTGAAACCTGCCCATGTAGGCCACAAGCAACCCCTTTGGCCCTGGCGCTCAGGGCTTTCCCTTGCCAGGGAACGTTCCTAATACTACTTCCCTAGGGATTCGTCTCAGCCAGAGCAGCCTTCAAAACAGGCCAAACCTCCAGCAATAGCTCCCAAACAAAAAGAGCCAGGACTGAAAGACATACCTGGCCTGAAACCTCCCCATGGAGCCCACAAGATGCCGCTCTAACACTGCAGATCATGGTTTTCCTTTGCCATGGAATATATATGGCTTTATATAACATCAAGTATATAATCAATGTATTGATACTATGATGTAAAGGTCACAATTCAAAATACAATAATTTAAAAGGTGTGTCTGAAGTACGGAAACTTTTTCCTGGACAAAGGACCCTTACTAAAGGTGCAATATACCTTATCCTTTTGGTACGTCCAACAGGCAACTTAGTCTCAGAAACAACCGAGTCTTTGTCCATAATAACCTAAATGCTCATGCTTTCATTAGGTTTTTATCCTTTCTTCAATTGGAATTAAGTTAATGATTCTAGCTGCCAATTTTCAGAAGATTGGTTGTTTTGTGGGATTATTTATCCATGCTGCTTATTCCTGTCAATCTGTACTGCAATAGATTATGTGTACAGTATGAACCATTACACAGACACTCTAAAAGAATGGCAAAGCCAGAAATAGAGGTTGCCCAAATTCTAGGGACAGACTAATTTAAGAATACAATGAAAGCGTTCTGCCACTATTTTCATACAATTAATGTTGATTTGGATGCATAAATAAAATGAAAGAACAGCTAACTAAAGTTTCTAGCACATTGGCATCAACCTCTCCCTTAGCCTTTTCTTAGACTTCTATTGGTTTGTTATATGAAATAGTCAATGCCAACTAATGTGCAACATTTTTTGTTCTTAAATTCATAAATATAGCCAGTATTCTGTAACAACTGGCTTAAATTCAGGGAGAGTGAAAGGTCAAGGAGATCTTTAGAATAATAGCTTTTAAAAAATACCATGACAGTTGTTTCATATCCCCTGTTCACTTATCCTCAAACTTCACCATTTCTGTTATTTCATACACAAATATTTCTCCTTGTTCTGGGAGAACATGCTGTAGCATGTGATCTTCCAAAGAAAAAAAAAGTTTGTCTGACAAACATGTAAGGCTGGATAAAATACATCTACAGATCTCTACCAGGCCTGTGATTCTGGGGCCTTACGCAAATTAATCTCTTTAAAGTATGCTTTATGAAGCTTTTTGGTTAGGGAGGTATTTCTTGTAACAGATTTAGAGAATATTTTTCAATTACAGTACTGCAGAAAGAAGGAGGATTTTAGTTTCTATAATAACTATTCTCTACTGACAGCTAAACAATGAAAGGCCTCAAAAGGTTTGACACTTGATTAGATCTACACTGCAAAGTGCAGCAGGCAAAAAATATGGTAATTAAGGGCCTGATCAAGTAAATTACTCAGGTATGTCTTTAACCTTAAGCACATGAGCAATCCAATTAATTAAAAGAGAACATAGATATTCGTGTTTGTAACAAATCCACATTTGGATCAATAGTTCTGTCAATTGCAAATGTGAGCCTTTCTGTCAAATACAAGATGTGCTATGTTGCAACAATAATCCATTGTCCCATACAATTATTTTAAAGACTGCATGTTGTAACTATAACTACTTCCTAATACTTTATTTTTGTACTGTAGTTTGTTAGATACCAGACTAAAAACACCTTCTAGAGGGATCTTTGGTCAATGCACAGGTCATACCTTATAAGCTTAGTTCTGTAGCCCACTTATAACCCACCTGTAAAAGCAGCTTTTCTCCTCAACTCACTATAAAATCAGCATTCATTTTCTGGAAAGCTTTTGAGAGGAAATGTGAGTTTTTTCTCAGTTTCTTATTAAATCTTACTCAAAGTAAACAATTAACATTTTGTCCCTGTTTTGGGTAAAATGCTGTAGAGTTCTTGGGAGAATCCTGTTAAGAACTCTTGTCCATTCAGAAGAGACTCTTAAGCTCTAGTCTTCAACCAGCTGTTGGACTCCCTAAGCACTTGTCATTCACCTCTGTGGGAACTTGTGCTCTGAATTAATTTTGGTAAGACTGTTTTGAATGTTACACTGATTCTGTTATACCTGTGTACTTACTGCACCCGGCATTCACCTCTAGCAGGTTGGTGATGCAGGATTTTCTGCTGGCTGAGACAGGATGAGTTTTATGAAGAAATGATGGATATATAAACTGAGGACAAGCTTCCTCCAGTAAGTAGTGCTGCCTTACCAAGGATCTGTGTATCTATCACATTTGAAAGATTTAATTTAGAAAGTGTATTTTTATTATAGACCAGTTCTAAAATTAACTTTAAGCTTGCAAAAGCATAGCGCACTTTCTCTTAACAAAAATAAGATCAGAAAAAAACAGTTTTGAGTATCTAGCAGAGGAGTTTCTACAGTAACTGGATTGTATTTCAGACAGAAGTGACTGATGCTGGTTTGAAAGCTTGCTGCAAATGAAAGTTGTGCAAATGGGTTAGAATCAGGAAACTGGTGAGGCAAAGAGTCAGACTGTAGTTGCAGTATTTCTGGAGCATGATAGGGTTTCTTTTTTTTTTTTCTTTCTTCTTTGATTTAACAAGTTGAAAAATCTGCTGAATAATTCATGAAGAGTGGAAGGGCTGAATCTTCCTGGAATGATATACACTGTATGTACTGTGGCACAGGAGAAACTGCAAAGCATTGTATCGGTTGCTGCCGTACCTGCTGCTGATTGTAAGGTGCTGCTGCTCCTGGCATTTTCACAGCTACAGAAACCTCAGTTGTGCTCTGGTCTGCTAATAGCTACCTGCTCCCTATGGACCCACCTTCGTTAGCTACAATCTGTGGGATCTCTTACTATCTACCTGCCTTGGACACTGCTGTTCTCTGGATCATTACTGCAAACTACGTTTTCTGGACCATGCACCTTGTATGACTGAAACCTGCCTGAGAGTCCCTCAGCTGCACATCCTCCCTTGTGCTTGGTGGGGAATTCCTGCTGCGGGATCTTCTGACCTAAACAAGGATGGGATTTACAGGGAGAAGTCAAAACTGAGCTGCATTCAGCGAGATGCCCAACGCCTCTTCCTGGAGTGCTAGCTCGCCTCTGCTGCTGCTCTGGGAGGATTCCTCTGGGACCCGCATCTTCCTGTCGCTGCTCTACGCAGTCTTAGCTATCTCAGGGACTTTGTCCAATGTGATGGTCATCTATTTAGTCTTCTCCTTCAAGAAGCTACAAACAACTAGTAATGCCTTCATTGTGAATGGCTGCGCAGCTGACCTAAGTGTGTGTGCCCTGTGGATGCCCCAGGAGGCTGTGCTGGGGCTGCTGCCTCCCAACTCTTCCTCCCTTCGCTCGGCGGAGTACCGACTGCTCCGAGGGGGACTCCTCGGTCTTGGCCTCACTGTCTCCCTGGCCTCTCACCTGCTGGTGGCTTTCAACAGGTATGTGCTCATCACCAAGCTGCCCAGTGTGTACCAGGCCCTCTACCAGCGGAGGCACACGGGCTGCATGATCGGGCTGTCCTGGGCCCTTGCTCTGCTCCTGGTCCCGCTGCTGCCAGGGCTTTGGACCCCGGGCTCTGCCCAGCAGCCACCCCCGCGGCAGACAGACGGCAGCTCTCGCTACACCGCCCTGCTCCTCGCCCTGGCCGTGCTGGGCCAGACTGCGCTGCTGCTCCACTGCTACCTCGGCATCGTGCGTCGGGTGCGAGGCAGCGCCAAGCGGGTCAGCGTCCTCAACTTCCACCTCCTCCATCAGCTGCCCTTCCCTGCCGCCCCGCCGCCGCCCCGCCGTGCCCAGCGCCGCCTCAGCAGCGTCTCGGTCCTCCTGCTCTGCTGCGTCTTCCTCCTGGGCACCCAGCCCCTGGTGTGGGTGAGCCTCCTAGGCTTCTTCCTGCGGCCGGCGCCGCCGGCGCTGCAGGCCGCCAGCTGGCTGCTGCTCTGCTCCCTCTCGGCCCTCAACCCCCTGCTCTACACGTGGCGCAGCGAGGAATTCCGCCGGGCGGCTCGCTCCGTCCTGCCCCGCGGCGAAGGCCCTGCCGCCGCTCCGCGCCCCGCCGCAGCCACCGGCCCCGCCGCCGCCCCGCCCTGCCCACAGCTGCCGCGGCGGCGAGGGACAGCGGGCAGCGCCAGTGCCGCCGCCGCGCCGCGCTGAGGGGCTGCAGCTGAGCGGGCTGGAGGCGCGGACAGCCCATCGCCTCACCAGGCGGGAACAGCCGCGTCCCTCCTGGCCGCTCCCCGCCCCTCCCACCGGCGGTGACCTCACGTCGCGGAGCCGAGCCGCCTGCCGGCCCCACCCCGTGAGGCCTGTGCCGCTTGCTGCTGCCCCTTCCCGGCAGCGCGGCTCACTTCATGAAACAGTCTGTGTTGCTCTGTTCTGACCCCACGCACCTCTTTCGCTCCCTTTTCCACCCCACTGGCAGGCAGCCCGAGGCTTCGGCTGCTTTCCCCGGGGCCGGGCCGGGCGCTGGGGCGGGGGGCCTCCTGCCCGCCCACCCGCGGCGCGGCCCGGCCGTCGCCGCCCCCTCAGCTGCGTTCCCGCTCACGGCAGCTGCCTGTCCCCGGGTGCCGGCCCGGACTCCAGCCAAAAGTGGTGGATTTGGACATCGGGAGTAACTGGTAAATATGGCAATGTACATAACTTGTTATGCTTTAAAGATTTCAGTATGAGACAAGCACATAGACAGCTCTTCTTGAGACTTACTGCCAGGGTTTTTCTGTTAAATCTATGTAATTCTTTCAGCATTTGAAGTCATTTTTGAAGCGATCTCCCTGAACACTGGGTTCGCTTGTGAAGAACTGGCAAGTGGCTCATGGCACAGGCACACACAGATCCACACGCATGGACACAAATCCACCAGGAACCCTTCCTTTCCCTCAGGTTACCCGATTGCTGTGCTCCATGCAAGACCCTCCTTCAGCTTTCCCCTGGCAAACTTCTGGATGATGCTGTCTGTGTCAAAAAGAAAATTACACACACCTTTGTGGTCACCTGGTTTGGGTATTTTGTCTTTGACAGCTCTCAGTTAAGGGCCTGTTTTGAGGAAGGCCTGTGCCTGTGGTAATGCTCTTGATAAAATACAACGCAATATGGAGACCAGTGTTGTCCAGCTAGCCTTGTCACCTGCTCAGTTACAAGTTTACTGTGTCTCTATTAAATATCTTATTGCTGAAGTGCAATTTCACAGCCTTTGCTAAATATAAGCGACAGATTCTGTGTGGCATTTGGAAAGGCGACAGCTCCTCTCACTGAGGGTGCTAAGGGAAACAAACCGTGGTGGTGAGTGCGGCAGCCTCATTCCTCCCAGAAAGGGACCTAAAATCCTCATGTTTCCTTCTCTGTTGATCGACCACCTCCTTCCTCTTCCAAAACAGCTACTGTTGTTTTTGTGGCGATGTTACTGTGTGCTATGTTTGCCTTCTGGCACAAAAGACTGGAAGAAAATAGTTCTTTTCTGAGTCCATGGACATGCACAAGCAGCCCCACCTGAATTGTGCTGTCTTGAGAAGAACAGATGCTTGGGAAGATAGGAGACTTCTTCACAACAAGTGCATTGGGTGACAGCTTTTAATGTGAGTGTGGCAGCTTTCAGGACATTTGAGAGATGGTATAATAAAAAGGAAGAAACAGGCATGGTATAGCATAAAAGGCCCTGTAGCTGTCTTTTATAATGCTCCACACTTTGTTTGCCTTACTCACACTTTGTTTGCCTTACCCAATGGGGTTAGAGTTTCAGCAGGAATTGTTTTAAGAGGAAGGGAAGAATTTATTTTTTTTCCCACAAGTCTAAAACCTGTTAGGTATCTGTGATACAATGAGGTATCTAGAATCCCCATACCAATATTTTAAGTTCTAAATACAAAAAATTGCCATAATCACAGAAAAGATTCTTCTTGAGGTCGGGATTTCACAAAGACAAAGAATCAAGGCCTCAAAAGGAAAAGAAATAATTATCTTGACATCCTGAGAATGTGTCAACATCATGAAAACAGTTTTAGCCATTGCCAAAATGGAAAAGAGAAGTTTTCTAGAGTCTGAGGCTTAGAAGGAGCTTCTTCCTCCATCTTGGAGACAGCGTGACAGACACCGTGCCACTGAGTGACAGCATCAGAATGATAAGGAGGGCTAGCAAGGAAACATGATGTTCATGAGATATGCAAGATTTATTTTTATCAACACTGTGCACATATCTTGGTGAGTGGGGGATCCACTCTATCCATGCTGTAATCTCATCCTGTTCACAGTGACTGTGCTTTTGCTAGATTGGTGCAGCAGATGGAGAAGGAAAACTCTTTCAAACACACCTGTACCAATTCTGGAAAATATTCTGGATCACTGCCAAAATAAAACAACCACAGGACACCCAGGGGTAAGACTCTGGTCTACTATAAAGTACTCTTTAGGCTGGAACTCACAAAAGGATGCACGTTGCCACTTCCCACCATGGCTAAAGGAACAGAAGATGCTTGGTAAAACGCAGTACTGGGCCCACAATCAAAAGAACAGACTTTAAAATGACACATGAGGCAATGCTTCCCCCTTTTCGGCTATGGAACATGTTAGTCTGGAATTAAAGCAATAACCTGTTTCAGAATTCAGTGTCCAGACTTCAGATAACTGGAACTTTTGGGCTTCTTCCCTTGTAAAATAGCATGCAAGTTACAGCTTGTCTGTATTTTATATAGACTACATTTTAAATGCAAACACATATAAAAATGCTACCGTGTACAAAATTCCAGTCAGCTATCTTTATGCTATGCATTAATTCCAGAGAACAGCTGGAAATCCCTTGGAAAGTTTGATGTAATTACATCTGACTGTAAATCTTTGACTGTTTTAATATACTCAGGTGATCTAAATAGCATTACTCAGAAAAGAATTTTACTTTTATTAATAGAGAGTAATTGTGTCAACTTAAGATCGGTTTCTCTGAGAAATAACTGCTCAGAAAAGTAGTCCTGTATGCCTTGTTCTACAGCCATATTCTTTCTACTTCCTCATTGTAAATACTCCATGGTAAATTGCAGTGGAAGTGTGGCTTAGCTCAACTTCTGGCTCTGTGGTGGTGCTTCTTGGTTGAGGAAATTGATCCTTCTCTCAGTTTTTGGCATCTATGCTTTACTTTTACAGCTGATTCAAATGTGTCCACTGCTAGTTTAATAGTGACTTTTTCTTCAGTATGAATTTCTGTCATGCTCAAATGACTAATTTACAAATGCAAGGGATACGTTGCTAATCGTCCTCTAAAATGTCTCAGCCAAACAATCTTTCATGAGGAGGGAAATCCTGCCAGCAGTTCAAGAGAGGTTTGCTTAAGTTGAATTGTTCTTTTGCTCTGGGGTTGCGCCAAGCAAGTTGTCTGAACACAGCCTACAGCTGCCCTTCCTAGAGTGGCTGGTCAGCTGGCTTCATATGTGTTAGATGAGGGGTGTGATCTTGTTAAAGCATTGGATTTGTTATACAGTGGTGCAGAACAGTTGTGTTGCTCATGTGCAATAGGTGCCTGTTCTTCTCAGCACTTCTGGAAACAAGAGTAACTAGGAGTTAGCAATCAGCTGGATGAAAAGCAGGCAGTTGTACTGACACGGCTTGAGAACAGCGGTGTCTCATGGCCAAAGTAAACCTGGCACATACTTCATGGTTTGTCCATGCAGAAGCTTTTTGAAGGTAAAATTGTGATGCTGCAGAGCATCATCCTGAGGCAGAAATACGGTTATTTGCTTGCAGAGGGTGTTCATGAAGTTAATAGTTTGGTTTAAAACTTCTGAAGTTATCTTTAATTTAAGATCGTAGTAGAAAGCCATTGAGCTGCTTTGTTGCTACAGTAATGTACGCTTCCACCAAAACTAGACAAATCGTTGCCCTAAACAAATGTGTGTAAAAATGTACAGGCAGCAAAGTAAAGCTGGGAAAATATGACAGGAGATAAAGAGAGCAGGTCAGGGGCACTAACAGTGTGGTCTGGAGAAACAAAACAGAAAAATCTGAAAGCCAAAAGAGGCCTGGGATTATGATGAAATAAACCATCTCCAATTATTTGATTCTTTATCTATGTGAGGAAACAGAATTCTATGCTTTTCTTAATAAATAAAAACTTGCAATTGTATTCTCAATTTATTCTTTTAACAAAAGCATTCCATACACCAGCAAATTTTTCTTTAACCTCAGGAATTAAAGAAGACTAGAGGTCTGAATTGCATCAGTGTTCTTATGGCGACGGCATTCCAGAGCATGACTGGATAGCAGGGATAATATCTTAGCTAACCTCCAGATTCAGTCAGCCATAAGCACACTGTGAACCTTTTTTTCTAACTACCAAATTGATGCTATTTTTAAAAAAAACCCACATACAGATTATTTTCAAATGAAGACGTTAAAGTGTAGCATTTCATTAAAGAAAAAAGTGACAACATATACTTTAGCTTTCTATTTCGTCTTAAATCACATAACTAGATTATTGCAGTATTCTTTAAATTCAGAAGTCCCTTTCCCAAACGGCAGCGAAAATAGCTTTTCTCGTGACTGTTTAACTTCTAAGAAAGCTACCTTTTTTTGCTCTTTTATGTCAATCCTTCCCATGCACTGTCATCATTTTACAAGGGTAATAGTCTATTTTCTTTCTTTTTCCATTTCTTCAGTATTTTCTGCAATTTTCTTCACTAAGAGAAAGGTATTTTGTCCTGCTGATTATTGAAGGACCCCTTGAGCACTGAAAATTTTGGGAGACAATTGTAAACTAAGACTAAAGAACTGAGGGACAAATCCTACATACAGAAATTTCTACTTAAGACTGAGTAGGTTTTGAAGGTTTGTTGTTTTTTTTTTCCTGCGTGGAGTAGTGGACAAATGCTGTGCCTGTATTTATGGATACTTGCTTTTGTTTAAGGCTATGTTAAAAACAGGGGTAATACAGAAAAAAGTCACAAGTAGTTGGAAGGCTGGAAAAAGCCCCACAAATTGGTAGCTGAAGAGGTCATTATTACATTATTAACTTACAAAAAGTGAACTCATTACAGAATACACACCCTTATGCAAGTATTCAAACCAATGTGTTAACATACAAGGTGATCAGATAATCTCTTCTGGCTTGGAAATCACAATCTTAAAGCGAAAGGGCTCTGCATTGTGTATGGGCCACCCTGTTTGTTTATTGTCCATGAGTTCCATATGGCAAGGCTTCCTGTGCAGCCTTTGCCCTACACCTAGTCTGGGCAGGTATTCATAAACTATGAACTGGGAACAAAATAATCCTGAAGAAAAAACATTTGTGGCTAGTTTTTTGCCTGGAGCTTTTGGTTTCTGAAATAAACCAACCAAAACCCACCATAATCACTGCTGCAGGAAGGTTAACTGTTGTCAACTGTTGTTGAAACAATGAGTAACAAAAATGTGCCTCTGCCCAAATTTTCCAGTATTCTTTAAATGCCTTTGTTTTGGTACTTCTGTGAGATCGCCTTCTGCTTCAACAGTTTTCCTGCTGCTCTAGAACAGGCAGCAGATGAAAACCATACTTACTTAAGAACCACAAAGGAAGAATGAATTATTTTCATTCTCACTGGATAGACCTAGCTCCCATGGTTCAAGGACCAAGGTACAAGGAAAAAGATAAAGCTGCTGTTATTGGAAAGCTTCACTTAAGACACAAGACACCTTGTGTTCACAAGTGGCCTAAGTGGAACAGCTGTTGATGAAAAATGCTGTCATGGAGCCATACCGCAGTTGGCTGTCACATTTGCTATTTTCTGAATGAACTTGGTGGTGTTTGCATGTGATATTGCCATTAGATGAAGTGTGAAAAACAGCTGTGGAGCTTCGGCTTCTCAGGAGGGCAAACTTTGATTACTGCAGCAGGACTTGGCCTTTCTGTTCCCTCCGTGAGAGCTCAGAGAGCAGCTGAGTGAGAAAAATGGAAGTGCAGTCCTGGGGGAGAGAAACAGCAGGAACTACCATACATAGGAGAGAGATCTTTGATATCTGGTTATTTTATTCATAGCTTCATGAATCTGCCATCTCAGATGGAAATTTTTTAATAGATGTCTTCAGGCTCTCTGGAGTCTTCACCTGTCCTGTGTCAGGGCAGAATTAAAAATGCAGATATGCTTCAGGCATCCATCCTGATCTGCTGTGAAGCCGATGACGTGAGGGAGGTGCAATGTCAGTCTGAAAGCAATGAAGTAAGCATTAGCAACAGAAGCTTGAGAGACAAAGTTAATGAATTGAATAATAGCTGGAGTTTTTCAAAGCGTTGCACAAACTTTGCTGCATGTTTGTGTCACTGAGATGTCACACTGAAATTTCCTCTCTTTTTTTCTGCCCCCTTTTTCTGCCTTGCCTCAGTGTACTGCGGGGCTGAGATAGCCACTTTCTTCTCACCCTAAAGCCTCTGATGCTGTCCTTGATGTCATTTCATAAACCACTGTTTCTGTGATTCTTTATAAACCTTGCATCATTCTAAGTCTCAGTGAAACGGCGGTAGCAGTGTGGTAGCTGTGGAGACAGGAGCAGCAAGGTTTGAGCAGAGGTAATAACCATAACCCTTGTGAAGATACATGAGTAGTACTTCTTCATATTTATGTTTGTGTGTTACTACTCTGTCTTCTTGCTTTTTACTACTTGCACTTGCAGGAATGCCCATTAAATAGTATGTTTCAGTTACTCCCTTTTTATAAAGGTAGTGGTAAAGTCTGGCAGGATTTGAACTTTGCAGCCATGTTATCTCCTCCAGTGATCATAATTGTCCTTCTTTCATTCAACAAAGCTTTACATTAAATTTTTTTATTTGTGACATTATTTCTCTCAGACTGATCAAATGAGAGCATTGGTAGACTGCAACATGGGAAAACAAAAGCACAGCCTCCTGCTTCTGTTTGATTTCAAGGCAAAGGCACTTTTCATAGCTTTTGCTGTGGCTACCAGCTTTTCTTGTGAGCTATTAAAACAAAATGTTAAAAAAAAGAAATGAGTAGGAACACAAAAATGAATCGTTTTATATGACGAGCAAGTATAAGGTCTCTGGATTTCAAAGTAGGCACCTTGCTTGGCTCTTTGCTATTTATTGTAAGTGGTATGTAAATACTAACAAGATTAGGAAAGTCACACGCAAATATATGATGGCTCTGAGCTGAATTAAAGGCATGAATTAATTTCCTTCTATCTCAGGCATCATTAAATATTGCTATTGTACTGTCTACTGATTATCTATATTATTCCTGTCACCTGATAGCAACCACGGTCGTTATGGTAATGTCAAGATTATCATTATAGTCCCTTCTGCAGTGTAGTCATATTGTGTTACAAAATGCACCTTTGAGCTGATAGTGTCCCATGCTTGGTCTTAGCCCAAACACGGACACATTTTGAGATTTTTGAGGGGAAAAATATTTTGTTGCTGAATTATTAACAGTCAAGGAAAATTATATACTCAGATGGACACAAATGTGTATATATCAAATATATATGTAGCTTTTTATGAACATTCCAGGAAAATTATATGCACGTGTATATGTACATAATTAAAAACTATGTAGCCTGTTGAACTATGGTTTTACTTTACTTCAGGTAAACAAAACTTCTCAGAACATCCTACCCTTGTCAAACACCCGTTTGGCTGAGTTTGGGAATTTGAAAATATAGAAACTTGCAGTTACTACTCAGAGATTAAAGAAACCATGTGAAGTCTTGTTTGGCAGCATGTGTCAGTGTGGTAGATAAGCCTGTACCTTGTTGCATACCTTGTTGCAGCACAACACATGGTGCCCCAGGCATTCTGGCTCTACCTCCCAAAGTCTCTCATGGCAGAGGTCGGTAACCTTCAATGCCCAGAAACTGATATAGGAACCAAAGCCAGGAGATGTTTAGGAGACCGCAGATTGTGAGCAGCAGGTAGGGGGTGACTCCCCACAGCATCAAATATGTTCTTTCAGAAAGTGATCTGATTTCTATAGAATATAAGGGCAGAACTCTGAGAACAAATTTTAAGGCATTATCTGGTATCTTTTTCAGATTTTATCATTATCATTAGTCTATTTTATCATAGTTTTGGAAGTTCATTTAATTCTAAAGGAAAAAATATTGTCACATAAGAGTAGAAATGTCTAAAATAATTCCCTTCCCAAGTGTCAAAGGGTTCTAGGGAAACCTTATTGAGGAATCTGTGAATGCAACTTGGGGAACAAATGGTTCAAAATAAACACCCACTACATGTAAAACTGAGAGGTTTGTAGCCATTATCTCGTTTAGTAACATTTAACATTATAAATATTATGTTAACCTAATGAATAGAGTAGCTGATTATATGTTAATTTTATCTGTAATTTGAAAATAATTGTGATTATCCTCATCTTGATAGAGTGGCACATACAAGTTTTTATCTTTAGATGGGATACATGTAGAAATGCTGCAGCGTTGTTTTCTTTCCTGTTCTCACTACTTTCACAGTACTAATATTGAAATACTGCTTCTTATTAATTGATTTTGAGAACAAAATTGGTGGGTGGTTGTAGTAGGTTTTGGTTAATATTTTGCCATTGATATTTGGTTTCAAGCACAACTGTGCAAAGCTGTTTATGTGCCAGACATTCCTCGGTTGGTATAGGGACCTATTTTGTAAATATTTTTACTCAGTCTGTGAACAAACTCTTGCCAAGAAGCTCCCTTAAAACATATAGCGATCACAAGGTTGTCTGTAGATGGTAAGCCAAGGTATCTGATGGTACTGGATGCTGTCAGCACTGAGGATAGCTGTGTCCATACACTCTTTAGGAACAAGAAGGGCTCTAGCCTGCATCCTGCTCTTTTACAATGGCCAGCCACTGTTCTAGGTAGTTCTCCCTCATACAAGCCAGTTGCAAAAGGTCACAGCTACTGTCCTAACAGCTTCACGTATATGGCACCTTTACACACTCAGTGGCACGTATGTCCTCGTAACTTCACAGACTTAAAATGGTGTATGTGAAAAGGAGTAAGTGCAGTGGAATCTCAACCAGTTTGCTAATTATTGAGGGATTAAGGCCTTATTCTAACTTAATCATTTAAGAGGTTTGGTTGATTAATAAAATTTAATGGTAAATCTTTATCTTGCCATTGAGTCTGAGGTGAGAGTTGGCAGACTCTGCTGTTTTACTGCTGCGCATTAAGATCCGCAAGTTCATTTAATGGTGCCAGTTGATGGAAGGGAACCATGGTTGTGACACACAGCAGGAAATGTCCCTCCTAGCAGTAAAGAGTACATCAGTGAATTAGAAAGTAAGATTATACCAGATCCAGTCTATTTCTTTTAGTCCTGGCTCACAAGAAGCTGCCAGAGACATGAGCTAGACCCCGATGTGAGAGAGGCTTTGTTTGCTCTTCTACAGCAGCCTTTGTTATGGGGTTAGGCTTTTGTTAAGGAGACTGGATTTCTTTTAGATTTGCACATAGGTAGGTCCTGCATACATAACAGCAAATGAAACCCTGGCATCTTGTACACATCAGGTGTGTACAAGACGATCCATTACCCAAAAGGCGTTCCCGCTTCATACAGTCTGTTACAAGGATTTGTGATGGACCATTTCATGGCTGCTCTGCCTTTTCTATTGAAGGTCTTTGTTACTATAGGAAGGCAGACCCTCCCCACACCTCCATGTGAATTAAAAGCATCTTTCTCTAGCATTTTTCCTTTCTTGGCACCTCAGGGGATCTTCCAAGTCTTTTTAATATTGCTTCTTTAAGAGCAGGGATTTTTCTTTAAGAGACAAATGCCTTCAGCAGTGTGAGAGGATTTAGCCACCTTGCCCTGTGACGTATGTATTAGTATTGGTATGGAGCCAGAGCTTTCACAAAGGCACAGGTAGCATGCCTAGAGCATCAATGTGGATCTTGATTTTCCATTCTGGAAAGACCTATTCCAAAGGAATATACATACTTTTATCTCCCATTTTTAAATGAATGATCAAAGAGAAGTTTATGAGGCTCAGTGAGAAATTTCTTCCCCCTATTCAGCCTTTAGATAAATAGTAAAGACGAGCTTGACAGATAATTACCAATGACTCCCTGGACATCCTTTTGCTACATCACCCAATTGGCTCAGCACACAGAATTACTGAGGTCAGGAAAAGAGAAGCTAGATGGCACTATGGTCCAAAGAGATCATGTGCTGCTGATGAACAAGATGAAGCTGTGCAAGTCATCTGGTATAAAAAGCCTCTAGAATGTAGTGAATATCAGCAAAACCAGGGTCAAAATACCTGAAGTGGAACCAGGGAGAGAACAGGGTTCCCACTGGTAAAATTCCTTAGCTTTTGTTTTTTATAACACTTAACAGGCTTTAGTTTAAGCATATATACATGAAAGAGGAGATTACAGATGTAAAATGGCTTTAAGATTGCCTACACATGTAAAACTATGAGAAATGTTGGGCGTCATTGCCCTAACCTAATTCAAACATATATGTTTTTTAAATGTATACTTAGATATTTCTGCTCAAATATGTTAATATGTATGGAAGTAGATAAGCAGTGCACCGCATGTGTACAGTTAAAGGGGACAAACACACTTACTTGATCCAGCAAGCTAGATGGGGGAAAAAAAAATCCACCCTGATCTACTTATTTTCTTTGTGAGTTTTAAGGATGGAGATAAAGGGACCTGCGTGGTCAAAGAATAAATTTTATACAAGCAAATATCTGGGGCAGATACTGTAAGACACTCACCAAGTTATCTTTGTATACATGTATTTTCACTTTAATATGTCAGTTTTTCTAATCTCTGTTTTTGGAACACAATGATTATTTTTTAAAATTGTTATATTATTTTAACTTAACTAATATATGTAATGAATCCATTTGTATTTTTAACAGAAATGACATTCAGACAAGAAATAGAGTTTTTATTAAAATTGTAAGGCAAACCAAAACATTTACTTAGCCTGTAATTAGTATTTAAGAGTACAATTAGGCAATTTAAACTTCAGAATTCCTTAGAAGAATGTCTGAGAAGTTATTAAAATACAAAATAAGTAAACAAAAATATCCCTAAGCTTTGGAAGTCTGGGGAGGTCTAATTTAATAATGTGCTTAAAGAAGGTCTCAACATTTGAAAGTAAACAAAATCCCGGCAGCCAAACAGCTTTGCATCTGCAGTAAAAGCCAGCCTCTAGGCTTTTCATTAGTACATTCTGCTTGTGCAACGAGGGGGCCTGCATTGCAACACACTATGTTTGAACCAAGGTCTCTTGCTAAAGGGCAAGTCCTTTTTTTTCAGAGGATTGCAGTAGAGGTAGAGGCTTAGAGGTAAGGTATTCCTGTACAAACTGGCAGTTCATGAAAATACGTATCTGTCACAAAAGAGCTGCAATAATTGACCGATTCTCTGGTATTTTACCATGGCAGATAGAAACCACAGACTACCATGGTTTTCCTTCAGTTTTTAGTTTGTCGTTATTGTGACAGTAAGGGGTATGCATAGGCATGTTAGAAATTTTGAAATGCTAGAAAATCTTCAAGGTTAATAGTTCTTAGGGAGGCACTTCAGGAACTTCTGGGAAACCTGCAAAAAAGGACGAGCAAGATGACATTAAAAGCTTAGTATTAATAAAGAATTTTAATGTTCACACGGTTGCAAAACTGCATATGAAGGTCAGCAAAGTAAATTCATGGAAGTGCAGTCCCACAAGGACAGTGTTAAGAAACTAGCAGCTAGAAAAATAGATGGATTTGTGTGCATTAATCCCTTTGAGATGCTCCTGGACCACCCCCACCTCAACCAAAGGGAAGCTCTTAATTTCCCAAACATTTCTACTTTCATCCAGTGTCTGTGGGTCCCGAAGGGCCTTTGAATTGAAGACCGAAGTGAAGAAGGCATTCAGTATCTCCACCTTCTTGTCATCCTCTGTTACCAGGACACCCACCTCGTTCAGCAAGGGGCCTACATTATCTCTGGTCATCCTCTTACTATTCACATATCTAAAAAAAACCTTTTTATTATCCTTTATGTCCCTTGCCAACTGCACTTCCAAGTGGGCTTTAGCCTTCCTAGTCACGTTCCTACAGGCCCTGACAATATTCCTGTATTCCCAGGTGCTCAGACCCTTTTTCCACAGTTCATAGACCTTCTGCTTCCCTTTGAGTATATTCATTAGCTCCCTGCTCATCCACGCAGGTCTTTTACCTCTCTTTCCCGATTTCTTACTCAAAGGGATGCATCGTTCCTGTGCTTGGAAGAAGTGCTGTTTGAATGCTAGCCAGCTCTCACAGGCTCCCATTCCTTCAAATAGTGTAGCTGACGGGATAGCCCCTATTCGATTTCAGAGGACATCAAAGTTAGCTCTACCTCAGTTCAGGGTAGCTATCCTACTTTTTGTCTTGCTTCTTCCACTCAGGATCTTGAACTCGATCAATTCATGGTCGCTTTGTCCTAAGCTGCCCCCGACCTTCACTTCCCTAACGAGGCCGTCCTTGTTAGTAAAAACAAGGTCCAGCACCCGCCCTCCCCCTGTAGGTTCCTGCACCATGTGTAGCAGGAAATTGTCTTCTACACATTGCAGAAATTGTCTGGACTGCATACAACTGGCCGTATTCCTTGCCCAGCAAATATCTGGGTAATTGAAGTCCCCCATAAGGACCAGCCCCTGCAATCTCAAAGCTACTTCCATCTGCTTACAGAATGCACTATCAACCCGCTCCTCTTGATCAAAGGGCCTGTATTATGTTAGGAGGATGTACTTTAAGTTTAATGATGCTTCCCAAGAGAAAGCATAAAAGCCCTCCATGACCAAAATGACTACCTGGAGGGATTTAGGAAGAAAATTCAGAATAAATTATAAAAAATGACAAAGTCTTTTCTTTATGTCTACAACATGTGAACAACTCTAGTTTCAATTAGCACCTTTTAGAAACACCACTGATTTGTCCTCTTTGCATTGGCTATGCAGCTGCTGTAGTTGTCCTAGAAAAATGAGCATCATCCAGTAATTCCTCCAACTTACATTAAGACATAGCAGATTAGTGACTTGTCCCTAATCATGGATTACTGCTGCTTTATTAAACACCAGTCTTTATTTTTTAAATTTCTCTTTATAGGAATCATACATTTTTTCCATTATGGGGGTAATACTGGGCAGTTTGCCGTTTGGCTGTTTGGACTTCTGAGAACTCACTGCAGTTTTCAGCCTTCAGAAGCCCTAAGTATGGTGGTGCTGATGCAGTACTTACATGCCTGTGAGTTCTGTTTTGTGCTGTCTCAGCAGCAAGGATGAGGACTGTCCACAGAGTGCTGTCTGACCTAGCAATGTTTCTCTTCTGTTTTTGCCATTCAAGTGCCTTCACCCTAGAATTCAAGGAAACTCACATTTTCTTTTTTCTGATGATGTGTCAAATCCTTTTACAGTAATGTGGATGTTGTCTGAACCTTCTGCAGGTTCAGTCTGTAACAGCTAAACTGAATGAACGCCAAGATGTTCTCTAATGTCTATTGTAAGTCAAGGGTCATGTTGTATATGGAGCAAAATACATGTATAGCGACAGGAAGCAGTGTTCCCTATGTCTTAAGTAAACAATAGCAGGTCCAATTTCTAGTTATTAGTGATAGGAAGATCTCTTTGTTCTATCAGATTTCTGTTTCCTGTGACACTCTATATGGCACATCTCCTTCATATTTTCTGGCTTTACTTGTATTTTCTAAATATGTGATGCATCAAATTCTTAAAAATAACCATAAACTTTGTATTTGTTTTCAAGAAAGTGCTGATGCTAAAAAAGTACTAATTTTGGATTGCTGCAACTGCCCTAAAATGAGCACACTCAGCAAGAAATCCCACATGACTGGTTTTTTGATTTAGTGTCAGAGGTGAACTGAAGAAAGCCCAAGTTGATAAATTCAATGTACTTTATATCTGTGAGAATATTTAAACATAATTGTTCTTTTTTTTTTCCTTTTGATTGCTTACCATACATTGAAACTGACAATTTTACTTCACAATATTGGATTCATGTATCCACAAGATGGTTCCTTGCAACGGTATATTTTAAAGAAAATGGCAACATATTTGTAAAATACTAAAAGTACTAGGATAATTACATTTTGGCTGGTGAGTGTTCACAGAAAGTCCAAAGAAGGCCTATGAAACAGGCCATGGACTGTTGTGAGTCTCCTCGCAGAAAACACAGATAGTACATGAAAATATTAACATCTCTTAAAGATGTTAATTGCTCTGAATTAGTAAACATTTATTACAATGAAAATAGTTTCTGAGCAATAGTAGGAATGTATTAGAAGTATGCAACATTATAATGGGATGTTGAATAGGCTTTTCACTGACACGGTGTTATGCCCTGTTCTGATTTGAACAGCAGATTAGAATTTCGGGTAATTATTATTAAAGCACTTATACACCAATACTCACTTGAAAATCAATCTTCTGCTTTAAGAAAAGCTGTTTCTGGTAAATTAACTTGTTTAACATTCCTAGAAGATGCCTAATAATTATGTTTGTTAATTTCAAACCTCTGCAAGTATTTGCTGCAATATTTCATTGCAAATTGCATGGCAGATTCCCCACCCTGCCTTAGTATTTCCAGAGATAACCTAACTTAGTTGCCATAATCAGCTACAATGTGTCTTCCAGGCTCCTGCTGAAGAAGTCAGGCTGGAGAAGGGAGGAAGATTGGAGGTTCAAGAAGCATTTTTCTGCCTGCCCAGTTCAGGATGCAAACCCCAAGTCTGCTACTGCATTTGCAGATGAAGAGATAACTTGTGGAAAGCCACACATTTTTCTTTTCATCTCTGGTTGAAACTGCTAGTTTTGCTGGTTGTGGTAATGGCTCAAATGCAAGTGACTTACGTCTTCCTGCCCGAGCATCTTTTTCCTTTCAAAAAGATTAGCTGCAGCTTCTGCCATCACTCCCCACCCAAAAGTCACCTTCCTGGGAACAGCAGCCTTCCTTCTAGGCGTGCTGCATGGGGGCAGGACAGAGATTTCCACTTGCTTCTCACTTGTGCATTGCTCTTTTTTACATCTTTTCTTTCTCTGTTTTGTCTCTGAGTGTCAGCTTTGACTAGTAAGCTCTAAACTACAGAGTTATGAGCAGGAATGTCTCACAGCAACCTGCTCCAGCACAGGTGAGGTCTAAAGAAAAAAAGACAAGAACATTCATAGCCAGTGGAACAAGGTGGAGGAATGAGCCTGGCCTCATGTGTCTGCTCTGCTGTCTGCAGCATTTGAGTGATACAGGTGTTAGTTTGACTGTTAGTTTTCCTTTTCTTTCAGTTCTAGTCTAGTCTTGTCAAATACAAGAGTGATTCCAACAAGAAATAAAGAAAGGACGAATAGGTAACAGAGATGAGGTTTTTACTGGGAAAGAAGTTATGAGCAGATTTCTGGAACAACATAGACCCCTACAATTCTCCTCAAAATATCAGCAATGCAGGAAGATTTTTCCATATTCCTAACATTGAACTTCACCCATGACACTGATGCTAATTTTATATAAATAAATTTTTGAAGTAATAGTGGATATGGGAGGATTTCAATTTCCTTTCTTTTACAAGGGTATTTCCACAGCTTTCAAACTCTCATTAAACAACTCTCTGCTCTCAGTACATATGTGCAGAATATATTCAGAGTTATTAAGATGTGATTGCTATAATAAAAGTTTCTTGAAGTTATTCTACACAAAGCCTGTAAGCTTCTGAGTTCATTAGTTAATGCTGTACCAAGTAAGGGGAGTATCTTCAAGCATTTTTAAAATCACCTTCATTTACACTTAAAAAAAAATTATAATAAGGGCTCTTTTAGCAAGACTCTTAAGCATCTTGAGTTACATATTAAGTATATATTTCAGTATTTTGGAGAACTAATAACCTAAAATACTTACCTGCAGAGTAACATCTAAATTTTTTTTCAGTTATGAGAGTCTGTAATGTGCTGAGAGGCTACATCATGCTTAGTGTGGAGAACATTAAGAGAATTTTTTTTAAATCCTCTTTTCTTTCACAAGAAAGAGGAATTTTTATCTATCTTTTCTTCTTTTCCTTTTTTATTTTTCTGTATAAGGTTTCACTTTATGTCAGAATTTTTTCTAAGGTTCCTAAGTACATGGGGCATTTCCAACAAGATAACGGAAAGAGAGAATAGTAGGAAATCTTAATCAATTTAATTCTGCTATTTTTGTACAAATAAACTAGCTGGAATGGCAGAGCAGGAACTAGGTGGGAAAAGAACAATAGTGTGTTTACGTAATACTAGTGAGTAATATGAGACTAGGTTTGGGAAGGATTTGGAATTTTGAGAATTCAGCTAGTATTGGAAGTAATAAGAAATGAAAGCAGGTTAAATGCCTGCAGATATTGTGCTACCAAATATCCTAAAGCTCTGCTAATTTTAGCTATCAAAGCAATTGCAGGTTATATTCAGTAGTGGCTTGAATCATAAAATGGCTTGTGAAAAAGTAGTCAGCTGAGTGGTCTTGCTAACTCTTGTCAGGTAAAAGTGAGGAGATGTTTACAGGAGTGAGAGGGATGGTCAGCGTGGTGAATAAGAGATCAGCTGTAATTCAAAATGTTAGCCACTGACTTTTGGTAAGGTATAATGGAAAAGAAATGAGAACATTTGGCCTGAAATCTTAAGAGGACTGGAAAAGGCACAAGAACAGTTACAGTGATAGAATATGTGAAACTGTTGGTGTAGAAGAGAATCTTTATAGAAAAGAACAAGTTTTTGAAGATGCCCTCTGCAGAATTGGCAAGGAAAAATAAATATGCAAAGGGAAGTTGAACCTGCTGGAACTAGTGTATAAAGTTGCTATGATTTCAATCCTGAAAATAACATGAAAAAATCATTACCAGAAAGGAGAGTTTCAAAATAACTCTTAACTTACTGATAACTGAAAGGATATTGAAAGGGGAGAGCCCAGGTACTTAAAGAGATGTTTCTGCAAGAAAGCTTCAAAAGCTTCATGCACCCCATACGAATTTAAATGCTAGTACTTGCAGCTGTTCTGTCACAGGGGAATAGCCAAGGTTTGGGTTTATGCAGACTCATAAGGATAGAATGACAGAGCAAGCTATCTTTGTCAGCAGATTGTCTTCATCATTCTAGGTTATTGCTGTTTGCTTGGACAAAGGTGCCAAATGGTTGTGGAGAATCAGAGGCTGCTAAGGCATGTGATAATCAAGAAGGAAGTATAGGCATGTGATAATCAAGAAGGAAGTATTTTAAGTTCCTTTGGGTCTGAGAACGATTTTGGGTACATGGAGAACTATATGCTTGTGAGAAGTAGATCTTCCAGGTACTTTTCAAGCAGTAGTGTTTAAAGCATTTCAGTGCTTTGCACTGTGGGGCTTCTCTAGTCTTTAAGTCACCAAAGCAACTTGGGGTTTTGCTGTTGTAGTGCTGCAAAACAGCTTGTCAGAGAGGCAGCTTTCTTTCCAGGGTGAATTTCTCTTTGTAGTTATCTTCTCCTAAGATACAATTTCTTGACATCTTTGTGCTTGTTAGATATTTAGGCCATGACTTCCCCACTGCGTGAGACCATCACATACTTGGAAGGAGCTTGCATGACTTCTGACTGTCCAAGAGGAAAAGAAGAAAGAGGAATTTGCCATCAGAGTGTGACCTGCAGTTGCCTGTATGTTTGAATAAGAAAAACTATGTATATATTCACACAATGACGAAGAAGTCTTTGGGGATCAGTCGTTAATTTAATCATGAAGGAGCTCTGTTAATCTAGTGCATCGGTCTGTCAACAAGTTGTTAAGTGCATTATTGTGGACTGTTTCGCTTTTCCGGGTGTAGTTAGAGCACTTAAGAAAAAAGGGGAATTTAGAAAAGATTATGTTGAGCTTCTGCACACTAATAACAAAGTATGCTATCATGCAGAAAATTCCAGAAAGAGCAGCAGATTGTGTATGTTGTGAACATGCTAGAAGGCAGACTGTTATTTTTGCCATTGTATAATGTGGGCTACTGTGCATGGGAAGCATAGCTGGGAATGATTTGTACCACAGCTAGTTGAAGCATTTTAACATAAGCAAAGGTTTCCCTTGCAGCATATGCCCATCTGTGTGTGAAAATGGAGATGATAATAGTAATGGTCTGAATCTTTTGAGACCTTCAGAGCATATACTTTTGTATGTTTATTGTAAATAAATCTTTTTAAGCCTACAAATAATATAAAGTTATCTGATATTAAACAAACCCAATTCCACTGTTTGGTTTTTTTCCATTGTAACTAGCTATGACAAATTTTAATTCACACAAAATCTCCCAGTGATAGGAATCACTAATCTAGTTCTGCATGAGATCTTTCTCTCCATAGTCTGAATGTTGTTCTTTGGTTGATGAGCTCTCTGAATAGCTTCTTCATGGTCAATTTTAAGACTCTCTTGTAGGAGCTCAGAGGAGCCTGTGCTGTGGAGGGGCTAAACGGCCGACACACTGACTGCTTGGGATCAGGCACCTGGGCTCTCCACAACTGCTGGACTGTTGTTATCTGTGAGTTGCTCTTCATCCAAGCTTTGCTGATCTCAGTTTTATCATTATGTTTTATAAGATTGGTTGTCATACAGCAACTTCTTTATCAGGCCCATTTCTAAATAGGAAGACTTTTCCTGATGCGACTGAAGGACTCTGCATGTATCCTGCTCCAGGTACTACAGTCTCTGCTTGGGGGTGTTACTTCCCTTGAGTTCTCTGGAATTTAGGTGAACTTAGTAGAGAGAAAAGCGTAAACTTCTGCAAGAGAAACTGCTGTGAGGATCTGAGTCTTGCTTGGTGTTCTTCCTTTGTACAAGTGGATGTCTGTAGGAAGTGACGCCCATTTGTCCCATTTCCTATGTAAAAACTGTCTAGAAGCTGGATGTAGCCTAAAGCTGTTTTTTTCAGTTGCTTTGTTAAGATGCCTTTTCTCTTTCACCTGTAATCTCAAAGCATTTCCTAATATTAATGGAGTTATTATGGAAATTCCCATTAGTAACAGGATTTTAAAACTTTCCCTTCCCTTACAGCTTGTTCAGAGTATAGTAGATGTACCGAGTTGAACTTTATTGTACCTGTGCCCACAGAGTGATTACCAAAACATGGAATATTAACTGCCACTGTTTAATTTGTTGCTTTTACCTACTTTCTGCAGCACCTCAACTCCATTTGTTAGAGTAATAAGAATTGGAAGGAACCCTGAGATAGATTTTATTTTATCAAATGATGTCAATACAGAATTTGACTATGTAATTTTTTTTTGTTTCTACATATAGCTATTGATGTGGGAGTTTCTAAGAAAGTGTTTTGATCAATAGTCATCTTCACTAGGACAAGTTTGGAAGTAGAAAGTGCTTCCACTTTATTAACAGTATTTGATCCATGACTAATTGCTTTTATCCTGTGAAGCTGTGTTTCTGCAAATGTACCTGTAGTTTCAATGGGTGTTTTTAAAGTCTAAAGCTAACCCTGTAGCTGAATGAACAAACTCATCAAGAACTAGGAGATGTACTTAAATGATTCCATTTTCTTTTCGTGTATTTTTAAGACTTTTGCTAGAGCACCTCATAAATTTGAGGTACCCCACAGTGAAAACAAGAAGGCAGGTCCTCAATTCAGGTAAGCTCACATCAGGTTCTGATAGGGCATCTACATAGTGCACAGAATTCTCAGCTGTATGAAAGCTTAATTTCAGTGACGGAGAAGATTTACAAACATGGCATAGGGGCTGTAATAAGATGAAGATATTAAGGTGAATCTTTTAACTTTTAGCATCTGTAGCAGAGGTTTTGAAAAACAGGAAACTGTTTCAGGGTGGGGACTCCTAAAGCACCTACCAGTCTTTAACATAATTGTGTGAAATGCCTATGTTCCTGTAACTGCAACGTGGGCATTTCAGGTTCTTTATTTTTCTTCTTTTTGCTTCCTCAATATTTTTAAGCTTCTGCTGATTGTTATAAACTAGATGCCTTTTGCCATCTTTCAAAGAGATACCAAAATGAAACAAAAGCCTAGAAAATATATTTAGTAAACTATTTGAAAAAAATGTGGCCATAGAAGAGGGAGGAATTTTGTCATCCTTCTGTCACAGAGCCAATTCTCAGTACAGCCAGTACAAAGTAAGACTGACTTGAGAAAGGAAGTAAGAAGTACTGTAAACCAAGATTAAAATTATTCTGCATCTGGGAACTGGCACTATGTTAGCTTGATGTGTATCCATCCCCAGTAAAAAGTAATGCAAACCCCACCTAATTGCAAAAGTAGCATTACAGCAGGTTGACATGCCCCTAAATGTAAGTGTTCTAACAAAAAAATTCTTAGAAACAGCTCCATTCCGCATGTGTGACATAGCATGACCTAAGCTGGAAGGTATATGGTCTTGCAAGGTACCTAAATGTTATGTTTCTGTTAAAATGTGTCCTACCTGTTACCATGTGCTTACCATGTGTTACCAAAACAATTTTTTCTGCTTGCATTTCATATGGAAAGTGCCCTCAATAGTAATTCTTTGCTACTGTTGCTCCAGATGTGTTAGGCCTGGAGGATTTTTGCTCAACCAGGGGCACACAGAAGGGTCAGTAAGAGCAACGTTGTGAATTAAAAGAACAGCCTGTAGCAGCCCAGCGCTACTTAACGGTAAGATTAGTTTCCAACTGTCCTCAGAATATTTTTCCTTCAAAAATGCATTTTAAATCATATTTAGTTGGGTTTTATTGTTTCAGATAAAAGACCCTCTGCTCTGCAAAAGGTTGCGTATGGAAAAATGGAGGCCCCGTTCCAGTGACATATTGCATTAACATTACTATTCCTAGCAAAGGCTGCTTTTCTTGGCAGTCATTAATAAGATTGAAGTGCTTCCAAAGGAAGGCAAGGCTCCATCCTCTTTGATTTCGTTCACAAGAATCAAAATTCAATGGCTAGTTTTAATCCTTGCTAATAACTGTCTGAAGTTATTGCAAAGGAACAACTTGCAATGCTTTCCAAGGTCCACAAGAAAAAAATCCCATGAATGTTTGTTTGGCCAAATCACCCTGGTCACATGTATTTTTTTTGTAGTGAAGTAATTAAAAAAAAATATATCTCCATTACCTTTTTTTTTTCCCCTTTCCCAAGTGAGCGCTATATCATTAAGAGTAATAATAAGAACTCTGATGTTTTACAAAACAACAATGCTGGATGAACATATACAATTAACTAGAATGTCAACTAAAAAATCTACAGTAATTTGACAAGGAATAGAATTTATTTGGGAGGAGTCAGGTAAGATCAGTCAGGATATTGACAGCAATTGTATACCTGCACTGGGGAGATGACTTCTGTGTCCTGCCAGTGAATGCATGGCAGTTATGGCAAAATTAATACAAGATCTATGTGATTTTTTTAACTAAAAAGGTTTTTTAACCATTTTTTAAAAGAAAACTAAAATTGAGGTTGAGTTACCTGTTTGCTTGCATATGGACACTATGTTGTGGTAAACAGAGTTAAATCCAGGTGGTGGTCAGTGGCCAGTGGTGTTCCCTGGAGCTCAGTACTAGGACCAGTTATGTTTAATGTCTTTATCAATGACAAGGTCGAGGAAGTCAAGTGTGCCCTCAGTAAATTTGCGGATGATACAAGGATTGGCGGGAGTCTTCATCTGCCAGAGGATAGACAGGCTCTTCAGAGTGACCTGGACAGGCTGAATGGATGGGCTGAAGACAATTGTATGAGGTTCAACAAGGCCAAGTGCCACGTCCTGCCCTTGGGTCACAGCAACCCCATGCAAAGCAACAGACTTGGAGAGAAGCTGCTCTAGAGCTGTCTGGAGGAGAGGGACCTAGGGGTTGGCTGAATATGAGCCAGTAGTGTGCCCAGGTGGCCAAGGAGGACAGTGGCATCCTGGCCTACTTCAGGAACAGTGTGGCCAGCAGAAGTAGGGAAGTAGTCCTTCCCCTGTACTCAGCACTAGTGAGGCTGCACATTGAGTACTGTGTTCAGTTTTGGGCCCCTCACTACAAAAAGGTCATCAAGATGCTTGAGTGTGTCCAGAGAAGAGCTACAAAGCTGGTGAAGGGTTTAGAACACAAGTCTTATGAGGAGCTGCTGAGGGAGCTGGGGTTGTTTAGTCTAGAGAAAAGGAGACTGAGGGGAGACCTCATTGCTCTCTAAAAGGTGGTTGTAGTGAGGTGGGGGTCGGTCTCTTCTCCATGGTAGCTAGTGACAGTACAAGGGGAAACAGCTTGAAGTTGCATCAGGGGAAGTTTAGGTTAGATATTAGGAAAAGTTTCTTTACTGAAAGGATTGTCAGATGTTGGAACAGGCTGCCCAGGAAGGTGGTTGAGTCACCATCCCTGGAGGTGTTTAAAAAGAAGAGTAGATGTTGTGCTTGGTGACATGGTCTAGTATTGGACCAGATAAATGGTTGGACTTGATGATCTTGAAGGTCTCTTCTAACCAAAACCATTCTACGATTCTCTTTTGTACATCAGTGGTATATATGCCACTTAGACATGGATAACTTTATATCCACATATGTTTTGCATACTACAGAACATTTTTATAATATTAGTATAGGCCATAAAATTTTGTGTTGTAAGGAGTTTGATACTAACTGGGAGAGAATATCCTTCCAAAAGGATGTAACAGGATGGGATTAAGCTGCAAATACAAACACCTAGATATAGGATACCTGCAGGGTGTCCCTAGGTGTCCACATGTCAACTTAGCACAGTTACTGAAGTTCAACAAAACTGGTGTAGAACCTGCAACTAGGTGGAATGTATTAAAAATTTAAAAATCGGGTTTTGCATGGTGATAATTTTAAGTTCTAAACTATCATAAACCTCAAGTTCCTTTTTGTTTTCATTTTTTTCCTTCTTTCTAATTTATTTTGATTAAAGGTCAAATAGTAAGCTCACAACCTAAATACAGGCAATTCTAGTATTATAAATATTGTAGCGTAGATGAAACAAGGAAGATTATTTGTCACATCTGAAGAATTGTAAGCAATGTGCTTTGGTAAGTGAGAATTTCTCTCATTTCCAGTCAAGCATTTCACATTTCCTTGAATTAAGTAGGTTTTGATTTCAGATAATGATACTGTCTGATTACGATATTTTCCAGCTGGGAAACTTCCAGGAAGTTTCTTGCTGTCTTCAGAGATAAAATGCTGGAATTTTATAGAAATTCATATGCTCCAGTATTTACCACTCTTTGTATGTACTGTTCATTCTGCATGGGTTTTGACTTTTAACAAAACGTTTTGTGGGTTTTCACTGTTGAAGGAACAGTATTTGCGGTAAAGAGAGCCAAGCTAAAGAAGGAAGTCATACCTCAAGTGAGGGGACATACTATTCAGTGCAAAGAAGGAAATTATTTAAAAGACTGCATGATGAACTTGGCAGGTTATGTGCAGTTTTCATCTTCCGCTGAAGCACCACTGTTGCCTATTGCTCTAAGTTAGGCAGAGGACCAACAGTAAATGCTGCTGATGTGGCAAACGATCTGTTCCTCAGGCAGATTTTTCCAGAGTAGGCTATAGTCTTGCACTTCTCTGTCCAGGTGGCCAACTTTGTCAGGACAATAAATCGATGTTGTTTCTTCTCTGTCCCAGAGGAAGTGTGGAAGGGGAAGATGGTCTTCCTTCCAAAGGATATTTGCCTTTGCCATAGTGATGGAAAAAGCTGATGAATATATCAACCAGAAAAACAAAACAGATGGGTCAGAAAACTTATGGCAAAGGAAAAAACAATGATAATATTGTATATGTCAGGACTCTGGTTGCCGCTTCATAAACAAACTTCTTCCTATTTTTGTATATTTTACTTGGATATCCTGTTTCTTTCTTTATCCCCTGTGTGACATTGGGATTTTGAAAAGGACTGAATCCATAGAAAGGTTTCATCTATGGTGTATTTGGAGAAGGTGGAGATTTTTCTGTCAGAATTGAGAAATATGTAGAGTGATCTTAGATGCTACCAAAATGGTGAATGTCAGTTTTCTACAGGAGAGGAGAATAGAAAGAAACACATAGTAAATGCCTAAGGTATATAGTCAAAATCACTTTATTTTCTATTACAAAGGTTTCCTTTCTCCTTGCATTCCTAAATACAAACCTCTCTGCATGTTTTGGTGTGTATTTTCAAGCTATATCGCATAGGCAACTTCTACTCTTTAGATAAAGATTTTTTTGTGTGTGTGTGGTAAAGTTTGCAAACTTTTGTACTATGAGAAAGACAGCCTTCTGAACTGCAGCCAGGCTTTTTGCTTGAGCCTGGGGCTGAGTGGCCCATCATAGCAGGAGGTCCTCTATAAAGTACTTAAGAATGTTGTTTGTTCCTCAGGACTTCAGTTGCACAGATACTTGGCAGCAAAGTAGCTCTTTAGTTTGTCAGTCATTCCATAAAAGTGATGTATTCCATTTTAAGAAATCAATTAGTAAGTAATTGCACAGCTGAAGAGGACAATGCGAAGTCTAATAGTACCTCCAGAAGATTGTCTACTTGAGTCCATTGCAGTGTAGATTAGGCCAGAATTAAGAATGCTTTAAGAAGGTGATGTGCTTAACTTGGGGAAAACTTGCTGCTACACAGTAGAGGCAGCCAAAGCATGGCAACAGGACTGTGAGATGGCCTGGGAGTAACACAGCTGTTTGTAATGCAGAAGTGTGGCAGAGTCTGTGCAATAGTGGGATGCTCTGAAGAGCCATTTGGTGAAGTTCAGTGACATTCTAGTTTCAGGAATGACTGAGATTTGTTTTGCAGTTGCATGGAGAAGAAGACTTTGCAGTAGGAGTGCAGAGGAGAACTGTACAAAGCAGAAGAGTTGGGTTTAGAACGGCAGAGCAGAGCAGGTGAGCGTGACACTCCTGAGTTCTAAATGAACTGGTGTTAATTATTACTATTAACTTACCTTTTTCTATACTGTTTAAGATTTTAAAAGGCTAAAAGCTTTAGGAATATATGGCAGTAGGTTTGTATTTCCAAATCTTAGACTTTTCTCAAATTTCTTTCCATTTGCTCACAGGATTTTTCTCATATTGGATGATGCTCTCAAAAACACTGACTACTTGCATGGAAACTATCTCTTTCTGAGTCCTTGTGTAAATAACTGTATCACTCGTTCTCAAGCTTTTACCTTTTCATCTGGTTTTGGTCAGTGTTGGGATTCTGGCTCAATAAAATTCTGACTGACAGGGGTTTAGGTATCTGATAAAAACCTAAGTTGGGTAAACCTAAGTTTGGGTAAACCAAAACTTCAGTGATGTGTCAAAAGTCCAGATAATGCCATCTCTCTCTCTCTCCACCAATGAGCACATTCGAACAGGATTTGAATTCAGAAATACTGTAAATGGGGGAGGAGTGAGATCTTAGCTAGAATCTGGCCAGCTTTCAATGATTCTTACGCTGGAAAAACCCCTCTTTCTCTGATACAAGTAGAACTTTATGTCAAAAGTTTTGGTGTAGAGTTGTATTTCTTTTAATGTGTTATGGAGAAGATCACGAGCAAATAGTTCTAAATGTCAGGAGAAACAGCAGCAGCAGAATTTATGGATGAAAGAGATTCCTTTTGGTGTAAGAAGATTAAAAGTGTAACTTCCAACTGAAAACACATAATGTTTAATATGTTTATAATACATGAAGACTAAGATAATAAAATAATATTCTTATCTGAACTGTACATGACAGCACCATTTGTCCTTTCATTTGAACTACTTGAGAAGACAAAACATTTTTGCTAAAATATGAGCTACTTAAGACTATTTAATGTTCCCAGAAGAGCTTTTTCCGTAATATCCATTTCCTGATTTACATTTCTTTCTGGTTTTTGGTTCTTTTATCTATTTGCATGATTTATTATGTTTTCTGGAGCAACTGTGAGTCCTGAACAGAAAGCTGGAGTTGTGAAGAAAGGATTTAAGTGGTGTTTGTAAGAATTTGTTTTACTACTCTTTTAAATAGCCTCCCACTATGTGGATCCTCAAAATTTTGCAAAGAAGTTTGTTTCAGTGTCTGGCATTCATGCATATGTTGAATAGTCAATTTCTCAGAGAAGAGCCTGTGAAATTTATCTCTGTGGAAAGCACTCTTACATTGGCAGGAATGATAGATTTCATTCTTCAACAGTAAGATTTTAAAACTTGGGCTCCTGGGCACTTACTCTATATTCACTTGGGAAGCACGAAGTGGCTGTCACTGTTACTGAATGCTTCTGTGTGTTGTAAACCCAGACGTGGCAATCCAGGCTATACTTGGTTTCACTCCAGGCTCTTGAAATTCCATGTACTTGAGAGAGAGCTCTTTGAATAATGTAGACATTTCTCTTTTAAGAGACAGCAAGCTATTAAAACCAAGATAAAACTGAAAGTTCTCTATCACATACCAAGTTAGTCTTCCACAGCATTTCACCTTCAATGACCTTAAACAGTAGCAATTAAAGTATTACAATTGATATAACTTGGTTATTATGAGATTATCAAGAAATTAGAGATGACTTCTTGCTTGGTTTTATGTCCTGCAAGAAATTCTATTTAGATCCTGCCAGGATTTCAGGTATGTACAACAGTTTGCTTTACAGCTATGTGCCGGAAAAGTTCTATTCCCAGTCAAGCCCAGTACAGAATTGTGGCTGTCAGTCAAAGCACCTAACCTGTCTCTCTGAGTTTTGGTCATCTAAAAAAGGATTGGGAGGATAAAGTGAATTTTAAATGACATATTGTACAAATAGAAGTCCTGACGAAAACAGGTGAATAGTATGAAATGCATTCTTTCAAATACTACATTTTATAAAGAAGAGTAAGAAAATAAAAGATGAAGGTGAATTTACTGATCATTCACAAAAATGAAACTAACTTTACAAAGAATGTTATGCAAAATTATCAAACCATCATTTATTAATATTTATAATAATCTGCAGCTTTAATCTAAATTAATAGTCTTTTTCAACTGTGCTGTCCAAATCTTTTGATAACTCAGAAAGCAGTGTTGTCACTTGGATTAAAATAGTAATATGATCTCATAAGTACTAATAAATAGTGCAGATTAATGTATTCACTGCTTCCCTCCTAGTAGGTATGGAGTTTTAAACACTGCTTACTTTTCAAGCTTGTGATAAATTTCTGTTCATTATTTTAAACATTCTGTGCTATAGACTCCACCTGAAAATTTTTCCTCCTTTATGTCAAATGTGAAAACTTTTTGGTCATCTTTAAAAATAAATTTCATGGATTGATTTTCCAATAAATAAACTGCATATAAAATAAATATGAAAAAACCCCATTCAAATTAATAAATCCAATATGTGGGATAAAGGGAAACAATTTTCCTGAAACTGTCTGAAATCCTAAGTTATTAACAGGATGTGTCTGCTATGTACAAATGCATTTTCTGAAGTCATAAGCTACAGCAGGATCCAGCTGCTGATCTTAGAGGTAGAATGAACATCTCTTCATGACACAAATTCTATACACTAATTGCACAAGACACCTGAAAGTGGAAGAAAATCCACATCAGCAGCTAGATCTTGGCACAGTAGCAGACAAATCAGTGTAATAATAAATTATTTAAAGGCTGATGACTTTATATTAAACACTAGATCAATAATACAGAGTTACTAGAGATCATTTCTTTTCAGTGTGAGATAATTGTACTGTATTCTTCAAATAATTTAGGAAAATCAGAGCAAGATAATTTTCTCAAAATCTTAATGAATTGATCCTTGAACATGCCTCTGGAAATTCCTGTGTGTTGATCCACAATACTTGATATCCTGACTACTGAAAGACATTACAGAGGTAAAAGTAATTTACAGTAATTTTAAGTTCGTGAGCATACCAGAACCTAACTGGGTTTGGTCCTTGATCCACAAAAGGATTCAACACCACATATGTAACGTTTACATGTGTTCCTTATCTTTTAGAAACTTTGGGCTGTAAAGAAATGTTTTGTTGCCCATTAAGTTATCCCAACTTTCAAGTGGAAGCCTTAGCAGTAGCTGCATGGTTCTCTGCCTCAGTCAGTAGTGATTTTATTCAGCAGGGAGACAACCTTGCCTAGAAAACCATATAGGTAAAGCATTTGCCTGGGGCTGAGCTGCTGGAAAAGAGAGGCTCATGCCACAGAGCTAATTATAATTAGAAATTAAGTCAATAGAGGCAAAATTTATCCAACCAAAAGGGTTGTTAAACGATTTGTTCCGCATGAATTAGTATTCGCATGTAATTCTGGGAAATTTTGGGAGATTCCTTGGCTAAGAATCATGGGAATGTGGAAAATCAGGTGTTTCTCAAGCTAATTCAGCACAGACTTTATCCTGCCTGACAGCAGTTTCAAACACACATCACATTTCTCTAGTTGTCTCTTATCACTAGAGAGTAATGTGGTCTATGATAGAGGGTGACAGAACTATGAAGGTCATTCTTGTTCAGTTGTCTGTATCAGACGAGTACTGGAGCTCTGATACCAAGCCAAGTAATTGTCTAGAAAGGGCAAATACATCCCAACATTTCACATCTTTCTTACCTTGTCTGGCCATGGTTTTTGTCACTTAGCTACTCCAACATTAGCATATTCTTTCTATGGAAGTGTTAACAAAGCAAATAGTTAAGATGATACTTAATTCTGTGGGAAAAAAATGAAAGAGAGACATAGTCTAAGAAACAAACCACTGTATTTTGACTTGGGGTAGAGCACATTCAAGAGATAAAATAAAGGTGCCAGATCCTCAACAGACTTGCAGCTAGCTTTGCCTCATGTGGTATATCAGTATATGTACACACACAAAAGCACTTATTTTGCTACTGCAAAATGCTTTCTTTTGGATTCTTGTCATTTTTGCTTGATGGAAGTCAAAGTCAGTTCTTGTATCTATTTGGAGGGTCATTTCCTTTAGAACTTTCAGTCTACTTTCAGAGAAGGAAAGTTGACAGTATCTAGATAAAAGAAAGATTTCCTAATATGTCATTAAAACAATAATAAATTCAAAAAATTAGTAATCACTGCAATCCTTGCTTTATGGAACTTGCCCTCACCTTTCTTTGTCTTTTTGGGTCCATAGGGACATACATGAACTTAATGACTGAAGAACAGGAAGAAGGTGGGAAAAAGGGAAGCAATGATCTCAATTTTCCTATAGTCAAGGATCTACAGGTGCACTGGAGAACAGCTTCTGGTGAGCAATAACAAAGCGCGGTCAAAAAGTTCTCTACCCTTTCTTCACCTGTTCATGTGAAATGCTAGTCTTTGAGGTACACAGTGATATTTAGTGGTATTGGAATTTCATGTGGAGTGTTGGAGGAATTAAATACCTTAATCATGTTCCTTGTTGACTTTAGCTTGCCATATCCCAGGTCCTCATCAGCAACTGCGCTTTGATCCAAATCCCACTTTACTTTTTTACTCTGACCATTTTGAATGAGTTTTGTCTGAAAAGCTGTAATTCCAGTGAGAAGGAAACTTTGACATGTCTCAGTATATTTGGCTCAAAATGGAAGTATATCTGAGCTCTCTCTTCAAAACTTCCAAAGCTTCACTTTTAGATCTAGCATCACTAAAACCATACTTGGAATTTCCACGGCTTGTTCTTTTGCCAGCAACAAGAGACTGAGATAGAAAGTAGGGACCTTTTTCTTTAGTGGCACCTATTTATTTTTTTTAGGTTAATTTCTTTTTCCTTCTGTGAGGTGAAATAGACAATGCATCTGAATAGAGGAAAATAATAAATGAACTATTTTTTAGTGTATGCAGGTTATCATACTCCTGTATTTTATCTGGCATCTTTAGTAGATTCTGTATACCTTGAGAATAACCAAACAGGAAGTGTCATAGCTGGGTAGCTGGTGCCTGAGAAAGCTAATGAAGGAAGTAGATGCATTTATTTTTTTATACAGTATTTCAGAAATTCCAGAAAAGGGAAAGAAGCAGAAAATAAAACTTTTAAGTTGTTTCTTTTTTTTGCTTTTTTTCAACAAATGACAAGTTAGATGTGGAGTACAATTGTAAGTTGTGATGTGGGTTACAGGCTAATGCGTTGGTGTTCTTTTTGTAGCTAGGAACAAAGTTACAATTCCTGAAAGAGCCACAACCCTTTAAATAGATCTGCATTTAGATCTCATCCTTCCCATTCGGAGGTGAAAATTATAGAGTCAGTGATGCTCTCCTCCCCCTCTTGGGGGCTAGGTAGACATATTATTGTCAGGTGATGAGAAAGAGAAAGCTCAGGGTCAGGGAAGCTCTGGAAACCAAAAGGCCAGTAGACCTGAGGGCAGAAAGACCATATATAACCCATATATTAGGCTATTGAGGTTGCTGAGAACTGAAAATTTGGAGACTGTCAGGTCGCTATCTGCTGTGTAAGCCACACAGCAGTATTCATACATGTCCTCCAGGTTCAGGTTTTTTCAGTTACTTGATCAAGATATGACCATATGAAAGGTGCCTGAAGGACATTCCTTCTCTGTCAATGCAGATACCTTTTCCCTGCAAGAATAGTTCTTTGAATCACAGCATATTCCTCTTGCTTTTATTCTTTAGGCATGATCATAATGTGGAGGTATTGGACACTCTGCGTAGGGTGAAAGCTCTTCATCCCAGCTGCTTCTGTAAAGCATCAGAAGGTCCCTCAGAGACTTTCTTATACTCAGACATGCAGTGCATGTCCCAAGGAGACCTTTCTTGGATTGGGTAAGGGATGCAGTTTGAATGGGGGACCTGAGTATGAACTTCCTATAATACCTCTGTGGTCTGAGGATGAAGAATTTTTGAGTCAGACTTAGCTGAATCTTCTCCCCTGAATGCCATGCCTTCCACAGAAGGATTCTGCCCTGTCAAGCTGGTGGAACACAATGATGCTCAGTAATAAACATGTTGCATATGTTTCTGTGCTGGGTATAGAATGTATTATTTTAGCAGAAATACCAAATGATGGCTCTAGATGCAGTTAGCAGAATGAAACAGAACGTCAAGTTAGATGAGTTTCCTTCTACTTTTTGTAATAACTCTCCTCTGTCAAAAGAGGAGTCCTCTTCTCCATAGGTCCTTGGCCATAAATCACAACATCAGTGGTGAAGGTTTTAAGAGACTAAATTCTGCGTGAGGTTTAGCTTTCCAGCTTTCCTCTCATAGCCCCTGTGAGACAGTGCAGTACATTAAAAATGCAGGAGGAGGATTAGAAAAGTTGGATAACTAACATGTTGCACAATGTATATTTTGTTAAAATAATTCATTAAGGTATCAAGAATTTGTTATTTCTTTTGTCTAGAGAAAATTAAACTTTTCATATAGCTATTTAACAGCGTTGTGGAAGTATGAGTTAAAGCAAATGCCACCACAGTGAAACACTTTTCTTACATTCCAGAAAAGTCTGAAATAAGTTTCAGGGACATTTGTATTTTTTGATGCCAGCCCAAAAATTACGTGTTCAGTATTTCCAAACTCTCTTCTGAGAAACACAAATGTTTTTTCTTTATTCATCAAAGCCTGAGAAAAGTCTCTTTTGATTACTAGATGTATTGGAAAACATATATTTACATCCCAGTAGTTAATTCTTTTAATCTCTTTTGCCTTTAGTAATGTTTTTATAATACTTATTACATTCCAGTCTTGTCAGATTTTTCTTCCAGTTGATCCTATAATACTTGATCTCACTGTGAGTCTTGATGCGTCCTCCTTTGTGCTGTTTGAATAAAAAGCTAGATTAACTGACCTCTTGAGGTTAACTGCTAAAACTTCCCAACTGTTTTCTATTTGTTTTCAGACAGAACAGCCAGTTCTGAAAAGAAGTAAACTTGGTACTACTTGTCCTATTTGCTAAATAGGACAATGCTGAGTATAGTAGGAGGAACAGTGAAGGACATGTGCTTTTTAAAGTACATAGAAGTTTCACATTTGAAGTTGGGTAAAGAGAAAGTTTTAAGAAAGTTTTCCCTGTCTTGGCAGATCTGTATTTCCTTTAATAATACTTGTTGGCTAACCCTGCTTTTACCCGTACTGTCTGAGTTAAATTTGTCTGATTCCTCAGGATAGTAGTCCCTCTGGTAAGGATTCAGCTCCAGTAAAGTTAATGGCAGCTCTCCAGTTTAATCTACTGAGAGCTGCTGCAGAGTTATTTCCTACTTCATGTTATCTGATGAAGGACTTCATTACAAATTTTCCAGCGTGCGGATATGCCGTCCTTTGTTTAACTTTTCATGTCTAGAAACTGATTTCCCAGAAATGAGGAAATTTTGTCTTCTCCTTCAGCTTAGCCTATGATTATTTAAGCAATCAAAGCAGAAGAGTTTCATTTCTTGCCTCTCTGTGCCTATGAATACAAAGGTTTTATTTGCAACTTAACTAAGAGAGTACACTTTTCCTCAAGAACACTTTTCTGAGAAATAAAATCACATTCTGCAGCTGTTATCTAGTCTGGACTGATTTTGAGTTTCTGGGTGTGGTAACAGTACTCTCAGGGTAATATTCTCCTTGCATTTCCTGAGATTTATGAGATTTTTTTTTTCTTCCTTCTCTAAAAAACCAGTTATGATGATAGTAAAAGTAATATAGTATAGAAGAATCCACTGTGGCATTTTCAGTGAATTTCAGCTTAGTGACTTTTGGTTAGGCATTGCTAGGTGCTTCAATTACTGTCTTCTGGGTAATTCTTTGGTTGTCTTGTTTTTCCATATTTTAAATGTTGTTGTTGTTATTATTATTTTGAAGACATACTTTGTGCCTGAAACCACAAACTGAACTTCTCATAATCATTGCATTCCTTATGTACTTATCAGTATATGATCTCTGAAAAGAAGTTAATACTTAGTGCAAGGTCTTTGAAAGAGTCATAGTGTATTTATTACAATGTGCTTTGGGGTTTCTGTAGCAGCTTGTACTGTCCAGATGTCCTTTGATTAAGATGCAAACATAGGGGCAACTGCAGTCAGGGAAAAAGCAAAAGAAAATAGTTTCTGAAGAAGACATGCTGTGTGTAGGCCAGTGGGAGCTCTGTATACTCTGGTACTACTCTTTCCTGGACATGTGTTTTTGGAGCTAGTATTGGGTTATTAAGTGTACAGTCTGATTGACTCAGAAAGTTGATGTATTGCCAGCTCTTCAGCAACTAAATTGCTTTAGCATTTACAGTGTTGTTACTTCAGCCTTTGTTTTGCAAAGCTATTACTTATTTACTAGAAACTTGACTGTTTATGAAGAATACTATATGATTACAATATTTCATAGATATAAAATGACCAAACTATTACATAACAAATTACTTGCCAGAGACAAAAATATACATATTTTGTGTTAAATTTCTTGCTGGTTTTATTTAGTGAGTCATAATTGGCCAATATGAACTACTCAAGTAGTTGAATAAATAAACAATTGAGATTTGGAAACCTTTATCCATTCTTTGCATTCATAGCATTTCCCAATTGAAAATTAACCACTGAAAACGGTGTTTTTCCTTTTTCATAACATTTTCACTATATTGACCAGTAATAGTTGCCCTCAGAAATATTCCAAACTGGATTTGTATACCCACTGGATACAAAAATGCTGAAAATAATCCTGGAGTTGTACCATCGCCTGCTGTTCTTCAGTTATAGGTAAACAGGACATGTGAGATCTGAGAGGCATATCAGGAATGTGATGCATACATACTAGTACATCTTGAAAGGAGGAAATTTCAGAAACATTTTTAAATGGAATTGGGAAAAATCATTCAATTAATTCATCCAAACAGGATGAGCCTGTTTGAAGCTGATCAGGTCAGATCTCCAGACTTCTGTTCTCTGATTTATTTCTTCATTTGTAGGGATGAAAAATACAGTAACATCACGTTCTTAACTTGTAGCACAGTTTTTAAAGGATATACTGCGTTAGGTGAAGTTACTTCTAGAGTTGAGTAATGTTAGAATTCTTCTCAGGCACAATCCTACAAAAATATTTGTAGTGAAAGCAAACCAGTAACTTTTCCATCTGAGATAAGGCGCCATTCAATTCCTTGGACTTACCCACATTCTTTCATTTTATCAGTTGTTTGCAGGATGACATCTCGACTTCTTTGTGGGTTTTTTTTAAGTCTAGTAGGCACAGAATTACAAGTGTTGATTGTTGTTTTCCCGGGCTTTAAATTCAGTGTTAGAAAAAGCAGCAGAGGGCGCTGAGCCCACCGGCACAGCCTGATATGAATCTCTTCCTCCCGGCTGTGGATTTCCCCGGCCAGGGATTTCCCACTCCACCTCGAGAAGAGCCTTTATAAAGAGCACGCTGGCTCTGTTCTCATGAACTGTTGCAGAGCAGCAGAATCTCACTGTGCTCCTTCACAGAAAAGAGACAGCAAGGCTTTTGAATTTACTTTACCTAGTAACAGCAAATACAAATGTTAAAACAGATGGGAAGAACAAGCAAAGCGGTGCTAGTAATTTTGTGTGTGTTAATGACTGGTAAGTTGCAGGGGGGGGATATGTTTGCTTTATTTGTTGTTAAGTGTAAACTGACCTACAATCTACTATTTGATCTTTATTTCTCTTTGTTCCAGTTGCTTTTACCTTTCAGTGAATACAGCTGTCAATTAAGTAGTTCTGTCAAAATGTCAGGAAGCTTTTTTTAACATTTACTTTGAGCTTTTCTGTGCTCTGCAATGACACAGTAATTTTCTTATTGAGTTTGCTGAAAGATAGTCTAGGAGACAACTGCAGTATAGCACTGCATGTTTAATTTATTTTTTACCATTGTCCTTGACAGTATCAGTCAAGTTTTGTACTAAATGCCCTGTTGAAAGTGACTTTGCAGCTGTCCTTGCTATCTTACTTACCACCCCTCCCCTCAAATGTGACAAAGTTTTAGAACCAGATACAACTGACAGAAGAAGTTATAAAGTGCCAATGCATTTATTTTCACTGACAGCATTGGATTTATGCCATTATATACACGAGAACTGTCTGTTAGTCATCTGAATCTCTATTACCTTTGACAAAAATAGAAATGCTTATGGGGTATTTTGGAGATGTAAACCACTGTATGAGCTTTATTAGTTTAACTTCCACACAACTGTAAAGTCAACTTGCAAAGTAATGACCTTGCATCACAGTAGAACATGAGAAGAAATGGGAAAGTAAATGTTGAGGATGCTGCTGAGATTATATACGTTCTCCCTATTGTAGTTAAAGCTTTTGAAATGGAGATTACACCTGCTAACAGAATTGTTGCACGGATTGGAGAAACACTTATACTCACGTGCAATACTACTGGCTGTGCATCACCAAGATTTTCCTGGAGAACCCAAATGGACAACCCCCTTGGAGGAAAAGTGAACAACGAAAGGACGTACTCTACCTTAACTATGGATCCAGTTAGCGCTGTGAATTCTCATGATTATCTTTGTACTGTCTTCTGTGGTGGGGAAGAGAAAAAAGAGAAGAGTATCAAAGTCGAACTTTACTGTAAGTAAAAATGTAAAATTCTCTTTAAGTAGAACATGTTTTCAAAGAATTGGTAATTGTTTTTAGATATCATGGTTGGTAGTTAGGTGATAGTGCTAGGATAATGAGTCTGCTATAGCTCACATACATGTCCTTCTAAGGCTCCTTTACCTATCTGTTCAGGACTCTCTCAACTCTTTTCTGCTTAGCTTTCTGTAGTACGTACTGGTCTCATTTTTATTCTTGGTAATACTTCATAGCCAAAACACAGACACTGCAAAACATTTGTAGAGCGGGAGGAAAAAAAAAAAAAAAAGAAAATGCAATAAGTGTGGTTGAGATGGATGTATTTGAGAAACCTGCAAGTGCAGAGCACCTTATCAAAGCCTTTGCTGTTTGCATGAGGATGATTCAAATGTCTAACCCTCCCAGCACAGAAAACAGGTTACCACCAGTGTATGGATTGCTCTGGATACCTATATTTAGGTAGCTGTGTCACTGCCTAGGTTCCTTGCTAGATCTTATTAGGTTATGTGTGATCATATTTCAACAACTGTACAAATATAACTCTTGTTAGTGTATGAACTCCTTATAAAAGAACTGTATGTCTTCATATCAAGATATGTCTTGTAAAAAGTTGATATTGTCGTGTTCTGAATGCCTCTAAACTCAAGATGTTTGATGTCTGGATCTTGCTCTTATGTTGACTCATCTCTGCTAGACTAAAGAAATGGATTTTATTCTTTTAGCTTTTCCCAGTGATCCTATAATTGAAATCAGCCCATCCTTAGTTGCTGGAGAACTGGTCAATATCACCTGTAAAATTCCTGATGTGTATCCTTCTGATCACTTGGAAGTATTCATAAAGAAAGAGGAACATGTTCTTCATGAGGAAAATTTTTTTGAAGATGACAGCACGGATGTGGAGACCAAAACTGTGACATATTTATTTAATCTCACAACTGAAGATATTGGGAAAGAGATCACTTGTGTGGCCAAGTTACTAATCGACAATATGGACTTTGAGCCCCAAGAAAGAGTAACTTCTCAAACACTGCATGCAAACTGTAAGTATTTTTATTTTAAGACTTTCACACCAATTACTGTTTAATGTTAAATTTTGTGGAATGGGTTTACAAAATGTATGCTGTAAATAATTTCTAATCTGTACTTCTTATCTATATTATTTTTGTAGATTATCTGTTGCATTCAGTTGATTCTGTTGTATTCAGGAACAGTCATTGAGCCATTAAATACCCATTGCTCTTCATGACAGAAGTTAGGCAATGCTTTAGTAACTTCTCTCACTCTCCTACCTTGGTGGTCAGTCAGAAAGAAAAGAAAAACCAGAAAAAAAAAATCAGCATGCAGATAAACAACTGTTTTTAAAATGGCTGTTGTAAGCTTAGCAGTTCAGTAGGGAGGCAAATGCAAGAGTATAAAAAATGAATAATAAGTTATACACATTTTGTCTAGCCTAGCTTTCAAAGCTGCAAGCTAAATATCTTACCACTTCTTGAAAAACTGTTCCACTCTGTTACTGGAATACACGTTGTTAATTTTTCTTGGTATTGTGTGAAATGTACCTCTAGAGAAGCCAGTGTTAGAGATGGCATTCTTCATTAACTTACTGACAGGATTTTTTTTGTTGTTCTCTTCCAGTTGGTCCACAAAATACTATCATTACTGCATCTCCAAGCCACTTGTTAATGGAAGGAGACCCTCTAAAACTCACTTGTGTGACTGAGAGTAATCCACCAGCACAAATAGTTTGGAGAAAACATCTGGCTGATGAAAGCATTCAGCATCTGATAGAAAACAATGTCCTTTCTATTCCCCATGCCCGTTTCACTGATTCAGGACTGTACATCTGTGAAGTAATTAATCCGGTAACTAATAAAATGGAGAAAGCAACTGTGGACATTGTTATACAAGGTGTGTTTGCCTGGAATTAGCTTGTACTATCCAGTACCCAACTGGCAGCTGCTGTTGGGTTGGAGGATGCTAAAGCACTAAAAATTAGGAAATGACGGGGCTGCCTTTGTTATGTATTCAAGATTTAGCTTTCAATTTAGTGCTGCTCTTCATGGTCTGCACTTTTATTTCTATATTTAATTTTCAGCTAATTCTCTCAGTACTGCTCTTGTACATGCATATCTCTATACTCTTCCCACAATGCATGGCTCAAAGTGATAAAAGAATCTGAGAAAGTGGCGGTCTAAGGGGGGCGCTGTTATTTCCTTGAAACACCAATGCACGTGCCAATTTCACAGGGACATCACAGTCTGCTCCTTTGGAGTTTTAGTCATTAGTAGTAAAATTAGTAGTTGTAAAATTATGTGAGACATTACTGAAACAGTAGTAGTAGTAGCAATAATAGAGACAAAAGTCTCAGATGGATCCTGGGACCAAAACCAAAATTAACAGATCCTCAGGCAAGCAATTCCTGCGTTCTTAAAACCTTCTCTGTCTTCAATGCTTTTGTATAACAGCCTTTTCATTTGTCATTGCAGGTGCTCCAAACATTACAGAACTCTCCATTGAGCCTTCTACAACAGTTCTAGAAGGAAAAAATGTTTCCATACAGTGTTCTGCTGAGAGTAACCCTCCTCCCAAGATTACTGTAAGGAGAAAATCTAACAGTGCAGAAATGGGGCCTTACAGTGAGGGGAGAATTATCCTTCTTCCATCTGTGATGTTCCTAAGTGGAGGAGATTACGAATGTGTGGCAGAAAATAAGTTTGGGAAAACTAAAAGTGAAATAACACTTAATGTGGAATGTAAGTATTTGTAATGTTTTCCCAGTCATTTAAAAACATTTAGTTATTTCTCTACTTGCTTCAGTGATAAATGTAATCATCAAGCTAAAAAAAAAATAATCAGCATAGTTCTCTGTTCTTCCCCAAAGAAAGGAGCAGTGCTGATGAGCAAAGCAAAGACATTAAATCTTTAATGTAATGACAGTCTTAAATCAGCATCTGAATGAGTAAGAAACAGATATATTTTCTTAATGTTTTTGGTGAGAAGTACTTGGTTAGTATGTCTTGGCTGTGGAGAGTTTGTATGGAAGCTCTGGTACTATATGCTTTACTTATTCTGAGAATGAAAAGGAAATGAACTCTGGGAGGCTGACAGCCTGGCATCTAGCAGGACATGCTGGATACATCTCAGAAAACTGAGATTGACTTCAGGATTCTTCCTTTCAGATCGACCGAGGAACACAGTGATCTCTGTGAGCCCTGCGGCTGCTGTTAAGGAAGGAGAAACTGTGACATTGAGATGTATTAGTTCTGGTAACCCAGCTCCAGTGATCTCTTGGAAGAAGAAGGTCACTGGGGAGCCTGAGAAAATTTTTAAAGACGCAACTTTAACTATACAGAACATAAAAAGTCAAGATCTGGGTCTTTATGAATGTGAAGCTTATAACCAATTTGGTAAAGAAGAAAGAGCTGTGAAATTACTTGTTCAAGGTTAGTAGAACAAGGCAGAAGACAAGGGGTTTTGTTTGAAGTATTTTAGGTCCAGAACTCATTCTGTGAAGGACTGGCAAATTCTGTCTTGAAGTCAGTGAGGTTAAAAGGTGTCATTAATTCATTTAGGAAGCTTTAAACAATGAAGGGTGAAATCTGCTGTAGTACAGATAGTTTATGCATGTCAGTTGAGCTTCCATCACTCCCACTGGCAAATGTACACATGAGGTAAAGAAGCGATGCAGTGCCTTTATTTTCCTCCAGACAGGTCTCAGTGGAGGATCCAGATACCTGTATACAAAAGATTCAGTGAGAAAGTACACGAAGAAACTTCTCTGTGAAGGGTCTATATTACAGCCCCTTGGCTCTTCGTTAAGTTACAGCTCTGTATCCTGTTCTTGCAAGCTGCATTTAAGCTCTACCAAACGCTGATTCCCCAGCCTACATGCATTTTCTGTAGTAAGCAAACTTCTCTAATTTAGCTCTTCTGCTTCTGTTTACTGCATGGCAACAGTGTATTGCTTAGGGATCACTTCCTCTCTCTAATCCATCTCACTTCTTTATTATTTACTATTTTTTAGCTGCAGACTTTCAGTTTTCCCTTCAAGTAGAGTGACATGAGGAGAAAGGGTTGCCATCTCTTGCCCACCTGTGCATGTTACTCTGTGAAAGGAAATAGGCGATGAGATCACAACCCTTGAAACAGTAGATGGCAAGTATACCATGGGCAGCACTCAGCTAAAGGGCACACAAACATATGAATGTATGTCATCAATGAAATGGGAGAGTAGGCTCAGCATATAGTACTTTATGTCAAAAGTTCATTAAAATAACTAGTAAATAAGTGGTAGAATCTTAGGGTAATGAAAACTTCTGTCCAAAATGGCAGATGCACAAAATAATTTCTGCTGAAAAATCCTTCATACTTCCACCTCTGCCTTTGAAAAAGAGATGTAAAATTGTGGAACCTACTGAAAGAATTACTATTCTAGGACTTCTTCCTCTGCCTTTTCTATTTCTTTTCTGTAGAAAGAGGACATCAACCTCTCTGCCTGTTGATTGATGTTGTTTTGCAAACTTGAATAAACAGTGAATTTAAAATAAGAAAATAAAAGGCCCCATATAATGTAAAAGATATGCACCATAGTCTATCAATTGATGAAATGTTCTTCCTGCCAGCTGCTACTGACTGCAGTTTGTGAAGGGTAGCTGCGGGTAGCTTAGTCTCTAAAGCCATGTGCCCAAATATTACAGTGAGATCCTTCACTGGCTTGGTACGTTGGGTGTACAAGCTGCTCATGAGTTTTTTGCTTCTGTTTGTTGCTAATTTGTACCTTGCATTTCTTTTTCAGTTCCTCCCCAAAATATTACTGTGTTAGCATATATATCAGGAAATGTGTAAGGAGGAAATGTCACTATTCTATGTAGCACATCAAGTAACCCACCATCACAGGTGGTCCTGACAAAAGTCAAACAATTATTCTGCCATCAGTGAATGAAACCCTTGTACTCCAGAATATTACCAAAAAAACATACAGGCAAATATTTGCTTGTTGTTTACAGTGAGGTTGAAAATAACATCTAAGTGACTGAGATAACCGTTGTAGGTAGGTAGATGAATTGCCTTGAAGTTCCTACTTTCTAATGAATTTTGTGTCAAGAGAAGCACAACTGCTGATCTTTATGTGACAATACTGCAACTAACCTACCCCTTCTTCCCTTCTGCCTCTACCCCCTCCCAATCAAACCAAGTCATAGAAGAGCTGCTGAGCGTAAACTGTATTTAGCCTCCTCTCATTGTGGATGGTTCTGTTTCTCTTACCCAAGTTGGTGCAGTTGCTTTAAGGATATGGCCAGAAAAAGACGGATCCTGGCCACGTTTCTGTCCCCATGCATGAACAGTGAGACTAATCCAGAGAAAGTTCTGTTTCACAAAAAGATCTAAAGATTGGGCTTTTTATAACATGTTCTTCTCCTGAAGAGTTGTTTCCAAGAGATAGAACCATCCTCAAATGTCTCCTAGGTAAAACACACGATATTCTTCTTGTACTCTTCATGAACTCCATTATATTCTTCATTGTAGATGATATCAGGTGGGTTTAAAGTTGCATAGAAAATTCAAGACCAAGATAGTGGCTAGGAATTGGTGTGTAATATGGAGTTACTAAAGAAAAAAGTATAAGGAATTTGTTTTGAAATATGATATGTGCATGAAAACAGAAATAGTGTTCCAAATAAAGGTCATTAATAACCTGCTTTTACAGCAATATACATGTATCTGTTTTGGTCTGGTTTTACACTTTTTTCTCCTTCTGTCTCCATTTTCAGGAAGACTGGAAAGCCCAGATCAAATGATACGGCTGATTATTGCATTCTCCGCTGTAACAGCAATAGCAGTACCAACAGTTGCAATTTTGATCTACGTGTCAAGAAAAGCAAAGATAAATGGATCCTACAGTCTTGTAAAAGCACTTGGGCTGAAAGTGTGATCACATGAAAACAGACAAATCTGAGTTCATGATAAGCAATTTTATTTATTGTTGTGACTGGTTCTACTTTTCTATAACATATGGTAACAAACAAGTGACTTAAGAATACCACCATGTGATAGCAAATTGATTTTTTTTAATGTTTTGATAAGTATTTCATTATTTAAATTGGAGGGAAAGCTAGCCTGCTGTCCTAGAAATTGGCAGATCACTTCTGTGTTGAAGCATGCTGAACAGAGTTCTGTGGAGAACTCTGTTTGTACATAGTGTATCATTTGTGTTATAAATATGTTCAACTGAATATCAGTTTGTAAAATTGCAGTCTTACTGCAACTGTACAGAGAAATGTTGTTAATTCAAAGATATAAATCAGCATTACTTGAGCTGATCAGATGATAATATTTTGTATTACTCTATAGAGTAATGGTTTTAATAGAATTTGTCTGCTTGTAATAATGTTTGGAAAATTTTCTCTTTTCACTCATATTGCCATAAACATTGTACCTTCAATGAAGTTACACCATCTCTGGGTTATGTGTTTCTAGTTGATTTAAGATCCCAAGGCTCATTTGTGGAATGTTTTGTTGAAAATATTATTCAGAAAGTGTCTGGGGTTATAGTCTAGTTAGTTTTAGGACAGCTGAGGTAGTTTGTACAGTTTAATCATTTGCAAATTAATGTCATTAATTCTGTTATTTCATGATGAGCCAAATGAGACCTTTCATTTAGAATATAAGCTGGTGATAAATATGCTTTACAGGTCTTCACTGCAAAATAAAACTGCCAGTAGCTTTCTTTGACTTTAAGATCAATATCTAAGACTTTAAGATTCTTGTCAGAATTCAGGTTCCTCTGGAAGGAACCAGTGAAAAGTACTATCCTAGCAACAGATTCAAGTGTTGTGGGAAGCTCTAGCTGTAACGGCACAAGCAAGGCACGCAAGCGACCTAAAGGAAGAGGCAAGAGGGAGAGGCAAAATCCGTGCAGCCTCAGCAACAGTGATTGAGTTGTTTCTTGAGAAATGCACTGCCCAGGCTTGTCACTGTGGAAAACCAAACCACTCCCCTGACAGCTTTCCTTTTAATAGACAACTGGTGCCTGCATGCTTTGCCCTGGTTAGCACCTTGTTTCACTACATGCTCTCTCCTGTGTAGGCAAAATGGCTGTGGAGCAGTGTGCCTTTTGTGTGCAAAGGCAAAGATGAGGGGGGAAGGAAAGGTGGAGCGTGATGGTATTCTCCCTTACATCCCTTCTCCTGGCTAGCAGTACTGCTTTGACTCATCTGCTTGGTGGTGTTCAGCACTGAAGGCAAGTTTGTGGGAGGTGTTGAAGTGCATCCAGTCTCAGTAGCCCTGAGCCACTGTGTTAGGCACAGGAAGATGGGCTTGGCTTCCCCAGACCTGGCACACACAAGGTCAAGCAGAGATATGTGAAGAGTTTCTTTACATTATACGAATGGTGACAACTGCTCCCAACTGCAATACAAACACAGATGTCTTTTGGTAGCTAGCTGCAAGATGCAGTAGTGATGCAGACCTCCCAAATCTTTTTCATAATACATTCAGCAGTCTTTTTGTGCACAGTAAATGAGTGCATGCAGGGTCCTGTGCTTATCTGCAGTTGGAAAGGCAGGCTTAGAAGGTGGGGGTGTAGCAGAAAAATGGGAGAGCATTGTGGACTTGGCTTGGAGGAATGTGAGCGTGCAGTAGGAGGGTGAAGAAAAGATTGAAGACAGAGGAGGAGGAGAGCTTTGACAGGCCCATGACATAAATTTCTTGGAGGTGGTGCCAGGCAGATTTATTCAGAATAATGTCAGGCCTGTCTCAGTGCTGACTTGTGAACAAACCAGAAAGCATGATTTTTCTACTGTGCAAAATGTTGGTGCACACATATTTTGCCTACTGGCTATAGTTCTGGTATCTGTATAGCAAGAAGGATAGTTGGAAAAGATACAGAGAAGGACTGGAAAACAATAAAAATGAAAATGCCTGGGACTTTCCAGTCTGGAGAGAGAAGTCTGAAGGAGGAGGGCATGTGACTGACATTTTCTGAATTGCGAAGGCAGTTGATAGCAAACAACAGATGCCGAACTGCTGTTTGCTAAACCATGCAATGCCAGAAGTGCAGGATATGCAAACTAAGGAGAGAGCAGTTTAACAGAAATAATAGAAGGTACTTCTTTATACAGTGAATGGTGAAGTACTGGAAGCTGGTGCGGAAGGTTGTGGAGGATAAAAGTGTCAATTGGCTCAAAAAGGGAACAGGAAAAAAAGTGGTCCAAAGGTCCATAAACAAATACTAAATGGAATACACAGAAACATAGTCTATAATACCCCTATTCCAGTGGCCATTGGTGCTGAGTGAGCCTCGGAGAAGACGCTGAAGAAAGTGGCCAAGTTTGCATGCTCTCCTGAACAGCGTTTCCTGCTACTGGAGACACACGGGGGTAGCTGGATCACTGATGAGAACCAGTAAGGTAGGTCTTGTCTGCTTATGCATTCTCTGAGTGGCATTGGTCCAGGCCTACTTGGAGATTCATAGAACCACAGAATGGTTTGGGTTGAAAGGGACCTTAAAAAAAAAATCTGTGTCCTGTCCCACTGCTGTAGGCAGGGACACCTTCCACTAGACCAGGTTGCCCAAAGCCCCATCCAACCTGGCCTTGAACACTGCTAGGGAGGAGGCATGCACAACTCTCTGGGCAACCTCTTCCAGTGTCTCATCACCCTCATGCACCTTAGGTTTAGCAGTTCCTTTGCTGTTTTGCCCCCTCCCACGGTCCCTTCGAAGGAATAAGAGGAAAGATGAGTGGGAGAGAAATAGTAGTCATCTGTCAGCAGTGTTTTGGTGCTTATGTAGTCTTTCCTGTAAATTCCTCTATAGATTCCCAGTATTCTTTCTGCTGTGGGTTTCACTGGTATTTGTGATACACATACAGACCTTAATGTCTCTGTGGCTTATTTGCCTTCTCAGGGTCTCCATTAACTCATTTAAGTTAATAGGAGTTGGCCTGTGATTTCAACGGTCAGTTTTTCACCCAGAAACACTAAGTGAATAGACAGAGCTTGCAGAGCTCCTTTTAGGTGAAGACTGCCCTTGTGTGGACCGCAGGCTTCCTCTCAGTGAAATGACAAAGAAGGACTTTGCCAGGGGATCTCCTCCCCTACTGCCTGATTCTCGGTATTTTCCAAGATTCTTCATGATTTGGGAAGAACTTTGTCCTATGGAGGTTAAAAGTTCACAGTTAAGTAACTTCTCTTTTTATTGAAAATTCCAGAAAGAATGTTATTTCTCTTTGCACTATTTCTCAACAAGCAAAATACAGAGCCTCTGCCCTGGAAAGGAATCACAGATTCAGGGATTCACAGAATCATAAAAGAAAAAAAGACATGAACAGCAGCTCCAGCCCAGCAAGCTCTTTAAGAAGAGACCAAAGCTGCCTGGAAGTCCAGGTAGAGTCCCCACCACAGGGTCTGTCTTTGTGACCAAGAAAATAGTCTGCTGAGGCAGGCCCACTCAGATATTCTCTACAAAATCACCTCTCAGGTTTCTGAGTTTCATTTCCCCCTGCCTTGGCCTGTGCTCAAGTGTACTGTTTGCGCTTATGGGATAAACCAGGGGTTTGTCCCAGCAATACCATGTGGCAATGCTAAGTGCTAATGCTAAAATAAGCCTGGATTTTAAAAAGTGATTGAAAAATCTCACTCCCCATAGCCAGTTCAGGATGTATTCTTCCTTCAAATGTAAAGCTCAAACAGAAGAAGATACAGGGTTTTTTCAGCTTTTCCAGGAATGCTTTGAAATTGTTTTGTGGGTATACTGAAGGGAACAGTTAGAATGTCTGGTGACAGAGGTGCTGTTATCTGCTGGAGATATCACTGGGGGCCCCATGTTTGTAGTGGCAGGCTCCACCCAGTTTCAGGGACTAGCAAGGGCCTGCTGATGATCATGGTTAAGGCCAAATGATGATCTGGTACCTCTGGCTGAGGCAGGCCGTTTAGTTCCATCAACTCGCTGCTGTGCTGGACCAGGTAAATTCTCTGAGCAGAGCATTTCCTGGTGTAAGGAATCTGATTTTATTGGAAATTCCTCATAAATGAAGAATATACCATTGGCCTTGTTAATTAGCTGTGTCCTTTCTGTTGTATATACATGGCCTACTTCCTAGTTCAATTTCTCTGACCTTTTATGCCTTTCTCTCCACGAGGTAATTGCATACTGCAATCCGACTATCTCTTACTTCTTCAATAAACTAAACAGATTGAGCTGCTGTAAGCCTACCTTTCTCGGAAGGCATTTTCTGCAGCAGTAAATAATCCTTGTGGTCTTTCTAAATCCCCTCCAGCATGGCAACATGCCCTTTACCATGTGGCAAAAGATATGTATATGATCCTTCAGTGCTGTTTCTGCCAGTGCCAGAGGTGATTTTAGTTCCTTGCTTCCACTCTGTGGAGCTCTGCTTCCATAAACAGCCTGTTTCACATTTGCCATTGTCAGAGAATCACTGCAGGGAATAAAGAGTAAGTTAATTTCTTGTTCCCATTATAGCTTCTCAGTCCAGTCCCTCAGAACTGTTCTTAGTACATCAATTTTGAAACAGAAAACGATGTCTTACGAGTCCAAAACCCCCTAAATCTAATTTGTGTGATAATGCTGATGTTCCGTAAAGCCATGCTGACCACACTAGTTATGTTTCCTTTAATTCCCATGTCAGCTTTTCCCATTACTTAAAACTTTGTCATACCAACCAGTCTAACTTTTACTCTGACCATTCAGCTTACTCCGGTCTGTCCCCCTGAGGAATCCCTCTGTTGCTGTTAAAGTACACAGAATGGCCAAATGTGTGTCTACAAGATTCAAGGGGGTGACATCCCCCTTACTTACTGTGTTCTTTGTTCCCCTCAGGGATTCTCCTATGTTTAAGGTTTCTTGCAAATGAAACAAGGGAAACAGTTTTTTGACAGGTTGAAAATTTACCCATACAAAGACATCTTTTGCTTTTTGCAGTGTGAAGAAATGTAGACATTTAAAGCCTAAGATTTGCACCAGGATTAACTGAAGATTTATTTAAAACAAAAGGCAGATACTTATTCTGTAAAGAGATGTGACAGAGTGTCTATGACTCTGCTTATGAGACATGAAGTAGGACAGCAATGATTTTTTTTTCCATGCAGTAATGAAAACTGTACCTGTATGTGTTAACTGAACCAGAAAGGGGTATATGAGGAACCTAGAATGACTTTCCTGGGTTTAATTGTAAAAACCAGAATGATGTGACCTAATGCTGTTGATTTTTTTCCTCTTAAATATTTTACCTTTCCTTTGAACGAGAGGCAAATATGGGACATCTGCTCTCAGCAGTTGAAAGAAATAGTGCCAAAGCTGTTGAATGAATTCATGTTCCCAACACAGATGTCATGTCTTGAACACTCCCACTTATTTCCCACCTATATTTTATGTTCGTCTTTCATATTTATTAAGGGCTCGGAGACTTACAGTGGTGGAGACAGTTTTGACAGGGATGTAACTTTGAAACATGCTCCTGCTTGACCCACAAAGCCTCTTTGCTTTGGCTAGTCAAACCTTGTAAACTGGCATTTTTTCTATCCCAGGCACTTGATGTGGGTGGAAAAAAGCAGCAGTAGATCCTTTAGCACTACTTTTAACACACAGCTGCAGGAAATGTGGTAGATGTATTTACTGGTGTTGTATCTGGACTGCCAGCTAATGGGCTTAAACATAATCTTTCCACAAATAATGCACTTCTTTGCTTCTTTTAATATCAGAAATACATATAAAATAGAGTGCAGTTTTTATAAATTCCATCCAAAAATGCATCTGCTATTGTTTCTGTTGATTCCCTGTTAACTAAAATTCAGGAACATTTTGTCCCTTCATATATATCCAAGTTTCATAATGATTCTTCACTGTTGAATAATTCATTCAGGCACTCTTATCTGAAAAACATACAGAAATAAACATTTTAGGTTTTGTAGATAAGCTCTGAGAAAAAGGAAAGGAAACAAAATTTAATTCCAGCACCAAGTTGCTGTGGAGTCTTTTGTTCTGGTTTATAGTCACAGTGGCCTTGGTGCCAGTAACAGAGCAGGGATGGAGCAGATAGTAAGATTTTCTTTGTGTTGATTCGAGAATTCCACCTTTTCCCAGAAATTGGAATAATGTTGACATAAGTCACTTTTCTCAAGAGTCAAAGTAAAAAGCAATAACATGGAAGAATAGTGCTCTACTAATTTTGTGAGCCAAAAAACCGGTGTATTTGTAGGAGCAGCTAAAGAAATGTATAGGATACAGGAGAAATTCTTTCCACATCTAAAGGTAAATCCATATGCTGTGTTCAAAGTATAAATGCACTGTAATACCCTGTTTATCATATCTGTAAGCTTTCTGACAGAACTTAATTCTTTATCTTCCCTGTTTTATAGCAAGTATCTGTCGTAGTAGGCAGTTGTAGAGCACACTTCACCAGTAGTGTATATGTATGATTATTCCTTTTTCTTTCCTGTCTCTATTTTTTTCTAGTTCACTGTTAATTCGGGGTTGTATGGGGCTGTATAAACCTCCAAGGCCTGCACTTCTCTGCACATGAAAATTTACCTCCTAAAAGCTGCTGCAGTTTTTGTTAGCAAAGCCCTCTTGTTGCCGAGATGAGAGACAGGTGAGAAGATATGAGTTATCCTTGGGCTTGATGGAACAGGGAATTGAAGGTAAATACAGGATGAGATGAAGGCTGACTCATCCCCAAGATTTCTGTAGTCTTATATGAGTGCAGACACATAATTTAATTCTTGGAACCAGACCCAGGTAAGGAGGTAACAAGGTAATTGTAGACAGACCCAGTGAAAGGGAAATGAAGTTTGCTATGATGTACAGCATAAGAATGGCCACACTAGGTCAGATCAAGTTTTTTTAATGAGCAGTAAAACTTTTAAAAATGCTTTAAAAATGCTGTAAAGCAACAAGTATTATAAAATATTCTCCAAATGCAGTCCCAGCCTCCAACAGCTTTGAAGCTCAGGAGTTTCCTGACTCAGAGTTTGCTTCACTGCATTTAGGAACTTGCAATGGATTTGTTTTCTGTTTGTTTTGTCACATAAAATTACATAAATTCCCAGCATCCTTGTTTGGAAGGAATGAAGCGCTGCTTTGCTGAGTTTGCTATCTTGTGGTGGTATCTCTGGGAGCTTTTGAAGTTTCTGCTTTACACTCCTTTGGTTTTTGTTGTTTTCAAAATGAAAAAAAAAGCAGGAGAAAGTTGGAGCAATCTTTCAACACTGAGCTATCTAGATTTCTAGATAATGTCTGGGATGCAAGAGAATGTAGTGTGAAGAACTCTGCACAGCACTGCCACAAGCTGTCAGCAGCAGGAAGGAGGGATTTGGCAGGGATCCCACAAATTACAGCTGGAAGGCTGAATGTGCAAACTCTATTAAGGAGTAATTCTGCATACAATTTGTATTGCCAAATGCTGTATTTAACACAGGGCAAGTGAGTATCAATTACTTGCACGTTTGAGGAACTCTCACTTAGGTATTTAACATTCAAATTATTATTTTTTAGAAAAAATGTACATGAACTGGGTAATTAAAAATTAGGTTAAGTGTTTTCTATAGAATTAGGATTGGAAGAAAACCTGATTTTTTATTTTTGAGTCATCCTAGTGATGTAGTAGTAATTTTTCTAAGTGTTTATTTTTGAAACAGAGTATAAGGTTTAAAACCTTTTTTTAAAAATCAGTGGTTTTGTGCTGCAACTCTTTGAAATAAAATCTGAGGTTATTTCATTGTGAGAGTGTTGCAATCACATTAACAGAATGCTGACCTTTCAAACCCTAGCTTGGTCACTTTGGGACTGATGAGAATGTTATGTCAGTTCACAACTTTTTTTTTCACCCAACAAAGTTAAAAAGATTTCCTGTCCAGAAGGTGAAGAGTGATTTAGAATATCAGTCCTTTGTGAGACCTGAGCAAAGGCAAAGGAGGACAGTTTGGAGGTGGGGGAAGTTGGGGTTTCTTTGACTCACTCAAAAGACTGAAGAAGATGCCCCTCAGGTGTGTTGCAGAGAGATTGATTGATTTCTTTTTATTTCTGTTACACAGAAATCCTGTGCTGCACTGTTCCTTTGTGGAGCATACAACAAAGCAGGGGACTTCTGTGACAGTCAGGTTCAGGGCTGGCAGGAGTGACTACCCACCACGCCTTCACTTACTGGTGGCAAATAAATGAGAGCCTCCACTATCCTTTCCACAACCAGGTAATTCAGATTCTGAGAGAGTCTGATGGTTTTGGTATGTAGAAATCTTCACCAGAGATTGTTAAAGAAGAATAGCTGATACATTATTAAATGCCCTAAACTGTAAAATAAGAGTAATAATAAAACAGGGTAGAGAGTAGTAATAAAACAGATGAGAGAGAAATATTGAGAACCTTACTGAATTGGTAGAACATCTGAAAAATCTCATGGAATTTTACAGAAGATTGTTTACATAAGTATTGTTTCTACTGTTAATGACAAAAACTTAATTTCAAGGTAGCATTTTGTGTGATTTATCAAAATTAATATGTGAAACAATAGACCAACAGCATGAAGCACAGATGAAACAAGAGCTTCTTTTGTTGGAGCCTGTGAAGAGTGTGTAATCACAGCTCAAGTCTATGACACTTGAAAAGAAAAACTGTCAGTTCTGAACCACAAGATTAACATCCCTGCCTGTACTTAAAAGATGAATACCTCTTCTTAGTTGTATCTTTCCTGCAGTTGAACTGTCAAGCACAGACATTTTGAAAGCATATTTTTTTGAGTGTCTTAAGAGAGCCATCCTCAGGCTCCTGTTTTTTTATGGAAGGAGACAGAAGCCTGTAGTCTAGATAAAGGAATGTAATACAGAGTGACTTCTAGGTCACTCTGAGATTATGGCCCATACACAAGTCATAGGAAGAAACCTCTTATATTTAAGGTAATATGCTTGGCCAATTTAATTCTTGATTATTTGATTACCTAACTTTAAAGAGATCAGAATTTGAATTAAAAGCCTAGACTTTTTGGAAAATATACTGACTGATGGCGGGTTTAAATGCCAAAGTATGAGAAATGTAGTGATTTATGTAGGTCTACTTTTCCATCCCATTTAATGTTTGTCAATTTGAAGTTTGTAATCTGCAGGTATGTTTAAATGCTGTTGACTGATAAAAAACACATCATAGAAGGGAAAAGTGTATTTCAGAACTGATTTAATTCTTTCAATATCTCTCCAGCTAGCAGGGGTCAGAGACAACACAGAGCCAGTCTTTTCTCAGAGGTGTGCAATAAAAAGACAACGGGACATGGTCAAAAGACATGTCAAGGGAAGTTCTAATTGTATGTGAGCAACAAATTCATGGTGGGGTGGTGCAGCACTCAAAACAGCAGCTGTGGAACCTTTGTCCTTGAGGGTTTTTGCAATTCAGCTGGAAAAGACCCTGATCAACCTAATCTAATTGTAAAGTTAGCCTTACTTTGAGTTAGACATTGGACTTGATGATCTCCTGTAGTCTCCCCTGCCTAAATTTTTCTGTAACTATGCATGGCAGAGGCTACCATGAGATACTGTTGCTTGTTTTGTAAGGAGCGATCTAATTCCCTTACAAGATCAAATGGAAAATATTCCAGCAGTTCAGTACACTGGTCTTTGGCAATTAGTAGCAACCAAAGTTTGACAGGAGGATGTAAGAAACACCCCTGAAGACTAATTTAGGAACAGATGCTTCTATAGTATTGAATTTTGGTTTGATATATTGCATAAATGTAAGTCTGCAGGCATGAGACTTAGTCTCCTAAATCAGCAGCATTAGTAATAAGTCTAAATGTCCAGTCATTTTATGACTCCTTTTAAAGTGCTTTTAAAGTACTTCCTGTGGAAAAGAGTTGGAAGGTTTAATTGGACACTTTGTAAAAAAGTATTTCCTTTGATTGGCTTAAAATACTTCTTCTTGTCCCCTTGTTTTTGAATTACAATGCAGGAAAACTAAAAGCTTGTCATCTACCATTTTTCTACTAATCAGTGTGTGTAATCCTGTCTTACTCATATCTTCTCTAAAGTAAAAAAAAAATAAATCAAAATATCACTCTTTCAAGTGTTTATATTTAGAAATGCTTTCCACGTCCGTAACCTCTGTCACCTTCTCCAGAACTTCTAATGCAAGAGCATTTTTCATAGGCAGTGATCAGTCTGATACTTTCTATTCCAAATCAAGCTCCACCTTTTACTTAGCTTAAAGGAGTTATAATGTTTCTTGTATTATTCTGCATCTCATTCCTTGAAGATCTTAATATTTTGGGATATTGGTGTCTTAAGCCAACAAAATCTGTCTGGTACCAAAAGAAGATCTCTCATAATTTCCAGTCCCAATCATCCATACTTGGCCAAAAGGAGAGTCTGTGCCTTACTGAAAACTAATTTCTCATACACACATTTTTTTCTGCTGAGTTCATTTTTCACTGAATTAGGTCTCAAATCTAAATTGCTGTAGGATTTTAATCATATTTAGGCTAATACCACCAAGGAAGTGGTGGTGATCATCATCCCAATGACAGAGCCATCTCTCCCCCACTTGCATCAATTCAAAGTGTGAAACCAGTTGCTTCTGAAATCTGACCTTTTTTAACCATAGATGCACATTCAGCATCTATTCAGCTTACTGAGCCTAGAACAGTGATTGTTATTTGCCTATTTAGTAATATGCACACTAAAATTATAATAGATTTAATAACTTCATCTAAATGGGCATTGTTCAACATGTCACACAGCAAAAATTTCCTGTAGGAAGTCAAAAGCAGTTAGCTTCTCTCTTTGATATTTGTCAGGTCTTTGATATTTGTAAAGCCTCACCTAGATTTTCCAAGTAAGTTGACTGAAAAATATTTTCCATTTCCCTGAACATTTGATAAAAGCATTTAGGACTTCCTTTAGAATATCCTTGATTGAAATGTGTATTCAAGTAACTCTCTGTTCCCAGAAGGAGTTTAAGGTTGTCTTAACGATCTTTTAAATGCAAAGACTTATACTGTAGGAATAAATGAGACTTGTCAGCAGTTACACAGGATGCAGGACTCAGCTCTCACAAAGGAAGATGTGATGATGGGCTGTATCTCTCCTTCCATGGCCTGGCAGTGCTTTTGCAGCCATATCCCTTTCCTTTTCAGATTATTGCAAGTGGCATCTAGGATCAGCCATCCATAAATCACCAAAATCATCAGAAGCCAATTAAAATGTAGATTTGCTCACTGTGAAAAGTTGTAAGAACTTCTGATGTGGGAGCTCAGCATATTTTTTAATGAGTAAGCATTGAGTAAAAGAGAAATGTTTTTACTTCTCGTTACTATTAGTTACAGAAGACACCTCTTGCTCTCTCCTGTTTGAAAGTTCTCACCTGTAGATCTGTTTTGGATTACCTGTTTTATGACTGCATCAGCCACATCCCAGCTGCAGTCACAAACTTCAGTATGTTCTTCCCTATGTGACTGAGATAATACCTCCTCAGTGCCTTCTGCCTCAGCAACAGCATTAACCAAGGGTCGCGCTGGGTAGGACAGCACAGGACAAAGCCAGGGCTGTGGGCTGCATCAGCGTGGCTGAGTGTTCGCTGCCCCTGGAGAAAGCCTGCAAGTCTGGAGCAAGGCACTTTCCCTGAGGAACCTGGTGAGCAGATCTAAAGCTGTAGATGAACGTGTGCTCGGAGTTACTCAGCAGTTTTGCCGTGCCAGGGATGTGTATTGGTATGTCAGCAGTTTCCCAGCATTGTTTAGAAACAGCAAGTGGGCTAGGAACACATGCTGTTCCTGTCATCTTGAATTATCACCCATTTGGTCAACAACAAGAAAATCCCTAAAAACCCCAAAACTTTGTGTTAAAATCTATGAGTCAAGAACATAAAGCTACAAATTGCTGCTGTTTGTATTCTTGTGGAGAATTTTTTCCATGATAATTGGGAATCAGCTGTTTTAGGCACAAATCTGTGCAACATCAAAATTCATGTCAACCAACAGCTGTGCCTTTTCAGAGAAGTATAACTGTAGTGTGAACTGCCAGCTGTCCTCACAGCTGTTTAATCCCTGACCTAAATCTGGGTGTTTGCCACCATCACCAACATTACTATTACTTGCTTCTAAGATTAAAGGGAGAAATCATGTCTCGATATGCATGCAGCTGTAAAGCATGCGTAATAACTCCTAATTACTAGAATCCATAAACCAAATAAAAGCTGATGCTGTTTATGATGGATTTTTTGATAGTAGAAGACATTATTTTTAATGTTACTAATAGCTGAAATTTAAATTGATTTGTCTTTAATTTAACCTTGCTGTCAAATGTGTCTCCTTTCTGAATGGTTGGGTTGCAATGGTACCAACAAGGTAAGAAGTAACTAAGTTGATCCCTCGTCTTTTTACACCAGATATAAATCATCCCAAAGACTAAGATCCATTTTGTTAGTCTTCAGAAATTAACAGGATGCTCACAGAAAGTGAAAATTGGAGCCAGAAAATCGTGCATTAAGAGAACACAGGGCTTGTTCAATGTGTAAGTAAATTCCATGCACTTCATTAAGGCTCAGTAAGTCTTGGTATGACTGTGACCCAACCCTACAGCACATGGAAGATGTGTGACCGTAGAGCTGTGGGGTTGTGCTTGCAGAACTGCTGTAGGGAAGAGACAGGGTTGCAGCTTGCAAGACAGTGGAAGGATGGCCGTGAAAATGCTGGGAGTCATGAAGTACAGTGACCTGGCTTCTCAAAAATCTTTACAGATGCATCAGTTTCCTTGCAAGGGTTTTCCTCTTGATTTTGTTCATAAAATCCTAAAAATTGCTACAAAATTGCACTTGATCCTTAGATGGGACGCCTACCCCAGACTAGTAAATGACAGTTAGTTTTTTATTACTCTCACTTTTTTTCGTGTTTCATTTTATTTGGAAAGAGGCATTATATATGTTCTGTGTGCTTGAGAGTGTTAATGTTCTAATGGAACAGTTGTGGTACAGGACACAAAATGGGCATGAGATTTAGTTCCAGAGAAGAAAGTTGTGCTAAATTTGAACAGTGTATGAGGCAGTTTTGGACTTTTGAGAGATCTGTTAGCATGAAAACAGAAAGATAAGGTTTTTAGCCCAATACTAGATTTAAAGTATCATTACCATTAGTGATGTGTGAAAATCTTCAAAATAATGTTAAGTTTCACAGTGATTAGCAAATAGTAAGTAGGAACTGAGAAGCAGGGATCGGTCTTTTGACTTAGTGGTTTTTTACATGCCTATTAGCAATTGTTTTCACTTGTCCAACTCTCCTCTATCTTGCCTTGTTACACTGTTTTATCTTGCAGGCATATAGTGAAGCTTAATTAATGTAAATAATTTTGTAACTACTAGGAGCAAGATGTTGGGGCAGAAAAGTGCTCTTCCTCATATGGTGGTAGTTTGAGTGTGGGGCAGATAAAGAACATGTGGGAGTAAAATGCTGGGAAAGAGACTTTTCTAAAATTTGACCAAGTTTTCTTTAACCTGTTTTGTTTCTGTGCTTTTATGTTTTGTGGATTTTGCATATCTTGGTTTAATTGAAGGTCAGTCTTATGTTTGTGTGAGAAAAGGCAGTCTTACTCTTTTTCTGGATAAAGTTGGGAAACCTCAGGAATCTTACGCAAGTCGTTTTGTAAAATTCCCTTCACAGCTTCCCAGATGTTTGGATGCAGTCTCAGGCATACTCTGAACAACGCTTTGTCACCTAAACAAAGAGAACTGAAATAAAACCATCCTTCTTTCAATGATGCCTGTTGTCTACAAGCCAATAACTGTTATTTGCTAAGGATTGGGAGTCAATTTCAAGCCTTCACATATCTCCATATATGCAATGGGGATCCATTTTTGATAGAATGATTTTTGACTACCTGTTTCTCTAGACCTAATTTTTTTGCTTGTTTCAGCCAGAACTGCCACCTGCACATCGATTCTCACTTTGTCTCAGCTACCTGAGCCAAGGGAAGGAGTGACTCAGGCATGGGGATAGCCAGGCTCACATGAAAGTCCTGCCCCTCTAGGCTCTGCGGCTGCAGCTGGCTTCAGGAACTCAAGCACAGCTACAGCAGTATACACATAAGCTTAATTTGCTTCAGATTCATGAGGTTTAAATAACAAATTCTTTGATGCAAAAAACCCCAAACAATCTCTGTAGTGGGATGTGTCTCCCTTTTATTGGTGCAGAAGTAAGATTAATTGCATATTCCACTGTTCCTTCTGTTTCTACAGTATCACAAACAACTGATTACCATCGCTGTCTCTGCAGGCATAGGCCAGAGCTGCACTCATGGGAACTGAGCCTCTGTCCCATTAAACCACAGCAGGGCTTGCAGAGATGTCCTTGAATGCTTTCTGCATCTCCAGTTGTTGTAGTTTGCAGGAAGTAAGATGGTTTTGCAAGGACCAAGGTTAGCTGGAGCCAGACTGTACTTGTAATACTTTAGTTTTAACAATACTGTGATATTATAATGCTTCTGTAAGTAGATGTGAGTGTGAGAGAAGGGAGGAGAAGGGAAATAACTGTAAATTTGGAGGGAAAGTGAGGAAATGCACATGAAGCAGGAAAGAAATTAACTTGAAAACAGAACATAGAAAATAAAAATAGAAGCTGAAAAGGAAGTAAAAAACCAACAAGAAGCAAAAAAGCCTTTTAAAAAAAATTTAATCCTATTCATCCTAAGTACTTGGTTCCACAACAGCTGTGTCTGTAAGTTGGAGATGCTGGTAGTCTGCAGTGCAGAAAATGGGCATTGGGTAGCTCGCTTCTTCACAGGTTCACATGCTACTGCCAGAAATACAAAGGAAACAGTAACTAGGAAGAATGAGAAAGTAGGCAAAAGAAAGTTTTAGGGTGAGACACTGTAATTTAACCTGCTAAGTATCAGAGTTTTTGTAATATGTCATGAGATCGTATGGAAAATTGTGCAGATTTTGCTGAGATTTCCTTCTTTTCTTCTGCTGAATTTTAACCTCATTTATCTTATCCATGCTACTGACTTGTCCAGGGGAGTACTGGCTCCTGGGAACAGCCTGCCTATGATTTACTGGAAACTTGGATTTCGTGTAGTCATGTGGTGGGAGAAGCAGCTTTATGGAGAACCAGTTACATTGTTGTGGTTGGCTCTGGGATGCAAATTCCTGGATGGTGAGAGCCTGAGGGAAAAACTCACTGTGCAGCCTGTGAGGAGTATTGCAGGGAGCCATCCAAATTCTCGGTGATGGCTGCTGAGATCTAAGCAGTACATGGGTATGTTCTTCCTGCAGGGACATATTTTGTTGTGATCTTGTGGTGGGACAGACCAGCAACCTTTTAATCAGAAAGACAGCAGGAGCCATCAGAACAAGAGATGGTAGGGTTTCCTTGTTTTTCCAATGTGTGAATTAAAGCATCGCCCAGTAAGTAAGAGATATGGGTTTAACTTATTCCTCTGCCAGAAAAGATCTAGTTTTCCTTCCAAACTGCAGCAGTCACTAACTATCCAATTTACTGTGGGACAGAGAGTCTGTCCTCTTTTCCTGCATGATAATGAGAGTGTCTGGGGTGTTCATATGGAAGAAGGTTTAATTGGATCTGTTTCAAGATCATCAAATAATCTTTGGATAAAACACATATCTAAACTCTGTCTAAGTGTGGGTTTGGGCTTGATTCTTGATTGAGTGGCAAGGCATTTGAATTGTGCTTGTTTTACAGAGCATGTATTAAATAATAAACAGGATACAGGAATCTGGCTTGCAGTCAGAGCACATAAATCTTGTGGTCCTGGAAGTTACCATCTTCTAAGACGGAAGCAAACAAATCTATCTGAGAGCAGTTTCAAAATTAGTTGTGCTGACTGACCAAAAAAGCAAGTTAGATCACGTTGACCTTTTCTCTCTGGTGGTGGTTATCATGGATTCAGTTACCTTAATTCCTTTCTGCAAGTATGAAGGGTTAATATATAAAGCATTATTATTTATTATATGCTTTTTGGACCATATTAACCCATTCTAAAATTTTTATTTAATTATTACTAATTATATCTGTCTTTACCTGTGTAGGTCATACAACTGATTTGAAAAAGAAATTAAAGCAGAGAATAAAACTTAAATATGTCCTCAGCTTCAGAAGATCTTAGTACACTGCAACAATTGTAAACTTCAGTGGGAGCACTTTTGGAAATAAGACTTTGTACAGGTATGTAAATATTCATTGCTTTACCTGAGAGCAGGCCCTGTCCTCTTGAAAGATACAAACTTCTAAATCAGTTAGTTGCTTTTAAAATTTTGATCCAGCAGTCCATGAAGTTTGAAAATTTTGATCCAGTTTTAATTAAGAAGGTGAAGGTAGTCAGCACATTTGAATGCTTTCATCAGTTAGCTGCATAGGTCTTTTCTTAGCCCCCCAGCAAAAGCAGCAGCTTTGGCTGGTTTTTGGGGTTTTTTTTAGTTTTTTGGGGATTTTTTTTTAATTGTGCCTTTTTTAACGGTAAAAATAAGAGAAAGAAAAAATTATAGAACTAAGAGTTATTTTCAAAAGCTTTTCAGACCATAGAAAGAGAAAAAGCCAATTAGTGGTATCATTAAGAAAGGTTTGTCTGAGAAGTCAACTGTGTGTAACAAAACCACCAGTAAAGCTGAGGAGCTGAAGTTTAAAGTCCAGAGCTATGCTGTGGGGAGTAATAAAAAGATGAAAGGTTTGAATGGATAGAAGGCCCAAGATTTTCTGGGCTTTATGGAATGCAATTAATTTTTAAGTCCTATTTTGAGCTCATACAGTTCAGCTTAACTCCCAGTCTTCCTTTACAGTTTTATATCTGATAATTTGATTATGAAAATGAAGAGAATGCTAGCAATCTTGTTCTGATAAGAGGTATTTATACAGCGCCACCGGATCACTTAAACATAAGGGGGCCATGTGCTTATCCTCATTTCTGATGTAGAGCCCACTGTAGCTATCTGAGATTTGTCAGCACATGTTGAGATTCCCAGCTGGGGCCAGAGCTTTCCAATGCTACTTCAGAGTAACTTCTTTGGCTTACTTGGATATTCTGTGAATTTAATTGCTATAAATTGAGAATCTTTCTTTACACTCACATCTTAAAATAGTATTGATAGAGGACCTAATCTTTAACCTATTCTTGATCAGGGAGGAAGGAAACATCCAAGGAATCTTGGGAAAGGGGCCTAGGGAAGAGAGGACTAAGCTTTGTAAAAAGCAATCTAATTGGTAAATTTGTATAGCTGAAAGGTAAGTGTGTGAGCATAATCCATTTGCTGTCTGTAGGTAAGTTTGGAGGAATGGTGATAGAATAAAAGTGATGGAATTCTGTTCAGACTCACTGCTTACTCTCTAGGGTCACTGCTTACTCTGCCCTCCTTTCTTTGCTGGATATTGTAATCTGAAAATAATTTTGTTTATGCATATAGCCCACATTCCATCTTCAGTTACACAAATGTAAATTCCCCTAGTCAGGGTTTCATCTTCTTGTATCCAAAGTTTGTGGTGTTGTAACAGTGAAGTCTTGACCCCTGTCTCTAAAACACAGTATGCTGGGATTTTAGTCTGAACAGCCTTTTTGTGTAAGACTCCATGCTGATAAAACGTGAACACTTTATTTGCCACTGTTAGTTTTTTTGGTGTGGGGGGTTTGTTTTGTTGGGTTTTTTGTGCCTTTTTTTTGTTTGTTTGGTAGGTTTTCTTTGGGGTTTTTTTGTTTGTTGTTGTTGGTTCTGGTCTTTTTGTTGTTTTTTAATGGAATATAATACCATTGTAGGAAAGAAGTCTGGTATTAAAACGAGCCTGACTTTGTTCAGATGCTACAGGCATTAGTGGCTGAGAAAAAATACAATCTACTAGTGCATTCCTGGATTCCAGGAGTTGCATCAACTTCAGGTCAGATGGATTCATATAAACTGTAACAGTGCAGTGCATGTAAAATTCTCAGTTTATAGAGCATCATTAAACTCTTTCACAAATTGTCTTTTTACATGGGAATCATTCATCTGGTAATGGAAGCCTTAAGTGGCTAGACAAATGTATTTGGAAGGAGAGGAGAAATAATTTGGGACGTTTTCTGTGCTAGTAAGATTTGTTCTTTTTATGGAACTTTGAAAACTTGCACAGTGTGGCAGAAAATTTATCTAAAACCTCTTCCTAAAATACGTGTATGAAGAGAGAAAGATTAAGTTATTTCAAAGTGGGATTTTCAAATCAGAGTTCCTTGTTCTAGCAAATATCCTATCATGATGGGATTATGGTGTTGGATTTGGAAATCATTGGGCAGAAAGCCTCCTGGTCAGAGGAGAGACTGAAACACCTAAGAAGCATCTGGGCGGGACAACAACTCAGAATCATACAGCTTGTAGTGTGAGCTTCTCCATATGCGTAGTCCATAAAAGCTTTTAGCTTCTAAATGGATTTATCAGTTAGATTTCCTAAGCCTTGAAGTTTGGTCTTCAATGCAGTAGTAAACCTGGGATTACAGGAAATATTCTGGTTCTTCCTAAATTCCAACTTGTTTTACCTCAGCAGACTTTTCTGCAGTCAAATATTAGGGAAGCACTTTCCAGTTGACCAATATTACTTGATTACTAGATACTGGTATTACTTCATATTCTCTCCAAGCAGCAACAGATTGCATTTCTGTTTGCATTCACTTCTTTTTAATTCAAGAAGATGTAGCTCTAATTCTAAAAAACCTTCTCCATTATTTCCATTGTAAAGAATTTACTTCAGCATTCTTTTTCCATATATGTACCTTTATTTGGTATAGTGTTTTATTTAACCTATGGCTCATTTTACCTACGTCAGTTATAAATAACCCCTGCTGGAATATTTTATGGAATTCTACCGCACCTTGTTCAGTTGATCATTAGTTGCCAGATAGGTCATCGAGGATCATAGGATAAATGAGGTGGGAAGGGCCTGCAGAAGGGCTCTGGTCTGAACTTCTGGTCAGTGCTCCAGCCCCAGACCAACTTGACTATTGCTGGCTTCCTTGTAGGGAGGGGCCCAAAACCAGATCAGTATTCTCAACAAGGTCTAGGAAATAATAAACATTACTTTAGTGACCAGAATAAAAGACATAGGCTCAGAAGAGGAACAGTTACCAGTTGAAGTAGATTTAAGGGCATGGGAGGAGCAAAGGTTCTAAGGTAGCAAGAGAGTTCAGTCAGAACCAGAGTGTAGTCTTCCTGGGGAACTTTTTGTAACTGACTGCATACAAGGCCCTTGTTACTTGTCTTTAGAGTTCAGTCCCCGCACACCTCAGTGCAATGCCTTTCTCTGAGCACTGCATTCATCCAAACACCATTCTTTCTCATGGACGTGCACGAGGGACACATGGCTGGAGAGGATTAATCCCATTTCCTTGGTATATAGAACTTGTGAGTCATCACCGGTACTTGTTTGAGCAGTATTAAATGTAAGCATCTTAGTTGTATCTATACACCCACACCGAAGTTTTTATATAAGATTCAAATGTGCCTGATTAACATAAGAAAACCCAGTGCATATTTGTAGAGCAGGTGCAAGCAATGTCTCATCTCTTCCTGAACAAAAGGTTAATATATTCCCACAAGTGACTTAATCCAACCTTATCACTAAAAATGATATGATTCTAAATGGATATAAATTAAAGTTTAAAAGCTTCAAGTAATGCACTGTAAATATTAGTTAATATTCAGAAAGGGCAGGAAGTTTAAAAAAAGTTACACCACTACCTACCAACGACTAATTTGCACACAGTGCATTAATTTTAAGAATTAATTATGCTGTAAAATTTAAGCTTAAGTACATACAGCACGTGCAATGTAGGAGTGTGATGTAACAAGATCTGCAGCTCATGTTTTGCCTTGTAGATTTAAAACCTTAGTGAATTGAAAGTAAATGTAAACCTGGAGGATTTAAGTTTTATGATGCGGAGCCCTGCTGAAAAGGAAAAGCAGCAACGTGGCAGAATATGAATGATAGTAGTGGTCCTAAAGTTACAAATTTTATTGCCTTGGTTACAATTTGTCCAAGTATATATGTAATAAAGACTAATTAATTATTTTATATAGAAAGAACAGGAATTTTGCTAAACGTTTCCTTGTTAGAGGTCACCATGAGGTGAAAGGATGTGAATTGGGCTGGGTAATAAAATTCCCTGTGTGTGTACATCTGTGTGCTTGTACTGCAGGGAGTAAAAATCATTTGGGGAATTTGATCCTATTGGAGTCAATTCTGTTGTGGGTGACTCCCAGCTAGAGATTTCTAATGCTGAGGAGAAAAAGGTTGTGTGTGTAGCCTGACCAAAGGAGGACAGGGTTCCTTCAGCGTAGGAAGCCCTGCAAGGATGGCCTTAGGAGCAGCCAATACAATGAAGGGTGGGCCGATCGGTAGCCCCCTCATCCTTCTACTGGTGGCTCAGTGGCCAAGTCACTAGAGGAGAGTGATGGACACTTGAATGGGCCTGCAAGGAAGCTACCAAGGGCTGCCAGTTATTAATTACCAGCCACTCTCTGCAACAGGTTCATGGAGAGCAAGGGGGTGCAGTAATAGTTGCTACTATTGCTGAGCAATGGTTGCACACTTACTAAGAGCTTTTTGTTTGGTGTTTGTGTGTGGGGTTTTTTTGGTTGGTTTTGGTTGTTTCCTCCCTCCCCCAGTAACCAGAGGTTTGAAAATCTTTGTTAAGTATGTTGGCTGAGCATTCATATGCTTTTACGTATCTGCTTAGAAGACAGGAATTGCATTTCAGTTTTTCAAAGGGAACTTTTTTTCAACTGGCTTTTTCTTGCTTTTCAAAATTTTTTCCAAGAAAAACCCCACATTTTAGAATTCTTTCCAAAAGAAACTTTTAGATAGACAGACCTGATTCTAGAAAGTGTTGGATACACATAGAAATTCTAATGCAAGATAGTTCTCTCAAGTTTCACTAGCTCTTCTTTTTTGCTGTAATTGTTCCAAGACAGCCTTGGGCATTTGTGAATGCAGGGAAGAATTTTGTAGTAGTGCAGACAACATCTCAGGTGTGTGAACTGGCAGTGTTTTTCAGACACAAAAAGCTATGGTAGGGTACTCCAACCAGCCTTTGCAACCAGAGAGAACATCATGCTCAAGCTTATCCTATTTTTTTCATACACAATGCAGTAGGTACATGTGCTGACTAAATTTAAATTACTTAATTTAGCTGTACTTTTATTCATAAGGTTTTCTTAACATGACAGGAGCTAGTTATGCTGATTTATTTAGCCTAGGCATTAACATCTAAGTATGCTTACAGTCCACAAGGAATCTATTAGGGCAAGAAAGCAGGCCATTCTATTTGACTACTGAAGTGAAGCAGTGATTACAGGGCAAGAAGAATTGCTAGGGATTTTAAAACCTAAAGGGAAGGTGTTACTTTGGGATTGTAATTTATAAAGATGTACACAATGTTGGCTTACACTGAATAACAGTACAAAGAATGTTAATTTTGCTATCTCTCAAAAAGCAAAATTTCTATAAATGTTCGAATTGCATAATAAAAAATAATTTTGTCTGTCCTCTGTGAAACTTGCTTGATTGGATATTGGTAAAAAGCCATTAAATTACACAGAATTCAACTTCAAAGGTAACAAAAGGAATTCTTTATGGAGGTTGCAAACTGCATTCAACATCCTTTTCTGTATTAATTTTCAGTAAGGTTATACAACTATTTGTAACAAATTTTTGGTTTTATTATCTTTATTCTAGGGCTTACTGAAGCTTCCTTGTTCTCAGCTGCCAAAGTAAGCTATTTCCCACATACCAGAAATTTGAGTAAGGTATAACTGATTATATTATTTTTTTTTCTACCATGTTTTCTTCTGAAGAACAGTGAAGAACTGGTATATCGCTAAGCTGTTTCCTGTAGCAAGAAGGAACTTCAAATATGGTTTCACACAGTGGTTGTTTTCAAACACATTTCACAAATGTTTTCTTCAGAGACAACAACTCTTTGGGGATGTCAGGGTCTTTTAAAAAAAATAATATTCAGAGTTCCCCCAACAGGAAACATTGGAAACCACCAGCACAGAGCAGTAACTCAGAGATGCTCTTCAACAGCAGTCGGCACCAGAGATACCAACGCACCTCGACGGGTAGCTGCTGCCCCCTCCAGAGCACTCCCAGCATTAGAGAGAGAGTCGGTATCCAGCTCCCTGTAATACAGCCTGACGAGGTAATGGCAGTACAAACACCAGGCTCTCACACGGTGATATTGCTTTATTATTTTCTCACACATAATGGTTAAGGAGGAACAGCAGTACAGGTTTGTTGGTGCACTTCATTCCAAAATCCTTGTAAGGTAAAGGTTCTCAAAGAATAAAACTTACATTTTGTAAAGGGGAAAGAATGTACTGGGGTTTTTTTCCCCCCAAAATCAGAACAGTTAGTTTCTACTTTGGTGAATCTGGATTTTCAATGCTTCTAACAGAAGATCTCAAAATACATACAGTGTATTCTATCTGCTGTCCTGTCTGTACTCATTTTGCTGCTGTTAAAAAAAAAAAAAAAGAAAAAAGTTTCCATTTTTCACACTGCAAATTCTCAGCACACCAAGGAAAAACTCTACATCATCCTTGAAGTTAAATCACTCACATGTGACAGAAGGATGGTCCTGTTCACATGCACATTACACATCCTTTGAAATGTAGTGCTGAGGTATGTTGAGTTTTGCTTCTGTCAGCTTGCTGGTTTTTAACCCTGTAAGTTTCGGTTTATCATCCCCATTCCTTGGCACTCAATGATGTAGGTATCTTTACTGGGGTCTTCCTCTTCTGACTTTGTCACAGTAAATTTGGCCTAAAACAGGATTAGAAATATACCACTAAGTCATAACATACCTAAGTTTAAATAGTCAATATCTGATGCCCAATAACCATGTTGCCATGTGTCTATGTATATTACAGCTTTGATTGATTTAATGAGAAAACATTTAAATAAAGGTAAAAACATCTAACCATTTGAAAGGCGTTTAAAGTAGATTCACTTTCTGCAGGTGAGCTCCCGTATAAATACAGCAGTAATTATCAATGCCTGAGTTCAGTTCACTGCCTTATTCAACTGATGGGTAAAACTTTCTGAACTTACCTTTGTTAGCTGCTCTGCAAAGTGTATAGCTGTTTGAGTATGAAGTGTAATTGGCCCACTTTTCACTCTAGACACCCCATTTGCCAGTGCCATAAAAATGATCAACTGAAAGGAAGGGAAAGGTAATTAGGTTGTTGAGATCCTAGGAACTTACTGATTAAAAATTTAAAAAAAGGAAAAACATGCACAATTACTGTAGATGTAAAAATGTGATCTGTCCAGCTTCACTGAAGTTCACAATGCTGAGTGTTAAGAAGGATCCAAGACTCAAGAAGCTTGTAAACTTGTAGTGTCTATTCCAGAAGGGCTGCTACTTTTCCATACTGGAGCGTGCCACTGAATTCCTACCACTACATTTAATTTTGCTCTCCCCCACCCTCCCACACCAAAAATCTCCAAAGTTATGTGACTCCAAATTAATAGATTACCTTTTTGGAGAGAAAGACAGGAAGATTATTTTCAATTCTAACACTTCCTGATCACATATTTGCCAGACAGATGTTTTAAATCTGATTTGATTTACAGACATCACTATGACAAATTGGAAAGTGTGATGCAACTTGAGCAATTCCCATATACACTGAATCTGGCTGTGGCATGTTTCCACCAATTGTTCTGTGTGCTCTGGGAAAAAAAGTAAGATTAATCCAAGACCTAATAATAGTAATGTGTGGTCAGGTGTGTACAGCTAAGACTTAACATCATCCTGTCATAACAGCCCAAGACTCTTATCAGGCTGCATTAGTGAAAAGAAGATAGTGGAGGGACTTCATTCTCAAATGAAATTAGGTAAGCAAGGCAAACAGGAGCACCTCCAGACATCCTGTTCTCCAACAGCTTCACTTAGTGTCATTCTCAACATGTAACCAGGGAGCTATTTTTACTCCACTATAGGGAGTGCCAAATAGAAGCAAATTCCTATCTAATTCTTCCAAACTTAAGATTTACGGGAAGAGAAAATGCAAGGATGTTGGTGCAGAGCCAGGCACATCTGTGGTTGCTTAGAACTACATGTAATTTGCTAATCCCAGTAATGGGACCATACCTGGAAACTTCCCAAGACTTCTAATTATTAAATAATTATGTAAAGCCATGCCTACTTGTGGAGATAGAGTCTAACTTTCAAATCCACACTTCATTCTTTCCTATACTAAGATTTATATTAATTACAGGCAATACATACATGCATGTTCTTTCTACTTCATGTAAACACATACAGGACTCTTACTTGGTCTTGCAGTGAATCATCCACAGCTCCACCATGTTTAAGATTCCTAAGCAGTATCTCAGCTGCTTCAATGCCAACCTTGTCGGCATTCTTTCCTAACAGAGAAATCCAGCAGATTAGGGTGCTGCCAATTATTTTTTACTATTTTAAAAATACTGGAGGAAAAAATTAGTCAAGAAATTATCAACTTTTCAAACCTTATTTCCATGCTTTTGCATCAAATGTCTGCTTTAAAAACCCTCTCATTTTATGACATAAAGTTCCTACTTCCTAAACAGTGGAAAGCAGCCCCAATTAGAGAAACATTTTATTCAAACAATTTAAAACCAAAATCACTTATATTCTTTTTAATCTCAATATACATCTAGATTCCCTGTTGGAAAAAAAAAAATCTTCACAGGTAAACCACAAAGACTGCATGTTCTTTAAATCCAGAAGCATATTCAACTTGGGTATCCTTAACAATCTGTTCTGGTAAAAGGTGAGTTTAATACCTTTCTAATTTCTGTCACTATGCAGAAGCAGCTTAGTACAAGGTCAGATTCCATTTACTATGTGTAAATCTGCTCATTCTCTTCCTTTATTACTAAACAACATCTGTTTAAAAAACGCAACACTCCAAGCATCAGCTATTTGAACAGCTTAAACTTCAGATCCCTGTTTGTTAATAGGACATTAAATTAATTCTCAAAGAGGCACATGGAGTGCCAGTCTTACCTCTCTTGCCAAGCGATGACCCAGCTAGCAAACAACCTGTTGAAGTCTCGGCAACAACACTAAGCAGAAAAAACAGAATCAGTATTAAGAACAAGATCACTCGCCTTACACTTTATTTATCAGATGTGTAATCAAGATCTAGCTAATCAACCAAAGTTAATGGTATCAATAGAAAGTTTGGGGTCATCTTACATTATTCCACTTCCAGTCCCAACAGCTTGATCATCAGGTTCTCGCACGGGCTGAATGTTAATGTAAAGATCTCTGATTTCTTTTCTGATGCATCTCACTGCTGCTGCTGACATGTCTTTTGCCAGCTAACCAGATACAAGATAAAAACATTAATTACATGACTATAGTAATACTTTTTCTTCGTAAGTCTAATTATTACAATGAATCCTTGAATAAAAAGGGGCTACTTCATTAACTAGAAAACCAAAATATTGTTGTAAATCTCCTAAAAGCAAGCACTAAACTGAGAATTTTCCCACAAAATTAAGGTAACATTGAATGCTGAACAAAGGACAATAATAGTGATGTATCTAGAAGCTTCAATATCAAAAGAAATTAAAGAACTTTTCTCCATTTATAGGGAAAGATTTTATTCTGGTCTTGATTCTCTCAGGGCATTATATTATTAAAAACCCCACAAACTATCCCATAATTACTATGTACAGGATATACTCTCTGTGATACAAGATGTAAAGTAAAAATTTTAAGTCATGGGCAGGTGTGAGCAGGTGAAGCTTATGTCATCCTTGTGATCCAATCATAGCTAATATTCATAGGGTTGGGAATTTTAAGACCAAAACCAGCAATCCTCAGCTCTTCAAAAAGTAACTCAGTTCTCTTCCTTGCTCTACTAATTCCTAGCATGCATGGGAGAAGGAGCCTTAACGATATCATGCCACTCATTCTATGTGTAAAAACAGACAGGACAGAAATAAGAAAGAGAAGGGGGTACAAAGGAGCAATTTTCTCTCTATTTTATCTTTGGCTAACCCTACTCTTGTTCTAATACCCTTAGCAACGATTGAAAAATTTCATGTAGCCTAAGCTCTGCCTATTACAATGCAACATAGTTTACCCATGAATCTATGGATGAGGGCAATTTCAGATTTAAAATAATCCACATACATGTGAACAATGTGCAAATCAGATATGATATCCCTCAATAAATGCCAAAGATTTCTTAACAGTCATATGAAGGGTATTCTCATTTCCTGTTTTAGCTACTACCATATTGCTATGCAATATATGCATTTTAAAATGTCCACAGTTCTATTCTATGGCCTGAATAATTGAAAACGTTTAATAAAGCTACTTGGTTTATATGTGAAAGAATATAGTAACAACAGAGATTAAGCAGGTTATGTGCAATTTTATATAGATAGATGTAGTTGGATACTACCAGAGCTATTATCAGCACTTACTTTTATAGGCAGTGCTCCTGCAACAAAGGCTCTTCCATATATCTTTGTCACTGTGCCACGTTCTGTTAAGTTTATTGGGCTCAACTCTTTGACTGGTGACATCTGGACTACAACTTCACCACCTCCCTGAGGGTAGTAGCCCCTATTCAGAAACAGGAATTAGAGGACAAGGAAACCAAGAAAAGAGCCAGATGGTTCTTCATGTATTTCATTATACATTTTTAAGTTGTCTGAATTTTCTTGATGTGTGCCTCAGCAATCTTTACAATAGGATTAGATTCTCTAACAGTATTACCTCCTAACACACATCATATTAACTACCTAACACCAACATAACTGGCATCTCAGAAAAAGCTCAGTCATATCCCTTGGGGGCAGCCCATAGGAAACACCAAGCAGCGTTTGAAGACTCAGCAATGAAAAAGACAGGAAAAAACCAATCACTTCAGAAGACGTCAGTACACACGGGGGCAGCTAATGCACGTTACTTCAGGTATACAAATTCATCCCTCATCTTAACTGAGGGCACCCTGTGTGTGCCTCTGCTCACACACTGGGTCAGTAAGGCCTGCCTCTGCCACATGTCTCCATAACTCACCTCTTTTTTATGTCACAATTAAATGTGAAATTGAATTTTTCAACTATTGGCTTGAAAACCTGAAAAACAAGTACACAGGAAATCAGTGTTAATCTGTAATTTCTCGCTATGTGATGCAAAAAGTTCAACACAAAAATTTCAGTTACATTATTAAAAAAAAAGTGTATATATATATATACACACAAATATATATATATATAACCAGTCTCATCCATATTGCTTATTTGACATTCCTCATGCTTCATTCTGAATGACACTTTATGTAAAAGGATTTTCTTATGGAAAGTGGAAGAGAAATTCTCAACAATTCATGGCACTTATAGAATAAATAATACATTTAAAGTGAAATTTTCTTTAGTATTTAAAAGCAAACATACTAGCTGCTGTTTTAGGGAATTCCATGAAACGCTGGTTGCTCTCTACATGCAGTGCACCAACAGTGTTACATTCCCATGCCCAATTCCATAATTAAACTGGCAGAGCAACAGAATTACAGTAGTTACATTGCATTTGTATGCATGAAAGATGCACCAAGCCAAAGGAGTTTTTCCCTACCATGACTGTGTAGTCTATCTGAGGAGCCATCTCAGCATTAGTCCCACCTTTTAAATGAAGTTCTGATGGGGAAGCAGCAAACAGCACACAGGGCATTGCTACCTGCATCAGTAGACACACGCTCCTAAAAGCAATTACAAGATACTCAAATGTTGGGCAGTCATAATCCATAGAATCATTAAATATAATTTAGATGCTCTAGAAAGTAATTGGCTTTTAAGTATTCAATTTTTAACATTATCTCTAAAGTAAACTTGTTAGTCTTAAAAAGTACTAATTTAAGACTTCATGTCCTTAGCAAGCCTAAACACAAAGGGTTTTGTTCTATAATAATTGTGCCTTTAATACCGCAGTTTGACATAAAAGTAACATAGCTTACTTAGTATAGTGATGGGGCTGTGAAAACTGTGGGTTTAGCTAGCAGATGATAAAAGCAGAAAAGGCTTAGGCAGAAATTTTAACATTTTAACACCTATTTAGTAACAAAATATTTAGAAAACTACAAGATTGCTTAGAAGCTGGATGGCATCCTGCACAAGAAAATTCAGGGGTGCAGAAAATATGCCTTTAGATGCAAGATTCCTCTGTCCCTGGTTCTTTCCACATTTTATAGATAAAAACTTGCAAAATAATTTTTCTAGAAGTTTGTTCAGCAAAACGTTCTCATAGGGGTTTTAGACATCACTTTGAATCGTGAAACCAGTTAATTATCACTGAACAAAACATGGGTTTCTATCTTTTTTTCCTTGTGATTAGTTACTAGTTCTGCTACATTATTGCTTAGTCAAATCCTTCAGTGTTAAGTAAAAGGCATCAGCTTGGTTGTCTATACTACTGCAGCTCAGAAAAATATTTTTCTTAACTTAAAGGAAACTTTGACTTACTCCTAACCTGGCTTATGCTTCCAAACTGTTCACACCAGCCTTCCATAGCTAAACCCATTTACTTTTTTAGGTTCCAAGACAAAGGACCCAACACAGAAATAGCATAGAAGAAACACAGACACCAAGAACCATGGATAGAATATGCTTCCAGTTCCAAAAGACTAATATCCCATATTGTACCAATACATATGTAAGTAAAATACCATAGTTTACTTTATTATAAGGATTATTTCAGATCTCATGCATTTGAGATATTTATCTCATTTGATGGATGTGACCTGGTATGTTATTTACTAGTGTGAGAAAATAACAAATGAAGTTTTAAATACATGATCAGCTGTTTCTTGCTTAACATTGATCAAGTGTTCAGTTTACATATCAATTTTAAAGCTATTACACTTGCATGTATTTTATTCACACATATCCTGCCTACACTAAAGGTTCTTTGGTCGCATATATTCAGCTCAGGCAGTACAGATTTTGGCTCATTAACCACGTATTAAAGTTCTTTTCTTCCCTGCGTATTTGACATACTTATAAAGTTACCAAAACATCTTCTGCCATAATTCTAAAGTTACAAAAGTAGTTAAAAGCAGGTACTGGTCATTCATTATTCCTGTACAAAGCCATACCCTGCTGTTTTTGTATCCGCTATGTGAGTTCCACCTTTGATCTTCCCAGGAGTGAAGGTTATTTCCGTTGAGCCCATTTCTCCACCTTCCAGCTTCCCCTCACATAGATCTCGAATGATCTCCAGTCCAGACAGATGCTGAGGCCTTGGAGCGACAACACAGTCAGGTGAGTCCAAGTAGACTAGATACTTGTGTTACATTAAAAGAACTACTACACACCAACTAATAAATACAACAACTGCAAATTTCAGCTCAAACAAGGATGAGAAACTTGATCTCGTTCCTACGAGTTCACAGGAGTCGGAACAGCTGCATTCAGGCCATTCTGGAGTTTGCAGGGTTCTGGTGTGTGTTCTATAGATGAGATACAAGAGCATTCATTTGCCCATATATAATAAATGCTCAGACAAAAATAATGGGATACCATGGCAGTACTGAACTGGAGCCAAGCCAGCAGCTGGTTGCCAGAGCCACAAGAGAACTAACAGCTTTGCTGTACCTTGCTGTGCTTGTGTTTCCACTGGTTTGAGTAATTTAAACAGGATAGAAACGAACTGTTCTTAACACAATATGGACAGTGAACCATGTTTTGCTGAGGCACTGCGCGACTTCAGCTGCATTTTATGTTCCATACCGTGCCGCCTGCTCGACACGTTCTATAGTATTTTGGAGATGGTCCGTTGGCCGTGGTGCCTGGCAGGAGGCGGCAGGGGCAGAGCCCTCACCTGCCCGCCCGGCCGGCAGCGGCGCTGAGGGGAAGGCAAAGGGCTCCGAACGCTCCCGCCGGGGGACGGCGGGACGCTTCTCCACACGCCAGCGCGCCCCGGGCAGGGCTGTCTGATAGAGGCACTCTTAATGCACTGGAAATACATGGGGCTCGTTCGTGGAAGCTTGTTCCAGGAAGCCGAAAGCCAAGGCGCTGGCACGGCTACGCCCCCGGCCCGGAAGGGCCTCACACGCCGTAACGCGACCCCGCGGAACGCGCCCGGGGACCACCGCGGCCCGGCACAGACAGGACGCGGGAAGGGATGTTACCTGAGGCCGGGCTGGCTTCTTCCGGCGCGGATCCGGCGCACCCGCAGGGGCAGGCCCAGCAAGCAGCTCAGGGCTGTGGACACTCGCAAGATCTGCCCGCCCTGTAAGGACAAGCAGTGGTCGTCAGGCGCTGCGGCGCTCCCTGCCCGCCCGCCACCGCTACCCGAGCCGAGGTAAAGCGAGGCCGGCCCGCCGCTGGTGCTCACCCCCTCCATGATCCCGCCGTCTATCTCCACCCGGTCCCCGTCCATGCCTGGCGGCGAGCGGAGCTGCCTCCCACAAAGAGCCCTGCCGAGCCGATGCGACCCCGGCGGGGCCGTGCAGACGGCGAGCCCCCAGCGAAGCAGCCCCTCGGAACCTCAAACGCTTGGTGACGGAAGCGCACCTAAGATGCGCTGGGGTGCTTGGGCTGGGCCGCTGGAGCAGGCGCAGAGCGCAGCCGCTTCCCCGCCCGCCGTGGGTTGGTAGGGGCGGCTCCGCTGCGTGAGGAGCCGCCGCCGGGTCCAAGCGCCCGGCCGGCTGTTTATAGCGGGCGGGGAGAACTTTCAGCCGCGTTAATGAACGCGTTCAGGCGCAGGGCAGAGCTGAGGCATCCCGGAGGCAGCCGTGCCTTTCTCCTGGCCCGAGGCTACAGCCAAGGGCCGCCGTAGGTACCTCGCAGGCCGTGGCCAAGCGGCAGCTGGGACGACAGCCCCGCGGGCACCGCTGTGCCCCGCAGCGCCCCGCAGCGCCCTGTGCCGCCGGAGGGAAGTGGCCGGACTCCTGCCATCGCGTTTTCAAGCGAGTAGTTTTCTCCTGAAGCGGGAGCGCTAAGAGAAGCACTGGGAGGCGTAAGCGTGTCGGTCTGGCTGTCACACTCGGGACTTTACTGGGGGGAAAGCCGGGACCTTGGCGCCGCTCTGCCCAGGGAAAAGCGCACCCCTTCCACCGCCGCCGCCGGCGGCTTTGCTATGAGAAGCCCTCGTAAGGCGCTCGGGACAGGTGACGCCCTCCCTTACTTCCCGTGGGCGTGTGACGGTGCCGAGGCGCCGCCTGCGCTCCCTGGGCGGCGGTCGGGACCAGGCGGCTACCCCCTCCGCCGCCCCGCGCTCCCGGCCCCCTCCGCCGCCGCCCACCCTGGCCCGCGCCCGGAGTGGCCGCCCGCCGCCTGGTTGGCTGCGGCTGGCGTGGCCGCCCTCCGGTTGGCTGGTCGGTGGGAGGTGTGCGGGGCGTGTGGGCTGCCTCTTCCTCGAGTAAGATGGCGGCTGTGACCGCTCTGAGGAGCAGCTGCCGAGCTGCGGGGCGCCTGGTAAGGGGAGCAGGGGGTCCCGCGGGTGGCGGCGCTCCCGGTTAGTTGGAGAGGGGGTGGGCAACGCGCGGCATCTCCGCCTCGGCGGCGGCATCCTGAAGCCCCGTCGTTTCCAGTCAGGAGCGAGCGGGAGCCGCGCGGCAGACCCTCAGAGACAAACGCGCTCGCGGGATTGCCGCCTCCCCCGCGCCTGTGGGCGGGCAGTGCCCGAGCAGCCCTCCCTGCCCCCCGCAGACTGCCCCGCAGCCTGCCCCGCAGCCTGCCCCGCGGCGCAGGTGACCGTGGCCGCGTGCCTTCGCAGGCGGCCAGCCGCCGGTGCCCCGGGCCGTGCTGCCGCGGTGCCTGCGGAGCCCGCACGCCGCTCCCCGGGGGCTGGCGTGGCCTCTCTCCCCAGGGAGCCCCGAGCAGACCCCCTCGCCCCGCCCTGCTGCCCCCTGAATGTTTTCCCCGCTGCCCGTGTTTCCTATGCAAGAAACGCGTGCCTGCTGCATTAAGCCGCTGACATCCTTCTCTTCTGTTGTTTCTTAGTCATCTGATCCATTGCACTGCCTGCGCCTTACAGTGCCTTCACCGCTCCTCGCCCGTGCATCAGCCCCCTTTCATACCGCATCTGCACGGAGGCAGTGCAGTTACACAGCAGGGGAATAATTTCTTTGAATCCCAGGAGCCTTGATATTTGTAAATTAAGTAGTTGAGACCCCATACTTCAAGAAGTGAATCTACTTGGTTGCCTTGTAGGATGCTTATAATCTCATAAGCTCTTGTCTGTCATGAAGACTTACTTCATGCTTGCTTCTGCATTCAGTATGTTATATATATGTATATAAATTATATATGTATATATAATATTTTATATATATATATACAGCCTTCCTCCTGTAGTGAAGAGTGTTGGTTTCCAGTTGTCACTGCTGTATGCTGGAATATCAAAAAGGAAACGTAAGATAATCCAGGTGAAAACAAAATTAAGGATCAGTTCTGTTTTACTATTATTATATTTCCTCTTAATAATTTATATTGTATTTTGAAATCGCAGTGAGGAATTTTTTCAGTTACACTTCTGTAATTTTCAAGTTTTAGACCACATATAAATAATTATACTAATTAAGACTATTGAACATAGAAGCTTCTGTTTAGTTTTCTTTCTAAGCCATCTGCTCTTAAATCCAGAGGAAGAATCAGATAAGATGAAAATGTTCATCTTATCTATGCATGCTGAACTGTAGAACTGGCTATTTGTAGTGTGTTTTCTGCAAGCACATTTTAAATTTTGCTAGACGCTAATTATTCTTGTGACCATCTACTGTGAAACAGTGATAAGATCCAAGAATAATATTGTAATATTAAAGGGATTTATTTTAATATACTCAACACTTTGGTTATCAAGGCAAAAAAGGACAAAGTAATGGCGATTGTCTGTGGAGGCTGTAAGTTGTGAAGGAGAAGGGGGCCTGGGAGTCTTTGAAGTGGTGGGGAAGTAACAGCTACCTGAACACTAGGACATGGTGCCCGTTGTTTAGGTGAGGGGTAATGTCTGACTGAAACGTGCTACCAAGAACTTTGGTTTTGCATATAAGCAACTATATGCTTGCAGATACAGAATACGTATGCAGAACAAACCCAGTGTAAGTCAGTGTTCATTAAAGTGACTTAATGTGACAGCAAGGCAAAAGAGTTCTGAAGTCATTGTACTTGAGCAGAAACTGTTCAGTTTGACTACAAAATTCATGCTGAATTTTGAAGTCGAACTGAACATTTACTTCATCACATAATGTGTTGGCTGCAGGCTGCATGAAAACATTTTGTTCTGAGACCAGCTGGAGTTTTAGGGATTTAGAAAAGCACCATGTGCTGCTTCTTGAGGAAACAACAAGGGCAAGGCCATTCTCCCCCAAATTGCACGCAGCCTCCACGTTGTCTTGGTTTAAATCACAAGACTTAGTCAACCAGATGTCAGTGGCTGATTGCCCTCAGTATCAGTGAGAATCTGCAGTGGGTCCTCAGTTTCTTCTCCCTACAGTAACGCTGCACTTGGAAGAGTTGTGCAGGAAAGGTGTTACCTTACTGTGGCATTATTGCCTTTAAATTGTCATATAGCATTAATAGTGGTGACGTAAGCATAACTGCTAGTACTGTGCTTGTTATTTTTATGTTACTGTATTATCCCAGACAGCAAGACACATGGATGGATATGCTATGGATATTAGAACAGATTTGATCTTTTATATGCTTTTGTTATTTTTTTCTTCAGCATTACACAGGAAATAGTATCATGGTGATTAAATACTGAAATTAATAAGTGCAGGCTCTTTATTTTTTGGATTTTGATCTTTCCCCTTGTTAGAAAGGAACACTGTTCAATTGAGAGGTTTGGTACTGCAGTATTGCTTTAACATACTAGCACACCAACTTTTTAGCAGAGAATGTGAAAAGCTGTGAGCCAAAAAGATTCCATTTTAAAAAATGCTATAGTTTCGAATTATTTGTATAAATAGAATTTGGAACAGCATTGAAACTCTTCTGTAACAGAACCAGTCTGGTTTTTTTGGCAGTGACATTACTAATTCACTACTTTCATTGGTTACCAAATGTCAAAAACACATGGAAAGCATTATGAAACTTCACAATTAGAAATAGTTAAGAGATTTGATGTGCTCCTTGTGATCATCTTCACAGGTAAATATTGAATGTTTTCCATGTAGGGTCATATAAAGAGATAAGAGTTTAAGTTTGGGACAAAAAGATCTTTGACCAAAAAAAATGTAACCATGGGCTCAAGTAGGAAGAAAAACATAATTTAAAAAAAAATAGGCTAGTGAAGATGTACATTACATGTCAGCTTTGTAATTGAATGAGAATTCTAAATGTGTTCATAAAATAAGATTTGTCATAGCTTAAAATTACCATTTTACCTCATCTTTTAGTAGGGAAAATTGGAAAGGATCTGCTATTTGCTCATTATAGGAACTAGAAAAATACTTGCTCTAGATCAGTAGATGCACGCTCAGTAGCAGTCAGCTTAAAAGTAACTCAGTATAACTTTGTTGTGTCCTTTATGGCAGATTGTATTGTTATAAACATTTGTTCCTAAAATAAAGGTGATACTAAATGTAACTTGCAGTGCTAGGTTAAGTAATACAGCAATTGTGTACATCGTCAGTTCAGAATTGTACAATTTTCTGAATAATTTCTCTCTTAAAGAGCAATATAAAATCAAATAATTGAAGAGTTTGGGAACGGGGAGGGCAATCAGAAAGTATCATATGCTCTGTATATACTGAAAGGATTTTTTAAAAAAAGAAGTTAAAATTAACTTTCCCATGCAGGTGTGCTGTTTTCTGGCTCCTCTAAGAAGATTATTTTTAAATTTTACAGTTTTGAGCTACTTGAGGTACATTGTAGCACCTGAATTTTTTCATATCTCTAAATTCATTCGAGATAGCATCTACACATAAATTGTTACTTTTAGTAATTCTGTAGTGCTCTAAGGCAACATAACACCAGAATTACAATAGAATTAAGAAATCTTACTAAATAAGAAAGGGTCTGAACTAACTTCTGTGGAGACTAGTGATAAAATGCCTGTTTAGATCAATGCAAGTGCTACTGGCTTTGCTTTTGACCAAAATCATGACTGATTACATGGTGCTGTAAAGCATAAGGCTTTGTCTGAAGAACCTTTCAGAAAATTCCATTGACCCTTTGAGGTGATTTCTGGATAAATACAATTGTAACCATGGCACAAACCCATCTCACACCCAGTTCCTAAAAAATGTCATTAAAGTCGATGTGGAATGATGCTTACTCTAAGATGATTGCCTCCTATATATTAACAGAAATAAAAAGGGCAACTGTCTGGTGCCCTCTGCTGTGAATTTCCTTTCCAATTAGTACTTCTGATCAGCCTTTGATTGGAATAAGAACTGACATGAAAAAAATGCTGATTTGTCTTGCAGTTAAGGGAACCCTTCCAGCATCTATCTATTCTGAATAAGAATATTTCAGATGGCTAATGTAGTTAATATTACATATGCTTTTTGTGTATGTGTCCTGATTAAACTAGTTGCTTAGAGAAAGAATAGCCAGTATGAATCTCTTATCAGATCTTGTCATGATTTTTGTTAATTGGATATGTTATTGTGGCTTTGATCTCCCCATGTGTTGTCTTAGTGAAAGAAGTTAAAGACCTGGCAGAGCTTCTGCTAATTGAATGGTTATTCTACATTCAGTATGTATGCAATATAATTGTGTTTCCATAAGAACTTCTTTTATATAAACTAGAATTAAACTATTTTATCATGACTGTTGCATCAGGAATATTAAATGAGCTCTACATTCCTCAGCCCACTGTATTAACACTTGAGACTTTTCTCCCCCAGGTTTGCATTCACCGTGTTAGATCGTGCAGCAGCATTCGCTTTATAAAATCAAAATATGTGTGCGTGTTTGACAAATCTGCCCTCAAGTTTAGTCATCAACAGCGATTATTCAGAACATCTGCTGGTAATCTTTTTCATAATCAAATAATTTATTGTATTTTGCTATTTTATGAGTCTTATGTTAGCAGTTTGTATATGACTGGTGTGTAGACTGTTTTTGATGCATTCAGATGTTTCTGTCTGATGTGTTATATTTAATATTTAACATGCTGTATTTCCTTATTGTCTGTTTTAAGTTTCATGTGGCCAAATTGTCCAGTTTAAGCTTTCTGATATTGGAGAAGGGATTACAGAGGTGACTGTAAAAGAATGGTAAGCTCTACTTTCTTAGAAATATACTAAGAAATCAGCAAGTAGTTTAACACCTGTATTGTCAGTTCTTTTTCTGTGAATATGTTTTCTAGATCACTAGTGAAGTTTTTCAAGTTTAATATTCCACGTTTTAAAACCTAGTATATACATTGAGCTTTACAATGTGTTTATTTACAATCTTGTTTATTTGGGAATGGAAGAGGTGGAAGGAAATGGGATGCCGTACATGCACCTGTATATAGGTTTTCCTTCAGATATATAGGTTTTCCTTCAGTTATTGATGTTTGTAGAGTGCCGGAGGTCTGTCTTTTATTATAGTTACTTAGACAGAACTTTAGAAACAAATGACTAGTCTGGAGTAGCCATGTAATTTTAATCTATACCCCTTCTCTATTGACTTCAGTAAAAGATTTTAACATTTGTTTGTAAAAAGCCAGTGATTAATGGATTAAGCAAAATCAGAGTGTGCAGCGAAGTTAGCCAGTGTTGAAATGCTTTGTTCTTTGTACACATGGGTGAAAATACCTCTCTGCATAGAAGACACTGTTTCCTACTTCCAGTTTTCTGGAACTGATTGCATACTGATCCTGGCAATTTGAAGCTAAAAACTTTCTTAGATTCAAACTAAGATGGACTTTTTTTTTTAGATGGTTTGTAATCTGTCAAGAAAACTCTGACTTGCTAAAGTAATAGCAATCTCTATGTGTAATGATAACACAGTTATTTAGGATATTTCACACAAGAAGCAGTTCTGGAGCAGTCAGGCAAAAGGTGTATAGCGAGTGTATCTGTTGCATAGAATTTGTTATCTGGAATGTGTTTTCATGCTGAGGGGATGTACATAACTGAACTCATCAACAGAATACACAGCATCCATTTTTACACTTAGTATATTTTATATCAGCCTGTGCCTTTTCTTTTAGGTACATTAAAGAAGGTGATAGCGTGTCACAGTTTGATAGCATCTGTGAAGTACAAAGTGATAAAGCTTCCGTTACCATTACTAGTCGTTATGATGGCATCATTAGAAAACTCCATTACAATTTAGATGAAATTGCTTATGTTGGAAAACCATTAGTGGACATTGAAATTGATGCTTCAAAAGGTATTGTAAGCCTTTTTTTTTTCCCCCTTGCATATTTATGTTTGTTGTCATAAACCCACCATTTACAGGAGTTTACCTGCTGAAAATCTTATAATGGACTTTTTTTTTCCCCTTACCAAGTCAAGAAAATAAAGTAGAAAAAGCTATGATGTTTTGCTAGGATTTAAAATTTCAAAACCCAGATGTTTCCTGTTGAAAATTTAGCTTAAACAGCAGCCCTTAGCATGCTGTATTCCCATCCACAGTTCACAATAGATGTTAAAAAACTTCATCTATCACAGAATGGTTGAGGTTGGTATTTAACAAATATAGTAAGGTGGTTTTTTTTCTTTTTGTTTGCAGGTGTTGCCCCAGAAGAAGATGTTGTTGAAACACCTCCTATGTCTCATGAAGAGCACACTCACCAAGAGATAAAAGGTCACAAAACATTAGCAACCCCTGCAGTTCGTCGTCTGGCCATGGAGAACAATGTAAGTTTGCTGAGTCAGGTCCTGCTGTGTTTTATCCATCTTTTATATAGCAGTTTGGCTGACCAGGAGACCAGTGATCTAGAGGGAAGTGCAGTGAGAGGTTGCTTGTTTTCAGATGCATTTCAGATGTGTATAAACTGTTGTAAAGATGGAGAGGAGTTTGCTTTCTGGTTATTATGATGGATAGGAAAAGAATTACTGGGATTAAAATGTAGCTAGGGTGCTTTAGGCTGGACATTAAGAAAGCCTTTTTAAAATAAAAATAATAAAGTATCAGAATAGATTCCTGGGACAGAGGAATTGAAGGGAGAAATGGAATATCAGCTTTTGCTACCTTGGTCTGTTTTTTAGATTTGTATTACAGGAGAGGATGTATTAGGTGATCTTTTAAGCCCTTTTCTAATTCTTTTTTCCCTGTGAATCTATGAATATTCCATTGCTTTGGAAAGCATGTTGTGCATTTCTAGGAGGAAAAAAAACCCCAATATATGGGGAAAATTAAGTGACAAATAACTTTCCTCAAATTAATATTTCACTATTGTCTTGTGAGAGGTAAGTAGTATTCGTAGTTCCTCCTTAAAGCTTGTGATTAGACACCTAGTGTGACTTCTGGATGATACCTAACAAAGTAAAAAAAAAACCCAAATCCTGTAGGTATGTTAGATCAGTAATTGGTGTAATTTTTAACTGTAGTTCACAACATAGGATATGTTTATATGGCTATAAAACAAAAGTGTCATAGGTTGTTATGTACTTTTCAGATTAAATTGAGTGAGGTGGTTGGAACAGGGAAAGATAACAGAATCCTAAAAGAAGACATACTAAATTACTTGGCCAAACAAACAGGAGCTATTTTACCTCCATCACCAAAGCCTGAAATTATCCCACCTTTGCCAAAATCAGAGACTGTACCAGCTGCTCCCAAGGACAAAGCACGAAAAGTTCCTGTACCTGTTTCTAGACCCATTGTGTTTTCAGGAAAAGATAAAACTGAACCTATAACAGGTAAGTCTGGAGCTGTGTTCAGCGCAGACTGTCAGTAGGTGTTACTCAGGGAAGAGTCGATTCCTTTTCATGGAAGTCTGAAGTTATTGTCATACAAGTGAAGAAGAGGAATACATGCTCTCTCAGGAGGTGTTGCATGAGATTATTATTTTGTGAAATAATTGTTCATGTGTTGGTTGGGTGAAGTTGGGCTGCAAATTGCACTTGCTCATTTTGAAGAAGAATGCAACAAGAGACACTAAGGTAAGAAAAAACACATTAAAAGAGGAAGACAAAAGGGTTTTGCTTGCCTTCTAGGAAATGTTTATTTGTAGAGGCTGGGAAGAGTAGTACAGATTACTGTTTTATGATTTCAAACACATGCATGCATAGGAAGATACATAGTAATATAGTCTGAAATTTTACAGTCATAAAATTGGAGTTGCATGTGCTCAAAAACTGTCAGTCTGAAGTGCACTTTACACGTTCCTTTTTTTGTTATGGTTGGGTTTTATTTTGATTTTTTGGGTTACTTGTTTAATGGAAACAAGTAATTGAAACTTCCCAGAAGCTGTTTTGTTGGTTTAAGAAGTCAGTGAATATTTTCCAGGTTTTCACAAGGCCATGGTAAAGACTATGAGTGCAGCCCTGAAGATACCCCACTTTGGTTATTGTGATGAGATCGATTTGACTCAGCTTGTTCAGCTGCGAGAAGAGCTAAAACCTCTAGCACAAATTCGTGGAGTTAAGCTTTCCTTTATGCCTTTCTTCATAAAGGTGAGACATGCAGCAAAGCACTGTATGGAGTACTTATGCTGACTTTGCCAAAATTGTATAAATGATTGCTGTAAGTTTGGAGCACTTTTATCATCTGAGTAATTACAGGTCACAAGAACAGACTCAAATTTTCTTGGTTATTGAACCACTTACCAATTTACCATTGGAATTTTAGTTACAGTTATATAATGTTATGGAAATGAAAAGTATGACAGAGGGTGGATAGAGCAGATAAAACATCACTCTTTATGGGGCTAAGCACCAGTAGGGGTTTGAATTACACAAACCAAAGTTTGGAAACTGTTGGTGTTTTTTATGAGCTCTGTTACAAGAGAACGTAATGTGAAATGCATCATTATTTTGTTGTTATGCTTTTATTGGTAATGAATTGCTTAGGTGAATGAGTATGTCTCTTCTGTTGTTCAGAAGACCAGGCACTTGCACTCAAATAGTGCCATGGTTACTTTTCCAACTGTAGGCATCAGTGAAGGCTGATGCACTGCCTAAACTATGTATTGGATGCATAGCTCAGTCTGAAACTTCTGGTAATACTACTTCAATCAGAGTGCTAAGTAAGCACTCATTCCACTAACTTCCTTTAGGAGGAATGAAAATTACTTCCTTGAAATCATTGCCATCTAAGTGGAGGGCTGAGAATGACATTGCTGCTGAATCTCATAACTTATGTCTTGGGATGTTTGATTTGAGTCGTGGAACTGAATTAACAACTGTAGATTGAACTTCAGTTATATGTCTGTCTGATGTATATTTGTTTTGTGTAAATTGTCATCATCTCTTACTATCCTAATAATGACAGAAAGGTTTAGGAGTGTTTAAGCCAAATTTGATTGCCTTGAGGATCAATATTGTTATTAATCTAAATTGTCTCCCACCATTCCTTCCTTTCCATGCAGCTCTGTGGTTATAAAATATAAAAATCTGTTTTTCTTTTATATTTGACAGGCAGCCTCTCTGGGATTATTGCAGTATCCCATTCTTAATGCTTCTTTGGATGAAAGCTGTCAAAATGTCACGTACAAGGTTTGTAAGCTATTGATACAAGTTGTGAGTAGAAAACTTAAACCAACACCTAACAAGGGCTTTTCAGAATGTCCAAGCTAATTGTAAGAACCAAAATTATGGTGGTGTGCTGGAGAATTTGCATGTCCAGATTCTAAGATTGGATGTGATTTGTTTATTGATCTTTCTTCAGTAGCTTGTTTCACCATAGTCACTTTGTTACTCCAGCTTGCCTCAAAAATTCATATTAATATAGTGATTTCCTAATTTTCACCTGAAGATGAGCCAAGCATTTAAAGTGAGAACATTTAAAATCTAATACAGATTTTTGTTTAGTAATGGCACAGTGGTTTGCAACGCTCAACCCCTATCTATTAAAGTCATATTTTAAACTTGGTTTTGATAAAAGTTATTTAATTTTCATACAAGGTGCTGGATTGATAATTCTGGACAAGTGTCTGTTTTCTTAAGTGGTGTGTACATGCTCCCTGTGCTGCAAATTCCTTTTGCACTGTTCTATCAATAGTTCTCAGATGAATCCCTGCATATTCCTTCTAGCAAATGAAAGGCAACTCAGTTGCCTCTTTTTTTCTGTTTTGTTTTGGGTTTTGCTTTTCAATCTTTGTGCCTTTTTAAAAATCTAGCAGTCACGTTTTGTTACCCATAAAATCATCCTAAAGTGAAATATTTTCAGTGTGAAATTAATCCCGGGATTTGGTGTTTTTGGTGAAATTGCCCAAATCAATTAGTACTTTGCTGATGTGGAAAGCTTATATTTAAAAAATATACATCCCCTTCTCCCCTCAGTTATATACAGGAGTTGCATGCTACGGACAGGTTAAAGGCATATATGACTGACATTGTTCAAGTGCTTTTTTTTTGTGTAAAACACATTCTGTGTAGGCTGCCTGTGTTGATGCTTGGTTAATGATACTTGTTGCAGGCTTCACACAACATTGGAGTTGCTATGGACACAGAGCAAGGTTTAATTGTCCCAAATGTGAAAAATGTCCAAGTCTGTAGTGTGTTTGAGATCGCTTCTGAATTAAATCGCCTGCAGTCCTTGGGCTCTGCAGGCCAGTTGGGAACAAATGACCTCACTGGGGGAACATTCACTCTTTCAAATATTGGCACAGTAAGTACAGAAAAATGAGAACTTATATCTGAAAACTGCTTCTGAAATTAATACCTTAACGAGTTTTAATATGTAATTGTACCAATTAAAGCAGGAGGCAATCTGCTTTTAAAAAATTATTTGTTAACTAATATCCTCAGCTTTTTCTTTTCTAGATTGGTGGCACTTACGCCAAACCAGTGATACTACCTCCTGAAGTAGCTATTGGAGCACTTGGAAAGATACAGGTAAATTAATTTTAGTTAGGTAAACACTCACATCCCTGAGATAATGTGACCTGTCGTGAAAATGAAGTGTCTCTTTGTTTCTTATATAAATGTTTCCTCTTTATGTTACAGAAATTGCAGAGCTTGTGATGGAAAAGTTTTGTGGTGTTTTTAGATGACTCTGCAGACACACCAAATGTTTAAATACCAATCTCTTATGCCAAAGATTCAGATTTAGTTTCTAGAGTCCTGTTGGTTTCACTCCCATCTATGTTTACCCTTCTAATGATTAAGAAACAATGTAAATACATTTTTACAAGTTTTGCAACATGGCATCAGGATATCTATCAGGAGAAAACCTGAGACTAAAACACCGGTTTTGATAACAAAGTTTAATTTCATGAGCCAGATAGCTGAATCCATATGGACCTTTATATAGGCTTTTCAGAATTTCAGGCTTTAATTCTTTAATCTAGGCAGTTGAAGTCAATGCTCAAAATGAAATTAGTATTAATTAAATGCATTTTCTATGTTCTTCCTATGAACTTTTGATGGGGGAATGTTTTAAGGAAACTATTCACTTTGAGCACAACTGTTCAGGAAGGAACTTTTGAGTCAAGAAAGGTTGTCACTACTTCAGTATTTCCCAAGTGGTAGGAACAGGATATGTCTCTTTATTATGTAGGTTTGCAATATATTCTAATCCACGGCACAAACAATAATGGGAAGGCCTTTCTTTTATTTTAATGGCACTACTGCTGACTGTCTCATTTAGCAAATAGTTTAAATTTAGATTTACAAACTAACAAAAAAAAAAAAAGCAGATTTGTTAATGAATTTGTTAATGAATTCCCCCACCCCCTTCTCTGATTTTTAGGTTCTTCCTCGGTTCAATGGAAAAGGTGAAGTATTTAAAGCACAAATAATGAACGTGAGTTGGTCAGCTGATCACCGCATCATTGATGGAGCTACAATGGCCCGGTTTTCTAACTTGTGGAAATCTTACTTGGAGAACCCTGCTTCGATGCTGCTAGACCTTAAATAAAGGAAACCATGGCTAGAATATGCCTTTAAACTTTGTGGATTAGACTGAGTAATTATAAAAGCCGGCTCTGCTAGCAGGTGCCCTTCGCTACTCACGTTATATAATAACTTTATGTAGTTAAAAGTTCTCAACAGCTAATATCAGTCTGTCAATTAGTTGTTGCTTCTTTTAATTAGCGCTGTAATTTCTTCTACAGCAGACTGTCAAACTTAATAGGTCATATGGTGATGAAATGTCTTTATTTTGCCTTTTATAATACATACGGTTGTGAGGCAGGAGTGATTGAATGACACTAATCTACATCTGCAGTATTTATAACCTGATTAACCTGCTTAACCTGTTTTGAAGGGAAATACTCATAATTCTTCCTTGTTGGACACACAAATTTATTTTAACAAATAATATCCCAATTCCCAAAGGAAGTTACGCACAAATCATACACAAATAAAATGCCTTTTATGCTTCTGCTGTAAGATGTCCAGAGAGCTTTTTGTTGTTGAAATGAGTAAACTTCTCAAGTCTTTTGCTAGTCCACTTTTTCCTGACAATTACTTGCACAATACTCTTTGTCAAATGAATAAATATAGCCTTTTCATTTATACAATGCTTACTGATAACATTTATTGATAACTACTGAGGCCTTAGTAGTCTATAGAATATCCTGTATTTTTATAGGCTGGGAGTAGTTGCAGTCCTTAAGTATGTGCCAGTTACTTTTGTTTCTTACAGAAAGCATATGTCTGTTTAAGTAAACAAAAAAGGAGTATCTCATTTGTTACTCTGTAATTAGGTAAGCCTGACAGTAAGCAGAATATATTCTAAAAGCTTACATCATCTTGTATTATTGATGTTCAGAGACAAGAATTTGACAGATTAATCAGATACAACAAGGAATTAACATTAAAAAATTCTGTGGGACAGAAGGACTCTTTAAACTCAGGACACATAACAGACACGTTCAAGCTAATGCCTTCAGAACAGACAACAGTTATGTGGCTTAAAGGTAAGCTAAACAGATGGTGAGGATTGTCCCAGTTACTTAACCGGATGTGAAGATATGAAGAAAATGATTGAATATAATTGCCTTCTAGAAACATAAGTTGCAAACAGACATAAGTAAAGACAGATACATGGCCTTCAAAATTAATTTGTATGGCACAAAATCGACATTTTCTGCTTTCTTTAGATATAAAAAACCGCTTCTACAGGAGCGTTCTCTAAAATTGTAGACTAAAGTTGTCACATTTAGCTGTGAAGATGCAAGGCACAAGCTACCAGAGTTAGGATCTCTGCTGCCCTTGATGCTGAGTCTGAGCAAGTGGAAAGCTGATAATGTAGAGGAGAGAGCACAGGAGCATACATATAAGGTGCTATTTATATTTCTATTGTGGTATTAGGGTCTTTTATATATAGGTCATTTCTTGCAAAGTTTGACTAATATATCATGCTTATCACCTAGTTCATTTTTATCAGATTTATTTATTCCTAATAAAAAAAAGTAAAGCCCCAAAGAATTGTTGTAATATTGTTTTTATTTGTGAATTTCATGCAGGCAGTCCTGTACAGGTGGCTCAAACCTCTATTTCTTCATATCTTAAAGAACCTACTGTACTGAAGGCTACTAAATGAATGCAGCCTAATGGCTACTTTCCTGCAAGTATATCATAGTAAGGGTTTAGTCTGAGTAGTATGCCTTTTAAAAATGAAATGATCATGTAGTAAAATTGAGGAAATAGAAGCATATAATAGAAAGTCTTGAACAGATTTTGAAATATTTGGGATACTCACATAAGCAGCCTGAAATTGGTCCTCAAAACTCCAGTAAAAGAGAAGGTAATTCTCTTTTAAGGAGAAGGAAATTAAGTAGTTAGATTTTAGTTATGACTTTTTTAGATGAAGAAAAATATTGATTAAAAAACACCATGGGGGTTGAATCTATATTAAAACTGAAAGAAGAAATAACTATGCCAAAGAACCTGTTGGATCATTTTTGCTTTTGCATAAAAAAACCCAACCAAAAAAACAACTGAAAAGGCTTACAAGATTGAAAGCTAATACAGTTAATGTCTTTTTAAATTTTAAATTGATATTCAGGTAGTTGATACTGGTCATGGACTGGAGAGGTAGGAGGGTTTTTTTTTTGTTATAACCAAATGAATGATATTTTTTAAAACTTCACATTTTCTACTTCAGTGCAAGAATTGGTTTGAATTACCTAATTTTATGGCTTCTGCCTCAAACAGTGACCTGTGGTTATTGCTTTCCATTGGGTTGAAGTAAAAGTCTCCGTTGTTCTTTAATATTCTCCCAGGGCTCTTTGAGAAATAGAATGTTAAAAATATTTCAGGTTTGGGAGCACGAAAAGGGGTGAGTAATAACCCCTCTGCACTTGCTGATAAAGATTACTTTTCTGTCTGGACTTTGATAATTTGTACAAATATTCTTCCAATGAGAGAATTCTTCAGCATGTGAAAAGTAATGAGTGAAGGAGTTCGTGACTTTTTCTAGTCTAGCTAGTCACTGTGACTGTTTAGTAGCACTTTGAAGCTCAGTTATCTTGCTGAGAAATGTTGCTAGAGTAAAATATTTCATTGTGGAGCAAAACAAGCACTTCTTTGTTCTTTTTGTTCACAATTTGTAACTTTTATTAATGGGAGTCCAGTCACGTTCAGCAAACTGGGAAGACAGTAAATGGTAAGTGCTTGGGGTTTTGCAGAAGTGCCTCATGTGATACCTTCTATTCTCAGCATATGTTAAAATTAGAACTAGACTGACATTGCATTGGAGTCTGAGTGAGAGTTCTAAATGGTTTTGGTAGTACAGACAAGATTCATAATTTATCTCTGCTCTTGCCCAGAAAGCAATGAGTCACAGAAAATCTGTAAAACCACCAAATAACTGAGGTAAGTGCAACTCTTTCAGATGCTTGGAGGTAAGGCTCTTGGGAGATCTGATTAGTTGGGAGTAAATTTGCAGTTGTTTTACAGCAGTGCTTGGGAATTCACTTCTAACTTGCTAGCATGATGATTATAGTCTTTATTTTCCTGAAAAATAAGATCTTAAGAACAAGAAGCTTTGGATAGTAGTCTTGTTATTATGTAGTTTAATCTCCTTTAAACCAAAGTCATATATTTGTGCCCTCTTTCTTTTTTTGTGGTTCTGAAGCAATAATTATTTAATAATATGCTTTCCTCAGCAAAAGAGGGTTTCCCAGTGTAAGACTAATACTAAGTATTGTTTCAACTGTTTAGTCAGATAGTGAGTTTAGTAGTACAAGCATTAACAAATACCTGTTTTCTGCACAGTATATATAAAAAGATTTCTAGTTTCTAGCTAAAAAGGCTTATAGTTCAAAATATGTCTCTAAACAAGAAGAAATTATAGATGAAGTAAATCATTTAATCTCTGGAGTTTAATCCTGAAAAATAAGGCAGTTAAAACTGTCACAACTACCCAGAGCAAAAAAAAAGCCAAACCCACAGAATGTCTTAGTTGTTACTGTTGCATATTGGAGTGAGGAATGGGAAAGGTAATTGCTATGAGAACTATTGAAGAAGTTAGTCCTTCCAACTAGTAAACATGATCACGTTTATGTGGGGGAGGGAGAGAGGGAAATCCTCTCTACAGTCAAAAATTCAATCTCTCTTCAGCAACTCAAATGCCAGGCTGCATTGGGCCACACTGGTTGCTATTTGCATCACCTGTCAAATCTTGCCATTTTTCGTTAACAGGGAACAGTTAAGAATCTTAATATTGATGTATTGGGGCAGATTCTTCTTTATTCAAGTATTATAATTTTATTATATTTTTTTTCTTGTCCCTGCAAGTGTTAGAAAAAGTTTGAAAGAGAGCATTCTGATCAGCAGTGTTAAGAGGACACTGCTGTGGGTGTGAAGTTTAGCCCTTCAAGTGTACCTAAATATCAGTGTCTTGGCTCCAGTTCATTTAAAAGAAACAATAAGCCTGTCTCTGAATGACTACAGTAATGGCAATAAGAATGCTTTTTAGAGGGATGCTTTGATTAGAATGATTGAGCATGTTACTTTGCTGTTCTTCAGAAAATATGTATCAATTAGCTCACTAAAGAATAGATTACTTGAAAACTTCAGGCTGGTTTTTTTTTTGTTTTGTGGGGTTTTTTTTAAAATATGGATCCTCTCAACAGGGCTGCAAGAAGATTCAGAGAGATCTGAAGAGTTTAAAAAGTCTTTTCTTAGAGGCAATCCATTACTAACTAGAAAATATAATGAATTAAACTATGAAGAAAATGAATGCAAATAAAGTGTACTAATTTATTTGAGCAACAGTTCAGTTTCACAAAAATGCAAAACTCCTTTAGTTACAAATATTTATACCAGCTAGCTGCCAGGATGCAACTACCAGGATTTAACTGCCTTAAATTGCAGGTTAACAGCTTAATTTCTTCCTAGGAAGGCAATGAATGTGCCTGTCTGCATTTAGTAGTTATGGTCAGTGCTCAGCGTGCCATTGGAAGGAACAGAGGGACACAGTTGTTCACTAAGAATGCAGAAAGATTGCAAAAATACCATTGCTTATTAGAAGAAAATGTAACCAGATGCAATTACCTATTTTTATAAAGTAGTTGGTAAAATTCTGACAGTTGTGTACATTAACTAAATGTAATAATATAATCAAGTGGGTATTGCATTATTTTGCTTTTCATGTCACTGTCCCTATCTGGCAGCTGGTACATGTGCTGACTGCAGCGAGGTTGCTGTGACTGAATCTGACCATGTGAGGATCATGACTGAAACTGCAGTTTGCATTGGAACATTCACAGCTGTGAAGACACTTTGGGAAGTGAGAATACACAAGATAAATGAAGAATTACGGAAAGAAAAGGAATTCAGGCAGAGGTCTGCAGGAAGGTAGGTGAATTGTAGATCATTAAATATGTGAAAAGTTAGACCATATGATACTTTTCAGAAGACTATAATTAGTCTTATCAAACTCATCCAGAGTCTAATTTTTTAGTCATTACTCCATCAGAATTCCCACCAGATAGAATCTAGAAATATTGTCAGGTCAAGTCAAGAACTGTGTTCAGTAATAAACATAGTAGCATATATACTAAATCCCTGAAATTCAGATATTAAAAATATCTTCTGCATGAATATTCTCACCAGTGGAGAATTAATTTGTTATGCTTTCTTCTCAGTGAAACATTAACAAGGTCACTTGGTCTTATGTCTGGCCTGCAGTTTCATGAACCATGAAGAAGTTTAGCATTCAGTTTTTGGAACTCTTCATAATTTGTCAGGTCTATTTGAAATGGAATAAGAAATTTAAAAGTTATTAACAGAAGATAAAGTAGAAAGGTAATTAGTATAATTTTCATAATTCTTTTTTAAGTTCCCTTTGGAAATCAAGCTAAAAGAATCCCAAGCTGATTGACCTTGTTTGATTGCACTCATATTTGGTGGAACCGAAGGCTTTCTTTTTAGGAGACTGCTTCAGAATTAATGGCTTTGGAACTTAGTTCCTCTGTATTCTGTTGCTCTGCTGCAACATGATGAAAGTGAATGAAGTTATGTATTTGTTTGTCTGTAAATTTAAAGAACTGTTAAACAGAATTACCTCAGCTAAACAGTACTTTATGTTCTTGTCTTCCCTCAAACTTGTAGTATATGTAGCATCCAGATATAATAAATGTTGTTTGACATGCAAAACAGAGAGCAATTATTGCCTGTATTCATTGTTGCACTATTGACAGATGTTCTTTCTCTTGTAGGCTGCTACTTGTCTGGGAGGAGAGAGCTGCTTTAGCAAAGCTCAAAGAAAAAGTTATTAATGAAGATGGAAGAGCAATTTTAAGGATAGAGGAAGAAGAATGGAAGGTAATGTTGATAGGAATGAACATTGCTTGGGTTGAATAACTGATGCATTAGGAAACTAATATTTACAACTTTATACTCACAGTTGTACTATTTTTAATCTATGAAGTGCTCACTGAGTGCTTTGGTAACAATGAATTGAGACACACTGTTGTGAGAGTGTAAAACCAAGCTGACTTTTTTTTAGTCTTGGATATTAATTACTATGCAAAAATATAGCCCAAAGGGCTTTTCTGCATTAGAAATTATTTACACTGCAAATTACAAGTTCAATTTCATAAATCATCATTTAACACTGCCATACCAGAGCTACTTGAAATGTAATAAGGTGAAAACCCTCTGTGTTTAGGGGCGTGAAAATACTTCTTAGTGTTGCTGACTTTTTAAGAGTGAAAAAGAGCCAGTAGATTCTCAGAATATTATTATTAATAATAATAATAATAATTCATGGAGGGGAAGTGGTTAACTATAGAATCAATGGCAGGGTGGAAACAAACAGTCTATTCTGAGCCACACAGAAATGCAGATCCCATTTCTTATGAAGTGATGAGAATTAGACTGTGTAGAGGCCAGTGAGAGAGTGACAGCTGCTCTGGTGGTCTATAGGCCAGTGCTCCTTGTTCAGGACTTGCAGCCTACAGACATTGTAGCTTTTCTGTCCCACAGCTCTTCTGTCCTCACCTGCTCACTATTAACAGAATAGGAAAAACAGTTTAGATAACCAGTTAAATACAAAAATTTATTCAGAATCATAGAATGGCAAGGGCTGGAGGGGACCCCAAGGATCACAGAGCTCTGACCCCCCTGCCACAGGCAGGGCCACCAACCTCAGGCCTGGATCTACACAAGGTTGCCCAGGGCCCCATCCAACCTGGCCTTGAACACTTCCAGGGACGGGGCATCCACTACTTCTCTGGGCAGCCTGTTCCAGCACCTCACCACTCTTTCTGTAAAAGGCTTCCTCCTAATATCTAATCTAAACCTTCCTTCCTTTAGTTTTAATCCTTTCCCCCTTGTCTTGCCATTGTCTATCCTTTTAAAAAGTTGAATCCTCTCCTGCTTATAATCTCCCTTCAGGTACTGGAAGGCTGCAGTGAGGTCCCCCCCCACAGCCTTCTCTTCTCCAGGCTGAACAAGCCCAGCTCCCTCAGCCTCTCTTTGTAGGGCAGGTGCTCCAGCCCTCTGATCATCTTTGTGTCCCTCCTCTGAATCATCTCCAACAGTTCCACATCCTCTTGTATTGGGGGCCCCAGATCTGGACACAGTACTCCAGGTGGGGCGTCACGAGGGCAGAGTAGAGAGGGACAATCCCCTCCCTGTCCCTGCTGCCACCCCTCTTCTGATGGAGCCCAGGATCCCATTGGCCTTGCGAGCTGCAAGAGCACACTGCTGGCTCATGTTAAGTTTCTCATCCACTATGACACCCAGGTCCTTCTCAGCAGGGCTGCTCTCCAGGAACTCTTCTCCCAGTCTGTATCTATGTCTGGGATTCTTCCGGCCCAAGTGCAAGACCTTACACTTGGCAGTGTTGAACCTCATTAGGTTCCCCTGGGCCCACCTTTCCAGCCTGTCAAGATCCCTCTGGATGGCTTCCTTTCCTTCTAGGGTGTCGACCGCACCACTCAGCTCGGTGTCATCTCCAAACTTGCTGAGGGTGCACTCAATCCCATCATCGATGTCATTGATAAAGATGTTAAAGAGAACCGGTCCCAAGACAGACCCCTGGGGGACACCGCTTGTCACCAGCCTCCACCTGGACATAGACCCATTGACCACCACCCTTTGACTATGGTCTGTTAACCAGTTTCTTATCCACTGGATGGTCCACCCATCAAATCCACATCTCTCCAATTTAGAGTTAAGGATGTGGTGGGGGACTGTGTCAAAGGCCTTGCATGAGTCCAGGTAGATGACATTGCTAGATGACATTTAGAGTAGTTTCATCTTTAGTTATATTGGTTTTGTTTGAATAAAAAACCCCACAGACAAACCAAAGCAAGCCTGAGGTTTTTCAAGCATTAATGGTACTGCAGATACCTAATTCCTGGAAGCAAAAGGTGGACAGGTTAAATCTGTGGTAAGAATCACCTGCATTGATGTTCATTTTGGGACATAACAGAAGAGAAGAAAGAAAGATTTCTTTTATTTTTTATCAAAAGGCTGTTACTGTTTGAAATAAAACTTTTACCTAAGCCTGTATTCTTGCTGTATACTAAGCTGAATTTTTTCTGGTTCGTATTTCTTGTCTTAGACTCTACCTTCGTGCTTACTGAAACTAGTCCATCTCCAGGAATGGCAGCTCCATAGAACTAGTTTGCAGAGAATTCCTCAGTTCATTGGAAGATTTCAGAACCTTCTTGTTCTGGATCTATCCCGGAACTCAATTGAAAGTATACCTAATGAAATTGGTGAGCTGTGCTTTCTTTTATTTTAAGCTGCTTTTCTAAGAGAATTAATCTCACACAAACGTGCCATTTTTGTGCATTTTGTCTGTCTAGCAATCCTATTGGGTAGTTGGAAAACAGACCATTTAAATCTGACAGTGAGATAGAGATCTTAAAACCATGGGTTCCCTATGAATTAAAAAAATGGCTGGGTGGAGGAGACATATCTTTATGAAAGCTGTCCATGAGACAAAGGCTTGTAAGCACAGCAGATACTAGACATCAGAATGCAGCTGGAAAACTGATGTTGAAAAACAGGCTTCACGTTCTGAGTCCATAGCATGAGTATCCTATGTTCATAAGTGGTTGGTTTTTGAGGGGGGTTTGGGTTTCTTTTGTAGTGTTCAACTGGAGTGGTTCTATGCTACACAGTCCTGAAGTCCTAATATTTGAATTTCAGTGCATCTTTTTCTGTGTCTGTGTGTGTGTGTGTGTGTGTGTGTGTGTGTGAGAGAGAGAGAGAGAACACAGAGCACTTGTGTAACAGCAGATAGCACAAACCAGGTAATGTTGTATTTCAAATGGAATGAATGTGAATGTTTATCATTTCTCATTGGTGCTCTCCACAGGCCAGCTGACTAGCCTCCAGGAGCTGCTTCTCAGTTACAATAGAATAAAGTCTGTTCCTAAGGAGATAAGTAACTGTGTCAGTCTGGAAAGATTGGAACTGGCTGTCAACAGGAGCATCTGTGATCTTCCTCCTCAGGTTTTGACAGACTCTTTTATTTTGTTTAGTTTAGTTTAATGCATATTTTTAATTTATTCCAAACCAACTATCATTAAATATTGCACCCCATGTTTTGAGATTTCCTTTGATGTTCTGATTTCACAACTGCTCCACAGAATCAGTACATGAACAATATTTATATGACTAGTCAAACTGAAGCCACATGAGAAGGACATACATATACCTGAGTAGTTGAGAGAGACAATTTTGTCCATATAAATGACTTGGTAGTGCATATATGGTAGTGATACACTCAATTTGTTTAGGCTGAAGGTCTTCACTGATTACCTCATTGAGGATCTGGTGCCTTAGCACAGACAAGTTCCTCTTTACAGTTGAGAATATAAATTCATACCATATGCCTGGACGCAGCTGGAAACTTTTTTACCAGACCTGCTAGCTATGCAAAGGGTTTGTGTGATCTATACAACTGCCTATGCACCAGGAGTTGCACAAATGTTGTTCCAGGGTGTTGAAAGCAACTAGGAGAGAGTAAAAACAACTGCTCACCTACAATTAAGCTTCAATTTGGACTGACCTAAATGTGAAGGAGACCTGCATCTCTAAGTACTATTCTTTTAGAGATGGCAAGAATGTAACTGTGCTTACTTGTTTTAATTTATTTTAAAAAACAGTAGTGGCAGTAGTTGACAGAAATTGGTGCCTTGCAAAATTAAGTGAGACCAATCAGTAATACCCAACAACAAATCTTCAAATGAAAATGAAAGTGAAAATATACACTATTAACCAGAATCCAGAATTTGCAATGTCTATGTGGATACTGGTTACATGGTGTAGTGCACAGTGATGGCTTTTAAATTAACAGCTCATAGCAAAAGCCTGGTTCTGTCCTATTGAGATGATGACTGTGATCACTGTGAAGCTTTAGTTATATGTAATTGCATTCTATTCAGTGCTTGGACAGTTGGAACAGATCTTCAGCAAAACATCTTTGCGTCCCTTGAGCACTGTAACAGTGCCTGAAGGCATGATTCACCAAAGGGCTTGAGTGTTGCAACACTGAATGATGCTGTTTAACTTTTAGACTGCCTTGCCATGACAGTGAACTTCACAACACGGAAAGTATCTAGGCTCAGTCTAAAATGCAGTCCATGCAATTTGATCCAAATAATGAAAAATGTCACATTGCATGAAGAAGCACCACCAAGTATGAAATACTAAGGACAAGGCTGTCTTTAAAGTCCTCTTCGTCTCAGGGCTTGGGGAGTATCTGCATTGTAGTCATGGCATTCAGCTTCTCAGGAGTTGGGGCGCTCACTACGTGGTGGGGGATCAAGTTCTGCCTGCTCAGTTTCAAGCCACCTCCCTTCCAGGTGTGAACTGTAGCTGTTAGGCAATTTCAGCTAATGCAACTCCAAAACCATTCTGTACTAACTTTAAAATGTGGGGTAATTTTTTTACGTAGTTTCTTGTTTTCAGTTAGCATTATTACAGCACTGCTGTAATGAAACAGCTATACAAGCACGCACTGAACCTCCCTTTCTTTTCAGCTCAGTGATTTAAAGAAGCTTTCACATATAGATTTGTGCATGAATCAGTTTACTACCATCCCTTCAGCTCTTCTCAACATGCCAAGTCTAGAGTGGTTAGATATGGGGGGAAACAAACTCCGGGAGCTTCCTGATGCAATTGACAGGTAAATGAATTTCAAAGCTCACATCTTAGTCTCAATTCCACTGCACTGAAATTTTGATTATTAAATCCTACTTCATAGGATTATTTTAATGTTAACCCCGTTTCAAACTTAAGATTTATCAGCCATATTATGGCATTTTAGATGAGCTGGAATAATCCATCCAATAAACAATAAATTCAGTAGCAAGTTTAAATATCTTTTGCCAATGACATTTTCCACTAGAGGTTAGGTGATTATCTGTGATACAGGGTTTCCTTTGACAGCTGTTGTATTCAGGATATGAGTCCTTTATGCGGCTGTAAAAATAAATCAATTCCTTTATATTAATGAGCGATAAAATTAATTTTCTAAATCTTGATTGTGCAAACACCTGTTTTTACAGAATGGAAAATCTCCACACTTTATGGCTGCAAAGGAATGAAATCACCTCTTTACCAGAAACCATTGGTAATATGAAAAACCTTAGTACTCTTGTACTTAGCAACAACAAACTTTCGGATATTCCAGCCTGTATGAAGGACATGACAAATCTGAGGTAAGAATAAGCAAGAGAAATACCAATAAAAATACTAGAAGATACCTTTTAAAGCCTCCCTTGAGTTGTGTATCGTGGCGTGATGCTCAGGAAGTGGAAAAGAAAAAGCATGTCTCTAGTTGCACAAGTGGACATACCACTGTATAAATCAGCATAATTACACAGCTTGACAACAGGTGAGGATCTGCTCAGGAAAGCTTTGTGTAGCACAATTCAAGTAGTAAGCTATGATAGTTACACACTCATATAAAAAAGGAGACTAATTAATTTTTTTTCTTTTCTGAATGGTCCAAATGCCCACTTCTGATTGGTCTTTTGTATCTTGGCTCTCTAAAGCCAAGAGTTTAGGAGGAAAAACCTGGCAAGAATAAAAATGACAAAAACTAGAACTTCAGCACTGAGAAATCAAGTATTCAGAATTAAACAGAAATGTTTACTTGTAAGGATATGGATGAAACTTATGTATTTGATTTGAGAAATGCAAAAGAATTAATATATATTTTTAATTGGTAGAATTGGAAATACTATCCTGTATACTGTGACCAAAAGTTTCCTGTTGTTTGCATTTTTCTTTAAATTACCAGATCCTGGCTATTTTAAAGAACACTAATATAACAGTGGGCTAAGTGTAAGAAAAGACTTACTTCCTTTTGCTCAAAATACTGTTTGAGGAATCTTGTTTCAAGAGTTGTTCTCTCTGGACAAAGCTTGTTGCAAGAGTAATCTTTTCTGGTGAACTGTCAGATTTGTCAACTTCAGAGACAACCCCCTGGAGTTAGAGATAACACTCCCTCCATGTGAGAATGCAGAAGAGGAGGAGCAACAGGAAATGTTTGGCATTGAATTCATGCACATGTATATCCAGGAGTCACTCAAGAAAACAGGTATTGCTTTTTTATTAATTACAATCTCTCTGAAATAGAGCCAGGAAGGGAAGATACACTGGATAAAAGAAGGCTGAGATATAAGAAGTCAGTTAACATTTGTCAGAAATATTTAAGAAGATTTTTACTGAGAGCAGGGGCACATCTGTCACAAGGTTTTCACATGAACAGCATGTGTTCCAGTAGGAACAAATTGTTACCTACATCGTGGATAACTGGAAGTTGAAGACTATCTATTGTATTTGAAATTTAATCAGCATTTACAAACTGTGAGTTTTCCAGCTCTGTCTGGTGAAGCTCAACTTTGCTGGTTTTGGATGTTGTCCAGACAGGGACTATGGTAGGAGGCTGTAAGGGAGAGATGTCTGTGTTCCCAACATACAGCATTTTTTAGCAATACAGTATCAACCACCTGATAAACAGATTTTTCTTGCAACTTGCTTTCCCTGACAGAAAATCCAGTCACACACCCACTCTTTCATCCCACTTCTAAACTACTATGACAAAAGAATGCTGGTAGTAGTCTCAAAGGTAATGGCTTAAAGGTTGTAGCAAAATAAGCACTTTTAAACAGATGTGCAGGTGGCAGCTGATACTTGCAGAGACAACTTCATTCATTGCAGATACAAATTGTTTTCTCTGACCATCCCTCTATATATCATGAAGGCTTAAAAAATGAATGACTGAAATGCTCTTCCTTATTTAGAATGCTAAGGCAGCTTTTTTCTTACCAGTATTTCAGTAATGAATAATCAAATTAGGAAAAATCTATCAAGATGATAGGTTACAATTAAGTTTTTTTCCTTAAGATTCCCCTAGTAGCATGGGCTAATCAAAGTACCTAGGCCTACTTACATAATTAAAGAGTAAATACAAAGCTATCCTGAACTTCAAAGTGAAAATAAAGTAAGTTATTTTCTCTTATTTTAACTGATTGTCTTTCAGGAAATCTGGAGAATTGTAGTTCTGATCCTTCTCCTGTCAAAAATGATAATGAATAAAGACTGTAACTGGGAATGGAAGAAAATACCTAACAAAGAGGCAATACAACACGTTTCAAATATTTGAAGAGATTTTATTTTTCCACTGATGAGAACTGTTTTGCATTATTTGCAATTCCTACTTTCACTGGGAAATTGTAAGATCTTTTCCCTATACCAAGAAAGACTAAAACATTTTTTTTGTAGGCAATGAGTTAGCTTTTTAAAAACTCCAGATATGTTTTAGCAATTCCAAATCTATCTCCTGTCATTTAATTGTCTCTGGTATCAAAGATGGACTTGGGACAGCTGTCAACAGGACATTCTCCAAGGACACTGCGGACTCTGTGTAGTACTGTAGTGCAGCCTTGTATCCTCGTTGTTGTAAATACTCCATCCGTCCATGATCAATCAGCAGTTTACAGAGGTGACCGATCTCCTTTCGTTCTTCAACAGTAAGTATCCTACTTCCATGAAAGGGAAGAAAAGAACAAACAACATGTCAGAAGAATAGCTTTGTTAATTAACATTAGTAGCTAAGTTTAGATAAGCTATTGAAATCAGTGTAAGTTCATTTCAGTTCAGGCAAGCGTGGCTGTTTACATATTCTGAAACATATCTCCATGAAAATTGTATTTTTAAAGTGGCGTATTTCTATAAATTCAGTAGTTAAAATGTTTGTGTGAGTAATTTTGAAGACCCCAAGCAATGTCATATACCACTGTACATAATTTTGCTTTTCTGCAGGAGTCCATTTGCTAGAAAAAAGAATACATACCCTGTTAAAGTATCAGAACTACTCTCTGTCTTGCTGGACGTTTGCTCGTGTTCTTCTGTGTCAGTAGTTTGATCCTCACTTGTAGAGGCTGTGGTTGAGGTTTCTTTCATGCCACAAGTGGCCCAGCTACTCATTCTCTGAAAGTAATTAAATTCTACTGGTCCAAGTCCTACTGATTTAAAGAACTCTCTGCCCACATAATGGGTCCAGTCACACTTGTGGTGGCAGCACAGCGCAATAACAATTCCAGCTACAGGCTTACAGTCATCTTCCATGCTTCCATTATCAGTGGAATTGTTAGAAGCCACCTCAGCCTTATCAGTCCTAGAGCGTTTTGGTGCAGGTTCTTCATTTTCTCCATCACAGCAAGTTGTGTAATTTTCAACCAAGCATCTCAGAGCAAGATCTGGGAAAAAAGGGATACACCGCCCCCCCAAAAAACAGTGAGCACCATGCCATTATTTATCCAGGCTGCATCATGGATGGGAATGTACTTCCTACAAAGAATAAACAAAGCATATCCAAAATGAAGCCAAAAGCAAATTTAACTAAAAATTACAAGCATACTTTGAAAACATTAAATCCCTAAATGTCTCTAAATTAACCTATGAGACCTCTGGAGCTACTAAGGGCTTATGCTTTTGATGAGCATTTGCTCCACACAAGTGAATTCTAAATACTTTGGTTAACAACGTCCCTGTAACACGTGCAAGTATTTGCTCTAAGAGTCTGCTATGTAGGGGACAATCTATTTAAGCATTTAAGTGTAGTACATGTATATATTAACCATGTCACCTTTATAACAGCACCTGTATAGGAGGTGTATTTGAGATGTCTTTCTCTATTTAGTAGACATCTAACATTAGAAAAAGTGTTGTTAGTTGAAAATTATCAGGACAGAAAGCCATTCTTATTTCTTTCCTTGGAATACATCTTAGGGCAGCCATTATAAATTCAGAAAGAGTAGAGGTGACAAGTGTTTAAAAATAAAAAAAAGCCCATAAAACCCTAACTTTCAACCATTTACACGTGACCCATGCCACCAGACTATTCTCTATGTTCTACAGAAAGCAAGAAGGGTTTTATGTCTGTCTAAAGTTGCTTTGCATCTATTATCCTTTTACTATTCCAATGAAGTCAACAGATACTTGTAAAATAATTGCTACATTCACCAACAAATGGTTACAGGGCAAGAAAGGCATAAAGGTACAGTGTAGGAGATCAGTCCACTACTTTGTGTAGTTAACATACGTAATTCATACCTGTTGCAGCACCGCACAAATGCTTCCCAATTCCTACCACTGGTAGTTTTTTCTTCTCCAAAACAGGCACCTTCTCTGGAGGGAAAGGAAAAAAAGAAAAACTCACACAATCCACAACAACCCCAGAACCTCAGTATTTTTCTGGATAATTTCATCATACTAAGAAATAATTGTTTACTGCTACTAAGGTGAGAGTAATCTGTACATACAATTATAAGATATTAAAAGGAAAGTTTCCTTAAAAAAATAAAGGGAATCAGGTGCTGTGGCTAAGGAGGATATTCTTTTTCTAAACAGTTCAACCTTTTCCAAAGGCAAAGAATGTATTTTAAATGCTATTATGATGCAACTCTATTTTGTTACTGAGCTGCAATGCCACTACATAGCAGGAAAATACATAGAACAATGGATGTATTTCCCTTAACAGAATTACCAGTGGCTCAGAGATTAGCTCCAGATAAATAGTAATATGAATACTTTGCCTTTTGTTAACATGAAGTATTAGAAATACAGGATTTTGTGTTTATACTGTGACAGCTACATTTATCTATTTAACCACTTCAGCCTTTCTATACTGCCTGTGAAGTGTCAATGTGACGTTAATGCCTCTCCTGTGGAGAGATGTTCCCACAAATTCCACAGTACTGATACACACAGCCTATCAGATAGGCATAGCTTGCTAGGGGTGTAGAACGAAAATAAACACAGCAAAGGCATTTAGTCCTGAAAGCTCTAAAAATCTTTCAAAACGTTTTTGTTTTAGTATTTTTCACCTACAGTGATGTGCTGTAAGTATATAAAATGCAGAAAATGTTAAATCCCTATGAAATATATAGATATTTGAGTGTGTATATATATACACACAGTATTACCATGTCAAAGCACCCACTGAGAATAATCTTCAAAACCAGCTACATTTAAGCATGCTACATACAAGTTGACTTGAAGTCCAATATTCAGAAATTAAAATTAAGCCTCTAATTCATAATTATTATTAAGCCAAGAAGAAACTTACTTAAGCATAAGTGTTGAATATCAACTCGAAGCCTTTCAAATACAGAATCTCCCCTTTGATGTTTTCCATCCACCTATGTACACAAGACCACCACCAATAATTACAATTTTGTTCCAGGTATTAATGCCAGACTGTTTTTCTGTTAAGTCAACATCTGCACATTTCCAATACTAGACATCAGAATTTTTTATGGAATGTTGACAATCATGCTTCCAAATCTTTCAACATTTCAGAGGTTTGTTACTTCTGAAGATAAAAACCAGTAAAACCTAACAGCTTCAATATGAATGGTTTAAAAATTCTACTATGCTAAAATTACAATATCCTTTCTTACCTTGAATCTTGTTGTTGCCCTTTCCACAAGCAAAAACTGAACATTTTCAACATTCTGTAAGGCAACATTGACCCAGTGAGACAGCTTTCCTCGCCCAGCTCCAAACTCAACAAAACATCTCCCTGGACCAAGTAGATGCAATTTCTCCATGTTACCTAAAATTGAAGCCTACAAATATCCAAAGGTTATTTCTGAACCAAGAAAGTACATACACTGTTCACTGACAGAAAAAGGATTACTTCATCAAACTGCAAAAAACTTTTTCAAGACCTCATTTCCACGAGGGGATCAGGGAAATGATCTTCTGTGTACAGAGGTAAAAGGATTGTAAATTCTGTCTGGTCAGCTTCAGGCTGCTCTTCCACTCCTCACAGACTCCTCTACGCAGGAGTTTTTGGGATAGATTTTGGGGATTGGATACACTGCTGATTCTCAAAGTAGTCATCCAAAATAAGGCTACTGTACTAGATTTGCTGTGCCTGCTGAGCCCTCTCTCTGCTACAGTTACACATTCTGTAATACACAGCAAGGTAGAGCAAAACTCCTTTTTTCCTAGCAAATTTTCATGATCTTCTTAACATTTTGTAGCTCAGATTTATTATGAGGTACAAATAAGTAACAATCCAGACCACCACCACACAGTTTCTAATTTATTTCAGTATCCTAATGAACTTTTGTTACTAACACTTGAAGGAGCCATTCAAAGGTTATATATATGCTACTATTTGAAGCATATAGAGTTATAGAGGAAATCTGACAGGCTCTGTATGAAACGACTAGCATTATGCCTGCACAGTCACTTGGATTTACACCAGCAGAATTCCATGTGTTTAAAAACATATATAGCTATTAGTAAAGCAGTGACCATACCTGTTGTTTCAAGTGTTTGAAAGCAGATTCCCCATTATTTGGGTCATTTAAGGCTTCTTGTAAAGCCTGGTGGGACAGTATTTGTTCTTGAAGGTGGAGTTCCAGGCCTGCATGAAAAAGCAAACCTTTTCATTTCAAGAGTTTATTGTTTTGTGATACACATTACAATAGTCAGGTGTGAGCTTGATTTGTAACATTACCATAATAGTCTGTTCACACCAGAAATCTATCATCGTATGTTTATCGCAGAGCTGAACTCTTATATCTACTGGTATGTGATTAGGAAACAAACAAAATAAACAAAAGGAAGGGAAACCAGCTATATGAGCAGATCAGGGTTTTATCCTTCCCTCGATCTAGTTTATTCTTCTGAGTAAGATTTAGCAGTTGGAGGATTGGCTACATCTTGATGACAATTACTTTGTGTGATGTGTATATATCTAACAACAGAAAAAGAAAATGTTTAACCAATTCAGCGTAAAACTTATTTTCAGTATTAAGTAAGCTCACCATTGCTTGCTTTTTTCAACTTGGTAATTAAGCTCTCCAACTCTTCTTTGGATAGAGAAGAGATAGGTACCTTTTTAAGGAGAAAAAAAAAAGTGCCACCCATAAATACAAGACCTTTTTACTTTTTCTTATTCTTTAGTCATGTGATAAAGTGCCACGTTAGGTAGGGACTGAGCTTTAGAAGAAATAAGTGTACTCACTTGTTTTTCTGTTTTTTCTGCTACATCTTTGAAGCCTGCATTAATATCTTGAACATAGTAGACCTTTAAAAAATCAAAAGAAAAGAAATATGATTCTGTTAATTACCAGGAAGCAAAAAGCTAAACTCTTCAATGTTTTTATGGTATGCATAGCAATAGGAATCCACTGCAGAAGATAATCCAAATATTTTTTCCCTCTAGCCTTCTCCTGACCCCCCAGCAGAAGGGACTGTTCTGACACCTTTTACCAAGGCCCAACATACTCATAAGAGTTAAACGATCAGTGCCCACTAGACATCATTTAAAAGTTTCTCAGGTAATACTAGAAGGTACAGTACTGATCTGGCAAAATAGCAGACAATAAAGAAGCCATCTTCTGTCTTGGGACAGCCGTTGAGACATACATTCCATTCCTTCCCTCAGCAGTGGCTGCAGCTGTCAGCCTAGCTGTCTGCAATTACTGCTGGCTGGAGTGAAGCTGGCAGTTGGCTAGGGCAGCAGACTGACAGAGGTGGGAACACGCGAGAGCCTCACACCTAATTCTGCCTTCTGAGGATAAGTTCTCACCAAGCCTCTAAAATGAACAGCACTGCAAGAGACTGCTCTTAGGGAATGTCTTTGAGAAAAGCAAATTCAGCAATTTCATTTGTTACTAAGAGAGCTGAAGAGCTCTACTGAGCTACAGTGAGAGGGGACACCAGATGAGGAGAGTGCAATGTGAATTCCATTTCCACAAGTACTTATTCAGCTTCCATACTACCCTTACTGTCCTGCTTGCTAGGACTGCTGTCCTACATTTCACAGCTGCTGTCAGCACAATAAATTCTCCACAGAGCTGTAACATTTAGGGTCTTAAAACTGAGAGGAAGAAGTGCTGAATTTACTCTGCACTTACTGGCTTTGGCTTCTCTCTTGAGTTACATTTTTTTAAATGTTTTTGTAGTTGGTCTTCATATACAGTGCTAAAATCCAAATGGAAAGATAAGTAAGTAACAGCATTTATCATGTGAACCCGGGCAAAGCATAGGAAAAGCATTTACACATGCTTACTGTTTTGGATCAAGAGGACATGGAATTCTTTTTCTGTCGTTTTCTTCCTAGTTAAGAGAGAAAGATGTTAGACAACACTTCACATGCCTTCAGTGTTCCTGGTACAGAGAAGCTGTGGAGGGACACCTGAGCTTCGTAACACAGCTCTTCTGAGGTGGGTGGGTTAACCAGAACGGGGAAGCTAACACAGTTTAATACTGAAATAGATCCTGACGTTATAAACTTTTAAGGTAAAGGCAGGGATACTTAGCACGCCCACGGCCCAAAGGGAGATGCAGGCGCTGCCTCTTCAGCCCACCTGCGGAGCCGGCTCGGGTGGACGTGGCACCCCAGCTCCCCGGGGTGCCTCCGGGGCTGCCCGCCCGCTCCCAGGGAACCCGGGGCTCCCCTGACGGCAAGAGCCCACCTCCCCACCGCCGGAAAGCGGCGCCTGCTGCTCTGCCCGGTACCTCCTGCTGCCCGTGCTCTCCGCAAAAGCGCATCCCGGGAGCTGGGATCATCTTGCAGAAGCGCTTCTTTCTCTCCACGAAGTAGGCACATCGCCCTGGAATCGGGGCGCCGCGGCTCGGACCCGACTGCAACGCCGCCATTGCCGTCCCAGCGCCCCCCGCGGTCGCCGCCGCCTCGGCTCCATCTTGAGGCTCCTCCTCCGCGGGAGCCCGGCGCCAAACTCGAAGCGCAAGATGGCGGCGGAGAGTCTGTTCAACCAGCCGGTGTGTGTACAAGTGAGGTGCCAGGGCTGCGAGGAGAGGTAAGAGGCTGGTTTGGTTTCTCTACCAGCCAGCGCGGGGTCTTTAGTGTATCCTTTAGGAGAAGGGCTGACGAGCGGCGGGCTTTTTCTTTGTGCCTTGTGCCCTGAAGCTGCTAGGTGAGAGGCGAGGCGCTGCGCGTCTTGCGGGCGGCGAGCTGGCTAGTCTTGTTGCTTGGAAGCTGCTTGTGGCGCGATTCTCTCGGTTAGAGGGAGGGGCACTTGGTCGCAGCAGGGCAGGAGCGAGGCAGTGCGGGCTGGGGTGCTTGCTGTGGGTGCCTTGTCGGGCCGGATGGGGGGCGGGGGCTTTGCAGGAACGCTCTAGGGGTGCGGGGCCAAACGCGTCTCCCCGGCAGGCGACACAAGGGCCGGCATTTGTGCCTCGGCGCCGCACGGGCCCTCGCTGCGCTGCGGGCCGGGCTGTCGGGGCCGGTGCTTGCGCGTCTCCCGGGCCACAGCGGTTGCTCCGCGGGCAGGCCCGCCTCCTTCCTTCTCCTGCTCCTCCTCGCCGCCTGAAGCCGGCCGTACCGCGGCCTCCTGCGGCGTTTCAGCAGCATCGTTACGGCCCCCGCGGCGCGGGCGGGCCCGTCCCGGTGGGTCTGTGCCGAGGGGTCAGGCAGTTGGGGCGCAGCCCCGTGTGCGTGGCGCAGCGCTGGTGTTTGAGGAAGCCCGGAAAGAGTTGTCTGGCGTGTCTATTGAAAGCGGTGACATAGGCTGGTCTGGGTCAGGCGGGGTGTGCGGGCGTCAGGGCTCCTCTGGCTTGCCTGCCAGGAAGGCTGCTGGGTTCTGCAACGCCAGTAGCTTCTCGGTTACTCAACAAGAAGTAAATGAAGACAAGGTAACGCTGTGGAAGTCGTCAAGAGTTTTATCAATCGTCAGTAAATCTCAGTAGGCTTTTCCAAAGTGTCTGGTTTCTGGACAGAGTTTCAAAACTTCTGCGTTTCTAGTTACAGTTCGGTGGATAACGAAATCCCCTGAGCTGACAGGAGCTGTAGTGGCAATTGAAACTGGGGCTTTCGCCTGTCTCGGTAGTAGTCATCAACAGGAGCTTTCTTAATATTGCTGCGTAAATCTTTGTTTTCTAAGTGTGATTTGCTTCCTGTAACATGGCTACAAACACATGTTATTTGGAAAATGTTTTCTCGATTTGTTTCTGTTTCGTCTTTTTGCACACAGGAGATTAAATGTTCGAGTGAATATTGAGCTACTGCCAATTTCGAATCCTATTCATAAAAAGGTTTGTAAGTTATATTTGTGTCATTCATTAGATCCTGTCTGAATTTCATTGTATAAGAGGACAAATGTGCAAAGGAAAAGCAAAATGGGTTTTTATCACTTGACCTTATTTTATTTTTATATATTTTTTTTACTAGATTAGTTGGTTTGGTGCATTATTTTTTTTCTCCCAGCCTTTCTAGCCCTCTCATTTAGTTTGACTGCTCATGGGTCTTGGTAAACCTGCCAATTAAAAGGATTTGGAGACCCTCAGAGGAATCAAAGTTCGAGTTCAAGCACAGTCTTGCTTTAGACATACTCAACACGTATTTAAGAATGTAGAATGGCAGCTGTCTTTGCAAAGTCCTCACCTTAACTAGGAAAAATGACAACTTGTTCATGAATGTTACATTTTGCTTTTCATTGTTGAGTATGTTAGTCTTCCAATATTTGGAATTCATTCAGTGAGGGTTGGAAGGATGTATAAAATTTGCAGTAAGAAAAATCTTCTTTCTCAGGAAAAATAGCAATGAAATTAAAACTGGGAGTTCTAAAGTTTTTTTTTGTTATATGTCACTTAAATTGTACTGCCACATACCGTGATGTTAAGAATGGTCATTAGTTGGTTATAGTGTTACTGAGAAAAGACTTGCTTGTAAAAGAGTACAGTATCTTTTTGCATGATTCTGCTGTGACAATGATAATATGAAGCATGAAGAAGCAGTTAAGAACTGTGTCAGCTGGAGCCCAGAAATCCAGTTGGGAACATCAGTGAGTGATCCGTCTAAAAAGAGAACTTTAAATGTTTGGATCAGTTAATAGGACATCAAACCAAGCAGGCATTCTTATCCTACTCAACAACCCATCTCAGTTGTTTTGCAGTGGCATTAGTTGTAACAAAAACTGGCTGCCATGTAGTCCCTAGCTTGCTTCTACATCTCCAGGGGAGAGCTTTGTTAGTGTTACTGGTATCTGAATTCCTGAAACCTGTTTCAGTTCTTATATGTACGTGTGCCATGGTCACACCTTGGTTACCTGGGCAGAGCTCTCAGGTTTCTCCTTCCTTTCTTTCCTCTGCTGGGGAATATTAAATTCTTCACGGAGGTTTGAGCCTTCTTATAGAGAACAGGTGCCTGAGCTGGATGTAGCAGGTGTTTTGCATAAGCCCAGCCTTGTGATGAAGAGTAACAGTGACAACAGCTTTTCCAGTACACTGCAGACCTCCAGAGAAGAAATGAGTTTATGTTTAGTAGCTGAGCAACATAATGCTGCAGTTTGCCTTAGGAACTTACTGGCCTTCATCTGTATCCATTTTATATTTGCTTTGCAAAGCTTTGTATTCAAAGGTATAAACCTTTCAGAAGGTGGTTTCTTAACAATTTAGGAACAATATTCTCTGAAAAACTTGTGGTTATGGGAATGATGTGTTAACAACCCATCATCTCAGTCTGCTAGTGCTACACTTTTATTTCATGATAGGGAAAAATGACAAATAGTTTTCTTCCTGTAAAATGATGTGTTGAATTTTGAAACCTTTGCTGCTCAAAGTTGAACGTTTTTACTTGGTTTATTTTTGTGAGAAACAGTATGCCTGTTTTTCCCACTGTAATATTTAAGGTAGTGTTAAATGTTCATGTTTTCCACCTGAATTAGTTGCCACAATTCTGTCTTTTTTTGGTCAAACAGTAAAAGCCTTAAATGCTGTTTGCAATAGTGGTTTACAATATTTAGACAATCTGACGAGGTGTTCTGTAGTATTTTAAATCCTGTTTAAATGCCTGTCTTTTCAGGATTTAGCTGTCCGATTGACTGATGATAATGATCCTTTTTTCCTTTATAACCTTGTCATATCTGAGGAAGATTTTCAAAGGTAAGAGAAATTACAGTGTGCTGCCTGTGAAACGTTTCTAAATGGCAATAAAGAACAAAGAAGTATTTTTAGTGTAGAATGACCTGTTTTAGAAGTCAGGTTTTGGTGCTGTGGAGTTTTGTCAGTGATTCAGTAAGGTTCCCTTTAACCAGTTGGTGAAACAGCCAATACTGGGGAGTAGTTGGCTTAAGATTAGATAGATAACTGACAGAATCCCCATCTTAAGTTCCTTGCATAGCTGCACTGCCACAGTTTATATTACTCTTGCATCTTTATCACTACTTGCATGTTTATCACTACTTCTATCAGGCCACTGCTTGTGTGTGAACTATTTCAATAAATACTTGCAAGATTAAAGTCTGCTGGCGTGGACGTGGATTCACAGAGCTAAGCCTTTGTCCTAGGGGGTTCTTGTATTCATTTTACTTCCCTTGCTCAGAATTTGATCGTTTAATTTGGGCACCAGGCATGAACAGTTGAGTTTTCTGCTTTGTTCTTTGGGGGTTTGGGGTTTTTGTTGGTGGTTTTTGCTCTTTGGAGAGATGTGATCAATGTATGGATCAAAAAGTAAAACAGTATTTATGTGCAGGAGTGTTGTTATACAGGTGTGCCTGTGTGCATAAGTATCGAATGTTTGTTTCTGTCTTTGAGTTTACTGTGCCTGTGGTGAATGTGTGAAGTTAAATAAACAAGCAGGCAGGTAAAGTCTCAATAGTGTGATAACAGTTGAGTCTCCCCTCATGTCCTTTGCTTCCTCTATGTGTCCCTATCCAATAACCACTCTGTTCTGTAAGGAAGATGTCTAACACAGAGGAGCATGTTTGTGCTGCCACAATAACTTAAACTTTTCTTGCTGAAGCCTGTTTGCAAGAACTCTTGAAATAAAGTATCTCCTAGTGATTATTGTTCAAGATGTGATCACATTCCTTCTGTGCTCAGGACTGAAAATAACATGCTAGTGAACTTCAGTGACATGATTAAAATTAGTTCTTTGTACGAGTGTAAATGACACATTTTATAGGAATAAATTGCACTTCTATATATTGTTAATAGTTTTCCCTGATTTGTTCATACAGTTTAAAATCGCAGCAGGGTCTCTTGGTAGACTTCTCTGCTTTCCCACAGAAATTTATAGATCTGCTCCAGCAATGCATTCAGGAACAGAACAAAGATATCCCGAGGTAGGTAGCAAGTGCCACATTACTCTCTGTGTGTGTGTGTGTGTGTATGTCTTAAAATATTTGTCAGCCACTCAAAGAGACCAAGAATAACTTAATTTTCCTGTGGATGCATCAAGGTATCAGTCAGTGAATGTTGCTGACAAATGTCAGGAGGGTGGAGCAGTGAAATTGATGTCTAGTAAAGACATTGTAAAATCAGAAGGGCAGGAGTGCAGCACTGGTAGCACTGGTGCAGTGTTCCAGTTTTGGCTTTTTTAAACAGTTTAATGCTAGAGAGCTAATGTGAATTTGATGGTCTGAGGTGTAAATTGTTCTGCTTCACAAGAGAAGGCAAAGTTATCAGGCATTCTGACAAGGATCATTTTTCTCTTCCACTTCAGATATTAATATGGGGGGCAGAGAAGAGCTGAGATCCACCTTTCCCTGTAGTCACCTTTTCATATGTTATTTTTGTTGGTGTGGGTACTGAGAAAAGTCGTGCCCAGAGTATCAAGCTCTGCTCCAGCAGTCGGGCTGTTTCTTGAAGTATGATACCCTGTGAAGTTTTAAAAGTCAGGAGTCTGTTTCCTTTGTAACCAAAATCAAAAGGCATTACTTGATTTTTGGATTCCTAAGGCTAAAATGGGCTTCTGAAAATTTTACAAATAAACTGATAAGTTTTGTTCAGTTCTTATAATAAGGTGCAAGCATTTTAGTTGATGTCTGTAGTATTAACTACACCATAGGGATTGAATTTCATAGTTCTTCAAGCAAAAACTGGGCAGCCTTTTACTGTGCATATAAAAATGTATTTTATTTGACCATAGCTTGTAGGGTCTACAGGTAGTTTCAGGAGAAGAAATATGCTGAACATCTGGTTATTTTTGTTTTCCCTAGGTTTTTGCTGCAGTTAGTTTCTTCAGCATCTGTTCTAGATCACACACCTGTGTCTCTAAATGTAGTGGAGACCAACCCTTTTAAACATCTTACCCATCTCTCTCTAAAATTCCTACCAGGAAATGATGCAGAGATAAAGAAGTTTTTAGCCAGCCGTTTGAAATGCCTTAAGGTAAAATGAAGGCCTGTCATAGCTGCAGCAAGGCTTTGATGCTCTGTATACTTTAGCATTTTTTCAATGTTAATACTTCAAAAGTATGTACCAAATTGTATGCTCTACTCTGGTGTTTTTCTTGGGTTCTGTTGTTGTTGGTTTTGTTTGGGTGTTGGGTTTTTTAAAAATTTTAGTTCCTGTATGTCCTTGCATGCAATTACTTGGTGCATGTTATAAAACTACATTGTTACTGTCACTAGAAATAAAAACATTTCAGGTGTATTCAGCCAGGCACTGTAACTTGAGGCAGACGCTCGGGTGTTCTGTGCACACAGCGCATGTGGCATGCAGCTGTTGAATGCTGCAGAGTCTTGTGCTTCATAGCCCCATGCTGACTGCCAGATCAACTGCCAAAGTAAAATCCCATAATCCCTCAGTGTCTTTGCTCTGCAGCTGGGTTTGGGAAAGCATGCATGTAGATACAATTGTAATTCTAAGGCTTTACAGACGTCAGGGGCTAGCGGCTGTAAATAGCAAATTACATTTGTAATGTTGATGCAGTTGGTAGCATGCTGGCTTTTATTAATGACAAATGAATAGTGTCATAGTTTGATTGTTGTTCATTTCAGTTTCACAGCCTAAGATTTGTGTGTCTCCTACTGTTCTCTCATGTTGATAGTCACCGAATAAGCCTTTTTAATAATACAAAGTTACAGTATTTCAGTTGATCTATTGTTTGTGGAACTCCTTTATAAAAAATCTTCATGATAAGATACTCTTTCCTTATAGAAACTTGGTAAGAATTTAATTAAAGGTTTTAGAAACTTGGTAAGAATTTAATTCAACGTTTTTACCCTGGGAGCTAATGCCTTTTCTTTTAAATTTATTAATTGTATCTCATGAAGTTTATTTAATTGGATGGTTTTTCTACAAATATAGGGACTGTGTGGTTGCTTAGGCAGGGTGTGCTGATAAAATGGAAGCTAAATACTACTGGTATTTTGGGAGCTAAGGTTTTGACTTGTCGATTTGTCCATAGGAAGACAAAACGATGTTGGAAGAAAAGCTTAGAAAAATTGAAGAGGATCTTACCAGGCAGCTGAGCTACACTCAACAGGTAATGTAAACTTTTTAACTTTCCTGTGTTAAGTTGCCCATCTTTAATCTGTGGGAAATGTACAGATTATGGGGTGGTTTGTCCACTGCCCAGCTAAGATAACTGGCTTGGGAGTGAGTGAAAAGTAGTAGTCTGATCTAGCTTTTCTTAACAATGGGTAAAGCATGCTGCTGGAGACAACAATTTAGTTCTTGCAGTCAGAATTTTATTTTATAGAGTTCTGCCTGTAAATGCACATACAAATTATATACTAAATACATGGTAGTGTGAAGATAAATGTACTCTTTGTATTCTGTGTGGTTGGAAAGCCTTGTATTTGAAAAATTGTGAAACCACGATAAGTAAATCACAAGTCTTGGACTTCATGTTACTCTACCACTTTCTGATTTTTGCAGTCTGCTGGCAAGGACTTTACACGTCTGTTTCAGGAAGATGATTTGGGTCAAATGCTAGAATTATTGAGGTGAAACATTCCATCAAAACTCTGATTATGGAGCTTTTTTTGGAATGGAATACTTGTTTACCTCATCTTGGCAGTTTCAGTTGGAGTTACTGTAAGGTGTCTGCTGAATTGGAACGCAGAATTAAAAAGGTGCTGCTAGTAACCCCCGCACACACTACAGCACCGTGTGTTTACAGCAATAGGGAACAGCAGCAGGCTGTTTTTTCACTCATAAACAGTGGTGGAAATTAGGATTGTCTTATCCAGTGTCGGAGAGGTGTTCTTTGCCTTCTCAGTGCCTTATGTTCCTGTATACAGAATGAACAGATATTTTTGGCATCTGGTGCTGAAATTTCTACTGTTCTTAATAATTCCATGTCCTTTTAAAGAAGTATCAGTATAGAATCACTCAGTAGTGACTGAAATGCTTAAAGCTCTACATGCTTTGTCAAACAGAGCTTGTCCGACAAGAGCCGAGAACTCGACAAACTGAAAAGCGAGTGGACATCCTACACTGCAGCTCTAACGAGCAAACACACGCAGGAGCTGACAAACGAGAAGGAGAGAGCTCTTCAGGTATGACAGGAGAAAAGAATTAACAGTATTCTTATGTGTAGTTTCTGGGCTTAATTTTCAGGTTCATCAAGTAACTGCTTGGTCTCTTTGCTTCTCACAGGCACAAGCTCAATACCAACAACAGCATGAACAACAGAAAAAGGAATTAGAAAACCTGCATCAGAAAAGTATCCAGCAGCTGCAGAACAGGCTCTCAGAACTCGAGGTCATCAATAAAGATCTAACAGAAAGGAGATACAAAGGAGACTCCACAGTCAGAGAACTGAAGGCAAAGCTTTCTGGAGTAGAAGATGTACGACTTATTTCCGTATCCAAACTCACAATTTTTAGAGCATTAAGGCTGTAACAGAAAATACAGCAGATTGTTTGTTCAGCTCCTTTTCATTGCCCATCATGCTCACTACTGAAATATATCTGCTTAAATTGCTATTAGAGCCTAAAAAATAACACAAAATTTCTTCCCAACATCCTAGGAATGTCAGAGAGCAAAGCAGGAGGTGCTGTCGCTGCGTCGGGAGAACACTACTCTGGATGCTGAATGTCATGAGAAAGAGAAGCTCATTAATCAGCTACAGACACGTGTTGCTGTTCTGGAACAAGAGATTAAGGATAAAGATCAGCTAGTTGTTAGGACAAAAGAAGTGTTAGATGCGACACAAGAACAAAAGGTCTTGTCAAAAATACTTCTCTCTAAAGCTTTTTAGAACCTTGTTAATTGTGGTCTCTACTGCCACTTTTTATGAATACAGCAGGAAAACTTCCAAATACAGCTAGAGATTATAAATCAGGGTGTGAGAAGTACACTGGATTCAGTTTTACAAAGGTAGCTACTGTTTAGTATTGTACTGGAGCAAAGTTAGTGGTATGTTTTGTAAATGAAATATGGATGAACTGATCCTATATAGTTTGAATTCCTTGTTAAGGATTAGCTCTCAAAGAATTATTGGGGTTCTACTTGAAATTAAGTCATGTCTTTCACATATCTTTATAATAATATTTAAAATATTCTTTTAAAGGTGATACTGGAAGAGAGTACAGAGAAAAAACAAAGTCACATTGAAAAACTAGAGTCGACAATCAAGTCTCTGTCAGCTGAACTACTTAAGGTTTGTTAGACATTTCATAAGGATGATGACATGTTCTTCCTTGCTTTTCGCTGTTTCTTTATTTTGACAATAAGGGGACTTATTTTTTTAATAGGCTAATGAAATTATCAAGAAGTTACAAGGAGATTTGAAAACTCTAATGAGCAAATTAAAATTGAAAAATACAGTAACAATTCAACAAGAAAAACTACTGGCAGAAAAAGAAGAGAAACTTCAAAAAGAGCAGAGAGAATTGCAGGAGATGGGGCAATCTCTTCGAACAAAAGAACAGGAGGTATTGTGCCAGGTCAACCCTCTGCCCTGTAAATGCTGGTGCATGTAGTGTGTTGGGTTTTACCTTATTTACATCAGTAACACATTAAATCTTCCCATGGAATAGGATTTACTCTTTACCTTAGTTATTACACCTTTAAATAAACGTGTTCAGCCTTTATTTTTTCCATGTAAAACTTTTGTTTGTAAAAGCCATCCATCTGGAAGGAAACTAAAATTGGATTAAAAGTAGAAAGTAATATAATGGCTGATTGGACATGCATCAGAGTTTATATTCATGTGAAAGTTGGTGAAGGAGGCAAGAAAGGAACAGTGCAAATTTTTCACATTAAGTGGATTCCCCTACTTGGAACCCTGACATTATTTAATTGTAGAAAAACTATGGTTGGAAAGGTTGCTGACTGTTGTCTTGCTGAAACTCCAGCTAAAAGCAGGGGCCTTATTTTAGAAGAGTAAGGCTTCTATAAAAACACCTGAGTTTAAACTTGAAATAATTTTAGAATAACTTCATAAAGCCTTTTAATTTAGTTATATTACATCCCTCTACAATTTGTAAGGAAGTAGTACCTCCTGCTGCTGTTCTAATTGTGGTGGGAATATTGCAGGTTTGCAAGCTACACGAACAGCTGGAAACGACAGTACAGAAACTAGAGGAGAGCAAGCAGTTACTGAAAACCAATGAAAATGGTAAGTTCCTGGTTTCACTTCTCTCTCTGCAAGAGCACCATAGTGATCAAGGTGCTACTGAAAATTAATGGAAGCGGCTAAATTGCGTTACCTGTGCTCTCTTTTTGTGAAGACATGTGATTATTGTTTATGGAAGACAAGCTGCTCACTGTAGTGGGTGTGCAACATCCTGGAGCTGCAAGTAGAGGCAACTCCTTTTGCAGTCAATGCTTGTGGCTGCTGGGGGTGGTGTGCACGGGTGAGGCTACCCCCAGAGGAAGGAACAGGGTGGGAATGGGGGAACAAGCCTGAACAAAAAGGCCTTTAGTGAGACTAGGACGTGAGTGGAGCTTGAGCCTAAGGAGAAGCAGCCTGTGGAGCTGTCCCTCTCTTTGAGGGAGGAAGGGCTGTTTTGAACTTGTGAGCTTGACCTTTTTCTTCTCTCTTCAGTAATCACGTGGTTAAACAAACAGCTCAATGAAACCCAGATGGCAAAGAAGACAGAGCCTTCTGCAGGTACACACGGCGGTAGGACTGCTATTTCCCCTCATGGCATGGTAAGGCATAACTCTAAATCATGTGGTTACAATGGAGTAGTTACATCCTGAAATGAAAGGGTGGTGGGGTTTTTTCTTTCTTCTTTGGGCCCTGTAGTTTTGGGGGAGTGTGGGGGTTTTTGTTTGGGGTTCTTTTTTTATATGTTAAAAGGACACAACATAATACCCTGTTAGGTGTTAACTTGATGCCCTGGCCTGCTAAGTGAGAATTTTCTAAGTTCTCATTTATTAAAAAGCACAAAACAAGGCAAAATGAGTTTGGAAAAGATGAAATGCTGGGTGAAAAGGAAAAAAAAAGGTATTTTTTGTGTTGTGAGGTTAACTTACTTACACTAGTTATCTTTGTAAGCTGAAAAGGAAAGGGTACCATTTTGAAAGTTAGTAGTGATGTTTAGAAACATGTAAATAGGGGTAAGCAATGTTACCTACCCTCACTGAGGACACTAAGCTCTGGTATTTTACAGCCTGTGTTGTCCTGACATGTAGATGTCTGTCTGTCCCCTAAAAACTGATGAGCTGCTTATGCAGTAGTGGAAGGGCGTAGTCCTGCAAAGAGGTCTCTGATTTATAGCTGGATACAGTTAATGTACTAATCAGTTACAGAGTGTGTAGCTTATTATGAGCTTAGAATTATTTCCTAAGACTGATCAATTCATCTAACTTTGAAAAAGTTGCAAATTTTCCTTAAGAACGTGACTGAAAAAGGGACATTTCCTTCCCCTCAGGATGACACAGTTGAGTGTCAGCTTTGTAACTGTGGTCAGTTGTTGGTAGAGGTTCAGAATGCCCAAATTACCAGTAACTTCAAGAATTGTTATTGCCTTTATGGATATATTCTGTTTCCCTTGCAGCCTGACCGCCCGTCCTTCCCCAGCTCAGCAATCAGCCACACCATTTCTCCTCTGTATGCCTACCAGGGCTTTCCGGAAGCTGCACACAAGCAGCATGTCAATTCACAGTGTCCAGTACCAAAGGCAGGCACTCTGACTTCTCTATCTTCTGCTATCACATTCTCAGCTAAACATAAAGGTTTTGAGTATTTCTCACAATGTGTAAATACTGACTGTAGATCCCTGTGCTCTTAAATGTCCTGTCCTGAACATCATCGCTATTAGTCACTAATGCATGCTTTAGGTTGCTCATTCTTGCTTAATGTTAATCCCTGCACAGTTTGCTCTCTGCTCACTGTTGCACCTGGAGTAGCTCTGACTTGCAACTCTCTCTTCTGCAGATTCAGTTTAACACACAGCTTTCTAAAATGACTGGATGTTCAGATGTTCAGACAGTGGCTGCAACTGGTCATCCAGCAAATAAGGAGAAGTAAGTATCATTTATTGCCTATTTAGTAGTTTGAGTCTTTTATTTATAGTTGTTTTCCTAAAGCCATTTGTTTTCTGTGTGTCTGGAAGTGAGCAAAACACTTCCAGTACCAAGCCAGTGTTGTGACATGTCTCTGTTAACATGTTAATGAATTTTAACTTGTGACACACTTAACTGGTCACTAAGCTCAGGAAAATGAACAATTCCGCTTCCGAGAGCGGCTCCTCAGGAACAAAAGTTTGTTGTCCTTCTTGGTGACAGAGCTAAGCCTTTCAGGTGATGGGTCAAGCAAAAACTGTTCTCAACCTACTTATTGATGGCTAATCTTTATGAATATTAATGAAATGACAAAGTTCACAGGACTTCCAGCTAAGATTTTTCTGAATGAGTCCATATACATGCTTGTTGTTAATGTGCTGCTAACTACAGTTTTTTAACAATCTTTTCATTTCTAGTGGTGATAATCTGGGGCTGGACTCAAAGTACTTCAAGAAAAAAGATGACAGCATTCCCTTACGAGGGCTTAGTCAAAATACACTTAACTCAGGTAAGGGAGGAAATAGTAAAACAAGAGTGGAGGAGTGTATGAATAGTTACGGTTCTACAAACAATGTCGTTTCTACTATTCTACAGAGTATCTGAAACCATACTTATCTACGAAAGCCCAACCGTCACCCAAAGCCACAGCAACACCAGCCTCAGCTTATTTTCCTGGATAGTAGACAGGATTCTGAAAGTTAAGAGTGAGTCATCCTTGAACCATCTGGGGGAGTTCTGGGTGTCCTGTAACACTGTAAAGTAGCGGTGCGAACTGGCATAATTTTCTAAGTCTGAATCTGTTTCCTTTGAGAAAGGTATCCTGGCTGAGGGTACTTGAGCCTGAAGACAGAGCTTCAAGCAGCCTCAGCCTTAGTGGGAACACCACAGTAGTTATGCCACTGCGGCTGTGCCAAAATTTCTCTTAGCATATTGGAGACCCTGTAGTCTTCCTCAACACCCACTGCAGCGCGCAGGCTGCTTTGTTGTAGGAACTGACACATGCAGCGCTCTAATCTTTGAGGTTACTTGGCTCCTTTCAGAGGAAGGATGATGGAAATAAAGCACAGGGTGACACTGTCAGATTTAGTAATGGTCAAGCTCTGAAGTCAGCATGACTGGCCTCAGTTTTAACTACAAACCCTTCAATTCAGAACCAGTTTATTTGGATCGCATATAGGCTTACAAGTATGTTTAATATTAAAGATGCTAAATTATTTCATGGAAGGTATAAAATTGTAATTTAAAATTATCTTGCGTAATTCCCTAAGGGCTGTGCTTCCCTTACTATTTTACACCTACTAATGTGAATTTGGTCTGTTTCTCTTGAAGTAAATCTTGTTTTAATCTATCAGTATTACATTCTCCAGGCCAGCACACGTAACACATTACAAGGTAAAGTATTTGAACTATTGAAAGTAGTATAACACCTAAAAGCTACTTTATTTTTACCAATCATACTTTACAGCTTTAAGACTGTACAGACATTTAAGATACTCTAACGCTCCTTTGAATGCTGGAATTGTGTAACAACTTTCTGCGTCATCCCGATAAAGAACTGGCACACAAGTATTTGTAACACAAAAAATATGCTTTTTAATGACTATTTACATGCTTGGGTGGTTAAATTACTGGCAAAAGGTATGAAATATCTTTTAAATGCAGCCTGGGATATTTAAAATGGTTTGTTTTGCAGTGCAAAATGTGTAACTTGTTTCTAAATCAGCACCACACTAACATATTCCTTTGCTTTCTCATGTGTAAGTTTTTCAGTGGAGATATTAAATGGTTTTTATCAAAGCCTCTGCTCAGTACTAAACTGACACCTCTCCTGTACTGACATTCCAAGACGATGTAAGTGCCAGATCTCTTCTGTTTTGTTCACCTTACCTGGACCTGCCATTTTCTTCCCAGCTGACCCGCTTCCCTGGGCAGGCAGTGCTACCAGACCAGCACTGTGCTGCACCCACTCTCCCCTGATGGCAGCCACCCCTCCTATGGTCGGTGCTTACACTACTGTTGCACTTATACCCACTACAGCTTAGTGAGAATGTGGATTTGGTTCCTCTGGAAATAAACATAAGGCTACCAAGCAGTGGCACTAGGGAGACAGGAACCGCAGCATACTAAAGGCTGACTGTTACTGACCTGTGTCTGGAGCCTGTATCCATCCCACTGTCCCAGTACTGTTCTGTCAGAGCCCCAGGGAACAGGCAGCTAGATGCAGCCAGTGCTGCCAGGCAGAAGGGAGAGTAGCAGCACGCTCAGGGCAGCCTTATCTAACGCAGTGCTGGGTCGGCAGTCCAGCCTTCTCCCACCTGCTGAACCATCTCATGCACTACAGCCCTTCAATTTAGGGTTTAAGAGACAGCAACAGTTATTTAAAAATTCATTAAAATATTCAACTTTATTAACAGTATATTTACATTTTTTTTTCCTGCTCTTGGTCAACCGTGGTGAATGTTCAAAGGTAAAAAAGCATTAAGCAATAACCACAAGATGAAAACATTTTAAACCTATACAATATACACAAATTTATACAAAGGAACACTTAAATAATACAACTGGACACAAAAATATACACTTTTAGAGAAATTCACATCAGTAATTGTATAAAGCTCTCTTCTGTACTAAGGGTCCTGAAAATTTTGGACTAAAACATTAGCTCTGTAATGCAAAAGGGTTATTGTGACAGTCCTCAAAGGCCACTATATAGCACACGGACATATTCAAGGCTATCAGCTTATAGTTCAGTCTGTGTATTCAAGTTTCGAGGTCCTTTATGATTACGCAAACATCAGAAATATAGTGGTATAATAAACGGTACTCAGGAAAGCAGAGTTTGAGAGCCAATATTAAAGTCTGTAGGCTCAAAACACCCACTTAGTATTTAAACAAGTGTTTGATACTACCGTTTATTCAAAAATAGAAAGAGTAAATGCACTTACATAAAAATAACTTTTACTGTTCAGCAAGCGTGCTCATGTGATTTTTATATTAGTACAAACTTAAAAAAAAAAACCAACCTGCCATATGACTTGTAAAATGATACCAATTCACCTTCTCCCTACTCCAGTACATTTACATTAAGGCTTTGAATCATCTGACCCAAGATTTTACAACATTAAAATGAATGGGTCCACAGGGATGCTAGTATGTCTCATTGAGACTTAGCACAACTAGAATTAAAGCTCACCACCTTAAGGAAACAGGACACATGCTCATGCCTCCCAGCTCTTCTGTTTTGTCTCTAACTAGAGTGTAAAGTTTAGTAGTAACAGTATGTCATGGCAAGAGACAAGTATGTAACCTTTTAAAAACAAATTGTTAATTCAATGGCAACATCTTTGGAGAAACATCCTTTTTTTAAAAATTCCTACCAGTTTCATGCAGAAAGCTACTTCTTAAGGTTACCTTAAGAAATGATGTTTGTGACAGAATTGGAATGTGTATCCCAAACTGCTGCTGGAAAAAAGTCTCAGCAATCTTCCTGGAGTTTTGTCATACATTTGTGTCTTGCAATAAGGGTTCTTTAGCTTCACCAGGAGCTTGTGGGCTGTGGGGATGGCCATGGCTGCCACAGTGTTTCTTCCAGTTGCTGGATCGTACATTTAGGTTTGTGTGTTCAGGAATAAACAAGGCAACAAGTAGTGCCAACAGCACAGAGCACGCTCCAAACAAGAATGGGGGTCCAGGAATAATAGAGTTCTGAAAACAAGAAGAGTGACCCCAGCAGGTGTTAGTAACCCTTTAGACACACAGCAACAGGGTGCAGTTGTTAATTACACACCCTTCTAGAGCAGGAGGAATGAGACAATATGGCATTTGTCCCCCACGCAGAGTCTTTTAGGAAAGATGGGAAATGACGCTACATCCCACAGTTGAGAAGAGGGAGCACAGGGACCCGAGCAATGCCAGCCAACTTCCTTCTCTAGTGCACGTTTTCTTCAACAAATTACTAGCTACAGGGAGAGCTTGGTTAAAAGCCTGAAGGGCAGCAAAACAAAACCACGCAACACAAGACAGGTAAATGCAACATCAGGGAGGCAAGAGTGGGACACTGTAGCTATCAGTCCATCCTGTCCTCAATCTAGTCTCTTTACCAGGCTCAGCAGCTTCATCTATTTGAACGTTAACCAAGCCACACATCTAGTTAAAACCAACCAACCAGATCAAGGCCCCTCCCCAAGAGTGACACAAGACCCTCTCTCTACCCGCTTCCTTTACAGTTAGCATAACAAGTGTAACACAGCATCGTACTCAAGAACCAGTGGGGACACAATCCCTTGCTGATTTTTTTTTTTTTTTTTTCAAATGACTGTAAAAGAAGAATACCTGTTGTAAGTGGTACTGTGTGACCGCACTACCTCCTGGTGACGATTCAGGCATGGGGAGTTCATTCAGTTCAACGTGAAATATATAGAATATAAAACCATAAAGTGCTGGTCCCAAACCATTACACAGTCCTCGAATTCCTGTTATCATCCCTTGCACAACACCTGGGAAAAGTAACATATGCTGTTAACTACCTAGACTTACACAGCTACAATTACCTATCTGTAACACATTAGGAACAGATCAGTAAGTCTTCAGTTGCTTCACCTTCAAACCGATACAAGCAGGAAAGTGGCTCAAAATGGTGTTGCACCATGGGTAGCAATAACCAGGAGGTTGCACAGCAGCTGCCATAGTATATTCAAGGGTTTTCCTGCCTTCCTGTAGGCACAGAGTAGTACCTGCCATGCCATGCTCATTCAGAGACCAGTACATACACCATACATGTGCTGTCTCACACAGGCAGGAAAGCACTGTATGCTACCAGAGCAACCAGCCAAGCTGTTGCCAAAAGCAAGGCAAACAAACAGCATATTAAGTTTGCTGAGTATCTGCTGCTGTTGGGACCCATTGAAGGTTTCCCCTCTGTGCTAAAAGGACGTGATACGTACGTCTTGCAACTTCCAAGTAACCTGCATTTTGATGTTCTGTGACTTATGCTCAGGTAGGTGTACAGGCTGCTCAGGGCCAAGATTCAGGCTGACTGACTCGAGTGATGATGATGATGCCCTGACAGACCTGTCCTGACAGTTCTCTCTGACGACAGCTCAGAAGTGTTAGGACAAAACTTACCCTGTTGGTCAGCATCAGCAGTTCGGGAAACCAGCGCGCTTACAGCTGGGAAAGTAATACTGGACATGGCTGCAACAGCACCAGCTGCCCACATCATCCTGCAAAACAATACAGACTGCAAGCAACTGCTCCGCACGGAGGATGCTCTGCTTGGAGCACAGATACACGCGCACACCTGCGTGTATACACTCACACATGCGCCTGCACACTGAAGTGTCTCCTTTGGATAAAGGATAAAATGCAGAAAAATATGGCATTGTTGGTGTTAGAAGGAAATGTACATACCAGGGTTCTGATCCAAAGCCGTACCATGCAAGCTGTAGTATTTGAAATCCTAGGCCCAGCAGGATGGTGTTTTTATTTCCAATGGACCGCATAAGTAAACTCAAAACTATCGTCTGATACAGAGGGAAAGAAAAAAAACAAACACAAAAAAGGTCCATAAAACATTTTATTCTAGATGTTAAATATATGCAAGTACATAAATAGCTTTTTAAAAGCCAAGTACAATTCTCCAAAAGCAGTATTTGCCGTGCACACAGGAGCCTCTGCTATCAAACCAACAATCCCTTAGCAGTACTACAAAGAAGCTGCCAGCCCTTTTTTGATGTACAAAGGGTGTCATTTTCCCAGCCCAAGGCACCTGGAGATTAACAAACCAAGACCTGGGTGGGAAGTTCCTTTTCACCCAAGTTAATCAATTGCTAGAGACTTGGAAAATCAGCTCCAGAAAGGTGTGCCTCATTGCTGAAGCTGCAGCATTACAAAGTTCCTCCACAGTGCTCAGTTCTCCCCACATTACAAACCAGCGAAATACACCAGCAGTAACTCACCTGTGCGATAATTGAAAGAATCCCAAGGACTGCTATAAAAGCTGCAACACTTTCAGATGAAAATCCCATTATCTATGTTAAAAAAAAAGTTTGATTATTAGCCATAAAGCATGTCAGCATGGCGTCACAAACATCAGTGGACGAACACACAATGCATTACTCCATTACTGGCATTACTCTGCTCCTCCCTAACTTAAATAACAAGTCATGAGGTTTTTTCCTCTCCATTAAATCAAGCAAGTATACAGAAATAAAGGCATTTAGAGAAAAGCACGAGTGGTTCCCTCAAAATATGAGAAAGCCCAATTTAACATAGTGAACCTCACAGTCCAGGAATAACTCAAATAATTACAAAGTACTAGAAATTGCTTTATCACTCTTTGCTCTCTCTCCTCTCTTTGTGTCTCTCCAAAGAGACAAAACCAGAATAGCAGGAGAGCTTAACTGAGCTGCTGGAAGCTTTTAAATTGTGCTTGTTACCTATACTTTCTGTATCAATTCAGCAATACTAGAACTTCTCCTCTAAGTTTACTTCTGTTCATATCAAAACGGGAAGTTACCTGTCTGAGGTATAGGAAGAAGCTGGAATATTGACCCGCCTCTGGGAGGTAGGAAAGAAAGACTGTTATGCAGATCAGCAGCACAATTGAGTCCTGGCCAACCTTCTTCAGTGACTATGGCAAGAAAAAACGTACTATAAAACACTTCATCTTAATACTCAGACCAGCACACCTAGCAAGCACTGGAAAGGTACAACAGTAATGAAGCCATGACATGGTACCACCACAACACTCCCTGCAGGCTTAGCAAGATGCCTGGCAAAATTATGAGCAGCAACTCAGGGCCAAAACTTGAAAAAAGCAAGAGCTTTGTTTTTCAAGCTTGAAACACAGATTTGGTCTCTTCCCCATCTCAAAAGCTCAACATTTACAGATACCAAAATACTGTGCATGCAAACAGCTTACTGCAAAAGGGTCAGCCTGTTCCCATGAAATGGGTGCTCCCCAGGACGCTGGCCTCATCTTCTCTGGCAGCGATTCTGGTACAGCAACAAGAATGAAACAAATGTCTAACAAGGCTATTGCTGTAGCCAGGACCACAACCAAGCTGTCTCCGTAGACTCGACCAAGGTAGGCACCAATAGCAGGGCTGGTAACTAAACTCGCTGCAAAAGTCGCTGAAACCTAGAGCAAATAACAGTTGGTGAGATTTTCAAAGTCAACAGTAGCACTACCCACCTTCCTGCGTTTTCAGAAACCTAACCTTTTCATCAGGTAGTGATTAAAAGTAACCTTTTTCCTCCAACTATGTGTTAGCAGCTGGGTATTTCAGACAGCCAACATTTCTCAAGAAAAACAGGTTTTGTTTTGATAGAGCACTCCTGCATGTACTGACATGATTAGGTTTAACTATACAGCCTGCTGACATCCCTGGGAAATGATCAGCTGTATTTCATCTCCTATTGGTGAAATACACAATGCCTGTGAATAAAAAAGTGTCACCCATATCAAGGGCATATTAAATTTAATACGCTGGTTAGTCCAACTCCGTACAACGGGTCTCAGAAAGCAGCCTGCCATTAACCAGCTGGCCTTGGTACGAAAGACATGAACACTGAAGGCGCTTTCTCATCATAGCTCAACCCCTGATGTGTACAGAAAGAAACTAGTCAGTTCTCTATCCATTGCTTTTTGCTCTTCCTGCAGAAGTAGAACAGATCCCGTTAACCTGCTGTTAAACTTCCATAACCTGAACGCAACAAACAATTCTGCTAATCTGTGAAACATGTGACTGGGAGGCTCCCAGGATCTGGCAGGTTACTGGGACATAAAGGAGGGACGGAGGTGAGTTGCAAGAACATCAGACAGACAGGTACTCAGGTATGTCTGTGCTAAACTGAAGCGCAGCAGTGTGACTGGAGACACAAGCAGAAGTCGTCCAGGTACCACACAAGTGCAGTTCCAAAATTACCAGGAACTAGAGGTTAGGTTTTTGAAAAGCCAACAGCGTAGTAGTAGTGTGAGAACCAACAGGGGAATAACTAAAGCCCCTCAAACAACCGTTACTATCAGTGTTTACAGTGCTAAGACAGACATCTGAAAGCAGCTTTTAACACAGTCATATTCTCTTGGTTAGAAGCAGAATACTTAAGAGGGGATACAGGACTGGATGACCAGTGTGATTAAATGGAAAAACCTTACTCCAAACTAAAATCAGCTTGCCATAGAAGAAACAAAAACCTCCCAATTTCGAGAAGCTTTACCCAAAGTGTTTAGAACTGAACCCTACAGGAAGAGGGCTCAAAAAGTACATACCAAACCGTAGGCCATGCTTCTTTCATGTTCTTGGGTTATGTCTGCTACATATGCAAAAACCACAGAAAACGTCACTGCAAAAACTCCAGAGACAGAGATGACAGCGAAGTACCACCTAGGGACATTACAAAAAGATTAGAACAGCTAAATAAACCCAAAAAATCTCTGTTTACAATCCAAGTCAATACCAGCCAACAAAAAGTCATCTTGTCTAACTTTTCCAGACAAATATTAAGATAAACTTGGATAAAGCCAATGCGAATGTGTCTTGATACAGCTGTGCAATTCCTCCACAGCACACTGAGAACAAAGATAAACAGCATAATCTTGTAACATCTACAAAAAGCTGCTGTGATTAGGTACTTGTAGGAAACAAGGTGCTAAGCTAACTCTCTATAACCCCAAGCACATTAGGAGCTTCAGTATTTTGAAAAACAGGTCATTGAGAGGGTCTCTATGTTAGCTATATCTTTATGCTATAGACACTAGCAGTGCTGTCATCTGAAACATTAATCTACCCTACAACAAGCTACTTGCCAGAGAAGGGTTGAAGATTCCATGAAGAATCCACGGGACTAGAAAGAAAACTGAAAAGGCTCACAGAGCTACCTGAACAGCTGGTTCTGCCCTGCATCAGTGCAGCCTGTGTTATCTCAGCTACACCCTCAGGTACAGCACACAGGCAGTCGGACAACACTGAGCACTGACTCGTGTGCTACCTGGGGAACATACGTGCAAGGTAAGAGCTTTCTAACTTGCACACAATGGGAAAGCTGGTGGATTTTACAATTTAAGAAACAAAATACAAAGCTGCAGCAATGTTTTAGGTTACAAACGGTTACCTTGTGCACTAGCTAGCATCAGCTAGGGTTTTAATTTCTGCATAGTTGCCTAGCAGGTGAGCAGTGCGGCCAACAATGGACACGTGCAGGGTACTGGATGACATTCTAGCATCTTTTGCAAATGTGCTGAAGTGTAAGTGGGACCCACAGCACCGAGCTCAAAACCAGCAGCGCTCAAAATTCTGACCAAGGTGTTTGACCTCACAGCAGCTACTTAAGTTTGTTCTCCCAACTTTGGGCTGAAGTAACACCAAAGTCTCAACTTCCCATGGAGCACAAACAGCATTCTATCAACAACGCTACAGAAGTAAGCACTGTATAGCAACCCTGATGAGAAAACAGCAAATCCAGCGTGAAAGAATTTACTAACCATGGGCTGATCTTCATCAGTGGTATCGGTGCACAAGTGAAAAATACTGTTAGCAGCAAGAAGGACTTCCGTCCCCACACATCAGACAGGGCACCTATGAGTGGGGCACTAAGGAACGATAATAAGCCCTAAATGAAACAAAAAATGTCAAGTCAGAACTAAGCAGTTAGAATCGCAACAGCTGAGCAGGCCTCAATCTGATAGCAGGCTGAACTCTAAAAGTTGATGACTACAGTGCAACACCTCAAAGGCAGTATGGGCAAGCATTACTGACCTTCTATCCTGTGCCTGGTTACATAAAACTTAGGATTTATTACCTCAGAGCTCCAAGTGTAGACGATCCACTCACACTAGCAGTTAGGGAGTTTCATGTATTTAGAATTCACATAAATGTAACTGAAAATACCCTTCCTGGAGCAACGAGCGCTGAAAAAATCTCAAATTTTAACACCCCATGTGTCAAATGGGATTAGTCGACTAGCTTTTTGTCACTAAACCCAAACAGCAGGTACAGACCACACAACAGCTTACTAAAATGATACGTATTTGCTTTTTAGCAGAAACAGATTCCCCTGATTTATTTATACCACGGAAGAAACATCCTGAATGTTTCTCTCAATTGGCAGTCATGCCAATATTCCTCCCACTGTTCACTTTAAGTTGTACTTGTGATTAACTTTTGTCATCTCACCTTTACTCCTTGAATTAGCCCGTTCATTAGAAACGTATGTTTGGGGAAGGTTTCATGCAAAACCTGGAGAAGAAATAACGAATACTGTTGTTTACACAATACTAACTATAAATATTGCTCATGATGCATCCAACTTCTACAGTGGCACACCCACAGCAGTTCTATAATTTTCAGAGACAAGAGAGAAAGACACACCACAAATAATCTATTTAATCTTTAATCCACATGGAAGGTATTTTGAGATTTTAGCTTTACTTGATAGAGGCCTCAGTTCTCAGCACTTCAGAAGGATTAGCGTCATCTCTTTTCAGTGTCTGAAATCTAGGTAACACCACAGAGAACCCAGAAAATGACCTCAGAGCAGACTCGCCCCATTTTACTGAGCCATGTGTAATGGGCTGGGGAGATGGGAGGGACATGATCATTCTGGAGCATCTCTCAGGTTGGTGACCAGAGCCTAGACCCGCAGGTTAAGATCGGTGCTTCTCTGGATGACCTGCGTTATGAGAGATGCATTCCATTCACTGACTGATGTGCACTTCATAGCCAAGAGACCACTTGTGGCTAGCATCAGCTTACAGAGCCCCATCAAGGCTGCGTTTTAGGTGGAGTTTGCTTGGAGATCTTGAAGCCTTCACTCCTTTTAATCTGAAAGCGTGTGTCACACTCAGAGACTGAATCCAAATGGAAAGCAACCAAAATAATCTGGTACAACCACGTTGGTCTGACTGTCTCACTAATCACAGGGAGGTGCTGACTGGTGTGACAGGGTCTGTGTGCTTAAGCTTCTGTCTAAAGCACAGCCAGGTCAGCAAAGATCTCCCTGCCTGCATACACAGGCATGCATAATCTTACCAGATTTCTGGCCTTACATTTGTAACATGCAAACTTTCTGCAGCATCTTGAAAGGACAGATGAAAGCAGTAAGACAGTAATGAAATTATGTCAGAAAAGATTTGCATGTAAGCTTGAGTGTTAGCACTTGCAGCTATACTGCTTTAATTTAATTATCTCAAATTCCTAATTCCACATAAAAGCACAAAACCTTCCCCTTGCACAACAGAACAGCTCAATGACACAGAATTTTCATTTAATTGAGAAGTTTAGTGCCTTTGCAGTAGCTGCTGTATCTCCCATCCAGCAAGTAAAAGCTTAAGTTATCACTTACCACCAGAGTGGGTGCTGTCAGGAGTCCCCAAGCAAAGAATTCCAAGAAGATCACTATAACAGCGTGGTAGACACTAGGTGAACCTATTCCTTGAGGCTGAAACAAGAGAAAAAAACCCCAGGTGATTAAAACATCTAACAAAGCATCACAGTCATGAGAAATGCATCTGAACACTATGAACAGCAGAACTAAGAAGTGAAACAGGACTCAGAACATCAGAACACAGTTATTCAAGCTAAATGGTACTGACTGAAACTCCTTCTTTAAGCCTTTGCTGCTAATGTCTTGAAGTGTCTTACCCTCCAGAGAACACAGAGTGCACTCCCATCTCAAATTAAAAAATAACCTGCTTATTCTGCCAGTGTGGGAAACAAGGATACCACTAAAAATGCAAAGACTCTTCTTTGGAGAATTAGTTCTTTTTCCTTGAGAAAAGAAGCCCACACAACACTGCATGTAAAACAAGTTTTCATCATTGCAAAACACAATAGTGTTCACAATTAGGCTACCCCAAAGTCTAATTACCTGGTCTATCAAACAGCTTTGTAGTACTTCTATCACTAAACAGCACCATGCCTACGCACAAAACTTTGACAACTTGAAACTGGGAAAGGAAAACGGAAGTATTGAATGCCAGAAGCGAATCTCAGGAGCAGCACTGCTCTCTTCCCAAATACTGAGATTAGGCCTCTCAGCTACAATGTGCTTCAATGCAGGAAGAGATCTGGATGAAAGATCTGAAATGAGGAACTTCAAATTCTTTGGTGATTTATTATAAACAGAAGTAGCTTTTGTGGAGAACAAAAAGAGCCTGGGTGGGACAACCTGCTCATCTCATACATTTGGTAAACACTACCCTGTCAAACAACATGCTGCAGTTCATCATTTGCAAATTGAGGAAACGGTGCACTAATTATTTTCACATGAAGGTATGATGAATAACTCACCAGAAATCTCATATGCATTCTTTAAGCTTAGAAGTGCTGCCTCTCTCTACTCTCCCAGCTTTCTGTGAGGTACTGACGGAGCGGCACTTACTTTGATTAGACCTAGCGCTCACACTCAGCAAACACACACAGGCTGAAGTCCTGAGCTGCTTCTCAAGAAGGCTCACAGGCTCAACATGTATAAGTATCTGACAGGAGGTCATAAAGATGACACAGCCAGACTCTTGTCAGAGGCATTCATCAACAGGACTGGAGGCATACACTGCAATACCAGAAAATCTACTTAAACCTTGAACAGAACAAACCCCCCTGAAAACAGGCTGTCCAGAGAGGCCATGGAATCTGCTTCCCCAAACCTAACTGCACACAGCAACACAGCCCTGAGCAAACTGCTCCAGTTGACCCTGTGTGGGGAAGAAGAGCGGCCAGTTGGATTAGAGACTTTCAGAAGTGCTGTCCAACCTCAAACTACACAATTTTAAGTTTCAGTTAGGTAATACTAGACTTTCTTTTTATTACAGGATTTATGCAAATGACACCTAGATTTTCTTTCCAGACTCCAGTATTTCCAACATGAAAATAAAGTCTAAAACTTTTGAACAACTGTACAAAATACACAAAAACCCACAGTGGCCATTTATCCCTATTTCTAGAAAAGATCACAATTTTCAAAAGTAACGGTATAAATATGTAAAAAGGTGAACTACAGAAGTACCTCAGCTATTTTTCTCTCAGTCCCTCTTCAGTAAATACAGATACCACACCATACAGATACCTCTGGTATTTTTTCATCCCATTAAATTAACAGTCTTTATAGGTACAGAAAGTGGCTAGAATTACTTTAACTTCCCACAATTCCTTTCTCTTTCCACCCACAACCCTTATTTTAGTTCTGGGTTAAAAATTTATTGAGCTCTGAGTGATCTGTATGTTAACAATCTTAGCTGCTTGGCTCAATCTGATACAGAAAACCAGGTTTATTCTCTGCCCTTAGACTCCTGTCAAGTTACTGGCTCGTGACGCCCAAGGTATTACAGACAGTGAGGCAGCACTTCTAAGCTTAATCATGAACCATCCCAGTTGCTCTGAGCACCAGGGGTGAAAAGCACCCCCATTCCACTCACGGCAGCAAACGCCAGCTCAACAGCCACTGGTCTGTGCTGCCCTCGTCCAGTTCTGGGCAGCTAACTCAGAGCTCATGGCACACACCAGAACAGCAGAATGAAACCAGTGGCTGCCGTGCACAGCTAAACTGGCAATTTTAGAGGCACACAAGCTGGTGACTGCTGCCCTCTGCCATGTTACCCAACCATGACATCCAGTTGTAAGCAACCTGATCAGAGTTTGTTACATTGGCAGAAGCACAGAAGTGACAATTAGATCCCTAGGGTTAAACTTCCTTACTTCCCTGTTGCTAATGCTCATTTATCATGGATACTGTTATTTTTTCTTATCTATAAAAAAAGAAGTGATTCAGTCATATTTTGATCATCACTTCTATAGCTATTTCAGAAGACAGTTGCAATCACGAAGCAGTAAAACCACTCCTGAGGTGGAAGAGAGGAGATTAATAAGTGGTTACATTACGGTTCATTAAGATACTTTATCTGTGCTCAGAACACAAGGCTTAGATACTGGTCTGACTTACCTCCTACCTTCAACACAAGTGGTACAGGTGTTGGGCATTCAGCCCCATCTTATCCTAAAAGCCTGCACCCCTGTGCTTTAGAAACCCACTAACCTGGTGTAACGTAATGTAATAACCTCAGTGCAACCCGACCTGAAGGCCTTACACCTGGAGAGAAAAGTTGCAGAGCCTTCGTGCAAAGAACCTGGAACTGAGTTGTTCTAGTCAGTGTAACAGCATCCTTCTCTGCAACCACATCAGAGCTGAGCATATTTATGTTCGGCAAACTCTGTGACACAAAATAGTGCTCCAAGAATGCTCCTTTCTCTACTTATACAGAAAATGTCTTTAACCAAACACTTTGTACTGTCAGTAATGCCAGTGATAAAAAGTACATCACAGGCAACCCAAAGAACACAAACCTGACAACAACGAAGTAACTATCAAAGCAAAAAAGCCATCAGATAGAAGATCATAGCTGCTGCTGCTCTGCTGCTAGAAGGCACACCAAATAAAGTACTAAGCTCTAATTCTCTCCAGCATTGCCCAAGTACACACCTATTTCATTAGTGGTACAAAAATGCATCATCTCACATGGATGGATTTCAACTGGTCAAGTTGGCAAAAGGAAGGCAAAATGAAGAACAGTGTTGAATCCACTGGTGCTACTGCCTCTCCTTTGGGACTCTGATAATGCACACCTCAGTACACACACCATTACACATTTTTTTGAGCGATACAGCTACTAACCTGCAAAGACACCACCATGCACCACCACAACCTCCTGCACCAGACACTGCCTCATCAAGGGGAGCCAGCATAACCTGTGGTGTGGAATGAGGCTCCGCAGAGGCTACAGGGGACGGCTTTTCACTTTTGCATGGGTGGTTTTTTTTTCCCACATCAGAATTGGTGATTAGATGTGACAATAAACTGATCGAGGTTCCCCATCAGTAAACCCTTTATGCCTGTGACACTGCCTCATTAATCACCTGTATATTCTTGCTGCCAAGAGTCACACACTTTTCTTCGATGTCAAGCAGTTTCAAAATTAACCAATCAGGTGGGAAACTATACACTTAGATGCTTGCTTAATTACTGCTTTGCCAGTTGGAGACATTCAAGCTGCGAGCCATTTTCATTTACCTATTTCCCATAATGGCACACAGCTTGTTGTGTAAGCAAAGAAACTAAGGAGACCGAGTGCAGAAGGCTAATTAAACATTTCAGCAAACATTAAAAAAAATTATGAGAGCTTAATTTTTTTTGCTGTCATTATAAAGAACAGGGTACTGTTGCATATTCTATGTGTTTTAAAAAGTAATTAAGTTCTCACATTTATTTGAAGGCAGAAAATATAATAAACTGGAATTTTTGTTATCTAACAATCTACATACCTTCAGCTAATGTGTACAGCCATTTTCCCACTGTTTTAAAAACAAATTAAAATCATACAGACCTCATGCAAGTTTGCACTCTGCTTCTGAAACCAGTGAGATGCTGAATGCAGCACCATTAAGTTTCACCAAATGCAGTTACTACAGTATCATTTCTCCTCCCTTGGCAAAAGTTACAGTTGATATAAAGAACGCTTGGAAGTACACTGTATTTTAATCAATGCCTACTCCAGATGGAAATTCTGAAGAACCACATCCCACCACCAACATTCACTCTGCATCTACTACTCATTCTAAAATATTTGCACTTACATTAGTACACGGTAATCTTGTACATTTCTGCCTCAACAACGAGCAGGAAAACATCAACATCCATCACTGGAATTAAGTTCGCTTCCTTACCACTGAGAATTCCTGACAGCTGGTCACCAGTCTGATGAACTATAGTGCCTCTGACACCTCCCTTCAGCACTATTATTGTCCCAAAAAGACAAACTGAAGGGTCACCAGCAATTCAGCCTGTGAAGATGTCTCTTTATTTGAAAGAACGATACTGCGTTTAGAAGAGAGCACACGAAAGCTACACAGTGTTACACAGTGAGAAAAGGGCAACAATGCATTGGAAGTAATGCACCTCATCAATTTAAAAAAAGAATAAAACCAAGCTCCAGCAACCAAAAAGCAGCTTCCTCTCTTTTTGAAATATAAGTATTTAAAAGGAAGGAAGGTAGGGAGGGAACCGCAAAACCCTTCTTCCCGGCACTCTGCCAGACTTCTCTGAGGCGAGAGCCTGTCCCGCTCCGGCCTGTTTTCTGTCAGACCACGGGAACAGGACGGAAGGCCGCTGCCACGGCGATCCGGGCACTGTGCGGGCAGGGCCCACCCCGGACGGGTGCCCCACCACCAGGCCGCCCCCCACCCACCCCCGGCCCTTCCTGCTTCCCCTTGCACCGGCCGCACGCCCAGGCCTATTGTGCAGCCAGACGCTACCCCCGAGCACAGGCAGCTGGCTTCCTACCAGCTCTTCCTTCCGCAACGATTTAAGTAATTGTCAATGTAAAGTTACGCTTGGACACGTACCGCACGATCTGGAGCAAACGCAAGCGATCTGCGGCTACCTAACTCCTGGGACGACGCTGTTTTGCACACTTGCTCCCGAGCCCCAACACCGGCCCCACCGAGAAAGAACATTACGACGCCGAGCCGAACTGGCGCGACGCCCTTACAGGTGTTTCTTGGGAACTGCCTCGAGGAAACCGGCCCGGGCCGCGGCAGGACGCTGGCCGGGCCGCGGCACTCTGCAGCATAAAAGAAACCGAAACCTCGCCACAGAGCTCAGCCCGGCGCCGCCCCGGAGCACAGCCCGCTCGCACGCCGCCAGCCGCCGCTGCCCGAGGCTCGCCGCGCCGGCCCGGGCCCGGCCGCACCTGCCTTGGCCCCCTATCCGACCGCTGCCCGCCCTCAGCATCGCCGCGGGACCCAGGGCTCCGCCGCCGCCAGCTCGCCGCCCCCCCACCCCCAGCCGCCCCGCCCGGCCTCACCGTCCCGCCGTCCTTAATGATGATTTTCTTGGCCAGCATGATACTGCGGTTCACGGCGCGTTTCTTCTTCTTCCCCCCCTGGGTCATTTTACCATCCTACAGCCCCGGGGGGGAGCGGGGGCAGCAGCGGACCCTCCCCGGCAGCCGGGCCTTCGCCTCCCCTCCCCGCGCGGCCGCCACCACCTCTCACGCACCCGGCGCCATCTTGGCCAGCCACCCCCGAGCGCGGCCGCCACCGCGGATCACGCGATCGTCCCATTGGCCGGCTGCCGGTCACGTGTACAGGACGCGCCGCGCAGGACGCCCCAGGCCGGCCTGCAGCCCTCCCCCGGGCCCGCCGCACCGAGGCCTCTGGTTCGGGTCCCGCCCAGCCCAGGCGGGGCCCGGCCCCGGTGAGGGCGGGAGAGAGACGGTCCGTCGGAAAAATAAATACATTAAAAAAAATAAACGAGGCTGCCGGCAGCAGCCGTGCGGTTCGCTGTGAGGCGGCCGGCGTTGGCAGTGCTTCGCCTCCCCCGCCGAGCCCAAGGCCCCTGTGCCGCCCATACCGGCGTGTAGAGATACACCCCCGCGGCCTCTTCCGCCCGCAGAATCCTCGGTTTCTAACACCTCGGCGAGCTTCAACCCTCCGAAGCCGTGCCAGCTCCGAACCGAACCTAAAAGGACCGTTTCCTGCCCTTTCCTCTCGGCCTGCGCTGGCCAGTGAAAAAGCAGAGAATGCCGGTTCTCGCAGGGCGTACCTGTCAGACGTGCCTACAGCCCCCCCGAAGCAGTCGAGACAGCCTGCCTTCTTACTCTCAAGTTTTAAATGTAGCTTCTGACAGCTTTAGCACCAGGAAATGGGTAGGCCATTTCAGGTTGTGATGTACCGCTGTCTGCATGTAGCAGGGACTGGCTTCTCCAAGGCACGGCATAGTGAAGAAAATCATTTAGAAACATGTACTATTATGTGGTTTATAGTTTAGATTCCTTCCCTCCTGATAATCTGGCAGCACTAAATGAAGCAACATCTGATCACATCCGGTCCTGTTGCATTCCTGATCTCAGACACAACTCTCCATGGCCATAGCCATGTAGTGGTCTTGTCTCTAAATACTTCACTCGGTCCTCCATCTTTCCAGCCCTCTCACTGCATATCCCTGTCCTCCCAGCTCCTATGACATCCCTCATTACCCCAAAAGCTCATCTGCACATAAACATCTTCTCTGTCCACACCAACAGCGGCTGCTCTGCAGCACCTCCACCCTAACAGAGAGACCTATACTCCAGCTCCCTTGCAGCACAGACACATTAACAGAAAGGTATAAATCACACACCACTGCAGCTCACCTGCTCAAATTAAACTATTAGCCTTAAGACCAAGCATCCTCTTATCACATCAGAATGCAGTTTTTAAGGAACTCTGAATTTCATGAGGCTCAGGCCAGCATACCTAGCCTGGTCTCGCAGTGAGACAATACCAAGCAGCCCCTACCTCCTAATACAAAGGTGGATCTAACAAGCTATCCCATAGGGTGAAAAGGATGTTTGCAGCTATTGCAATTATCAGTCATTTATTACAAGTCTTAGTAAGATATGCCAAGTATGAGACAATTCTGTTCTTGCCTCTTTCACTTAAAAAGGAGAAGGGTCCTAAAATTTTGGCATCAAGTCTACCCCTTGGAGAGACTGCTGTTACATTTTGTTGGGAAAGTCACACACATATAGATGACATATAAGGAACTAATTTTTAAAAGTTAACACAATTACATCTCATCAAAGCCATTTTGTAACCAGACTGATTAAAAAGCTGTTTTTTAATCCACGCCTTTATATTAGATCAACCCCTGTCATTGATGCCATTGTCCCAAAACAGATGCATCTTAAACATGACATTTGCTCATGTAGGTTGAGCAGACGATTGAAGTAAGAATCCCTAAATTTAGAACTCTAGATAAATACAGCTTCTTTTTGCTGTCATGAATTTCAGCCAACTACACATATTCAGATATCAAACTTACCTACGTAAGTTCTGACATAATCCACTCTTGTCATTATTTACCTGAGAGACAAATTCCTGACAATCAGTCTGAAAAGCAGCAGCAAAAGTTGTCTTAATCTAAACACCTACAGTGTCCAACCTACTATACAAAGGAAATGCATGATAGTATCCACTAGCTGTAGAAGGTAGCACCATTTATGGTAGCACCACCCCTATGCTCCTTTGATTAGTTGATGAATTATTCTTTTCTGTCACCTAATGGCTCAAAAAATTTCAGTTTAAATCGTGCTGCAGGTGCTCACTAAGATCAGAGTAGAATTGACAAAAGGAACTGACAGAAATTAAGAGTCCTAAAAATTACTGGTGGCGAAATAGCTTGTGAAATCACGTGATGTTATTATATGTCTCTGGAAAGGACAGAAAAACATGTTCACCATCTATAGCAATGTGTTTGTGCACACTGTTCAGGTCTTTGATATATTGTGAATTATAGCTACACAAAAACCTCAGCTTCTAAAGTGCACCACGAATCACTGTATTGTGCTGTACAGCAGAGCATACATGGTATGGTACTTCCCACTGCTACCAAAATTAAATATTTAAAACAAGGAAGAAAAAAATGCTACTGAATCACCAGCTGCCTACTGGTAACCTGTGGCAAAACTCATCTACAAGGATTACAGCGTTTTGCAATTTTTGAAAAACCTTTAAAACTATACTATAACTTGGTACTAGATATCTAGACATTCCCTACCACCCCCAGGTCAGGAACGACAGTTCCGAACAAAGAGACTGTGGTTTTCAGACCAGGAAATATGGAGACAGTCAGAAGAACACTGCTCGAATGCCATTCAGAAGAAATCATGATACAGTCAAAAAAACCCACGTATCAGTCAAAGTTGATTTTCTGGCACAAGAGTAAGCCCTATGTTAAAAGTTGCCATTAACAAACATCTTACAATAGTCGCCTGGAGTTTATAGGAAATTATGCCAAAAATTATATTCTGAAATAATAATGTTAATTAAAACACTGGTTTATTTCTGCTAAAATAAGGCAAGCCTCTTCATTTACAAAGCTCTCAATTTTATATCATATTCTTAATAAAGCCAGTGTTTAATATTAAACAAGTTTATTACTATAACAAAATTATCTACACATTTGGGAGGAAAAAACTACAGTATTTTACCTAAGTATGGGTTAAAAAAGACTGTATTAGGCCATGCAAGATGCATTCCATAGTTCAGCAGTGTTACACCAAAAAAACAACCTGTTTCCAAACTGCTTGGAAAGAGTGTATATTAGAACTGTATTCAGTGTAATCAGACACAAATACCAACATCAATATATAAAAAATCCCAAGACTACCTTAAAAACTTTGCTACAACATTTGAATATACAATTAATATTTGGGCTCATTTATTTTAAAACATACTGACAATAAAAAAACTTTTATAAAATCTAAAAAAGTGTTACTCATGGCATCAAATACAAACATATGCTTAGCATATAAGCAATTCTTACTGAGCTATAAATTGCTAATTAAATGAATGGGTAATTACAGTGAGAATGAAAGGTTGAAGGCAAGAGTTAAAAATGCCATGTCTGCTCTTGGATGCAAATGTGCAGCAGACAGTCAAGAATGAGCACTGAATGGTATCTCAGGACAGCTTATTTTATTTTTTTTCCCCTTCTAGAAACAGTTAGAAATTCACCTAGTGGGAAATGGTCAGAAAGAAGTTATAAGTTCAAGCGAAGAGAAATTTGGATTCACAGTAACCAGAGAAGAAGACAACATCTAATTAATCCCACCTATTTTGTTACATTTCTCCCCCCCCCCCATTTTTTTTTCAGTAAAAATACCTCAATTCTATGTATTTAAAACTATATAATCAGCTTACCTGGAAAGAGCAGAACTCTCTAGTAACTTCCTGTGGAAAACAATCAGCATTAAAAATTAACAGAACAATGAAAACAAAAGCAATGAAATACTTCTTGGACTTTCTTACAGTATCTGAACACCACAGGTAATGATACACTACCCTGATATAATACCATATTATACATAAACATTACCTTTCTAACACAAAAACAAACCTTTTCTTTTAAATATCTTGTTCTTACAAGACATGGATTTCTGAGAAGAAAACAATGAATAAAATCCTCCTCATTTATAATATCCAGCAAGAAACACTGTCACCAGGAGGAAAATGAGGAACCACTTCAGATTTGGAAAACGATGATTACTTAAATACAACGGAACATTCACAGACAATAAAGAAATATATTAAAACATGAAAGTTACTGACAATAAGAAACAGAAAAAATGCAATGTTTCATTTATCAATTTTAAAACACTTGAACAAAATCCATTACAGTCTTTTGAATTACGCCTTAAAAATAAGTTAGGACATGAAACAATTACATACTTCTAAAAATCTGAGGACTGTATGATTAACTGAAATGCAAGCATAAGGTACCTAAATAAGATTGGGGGCTTTTGGGTTGTTTGGGGTTTTTTTAGGAAAAATACAGCAATGGCATTAAAAAAGTTACAGTAAAACGCACAAGATGTTACCTTGTAGGAGCTGGATGTAGAACATTAATCTACCCATAATTAAAGCAAACAAAAAGGGAAGTTCTCTTATAGTTCGTCTAAAACAAAGAAGTTGAATAGAAGTATAAAATGATCTGGATTCTTTGAGAAAAAACATTGGGCACTTGTGGACACCACAAAAATGCAATGTTTAAAGAAAATTTTATCTTACTTTATTAGACTCAAGATTTTTCACCTCTTAAGTTCTGATTTATTTTGCTTTGAATATAGTTCTAAGCTTAGTGTTATTTGACCATTTTTCATGTATCCCAGAGACTCTCAAATAAAACTACCAAGTAACCAAGTACTCAATAAATACTAATACTTCCATTATCCAAGTTTAAAAAAAAATAAATCACATAATTCAAGTTATTGCAAATAAATACCTAGCTATAACTTTATAAATATTTAAATAAAATTCTGCTAAATATAGGTTAACCTCCTGTAAACTAAGAAATCCTTTGTCTAAAAGTCAGAAAAACAGTCCAGAAAGACAGGTTTATTTTTGGACAGTTAGACTCCTACAGACTGCTTTTAGGGCAAACTCAAAGCGCACTACCACACTTCCCAATGCTCTGTGCTAGCTAGGCTTCTTTGGTTAGTTAATAAGTTACAGACTTAAAACTGCCTTTTTAAATTTTAAAATTCAGATACAAAAGTATCCCAATGCAAAAATGTGCATATGCTGTCAGATTGCAGAGGTAACAGAAATCAGTAAACCCTCCTCGCATCCCTTCTGTTCTCAAGAAACATCCGCTGTCTTCCCTCTGCCTAGCATAATGCTATTCAACCTGGAGGGCCTCAGACATGATTCCTTCCTTAGCCTGCAAAGGGTTAAGGGAAGTCAGCTACAAATAAAAACTTCTATTCCCTCTACAGCAACAAGTATATGAAGAGATCGATCCCTCCACTGGAAAATTTAATGGAACTGTCAGTTGAAAGCATGGAAGAGTCACTGGCCTATGGACAGACATTACTGTTCCTTAGTCCAGTATATATATATTATTTTCCAAACCTGTAGTAAATCATATTCAAAAGCAAAGAACACTTGCTCCTGTTCTTTCAACTGATGTGTGTTGACAAATATGGACAGGTGTACCTGAATGATTAAAAGCAAGTTGCATTTAACATGCAGCAAGGAGGTGGTTATTTGGCCTGTTTGGTCCCTTCCTGTGCAGCTGGCTATAAAGTGTTCTCAGCCCGCTGTGTATGTTCCAGAAATTCCTCAAGGAACTAACCAATTGCATCACCTGAATGTTTCCACTGCTAATTCATGAAATTAAAAGCATTACTGTGTAGGTCAAACTCCAAGTCAGGTATTGCTACCAACGCTTCTCAGATCATTTCAGTCCTGCACTTCCTACTCTACACTAAGCGATGCTGCAAGCCAGTTTCACACGCACATCTTCCCTCATACTGTATTTCAGTGGTGGAATGACTGAATGTAATTCTTCAAAGATTCTGCCACATAAAGTGTTGAAAGGTAAAAGGTTTAATATTAACACAGAATATCAATTCAGGGTAATAGAAGCTACTCTTTGACTGCAGAGTAGCAGAGCACCTGTAGTTTTGGCACGCTGGCATAGATTCACAGTTCACAAAGCTTAGAAGCCCTGGGCATAAGTCTGAAATTCCTTCAATGTCGTGCTCTGATACGATAAAGAAAAGTTGATAATCCATGTCATTGCCAACAGAGGGAAAACACTATTTGTACTTGGGTGACGTTAAGTAAGTGGAATTTTTCCTTTCCCATTTACAATACTTCATTATCTCAAAGCACTCTTACAGAATCTCCTCGTCAATCCACCACTAAATTGTGGGAAAGAAGATGAGGTACTTGGGTAAACATTTTAAAACACCTCTCTCTTCACAACATGTTCATTAGCACAAGGCAGAAGTGAGAAAGAGCTTGAGGGGAAAAAAAAGGGAATAAAATTTTTACCACTTGCCATTCTAACAGGTAAGGGACTATTGACATGTTTGTGTGCAATGTATGGCTTTACAAGTTCTAATGTGTGGATAAAAAGTCACTGTCTGTTAATATCCGTTGTGAATCCTGAAAATAAGTGCTTTTTAAGACAGCTTTTTTATTTATTGGTTCTGGTAATTATTTTGTGTGTGTTACTGATTATACGCAAATACTTCAACAAGTGAAGCGTTCATAATGGTCTGATTGATCTAAGTCCTAATTGCATCTAGGTTTCTTTGTGAAGGTTTTTGTTGGGAGTTTTTTTGGTTTAAAACAGAAGTGCAGCATTCTTTTTAGTTACCTATTGCACAATTAATTACTTTTTCATTGTATTTCCTATTGAAGTAATTCCACTACTAGACTGAATAGCTCCAGAAAACCCATTTTGGTCTGTTGGCTCAAGGACTCCCAGAACAAAACCATAGTAATAATAAAAATAATAATTAAAAAAATCGCTAATTAAGCTATTACACAGAATTGTACTGAGAAAGCCTTGCAGAGCTCATGAGCAAACAACACTTGTTTAAAAAACACCTCTGTAATAAAGTACAGTACAGTATACAGGAGATATACCATAATAGCTCCAGCTGCAGCTATTACAGACAACAATAATGCATTTAAAATGTTTATTACGAGCTTTTGTTTTTTAAATTGTGGATTAAAAAATCCCTGGAAGGTATTTAAAGCATAAAAACTATTTTAAAGTTTCTACCAAAAAGCTGATTTATAATCAATAAAAATAAAAAGAAGGACCGTTACATCCGAGCAAGCACTCCATCAGAACCCCACTCCTACACCAGGCTAGTGCAGTAACCTCTGGCCTGTCTTCACAGAGTTACGGTGTCTGTTGGAACACCACAGGCTACCCTGATGAAGGCTGGAGTATCAACACAGATTTCCATCTTTCACCCTGAATTTCTCCCTTTGTATACTCAGGTGAGAATGTTAACATCCTTACAACAGTTTAATATAAGCAACAGAATTATACTATTATAATTTAATAACAGATTTCTGTTATTAAATCTGCCTTCTAAAATATAAAAATATTTGATATTGTGAAAGTATCTTTCAATCATACTTCATTCTTCACAGTTTTAATAAGGAATACCTAAATCAGAACCATCACTTTAGAACTATGATGTGTATTCATCTGATTTCATGTAAATAGAGAAATTTAAAAACATATCTAATAAGATTAAATATAGTCAAATTGCAAAAACATACAATCTGACAACGTTGTCGTGTGCTCTTTCAAAGAGTGCATAGGACACATTTCTGCAGCAGTCAATACAGTAAATTCTTTTGAAGCAATCCCAGTCAAGGCTGTAAACATTCCTAATTGTAGTTTCTTGGAAACTTTTTGTTCCATTCAAGTTTTTATTAGCAAGTTGCACTGGGCATTCTCCTGCCTTTTTTTTTTTTTCCCCATCAATTACAGACAGTATCATCATCCACCTTTAGCCCCTCTAGATGTTCAAAACTACTTCTATTTCTTCAACAGATTCAGGGTAGTAATCCTCTCCTTGCAGTGCACGATGGCACTTTTCCACAGGCCATTGTTCGCAAGGCCCCCAGTGCATGATCTTGAGAAGCAGGTTGGTGAGGAAGTCTGCTATGCCTTAATAGGGTTTCCTGCAGGCTTGGGATCATACCCATATAGGAAAGTAGCTGCTATTACAAGGACGGCTCCGAAGAAAAAGACACTGAATAGAATAGGGATATAAAAAAAAAAAGTTAGCTTGTTTTAGTTGATGCAATTTGATTTATATAATACAGTCAAAAAAAAGGGTATTTTTCCTGTTCTGTGGGAACACTGAAAGATATATTACATTTTTCCAATTTGTAAGGAAGAAAATAATTTACATATACTTGTTTGTAGGAGGATGCAGAAAGAAGTTAAGATTATAAACCTACATCCACAATGTATCATTATACTGGCACATTCTGAAAATTATAGTTTCAGGGAACAATTGTCAAACATAATCAGCCTTCTTTTTCCTTTTGCCTAAAGCTCTGTGCAAAATGGAAGCAGAAGCTAAAGAAGTGCTACTACTATGGTTGCCCAGCCATTTTTAACATCATATGCACATCATGTTGTTGGAGTTGAATCATGTTGTTTGCTTTGAAGTCTAAAGCTTATGTCAAAACTAATTACTGCTGCCCAAGAACCAGTATGCAAGTCTGTATAATCTAGTTTTTTGGCAGATACATAAAGATTTATGTAAGGAAAATATAATAAAAGCATCTTTTGCACTGTGACATTTGGGCCTTTCAAGTCGTTTTGATAGTTACAAGTCTGAAATAAAATATCCAAAGCCAACTGACAGTCAGTGTACATTTTAGAAAAGAACTCTGTCATAAAGACATGACCGTTGACAAATTCATCTTCCAAACCAAACACTAAAAAGACCTGTGGGGGACAACATGATAATCCTTCAGAGAATACAGTTAGTCTCTTTCTGGACACAATCCACTGTAACACATTCAAGCACTTAAGTACTTCACATCTGTTATCCCAATCGAAAATATTTGTTGAAGTGAGAGAAACAATTACTCAGGTTCAGTTCAAATAAATTCAGTTGACATAAGCATGTTACTAAAAATTAAGTTTGATTAACTCAAGTTGATCAAGTTTTAATAAATGAGATGGCTTTGAGTTCTACATGCTGCTAGTTGGCTCCATCTCATTTAATTATTTACCACTGTTTCTATTTTCTCCATGTTTGCAGAAGCTAGTAAGTTACTTATTAATTTTCCATTTGAGCACACAAGTTCTTAAACCACTTTCTACATTTGTTCTGACAGGACCAGTACAGGCTACTTATAATTTAAGTTCAATGTCTTCCACATTTTAAGCCTAAACAGTTGTTCCATTTCCTTTTTTGAATGGTTAAGAAAACATCTGCAAAGACATCATGAAGAATTTCTTTACTGAAGGGGTTGTCAGGCATTGGAATAGACTGCCCAGGGAGGTGGTGGAGTTACCATCCCTGCAGGTATTTAAAAAACGTGTAGATGAAGTCCTTGAGGACATGATCTAGAGGTGGCCTAGTCAGGGTTAGGCTATGGTTGGACTGGATGATGTAAAGGGTCTCTTCCAACCCAGGTGATTCTATGACTCTATGATTCTGAATACTATTTTTAGATAATAAGGCATTTCTTTATATCAGATACAAAAGCTGTAAATATTATTAAAAATACTTTTACACTATGAGTATGTGTAACTTATATCAGGATTCTAGGTCAACTAAAAGCAAAATCCTATTTACAACATCTGAAAGTTGGAACGTTACTCCTATTCTCCATATACCAACACACACTGACAAGACAAGCTATTCCAGAACCTACCCATGTACAAAACCTGCAGTGCACCAAGCTACTTAACTCTGACTCACAATAGGTCAGAACACGGTGTATTTGGCCTAGAAACATATAGAAAGTATTTTTCTCTGTATTTTTATTATTGAATATAGCACTGTCTTAAAAAGCTCTGCATTTGGGCTTCTCTGTGTCCTTGGGCAACTAATTGCTGTATTGTAACTGTCATGTGTGTATGACTGAAATTGTGTCTTTAAGAGACTTTTGAGATTGGATGAAAGCCAGTATATCTTCACTGTCATTGCTCAGCCATAACTCAAGGAGAAGACTCGTGGAAGGTATGTCCACTTAGAGGACAAAGAGGAAGCAAGGGACAGACATCCCCTATCAGATGTTACTCGGAACAGCCAGCAGGGGGGAGGCTGGTTCCAAGAGCAGAGGCACTGCAAGGCAAGTGCCCAAACCAAAGGAAGTAGCCGAACACACAGAGGGAGATCGGGTAGGGAGGAAAAGAGAAAGGGACAGTGACCTGAAGCATACAGCCTGCAAGACGGCGATTTGTAAAAAGCCAAGATTTGAGATTAAATTATTCCTGACTTGTGAGGGGCTATATCTAACAGAAAATTTCATCTTGCCAGGTGTACTGAAAAAATTAAGTGTCAGTTATGGTATGTTATGAGAATAAACTTTTAAGTGCAACTTATGTCTAAGCATTCTCAAAGTGTAGCTTGAGCTGGTTTTTATGTTTTTGTAGTCATACCTGGTAAGCATTAAGTTTTCACCGGTTTATTTTGGGTTTCTTTCAGCATACACAGAAAATAATCCTTACCTTGTAGGGACAAAATCTTGTAGCCAGAAATAGGAGATCAATGTTGACAGTATAATAGAGAGAGAAGTTGCAAACCCTTTTAAAATGTTGTCTGCATATTTTATAACAGCAGCAATCACCAGCCCTCCAAGTGCCTGAAAAATACATTGAGGTTTGGATTTGCAACCTGATCATTCCACTGAAAGCCTCTATTTTAACAACATGTGCTCACTTCAGAAAAGCTTCTGTCTCTGTTTAGGAACATTACACTTATTTTATGTTAAGGATATGCAATGTTGAAGATAAACATCAGAGGAGAAGTTCTTTGCCCGTTAAGGAAGTTGTTGATCATATTACCATCACTGAATTACTGGAAATGCTTATACTGTACCTTTTTAGCCATGGGAGGAAGGGCACACATACATACTAAAAAACAAACCCAACCAACCAAAAAAACCACCCACTGCAAAAGAATTAATGTTTACATGCTCTTACATTGCATAGATAGTCATATACTTGGTATATATTTTGCAGTTTTTTATTTAGACATTTATTCTAGCAGTGATAGATCAGGGTTTTGACTATATAGAATTCTCAGTAGCACCATTAATAAGAGTAAATCCCAAGTGCCTGCACAGAAACATGCAATACAATGTATCTCACCTGTAGAACAACAACTATCCATGTAAGTTTATTGTATCCTTGAAAAAATCCATTCTTTGCCAGTTGTTCGCCATCATAAATGTATACACCCATCAGTCCAAATATGCTACCAAAAAATCCTGAAAGTACAAGATTGATTTAAAAGCTTTCAGTGAAAAACATGGAAACATGTTCCTTGTCCTCAAGGACTGCTCACACATCATAGAATTACAGAATAGTTTGGGTTAGAAGGGACCTTAAAGATCAAATACAATTTTAAACTAGGACTGCCACTTGCAATGCCATCACATACAAATGTAATCAGTGCTCAGACAGATATTCTCTTTTTAAAAGTTATTTTCCACACTAAAAACAAGCTTTGACTGTTTCTGCAAGAAAGCATAAAAAAAACATTTTCTTGTATACTGCAAGAAATGTATCTTGCATTGCTTTCTACTGGGATGGAATGATTTTTCTTTATGGCATATAGCACAATTTCAGTTTCATAGTCATGACTGAAGGCTGAAGTCACACTGTAACTTGGAGAGAAGAGGGAAAGCTTTCAGTTGGGGAGATGGTCACTGACATAGTAAGCGCAGGACTCGGTTTGATAATTCAGATGAGGATCTTGGAAGCAGGATTCTTCTGAATCAGCTTCAGAACACAATAAATGTTTGCTAGTAGAGACTTAATGTCAAAAGAAGAAATTGAGATGAGATTTGAAAGTTTATAAATCAGTGAGTATAGTGTTCTATCAGATGGGAAACTTTTCCTAAGCCCCTTAGTCATGGAATTAATGCAAGTCTGATGTGGCTGATGTCCTGAACAAGAAAAGGGGAATGTTTTTCCATTCCATTTCTGTGAAAAGCTGACCTCTATTTTCATTGCATCTTCTTGAGTCTGAAAAGGGTGGGATTATTTTGAACAAAATAAAACCTTCTGTTTGAAAATAAATAATTCTTTTAGTAGACATAATAAAAACTTTGTTTTACTTCAGATTAAACCAATTGTATTTTCCAGTTAATCTGCTAAAGTAAAATTAACTATTCATACATCCCAAATATGATACTGGTATGCATTAAAAACTCAATAAGGACAATTCAAATGTATTTTCATTTTTTTTTCCTGTGGTTCTAATAGTTCTCTATGGATATGAAAAAAGAAAACGAGGTTGGATATATGGGTTTTGCTGTCTGTGCTTTAAGAAAATCTCTATTTCAAAGCTTTTGATTATGACCAACTTGCTCCTGAACGATACAACGTCTTAAGCAGGTAATATATTGCACTTGCAAAAAGAATACACTATTTTTTTTGAAATTGTGATTGAATGTTTTAAATATTTTCTAAAAGCTGTATCAGGAAACTCTTTATGAAATATTACAAAATTACTTTCAGTTTTGAACTAAAACCACTTTAACAGTAAATGTATTCTACTGAATTTTGTATTGAGGTAAATTAAGCTCACTGGCAAAAAAAAAATCTCACTACTATCACAGACATTCAGGTCTTCATAAATCACAGTCTTGATTACTTGTTACTTGGAACAGTTCATGTTTAGATGCAGTCTGTTCTGATCTCATGTTTTCACAAAGCAATGACTGGAATATTCAATATATGACCGGGCTGACTATCAAACTAGTGAACTCGCTAGTTTTCATACATGCTTCTATGTACTGTAGAAAAATCTGAAGAATGTTTTAAAAGATATCAGTGATCTTTCAACAACTATGTATGTTTAATTGTTTCAGGTATCTGCATTGTTGCTCAAAGTACTTCTAGCGTGGAAATGGAGAGTAATAATAATAATAATCATCTTGTCCTTGGCAACACATTTTACATTGTCGCTCCACATACAGCACCATATCTTCCCTTACATCCCAGACCAAACCCCCACTACCCACCCTTCTCTGCCTCCCGAATTCCCTAACATAACTTCTCCTGATATATACTCTATACCCTGTTCAAGAAAACTTAGTTTTCTTTCAATAGTAACTGATAGCAAGTAAAGGTTTTGATCACCTTCTCCATTCTCAAGTTTTAAAACATCATGGGCGTGCAACAACATTAAAATATAATCAAAGTGCAGTTCTGTGTTTTTCACTCAAACCATTTATAATCAAAACACAGCAACAGGAAAAGAAAGGAAAAAATATTGTTTGCATTCAGACATGTTTCACCATACCATTTTTTGACCAGCTATTTAATTACAAAACCCCACACCGTCTCCCGTTTTTGTGGTACTTCATTACATTCTACCAGACTCAATACACAGCCCTGATCCACTAAAACATTCTCATTACTTAATTCTACACTACTGTGGATTTGGTCAAGAGTTCACACTAAGGTGTTGGAAAGTTAAAATTCTGCTGAAAGCATTTATTTAAATATGCAACAAATAATCATTGCCTACAGCTGCAGACTAGAGGGATCCATTTTGTCCCTACTGAAAATGGAAGGTATTTCTGATGTCACATTTCTAACCTTATAAACTGGACAAGATTGCTTTGAGGTGAGGGAAATCTCATTCATGAAAACAGATCAGCTCAGCTACCACTATTATCTAGGGTGCATAAGACTGAGAACTACTTTGGAAATAGAAGGCATTCTCTTACCGATTGGTGCACAACAGGCATTGAAATAGTTAAGATGAAGTGCTTTTTGCATATGCCTCTCTTCAGTGATTATACAAACATCAAAACCAAACTGACCTTTGCACTGCAGTAATAATTCAACTTTATTCACAAAGCAGTTTTTTGTATTAGAAGTGTCAGCCTAGAAAACTGCCTACCCTGACACAAACGAAAGAAAATGTTAACTTAAAAACATCTCAAAACATTGAGTTGGAAATATATTCTGATTTAATCTCTCTAACAACAAAAAAGTTTTAAAAAAGGCAATAAAAGGTATACTATATTAAAATCTTATGAATTACTGCAAAAGACAATATTTTTAAACACAGGGGATAAGCAGAATCTTGTATAAGATAACATTCTTTAGAAAAACTTAACTGACAGATTCTGTGCAAGCTTACAGACATTCTACAAGCTAAATCAAGAGCTAGTTTGAGACCAGAAAGCAACTGCAAGAATTCTCTCCAGCATGGTTTATATTCTTGATTTTAAAAGTATATTTATACAGAATGCTAAAGCACTGGTGATATTTTTACTTATATATTTTGCACATTTATCTTAATTTTTCAGAAGACAGTATCTTTAAAAAGATGACTAAAATTAAACTTACCAAGCTGAATGTTTCTGATCCACACAGACTGCTTAGTTTCCTTTAAAATTTTCTCAAAATAAACCCCAGCAAATCCACTGGAAAAGCATGCTATAAGAACTGCCATCAGGCCTACAAACTGAGATCCTGCTGAATGTTCCTTAGCAGCTGTTGCTTGAGAGTCTGAAGGCCACTGGATATAAAAAGTTAGACAAAATTCACTAATAAAATCAAGTCATGAGCATCTACGAAATGCAAGTTTGTTTACTAACAGCAGTAACAGTTACTAAATAAGAGTTACACGCTTGTATAGTTTCATATTTTACACCATAAATACTTTTAAAGGACTACAAAGACATAATTTTTCTTTCTAGATATCTGTAAGGAGTGAAATTGTGCCTGAACTGGGAGACTATCCGCAAATCTAGACAGGTCCAGGATTTGTGTTTTATAAGCCGGAACTGTTCCTGCATTCCAGCATGACCTACGGTCATTCACATTCTGCCTCCTGACAGTTACCTTGCAAACAGAAGTACAGTTAGAAAGTCACTTACTCCAGCTGTCTTTAGGATGGCAAGAATTGTCTTTGGCATGTGCCCCTCTTTGGTGATTTTGCAGACAGCTTAAAACAAGCTGGAATTTATGAAGCTAAATCCCGGAATACACCTAATGCAACGCCATAGACAAAACCATACTGAAATGTCTGTTAATTGCTATCACAACATTTTGTTCTCATTTTAAATTATTACATTTGAAAATTCTATAATTTCCCCCCCCCAAATCCTGAAGTTTAAAAACTTCCAGGATATACTAATATCTGCTAAAATTTCTTAAAATAGTTTTTAATCTCATGATCCTGCCCTCTGAAAACTCCTAACACCTGTACCTGCACTCTGTAGAACAGAGACCAAGCTTTCCCTCTTAAAATTAAGTTCAAGTAAATCTGGCATTCTGAAACTGTGTTACAAGGTGAGCCACAGGACTGTGCTGGCACAGAAGATCTGTGCATCCCTAATGTCTGAGGAAGTGGGCTAATAAATGCTGCTATCATTGTCACTTGCAGGTTGCTCCAGATGCCCTGTCGGATTCTACAGTAGGGCACTGGGACACCATTTCTGGTGTCCTCTAGGCTTGGCCAGTTGTGCTTCGTAGCTCCTGACCATACCCTGGTGCTCATATGCAGCTGACAGAATCAGGAAACTGTATAATCAGTATAGAGATCCCCGTTCCTTGAATAAATACATTAAACAAACACAAACTACCTGTTAGTATTTACCTGCACAAATGCCACTCCTGTCATCAATAGTAGTAATGAAAGCCACTGGTATACACCCAATTTCTTGCTCAACATGGACACAGAAAACAATGCTGTGGTGAGAATTTTCAGTTGGTATGTAACCTAGAAGGACCCAGAGACAGTTACTATCAAATTATTCATGGGTTTTTTTGAAACTTACAGAAAAATCCAAAAGTACAATACCTGGTACGTGGCTGCATCTAGGTTTGACAATGCTACATACAGCAAGTTATTCTGAAGAGTATAAATTCCTGAAGGAATAGCAAGTTTAAGAGTTTCCATGGGTTTATTAAGGATTTCATCATGTAGCACTCTGTTCAGAGCCCGCAAATTGCACTCTACCCAAAGAAACAACAAAAGAAATAGTCATTCACTAAAAGGAGAGTAGAAAAAAAAAAAGCATAATGTTCTATTCTTAAAGATTCTTGCACCCTTTTTACAGTTGTTACTAAGATCTCTTAGTACTATGCATGCTTCACTTTTATAAGCCCCATATATATAAGAAAAAAAGCTGCAAAGTGTCTTCTTGTAGCCTGGAATATCAGAACTAGAACAACTATTCAAAATACTTTAAGTAAAACTTAGTGAAACCCTATAAATATATGAAGATGATACATTAGAGTGTCACCTAAAAAGCACCTATTTAATAGCCTACACTCATCAATATTTATGCATATACAATGATATTGTTAAGCACTGAAGATCATATGTGTGTGTCAAGGAGCCAAATAAATTCAGTATAAAATGTACAAAATAAGAAGTAGAGTATATCTGGATATACTTTTTTTGAGCTGAAAACTGCTTGTTCCTGTAGTAACAAAATTGCTTCCTCCCTTCTTTATCTACCGCTTGTCACCGGCTTCTAAATTATCATTTATGCCTTGGACACACTTAAAGCTTTTATTTTTTTCCTACTTCTATTAATTTCTTAAAATGTCTGAGCAAACTCAAGTTCCAAGCTGTTAGAAGAAATTTTATTACTGCATTCCTCAGTATTCACATGCTTTAGAGAATTCCCTTCAGCAACTATAATACGGTATCTTGTATCATGTGTTGAAGAGTGAAGTATTAGTGTCTTTCCAAGACTATTTCTTACTAGAGAAGGGAAATGCTTGTTGTATGTCTGTACTCATATGCCTGCTTTGCTACTGTGAATGCAATACAGCATGTTAATTACGAAAATTACTTGGTGCAACATTTGACACATACTGCTGTCTTTGTAGACCAAAAGAACACAGGCCAAAATCTTCAGAAGTTCAGCAATAACTACTGCAGTAGAGGATAAGTAACGAGGTCCTTCTTCTTTCAGTGTCCGAGAATAACGCATGGTCAAGACTAAACTTGTGGTCTGAAAAACCAGGATGCCCAAGGAAAGGTATTTTAAATTGGTAGACATTTTTTTACTTTTTTCTTCCTGAAACAGAAAAAAACACAAGCAAACCCAGGCTTAAAGGTAATATCACAGAGAGATGTTCCCCTTAGGAACTGGCATATTAAAAAAAGTTATTGAGAGAGCTCAGCCAAATGAAAAACAACCACCCTAAGCTGATATTTAAAAAGCAAGAGGAAATAAACACTTTTAAAGTGTTTTTCAGATATGTGGTTACACATCACTATCAAATTGGTTCTCCCCAGTCAAAACTTCCCCATACTATGCAGAGGGATAAAGTCCCTGTAGCACACTTGAAGAGTATGTTGGGGAAGACAGTCAGGGTTATCCCTGCTTCAGGCAAAGGCAAACCCAACCCGGAGACTGCTTTTGCCCAGAACCTGGATGCAGTCCGTGAGTGATGTGGAAGGATGGGGAAGTCCAAGGTGTACCACAAGGGATTTGATTTTGGGAGAGAACAGCAAATAAATTAAATTGTATGATAATTGCTAAATAACTCTACCATTTTATGTCATCACTAATAAAATTGTTATATACCATACTGATAGTATCACAGTAAGATTTAACAAATTAATGAAGGGTGAACTTAAATGAAACCAAGCAAAATGCAGCAATGATGGAACTACAACTGGCTTCAGCTACTGCTCTGGATGCAGGATGCAACAACCCAACACCACCATCCGTCCTGCCCTGAAAGACTATCGTGACAGATGGAGTCCAAAGTCATGGACTAAATTAACTCAACAGACATTTTAGAGGGTTGGCTCATAGACTAATGGAGTATCTGCATGTGCATGTATGCAGATATACACACACATATAAGACAGGAAAGGTATAGGATCTGGACATGACATAGATCATATAGAATAAGAGGCCAATAATGGCCTGGATTTTGGCTGGGATATAGTTAATTTTCACAGGATGCCGGGAGGGGACACAAGCGGGACAGCTGACCCGAACTTGGAAAGTGGTATTTCTTACGATACGGTATTATGCTCTGTATATAAAGGGGGCTGGCTGGGAAAGAGTTGTCACTGCTCAGGGATGGGCTGGGTATCAGGTTTTGGGGCAGTGAGAAAACTACATTGTGTATCACCCGCTTTGCACATTCTTTTATAAGTACTGTTGCTATTTCCCACTTCCTTTGCTGTGCCAGGAAACTGTCCTTATCCCAACTCAGGGGGTTTACCTTTATCTTCCGATTCTCCTCTGCATCCCACCCAGAAGGTGAGCGAGTGCCTGTGTGGTGCTCAGCTGGAGGCTGGGGCTAAACCATGAGAGAATAGATTTGATATAGCTGAGAACAAGGAGGAGAAACAGAAGAACAGTTCCCATGAGGGGATGAAGAGGGGACATGCAAGGGCAAATATACTTCTGGAGAAATACCAGCAGTATAGAGAAAATAGAGGAAGAAAAAGGGAAAGTAAAAAAAAAACAACAACAAAACAATTCTCTAAGAGAAATTACAGAACTAAACTTCCTGAAAAAGTCTACCTGTTCTACTGGAGTAAACTGAGATTGCAAAATGCATGCTTCTGTGATCCAACTTGCACAAACAATTTCTTTCACCTTTTTCATCTACCTAATTTTTTAAAATTGAGACTTGACAACTGGAAACACAAAGAGCAATATATGGTTAAGATGAACAACACTAAATGTCATGAAAGCACACATAAAGATAAATTTTTAAACTTGTTTTTCAGTTTTCAAAATGTTTCTGACAAAAAATACAAATAATGGGAACACACATCTCTTCTGAAGTCAGACCCAAATTTCTGCATTCTGTGAGCCTGTGAAGTGATAAAGGGTTTTACAAGCATTCTAAATTCTTAGAGATCAATTCATTAAACTTCAAAATAGACCACAATGTAAAAAATTAACGTTCACATTATTTTCTTGCTGAAATACACTGATCTATTTACTAAGCATCTTAAAATGCAATTTTAAATCACTAACACCATGTTTATGAGCAAGTATCAAAGCATTCAGCACAAACACATGCCAACAAGCACAACAGTTTAATAAGCTCATCAGCAAAGCCATAAGGAATACATACCAGAACATTATATTGGATCTTGTCTTCATTAGTAATCATGATAAAAAGGTAACTTTCCCCAGACAATGTATCTCAAAAAGGAGCCAGTAACAGAAAACATTTCTTTACCCTAATTCAGGGTACCTTAAAGCAGCTTCAGTTTCCAAAAGTCACACAAAATGGACTTTTAAGTGTCCAGTGTGATAGTTGAAATACAAATAATTTCTTAAAAGTCGCCCTGTCTGTTGTAAACAAGACAGGCTTGTAGAAGAGTGTGAAGTTTTATGCTGTACTTACAAATAGTTTATTCACAGAGCAGGAACTAGAATCCTGAAACTTACGTATGCCAATAAAATAACCACCCTCTACTGAGTACACATAGTATCTTATCAGACCTCTTGATCCCTCCTCTTTTAAGAGAGCTGTGTATGAGCTGCATTGAGCTTGGTGCAAACTGGGGATTGGATCCAGAAAAGGAGCTAAAAATACTGAAATACAAACAGTTGAACTGTTTTCCACTGTATTTTCACAGCAGTCTTAGATTTATTGATTACTACCAGAAGTGCAATTGCTCTCTTCTAGCCATGAGCTCCTGCTACCCTCAGTGAACTACCGCCTTCAGTAACAGCCCACACTTTGATTGTCTTAAGCCAATAACCTAACGTATTTCCTGTACAGAGCTACAAGCAGACTTAGATTTCTCACTGCTGTTTGGACTACTCAGTACTTCATAGGATGCAGCTGTTCCAAAAATCAGGTTTGGGTTTGCTAATTCAACGACTGGACTCAGTGAGATTTGAACCGTATCTTACAGTGAGAGGTGCCACGTCCTTCTAACCCATTGACTGTAATGCTGCCTGTCATGCCTGTTAACTCAGTGACTAGGATCATTATTCTTTTATTAATCTAGGTAAAAAGAAAAACCAAAAACCAAACAGAATGCTTCTGTGTAGTTTACTCAGTATACCATGTAAACACACCCTACCGCCAGATATAAGGAAGTCAGGGGAAAAGGTTAACATCGGGTCTTTATAGGAAGCCCACATGCAGTAAGTCAAGGTAATATTTACAGACACGTAAGATCTGACTTCTGCACACAAATGTGGATGGATACTACCTGAAGAGTTGTTCTCCTTAAAAATATAAAGCAAGAGGACCCAGGAAAGGTTTTACAGAGTCAGAAAGCAAAACAGTCTATACAGGAAGTAACACCTTCGGCTCAAAGTATCATACTGTGCAAAGTCCAAAAAGTACCTGTTCAAAGGAAGGAGATCTTTTTTAAGTGGAAAAGCACATATTTCCATTTCATTGCATTCATTCACACAAAATGAATAATTTTCTGGCTTGCAGATTTTTATCTCCTTTAGTGATTTCTCCACAACAGCCTAAAATTTTCTGTTTTATTTCTATATCATCCCTACACCTTCCCCTCTTAAAATACTGCTAAATTCTAGTATTTGTAGATGAGTTATGTTAGGCCAAAAGAAGCAATCAATCTGACTTACTGAACAGTGAGCATACCATATATTTTTTTTCTCTATCCATTCTTAATAAAACTCACTAATATCAATCACGGTTTAGTACATGAGCAACCACATTACATGACTTTTCCTCACCTGAATATTTTATCTTTTAAAGATCTGATGACAAACTTTTGAGCTGCTAAGCTGCTAAATATCTACAGTAATAGAATTTTGTGTAATAGAATTTTGTGCAAGATTAACTATTAGTTTATGAATTTAACCTAATCTTGAGTTGGTAGGAGGTTTCAAAATCTGACAAAATTACTTTAGCTAGAGGTATCTAAAACACTAAAAGAGAACTCTAGAAGGAAATATGGCTATTTTATTTTAAATGCTCTTTAGTTAAACTCAGAGATTAGAGACTATCTTGAGACATTTTCCCATGGAAGAACAAAAAAGCCAGGGCAACTCCACAGATCCAGTGACTTCCCAAACTTCACACCATACCGTTACAAATATCTTAGGTAAAGTGAGCACAGAACTGTTAAGACTCAACTTTCATCAAATATCTAGTTGATCAGCATGTTTTAGACTCACTGAAATTTTATATTTTGGCGTGCATTACATTTTCATATATTACTTTATAAATAAAAAAATGTGCAATGCAAGTTTATTTAATTGACTGTGCATTTCTCCTGAATCAATTACATTGAAAGTTCTTTCAGCATCCCAAGCTATCCAGTATACTGCATTATATTTCATTAATTGTGTTTAAATTACGAAGAACACTTTTCCTGTAATCACTGCTGTTGGCTCACTTTTTATTATATACATTGAATTTAGTTTTCCTTAAATTTCTGAATCTTCAAGAGGATATGAGGAAAAACGTGAAGAAAACCCCAACAAAACAAAGAAAAAAAGTTACTAACTACTGTTATGCTTCCAATCTTCACAGTAACGGCACTGCATGAATTGCATTCCTTCCAGCCTAGCTGTGAAGTGTTTTCATTGCTGCCAGTCTTTTAGAGTAAAAAGCCAAATTACAGGAATTAGTTATTGCTAGCTCTTACTCTGTTTTATGATTAATGAGTTTAAGACCACATAACCAAAAGGTGCTTGCACATTAGTTAAAATACAATGCCAAATAGAAGCTGACAAACAGCCTCTTAAAAGTGCAAAGGGCATAGTTTAAACTTTGTGTGCCAGTACACCAAGTTCTATGCCTGCGATCTGTTAGAAAACAAACACCAATTGAGTCTGCCTTATAGAAGGAAAAATGGTGTGGAAAGTACATCATTTTATTCCAGTGGAACAGGTACGGACACATTTCCTGGGCATTTGCTTTGAAATCAAGTAGCAGATTAAAGAAAGGTGATTGTGTTCTCTCTCCTATTTCGCCAATGAAAGGTGAGTCCAGTGCTGATGCTACACCTGTGCAAATATAGGAAGCTGGGAACAACGTGGAAAAGCACAATGGAAGGCGGAGCAAGAACTAGCTCATAGAACCTGAAGAGCCTTATTTTTATGTGACTTCCTTCGACAATTTCACAGGTGCACTGCCCACATCCCTGTGTTGGATAACTCCCAAGTATCAAGTTACTTTCTATAAAACAACTACATTCCTTTGAAGAAAGTTCTATTTGATAAATTTTCTTTTTATTGGACTCAGTATTAAGTTTTTACCAAAAGCAGTAATACAACAAATAGTATGGAAATAAATGGATAGAAGGAACCTCATGAAGTTCAGAAAGGTCAAGTGCAAGGTCCTTTACATGGGCCAGAACAATCAATACAGAATGGGAGATGAATGGATTGACAGAAACCCTGCAAAGGAAGAGTTGAGGGTACTGGTGGATGAAAAACTGGACATCCAGCAACATGCACTTGCAGCCCAGAACACCAACCTTATCCTGGGCAGTGTCAAAAGAAATGTAACCAGCAGGTTGAAGGAGGCGATTCTTTGCCTCTACTCTGCTCTGGTGAGACCCCACGTGAGGTACCACATGCAGATCTGTTAAAGACCCTGTTAAAGCATGTCCCAAGGAGGGCCACAAAAACAATCAGAGGGCTGGAGGGCTTCACCTGTGAAGACAGAGATTTGGGGTTGTTCAAACCAAAGAAGGGTTCAGGGAGACCTTATTGCAACCTTCCAATATGTAAAAGAGGCTTTTAAGAAAGACAGAGACACTTTTTACCAAGCTTGTAGTGTCAGGACAGGGAACAACTGTTTTGAACTGAAGAGGGTAGTTTTGGATTGGCTATAAGGAAGAAATTTTTTTTGATGAGGGTAGCGAGGCACTGGCACAGAGAAGCTGTGGCTGCCCCGCCCCCTCCCTGGCAGTATTAAGGCCCAGCTTGCATGGGGCTTTGGGCAGCCCAATCTAGTGGAGGGTGTCCCAGTCCATGGAAAGGGAGTTGAAACTAGATGGGCTTTAAGGTCCCTTCCAACTCAAACCAGTCTGCGATTCTATGATAAACATCTTAGATGGCACTGAGAGTGTATAGACTTTTCTGAATCTATTAAATGCTACTGAACTGGGTTAGGAACAAGATTTTACATACATATTAATACCTTTAACTGCCAAATTTGGACCACAATCATTCAACAATGCATTTATTTCTCTCCCACCATCATAAATATGCATATTTCATGTCTATATGTTTTTTATAAACCATAATATTATAAACATTTCTAATAACCTTAAACATTGTATTTCTCATTTCAAAATGTCACTGTTAATGTTGTCCTTCCTCCTCATACAGTAACTTCCTTCCCATAAGCTATCTATACTTGTCAGATGTTTCTCCCAATATACAGAGCACTTATCAACTAAATCACTGCAAATCACTTATTTTTAAAGCTTTCCTTTTTTTTTTCTTTTCAGTTTATTTATTCTTCTTGAATATCTGATGTGTATTAAGTACACTATGAAAAAAAACCAAACATATTTTTCTCAGAGCTTGTATTTTTCAGAAGATTTATTAAAAGCAAATCCTCTAGCAACTTTTTTCCTTCCTTTTCTAGCAGAAACAGAGTAACAAAGTTTTTGGTATTTTTTTTTTTTACATGAAAGTTTCTTTCAAACAGTATTTCCAATTCCTCCATTTACATTAAAAACATGAGCTTAATTGGTGAGAAAAAAAAATAAAATTAAAACTTTGCAGCATTCATGAGCAAGACAGCAAGCACAACCTTGCTCCTGTGAGGTCAGCTAGCTCCCTAGCCACAACTGGCTTTTTTAATTCATGCAGATACTTTTTATCACTGGTAAGTGTAATTATGGACAGAGCAGTCACATGTTAAACTGTAACTGCTAAAGATCAACCAATGATTTCTTCTCAGCTTTGCTCCAAAAGCCTAGGCTTTCCCCAAGGATAGCAGAGGCTCCATCAGTGATTCACCAACTATCACGGAATCAGGAAAATCCACCGTTGCCAAGTCTAACAAGGGGAATGCAATTACATATTAACTAACATCAAATTTCAGACAGTCCTATAAATTACTTGGGACTCAGGTAAGATTTTCTTACAGGTGGTCAGAAAACCCAGCAAAAATAGAACTTAAAGTATCAGACATTTTGATGGACTCATAAAGTTATTTTTTTTAGTGGTTTTGTTTTTTACTTTAAAGAGCAACAACAACAACAAATCACCATTCTAATCTATGTATCAGACAGAAAAAGGTGGGCATTGTGACTCCTAAATGGGAAATTTGTGGCTAAAAACTTTTTAAGCTTTACCAAACCTTAGAATCCAAAACTAAGATTTCTTTGATTGATGAGAATTTGCCTGGTGAGTATTCGAAAAATCACATATTGAGTGTTCAGGGAACGTAGGCCATCACTGAGCTAAATCTGACACCAGTTACATTTCTTGTGAGATGAAGACTTCAACTATGTGCACAGTAGTGCAATAGTTTTATATTGACACAACAGTCATTAAGCCAAACTCTGCCTGCCAGCACAGAAATTTGATACAACCAGCCTTAACTGCCTCTCTCTTTCAAACTGTACATACACTGTACTCCTTGTATAGATCACAGTATAGAGAGGTTCTAGCAGTCACATTCAGATGCCGTTAGCAAGCAGGCACTCAGTTCTAAGTTTCAGTTCAAATTCCCATCCCTCCTCCAGCATACAGGAGTGCAACACCATCAACAGAAGCACTGCCCAAATGCAACTCCTGCAGATGTATCAACCCAAGGAAGCCGCTTGATTTAAGGCGCTGAAAGGCTGAACACACTGAATACAGATGGGATCTAGCTACAGCTTACACTCAAGGCTATTTCTGAATTACTAATCAAGTCTGGATGCTCAAGGCAATGTAGCCACCCTCCATCGAGGTGACCTAGTTTGAGTAGAATAATATAAACTAGATAGCTCAGTGCAAGTATGCATGTAGATACATATTGCAGAAAGCTAGTATTTGCAAGTAGACAGTTGAACAGGGTACCAAAGGGGTACGAATATAAGACAAGGTTTAAAAAGACAATGAGAAAATCCAGAATTCCTAACCATCTTACATCATTATGTTACATCCTAAGAAGTATAGACCTTAAGAATATCTCCTCCACTCTAGAGAAACCCTGTATTGCTGTGATCCAGCCATGCAGCCTCCTGAGTTCCAATGAAGGCACTGAGCCTGCACAAGCAGCATGCTTCTGGGTAGGAACTTAAGTAATTAGTAACAGGAAGCCCAAGTGACAAGCAATTCAAGAATAAGAGGAATAGGTACATCTAGTAAGCCTGTCCCAAAGATCAAAAATGGCTACCTTCACTTAACACTGCCAAATCTAGAACTATTTTAAGTAGACACGTGTGATTTGATTTCCCCAGGTAACTAGTACAGATGATCCCTGCCTTTTTCTTGTTACTGCAAACAGCAGTGTAACTAGCATAAGGAATTAGGCTGTGAAGGCAGTCCGTACAGTTGTTAAAGACATAGTCACTTTAATGATACATTACTTTAAATAAAGCAAATTTGTACTATCACCACAGTGTTTCTCAAAACAGAACTATAACTTTTGATCAGAAGTTCTCACAATGCCTGAAAACATACAAGTGAAACATGAGCTAGTTTCTAAAGAAAGGTTAATGTAAATCAGTTTCTCCACAATTATCACTTCCCTCAAACTCACTCTGTAGCCTCTAAAGAAATTTTATTCTTTCATAGGAGAAAAGCATGCATCACAGAGCTAAAGTCTTCTCTAGTGAACTGTCTATAGAGAGACAGCTTTTGTCCTGTGTACTAACTTCACAGAGAAGAGCTGAACAGGTCAGATTCAGCTCGGTTCATAAAGAGTTTGGATGAGTCAAGTGCAGTACCTACAGAGAAAGGCAATCCCACAGATTTTGGGAGAAGCAGGTGGTCACATAATGTCTGCACATATGTTGTTTAAATGCTAGGGTTGCCTTAGATCCCAACCCTCCTGTATAGAGGCCACAGTGGCAGGTAAGCTTTCCACTATGGTACTCAGTTTTAGTACAGCTAGTTACATATGTTCTTTACATCCCACATAATACATCTCTCCATTGCAGAAAACAGTCTCAGCCTTCTCCCAATCATTCTTCAATTTTTTTTTCTGTGCTATTCGTCTTCCTCACTCTCATTTAAGATAGAGTTTACAGGATTCAATAAAATGAAACAACTTGGAGGCTTTTTGGTGTCTATCTTTTACCTTCCAGCCTATTCCATGATATGTATTATTATATTAATTATATCTACATTTTCCGTTTTTCTGACTTAATACATACACCCTTTGTACTGCTAGAACATTCCTCATTTCAAAAACCCAGTATGAAATTGTGATGCCACAAAGCATGAATTTCTGTAAACTTCACGTATAGCACAGCAAGCATAGCAAGTACCTTCTCAGCAGAGCACCAGCTGCACCTACACCAAAAAGAAACCTAGCAAGTGAGCCACAACCATACCAGCGACACAGCCACTGCCCAGGTCCGTACCCCTTCCCTACTCCACAGAGAGCTGCTTCACAGTAGCTTCACCTTCACCCCTCCCCTCCCTCTCATCCCCAGAGCGCTCAACTGACAGGCATTGCTCCCAGTATTTTCTCAATCCCACTCTTTCCCCCCTACAGCCTTCTCCCGCTGTCCTGCTTCCCACCCCATCCCCAAACGTCTCCCCCTCCTACACCAAAGGCCTCCTCAGGCTTCTTCCCTCATCAGTAGCCCTTGGACAGCCTCAGCCAGGCTCTGCTCCTCCCGCTTCCAGCCCAGGCCTCCCACCTGCAGCACCCGGCCGCCGGCCCAGCTCAGCTCGTACCAACCACCCGGTGTTTCCGGGTGCCGCGGTGCCGTCCCGCAAAGGCTCCGGCTGCAGCCGTGGCCCCGCCCGTTCCGTTCCCAGGGCCGCGGGAAGCAGCGCGACCCGCCGTGATGGGCCCCGGAGCCGGCGCGGCGGGCAGGGAAGCAATAGCCCGCCGGTCTGGGAGCGGCCGGAACGGGTTGGTGTCTGGAGGCGGGCAGGGGCAAGCAGGGGCTGTGGTGCCGGGGCCGCTGGAGACGCGGGGCAGGAGGGTCCCAGAGGGCTCTGGGGCGAATACTTGCGGCTGAAGGAAGCGGCGGCCGAGCCCGGCGGGTTCCCGTCTCAGGCAGCGCTGCCCGTACCGCCGCCTCCCGCCCTGGGGCTGCGTCTCGGGCCGCCCCGGCGGGCTGCGCGCGGGGTAGCGCCACCTCACGCAGCCGCCTTCCAGCGAGCGGTTTTCCGTCACGGGACGGGAGCTGCAGTGCGCGACGCGGGCACCGAGGGGGACAGCCGTGCAAGGCCAGTTCAGATTCAGATGAGGACCTCTCAGAGAGCCTCGCTGCCTGTACCAAAAACGAACTGTCCACCAGATTTCGGAGACTGTATTTCGGCAGAACCGTTTCCTGCCCCAGTTACAACTTCAGCCACTGAGGGTGGCAGAGGGTGATGTGGCCCACGCGACGCACAAACAGAGGGAGCAGAACGTGAATGGAAATATATTTCATTAATTACAATTGTAAACCATGGGAAACAAGCATACTACTAATAAACGTCATTTTAATACTAGGCACACGTTTGACAAAACATTAATGAGAAGTATGCATTAGGAGAATGCTCTTCGTCTCACAGCTACCACTGAGGCAGGAGCTGTGGGAGCAGCGTTATGATGGGCACACCACTCCTAATGTTATGGCAGAACAATGGTCACTACACAGACAGGGGCTCGGGCAGCTCCAAAAGAGTTTTCTGTGAGATGGGGAACTGCTCCTGAACTCAAAAAGGGGCTGTGGTCTTTCTGTGACTACATTTACCGTACCTGCTTGCACGTGTCAGCACCATTCTTGAAATTAAACTTGCAGGTATGTCAGGTATCACAGGTTAAACTAAATGCTTGAGAAAAGGAGCCAAGATGCTATCAGTTCTATGAACTTAATTAAATTTCCATTCCTTCCCAAAAGAAAATACATTGTTTTCCAGTAGCTTTCAGAGTCTCAGCCTAATCTGGGGGCACTGCCTCATAGGCTTTGCTACAGAGCTCTAGGTCTTTGCAGTCAGTGAACAGAGTTCAGTATTTCTTCTCAGCTGTTTGGCTTCTCTGATGAATAAACTTTAATTAGCCCCCCCCAATTTTAGTCCTATGGAGTTGGTTTTCTTTAGGGTTTTTTTTGTTGCTGGTTTGGATTTTTCTCTGCAACCTCCATATTGAACTTGGATTTGATTACAACAGACTAAAGCCACTACTCATTTTAGCATCTTTTCTTCTGTTCCTTGGAGGACTGCTTATCAGATATTTACATTAGCCTTATTTTGTGTGATGATTAGGCATAGCGGTCAGTTTGCATATACAATGATTTGTTTGACCTCGTCCACTTTGATTAAAAACCAAATATTTTCTAAGTATTTGTCAAACCACTCAGATTTCAGGGAGGTGCTCATTCCATTCCCCGTTGGAAATAAGAACTCATAGGTAGGGTAAAATATACTTTCCTAAAATGATGCCTAAAACACTGACAAAACTAATGATATCTACTAATGACTAAAACCAAAGGTAAACTAATGAGAGGCATTGACATACTAGCTAGACATACAGCATAACAACCAAGCAGCATCTGCCAATTTGACTTAAAGGTATTTCTTCTTTCTTAAATTAATCTAGTATTACTGAATATAATCCATGTCTAGGATGCCAAGCAACTCTTCAGAAGTTCATATAGACCATTTTGATGTTGCAGCAGAGAGTGCAAAGGCACTCAGAACACTGAATAACAGCAGGATGTGGGGAGTGGAGTGTTTCCCAGCAGCGCTCTATAAAAAAAGAAGGGGAAAAAAAAGCACAATTTGGTAAGTCCAATTCAAAATATTTCTATTTATTAGTATTATAAAAGCATAGAAAGATTCAGAGAAGTCTTTTCCTATTGGCTGCCTTCTATTATGTAGACCCTTCCAATGTTAAAAGATCATGTGCTACATCTATAGTACACAAATCAGCATGTGTTCAGTTTTCAAGTGATGGACAGGATCAAAAGTTTAAAGGACTTAAGTGGTCCCACTTTTACTCGTCTTTGTTGATACTACTCCCATTTATTATGTATTCTTATGCATTTATTGAGACACAGGAAATCTGACAGATACCTCACAGTATATATATGACTTCGTTTTCTACAATAAGTATAGGAAGAATCCAGTAGAAACTACAAAGAGGAAAAGTGCTTACCACTTGACTGCCACCCGAGGAAGGTGAATTCTGAAAAAAAAAGCCCAAATAAATAAATCTAAAAGTGTTCCTACTTAATGGTTTTGAACACAGTTTTGCCTGTGATCAATCAAATTTTATTGTATCAGCTTAACCCACAGCATGGTTTTATGTTGTTCAAGAGGAAAGCAGATTTGCATAGATAAAATAAATAGTTTTAGTTACTCATCTTACATCTGACAATTTCAGCTAAAATTAATGACAGGGCAAGAGTCTTTTTTTCTCTCATTATGAGGTAATTCCATATCTTATTTCACGCAGTTTTCCATCCATATAGTTGAAAGAGGATGTTAACAGTTGATGAGTATTGGGGGGAAAAAAGTGCAAAACCAGTGAAAAACTCAACAATCCTTCTTAGTTAAAAAAGCAAAGGATCAACTAAACAGAGCCTTTAAACAACAGAGGACAGCAAAAAGTAACAAGGCCATAACTAGACTGTGAACCAAGAGATTCAGATTTAAAAAATAACTGCTACTGAAATAGCTTTCTCAGGCTGAGGCCATATTTTCCAGCAGTTTCTTTAAATATGCTCTAACACAAATTGAACAAATACAGAACGTTCTCTACAGAACAAATCATTCTGAAATTGCACTATCAACCACCCAGGTTCTTTGTTTACTAAGAAAAGAAGGTGAAAATGCTGTGATGAAAGTATTCTTACCGGTTTCCCAGAGTAAGGGTTTCCTGTGGTAGAGGAGCCCTGTAAAATAATTGTAAGCCGTTTATTTTTGTGGTACTAGACCCCTAGTGAATTATGTTCAAAGACCACACAGCAGTCTTGAAAATATCCTAGATGACATTAGTTTTGATACTGACTTTGATTTTACCTTTTCCCGTGCTCTTTTCCCCCTATTTTAATTGAATGGTCTCAAGTAAGCATAGCTGTATCCTCTTGATTGCATGAATAGCTTCAGAGGATTTTCAAAGCAATGTCTCCTTGACTGAACTACAAAGTTTGGAACTGAAACACTTACCCTTATTTAAATACATCATTCTTAATAGAATGTTCCAAGCATGTTCCTGTGGGTAATGGAGTATATAAAATCTTTGCTATCCGAGGAATGGATGCTGCCTCAGCCTAAGGTTCAAGGTTGAACAAAATACTCCAATTTTTAATCGGTCAGCTTTCTCGGATATTTTCTTTTGTAACATTATTTTCAATTTCAACCTCATTGTTACCTATTTTAAATGCACTAATATCCACATTTCTACCTTAGGTGTGGAATTCTAAAATAAGAATATCCTTACTGGCTTTCCTTGATGACCGCCTCCTGAGGAAGATGAACCCTGAAAAAAGATACCTGTTTTCAACTCTAAGCCTATTTGTACTCATGCTATCTGGAATGAAGGACCACAGGAGAATGAACACTGATTTGTGTAGTCATCCAAAAATCCCAGGGGACAGTGTATTTGAAATACAAATATTTAACATGTTTCTGTTACAAGTTTTCTTTTGAATGAAGTGTTATTCCGAGAATTTAATTCAAAGTTCCCAAGAAAAGAGTTGTTTTGTAGTTACATGTTTAATATATAGAAAGGAAAAAAATCCAACTAACCATTAATTTACCTGGATCAGTCAACAGTTAGATTTGAGGGTGGAGGGGGGAGAAGGTAAATGTTAATAGTCCTTTACTCTGTAGCTCTAATAAGGTAGGTAACTAAAAGTGGATACTGAAAAAAATGAGATGATGTACAAGAGTCTTTGTTTTCTAGCAAAGTTGCTCTGCTTATTTTTATTTGAATAGCATTGCCAACAAGATATCTTACAAGCATAACCTCTAAGAAATGCCATCTAATATGGCACACACAACATCTCACATTTATGATTGGTGTGGATACCTCTTGTTGTCTATAAGAGATAAGCTAAAACATCACGTGCTTATTTTTATCTCTTAGACAAGACCAAGGTTTATATTACATAATAGAAATGTAGTCTGAAACAGGAGAAGATTAAAATATACAGTCAAATGCCAACCATTTGGCATTTGGAACCATTTGGAATTTAAACAGAAATAACTGTTTAGAAGTCCCTAAAAAAAACAGAACAAAAAACCCCACAAAAAAACCCAACCCTCCAAAATAAAAAAACCCACTAAACCAAAATCCAAAAGGATCACGTATTCTCATTCTGTGATTACTAGAACTAACACAGAGGTTGACTAGAAATTCAGTTACAGAGTAAAATGCTGACTCAAAACCATGGAACTGTGTGAAAATAAGTATTGTGTTTGTATCTGTATCCCAGATAAGTAAGTCACGTGATACTCATTGCATATAAGTAATTATCAGAAAAAAATGTTTAGTCCATAACTAATTGGATTTTTTTAACAGTCATATAAGAAAAAAGGTAAACTTGAAATTTTTTTACTTACTGGTTTACCATGTTGTCTACCTCCAGAATATGAGCTCTGTAAGAAGCCAAACATCTATTAACTAAATTTTAAACAAATCTATCACTGTCTTGAAACAATTTGTGCAGTACTTTGGATGTTGTTTAAACAAAAAGGAAGTGGGGTACCTAAAACATAAGCTATTTACTGCACACCAAAACAATAGCAATTTATTCTGAATCAAAAATCAGCATTATAACACAGTGATTATCATTTTACACAGAGCAGTAATTAAACATAACCAATTCTTTTACCCAGCTTGCTGAAGCAGCTTTAATGTTATTTTCTCATCTATTTAAGCTCAGTAAAATGGCCAAATGAATGTATCTTTTGGCATTGAATAACTGTCCTGGATCCAGACATTACAGGGAAAGAGTTGGGAAAGATGGGCTGGGAATGTACTCACCTGCCCACCATACTGGCTGCTTCCTGAGGGAGAAGATCCCTATTAAAAAAAAAAAAGAAAAAAGAAAAGTCACAGGAAAGAAGTGCCTAAGTATGGGTAGAATAACAGTAGTTACTCTTGTTGTTTTTCTGAGCAGAATCAAACATCACAGAAGGACCTTTTGACAGATCTCAGTAGGAATCTGGAAAGCATATTAATCTAAAAGGATGCAGGGAGAGATTCCTGGCCTCATTCCACTTAACAGTTGGAAGTAGTAATTTCCAAGTATTTAATCTAACAAATGTGAACACCACCCCCCCCAAACTGAAACACAGAAATGGTTAATTAAAATCATCTGTTGAGATACGAGGCATTTGTCGGTAAAACAACTGAAATTATGATCTATGCCATTTCCTTACATTAAAGTTTACTCATGCCTATTTACTTCAGTTACTAAGAAATGGTCCCTCTTTTCTGATATTAAGAGTAAAATAACTCTGAAAAACTGACTGGCAGTAAATGCAACACATCATGTTTTTCATTTAATAAATAGCAAATAGGAAGATCTTGAAAACAAAAAAGTTTCTTGCCTGTCCACCATACTGACGGCTTCCAGAATACGATGAACCCTGTAAAGAGAATGTGAACATTTTGAATATCACCTGACATCAAAATCCTGGGCCTATACAAAACAATACTCATTACACTGATTAACTAGAAAAAAGTACAGTTATTAATGCAGTAGCAAATGGCTGCTTATCCACATATTAGTAATTTATGCTATGAGATGAACCCCATGACTTATTCTCCTGTATTTTTTTAAGATAAGTACAACATAAACTCTTGGCTCTGGTATATATACAGATATGTCTTGACTGAAGTGTCAAGAGAGATTCAAGAAATGCCACGTGCACTCTCTGGACTTATTGTCCCTATCTCTACAACTAAACTGAACTCAGTATTTAATGGCTTCTGGGCAAATACAACAACTGAGATACGTTTATTCACCAGGAACTAATCTGTGTAAATGCTAAAGACATATTGACTACCTGTCCACCATGGTAGCTGCTTCCTCCAAAAAAGCCCTGTATTCAACAAAAATAGCAATGTTTACTCTGTATTAAGTTCAGTGTCACATAAGGGAAAAGCAAGAGAACATTTTGGCCTACTGCAATGATCAAGTCATTTACTCTATTGCTAGGATACTTTTCTATTTGGTGGATTAAACAAGTAAAGGATTTAGTTTCGATTTATCCTTTTTTCTTTGAATTATGCACTTGCAAGGAGAAGTAAGCTGATAATATGCTGTTTTCAGCACTTCTGATTCTCAGAGGGGGCATACCGCTTAAGAAATGCCTTAAGTATACCACTTAAGGCATAAGGTTTTACTTGATTTCATAACCTCAGAAAGAGAAGTAGTTATCTAAGCAGTTTTGATTATACTGAGAGAACAGATAACTGAACCTTCCCTCAGTCGTAAATTACCTTAAATTCAGCAAAGAGTGTTTGTTGCTTTTTTTTTCTAGATTCTTTACACAAGTATATGGAATATACTAATTAGACAGAAAATAGCTTTAACTTTTAAATGCATTGCTTTGCTCCCACTTGGAGGCAACTTGGGCTAGTGTCTTAGATCTGAGATAGATTAATTCTATCAGCACTATTACACAATGAAATATTTAGGTAATATTCTTAGAAGTGTACTAGGCCTCTCTTATAAACAAAATTAAATTAAATACTTTGAAGCAGTTTTTTATGCCTGGATATTTTACAGATTTATCACTAATATTCCTTTAATGGAGTTACTGGAGAACATTACTATTTGTTTAATTCAGAGTGGAGAAAGGGGATTAATTTCCCAGATACGTGTTTGAAAACAGAAATGCATCTGTTCAGCTAGTTTTAAATGCACTACTGGAGTTGCAAAGTTTTTGCCTTTTGCAGGTTCAAAAATCTCTCTTTTGAGGACAACAGAAAAAAAACTTTCATCATACATTTAAATTCACAGACCAGACAATTATTTCAATAAATTTAGTTCCTTGGGAGTTTTCCAGTATGTGTACATCATATGAAAAACATGCAGAGACAAAGAATACTTACTGAACTTCCACCAGGGCACACACATCCACCCTGTATAAAACACAACCAAACTTATTGTCCTGAATCTGACTAGAAGAGGCCTCCAACTTAGTAAATCAAACTCACATTCTGCTACCACAAGAAAATGGACTACAATATGTATATTATACACAGGTGCTGGTTACAGACTCAAACTCCACTGTCTCCACTGTCCTTTCAGGATAGCTGTGTTCTTACTGACCAAGTTTTAAATACAGCCTTCGAATTTTTCAGTTAAAATTTACGATAAAAGCTTTACTCACCAAAAGGACAAGTAAAACTATTTTAAAGTAGTACTAAAGTAAGGGGTGTTTTTTAATTCCCTAAAGAGGCCAAAGCACCTCCAATCCATGCAGTACTCTTTCATGCTACAGATGTTACAGAAAACACTAAATATGACTTCCAGTAGGGGTCTATGAGGCAATTTCTACACTGATAAAATGAACTGAGATGCAGCCAGGGGAGCAGCATTCAGGTCTCACTTTCCACATTCAATCTGCATGGAATGAGTAAGATGAAACACGCTTGGCACCGAGGCAGGTTCAGAAGCTCAAATCCATCTGCCATTCAGACAGTTACTACTGCCTACTCTGTCCTGCAGGATGTCAGAACGACACAGGAAAAGAAAACTGTGTGTTGGTGAAGCTTTGGGCAGAGAGCACAGTGGTGTAGGAAAACAGTTCTTGTGAAAGAACAATACACAAAGCAAACTGTGCGTGCCTGACACCAGCACAACTGAAGGACATGGAGAAAAACACATACCTGTCCACCAGACTGGCTGCCTCCTGAAGAACCACCCTGAAAAAAGAGTGTAACTAATTATTTCTGTGTTACAGAGTAACAGCCTTGTTCTTTGGGGTCTTTCACATTGCTTCAGTTTAAGCATAACAACAAAACCTTAGAACCACAATCTGTTTAAGGAGGCACTTCCATGCAGTTACACCAGCTCCTGTTCTGTTCACTCAGATGATCTGTGCCATCCTTGGTTTAGGCTTAAAGTTATTCTTTCTTAGAATATTCCTTTTTTGCAGAAGATACAGGTTATTTTTCCTAACAAACTGTGCACAAAAGCTGCAAAGACTGAGAAAGTACAAGTTTTACCTGTCCACTATACTGGCTGCTTCCTGAAGAAGCTATACCCTAAAGAAATGAGAAAGGATTTATATTTGTCACACATTCTTTAACCTATGGCTTGTCACAGGAAAAACATACTTTGCCTTCCATGGATTTAAGTGCCACAGGAATGTGAACACTGCTTCTATAACCCCTCTGAGATCTATTGGCCTTTGCAATGGCTACTATTTAAGCAGAACAATTAAGTTTAAAATCCAAGTCAGCTCCAGGCTGGTGTAATGCTGCTGCACTGGATTGTGTGTTTAGTGTAGCCTCCCATGTTTGACTTTCCTGACACAACAAGAGGTGGTATATTCATCTATTCTGCCTTACCACTGTTATACTGTAAGCCGCCCTATTCACAAAACAAAAAGAAAGCTGAGCACTGCAAAAAACCCCCATATATAGAAAAACAATTCTCACCTGTCCTCCATAATGGCTGCCACCTGAGAAAGATGGACCCTGAAGCAAAGGTGCCAATTATTTCTCTATCAAAAAGCTTCTTTAAGGGTTTTTGAAAGAGAGTTTTCTCCCTCCATTGTACAAAGAAAGTGTACAGAAAGATAAACACTCAACCTACACCTTTGTGTTCTATGCAAATTAGCGATGGTCTGTAACATACTAATCCTCCATAATACTGATCATGAACTAATTAAGATTATATACTTACTTTTGGGGAAAGAAAAAAAAATAAAAATCTTACCCCTTTAGTTCCTTCTCCAATACAACTGACAATAAAGTTTTCAGAATCCAGGGATGAGTTTGATGAGAATTTAATGGCTATTCCACTAGGCAGCACTAGGAACCCTATCCATCATCTTTAATTACCCAAGAGCACAGAACACCTTCTTTTAACAGTTCCTGGCCTTCTCCCCTGTTCCTCTCCTGAGACTTACTGATCCTCCGATATCAATTCTGATATTGCATTTTGCTGAAAGAAGCGGGTAGGGGAGGAATGCAGTCTGCTTCCAGCCTCTCCTTACTCTTAGAGCTAAGAAATCATGACAGCAGTAGAAGGGAAATGGGTCTAGAATAAGGAGGGCAGATCGCAGGGCAGCAGAATAAAGCCAAAGCTGTATTTATTGTGTTACAACAAAAGTGCTGGTCTTTCAGTTTTTGTATTGTTTCAAATTATATAAATGTAGATACCTGATCATATATTACCAGATTAGCACAGTTTACTTGAAATACAATTTTTTAGATCAATAGAAAAGTAAAAAATGTTGATGTAGGAGTTGGGTGTTAGAAGAAGGACTACACAGGAAGAGATTCTTACCTGTCCTCCGTACTGACTGCCTCCGGAATAAGATGAACCCTGAACAAAAAGAATCATTGAATTAAATTTAGGCACAAACTGGAACACAGAGGAACTGGGTGTTAGGAGGAGGACTACACAGGAAGAGATTCTCACCTGTCCTCCATACTGATTGCCTCCTGAATAAGATGAACCCTGAACAAAAAGAATCATTGAATTAAATTAGGCACAAACTGGAACACAGAGGAACTGGGTGTTAGGAGGACTACACAGGAAGAAATTCTTACCTGTCCTCCATACTGACTTCCTCCTGAATATGATGTGCCCTGAACAAAAAGAAACGTGGAATTAAATTTAGGCATAAACTGGAACACAAGAAGTTCCATCTCAATATAAGGAAAAGCTTCTTTACTGTGAAGGTGACAGAGCACTGGAAGGACAGCAAGCTGTCCAGGGAGGTTGTGGAGTCTCCTCTGGAGATACTCAAGACCTACTCAGACACAATCCTGTGCAAACTGCTGTAGGTGACTGACCCTGCTTTACCAGTAGGGTGGACTAGATCTCCAGAGGTCTCTTCCAACCCCTACTGATCTGTGATTTTGTGATCTCCATTTCTATATCATAGTGTTCCTGTAAACCATGCTCCATATGAAGGACAGGTGCTTCACACCATGAGTGTATTGAACTAAACTGTGCAAACAAAGAGCAAGACTCAACTGTATTTACCATGATGCACCAGAAATTACATCTAAAAATTCTCCAGCAGTTTTGTACTACATACATTTATAACTACTATATACTTAGCAACAAATTAAATAGCACATGGAAAAAATCTCCTTAAAACATTCTTTTACATAGAAAACTATCAAGTCTCTTGGATGAAGTAAAGAACTCTCACCTGTCCACCATACTGGCTGCCTCCTGAGGATGGTGAACCCTAAATATCAGCAAAAAGAGAAAATGAAGCTTCTTTATACCTTTTTCATAGAATCATTTCATGAGACTTTTAAAAATTTTGGTCAGCTTCAGGAAATACTAATTTATTTCAGAAAGACATGACCTATAGTTCTGCGGATTTCAGGAGCCAATTGAGTCAGCCATGTATTTCACATTCTATTCCTAATTAGTCTTAAATAATAAATCCTCATCTAAACTTGTTTGTTTAATTACAGTAGCACCAGAATGCTACAGAGAAAGACTTTCTGAGAAGATTTTAAAGCTAAGTTAGACAGCTGGCAGACAATGAACAAGCTACAAGTTTACATAGGTCAAAACTACAAAAGCTTACTTGTCCACCGTAATGGCTACCTCCATAAGAAGATGGCCCCTGGAAAAATATTGAAAATCAGTTATTTCTGAATATCTAATTCATGGAGATGAGCAGCAAAGACATCTGTATTCTGTTATCTGATTGTTTGTAATCTTCCCAGAACATACTCTATATTTTTGTTTTCCTTGAATTCAAACTATTACTACAGAGAATAGATCACTATGTATGTTCTTGAAATATTGAGAGAGAATCTTGGTAACCCTTTAGAGTCAGATAATGGTAAAACAAATATATCATACAAAATATTAAAAGTAAGAGCTTACATGTCCACCATACTGGCTAGCTCCAGAGGAATATGAATCCTGTAAGGAATACCAAATAAGTGAATTACCTCCTGTAGGATTTCCTTAAATCAAAGCATGACTCTCCCAGGACAGGAGGAGCGAGAGAGCAGGGTAAGAGTGAAGGGGGACCAGCAGGGCATTCCGTATGCTTTAATAACTAGAGTTCAAACCTTACAAAATAACTTGGGGAAATACTGAGTGTTCCTAAGCAAGGGTGGAAGAAACACATCCCCCCCCAATACCTCCACCCCCACCCCCAAAACCCTAGTGGCTTTCTTTGTGTGATTTGGTGGGAAGGTTGAAGCTGCAATTCTGAAAGCTCTTTCTCTGATCACATCTGGAGAAAGGTATTTCTTTATTTTGGAAGGTGAATCCTGGTCCAAAGCTAGCAGTGAAAGACTGGCTACCTAACAGGACTCTAAAAAACAAACTAAGCAAGTTTACTGAAACATCACATAAGAGGTCTCTTTAAAAAGATGAGTGTGGTTTTCTTTTTCTTAATAGAATTAGGTCCACTAGGAATCAAAAGTGTTGTATTTTGATTCATTCTTCCTCCACCCCTGCACTTTTTATGTGAAGTTCATTATGCTAGTTTCACAAAACTATTTGCCAGAAAAGCCATGGTGTATAAACTCTAGAACAAAACAAACTCAATGATGAATTTAATTACTGAGTTTTTGCTCTTTAAACATAGTCCCCATATCAAAATGGAATTTAATTGCCTTTGTGAATAAATATTACTTTCAGAAGTGGCAAGCTGGCTCTTCTTTTGGAGTGAATACTTACTTGGCTACTGTACTGGCTGCCTCCAGAAGATGATGAGCCCTGGGGGAGGGTGAAGGGGAGGAGGGAAAAGAAAAAGAAACAAACAACTTAGTTTTTCCCTAACAAAACTATATTATAGCAAAACACCTTGATCATCAGCACCATATAAATTTCTATTTTCAACTTTTTTGCTTGGGTTTAAAATCTACTAAAAACCATAAAATCTGTCCTTCCCTACTGTGTTAATACATCTCAAGTGTAGTGCGTGCCTGCCTCCCAGATTCGTTGCCTCCAGAGCCTTTTCAGAAAGGAAGTACCAGTTATTTATCTTCAAAGGATCTAACTGAAGTATAGGCAGATTAATTCTTTCTGTTTATAAATCAGAACACTGAAGAACGACATCCCTGCAGTCTTTTAATATTCAGTCTTGCAGAGTAATACAGACCTTTTAAGGAGTCTGAGCTTTCCATAAGATCTGCCAAACTCAAAGAAATGAAGTGGTTTTGTGTTTTAGTATATAACATTTTCTACCAGAAATATGTCCTTCATAAGAAATCTTAACTATATAAAATGACTTTTAAATTTCCCTGTAAAAAAAGACTTTAAAGACAATGTTCTGAGGAAAACTGTAACATATAGTCAGGGGAGAGCCAAGATCTACATTCAGTACGCAAAAGCCTTTCACAGTGAGGTGCTGGGTGCATCTACACATTCATGTAGAGATCAGGAGCGTGCCTTTGAGACAAAACTCCTGACAGTCGCTGCTCACTGTAGTTAATTTTGCATCAAGGAGTGGTTTAGGAGTAAATTAATTGGATGCCTCTCAAATCATAGAATGCTCTCAAATGTTTTCATTCTTGGAATGAAAATTCTTTCAGTTTTCTCTTTGAATGAATAGTATTTCAAATGGAAAGAAAAATGGAGTGGTGCATCAATGTCCTGTGTGCACTTTTCCTTGCAACTAAGATCGGTTATTTTCAGAAGTGTATGAGTGACTCCTACTTTTTAACCTCTCTAATTGTTATATTGAAAAAACACACACATGGCACATTTAAAAGAACATTGCTTACATTTGTAGAGGAGTCACTTCTGACTAAGGTAGGAGATCCACCCTGTGGGAGGGAAAGGAAAAAAAAAAAAAAGATAAATTAGCTTTTGTCTTTAATCATAAACTAAAAATGAAACAAAACCTTGAATGCCTGCTTTATGGTATTTTAATGGAAGACTGTCACAGTCTGAAATTAAATTAATGCTCATACCTCATTTTTATTAATTTGCCAAGATTGCAAATAATCTTTTTTGGCCAGGAATACCATAAAGCATAATTTCATATCCACCTATGAGTCATTGTCTAGAAAACAATAACACTAGCCAAAGTGCAGGAATGTCATTTACACACTACATATTGATTGACCATATGTGAATATGCTATGGAAAGTATTTATTACCCTATTTGACAAGCCTTAAATATTTTCATACAGACTTCAAAGCACATGCAAGAAGTGGCTCTTCAGGGTCACAATCCCTGGAGGTATTTATAAGACATGTAGTTGTGGTGCTTTGGGACTTGGCAGTGCTAGGTTAATGGTTGGACTCAGTCTTAAAGGTCTTTTCTGATCTGAATGATTCTATGATTCTGAGTTCTTCATCTTGGTATTATAAGAAATAACTCCTACCATGTAAGCAAGACGTAAGTTACCAACCGAGCAATGAAAATAAAATTCAAATAAAAAAAAGTTTGAAATACATAGGAGAACAGATAATTTTCCAGTTAAATAAGAGAAAGTGTACAATGAACAAATAACACTTACTGAACTTCCCCCAGAACAATCACATCCACCCTGTAAAGAACACAGAAAATATTTTAGATATCAAGAGCACAAGACTGAACAGACTCTAGTCACAACTTGGATTCCCACCTCTACCATCCCAGGTATGCAAGCCATAAAGTTATATTCCTAAGGGCCCAAGTGTACAACTTACAGAAATTAGTCTATGCTTTTTGTAGTCTTCATTCTATGCAACTACTCCCACACTTACTGATCTGATGAGGCAAGAAACTTCTAATTGTTTTCTTCTTTAAATTTATTATCCACAAACTTTACCTAAAAAAACCCTTACTTGCTAAAAGGACAAGTAAAAAAATACTGAAGTAATAGTAAAGAATTTCTTTTTTTTTTCTAAAGAGGCCAAAGCACCTGTAATCCATGCAGTACTCTTTCATGCTACAGATGTTATGTAAAACAGATGATTTCTACTCTGATAAAATGAACTGAGATGCAGCCAGGGGAGCAGCATTCAGGTCTCACTTTCCACATTCAATCTGCATGGAATGAGTAAGAAGAAACACGCTTGGCACCGAGGCAGGTTCAGAAGCTCAAATCCATCTGCCATTCAGACAGTTACTACTGCCTACTCTGTCCTGCAGGATGTCTGAACGACACAGGAAAAGAAAACTGTGTGTTGGTGAAGCTTTGGGCAGAGAGCACAGTGGTGTAGGAAAACAGTTCTTGTGAAAGAACAATACACAAAGTAAACTGTGCGTGCCTGACACCAGCACAACTGAAGGACATGGAGAAAAACACATACCTGTCCACCAGACTGGCTGCCTCCTGAAGAACCACCCTGAAAAAAGAGTGTAACTAATTATTTCTGTGTTACAGAGTAACAGCCTTGTTCTTTGGGGTCTTTCACATTGCTTCAGTTTAAGCATAACAACAAAACCTTAGAACCACAATCTGTTTAAGGAGGCACTTCCATGCAGTTACACCAGCTCCTGTTCTGTTCACTCAGATGATCTGTGCCATCCTTGGTTTAGGCTTAAAGTTATTCTTTCTTAGAATATTCCTTTTTTGCAGAAGATACAGGTTATTTTTCCTAACAAGCTGTGCACAAAAGCTGCAAAGACTGAGAAAGTACAAGTTTTACCTGTCCACTATACTGGCTGCTTCCTGAAGAAGCTATACCCTAAAGAAATGAGAAAGGATTTATATTTGTCACACATTCTTTAACCTATGGCTTGTCACAGGAAAAACATACTTTGCCTTCCATGGGTTTAAGTGCCACAGGAATGTGAACACTGCTTCTATAACCCCTCTGAGATCTATTGGCCTTTGCAATGGCTACTATTTAAGCAGAACAATTAAGTTTAAAATCCAAGTCAGCTCCAGGCTGGTGTAATGCTGCTGCACTGGATTGCATGGAGAAAGAAAAACATACCTGTCCAACAGACTGACTGCCTCCTGAAGTTAAACCCCGTAGAAACAATATTTTAATTTAAAAGATTCTCCTTAAGTTTGACAGTACATTTTATTACAATGTACTGCCTTTTACCCTCTAAACTATGTTAGCATCCCACCATCACCCCTTTAGTCTGGAAACTCAGGTATCACCAATGTGGTAATACTATCTTGAAATATGTACCCTTGGGACAAATACCCCAACAAAATACCAACACTGAAGAAAAATTTCCCACCTGCCCACCATACTGGCTGCCTCCAGATGAAGATGAGTCCTGAAAAAATAAAAATCACTTAATATATTTTAAAAATATAAATCAATACCAAGTATTACTTTATTTGTTTCCTGATGTTAGAACATCAGTTACCACATTCAATTTATTTTGATCAGTCTGCTACACTTGTACTTTTACACAGAGATGTATAAGAAAATGGCATTTGCGTACCAAATGAAATGCTCTCAGAGGAAAAAAAAAAAGCTGTAATCCAAGATGAGGACTCAAAGCTTTTGAATAACAAATATTTCAGGTCAAAAACCCAAAGAGTTAGCAATTACCTGTCCACTGGCGTAGCCACCGCCTTGAGAAGACGATCCCTGCAAAAAGTAGATTAATTTTATTTTTTTAAAAGAGGCTTCTGCAAAACAAGACTATGAATGGTCATAGACACTTTTTTTTTTTATTTTTTTTACTATTTGCCATTTTGTAATGATGCTGGGTATCATGAGAAATTCTAGGAGATAAACAGTTTGGTATAATTTACTCATCAGGATAGCTTTTAAATAGAATAGCCATTTTGGAAGATAACTGCAAAAAATGAATAAAATGGATGCTTACATGTCCACCTGACTGGCTGCCTCCTGGGGAATAAAAATCCTGGAAAATGTATTGAAATCACATGAAGAAAAAAAAACCCTTTATTTTTTATTTATAGTATGGAAAGATCAGGATGAAAGCTGATCACTCCTTGCTTCTCCTCATTCTCCTTAATTTTCTCTCATGGATTGCTCAACAACAAGATCAAAAGGTCTTTCGGTATAAAACATGCCCCTTTATGCCTGTTGATGCTCTTTTGGTGAAAGATATTCTTTTGGACACAACAATTTAAGAGTTCTTGTCTTCAACAAAATAATTTCTCAGTGTCATAATTCTCATTAAAATAAATAAAATAGATGCCATGTAAAAATGACAGGAAAATGAAAGCCCTCATAAAATATTTGTCCAGCACAACAAAGCAAAGAGTTTCACTTAGAACAAATGCTGAACAAATAATGCTGTTGAAGCCTTTTGCTATCAGACAATGAGTGAAAAAGCACAGGAACCTGAACATGTAAATTGTGGTACCATGTTTGTAACATGAGTTTGAGGTCCAAGAGCACACCCCAGTGATTTCCAGCAGTACTTTAACACTTTAGCCATATCCTTATTCCCTCAATGCTTAAGCACTTTCTATCTCACACTGGAAGCTGCCACAGCGCACAAGATTTAGTTTAGGTGGCTAGCGGTGGGGCAGACACCCTGGAAGCACATAAGGAGGAGCACTTACCCGTTCACTCTGGCGGCTGCCAGATGAGGAGGTGGAATCCTAAAAAAAAAAAAAAAAAGAAAAAAAAAGAGAAACTAGTTAGGTGAAAGACAAAGAAAGGTACTGCTTGCTTGTGCAACTTGTTGGGAAGGTTTAGCTGTAAGAGAAGTAGCATTTTTTTCAAGTTTTTTTTCCTGCATTTTTTTTTATCTGGAAGGATGAATCCTGATACAGTGTAATAAAGGAATGAGTTCACATCTCAAATCTATGTTATTTTCTCTTAGAATGCTATAGGTAAAACCTCAGCACTTTAAAAGCTGTCTGTATTGGTTCTTGTAAGACCTCAGTGGTATACATCAATGCTGTTATACCTTAGTTTCTTTTATACCTCAGCTTCTTTCAGAGGGCCTTGGGTTCCTCTGTAGTATCGTATTTTAGTTTTGCTGAATAGCCACAAGAAGATTTTGATGTGGAAACTAGTGACATACTGTGGATGAAGTGCACAGCTGAATTTACAAAACATTGCAGAGAACAATTTCCTACTAACCTGGACTCTGGAAAACAGTTAAATTACATTCAATTACTTAATACTCCAAGAAAATAACATATTACATTTGGAAAGTTTTCTAAACTGCTTCACTACAATTAATGTAGTTAAATTAGTATTATGTTATTTAACTCCATGAAGAAAATAGCCAAATTATATAGCTGGAAATAACATGCATCTGGTTGTTTCATATACCATGAGCATATACTATTACAGAGTTTTGATGCAAATTGTGTAATAAAGGAACAGGACTTTCTTCATAAATGTTAGTTAAAAAAATATATGGTTGTTACAAGTCAGAACTGTTCTAACTTCAACTTTAGTTTACCAAGTTTTATCATATCATAGCACAATAATTTGTCATAATTTTAATTTACATTTTCCTTTATCTATAGAAATAGTATCATATCAAAGAAGCTATTGCAGAAAATTACTAAACAGCACAGATAATTGGAATGTACTGTGATGGAGCTCTTGAAAATAAGATGATGAGATAAGGTAAAGGTCCATGTAAGCACCTAGTAGTAAATTAGTAAATTCTAATATTGATACACTTGAAAAGAAATGCTTACACTGTCCGTTTCACCCCCTCCTATGGAAGGCGAGTCCTGTAAAATAATGGAAAATAATTTATTTTTATATAAAAAGGACTCTTACATGATCTTACCTGCATTGAATAGAAAACAGAACAAAAATAATGAGACACTTAGAATCTCCAACTTTAATTGTACCAGGGAATTTACAAGAAAACAAAATATATGTACCTTTACCTGTTGCTTAAACACAAGAGATTAAAAACCCCTCCTTGTAAATATGCATTTTTATAAAGATGATTTGCAGAATTAACCATTCTTTATGTTCAAAAATTGCATTATTTATGCTTTCTACATCCTGCACAACAGAATTTTATATGAAAAAGAGATCTCAATGATGTGTTTTATTATTTTTAATAAATTATTTTATGTAACTTCAGCTCATTAAAAAAAATAAGGTGGTCCTTACAGAATGATCTCACAATGATATTCACATCAATAAATACAGAATTCACATACAGTATCTGCATTCCCCTAGCCTTCCACGACCTTCTGCATAAGTATGGTGCGCAAAGTAAACGCACAAAACATTTTCCTTCTGAATTAATTAATACATAGACAATAAAGTAGTTAAAGCATTAAATAGTCACAGTGGCATCTCTAGCAGGATACAGTGCATCACCTTCCCTCCATTATGGAAACGTTTGGAGTGGTAAAGGGGTAAATAGAAGTAAAGAGAAAGAGAAAGATTAAACAGCATTTTTACTGTCATCACTTAAAAGTACTTGAGATCTAGAACCCACATAAGAAACAAAAAGCAAGCTTAAACTTTTGATGCATGAGACAAAGATATTTACCTGACCGTAAGATCCAGCACCACCATATGTGGAAGATCCAGCACCACCATATGTGGAAGATCCAGCACCACCATATGTGGAAGATCCAGCACCACCATATGTGGAAGATCCAGCACCACCATATGTGGAAGATCCACCCTGTTCAGAAAACATAAATAATTTTCATATTAAAAACTGACTTTTGTTGGTGGGAAGAGTTTGGGGTTTTTGTTGATGCTTACTGTAGGGACATTCCTCTCTGAGTTGATCTAAAATATTTGAATATTTACTTCATTAACAAAATGGCTACTGAGCAACTCACAGTTATGTCCCTGTCAAGTATACTAAAACTCAAATTCTATTTCCACTTTAAAGAGACCTTTACTTTGCATAAAAATCAAAGCTAGTATTGTTGAGGAATGAAAGCTGTAACTGTTGGAGGCACCCCACCTTTTACTACCCCATATAGTTTCAGGCTACTAGGTTAAAAAACATATGCAAATTCAATCCTTGAACCCTCCACCCTTCCCCCCACTTTCATTAAAATACAGCAGGAGCCAAAAAACAGAACATAGCTGCATATACGAGCCAGGGGAATGGCCCTCAGCAACATTTATACAAATGGTGGAGGGAGAAAAAGAAAAAAAAAGTGGTATTTACCTGACCATAGGATTCACTGCTGCTATCATATACAGAAGAGCCTCCCTGTACAAAAAAATAAGAAGTTTACTCTTCTGGTTACCTCAAGAAAAAAGTTTTCCTTCATTCAAGGGCAGTATAAGGATGAGGATAGGAGAAGTCTTATCTTTACAAATGAGGAAGAACGCTTACCTGTCCATAAGATCCACCAGGATAGAAGGAAGACCCTCCCTGTACAGAAAACAAAGATTTACTGGTTTGTAGTTGAAATGCTCTCTCAGGGAAGGCTTTTAAGCTGCTCCTGAGCAGACAGCAGTGACCAGAATGCTTACCTGGTTGCCAGAGTAAGAGCTGTGGGAAGAACCTGGTCCCTCCTGAAAGGAAAATACAGATCTACTGTATCTTTGCAGACAAGACGACTATTTAAATACCAGTGTATATGGTTGTCACTTTATACCCTACCCTCCAATTCTGAGCTAAACTCTCATATACTTAAGTTAATATCATGACCAGTGCTGATGAAGTGGAAGGAGTCTTCTGGTGATAATTTTCTTAGCCTGCTGAAATTTAACTTCTGCAAGGAAACTACCTGTTATTGTTTTGTACTCTGTCAAACGTCGTGCCACTAAGTTACATCAGGGTCTGTTTAGGTCTACTCTGAAACACAACCATCAGGTTTGCAATCATAGTATGTCACATCACCCAAAATATCAGGTGCCTAAGGACCAGGACAATGGGAATCTGTGTTATCCTGCTATGAGAGGAAGAACAACTACCTGTCCGTAGGATCCGCCTGGATAGAAGAAAGGCCCTTCCTGTGCAGAAGACAGAATGGGTTACTGGTTTATATTTGGCTACACCTTCAGGGAAGGTTAAGATGGAGTTTCTGAATAGGGCATTTTATGTGAATGTTTACCTGGTTACCAGAATATGTGCTGTGTGCAGAACCTGGGGCTCCCTGAAATGAAAACACAGACTAGCTATTTTCTTGCAAACAGGATGGTGTAAAATGGCAATGTACCTGACTCTCATTTTGGCCAATATTGTTAAAAAAACGACCTTTTGATAGCTAATTTTCTTAGTTGGATGAAAGACCATTCCATGGCAATTGTAAACCCTATTTTGTCTTTTCTTCTGACAGACTTTGTGTTGTAAGTTACATACAGTCGATTCAGTCCTTGATTGTTGTATTTCACAACAGCCACTATACGGGGATTATAGGAATGAAGAGAATAAAAGTTTGTCTTATCTTTACAAGTGAGGAAGAACGCTTACCTGTCCGTAAGATCCACCAGGATAGAAAGAAGACCCTCCCTGTACAGAAAACAAAGATTTACTGGTTTGTAGTTGAAATGCTCTCTCAGGGAAGGCTTTTAGGCTGCTCCTGAGCAGACAACAGTGACCAGAATGCTTACCTGGTTGCCAGAGTAAGAGCTGTGGGAAGAACCTGGTCCCCCCTGAAAGGAAAATACAGATCAGCTGTTTCTCTGCAGACAAGATGACTATTTAAATACCAGTGTATATGGTTGTCACTTTATACCCTACCCTCCAATTCTGAGCTAAACTCTCATATACTTAAGTTAATATCATGACCAGTGCTGATGAAGTGGAAGGAGTCTTCTGGTGATAATTTTCTTAGCCTGCTGAAATTTAACTTCTGCAAGGAAACTACCTGTTATTGTTTTGTACTCTGTCAAACGTCGTGCCACTAAGTTACATCAGGGTCTGTTTAGGTCTACTCTGAAACACAACCATCAGGTTTGCAATCATAGTATGTCACATCACCCAAAATATCAGGTGCCTAAGGACCAGGACAATGGGAATCTGTGTTATCCTGCTATGAGAGGAAGAACAACTACCTGTCCGTAGGATCCGCCTGGATAGAAGAAAGGCCCTTCCTGTGCAGGAGACAGGATGGGTTACTGGTTTATATTTGGCTACACCTTCAGGGAAGGTTAAGATGGAGCTTCTGAATAGGGCATTTTATGTGAATGTTTACCTGGTTACCAGAATATGTGCTGTGTGCAGAACCTGGGGCTCCCTGAAATGAAAACACAGACTAGCTATTTTCTTGCAAAGGAGACATTTAAGTGAGTCCATTTCTGAATTTTTATTCTGTTAAAATACAGCTTTCAAAAGGGACGTCATTTTAATCATTAAAGAGAGAACACTTTATTTTGGTTAGAGATAGGGAAACCTTCAGTAGGTACTTTTCAGTTCAGGTGAAAGGCCCTGAAAGAAACAGTAACTTCTGCTTTTACTATTTCTAATCATAGAATCCTATGTCTTACCTGTCAGACTTTATAATGTTATAGATGATCCTGACTCCGATGGTGTTTTTAAAAATTGCCGGAATACAGAATTCCCAAAATATTAACAGGGATTAGGAGAGCAGATTTTTCAGTTTGCTGCTTAAAGGAGAATACTATTTACCTGCACATAACATCCATTATTATTGTCACATCCCCTTTTATACACAAAAAAGTCTAAGTATTGCTCTCTGATTAGACTGCTTCCTCAGACACTGTTTATAGACAGAGCTCTTGTATTTATGTGAAGCTTTGAGAAATAGTGGAATAATTGCAGTGTGAAGAATTTGGACATCTGCATAAGGAAACCCACTCTTTCCTTTGAAACAAGATATTGTAAATATGTGTTCTTTGACTCTACTCTTACTTTATAAGCTTTTCTAGGTTTGAAAAGAACTTAATTCAACTAAGCTTTGAAGTTTAGAAGAAAACTTTGCAGGACTTTTCCTCCTGGGCTGAAGAATCTTCATAAATAGATGACTCTCATAAGATTTATGATTGCTGGTTTATTTACATATATACATCTACTTGTACCTTACTTTTTTATTCAGAAGAATGAACCTGTATATCATGGCCAATATGTTTGCACACTAATCTTAGGCACTGCTACTGTGATATGGTAGAGGATTGACCCTGGACAAAAAGTGAAAATATTTATGTTTAATTTAGTCTATTCATTTGCAAAGATTGCTGAACTTTACTGTTTGGTGAAGACAAAGGTCATGAAAGAGTACTGATACCTAGTTTATCTTAAATTGCTTCTATCAGCTGATACTATCACAAACTGAAATGAATGTCTCTTGTTTATCAAAGTGGACATATTTGCATGGATAACTAGTTTTCTAACATGTCCAACTTAGATGTCTTATTTTCTTCATGTTGACAATTATTGTATTGTGAATACACCTCCCCCTGTCCGCTGGCCAAGCTTTGTTGACTTGCTGTAAAAATGAAACCTCTTTTTTCACCAACTTAAGCATGTAAAGAAAAAGGCCCTATTAGAATGAAAAACTTGCATTAAGGTTTCTACTTTATCCTTCTAAATAGATTTGCTTATATAGCATTACAATCATACAAAAAGTTTTTCCTCAATGAAGTTTCAATATTAGTTATTTTATTAGACAAGTCTGTATTTTAAAACACGTAGGTCACTATTACTGCCTCAATGATATGAAAAAGGCAGTATGTCACCTGGCCAAAATGACTATTGCTAGATGATAAAATTAATGACAGTTGAATTCAGAAATCAGTAATTTCTTCATGCACTTAGTTTAAATAGCATGGTTATGAATAGAAATAATTATTCCACGATATAATTCTTATTGAAATTGAAAATGTAAACCAAACAAAAAAACCACCACACCACCATCCCCAAAATGGATTACACCATTCAAATGGGCTTATGTAAATACAGCTTCAATAAAAGCTTCACAAATAAAGCTTTCAGGTAGAAGATGAGCCATTTTAATAGCCTTGTTTACCAAGCCAGAGACCAGTAAAGCTGGTTCCTTGGGCTTTTTCCTGGCACAGAGGCATTGCCTAAGAGAAAAGTTTATCCAGTGGCACTGATCATGACATTGCAATGATTCTATTTATGGGAAAGAATATTTTAAATATTGATTCAAGAGATTATTTTTTTAAATATTTGTCAGATTTTGACATTTCAGTCCCAATATTTTATTGCACCAGTGAGAAGGACAAGGAACCAAAGCTGGATGCAATTTAATACTGCATGTTGACTCCAGTTTCAGAAAGTAATAATAATTAGCACATAGCAGTCAACTGACAGAGCAGCTGGGTTACCATGCACAGTTACAAAAAGTTAGTGGTCAAATGGGAATTATACAGTTCAACTGGGACTCATTCTTCTCTTTCACTGCATATAATTCTGTTTATACTAAGGAAATTATCAGTAATATTTAGTAAGTATGGAATCTTTGGTAACACTAGGTGATTAATTCAAAATACTCCATTATGTAGAAAAAAGTATAAACTCAGAAGAATTACCTGTCTACTACCACTGCTTCCATCAGGACAAACGCAGCCACCCTATGCATTTAAACAAACAAACAAACCAACCACAATTATTACTTTGTGGAAGTTTAAATAATATTTAATTTCACATGTGAAACTCTTTAGCTAAAGAAAAACTGTGGTACTACACAGTAGGGGTGAACTTTGCTATGCCTAGAGCAAATGAGGTGACAGTATAGCTCTATACAGTTAATGTTTGATTTGGAAGTCAGACTGATACTACATCTCGGTGCTCTGTCTCAATGACAGATCCCTCATCAAGAGAGAATTTTCTGGGTAATTAAGAGCCCAGAGAAACACCATTGTGCACTCACCAATAAACTGTGTGAAATTGAAACAGTCTTAAGAAGTGATTTCAGAGAGCCACGTCGGATAAATTTCACCTGAACAGGGTCACTTCATTTACAATTTAACGTGTAGCATAACCAATCCCCCATGAAAAACTAGCAGATTTAAACTCTGACTCCTGAATTTAATTAGTTTAATAACCAGGAAGCTCTACAGACAAGACCACATGAGAGAAAATCCTGACCTGACTATTTGATCCGGCACCGGTTGCAATAAATGATCCAGCCTGTAAAGAAATAAATATTTTCTTATAAAAGTATTTTATCAGAATCTAACATACATAAAACTATGTGGTGAGAAATAAGGTGACAAATCCTTTATAATACTCCCCTGCACCAACAAACATTATCTGTTCCAAATTCTCTGCATGGATCATTGTGAAAACATAGATTTGGATAAAACTTAATTAGTGACTGGATACAATACACATGGAATGCGTATCAGGAAAACTAATTAAGAAAACAGTTACTCTCTGGAGCTTGGATATCTGACTGTACTACTGAATTAGACTTCAAACTCTCAGAAACACAAAACTCTGCTAGTGTTACATCTACATAATGCTGGGCATAGCAAGATTTCAGATGCCTGGGATGCTGATGGGTACCAATACTGTACAAAATATTAAGAAAAGTAGCATCATGGGCCACTTGGAATCAGTTAAATTTCACATAATTCTGTAACATATACATGGCTGCAGTAGTATGTGAGCCTACAGAATAGAAAAGTTGGACATACTTTTCTAACAAGTACATAATCACTAAGATGTACGTTGTTATCAAATTCTAAATGAAACAGAATTATATATCTGGCCATTACTATCACTAGAGAAGGACTGTCTCTAAGAAAAGATTCTAAAACTACTTCTGTTTTTTGCAAAAGATTTTTACAAAATGATTTATAAAGAACTACCTCCAATGCTTACATGTTTAGTGAAGGAAGAGAGTATTTTCTGATCTCATTATCATTATTTACAACTGTGCAAAATTATAATGTTATAGAGATAATGCTTCCAAATCAAAATAGCATCCTTCAGCACAGATATATTAGTGGAACTTACTTTTCAGAAACGAAATACAATTTATCAGAAAGCTCCTTACAATGAGATCATAGAGTAGATGATATATTATTACCTGGGGGTTAGTGTGGTTGCTATTTGAAGTAGAAGACTCATTCTGTGAAGAAACAGCAAACAATGCAATTTTCCATAAGGTTAATAAATTAAAATATACAGTTCTATTGGGAAAGAACTACCTAATCCTAAACAGAATACTCTGTTGTGGAAACTAAATCATTATTCTTCTTTTTGCAAGCAACACACCAAGGAGCTGTTACACTACCAGTACTTCAGAAAAAATTACAAGAATGCTTTACCTGTACATCATAGTCTCTTCTGCTCAAAACATGTGATGTATCCTGTAAAAATACAAAACATTTACTATTAGGAGATGAAAACTCTATGATCAGTGACAGCCCTTTTCCCCACGTTATTTATTTATAACAACTCCAGACCATTTAATGCATAAATTGAGTATTCTTATAAAAGGCTATTTGCATATAATTTTATAGGCTATTGTTGAGTCTGACTTGAAGCTCAACGATACACATACTCATATCACCAAATATTATTCTTTCTTACTTCATCATTCTATCTTACTTCAGCTAAAATTTTATCTGTCTTCTGTATGACACTCATTTAATTTTAAGTTTATTTTGGATCAACACTGCATGTGTTTCCTGAAACAGGAATTTGAGCTGCCTTATACCTCATAGGAGGACTTTTCTGTCTTTTTCATATACATGCTTCCTCTAAAGTAAATTCACCCAAACAGCAAATAGCTAAGATATTTTATTTTAACATTCTCCTATTTAAGGGAACTGTAAGAAAAACATAATTAGGGAAAAATTAGGCATAATTGGGATAACTTAGTTATAGTTATATCAAAAATCCTACAAGCAGTGGAAAAAAAAAGGAAAGGAAAAACGTTATTTACCCGGGCAACACGAACTTTCTTCTTTGCACAACCAGAACTCTGTAAAGTAGCCAGAAGTCAGGTATTACTTTAAAGATGCAGCCATCCACACAAAATAATAAAAAAAATCTAAACTTGTCACGGGAGGCATATTCCAGGACAGGAAAGTGTCCAGAGCTATTATTTTACTATCAGTAAGAGTCTTAAAAAGCATATTCTTTGTCTGTTTTCACTTCATCATTCCTTCAACCGAATTTCCTGTCTAGCAGAGTGTCTCTCAGCTGACCCACTGGGATTTAGAGAACAATCTGTGTAATTAATTTTTGGGTTTTTTGTTGTTTGTTTTTAACATTCCCCACCCTTTTTTATAAGAATGTTTAGAAGCAAAATGAAGTCCAGCAATATGTACGGGATAGGAACAACAAAGAGAAAAAGAGCACCTTGAGGGAACAAAGGAGGAAGTGATGAGACTCAAAGTGATGAGAGCTTGCTTCTTAAGGATTTTATTTTTTCTTTCAGAACCTTTTGCATTAAGCCTAATGCAATGTACTCAAGATAAATAGAAGCAAAACAACAAAAGATATTTTCAGAAGGTCTCCTTAGTTCCTAGAAAACATTTGATGCAGCACTAAAGTAGTAGAGAGGAAAAACAGGGCAAATAATGAAGCAGTAAAATATATGGCTGACAGCTGAAGAGGCAAGTAGTGGATGAGAGAAGGTTACTCTAGATGGAAGTAAAACAAACAGATGGAAAAAGGTTTTCTATGAACTGAAAGAAGTATGGAAATATGTCATTAATTTAAACAACATTATATTTGCTTGGTCCTGATCTAGTCATGTTAATCACAGTTTCTGCTTGTAGGACAGATGGATACTCTCAACAGAGCATTAACAGGGATAAAATGTTACTTTAGATAAGAGTTTAAGTTAGACCAAATGGAAAAAGCTTGAAGTGGCTACCTACCTCATGTACACAGATAGTTAATTCCCAAATAACTATTCAGTCAAAAACCATATGCTACAAAAAACCATCCCACTTCAATACATATTCTTAGAAATATTGTACAGTTTTAAATTATTGTGCAGCATCCTTGGGAACTGAGGCTAGAAGAGACTGAGTAAGGAAATATAGCATCAAATACCTCGTTCTTTAATTAGTCTTTGAAGGGTATTATAAAACAATCACATACTACACTTAGTGGCTCACAGGTCTAATGCAGAAATGTTCAGTTACCAACACTGTCATTAATCATAAGAATTTGAATACTGCAGAAAGAAAAAAAAAAAAAAAGAAACACTTACCTGGCTGTTGGCACTATAGGTAGTGTCGTTCTGGAAAAGAATTTTTTTTTTTTTAAGAATTATTCATTCTAGAAAAAAAACCCTATTTTTTTAAAGAATTATTTAAACACAGTAAGCTTACAGAAGCCTGATTCTTTCTGATATTGCATGGAGATATAATAAAAATCATTTGATGCTCACATCCTTCTGTCTTGCCTAAATTAGCTTCAAATCCTACCATTCCAGCCTGAAAAAAAATTAGCAGAAACTGTAGATTGGTAGAAATATAACATAAAAAGCAGTCGGATGTCTGTCACTGTATCTCTCTTCTTTCTTTCACTGTATGTATTTAAGTGTTGCCTATGGGATTTTCTTCTTTTTTTTTTTTTTTTGGAAAAATTACTGCAAAATCAATCCTTAGATTTTAGGCAAAATCTTTTGTTACTGCAAAGCCACTGAAATATTTTTATCTATATTTCCTCAAATTAAATGTATTTAAAAGCACAAAACATAACTGTAAAAACTTGCATGACAATTTTCAATACAAAAATAGGCAGTTGTTGAAATAGCTATTCGTGTAGGAACTCATGGTTCATTCTGGATCATTCTGCTCACAAGATTGCATCTAGCAGTGGAATATTTTCCCATCTAGATGAAAAATCTTGTGAAAATAAATTCAGAGAAAGCATACTCACATCATCACAACCATTGGGATTATCATCTGAGAAATCTTGTGAATCCTACAAGGACATCAGATACCAGTTATTTACTCAGAAAAATTGGTTGTTAAAAATACAGTTTGATGTTGTACTCTGCAAGCCAGAATTGAGGCTCATACAAATGAAAAGCTGAGTTAAATTGAAATGAAATATAAGTAAAATAAAGAGCCAAATACATGGCTGCAATAGTTGCTTACAGGGAATGTTCTATTCTTCAGTAAAGAAAAAACCCCACAACAAAACCAGTTCCAAACAAAAAGAGCACAGATTATGTTTTATTACATCTTTGAGGAAGATGATACCAGGACTGTAAAGATTAGTATATAACAAGGAGAAAGCACAAACTAGTTACCTGACCATCATAATAGACATCTGAGGAGGATGATCCACCCTTTAAAACAAACCAAAATCAGAGAAAATTAGGATTTGGAAAACCTGATTTGGAGCAGAGGCTAAAGCTTGTGTGAAGTTATCCACAAGTAGGGAAATGAGAGCATTACTCACTCGGCCACCACCATAGTTTTGTGAAAAGGATCCACCCTATAAAACAATCAAACATAAACCCTACTTCAGAGGAAACTGTAACTATGTTCAGAGGCTCTAAAGCTGGAAAAACAATTGCTTGTGATTCCTTTGAACAAATAAAGCTTTCTAGATATCTAAATGACTTACTAGATATGATAAAAGTTTTTACTAGGAGAAAAAAAATCAATGTCTACCTACCTGGTTGCTGCCATAACTTTGTGAGTATGATCCACCCTGCTAACAACAACAAATTAGAATGAATATTACAATATTGCAGATAAGATACTGATCAGCCATCATAGAACCTATGCGAAATAAAACCTCAGTAGGAGGAAATAATAGTCTAGTACTTACTTGGCCACTACCATAGCTTTGAGAGGAGTATGATCCACCCTGTGAAAACAAAACAGCAACAGTTTTAATGCTGGCGAGCTGAATTTGATCAGAATCCACAAAGCTAGCTTTATCGGGCTGCTGAATTCTTTGTATGTAAATGGAATTTCAGGGTTGATAAAAAGTATGTTTGAAGAGAACGAATTACAGACTGGAACTGGGGAAACTCTGCAAGAGCCTATATGAGCAAGAAAACTATACTCTCGATCAGAACTGCTTAAAAAGTTTGGACCGATGGATAATAGAAAGAGCTACGTACCTGACCACCTTGTGATCCATCCTGTAAATCAGATGAAAAATTATGCATGATTTTGACATTTACTGTTTGGCTACAGATTATTTTTAATGAAAGCTATGATACTTGCTTAGGAAAAGTAAGGAGCAGATGCAGATACACAATATAGATATGATATCCAACATAGTAATACAGACTGCCAATAGCATAAAGGTAAATACTAGACAAGACATGAATCAAAGAACCACATCTTTAAGTAATGCCTAATGCACAGAGAGGAGTTTCATTCTGAACAGTCACTTTTTTTTCCCTCTGGTAGAAAACCTAATTTTTACAGATTAAATTATTATTGCACAGACAGCTGAGAGATACAGTGGTCTTGAGAAAAGGTTTTAAATAAAACACTACATTTCAATATGCCCTCCTTAGAAGAGCAATGTAACTCATGCAAATGAATTTGGAAGAGACATTTGTAGATGTGTTAGTTTCAAAAGTGCATAACAATAACAGCAAAATCCTGAGCCATTACAGTTGTGGGGATATTTGCCATTCATTAAAACGAGGCTGAGACCATCCAAATGCAGCAAAGGAAAATGAAATGAAAAGTATTAGCTTTCAATGTTCTAATGGGTTATAGGACAAAAGTTAAGCCTTTACTTTAGTTTTAGAAAGAAACATCTTTATTAAAAAAAAATTATATACCTATCTTTTATTCTTTCAAGTGACAGTAATATATTACATCTAGTATATTGTATAAGCTATGCTACATTATAATACTATATCAACATCTATACTGTTTGTATATGTAATCTACTAATTCTAGCAGATTAGTAAAGCATGATACTAATACAATGAATCTATCCAGGTTTTCTATTTCTTTTGAAAAAAATCAGGAAGAATCAAGTGAATTATCACAAAGAAGAAGAGATGATCTATTGCTGCTTCCTTACTGTTTTTTAACATTTACAAGAAATGTGTCTTTGAACATCACAGCTGTCTTTTAGGATAGCGGCTTTTAGAGTTCCAACACTGAAACCTGTAACAAAGACATTTCTAGCTACCTATATTCCACTGCACAAACCAAATGGATTGTTAAGTCAGTCTCTTTCCACAACCTCAAGTGGCAGTCCTAAAATATTTTCTGACTTTTGATAGGAAAGTCCACAGAGGTTGGTGACATCCAGCCCTGGTAAAAGTAATGCCAGTTGAGTAGCTCTGCAGCTGACTTGATTTTTCCAGAATCTGGCCTTAACATCCCAGAGAGCTAGACATTTAACAAGGAAAAGTGAGGAAAAAAAGGCCTCAAGCCCCTGTGATTCTTCTACATGTAGGATGATAGAGTTCTAATCTCATAATTGGTTAAGATTACATGCATTTGCACTCTATGAATCTGAGGTTGATACTTAATTGAGTTAGTGGCAAAATAGTTTTGAATGCATCTTAAAATCTGAGGAAGAAGGTAATTTACCTGATGGCAGGGATTGCTGTCATACGAAAAACCCTGTTAAGAAACAAACAAACCGAAAGGTAAATGCCCAAATTTCCATTCTCTTGCAAAGTGATTAGCTGTCTTACGTGAGAATTAATGTTAAAAAAAAAAAAAATCAACATAAAACTTTTCAGAGGGTGTATTTAATTTTACTTAAACCTTTAAATCTGTGGCTTTACCTTTTGTTACTCCTATACCCACGTGCAAGCACTGAGACACATGCACACAGACAATGAAAGCAGGACCACTTGTATGTGCCACAAAGTGAGGTAGACTGGCAATTGCTGTCCAGTGTCTTTCATTTCCCTGCTTTGTGTATGGCTGTAATCAGCCTGCTTGTTAGAATAACAGGATGAGAAATAGCATGTGTAGTGAATTCTACCCTGGTTGTCACCCTGCCATTATTAGAGCACAGGTCTTCTGTTAAGTCAACCCTGATGCAGCTTTGGTGGAAGTTTCATTGTTGTTAACTGTGCCCTTGTACTGCTTCTTATGATGTTTTCCCATGCATTTCCACTCATACTTATCTCATGCTGATCCTAGTATTTCTGCTAAATACAGATTTTTTTAGCAGAAATATTTACAGTTCTCTTTCATTTTCATTGCTTTCCCAAATGTATTTATTTGAATGTAGGTTTACTATCATGACCTCATCCGTGGATCCTTTCACCTGGGATCTAATAATTGAAGACACCTTCCTAACACCATCATAGACACTATCAAGTTGAAACGGAATCAGGATGAAAACTACTAATCTAATTTGTATTTCACAGGAGCCAGTCTCTGATCCTATTGCTTTGTTTGGGAACTAAATGGAGTAACATCTGAAAATCACTGCCAAGCAGATTGTGTCTGTTTACTGAGTGGACAGACAAATCATTACTTGTCTATTGTCTGTGTGTAGCACTGCCTATGAGAAGCCACTTCATTTTGGTTACAATGAACAACATTATCAGCCTTTCTTGATCTCCTTGCAAGATAATTCCATGTAACAATGACCACATAATTCCAACTAACAAACCTTACACAAGGTCTTCAAAATTATACTACTGCACAGAAATTTGAAGAAAGAGCGCTTACTTGTCCACAACCACTGCTGCTACCTGAAGAATAAGATCCACCCTGGGGAAAAAGAATGAGCAGCTCAAATACTAATCCAAACATACTTTTTCTCCATTTCAAGTACAGAATTAAATTCTAAAGGACATTAGCTGCCTGGCTAAGTAAAAGGTAGAAGACCATAAGAAAATTCAGAGTAGGAGGTAGTTGAAATATTGTGTACGTTGACTATCACAGTGCATCAAAAAGCTAAAATCTGTACACCATTTTCTACGTGTGAAAGAGTTCTTCCATTAGCCTATTATTCCCAGGACCATATGAAAAACGTTCAGGACTTATTTCTAATGAAAACGTACTATATTATTTGAAAAAGCACAACACATAATTATTCATACTTAAATGGAAATACCTGGCCATAGGACTGGCTGCCTTGGGAACCCTTCAAAAGAATAAAAGAGAAAAGACAATTACCACCTTGATAAGGAGGCTTCCAAAAGAGCATAATGTTTATGGAAACACAGCTGCACAAGAGTTTCCCAAAAAGGCTCTTCCTGGGCCAAAGGAGACACAGCAGCACGCTAGCATCTATGCAGCGGATAGTCCCATTCTCAGCAAAAGCCATGAATCATATTGAGAAGCAGACTTCCAAAGGAAAGACCACTCTTAATAATCTGCCAGGCAAGCTGGTCACAGAGCAAACAGCAAAGAACTTCCTACAGAATATTCAGTTTGCTTACCTGGCCATATGAAGTGCTGCTTCCTGAGATACGTGACCCACCCTAATACAAGGACACCACTTGGTTACTTCCCTTTTGCAAGGGATCAAGCCTGCGTCAGGAAAAGCAAGCAACTACAGCCTAAAGCTACTCAGGTAGCATGAAAAGCCTGACTTGCTCCTGGCGCTCACACGGGTGCAGAGTGCAATAGTTCCCCATGCTAGGGTTCCAGACAAGCAAGCAGCATGTGGGTACATTTTGAGTGTGAAAATATACACTTCTAGAGAAAATGTCCTTTAAGTTTCAAATTCATAGGGATCGTTGTGTGCTTTGGCAGTGCCAAGACACCCCACGGTCTCAAACACAGTATTCTGACTGGTGACTGCCTGATGCTTACCTGACCATAGGAACCGCCACTCTGAGGCCTGAAGATCTGTAAGAAAGGCAGAAAACTCATTTGTAAACCAAAGCTGTAGTCCTAGCACAGCTGCAACAGAAAAACATGTTGCCACTAAAAGTTCCTCTGCACTATGTTTTTCTTCCTTCACAGTAATTCAGTGGTACAACTAAAATCAAGGACCAATCAACACCATCACAGAAGGAAAAAAAAATCCCTGCCAAATCCCAAAGTCCATTTACAAGGCAGGCTCCTATGGAAAAGTTCAATACATTTCCACAAAAAAAATTTCACCTGGCCATTGGACTGGCTGCCTTGGGAACCCTTCAAAAGAATAAAAGAGAAAAGACAATTACCACCTTGATAAGGAGGCTTCCAAAAGAGCATAATGTCTATGGAAACACAGCTGCACAAGAGTTTCCCAAAAAGGCTCATCCTGGGCCAAAGGAGACGCAGCAGCACGCTAGCATCTATGCAGCAGAGAGTCCCATTCTCAGCAAAAGCCATGAATCATATTGAGAAGCAGACTTCCAAAAGAAAGACCGCTCTTAATAATCTGCCAGGCAAGCTGGTCACAGAGCAAACAGCAAAGAACTTCCTACAGAATATTCAGTTTGCTTACCTGGCCATATGAAGTGCTGCTTCCTGAGATACGTGACCCACCCTAATACAAGGACACCACTTGGTTACTTCCCTTTTGCAAGGGATCAAGCCTGCGTCAGGAAAAGCAAGCAACTACAGCCTAAAGCTACTCAGGTAGCATGAAAAGCCTGACTTGCTCCTGGCGCTCACATGGGTGCAGAGTGCAATAGTTCCCCATGCTAGGGTTCCAGACAAGCAAGCAGCATGTGGGTACATTTTGAGTGTGAGAATATGCACTTTTAGGGAATATCCTTTAAATTTCAAATTCATAGGGATCGTTGTGTGCTTTGGCAGTGCCAAGACACCCCATGGTCTCAAACACAGTATTCTGACTGGTGACTGCCTGATGCTTACCTGACCATAGGAACCACCACTCTGAGGCCTGAAGTTCTGTAAGAAAGGCAGAAAACTCATTTGTAAACCAAAGCTGTAGTCCTAGCCAAGCTGCAACAGAAACATGTTTCCACTGCACTATGTTCTTTTTCCTTCACAGTAATTCAGCAGTGTAACTAAAATCAAGGACCAATCAACACCATCACAGAAGTTAAGAAAAAACCAACCCTGCCAAACCCTACAGTCCATTTACAAGGCAGGCTCCTATGGAAAAGTTAAACACATTTCCACAAAAAAAATTTCACCTGGCCATTGGACTGGCTGCCTTGGGAACCCTTCAAAAGAATAAAAAAACAATTACCACCTTGATAAGGAGGCTTCTAAAAGAGCATAATGTTTATGGAAACACAGCTGCACAAGAGTTTCCCAAAAAGGCTCTTCCTGGGCCAAAGGAGACACAGCAGCACGCTAGCATCTATGCAGCAGAGAGTCCCATTCTCAGCAAAAGCCATGAATCATATTGAGAAGCAGACTTCCAAAGGAAAGACCGCTCTTAATAATCTGCCAGGCAAGCTGGTCACAGAGCAAACAGCAAAGAACTTCCTACAGAATATTCAGTTTGCTTACCTGGCCATATGAAGTGCTGCTTCCTGAGATACGTGACCCACCCTAATACAAGGACACCACTTGGTTACTTCCCTTTTGCAAGGGATCAAGCCTGCGTCAGGAAAAGCAAGCAACTACAGCCTAAAGCTACTCAGGTAGCATGAAAAGCCTGACTTGCTCCTGGCGCTCACACGGGTGCGGAGTGCAATAGTTCCCCATGCTAGGGTTCCAGACAAGCAAGCAGCATGTGGGTACATTTTGAGTGTGAAAATATACACTTCTAGAGAAAATGTCCTTTAAGTTTCAAATTCATAGGGATCGTTGTGTGCTTTGGCAGTGCCAAGACACCCCACGGTCTCAAACACAGTATTCTGACTGGTGACTGCCTGATGCTTACCTGACCATAGGAACCGCCACTCTGAGGCCTGAAGATCTGTAAGAAAGGCAGAAAACTCATTTGTAAACCAAAGCTGTAGTCCTAGCACAGCTGCAACAGAAAAACATGTTGCCACTAAAAGTTCCTCTGCACTATGTTTTTCTTCCTTCACAGTAATTCAGTGGTACAACTAAAATCAAGGACCAATCAACACCATCACAGAAGGAAAAAAAAACCCCTGCCAAATCCCAAAGTCCATTTACAAGGCAGGCTCCTATGGAAAAGTTCAATACATTTCCACAAAAAAAATTTCACCTGGCCATTGGACTGGCTGCCTTGGGAACCCTTCAAAAGAATAAAAGAGAAAAGACAATTACCACCTTGATAAGGAGGCTTCCAAAAGAGCATAATGTTTATGGAAACACAGCTGCACAAGAGTTTCCCAAAAAGGCTCTTCCTGGGCCAAAGGAGACGCAGCAGCACGCTAGCATCTATGCAGCGGATAGTCCCATTCTCAGCAAAAGCCATGAATCATATTGAGAAGCAGACTTCCAAAAGAAAGACCGCTCTTAATAATCTGCCAGGCAAGCTGGTCACAGAGCAAACAGCAAAGAACTTCCTACAGAATATTCAGTTTGCTTACCTGGCCATATGAAGTGCTGCTTCCTGAGATACGTGACCCACCCTAATACAAGGACACCACTTGGTTACTTCCCTTTTGCAAGGGATCAAGCCTGCGTCAGGAAAAGCAAGCAACTACAGCCTAAAGCTAGTCCTAGCCCAGCTGCAACAGGAAATGGTGTTTCCACTGAAAGTTCCTCTGCACTATGTTCTTCTTCCTTCACAGTAATTCAGTGGTACAACTAAAAATCCAGACCTCTCAGCAACATCACAGAAGGAAAAACACCTCAGCCAAACCCCAAGACCATTTACAAGACAAACTCCTATGGTAAGAAGTCTTACCTGGCCATAGGACTGGCTGCCTTGGGAACCCTGTAAAAGAATAAAAGAGAATTACCACCTTGACAGGGAGGCTTTTAATCTTTATGGAAATATTATGTTTATGGAAGTGCAATGTTTATAGAAAGACAGCTGCACAAGAGTTTCCCAAAAAGGCTTTTCCTGGGCCAAAGGAGACACAGCAGTATGCTAGCATCTGTGCAGCAGATTGTCCTGTTCTCAGCAAAAGCCATGAATCAAACTGAGAAGCAGACTTCCAACCTCGTGCATGTTGAGTATTTGTGATGTTGAATTCTGCACTCCCTGTGGCCTTGATCTCCTGAAGTCATACCCACCCTTGGGAAGCATTTTCCTGGTTGCATGTAGTGGCACAGAAAACAGTGATGGGTATCTGTGTGTGTCATGGTCACTGAGTCTTTCCCACCCCCCCATCCCCAAGGAAGGAGGAAGCACTTTCATACTTGATTTCATACTACAAATATTCTCAAGTGTTACCTGGCAAGTTTATGTTATCATTACATTAGCATTTGTTAAATCCAGATGAGTAGCTTTGGTAAGGCTGAAAGACATTGCACATAGGTCTGAAGTTATGAATCTCCACCCTTCTTGATATGAATCAGCTACTATCGTCAACAATTTCTAGCAACTTGAGATCTAACCTATCTGGGGTCAGAATTTAACCAGTATGTTATTTATGGTGTGATACTGAGTCTAGAATTGCTTCCTATCAATGCCATGACTGTTATGTACCTTTTTGTGGACACAGAAGGGAATACACATCAATTACACAGGGAAATACATTTATGAGCAATCACAGCAAAAATAGTTGAACACCAATACCAGATGACAATTTTATGAACACACACACCTATCATCAAAAAAAAGAAGTTTTTGCATCCTGTGAAATACACTTAAAATGTAGGAAATAATTTGTTTCCCTGTTGTGCTGACCTTGTATTACAGAATTCTGTGGCAATAATTTTTACTCTGTTTTAAGTTCACTTACCTGAACATAAGTGGTGCTGCTGCTGCTGCTTTGCTGTCCTTGTCCACCCTACTCAGGATGAAAAAATATCATTTTTTAGAAGGAATTGTTTATGAACCAAGACATTTCTAGAAGCAACACTATTCTTGCATCTATTAGACAGTTTAAAAAACATGAGTTCCTTATGCCTTTTCTTACTATATGCAATCTACATGTGCTAATATGTTTTACACTTCAGTGTATAAATATCCTTCACAAATAAAATGCTAAAAATATTTAAACATCTTGATGTAATTTTCTTAAAATTCATCACATTATTCATCATTGTGTCACACTGCAGTATTTCAAGTGAATTTAAATAATTCTGCCCTTCAAATATATCACACAATCTGCCATGAAACTCATATTCATTCATTTCATACTATGATTGATTTTTTCATGAATAAGTACAAACTTTTAACAAAGACTATGGCAAAAGAAAAATTGGAAAAGCCATTGTTATAATTTAACAAAAGGAAAAGTCACTGAAAAAAAAATCTTTCAATTCCTATGAAGCACATGGATTATGAGAGCAATCAAATACTCCTCAGTTTTGTTTTTAACACAAATTAAAATATTTTCAATGTGTGTGTAATCAATACACTATAAGTTTAAATTGAGAAGTAAAATAACAATGAAATATCATTCCTTTCCCTGCCAGCATTCATTGGTAGTTATGGAAGAATCTAATGCTATACATTTTGAAAGCAGTGATTTTCAAAGGACCAAGTTCAGCTGGGGTACCTAGCTACTGATCTTTCATTGAAAGTGAGAATTTGTTGTCACAGTCTGAAAGACAAATTCCAAACTGTGAAGAATCATAGGTGGGCTAGAATTGCAAAGGACCCTGAAAAATAATACGCCTGAGTGATAACCATAAAACTATAAATATACACTCAATGAAATTGGATTGTAACTACTCTCCAAGTGCCTGGTTATCAAGAAGCAATGTTATGAATACAACAGCAACCAAAGTTCAACTAAGCACTAATTAGCAGGGTTTTAATAAATATAATGCTGAAGTAGTTGCTTCCATTGAAAGGATTAAACAAACTTGGAACTGTGATTATGATTTATGCATATTTGATTTAACATCAAATATCATTCAAGCATAAGTTCTAGAACTCCATTTACTTTCCTGAGCCGACTGAGATAGTTAAATCTTGAAAATAGCATGGAAATAACAAACAGAGGTTTTCTTATTTTTATGACTGTAGAAAACAGTTGCAGTGGTTTTTAATCAGCAACCAATTAAGTTTCCCACTTTGCTGTAATCACAGAAACACTCCATTCCACACCACTGCAGTATGTAGATATCTAAGGCATCTGTAAGTCATCCATACTTACTTATTCCCAGAAAGAATTTTTGAGTTTGCTGAGAAAGGGTTTCAATTGAAACTCAAGTATAATGGAGAAAGAACACCTACCTGTATTATGATCCTAGTAGCAGAATTTCCCAATCTCTGGAAAGAGAGACACATAAAAACAAAAACTGAAACCACTCAACTTGACTTGTTCAAATGCAATGCAGTTAAACAGGAAATACCAAGCTGTGCTATTCTGCTTGGGAGAGTAACAGGAGAGGTCCATGTGTGATATACTGAGTATCAAAATCTTAACATCCAGCACTAAACTAATTCATCCTCAGCTCTCAAAGTTTGGGGAGGCAGCCTAACCCCAAGTAGTTTTTTACCCTTGCATGTGCTTCTATTACAGTTTCTGTGGAGAGCAGCAGAGCACAGGCTATGCCTTTTTGCATGACTAGTCAGCTCACTTAAATCTATCCAAATGAGATGGGTGAAGCTAGGACATCATCATCCCTCCAAACTGTCTCACTGTCACTGGACATACCACCACATATATGAATTCAATTTCTCATCCAGGTATTTGTTTGCTGACTTTTTGGGCATGAGGGACAAAAGGGTAGTTAATACCATTCTGATGCAACTGGTTTGATCCTCTAAGAACTATATTACTGTTATAGACATTATAAGAAAAAAGTATGCTTACCTGGGGGTAGGTATGACGCTGCAAATGAAACAAAAAAATGATCTTTAACTACTTTGCACAAGGGCTTGTCCAAACAGAATATTGAAACAGAAAAAGGGCCCTATCTTTTGGATGCTATACACAACTGAATGTGAAGGATAGATATGGATAGGACAGCATAGAACAAACGCATCTTAATCTTCATTCACGTTACAACAATATATTTGACTAGAAAGATACAATTCAAATGTTAGGTCATACAAACTCACTTTAACCAGCTTAAGGCTAAACTTACTTTTGACTGACCGAATGAGTTACAAGTAAGCAGAGGGGAAATTTAATAGTTCAAAAATGAGAATGGATGTGAACTTACCAAAGAAAACAGCAACAGAAAATCAAACCTATTCAGGAACACAGAGGCTGTATGCATTGGGAGACCTGGAATCTGCAATATCTCTGGAAGTATTGATAACTATCCTAGTACTATGAGATTTGTAGCTAACTTATTACTGGCTTTCCCTGAAGATAACTATGTACCTAAGGTAAACCCTGCCTGCCAAAGAGTTGTCCCCATATGCTGGGAATTGGATAAATTAAACATTTAGATATGTGAAAGCTTTCTGACTCAGAATTCTGAGCAGTATAGAGAAACATCTTTCTGCTTACCACAGGTGGAAATGGGTTGCTGTTGGCAATGACTACTACCTATAAATCAAAGAAAGTAGTTTAAAATACAGTAGAAAAATGACAAATACTGAATTCCCTGAATGTATAAAGTCTGATCGTAATACTAAGGATGATAACTTTTTAAATAAAAATAGTATTTTATAAGTCTAATGCACATTACCAAACAGAATATATGTGTATACATGGTTTACATAAAAGCATATGGAGATACAAGACGTGCTCCCAGTTACACAACTCAGCTGTACAGGCAGAAGCAGGATTTCACGGATCTTACCATATCCACTGGCCTACACTGTGTGTCCTTTTTTATCTATAACTTACCACCCCAAATGGAAAGATCTTTTTTGGGGTTTTTTTTTCCCTTTATTCAGTATTATGCTTACAAAGACTTAATATTGTCTTAATAAAAAAACCAAAGTAATCCAAACGCAGTAATAGTATATTCTCTTTACATTTCAATGTTTTCTAACTAGAAGCTTGAGTTGGTGCTCTCAGTAAAAATGAGGGAGAAATATTACATTTTTGAAACTAAGCTATTTAAAAAAATAATCTATTGATATATTTTGAATACTTAAAGCAATGGGAAATTAAAATGAAAATAAGTCTCTGCGAGGACAGTAAAAGGAACATCATGTGTTTACTGAACACACCAGAATATTAACCCTTTGCTTTTTGAGCACTGAACTGAGACAAAGAGTCCATGTAAGTATTAGGAGTCAAATTCAACAGTAATATGAACTCTATTGATTTTACTTGCTTTAGGACACACTCATTCTCTAGCCCCATCTGACTAATAATTACTGAATCTATATTCTTAGAAGTTCTAATTACATCACAGTCACTATTATGGTTGCTAGTATATGGCTATGTTACAGACTTGTGTTTATGTTTTTGTATTGTTGAGAAACTGAAAGGGGACACAGCTGGGACAGTCAACCTCAACTGACTAAAGAGATATTCCCTACCATATGACATCATGTTTAGTACAAAAAGCTGGAGGAAGAAAAAGGGGGCTGGAGGGAGGGATGTTTGGAGTGATAGAATTTGTCTTCCCACGTGATGGAGCCCTGCTTTCCTGGGGATAGCTGAACACCTGCCTGCCGATGGGGAGTAGTGAATTAATTCCGTGTTTGGCTTTGCTTGCATGCAGAGATTTTGCTTCACTTATTAAACTGTCTTTACCTCAACCCATGAGTTTAGTAACTTTCACTCTACCAATGCTCTCCCCCATCCCACTGAGGAGAGGGGGGCCAGAGGAAGGAGGTGGCTGCATTGTGCTTAGCAGCTGCTGGTGCAAGAAGTGTCAAAACCATGACAAGTTTAAAACATGGAAAAGTCTTAACTGGTAAAAGGAGCTATAGTATCACTGGAAAAAAACGGAGTTGTGCCAAGTGACAACTAAGAATTTTTTTCCCTTTGAATTGAGATGCTTACCTTCTTACTGGAATCTGAACTGCTTGAAGGGACAGACTGTAAAGAATACAGAATCCATTTTTTACTTAGATAAATGAATGACAAATTAACTACAGCACTATTTTCCATAACAATATTATAGCTATCACAGTATCCCTAAAGTACCAAACAAAATAAATTTATTCATGTATTCACAATTAATAAACAGCAACTGAAATAAAGAAACTGTTTGGGTTTTTTTTCTCCTGCAATCCTCCCAATTATTTTGCTAGTTTTATTTAGCATTGTATAAGAGTCACAAATGTTTAATCTAAAATCAAATTGGAAATTTGTTTGTAATAAAAGTAATCTATTGGTAGAAAAGCAAAATCTCTTTCCTACCTTCATCAAAAAAGAAACCAAACTAAACTTCAGAATTCATTCCCCCATAACTAAAACCCTACAATTAACATATAAACTGGAATAATGGGATACACCATAATAATAAAAAATTTTAGATGAAACATGGCATGCAACAAAGTTTTCCATTCATCAACCCCTATGTACAATTACATTGAATGAAAATACTTCTAATTTTTAGTAACTCTCAAAGAAAGCAGTGACTTTTAGAAAATCATAAAAAAAGTAACTGGTGTTCATTCACAGAATAAATGTCATAGATCAACTGTGCAAAACTGAAGTTAAGAACTCTGTTGAAGTTGGTATTACAACATACACTAAACATGTAACTTATCTGTTGATGTTATTTCCAGATATGATTATTATGTAACTATTTGAAGACAGTCCTCCTTTTTCCCCTCCCATGAATTTTATTACTGTTTGGTAAAAGTTTGGTATAACTGTTTAGTTTCTGAATAGCTTAGGAAACTGAAAACATTGGAAAGCACTCAGTTACCTGGCCATAGGTAAGACCACCGCTGGATGAGATTGCAGTCTGAAAAAAACACACAATATTTTTTAAATTTATATAATAACTTGTTATTTGTATTTACAAGTCATCACTTTTATCATTAGAGGATGTACACTTCAAATGAAGTTGATTTAGTCTACATTTAAATAAGTTCAGGGCAATAGTAAAATATACTGAACTTGCCTATGGACAATTGAAGTAAAAATTTTCAAACATTCTTCTATAGTCATAAGATTAATGTTGCTTTCTCACAAATACAGTTTACACTTACATATTAAACAAAGCTGAAATATATTAAACAGTTAAAAGATAATATAACTAATGATGCATTTAAAGCTAAGCCTATGATTAAGCAATTTCTTGTGTAGAGTTTCAGTTCCTAACAGGCATCAAAGTCTGTTGCTTTTCTGACAGTTTATTTTTTTTATTTGTTTCATTATTTTAAAAATGGAAAATATGTTGGACTTCAAAAGAAATCTTTTTTCTGGTGGAAATGAAATAAATTACATTAATTAGTAGGGAAACTTCTATTGCCAAGTGATTATTGGATTAATACACAAAACCCCCAAATAATATTGCATAAAATGCAAAAGACAATTACTCTAACTGATGAAAAGCATTACACAGTAAGAATTCTGTGATTTTAGTTGGCTCAAATAATTCTGTGTTTATAATGGGTGATGAGCAGGTCCTATGACATAGATGATTACACTTCAAGGAAGTGACCCGTAACATCTTTTAATTTTTGTTTTTCATTTCAGAATACCACCTCAGACTACCCCCATTTTCCTTAATATATGTAGGAAGAGTTATATAGCTCTGCAGAAGAGAATCAAATGCAATTTGCGATAAGGTGATGAGTTAGGAAGCATACGAATAGACTATCAGTAAATACATATACAACCAGCTTACGTCTTGACAGGCGTTTTGACTATATGTACCAGCAGCACCTCCCTAAGAAAAAATGGAAACAGTTATTTCTTTTCTAAAATTTCTTAAGAAAAGACACATTTCAACACCCTCAATTCTGACCAATCATTATGCAGATTATGTAAAAAATAGAAGAGTACTGTACTCTCCACTACTCGTGTGTGAACACCCACATGTGCATGTAAGAGCCAGGCACATTAGCCTTTTGCATATTAATGATTACGCAGTGGTGCTCAGGAAACTTTTTAAACAGGCACTGTCAAGATATTACTTTAAAGGAAATAAATTACAATGATTTAATATAATGCTTGAAATTCAAGCACATGCACATACATGTAAAAATTAGGAAGCGGAAACTGCAGATTAATTCAATGTTAAATTATGTTTATCACCTTCCTTATTTACAGTCAAATATAAAATATCAAGGTCCAGCAAGATAGTAAATGTCCTTTTTTTTGTTAAAAGTAAATTTTTCTTGTTATTAACACAATCAATAGTCTCCTCCAAGATTTCAATTTGTTCTTTGCAAAAACCCAATACACATTGAGATGAATTGTACAAGTACTAACTACATGAATGCTTTATGCTTTGCATTTTGGAAACATTGTCTTCAGTGGTGGTGAGTTTTCCCCACTTTTCTGGTTTGAACTGCCAACTGCTAGTACTTAGCAATAGAATTACATTACTCTTATTTTTGTTTACTTGCTGGACAATGAAATACAAGCAAAAAAAACCCCTGTCATTGACACAGAAATAGTAAAGTTGACCGTTTCATTTACCTTTCAAGTTTTTCCTTATTTTTTATACTGAGTAAACATCCGAATATAGTAATTTTACATTGAAAAGTAAAAATCTTGTAAACATTGAAACCAAAATAGTGATGAATATTCGATATAAATCTGCAAATATTTTAGTCCAAACAACTAGTCTCCATCTAGATAAAAATCAAAATATTGATCTCTTCAGTACCACTTTAGAGCGCTCCTGCATCTTTCACCTATTTCTAGATGACTGGCTTGACCTGTCTAGGATTCATCATTTCAAAAGTATCCCTGGTGCATGAAAGAATGAAAAACTGGAGGAGCCTTAGTTATTGTAGATATCTGTGTGATTATTTCTGGGAGAAGGAACAACTTAGAACAGGCTGACCAATTTGCATCAGTCTTGGGTAGAAGGTGAGAACAGACCACCCATATAGTAAGTGCAATGAAAGTGCAACTGATAACCCCTTCCAGTCCTCCTTTCATAATCCTATAACCCCTATATTTCTATTTAACTTTCCAACATCTCTATTGCTGACTACTTTACATCATTGAGTAAGCTGCAATATTCATCTTCTAGCTCCTCTCTTCATTATTTTCTATTTGCAACAAAGTCCCACATGAACACTCATATAAATGAAATGGTCAAAGGCTAGGAGTCACTATAAACATAGTTATGTTGGGGATAAAAACATAAATATATGAAAATTGCTTACAGGGACACATCCACTCTTGCTTATTGTGTAGACAACCCCATTCTGAAATAAGAACAGAAGTAAATCATTTCTATATAAAAAAAAAAAAAAAAAAGAAAGGAGGAGGGAGGGCAGAAAGGAAAAAACACCTTGCTGTTTATGGCATGAAAAGCTGCACAGCTGACAAAGTGCATGTGCCAGGTTGGGATAATTATGTGCAGAGGTTATCAGCACACTGGCAACTGGCTGCAACAATTCTATTTTAGTATGAGACATTAGTCATCACCTGGATTTCATACAATTTTTTCTTGGTCATGTAACCTTTCAAAACCCAGAAATTGTTTTATTAAATGGTCTGCATTTTAGGAAAAAAAGGTTAATAACTTCAGATAGTTACATAACAAGATGAGAAAAATCAACTGTTAGAAAAGAGTATATATGAAAGACAATGAAGAAAATCGGTATTTAGCATATGCATAAAAAAAATTGGTATTTCTCAGAGCCTGGTCATTCCACTTACAATTAGTAAAGATTGAACAAATGGAATATTATCCAATAATTCACTAATACAGACACTAGTAAGTAGTAAGAAATATATCCTTGAGAAGCTCTCTTCAAGAGACTGAAGACATGCCAGAAAGCATCTGACAGCTCAAACACAAATACACATATTATGGTAGTGGAAATAATTAGCTAAAACCCAAATATACATTTCTGTATGGGTTTGGGGTTTTTTCCCCCCTCAAAAGGGTCAACTTAATGCTTGTTCAAAATGGTTAATGTGTGAAATCAGAGACAGTGGAACACTTCGTAGCTAAGAATACTGACAGCAAACTACTGAGTTCAACAGAGAGTAGGTAGCTGAGCCTAGTCCAGGTACTGAACATAGTTTACTGGATGAATAATTCTGGCATTCTGTGTTAATTAGCAGAGATAATATTTCAGTGTAGTATTAAATCATCTCAGTACTCTGTAGTTACAGAACTTTAGTTCAAGGTTACTAAAGTTAGGACTCTTACCTGGCTGCTTGAATAGGTGTTCTGAGAGGAACCAGAAGGTCTAAGCTGTAAAGAAACCAAAATCATAGAATCACAAAACTGTTTAGGTTGGAAAAAAACAATTAAGCTCAAACCCAAGCATTAACTTAGCACTTCCAAGTTCACCACCAAACCACATGCCTGAATGCACCATCTACACATAATATGGCATCAACAAAACTTCTTGGTTAGCTACCTTGGAGGAGTATGGGGGATGCTACTTTGGTAATCAGGTGCCTCGTATATCAAATAGCATTCTTGAGTAGCTTCCTTGGAGCACTCAATAATATTACAGAAAAGGAAAAGGAAAACACAAAAAGTAGTTTTCTGTGATTTTATTCTACCTGCTGGTACTATTAAAATAATTTCAGAGATCTTTAAAGCCAAATAATCAAAACTATGACAAAATATATGGCATAAAATTAACACACTACTGCCGCTTAACCCATTTTTTATCTGGTCCATGAATGAGGAGGAGACCTACACTGTCATGACCATCAAGATGTACATAAAAACTTTTTACTGATATGACTATGTGATCACTAGACACTGCAAAATGTAGGACATATTTGCTGTGAGAAAGAGGAAGAACTTTCTTCACTGAACCGAACGTGATAGCTTTCAGAAAAAAATGTCAAATAGTGACATATGATTTGCAAAAGGCAAAAGGTTTCAGAGTTACTGAAGTAAGAAAACACACTGACTAACAAGTGAAGACAGGAAAAAGAAAACCTCTATTAGAAAGTTACTGCAGACCAGCTAGAGGGAACCAACAGGAAGAAACGGTAACAAGGCTGAGAATCATTTAGAAAGAATGGTAATTTGAATTAAACAAGTTAAATTGCAAAAAAGAAAAAAAATTAAACAACAAGAGGGATAAAGATGTGGCTAGAAGCAGCTTTTGGACTTAGGCAAATAGTAGTGTGTCCATGTCTTTGGAAATAGAATATTTACCATGATACATCGGCCTTGTGTTGTATAAGTCCCTCCACGCTGCAAGAAAGTACAGGTTCCAGTTACTGTTTATTGACTGGTGTATAAATTCCAAATTATTTTAAACAAGAAACCAAGTGAATTCACATTCACGGTCTGAGAGAAGTCATCAAGTGATTCATTGCTTACAATACCTTACACATGGTAACAATCTAAGCTGAGAACTGATGTTAACTAATTAAAATTAAGAATACCTTCAAAACTGCATATAACGATGTAAGCATAAATGAGATGTTGCTAGTAATGTAATTTGAATGGTGCAATTTATACTTCATGCTACAACCATGAAACAACTGGACCAATAGGACAGGACTTCTAAAACCAATGTAACTGAAAATTGAGAAATTGAAGCAAAATTGCTCTTACCTTGTTGCATTCTACTTCTATCATAAGCTGTGAAGAAAGGATGACAAACATTTACATTTTTGAAAAAAAGGCAGCTTATAGGAAAAGAAATTAATTCAGTTAAGTGAAGAACAAAAGGCAGGTGCTCACTCTTGGTTAGATCACAAGATGACAAATCAGTTTTGCTACAGTCAAGAACAAATATGGTAGATTTGAAAAGACTTTCTTTACTTTAGATACCCACAGTGTTTTTAAGATATTTGATATAAGTGTAAATCTTGGGCAAAAAAATAAACAAACTAAATCTAAGCATATGTTACAGTTATTGATCCCAGGGACTGGGGCAGCAGTTAAGAACAGCGCAGTACATGAAGTACAGTAGAGTTCTCCTTATGAACAATTTTCTTTGTCTTTATGTTATGGATTTTTTTGATAACTAGATTATACATTTTCTTACTTCGGTGTGGGGGGGAATATTTATGGGCAGTTAAATTTAAAGCCTAATGATTTAAATACCTAATGCCTAAATTTAAATACCTAATGATTTTGGCCATTGTAGTTAATGAATACATGAAAACAAATGTATGCCTCAAATCACACTTTAATTTACTGTATTAATTTCTAGTATACAAATACATTCAAAACATACCTTCCTTTTACTTTTTCCTGTCCCATTAACTGACTCAGAATGTGTAGGTGCAAGAGTTTTGCTTTGAATTCCAACCCAAAATTTCTCTAGATCTTGAACAACAGTTGCACTGGAAAGAAGAGAAAATAATTATTTTTTCTTTTTTTTTTTTTCTATCAAACTATGTCAATATGAGATTACAAAAACATTCCTGCTTCCCCCCCAAAAATACAGTCAAAACCAGTTTTCCAGTTACTGTATCATCATCCAGAGTCAATTTGAAGATAAATAAAGTAGATGATGAGATGGAGCAGAAAAGAATGGACACTATTTGATGAAGCACTGACTCCAGTAGGAAGTATTAACTCAGCTGTCCATAAAAACTGGCATACCTCTTTCCTTCTCCAGCAATCTATATTTATGATGGTGAACTGCTCATAACATTAACTGATGGAAGCGATCATGGGTTTAATTTTTGTTCTTTTGCCCCTTTTTTGTATTCAAGATTTAATGAAGCAAGACCAAGATGACCCTATGATAAATCTATACTTCAAGCAATATCAACCTGTCAAATAAGTAGATATTTTGCAATATGTAGATATTTTGCAATAACACAAAGCTTGCATTTTGTTAGACCAGGTTATATTTCTACAAGTTTCAGATCTGCAAGAAAAGTAGCATTAAATGCAGGATAAAATTTCTCTTCTATTTTCAGCAGTTAGTTCATCAGTCAAACTCATTTTAAATTTGTCTTACAAGCATTTACATTAAACTACTATTTTTCCACTGTTCAAAAGGAAAATAGCTACAATCAAATAGTCTGAACTCACTTATTCAGGGAACAGGTTACCTTCATCACACTGCTTAATAGCATTATTTACATATATATCTGTAGGACAGGGTCTACTTTTTATCATTATACCTTGAAATGGAAAGACAAACTATGAAAACACCCACGACTAGCAAGATAAGCACATCAGAAACAGCAACACAGATCCATCGCAAAAAAATCCATAGAAATAAAATTTCAAGGCAAAAAAATTATTTACATAAACTGAAGATCTCTGACATCACGTGGAGCAATCCATGTTGTTGTAACTTTCTGCTTCACATCTGAATTTGCATGACTTACTGCTGAATTCTGCAATTAAGAAGAAACATATATAATTACATCAGATGCAAAAGTGACTTTTACAGATACTATTAGTGGAACTGTTTCTACTACAACAGGTAACGCTAACGCCCTCCTAAGAAGTGCCAGGCAGTTTCTATATTAGATTCTTATTTTATATAGAAGATAAAGGTATTTCTTGAGAAAGTCTAAATTTTTTACATTCTACTGATGAAAAAAAACCTGCCATATAAAAATTGATCAATTCTATCAATTTTGATTAAAGTCTTTAAAAGGAAACCAAGCTTAAGTAAGTATTGAAAAGACTGAACGCATACCGTCACGTTATGACATTGCAAGCCTTTAGTGTTTGGATCTGTAATTTTAAAAGTACCAACAGGAACATCTCCATCTATTTCTCGAGCTTGTAGATGAAATCCTTTAAAACCAACATCTTTAAGTGCTTCTAGAGTCACTGTGAAAAGAGATATTTTGAGAAATTTAGGTTTCAGACATGAGTAAACCCCTTAACTGTTTAACAACTAGCTTCCCTCACTCCAAAGTACAAGACAGCATTTATAGAAATTCCTTACAACCTTTTATAACTTTTAAAAGCTTTAGGATTTATAACAGTTTGGATTAATTAGAAAAGAATTACTGTAAAGGAAAATGAATAAATTTCGAGATGAATTCCCGTGCAAAATAATATGAAACATAATTTAATGACAATTTTAAAATTAATTGTGCTCTACCAAATGACTACAGCTTTCTTATTAATCACATTTGTTCCCCATACAAACAGAGAATATTGGCCAATGGCCCTAGCCACCATTTATTTTCTAATCAGGTCTACAAAGTCAAAATACAAGTTGTATTTTTTTCTAGTTGTCCTTCAAAAGAAAATGTTATCTTTAGCCTAAATTGCAAAACCATTTTTTTACTTCATTACAACTGGAAAGAGAAACTAGACAGCTTTGCCTCTCAGGTTCTATATTAAATATGAAAAATTAATAATTAAAACTACTCAATTTTACTTAAATTTTGTTACTGAAGTATCTCAAAAATATGGAAGAGAGTAGTTTCATGTTTTGTGTGTATACAAATTGAAAATAATTTAAGAGACATAATCAAATTTGTTTGGATCTATTATAAGTTTGCTCTGCTAATGCCACTGTAGCAAATGAAATCAGAATAATGGTTTATGGCCAAGGGTACATGTAGTTATTGAAAATTAGATAAACTGGGAATTACACAGAAGTCAAGGCAAGGACCAATCATATGCTGAAAATTTTATATTTCCCAACACCTGAATAATTAGCCTTCCAATCTGTCATCATCTTTCAGTCTTAACTGACTTTTCACAGGTCTCACAGGAGGTATGACGTCCAACAAGCACAAGTTGACTCTACGTGTTGGCACATGGCATGCCACGGGTGAAACTGCAATATACTCAATGAGAGGGCAAGCTAATGCAGCTTCCTGAGACCAGGCGCTGGATGCTTGCAATATGAAGACTAGAAAAGTAAGCTAAAGCAAAAAAGCATGGTTAGGTAAATAAAAAAAAGGGGAGGCAACCCAAAGGCAAGGTTAGTAGCATCTAGAATTCAATACTTTTGTCATGGTAAATACCATGTAACCTCACATACTTAAATCCATCCGTCATTTTGCGGGCAATCCTTTTTTAAAAATAGCTAGCCAGTAATCAAACAGCCCTCCTATCCTTGAAGGAATTATTCCCACAAGTCTTTCCAAGAATGGCACCTGTAATAAGACTGTACTGCTTCTCCATTCTTCTGCCTACATACCACTTTGTGGAAACACTTCCATGCTACTAGATTCAGGTAAAACAGAAGCTGAGCTGGACAGTAGCTACTTAGTAATGTTCTTTTTTTCAGCTATTAATACAATGGACAGGTTACAACTCACTTCCACGGTGCTTCCAGAAAATGGCTAGAAAATGAAGTATTCATGAACCACTTAAAGTGAGACAGCACCATGAGATGGCACCATAGTGTGGAGAAATAAGGCTTGTCAAAGTGTTCTATCAAGAGAGCAATTTGGGATTAAGAAAAAATGTGGTTTAAACCACAACAGCTCCACCTCCTGCAATCTGATAAAATCTGTGCTGCAGCTCTTAGACGAGTGACTCAAAATGTCTCACTCTGGACTTGTCTGCATCCTGAATTCTGATTTTCCTGCAAGGTGACAGCACACGAACACCTAATGCGTAGGATTTCTTAATATCAAAGAGGCCTGATACAACAGCAAATGCACAAATACAAAGTTATAGAGAAACTAATTATTATCCCAGTTTGGGCAATTGTCCCATTTCACTTTAAATTTGTCTCAAAAATTATAGCAGGATAACATATTTATTAGATATGGAAAAGAAAGGGGGGGGCAGGGAGGGAAGAGATAGTATATTTTTATATATTTAAAAAATATTCATATCTCAGGTACAGATGAACAAGATAGAAATGGAAAATAAACATAACTAAATTGAAAGGGAAATGGGGGAATTTTGGTGAACACTGGTAATTCTGGGAGACACATATAAAGACTTCAGGCCATTCAGACTATTTACCTTGAATTTCATTTCCTGGCTCAAAGTTATCAAAAGATACAGCAATAAGATATGGTGGTGCAGATGTCTGTGGTTCAGCTTCATAGTTTGGTAACAGAGAATCACAGTCAATTGAAGTATTTGTTTGAGGAAAACCAAGAACTCTGGGAAAAAATATCCCACAGAACAAAAACACAAAGCAGGAGTTTCTCCTCATCTGTGGAACAAAAAAGACAATATAGTTTATCGTAACTTATTTTTAGCAGCTGTCATGCTTGATAAACACCTGCTTTTCTCCAGCATAGGAAACAGAACAAGCCTAGAAAGCTGGGCTTTCACTGCATTAATGTATTTTGAAGATAATAAATGAAAACAAAATACCTATACACTCTGGCAGAAGAGTTCAATAAATGGCAAATATTTCAATTTTAAAATATCAAATTATACATGGAAGTTTAAATTCTCTGGTTACATGACAGCAATCCTTTAACAGCCACGTCTGCTGCATTATGGCTTTGCACTAGAAAAGGGTTTAAATAAACTTTCTTGGTTTTGAGCCAGCAGATTCAGTTTAGCTCCTTTGTTATTCAACAACTAAGACACAATTCTTGGTCTCTCAAAGTGCTTTCTGTAATGATGACAAGCAAGTTCTCTTTTGACTGCTCTGCTTACTCCCACTTCCAAGTGACAGCCAAGAAATCTATTGTTAAATGCCCTGGAAAGCTCTTCGAACTTTTTCAAAACATTTGTTTCCTTAAGTCCTTAAGAAAAGGCTTCTACAAAGTCCTGAAGCACTTCTAAACAATTTAAAACTATGAAATTGTTAGGGCATGCTTCCTATAGGTGAAGAATAAATTATAACCAGTATAGAAATTCACAAACAAATAACTAGAGGCAGGACTGAAGTCCAGTCTTCAAGGACTGTCAGTGGAAAGAAAAAGTATTTTCTTTATAATTCACTAGTAGTACTGACACTGACAGTAAACTGCTACCAAGAAAGAAGGGAAACCTTTCTCAGTGGTATTCTGAGGTGTTTAATACCAGATTTTATGGTCCATGTTCAAAATCTTAACATACAACCACAGCACCACGTAATTTGTAAGGCCATTATATCTTCTGAGTATCTCACTCTTCCAGTTACAAAAATGCTGATACAACTGTCCGAACACAAGCAGTACTTAATAATACTATTTTGCGTGCCTGCCTGCTGAACAGATTGCATTCTGTGATACAATAGGCTGTAGCATAGAATGGAGATATTTCCCAAAGATTTTTTTTTAAAGCCTTTCAAACACAACGTAAGATGTACGTGCAACTCGTGTCATCTAAATTTGTGTATGAACGCTTAAGACAATTCAGTTTCGTACATGCTAATGAAAAAACTAAGAGACGCATCTGGAAGCAGGGGGTAAAGCTTCAGAAGACAATTTGAAATACCCAGGCACTTAACTCTGAACTTAACTTCTTAAAAAGCCACTGAGTCAACAGATAATAAAATGGATGACCAAAGTGTCAAAAGGTTTCCTATACAAATAGGATGAAGGTTTTGCATGGTGTTACAAACAGTAAGTGCAGCAATTGGGAAAGCTATATAAGTGAGTTACCGTGTCTCCAGAGCACATGAAGGCTATCCCCCCCTAAAAGTCTCATGAAAATGTCACTTAAATGGGATCCTGGTAAGCATTATGTTTTGGTATCAGTATGCTGGGTGCGGTTATCCAATCTCTTGTGATGATTTTGACATGGCCCACCTCTAATTAAATTTTAAATACAGCATGTAGGTGCTATTATATTAACAGATGTGGTAAACAGTGATTTAATATGAACTAGTCTATGTGTTGTTGAAATCTGTCTGACTCATAGAGAGATGGAAAAAAATAAATCTGTTTCTAATTAGATGTTCTATTTCAAAGCACAGAGTCCTTCGCACTAGTTCAGCTGGGACTGGAAAATTGTCTGGAGCTGCACTCTGCCACAAAAGAAAAACAGTTTGAAACCTCCTTTCCTTTTTTTTTTTTTTCCTGGCTAGAAGAGAGACTGAAACACAAGCACAAGAAGTTCAAACACAGCTGAGGTGCCTTCCCTTTCCATTAGATTTAACAGTTCAAGGGCTATCCTAAGAGTCTCATCATGCAGTCCTTTAGAATGAGGTTTTCTATGTGGAAGAGAGAGATACCAGCATCTTAGAAAGCTCAAAGTCCAGACAAGGCAGCAGCAAAAAATAACTTCCACAGAAACAGAGTTCAAATATATAGCCAATGCAATCATGTTTTCTTTCATCACAAATTTTTACTTTTCTCCATGAAAAATGCTAAGAAGCTGAAAAGCAAATATTTATAAAATAGAAGCGTGGGGGATTCTGTAAAATGAATTTTATTTGCAAGCTTCTAGTTGGATATAATTATTAGAAATTAACCACATCTTTACCTGACAGAAAAATTTTAATTGTTTTTTATCACAGATACAATCCCTTCTTGTAAGTTTACATGGCTCACCTTTGCAGTACCTGAGCTGCTACCTTAAGAATCCTCTTCCACAGTTAGTCTAATACGACTTCAGGCCAGCAATTAAAACCCTGATGCTAGTTAGTTAGCTACTGCATTCAAAGTCTAGTGGACTCAGGAAGAGACACTTAGGTAGTTTGCTTCTCTAGAGCCCTGGGCAAACTTCTGAATAGAAGCAAAAGTTGGTTTAGAAGTCTTTAAATATAGAGCATTTCATTAATATGATAAATACTTTTCCACAATTTGAAAAACATAGTCCTGGCAAGTCCATCCTGTCAAGACCGAGCCCTGTATACACCTTTCTAATCCCAATCTATATTTTTCTCCTTTCTCTTCTCCTCCTAAACACTCTGGATGAGCCACAGACTTACTCTTTGGCTTTTGAGAATAAATAACATGAGTTAGTGTGCACCCTGTCCACCATATCCCCAACAACACACCTTATTGACCAAGCGCTGATGTGTGGGCATCCTCTGGTCCCTCTATGGTCAGTGTGGCAGACCTGCAGCCAGGCAGCACAGGTGCCCCAGCAAGATGAGAGAGAGGAGGCGGAAGGCCCAGCCAATCCGCAGTGAGGCGGGGAGCCAGTGTGACCAATCGGGGCCAACTGTGCTTCTGCAGTAGCAATTAGGACACTGCAGGTGGGACTCCCCTGCCCAGATGGGGTGATGACAACACACACTCCTCAAAGGTGAATCATGCCCCCTCTGACCTTTAACTAGGTATCTGGGATAGGTAAGGCTTCTGAAGATTGATAGCCTGAAATAGTATGTTGACTAAAATCTACAGAACTATGCTAAACAAAAGACTTACTAATATTTCATGAGTAGTCCCAGTAAGATATTCTAAATGAGCCTTTTTAATTAGATCTGAGCATTCTGCTGCTAGACTTTCCCACTTTTTGACTCTTTTCTTACAGCTGGAAAAGACATGGAAAATTCCAATCATGGCAATACTGCAAAGTATTTTGTGAGAATAAAGAGTTAATAAGGCTTTTCTAGCTCATGTAACTTGTGGAAAGGATCTGAAGTTATTGCATCTGAACTGCAATAAGAACTAAACATTTTTTTTCTCTTCAGAAGCGTTTTCACAAGGTCTCTGCTGAAGATTGGAGAAATCCAAAAGCTGGATGACAGAGAATAGAACAGAACAAAACATTTTAACTGGAAGTCATCTACAGTCATTTATCTCTAGTCCATTTGCGTGACCAATTAAGGTCTGACCAAAAGTTAAAGCTTGCTATTAAGCTTGTTAAACATCAACAGATTTGGGCATCAACCACCTCTCTAGGAAACCTGTTCCAGTGTTTGACCATCCTCTCAGTAAAGAAAGGCTTCCTAATGTCCACTCCGAACCTCCCCTGGTACAGCTTTGAGCCATTCCCGTATCACCAGATACCAAGGAGAAGAGATCAGCACCTCCCTCTCTACTTCTCCTCCTCAGGAAGCCGTAGAGAGCAATGAGGTCAACCCTCAGTCTCCTTTTCTCTAAACTAGAAAAACCCAGACTCCTCAGTGGCTCCTTATAAGGTGGCTCCTTATAAGACATTTCTTCCAGCCCTTTCACCAGCTTCGTTGTCATACTCTGGACACAGACAAGGTCCTTAATGTAACACATTTCTATTTAACCAGAAATACCAGGAAATCCCATGAGCCAAAGACTCTTCACAAGAAACTTCTTCAACTTCTTAAGGTTTGTGCATTTAAAATGCATTTAAAGTTCAAAATGCTGATAGTATTTTAAGAATATTATCTGTTTTAAAGATTTATTGTATTTAAGTAACTGTATTCTCTTTCAGTTAATTACCTATAATTGAGTATCATTTTATTTACATTATTCCATTATGAAAGACATTACTTCCTATCTGCTACTAACCATTGGGGAAGAGATCATAATCTTCCTTCTCTTACTATACCACCAAACTTACCACTGTTACCAGTGTTATAAATAGTAATGAAAATGCACACCTCACACCGTGAATGCAACAGGCAACATCATCAAATAAGTGGCACAGTAAAGGAATGTCAACTGATTACACTAGAAACACATAAAGAAAGAGATGAGATCTTACAAATACATATATGCAAGACCTCCTTCAGTACCAGCTAGGAGATAATGAGAGGTAACCAGAGGGATCAGAGCTATTACTCCAGGCTACTATGAGCAGCTATGAGTACTCCAAGAACATTTGGGCTGACGGGCAGATATATAAATGTCAGGCAATGAATTGCTGTAATCTTGGTAATATTATGGTTATAGAGAAGCATAGATAAGACAAGCAATATGCTTATGTTGGTGGTAACACTAATAAAACACTATATTGAATAGGCTAGTAAAGACTCAGACCATTAGTTTACGATGTTAGTGCCATAAACCTGCTGTCCCAGCTCTTACACAACAATCCTTGTGGTTTATTTCAAAGGAACAGTATTTCCACTGAATCAAAAATAGGACACTGAATCAGTATTAATTTACCTGTACTCCAGAACTGACAGTTTTTTAAAAAGTCTTTTTCAGGTGTTCACACTTGAAAGGACAATTTTAAGAACATAAATACTGACTGAACCAGTGGTGAATTCCTGACCCTGGTGAAACCATGATTACAAAGTTTCTTACATATTGAAACTTCTGTGCAGGTGCAGATCAGCCATACACTGTATGCACATGGACTTCTCTTGTGCCTGGAACGTCTTCAATGCACATTCCTGTGGGAATCTTAAAAAAAAAAGTCTAAGAACTTGATTGTATGATAGCCCATATAGAGTTAGGTGGACTTTCTTTAAAATAACTTCAGACATGTGCCACCAACACCAAAATTCATGTTAGGAATAAACCAGGAAACGTGGGAGAAAGGCCTGAGTCCAGAACACTGAAAGGAAGGTGATCCCTACTGGGCAGTGAGTGAAAACTTCAAAGGGTACTTGTTAGACAAAGGGGAAGCCAGTTACTCACCTAAGTAAAAGAGTATCTTCTTGAATAAAGGACTGCAAACCCTGGCAGAGTTTTCTAGAAGTATGTTCTTTGTACTAAAAACTACAAAAATCAGACCAAGCAGCCTGTTTCCTGTTCATTCCTGACATTAGGTCTTCCAACTGCCTTCATGAGCCTCAACAGTCTTCATCTTGCAACTCCTAAACTAAAGATTATTTTTAATCTGGTAACTTGCATTGCAACTGGAAACGCTAGAAAGCATAACAAAGCTTCAGCTAATGCCAACATGTATACAGAACTAACAAGGTAAAAGATGTGAGGGCTGTTTCTGTCAGAGTCTGGTATCCTTATCAAACTGCTTTGGTGTTTCCAGTATGCAGTATTGATATATCACTGAGTCCTGGACTTTGCAGGAGAAGTGGATACTGCAGACATGCTGAGAGACAATGAATGATAAAATAGCAACCACTCCAATATTATTTCAGAGAAAATGTGCACAGGAAATGGTCTTATGAATATGAAGAGGTGAGACTATAAACACGTATATCTCTTCAAACTGACTAGCTGAAAAAATGAAAGTGAGTTGGGAGAAGAAGAAATTTTTTTCCTTCAAACACCATTTTCCATAATTCTTACAAAGAAAACAATTACTTGCCTCCTAAGTGTCAGCTGTCTTCCTAAGATCTTCCAGTCCTTTGTTTCCTCCTTGCTCAAAGAAGAAAAAGAAAAATTCCTGCAAATGTTAAAAATATTTTAATTTGCTTCCCTGACACTTGCTTTAAAAATCACAATAAATTTTTTAATATCCTCCATTTCACCTTCAAATGGAAGCAGTTTGTTCTGTGTATGGTATTACTGCTACCAAGAGGATGCTGCAATCCTCCAGCATAGTATCTATAACTTGAAAGCCCTCAATTAAAGTTATTTTGAAATACATTCCAGTATAAATTTATCAGTGAGGATTCTTAATAGGCAATGTAAAATGTATCATAATGATAAGAGGTATATTTATTTACTTTTCCTTCAGAAACACTATTTCTTGTCTTACTTGTTGAGATTTATGTGATTTCCAAGGCCTTTAAGTATTGCCAATTTTCTTATTTATAGGGGAACATAATATTTTCTAGGTTAAATAATTATATTCCCTTTTTGAAAATACACCGACATATAATACAATAGAATTACTTACTGCTCAAAATAGGTATAACCAAGCATAGTGTTGTTCTTAAGAAATGTGTGGCTATCTGATAATTCATCAAGCCAGTAATTGAGATGTTTTTTCTAGAAAAAATGAAGATATGAAAATTATCCTTTCTCACATATTCAAAAAATTCAAGTACCTCATATTTAATTTCTTGTCTTTGCTCATGTTAGCATTTTTCTTGTCTGATATAAACCCTGCCAACATTAGTGTCTGGTACTCTATAAATAACAATAATGGTCCACACCCCGAAAGTCCTAGTTAGATTATGTCACTGGGAGCCTTACATGAGAATTAGTGAAGAAAAAACAAAAAGAAAAAAAAGGTTTGACTTGACTACAAAATGTAGAAGTGGAGTGATCAAATGCATGGCTTCTACTGAACTTTTTTTCCACAGTAAAGATGAGGGTGAAAAAGACCATGCATAGCTTATTGATGTCATACCCATGCTGTTCAGAAGAAACACCTAACACGAACAGCGCATACAACAATATTGTGTCATCTTATCTTGTGCATTGTGCAAGCTAACAAACAGTACTGTCCCTTTGAGCTTTTAAGGTGAGTGCTTGGGTGTGGCTCCAAACATATGCAATGCTTCATATAAACCACAGTGACTACCATTTGTGATTTATCAGACTCTATAGTCAGATTTAAGTAAATGTAAATATCTGTTCATGGAATGAAGGCATTATAGATGAAGTACCCACTACCCAGATTCAGAGTCCAAAAGAATATTGACCCCTTAATATTAGCAATCAAAATTCATTGGTTTTACAGTCACAGAGAAACGAAATGGTCTTCTTACACATATTACCTACTGGTATTGCTGGAAAATTCTCTTTGCATATAATTTGTGTCTCAGGATCCAGAACACTTCAAGCACAGTTGAAATATGTTTACAGGCTATTTGTAAGTCTCTGTGGCCTAGAAGGCCTCCTTGTATAGTAGAGATAATGCGACACATATGTATGTATGCACGGCCCACTCATGAGGTTCGGTAATGTAAATGTAGCTTTAGAACTACTACCAATCTGACAGTCCTGGATAAAAAATACAATAGCTACATGAGACAAAACACTGACTGGTACAAACTCACTTTCCTGATGCACTCTCATACAATCAAAATTTTTGACTGCTTAGACTGAGTTTTGCCTAATTTGAGAGAAATGTTGTTGCATGTCTGCAACTGATACCCATGAAATCTGCACTACTACGTGATCAGACAATGCACAGATGGGGTATTAATCAGCACAGAGCTACAGCTTAGAATAGTTGCTTTCAAACTCCTAGGCCAGGAGGGAGGTACTTGCATTAGCAAACATTACATTCCTTTTGACTACGAAAATCAACTTCCACACTTGGGATTCACTTCTTTGAAACTGTAACTAAAGGAAGTCTATAACTTCTCTTTGTTTCAATCTCTACCAGTTGTTCCTAAGTAAGAGAATGTTATTGTAGCAAAGCTACAAAATGGGGTGTGGGGGGATGTCTCAGGTTCATGATTTATAGAAGCCAAAACCCAGCCATCATAGAAAGAGTCATACTTTTTTGATAGGCAGGTTGTCTAATTTTGCCTAACAACATGTGCATGACTACTTGAGTACAATAAGGGAAGCAGAGGAAAGAGGGAAGGTATGATGGACTCATGCGTTTTCTACAGCAATGATAAGTTAACAGTATCTTTTCTAGGACATGATTAACAAGGTACTTGATATTGCACAGATTTCCAGCAATAAATAACATTTCCACTGCATTTTTCTATTTGTCTCTGAACACACCTTGCAAACAGCAATGAAGTAATCACCACAGCTCCTTGTGAGGTAGGGAAGTATTATTATTTGTACCTAATTCTGCAGATGAGGAAACCAAGTCACAGAGGGATTAAGTGACTCGGCCAAGGTCATATAGAAAGTCTGCTGCCACTCATGGTATGCGTCAGTCCTTGCCAGCACTCAGAGACACTCCCTGAAAAGTTCACTCAACCCCTTTCTCTGCATAGGCCAGCATCTTTAAGATTTCGTAAGTATCATCTTCCACCCTAACCTTGACTGAAGAAGAAACTTCATCAGCCCAGGTCAGAGTCAGGCTGAGCATGATCCCCAGTTAATGGCTCTCCTGCGGTTTCATTTATAATTCCTGATTGTCTCTGGGATTCTACTTTGTTTTCACCGCTATCAAGAATTTCTTCTAATGGACTTTAATTTAAAACTATGTAGCTAGGCATGAAGATATTGCACAAACAGACCATAAAATAAATACATGCATTAATTATCTTCAGAGAAAAATACAAATTTCTCTCAGAAAACACACAGGACACAACCCAAACTTTGTCTTAAAAAATTTCTTCCTCACTTTAATTTTTCCTGAATTTGAATAAGCACCCTATCTTGTTTCAAAGCTCTATTTTGTGCACATAACAAGGGAATAGGGGGGTTTGTACTGTTAAAGTACATTGAAATTTCAAAAGAGCCTGATAGCACAAATATCTTTTGTAACTGAATTTACTTTTAATTTACATTATGTTAACTTGCATTTCACGTGCATTTCATATGCATATTAGAAACAGCCTTTCCACTGAATTTTGGTCTTTTTGTAAGAACAATATGGCAGACAATAAATACAGCAACCAAGTCTATGAGGTAAAAAAACGTCAACATGAGTTTGGGGAGACTGTGGTTAAACCAAAAGAAGAACTTAGCTGTACTGGATGGGGAAAGAGAAAAGCGTTACTCTTCTACCTGTGTTAACTGGACATAGCCCATGAGTCAGCAGTTACATCTGGGCCTCCTGATATAGAGCAAAGGAATTAGATACATATATGTGCCACAGAAGCGATCTTTGCCTTTTACACGCACTGGGGAAGAGAAAACACCACCATCATCCCCTGACCCACATACTGCATTTTGCTCAGTTTAAACCAAAATGCTGAGATTCAGCCATACCCAAATCAATAAGCCCAAGAGTTATCAGTAGGTTCAAGGCTCAAGAACAGACTAACAGCTGTTTTATCTATGCTGGTCATACAAGATTTCATGAGCTGCATCAAACTCCTGGAATCCCCCTGTCCCTCTCTCACCTTCTTGAAATTCAAGACTAGGATTCTTGCATTCTTTATAACTTGCTTTTACTTAAAAGCAATCCTATACTAATAATACCTCATTTCCTCCATTACATTAGTAGGAAAGAAGCAGAGCTGCTCTCATTTTCTTTTACTGATTCAGTAATCCACCTTTTCAGTCCATGAATTAGTAGTGCTGCTCCAAAACCAGGAGTGCCTTTTCTTTGGGGACTGAAAGAGTCACTTCATAAACAAAAGAATAGGCGTAAGAGATGGGGGAACGGCCATCTATTCCTTGCTCTGTCACAAATTTCCTGTGTGACTCTAGCAAGTCATTAATCTCTATATGCCTCATCTAGAAAATGGGATAATGATATTTAACAATTTCATCGGGAGGCTTAATGGTTGTGAAATGTGCTGAGCTCCTTGGATGGAAGGAAGCTGCTGTCAGAGTAAACAGTAATAGCATGATTATATTTGGTGGGAAGGTTTTAGGAGAGTCACTTTGTAACATCAATATCATAATTCTGCATTACATTGACAAGCCTGGCTAATCAAGTGAGTCACTTGTTGAGAAATTAGTGTTTTACTTCACTTGAGGTATTACAAATACTGTCTGGACCCCAAAGTCAAGATGAATTGTTAACGCCCTGTAGAGTCTGTGGAAAGATGCAACCACTTCAGAGAAGGACACATCCTTTCTCTAGTCTAAGAGTATACCTGCAAGGCTCTCTACAAAAGGTTTAGCTTTGGAATCTGCTACAGACTGGTAACTTATTTTGGGTTAACAACTTGAAACTGATGCTTCTGCTTCCACCATAACAATTCTCGTTTTGTTTGTGATAAGGGATTCATATTGGTCATCTAAATCCTCTGTGACATTTTAATGTTGGTAAAATGACAAGGAATGTGTGTTGCTTTCCTCTTCAAAATAAAAAGTCAGCATAAGTGTATATACATATATATATGTATATACACACTGTTTATACCCCACTACAGATACCTTAAAAATTATTAATATCCACAGCCAGTACCTTGACTACAGGGAATAACAGCCACCTTTTACTTGAAAATGGAACTTAATCAAGCCTTCACTTTCGCCAAATGCATGTTACTAAATAACAAGGAATTAGAACACTGTTATGTAATAGAGAAAACAGTCTAGAAGAAACAGAGAAAGCTATTCTTGTATCACTGTTTACAGAACACATTCTCCAAGGTAAACATGGCTGTCATGCGATTACTAGGAATGTTACGGCAGTCACAGAGTAAACTAAGTCTTCTAATGGTAGTGGCATTAGAAACTGTAGCATTGGCCCTATCTAATCCGTTCAGTTCACAGTGCTTTAAATTTAACTGAATTTTCTCTTGGATAAAAAGATGAGAACTTGGGATAAATGTGAATTTTTTATGTTCTTCTGTCAAACACAGGGCAACTAGCTAATACATTTTTAAGATTTCATTTTAACATTTCCACAGCAACACAGCTAAATAAGGATCCTCTCACACCTAAGTCACATTTCATCATTGCACATCTCAAAGATCAGGAGGTTCCACAACAACACCTCAGTGCCTGTGGACCTGCCGTATCATTGGAAAGTAAGCAATTCTGAGCGCAGTCAAAAGACATCATTTACACAGATTTGTAGGTAGCTGCACTTTGAAGTTCTACCACCAAATTACTCCATTCATGTCAACTCAAGTAAAACAAAATGCCAGTTATGATATGTAGATGGCCAGAACTCATACAATGGATCAACAGGTTAAAATACTCATTTTACAACCAGCACCTTGGGAAACACACACTAGATACTTAGTTGAAATCCTGAAAAGAAGAAAAATTTACTACAGCAGTTTTCAAAAATTCAATCACAAATGAGTGTTGACATAGGAACTTCTGACACAGGAACTTCTAACACTGGACCACTGTGGTTGTGCTTGCTTGGCAGTATCTGAATAATGCAAATCTGGTTAGTAACAGTATATTAAATAGATGACAAATTATGAATTATGTTAAGGTTACAAATTAGATACAGGAATACCTGAAAGGACGGCTCCTGTTCTCTCACTGTTTCCTGCCTGTTTCTGTGGTCTCGTAAGATTTTGCGATAAGAATCATTTTTATATATGTCTTCCAGTGTGCTTGATAAAGGCTTTTGCAAGTCAAACCATAACAGATATGCTACAGGACATAGCATTAAACCTCTGAAAACTCATGGAGTAACTTTATCCCAAATTTTAAAACAAGAAGGATTCACCTGTTTTGGAGACTGGTGAAAAATAAATCTATTGTGACAAGGCCTACCCAACATCCAAAATCAATCACCCACTAAAACTAAGGTTTTTCTAGTACATGTTTATACTCGAGATTCAGTAGGTTTAAAATTAAACTGGGGCACATAAGTTCCAAATATTTGCTTTCAGTGAAAGGAATCCAGTAACTACACTGTATAAGAGGACATCACTGACAGGTCTGTACAAATCTATACTTGCTTATAACAACACAGAAATTTATGACTGAGAATGAGCCCTACTTTTAACTAAGAAGGTAGTGCCTGCCAGCAGATCCTAACACTCAGTGGAGAAAAATGTGAGCTTGGCATGACTAAGGTAGGCATTAAAAGATGCAGAGCTAGGAGTGGATAAACTGGAATAGGCAAGGTCGAGAGTATTAAAATGTGTCCTATTTCTTCTACTGAAATGCTCAGTGAAGGACTGTGTGGGGACAAGGTACCACACAGTTCGTATGCAAAAAAAAAAAAGAAAAGTAAAAATTAACTGCTCTTCAAAAAAAGTTAGGAAGAAGAATGTGTATGACATGTCCATACAAATTAGGATATAATATTGTATGCCATTCCCATCTCCTTCTCAAACTCCCCAATAGATTCTCTTTCCATCGAATTGGAACTGTGAGAAATCATAAAAGACATGCAGCTACAGAAACTACCGCTCCAAGACTGCAGAGCTCTTAAATTGCACAAACTCTCGTGCCTTGCTAAGAAGGTAGGATTATATAATGGCTGAAATGAGAAAAGTAAAAGGAAGGAAAGGGAGACAGAGAAACAATTCCTTCACTGGACTGAGTCCCCGAGGTAAGAATTGTAAACAGTATGGGATTTCCAGTTTAACTTTTTCAAAGCTTCTGGTCCGAGTGACCCTAAAGTTGCTCTAAAGGACTAAAAAGAATACTAACCACTGCCTTCAAAAGCAGCTCCTTCCTGCTCAGTTTCTGGTAAGAAAAATGAGAGGTCTTTGAAACTCATAAGCTTTCTATTTTCTCCACATATAACCCCCCCCCGATATAGACAGGTACAAGAGCAAGTCGTAGATAACCAAGTGATCAATGGTCTAGTTACCTTCTGAATTAAATTTGCTCCTTTTTCCTGTATCACTGTTAAATGTTTAATAGGTAACTATAGGAATTTTATAATTACAGAGCATAAAAATTAACTTTCATTGTAACTTGTATTTGTAATGTATGGTGTTAATAAGTTTAGAGTACAAAAATTAACTTTTTAAATAATTCATATATATAATAAACCTCAAATTGTAGTATTTAAGTGGTTAGCTGCAAGGTACCTAAATTTTAGTTTTATAATTTGTACTTTGAATGTGTTTAAGTGTCTTTTAATTGTAGAGGGCCGTTTTGTTGGAAGGGTGCAACCTAAAGTTCAAGGGCTGACAGTGACCTGGTGATGATGACTTGGAGCCCTAGGGAACTTGGATGTCCCTTTGTTTATTATGATGCTGGCTGAGACATATCACAAAATCTTCAGGAATATCAGTGTTCTTTTCTTTACTCTAGTTATGCAATAAAAAATTGAAAACATCATATGTATTTTAAATGTTGAGAACAGTGATTACTGGTTTTTAAACCTCGTTGCTTTGCAGAGCTGAATTTGCAATCCTGGATCTAATCTCAGTGCATCCTTTTCTACTTTCCAGGGAGACTGTCCTGCAATAGATCTTCACAGCAAAACTGAGATTGGATCAAAATGTAATCATTCCCTTGGCTGTGGCTTAGGATGTTAGCCACGGCACAGCTATTGATCTGATACACTGCTTGTGGAAATGACAACGCAGACTTTTTGTAAGTAGCTCAGACACACCTTTCACACCATTAATAACAATTTCTTAGAACCATGAAAATATTCAAGAAGTGGTAATGGTAAATCAGAGCAGTATTTTCCACTCACTGCCAAACCAGGAAGTGTATACTCAAATGTCTTCAAGACATAAAACCTTCGGGTAGGTTCTTTTTTTAATCAGATCCTTTTTGACCCACCTCTTCTGGTATATCAGAAACCTTGTGAAATAAAGATCTTTGAACTTTTTGGTAATACAAGAGCTAGATACTTCATGCAAGCTGTGGCATTGCTAAGGTAGACATTTCTCACTACAATGAAAAGTTTGGCACGGGGTACAACCATGAGTTCATTCTTGCAACATGGACCAGGTTTAATCCTCACAGTCCTAAAGAAATACTGGTACACTATGACCCTGAGTTTCTATCTAAGCGAACAGGAGTGGTGAATAACAACTGAGACAGTGCCTGAAATCAGAAAGAGAGCAAGAAGATCTGAGACTGATGAAAATCCCATCTATGTAAGTCTCAGTCTCCAGTAGGTAGCAACCACACACAGAAACCCAGAAACTGAAATGCAAAGTGTAGCATTAGTGGTACTCTGAGTCCAGCTATTCACAGGTATTTATTTTGAGAAAGAATATAGAAAGACAAGGAAGACATTTGGAGGGAGCAGAGGCAATGCTCTGTGTTTCACCATATCCTGTTTTGAACAGTTTCATTAGGCTTACTCTATAATTAAATTTAGGAATAGATCTTGCAGCACCCTAAGGATATCTACTCTTTCCTGTCTCTGTACTCCAGAAACTCACACTGAATTGATGATACTTCTAGATCATAAACTTTTTCCAAGCTCACCAATGGTCAATAAAGCAAATTATTTGCTGCATTCCAAAATTCTAGATGATGGCATGCATTAGTCTTGAACTTGACTGTTGGGAAGTTGGTAACACACCCTATTAACTTCCTGTTTAATGACCTATGACCTACTGATATTCCTTCAGAACTTAAAATGAGAAAAAATGAAACCTTTGAAGAAACATGTTTGTTTGACATGCAGAAAGTCAGTGGGTCTTACAAAACTGAAGTGCTAATGAAATGAACAATGAAAAAAAAAGTACAGCACGTCCTACATGATGGTCAAATGTAATTCCATTAATAAGATTAAAACTCATAAACTATCTGTAAAGCACGTTCACTATCTGAAAAGCACCACTGATAGTACCAGCAATCTCCACTTAAAAGCCTATCAAAATGATACCTAGTGTTATGATAATATGAAGGTGTCTGCTTCAAACTATCCACTGATCTAGATGAAAGACCCTTCTTTGCTCAGAAATAATGGGACAGGACAGGTGTGGATACACTTATATGCAAAGACAACTATTTATTTATATGGCCTAGGAAACAAGAAGGTGTGACAGGCTTGAGCAATGCCTATTATCACTTCTGTAGATAGCTTGCTACACTGAAATCAGTCCTGTGACAATTATTTCCATGGGCTTGATAGGCTGGCATTGCATCATAACTCCATTTTCAACTTCATACCCAAACCATTTTTGTAGTTCCAAAAGTAGATTTATCCCAAAGCATCTGACAGTTCCACTTTAACAAAAAGATGAGGATGAGCGCTTATGACACAGGAAGAGGCGGGTGGCACTGATCAGTGGCACTGAACTTGGTATACTTATTCTGTATTCACAAATTATGAGAAGTCTGATGCATATCAACATCTGAACACAGTTAGAATGGTAACAAAATAGCAATAATTGTTTAATGTCCATTTATTTATCTTTTTTGAAGCTGCAGAAGATAAAAAAACCAACTTGCTGGGTGGCTCAACTAATTAATTTATATAGCTATTTCTCAATGTCGTGGAACTAAAGCTATTTCTAGGCCACCAAAAGGAACATTATTATTCAAGAAATCATATTCTAACACTAATGTGACGTATTTTTAAAACTAATGTAAAAATGGTCAGTCAGAAAAGAGTTTCAATCTGTATCTTCACCAAGCTTCCATAAGCCAAACCTAACTCAAACATATAGATGTTTAGTCATTACTACTGGCTTACCTCCAGACTTTTTCATGCTCAGAATTATGTATAAGATTACAGGATCAGACTTAACATTTTTAAAAGATCACCATCTACATTTGATGACAGTACAGATCTTATAAGACAAATCCAGCAATTTGAATCAGTGAAGAACAAATAACTGAGGAAAATTAATTTCTTATGGCCTTCTTTCTCAGAGTAGCATTCTATTCTCAGAACTATAACAATGACTTTTTAGAAAAAGTATAGAAACAAAGTAATTAAAAGAGAGTAGTCTAAGAAAGACAGCATCCAGAAAATATCTGCTCGTACACTAAAAACGTTGGGAACAACGGTATCATTGTTACCTGGTTACTTCTGATAAATTAGTTATGCTAGATTCAATGTTTTAAAATAAACAATCACCAGAAAAATCCTCAGCCTTGTAAATCAAGGAGATTCATAAAGGTGTACCTATTCCCAAAAGCATCACTAACTGTAATCCAGAACAGACAACTAATTATAACAGCTGGATCTCAGACTCAGACTGTCCTCTTGATTCTAAGCAAAGTCTGGCTGCATCTATATTAAAGCAGACCAGGAGTATGCTTTCACATCACTGCTGAAGCACTTGTATTCTTTATTTTAGCAATTTTCAAGGTTCTTCACAGCTCTCGTTCTAGTGCCTCTAGCCTTGGCAATAACTATATGATGTCCCATACTGCCTCAACCACAAGATGCTGCATCAACATCTCACTTTTTTTTACTCCACTTTTTTAAATTAAGAGATAGCTTTCATCCCATGCTGAGAAGGAATCATTCAAAGTGTAAATTTTTTTGGTGGCAATCTATTTTCACATTTTATGTAAATGTAAGTGACTTTTCAAGTATTTTAGACTTTGGAAGTTACTCCATTGATTTAAAATATCTTGACTTTAGGGACTTAGTGCAAAGGTTTCCCTGATGTTTCTTTGCAGAAGGCTATTGATGAGCTACAGTGAGTGGGTAACACAGAGATGCTGCATGTATCTGTTGGGCTGAATTCCTATTAGACTGACTCATTTAAAGAGGTTTTAGCTTCACTGGATTATGAACTAACATTTTCAAATGCCTAGACTCCTTAAATTTATAAAAATAAAGACACCCATTAAATAAATATAAAATCATATTTGTGATCAGAGGTAGTAACATTACTGGGGTAAGGGTTATGACTGCTTATGTCACCATACTTAACATAAGAACACCTTCTTGGGACTTCTAGATACACCTTAATACAAATACATTAGCATCCTGATCAGGACTTGCAAGGCAAAAGAGAAGCCCACATACAAATTGTTTTACTATGGCCTTTCTCAGTAGCAGCAGTTGATCTTAATTTAATATTCAAAGGTCTCCTCCAGATGTGCTAGGACTGGGATGTCAGTCAATCACGTTCTAAAAACTTTCAAAGGCATTCTCTGACTATTTCTCAAGCCCTTCCTTTCACTCTGCATAGCAGTGAGAAGACACCACAGGATGTTTTCTCATGATACTATGTCACCAGGGTTGCACTTAGTTTTCACTTTCTAAGGCAGAAGTAGGTGAAGTCCCTTCAACAGCTAACACTTTAAAGAATATTCAGGTAATATTTCATGGTGAAACTGAAATATCTCTACTATAAAGAAAAAATAACATTTTCTAAAAACATTCAGTTCCCCAGAGCTGAAGCAATGTCTTCCATTCTGTTTCAATCATACCTGAAATAGTTAGAAGTGCAGCATATTTAGTATAGCTACGTCTATACCCACCAGTCTGCCACTGTTCTATTGGGGTGGTGTGTTAATGCCTACCAACATCATCCCCAGCATACCCACCACCTTCAAAACAAAAGCCTTTGGCTTCTGTTTGCCATTCCCATTGCATGCCAAAAGATAGAAATGCAGCAATAGACAAACTCTGTAGTGGCTATAGCCCTGGAACAGCTAACATACCATACGTGCTTTGGAAGGGCAAGTAGCTATATAGAGCCTGATATGCAAAGACTGCTTGTTACAGGTGTGCATACAGACCTAGAGGGTGAAGACAAAACATCTTTACTGAGGTGTCTTAACCTTTCCTTTTGAGCTCCCCCCCTCTGACTCTTAATCATTTTCCTACAATATCACTGACTCCTCCATCAGGCAGAACATGGTCATCCCATGAGAGCCGTGGGTTATACCAACTTCCTGGCATTCAAAGTCAGTGTATAAACCTTCATGTCCTCCTGGCAATCAGTTCTGCAGCTTTATTAACAAACCAGGCCTTGGAACATCCAAAATTCTCCATGTTATAGCCCAAGCCAGCAATCACACAAATTTTACTAGAATACAGTCTTTGTTTTCTCAAATGCTCAACTGTCAGGTACTTATGTCTCCCCTTCAAGATGTGGCAAAATGAGCGACATATCAACAATGACATGTGATTTTCTAGATGAAGTAATAACGAGAATGCACACAGCTCCTTGTGTTTTGAAGAGGAGAATCTGCTTTGGAGGCCAGTGGGAATGGAATATACAAAGTCGTCCAATTCCTACCTTTGTTTCATTATCATGTAACCCCCGGTATAAGGGGCACACTGAGATCCAAGCATAGAACATGTAGAAATTAACTGAAGACAGCACAGCAACAGTGAGCTCCAAACAGACTAGGGACAGGCACGTACACAAGAGCCTGTAGACAGGGAACCATGGCTTCCAGAGCACCTTTCTGTGAAATGCAAAAAAGGATTCCCCAGTGTGTGTGCAAGCCATTCGGTTTACAAGATCAGTGAAGTGCATGCACTCTATAGATTGGATAAATACAGTTGCTCTCCAAATAACACATTTCACATGGTGAAATAAACCATTTGACATTAGTAGTATTCCCTAGTCATGAAAATGCTTTGAACTCAAAGTTTACTTAATTACAAATATCTAGTTAGTTATCTAAGGCAAAGATCATGTGTTTTTGAAGTGGTTGCTCTTACCCCTCCATCCAATTGTCCCCTCGTCTCTTGCTATTACTCATGATGTTAAGCATAAATGTAAGATTAACACCTTTTGGAGGCAGAGACCAAGTATTATGTCTTTGAAGCACAATGAATCCTAATTAGGTATAATCAATAATAATTATAGTTGTGTAATGGAAAATAGGAAGGTGAGGAAAAGGAAACAGCTGAGATCATAATTACTACTTTGTATCAGGACTGACAGAAAACCAGTGTGAGAAGCTGGCCACCCAAAGAATCAGATACCTATTTATTTGGTTTTTTCCTTAGAGCTGAAATAGCTAACTTAAACTATACTGTCACACTAAATGTGACTTATAACTTTAATAAGCTCTGGAAGTGAAGCTATACTTTCTACTTGGGGTGCACGTACCTCTGAGGGGTTTGCTGTGGTAACCTCTTTGGTATGCATCAATTACCACCTGTGTGGCAAATTGGAAGTGTTACATTCCTTTGCTAGTAATCCACACCTCCATTTAGCCAGAGGACAGGGAGGAGGAGGAGGTGACTCTAATGGAAGGAACAGTCAGAACCCACAGAGTATTCTATTGGAAGGGCAGAGAAGCACTAGGTGTTAACCTCACAGCTAAGATTTAAAAGCTCTCCACATGAAGTGTGAGAGCCCTGTATATCCATAACATACAAGACAATTTGGACAAAACCAGAAATTGAGCACCATGACACTTACTATCTAATGCTTTATGCTCCAATGAACTCTGCCATTCCCAGAAACATTGCTCAATGCTATTTTACTAACACAAGATAGGCTTTTTTTTACCCCAGACTCATGGTTAAATGCTATGCACCCAAATGATCTTTTCATGGTACAGCTATTTTTGCTTTCCAGTCCAAGAAGTTGTTATTGTGTAATAGTAGCAGCATACAGAAAGTGAGTAAACAAATAGATATCAGCATGTAAAAGCATAATGCTACAATTTCAGGATGCAAGTTTTAGATGTAAAATAATGCTTTATCTACCAAACAGCTGTTGATAAAGGGCTGTTTCTGAATGGAATGGTACTTTAAAGGAAAAGAAACCAATACTGCACAGACACAAGCTGCTTCAATCATTTTAAGAACCACTGTGTTACTCTGAACAAGACAGGAGAGATGCAAGGATTTGTCACATACTGTTGTTTTCAGTCAGATTAAAAAACCATAACAACCCACCAGAAAACAAACCAATCTGCCACAAAACACATAAATCTCAATATTTTTCTTGCAGTTCAACAACCTTATGCAATCTCCAAGACCAACCACAAGTGCCCTTAGTTCTCTACCTAATCTGACACCTATGTTTTAATCACCATCAAAAAATCCTATGTCAAATCCATGTTTTCTCAGTTGTCTTTATTGCTGTTGGCACACATCCAGTTCTTAAGCTAAGAAAATAGTACTTATGTTAAATTTTAAAAGAAGTTCTGTTGTAGCACTCCATATTGCACAAATTCCTGCTCTTGCCACAACCCATAGACTTACACTAAGGCTAAACACAGCACTTTGAAGACCCCAAACTATCAGATTCAGTTGTGAGCAGGAGTAAGATGACACAGAGTTCTGCAGCTTTTATAATGAATATAAATGGTAGCAAGATGGTGATGCCTACCCTCAGTAGTAAGTACTGTAAATCAGGCTTTTTAGTGCAGAGCTGGGTTGCTGAGTGCAGGTCATCAGCCACTTCTGGTCTTCAGTGGGATTTTTTTTGTCATGACAGTTCCAAAGAGAACCAGCTGACCACCAAGGCTGTTGTTGGCACAGGATCCCTCACAGCTGTGCTACACCTGTAGTAACTGGGCATACAGAAAGCCAGGGTTTTAAGTTACTGTGTGGCATGTCTGGCAAATAAAACTTTTACATCCTTTTATTCTTTCAGCATATTTTACTATTTTTAAATGGATTCCTTACAGAATTAATTATTTTTGCAGTAAATTTGAATACAATTACAATATATAAAATATATTTTCCTTCTGGAGAAGTATTAATTTATTATAATCCATAAATCTAAAGACTTTCAAGCTTAGTATGATGTTATCCACAGTATGAAAGACAGAATGTTAACATCTTATCACCCTTTCACAAAAGAACAGTATCATTGTAGCAACTAATTATAGAGAAACAGTAATTTAAACCTCCTTAATGCATCTTCTAATTAGGTTTAGCAAGTGAAAATATTTTGGAGAGTCAACTCAAGGTCAAATGTCTAAGGACCACTCAGCACTCTGCAGTGATTCATAAAGCACTGACCAAGAATTTCTGCCTTCTATCTGCTATAGCTGCATAGTCACACTATGTGTACTACCCACGCACAAATATGCCTTCACTTTAAAAGGGTTAAACCACATCTACATCCACAGTGTAAGATACTAACTTGAAACTAGGTCACTATGTACAGTTTTCAAGATTAATTAAAATGAAGTAATACAACTGGGAATAAAGTGAGAACTGAAGTGAAAACCAGCATTGGAAAAAGGAGGAAAGGAAATTGCAAACACATCACAAGTCAGAAAAAGTGGCTGAGGAAGAGCACACACCTCATAACTAGGTAGCCCACAGAATTTAGCTTTGTAGCCACCTACTTTCAGTTTTATATCTAAGTTCTCAGGAAGACAAGTTTCATCTTTTATCTAAGGAATATCTTATTTTTGCATTTCTCCATCTATGTGACAGTAAAACAAAGTCAGGAGTGTGTGGCTTCCATGAATGGTAATAGAAATGGGTGGTTTTATCATAGTTTATAAGCCTGTGGTCTACATATCCAAAGATCTAAATTATGGAATAATCTTTTTAAAAAGCCATTCAGCCTGCATGAAAGTAATATATAGATATAACTTTCCTATATCAATTTCTCACATGCCATGTAATTTTCCACAGAATGCAGCATAGTGAATAACAACTCCAAAGGCCTTCAGTGGGTATTTGAGCTGTTTACAAAACAGCTCAACACATGATACAAAACCATATGATAATCCAAAAGTCCTCTCCTGGACTTTTTGAAACTTTTGTGACAATTTCAGAACTCAATGTGGAGTTTATGCTTGAAAGAGAGTGCAGAGAACTGTGTACAGTTAGGTCAGAGATAAACATAAGCTGTGAGGTTTCCTGATGGCTAAACATTATGTGATGTGACAAATGTGAGAGCAAAGGAGCTGTAGATTGTAGAAGATAAGTATTTATTTATTATAACCCAAGTTTTTAACTATAGGTAGTGCAATCCAAAGGTACATACACAAGCAGACCTTCAGGTCTACTGCAAAGCACCATGGATTGGGCATGGTGCAAATTGCTGTATAATACCTGGCACATGTGCAGTAGGATTATATATCCAGCACCTACAGAAGGTAAATTCAAGGTCCTTCCACTCCTCATGAGAGTCCTGATGACAGGGCAGATAAAAGTACCTCCTGCTGAGTGCAATGCTCAAGACAAACATTAGTGTTATTGTATACTATGGAAGTGATCTGAGCAGGCAGCATTAGAACTGTGTGGATGGGAAACTAGTTCTTGACTTCCTGTTTCTAAATGTCTGTGTTCTGCTGAACTTCACATTCTATTATCCACTACCAGTCACCTCACAGCCATATGTTAACAAGAAGAGGGTTTTTTTCTGTTAATAGTACCACCAGTAATGAAAATAGCAGTGAAATCAATGGTTCTTTGCTTAGAGAATACCTGTTCAGCCAAGGAGTCTGGTTAGCAGCATTCTTGTTATCAGCAGAAAACAACTACTGATTGACTGGGAAAGGCAGTGAAAGTAATTCAGCAAGAAACCAAAATCAAAACTTTCAAAAAAGATATGTGTTAGCCAACTAGCAGCAGCTGTTATCCATTTCTGCATGTCCTGAACCTACCAAAAGTTCTTTGGGCATAGCAGTCACAGTTTACCAAGAAAGGAGGTTTAAGCCACAGAGATACCCACATACTATGCAACTGTCTTTTCAGTTAAGTCAGAACAATCCTCAAATTCTTAGCATTGGAAACAGAGTAGTGTGAGTGGCGTGTACTAATTACTGTCACGAGAGCACTTCAGAGCATCTTCATGTCAGAGATTCATGGCAGAATTTTAATGTAATATATATTTAATGTAATATTTACTAAAGCATTAATAGTAAGAAAATGGCAAAGATGTTCAGTATCCTTGACTGCTACTGCTTTCCCCTATGTTTGAAAGCTTATATACATAAAACATATATACATGTTGAAAGGGTGTATTTATTAGCAGTACATCGAGTATATAATTATTGCAAATTAGAGAACGCTAAGAATTAACTTTATGAGAGAAAAGTTACTATTAATTACTATTGTAAGTCACTTTTTGTACATGACATCAAAAGACTTGAAAATATGACGTTTAAACACATAAAACCTTAAGAGTCTGATGTAGTACTTATGGTTCCAGTGATTTTGATGATTTCTGAGGTCATTCACAGTAGTGTTTTAGCTATACTGGAGAAGGGTGGAAGATGGAGAAATTAAGTCTCCTCTTTAAAACGCCACAGTGAACTAGCTGAAGTGCTAGAAATAAAGAAATAAAGCTGGCAAAATAATGCAGAATTCTGACAGCAGTCAGGTAGAAAATTATTTTTCAGTCTCTACAGAAGTTCTTTATCTCCTGAGATTTCAATATAAAAAAGTAAAAAAAAAAAATATTATAATCTGAAAAACAGATGACAATTTGACAATTGAAGTAAGTTTAGAAATGCATCCATAGTTATGGCTAGCTCCTCAAGCACAAGAAAGCTATGGACCCATTTGAATGAGTCCAGAGGAGGGCTACAAAGATGACCAGAGGGCTGGAGCACCTCTCCTGTGAAAAAAGGCTGAGAGAGTTGGGCTTGTTCAGCCTGGAGAAGGCCCTGGGGAAACCTTAGAGCAGCCTTACAGTTCCTAAAGGGGCCCACAAGAAAGCTGGAGAGAGACTGCTAACAAGGGTATGTGGTGATAGTACAAGAGGTTCTTTAAGCTGAAGTAGGGCAGATTTAGATAAGATATGAAGAAGAAATTCTTTACTGTGAGAGTGATGAGACACTAGAAAAGACTGCCCAAAGAACCTGTGTTCAAGGGCTGGTTGGATGGCACTTTGAGCAACCCAATCTAATGAAACATGCCTCTGTTCAAAACAGGGGCAGTGGTACTAGATGGTCTTTAAGGTCCTTTCCAACCCAAACCATTCTGTGATTCTGTGGTAATCTCTTCCCTTCTGTGGTCTAGAACTCCTAGTCAACTACTATGTAATTTTTGGACATACTAAGAAGTTGGGGAGACAGAAAAATAGAACACAATGTATTTAGGAGTACAAATCTCAACAGAAAGTTGGCAATATTTCCTAATCAAACTAGATTACAACCACCTCCATCTCCTCCTCTTCCATCTTCCAGGATCTGGAAATAGAGTCCAGGTCAGCTGTGTCCAACAAAGAGACTCTTCAACTCTTACTTTTACTAGTATCACAGAAACAGACTGCAGATTACCTTCGTTCTATGGCCTCAGCCCATATTAAGGGGCACCCCATGGAAATTTGAGAACACTCTTCTTGTTCTTCATTTTTCCGACTTGTTCTCAAGTCGCACACACAAATCATTTTATTCCAAGCTGAATGGTGTGTTTCCTGTTGAACAAAACAGTAGTTTTTATTTGCTTACAATATAATGTAAAACTAGAACAGCACCCTCCTTCAAATTAACTTCTACCCAGGTTTTTTGGAATACAACAGTTTAGCTTCCTACAAATGTATCAACTTTATATTTCAAGGAAAGCAAAACACCTCTATATATGACTATTTTAAAGAGCGTATCATGACAACGCATTTAATCACAGTGTAGGTTCCCCTTCCATGGAAAAAACAATAGCTTATAGCATTAATACTTCTGATTTCTACTTTCAACTACTGTTTGTAAACCATCTAAAGCCAAAATTATGCAAAAGTAAATCTGCAATTACTCAAAGCATAAAAATTAATTAGCCATATATTTACTCTAATCCAGCTGATAACAGAATCTGGTGCTTAAGTTTAACTGAATGGTAGTTGGAGGCCTTGGGAAAAGCTCCAGAGAAACCTAACTGTAACAAACACATCTATATGGCCCCAGAGGCCTGGGAGAGACCTGGAGCAGGACTAGCCAGCCAGCCGTTACAAGAAAACAAAACCACCTCTCTAACAGCTGTCACAGTAGGTCTGATTACAGGCTTTACAAATTACAAAATTACCTAGAAAATGTGTTCCCACTCAGGGTCAGAACTGGAATAACTGCTAGAAAATATAGCCCGTTAAAAGACACCTAAAACCAATGGCTAGAACAAAGCTGTAGGACAGGTGCACCTGGATTTTATCAGCTTTGGACTCTATTTTTTCTTTTCTTCCTGTATTTTATATAAAGCTGTTTTGAGCCACTTAGAATGATCTACCATTTCATATCCCTTTTCATTCTTTTTTCTTACCCTGTCTCCGTGTCTGAGACCATTTAGATTCCTTCTGACAGGTATTATCTAGATTTCTGCATTACTGGCATTCATTCGTAGAGTACATACAGCCTATCGATACCATAACAAAGTCTTAAGCCTACGAGTCTTTCATATTCTCTGAGAAAAAAAGGTATTTCAAGGAAACTCTAGCAACTTAAACCCCTCTGTTTTCCCAATCCCAAATGATTAATTTTCAATCACAATTTCAAAATTTTTAGCCTCCCTGTTTGCAATTCATTGTCCTAGAAAAATGCTGCATGCAAGTTGAATGCTATTTGAAAAAAAAACCAACCCATGTAACAAAACACTTAAGTTAAAATAACCACAGTTACATTGAAAGACTTCCCAGGCAGAATTATTTTCAGTTTTCACATTAAGTTTATTTGTACATAAACAAAACATACAAGGAGACAAGTACAAATGCAAACAATTACAGAATCATTGGATGAACTACAACACAAACAAACAAAAAGTCTAACATGCACCTGGTTTCATATCACAGCATTTCCTGTTCTTTAGAACATCAACTATTGAACTTTGCAATAAAATAGGTAAACAGTTTCCTAAACTTTTTAATACTTAAATCTACTCAGTAGCTTCAATTATCACCTGAAAACATCTAAGATGTGCTCCTTTCCTCTGCCCCTACACAGGAGTATATTGTCAAAGCATTTGCTGAACATCCAGCAGTAATTATTATGATTTTGACCTGTGAGAACAGGGACTTCAAACATTAAAACACAGACAAGCAAATGTGGGCATACAGAAATGCAGACTTTCTCCAGGGATAAACGGGACAACCGAGTTGCCCAGACTTACCTCAGTGTGAGCTAGTACACAGGAAGGTGGCAAACTGCTGCCACCCTCTGCTATGAAGCCAGAAATGTTATTTTTTCAGATACAATTAAAAGTTGCATTGCTCTTACCCCATCTAACATCCCCAGCTTTCTACTATTTCCCTACAGCCAGCCCACAGTGCTACTCTCCAGGTTACTACACATTCAAGTAAGCTCTCTTCTAACACGTCCCCCATGACATTTAAATCAACCATTCACATCCACCAAATCTAAATTATAATCAATTTACTTCAAAATTCTACTCCAAACTCTCCTCAGGCATAATACTACAAAACACCTTGACAAAGTTAACCTACTAATGCACTCTAATGACTGCTCTACAACAATATTACCTTGTTATTTTGCTTTTCTCCAGGGTGTTGTGCAAAGCAGCTGCGAGCTTTACTTTGCATTTGGAACCAATTATTCATTGCATGTTAGCAGAGCAGATACCACTCTCCAGGTCTGGGCTGTATCTAGGAGCCTTACTGACATTGGCTATAAGAATAATTACAAAGATAAGTCCTTAACTTAGTACAGACATTTATTAGCAATGAGTAAAATGTTATCGTCTTACCAATGTTGCTCTCATCCTAAATCCAAAACACCATACCAGTTGCTAGTAAGAAAACGAACGCTACCCCAGCCAAAGCTGGGACACCTTTCCCCACTTCAAATTTCCATTGCTCCACATGGACAGCTGCACTTTTATCCCAAACTCAGAACTAGGAAGCCTCTGCTTTAAGTACACAACCCCTGTGAAATACAAAGGCACAGGTAAATTTCATAGACTGTGAATGACTCAGGGTTGAGCTTTCCCTGCGTAAGCCCCAAAGTTTGCAAAACCACCCAAATAGGTAAAGACAACTTGATTTTCCTTCTTGTTTCCAGGCACATTAAAAAAAACCCCACAAAACCACTTTTCTGCCACTCAGGGTGAGTTTCACCGGTGCTGCTGCTGAGCGGCCTGGCCCTCACCCGTAAGGGAACGCTCCTCACCCCGGGCGGTGTGGACAAGCCCTGCTCACGCAGTCCCCTGAGACCTCTCCGACTGACCAGACTCAGGACGCGCCGGCAAGGCTGTTTTGGCTAGTCGTTCTCCTGATTTCTGGAGGCGCTGCGCTACCCTGCGGCTGGAGGAGAAGCTACACGGGCCGGGCCTGGCCGTACCTACGGAGATGCATTCGCCCAGGAAGAAAACCAAATCCTCTTTAAAAGCTAGCTAACACATAGCTACGCGGTAGCTACAATAGATGCCAGATGCAGTTAACGGCTTGTTTGAGCACACTGTTGCCATTGTTTTTATCTCCACCCGCCTGCGCTGCTCCGTCCGCGGTCAGGCGCATACCGGCCCTGTGGCGCGGCTTCCCGCCCTCTACGGCGCCGGGAGAGAAGGCAGCCTGCGAGCTGACCTGGCTCTCCCAGCGGCCGAGGAGCGTTGGGCACACAGGCTCGCAGCACACACACGCGGCGCTAATCGTCGCCTGTCCCGCCTTGTACGAAGCTGTCTTGCCGCCCCCTTCGGAAAGCGGGTGCGCTCTGCTCGCTCCTGTCAGCAAGGCGTTCTTCCCCGGGCACTCACCTCTCCCGCCGCCTGGCCGCGCTCAGCCGGACGCTGAGGCGATAGGCTAAGGGTCCAGCCAGCAGCCAGGCGATGAGGGTCCCGGCCTCTCCTACAATAACGCGGCAACACGGGCACATCTCAAATTTCCTGACTAAAGATGTTTCCCAGACTGCTACCTGCAAGCTCGAAAACAGCATTCAGCAGAAATGTGACTGGTCACCACTAACACTTCAACCATTTATTCCTCGGTTTAGCTGCTTGAGACACCATGAGGTTTCAGAGGTAGCTCCCTCCCTTCCCAGGGCAGATCAGCAACTACATTTCCATAACAACTTTTTCCATGAGATATTTAATTAAAAGTATTGTACAACTGCATAACCAAAAGGTTTGAATAGATAATCAGAATCATAGAATGGCAAGGGTTGGAAGGGACCCCAAGGATCACAGAGCTCCAACCCCCCTGCCACAGGCAGGGCCACCAACCTCCAGGCCTGGATCTACACAAGGATGCCCAGGGCCCCATCCAACCTGGTCTTGAACACTTCCAGGGACGGGGCATCCACCACCTCTCTGGGCAGCCTGTTCCAGGACCTCACCACTCTTTCTGTAAAAAACTTCCTCCTAGTATCTAATCTAAAGCTTCCTTCCTTTAGTTTTAATCCTTTCCCCCTTGTCCTGGCATTGTCTATCCTTTTAAAAAGTTGATTCCCCTCTTGTTTGTATGCTCCCTTCAGGTACTGGAAGGTTGCAATGAGGTCCCCCTGAAGCCTTCTCTTCTCCAGGCTGAACAAGCCCAGCTCCCTCAGCCTCTCTTTGTAGGGCAGGTGCTTCAGTCCTCTAATTATCTTTGTGGCTCCTCTGAACCCTCTCCAACAGTTCCACATCTTTCTTGTATTGTGGGCCCCAGATCTGGACACAGTACTCCAGGTGGGGCCTCACGAGGGCAGAGTAGAGAGGGACAATCACCTCCCTGTCCCTGCTGGCCACCCCTCTTCTGATGGAGCCCAGGATACCATTGGCCTTATGAGCTGCAAGAGCACACCGCTGACTCATGTTAAAGCTTCTCATCCATCAGAATGCCCAAGTCCTTCTCAGCAGGGCTACTCTCAAGAAGCTCTTCTCCCAGTCTGTATCTATATCTGTGATTTTCCAACCCCCCCCCCCCCAACTTAATCATTTGACAAAAGAGGCAGTAGTTGTAAAACACATTCCAACAGTTGAAATGCCTTCTTTAAAGATACAGATTTTGCACAGTTAACTAGTAACTGTGTATCACTTGGGCAGCTGCTCATCAGTGTAGTGTGGGATTGTTCTCTTGAGGAATTTACAATACCATGACGTAAAACTAAATAATAAGTTATAGCAGAAGGAACATGCAGACCTCTTCTAGCCCAGTCTCACTCAATCTCTATATAGGGTTCACATTTGTCAACTGTCAGCTGAGTTTATGTGCTCATTTTAGTGAGTACTGTTGATAGCAATGTTAATATCTGACACGAGGAGCTAATCTCTCCAATGTGTAAAGTTGCCAACAGCTGGACAAGCAGCATCATCTCTCCCATTTAGCTTCCTTCCCAAAGAACCACGTGAAAAGGTTAACTCTGAATTCAAGAATTTTATTTTGTGCATTTCAGAAATAAAGGAATAATGACATTTTCTAAAATCAGTTGTTGCTGTGCTAGACAGACACATGTAAAACTCATCTTTCCATTTTACATTAACAACATGCAATGTGAAAATGATACATTATTTTACTTGATTTATTCAAAGCTGATTAACTTGTGCATCCAAGAGCTAGTAACTGTATGAACACTGGTTAACAGTCAATATTATTTCAATAGGGAGGAATTAAAAATAAAAAGATGTCTCAATGCCATATAGATGAAGAAACATCAACTGTAACATAATGGATTCACAGTTCTTACTAAGTTCTTCAGTTTATTTCTAAAACATTTTACTAATTATAACTTTGCATTACTAGAAGGTTTTGAGTGTACAACACAAATGATACTACTGAATGAGAACACAGTTCAGGATCAGTCAACGTAAGTCAGCTATTTTTAGGGGATAATGACTTAGATACAGAGTTTGTCTCAATGAATACCAGCTCATATAAGTGTTAGATTTAACATTGCCTTCTTCCCTCCTCATTTTTCAGCTGTCTGGCTCAACAAAGTAGAGAGTAGCTTTGTGATAAACCCTACCCCCAGAAAAAAACAACCCCAAACCAACAAACCACCACCAACTCCCCTTCCCAACAGCTGTAACTTCAAATCTTACTTTTGTTGTTACTTAACAAAAATAAAACCAAACCCAAGCAATATGATACATGTTTTCCTACTTAAAACATTCATCTGTCACCAAGACTATGATCAACTAAACAGTGCAAAAGCAACGTTATAAATGGGCATGTTTAGAAGCTTTGTAACAAGTATTTTTGTGTACACAGTGGTGATTTATCTTTAAACTTTTACTAAATTAGAAAAAAATAGCAGTGACAAACATGCAATCTCTTACCAGCAGTGCAGTTTGCAAAACAGAGTATAGTCATCTGTAGTAACACAGGAAGGCTTTGATAAATAATTTCTCACTTTTTTTCCCCAAACACTTAAAGAATGTTATTGTGAACGTATATCATTTAACACCTTGTGGAAATCTTTTTCAGTCATAGCTCTTAAGCTGCACTTCCAATTTTAGAATGCTTTAACCAAGTAAGAACAATTTATTCTGCCACATTGTTCCTGCTTTCTAAACCATAGGAGCTATAAAACATAACTTGAAATAATAAATGAGAAATAATTTTCTAGGAAAACAGTAAAAAGCCAGTGATACAGTGTGACAAAGTTCATTATCAGGAAGAATTCTGGAAAGTTTAGTACATTATGAAAAATAATTTGTATGCCTCTTCACATTTAAAAAAAAAAATCTGTGGCTGACATTTCAGTAACATTTTTGACCAAACAACATCTCTCATGTATTGTGTTGAGAACATAAAAATTTCCCAACCCAGGTACTGCAGCAGCTCAAAAGTTGAGGTACAATACAGACCTGCCCCAGTAAAAACTTTTAAGTACTGAACACTTCAGCAAGGGAGTTCAAATACTTAATAATTTTTCAAATAAGTAGTATGAATATAGACACTTCTTACAAATCACTTCTCTTCAGCCTATTAACTTGCCCTGAAACCTATCTACCTGGAACACATCTCCCTGAACAAGACAGCACGCTTGCACTGTACTTCAGACAGGGTACGAAAATACAAATATAATAAAACCTTGACCTATATGTTATTAGTGCATTGTAATTACATCCTGTGTATATATAATATATATATTTTCATGATATGTTGTCTAAGATTAAGAAATGCAGTATTAGCTTTGCTTCACCTTGTTATGTGGGAAGTGGTTTCAGTCTCACTCTGTTCATGCGGTTTTTCCATCTCAGTGCAATGAACAGAGTGTTGAGAATTACCAACTGCACTTCTGTCAACCACCCTTCAGTTTGGGAACACTGAACTGAACTCAGTAAGGGCATGAAGGCATTCAAATACAGAACATACGTGTTTAGTATCATTTTCACTGGATGGTGTTCCCAAAGAATACCACATAGAGGTAGCATACTTATTCTTATTGGTGTCTTTGGCCTCCCACAAAATACAGGCTGTGCGTTGTTTCTTTTGAATCCCTCATGGCAGAAAAACAGATTTAAATGAAGAAACAGGTTTGCTGCATGGCCCATGGGATTTGAATAAATCTTAAAATGGATTAGCATAGGGTATTACATCATTATTGCTTGAGTTAACTCTCAAAGTAGTTTAAAGTTTCTGAAAATTGAAACTTCAAAGGTTGGTTTATCACAGTATTCGTAAACTTCATTTCTGTGGTTGCTTGATGGAGTGTTCAACTGAACACATACTGAACTCCCCATAACACACTCCAGAGACAACATATTCTGCCTTCATTAATGTGTGGTGCTACAGTACAAGGCATACCAAACCCAGAAAGCTATAGGTTAGTCTACTCTCCTTTAAGCATGCATTTGGAAAGCATCTGTTTACTCATTAAAAGACAAAGAAAAAAAAACAACTACCAACATACAAACAGAACGTTAAGAGCTGTGCTACTCATTTTTAGCTCAGGAAAGAGCCCCCTCACTTTGTTACATTAAGATTTTGAATTGACAAGTCTAAAAAAAACAAAGCTACTTAAAATGAAGATTGTGCATGTTCTTAAAATTGCTCCTTAGTAAAAGCTTCTGCATCAAGTGTGCGCTGTGGGGTTTTTTTTATTGTCATGGCCTGATTTTCAGAACCCCCCAAGCCCCACACAATTACAAGGCATAGGAGCTGCTGGCATTCAGCATCATTGAAAGTCAGGACACAGATTCGGTGATTGTGCAGAACAGGATATTTCCCTTACAGTAGAAGTCAAGTGTTCATTTATGCCCAATAATAAGACCACAGAAATTTCATCAAATCAAGCAAAATAAACTTTTACAAGTCATAAAGTATTTCAAGGATAACACCAATCGACCAGGCCTGAGTTTCACAGCTAAAAGGGCAATACTGTCCATTTTCATTGGTCAGTTCTGGAAGCCCTTTCCAGGATGATCTGATAAAAGAAAAACAAACAAACAAATATTGCTGTTAGATTACACTTTGAAATTAAAAGAACCATTCATTTTAAAGCCTTTTACAAGATTATCTCAGTAGGAAATTCAAATCTTCAACTAAAGGTCTATTGTCCTACAGGCATTTTATGTTATCTAATTTTTAGGGCTTTTTTTCATTGCAGCTGGAGAATTGTAAGGTTTTTTTGGGGGTGCCTCTCCTTCAAAGTAGACTCTCTGCTATTAATAACATCTGAACTTATATTACTGGCATGTTGCTCCTGTTCCTCATTCGGGTCTTTTTGCAGTTGGAAGAACATGAATGATCTTTGAGATAACTGAATGCTATTCAAACTACACTTGAAACTGGATTATGACGTTAAAAATCGGTAACAGCTGGAAGACAGCATGACTATATAATAAATCCTTTTTCTTCTTCATGTGGTCAGACAGAACCTTCCATCATGACCAGCCTTACTGAGTTACTCTGATGTGTACAATAACTGCATATTTGAAATATTGCAGAACAGATTATATGAAAGATAGCTAGAGCAAGATCTTCCCATTGTGTTTGCTTTCATTTGTCTCAAATCCTTAAGAATTAAAAATGTAAGACAGAAAAAAGGGAAAAACAGTTTAGAGAACTCAAAATGCAAAGGAACATTAAGTAAACTCCTTTGCCTTCTTAGAATATCAAGATTCTGAAACAGCATCAAACTAACATCCTCATTTGTAACACAAGAAATCCTAAAAGTATTTTGCATCAGCTTACCTGACAATTTTAGTTGGCCACTATTAGTCCTCTAGAGATTTTGTTTTGCAGGTTGCTTCGAAATATTTTGATTTTTTAAATTAAAAAACTCGACAACGTATTTTGTGGGGTTTTTTTTGGTATGAAATTAGATCCTAATTGCTGCAGAAGGTTTATTTCACTGTCTTCACGCAGTTAAGTATTAGTAACTCTGCAATCTATAAAAAGCATTAGATTTCAGCTGTACTTGAAACCTGACTTGAGATCTACAGTAACACACAGTGGTAGCTTTATACGTAGAAAACAGATGCTGTTTATATTATAGATCTGTAATTTACATGCAAATAGACAGTGGATACCATGAACAAATATTCTGAATCAGTCTTAGCTAGTGTCTTACCTTTCAAGATGAACGTAGTGGCGAGAAAGAACATTCTTAATCATAACTACAGTTTTTGCATATATCTCTGGACCAATCAACTTTGAGAAGTATAGTTTGGCACGAAGAAAATACCCAATTGGCCACAGCCATTCCTAAGCAAAGAAAGAGATTATTACTATAGCATTCAGCTTGAAAAGGTGACAAGTCTTGTTCTGAAATTGAAGAAACGGGCTCTTACCGGCCCTTGGTGATAATTGAAACCTCTGGCTACATTATAGTTGTCATTGTCGAGAGCATTATCATACACTCCACAGTAAACCATATCACTGCAAGAAAGAAAAAATAAATTATGCAAATCAAGCCTTAACAGAAGTGATCCATGGAAGCAGAAATGAACCAAAAATTTGTCATGGCATTTACATTTAATGATGGTTCAGTTAGGCAGGTCTCCACCAGGTTCTGCATTTTACTTGACAACGTAATGCCAAAGATGGTTTAGGACTAGTAGGAAAAATGATTCAAGTTTTGGAAAGACCTGAATTCATCATTTTGCCCTTACACTTTTACTTGAACTGTAGTGCTGTGCACTGTCATGTGTAAGCATGTATCTAGATGCAAATTCAACATCTTTTATGATACCAAATTTGACTTGCATACTGTGTGGTATCCAAACACATCTGGTATGTCTATACAAATAAAATCAATCACATTGACTTTTAGAACAGCAAAATAATTGTTCCAGAAGTATTTATCCCAGACTTATTTCACAGGTACATATGAGTATTTTAACAAAAGAAACCCGACGTGTCAAATAATTCCTATTGTCATGTTTTGTAATTAACACTTACTCTCTATTATACTTACTCAGGGTCTAAGGTTTTCATGCCTAATGGACCAAGCAGTTTTTCCTCTGCTATTTGCAGAGCCTTCCAAGCTCTCTCAGGTGTGAACAACTCAGGAGCCTAATAAAATTATATAAACATTTAAGGAGTAAACTCTGCATCATTCACACATCTAAGACTGCATACACAAATGTAGAAAAAAAATAATCACAAAAAGTTTTGTATTACTGAATCAACTTCTGGATCCTACAAGTCAGGCTAAACAAAGTGACAGAAGCTGTGAAGTGCTTTGTTTCTTAAATTTCCTTAATTTGCCAAGTAGAATTCCTGAGGCTCTTTATGAACCGAATAAAGACAAAAAACACCGAAGCTTTTCAGCTAATTTGATGGGAAAAGCAACTCCCCTACAGATGAACCTTAAAAGATATTCTGAATACGGTGAAAATTGAAAACTGATCCTAGCTATACACTAGAGAGTGGTTTCATTTAGATAAATCCTGTCAATGATGTGCTTTTTAAACGATACTCCAAGATGGGAGAGAAAAGTCTTTCAACAAGTTATTCTAAGCACTGTATGTTCACTGTGGTTTACCCTGGCAGGCAGCTAAAAAACCACATGGCCATTTCTCACTTCTCACCTCCACAGTGCGATGGAGAACAGATTGAAAAGAAAAAGGTATAACTCCATGGGTTTTGATACAGACAGTTTAACTGGGCAGAAAAGGAAGAGAAGAATACTAAAATATACAACACAAGTGGTGCACTGCCCAAGTGCTCACCACCCAGGTATGATGCTCAACTAGCTCCTGAGCCGTGCCACCTCGCAGTAAACCCCTGTTGTATACAAAGCATGATGTCATATGGTATGGAGTATCCCTTTGTCCAGTTTGGGTCAGTTGTCCTGGCTGTGCCCCCTCCCAATTTCTTGGACACTCCCCACTTTCTCATGGGCAGGGCAGTATGAGAAGCTAAGTCCTTAACTGCTTGGCAACAGCTAAAAACCCATCAGTGTATTGTCGATATCATTCTCATCCTAAATCCAGAACAGCATTACACTGGCTGCTAGAAAGAAAATTACCGCTATCCTAGCTGAAAATAGGGAAGTGGTTGAGTCCATCCCTGGAGATATTTAAAACACGTAGATGTGATATTTAGGACCTACTTAGGTTTACTACTTGGACTCAGCAGTACTAGGTCAGCAGCTGGACTTGACATTTTCCAACCAAAACAATTCTATGATTCTGTATTATGCCATACATATGAACACTACAATGCAAGCTCAGTTCAATAACAATGAAAAATTTACAATTTGAGTGCAATGCTTTCCCTCAGTCCCCCCTCACTTACCACAACCATTGCTATGGTAAAATTTGGCCTGAGTTGGTAATCACACCATGGACTTGAAGCTCCATAGCTGTCCTTATAAATTCCACGTTTGTGAACGAGATTTGGATGTTTCTCATTACGATCTGATGGATTCTCAGAGACAAAGAACAGCCTTTCAAAATGTCCTTGAATTTTTCTGTTCCACTCATCATATGTGATAGTCTCCTCCTTTCCTGCAAGATGTTACACAGGGGTTTTATTTGCTTAAAACAGCCACAACGTACACTCATGTCTGTTTTTACTGTTTCCCTTATTCAAGTTTTACCTAAGATACTCCTAACACAGTAAAGGCCACAGTAGCATTGCAATACATTATTATATAGAAATTTAATTATGCTGCAGACCAAATCTAACATACACAGAACTTTTTGGACGTATTTTCTTACTTGCAGTTAACTAGGAGCAAACAGTACGAAGTGAATAATTTACTTAAGGATGGTAACATGTAAACTCTTTTATTGGTGTACATAGTCTTGCTACTTTGGAGACTTCAAAGACAGTGTCAAAACCCTGAGGTAAGTGCAACTTTTAAAAGCATTCTCTTCCCAAATTGTTGACACTAAACCTAACATGAACAGACGTAGGATCACCTCTCCAGCTAGTGACTCCCCACTGCCTAAGCCAATTCTACAGTTCACAGGAACAGCTCACTGAAACCTCAAGTGAGACTAGACAAACATCAAATTTTAGTCAGCAGAATTGCGCTAGGGATATCTTTCTGAGAATTGCACATTAATTCTATATTAGGTGAGTACAAGAGTAACACCTATTTTTCCTAAACTACATTTGAGATATAGCAAAAACGGCAATACTACCATAGTTGAAAGCAGTATTGCCAGAAGAACAAAAAGCCTAGAAACTCTAAAACTAAGCCTTTTCTTGAAAAACGGCATAGACCACAAATAGGAATTAAGGCTGGTTTTAAAATAGATTCAGCAGTAGATTAATGAAACTGTTACATGAGATTAAGGGAGTATACACACATCAAATTGAATCTAAACAAACTGCTTATTCTGAAACAAAAGTGATAAGCCAAATCCTATGAATATTATTTCTAATCTACAGATAATAACATTTCTGTGTATCAAATTCTGCACTGTTTTAGTCTAGCCTACATTTTACAAATCATGAAGTGACAAATAACTTAATGACCTGAGAACTTGTACTGTCTAGGATAGATAGGAAAGAAAAAACCCTGAAATGTTACATTCATGTTTTCTAAAATAAAATAAAATAACCATTATATTGTTTATTTTCCAATATTATCCTTTACTGAAGATTAAAATGTCTATATGGGGCATGTATATTAACTCGGGTTGGGTAAACAAAGTACAGTAACTTTGTCACCAGAGTTGAATCCCTCTGAAACATAAGGGACATCTAGAGATGTTTACATAACTACTCATAAAAAGTTTTTTTTTTTTCCCCCTTAATACTCAAAACAGAGAAAAATAAGTGTTGTGTCATTTTGCTTAGCGCTTTTCTAATGAATGATGCATACAATCATAATACATAATCATCCCATTGCTCCTAAATCTTCTTGAGTAGTGTGATAATCATCTCTGATGCTATATAGCTACTATTTAGTCATTTTAGTTACTTATATACTCCAGTAAAACAATTATGTTATGTGCCTGATCTTACCATGTCTTTTTACAGTGACGCCATGGAATGGAAACACATTTTTCCTAGATAAATCCAGCAACCAGCGAACAGCTGACTTGCACAGGCCAACAATTTCCACAGCAGAGCCATCTCTGAAATAATAATGAGTAAAAAAGCCCAAGGATTACTTTAAGAAGGCCATTAAAGTTCAATAAGTACCTGGGGGGGTGGGGGTGTGTGTGTGTTAGAAATCTGTATCTTCGGCACTATTTTTCCCTATTCTCCTACTATTCCTCCCCATTTCTCCTACCTGAACATCCTAAAGTTTTAAAGAATTGCAGTGTTTTGTGAATTACAGCTCCACCATAATTGCTAATGTAATTTTTCTAAACTTCAGTCATACCTCACTCACCCATATCTTCTAGAAAATGAAGTCTTAGACATTCCAGTCTCTCTCTGCAAGGCAGGTATTCCTTCCCTGTGAGTTTTAGCTGCCTTTCTTTGTACCATTCTTTATCATGTCCTGCTTGAGACCAGCACTATGCTTGAGGCTCAAGATAGAAGCGCATCTTGCAGGTATAAGATTTTGCAGAGGCAGAATGATCCCCTCTGTCTTGCTCTAAGAAAACCCTTTAGTGATGGCACCCAGTGTTATTTTTTATTCACTTTTTTGACTGCTGCTGTCCAGTAAGATACGATTTCAGAAAGCCACCAACGACTCACATTTCCTTCCTGGGTGGCAGCTCAGTTCTGTCAGTGTTGTGTAGGCATGGTTTAGACGTAACACCTATCTTAAGCTTCCGCATAGATAAAGTTATCTGCCACTTTTAGACACACTCAGTTTTACAGGGTACGTTTGAGTTTCATGAAGGGCCAAGAATAATAGACAAGAAAACCAGTGTAAGATGACTGTGACAATTTACTTTTATTTACATCAGCAGGATTCTCCCCGATGAGGAGGAAAGGGTAGAAAACAGGTGAGGGCTTATTTTAAATCAGCTAAACAATCAGGAAACAAGCTTGATTGTGAACTTCTATCCTTAATATTTTTTATCTGTACAGTAGACTAAAGTGGTTAACAACATCCTCAGCTAATTTGTGCAAATTAAAAATTATTTTACACCCATGATTAAGAACATGAACAAAAGGAGCTGCCCCAAACAAGCTGATTCTCTGATATTATGGCTGTGTTCAATACAGACGTTCTCATCTACATAGGCACTTAGATAACATTTTTGACCTAATACTCAAGTCAAAAAGGGAAGCATTAACATAAGCACTAAATGCACTTCTTGGACTTGCTTCTTATTTCAGGCGATATTCAGATGATCATCATATGAAATGTCTGCATATTATATTGATCTATAGCCTGCTTGATGGAAAATTTTTCTCTAGCATCACTGAGTTAGCCTCTTTAGTACAGGTACCTGAAGGTCTCCTAGTTCCCAGTTAAGATGCCTGACTTCGAGCAAAACAATGTTCTCCTTTAGTTCTCATCCACAGATGACAGCCTATTTGAAACTGATGCTATACTAAACTCAAGCAAGGATGCCTGCAGCAGATTGCTAGTACACCATAAAGACCTTATTTTAAAAATGTTTAATCTCAACTTTAAAAATTCAGATATTGTTGATATTTTTTAATTCTAAGTAAGTATTCAAACATCACATCTATCAAAACACTATCAGCTCTCCTATAACAAGTCTAAATAACAAAGTACTGTCATCACTACAAGTATTCAATTTTTCCTAAATTACATTTTACTACTTGTTTTCAAAAGTCAACTCTTTGCATGGAGCTAAAGTCATGCCAGAAGTTGAAGGCTTCACCTGCTAAACCAGCACATTTTTCCTTCAAATAAGTACTTCAAATTATTTCCTTCCAAGAAAAAAAATTTCTGTTAACATTCTAGTAAGCATAAGCATTTAAAACATTTGAGAAATTACCCCCCGATGTATTTATGGAAGGCACAGTAGTTCTGCAGAAGACTTTTTGGTTTAAATAATAAACAACTCCCCCTCACTTCCCCCAAAAAGCCTGGATTTTGTACCTTGGAGTAGCTGGAATTCCTCTGTTGCGAGCTCTGTCACTCTCTCCCATTTTATCCATCCAAGTGCCACAGTTGAAACGGTTCCCTCCAAAGACAAAGCCAGTTTCATGGTCAACACCTGCAGTTACATTAAAACCTGCAAAACAAGAATATCACGAATGAAGTCTATATTTTAAGCAAAACAAGACTCCAGCTGCCCCACTCCAGCCCAAAACTCTGAAACAAGTGAGATGAGGTGGGTTTCCCGAAGGCAACTGTACTAAGTTAACTTTTATATAAAGATAATTTGAAACACAGCATAGAAACAGCTGCTGACAGTATGAAGTTAATTTGCCATTTCTTAAACATTAAATGTATTTAAAGTAATAAACCTTTAGTTAATGCAACATTTTTTCAAAAATATGTTCAACAGCTAGATAAAGTGAAATACAAAATGCAGCAGTTAAATATAACAATCTTTTGAATCACAAAGCAAATATTCTATACATTTTACCTTCATCTCTCATGTTCTGATCTATCTGTGGACCAGCATTCCTTTCTCGGAAATTTATGCCTTCCATGTGTCGTTGCATTGCTTCCTGTATTACTTCATAAAGTGGCTGATCCTAGATGGATTGCATGTTTGGGTGGTACGTGAAAGGCAAGATGAAACATGAGTAGAAAGTGTCTGCTGCGCAAACAGCAGCAAGTCTTAGCCTCTAGTTTGAGGCTTCAAAAGAAAAGTATCTAACATTTCAGTAGCATCTTTATCAATGGAAATACACTGTATACAATTTAACATAAACCTTTGAGACAAAAAGCAAAGAAAGCTTTAAAGCTGATTTTTCTTCTCCACCCCCAAACACCTGCACTTGTCTAATCATCTTATGCAGACATAGCAAGGAGTGCCTAAAATATTAAATTCTTACACTGTGATCAAATTTCATCATAGACAAGGTATCAACAGGTTCTTGTAGTTAGGAAAATTACACCCTTTCATTAGAAATTTATAGTTGTGTTGTTCACTTAAATGAGAAATGATCTTTACCATAGTGCCTGCAGGCTGAGGAGAAGAGTCATCTCTTGGGTACATCCTAGAAACAGGACACCTGAGAATGTCTAGTCCATTTGGAACAATTTTACAGTAGTCCTGAATACACTGAAGCCACCACCATACAGCATCACGACAGTTGTATCTGGCATGTGTCCCTTGACCAAGCAGATTGGGAATGAGACCATGTCTTAAAGTCCCACCAAATGCTAAAATGATGTTTCTAGAACAAAAGAAAGAGTCTTGACTAAGTTACTTTCAAAGGCATTAATGGACCATGCATTAAGTACAAAGTGTACAAATTTATCTTAACAGAAGGGCAAGTCAAGGGGACAAACAGGATCTTAAAGACAAGATGCCTAAAGTTTGCTCTTGAAAGCTACGAATTGCCTCAATTAGAGTGAGCTTCTTTTACAATAAAAGAACATATATTCCCTACAAATTCCCCAACACAAATACATCCAAATCAGTTTTTGTACAAAAAAATGCAACATCTGCCAATAAGGAAAAGCTAGTTTGCTTTTTCATAGGTAGTGACATAGACCCTAAATCAAAAATCCCACTGAGGCCACAGGGAAGGATTTTACTGTCATTGTTTATTATTACCTTGGTACCCATTCTGATGGGTGGGGTAGAATGGGGATGGAGGACAGGAGTAGATGGGAATTTCCTATTAAAATACAGAGAGGTGACAGCAACTGAGGTTATGAGAAGATTCAGTTAAGAACAGTTGCACACACCTTGCGGAAAACATTGCTTCCCACTAGCTTTAAAAGGGAATATAAACATACTAGTAGACTGCAGATTTTACTGCATGAGAAAGGTAACAGTTGGCCAGATGCATAATTAATGCATGTTAATTTAAACCAATTTTTATGTTTGTATTATATAGCAGGCTCCACCCAAATTAGACTAATGGAAGGATCTATCTGGCTTATATCTGGCTCATTTGTCAGGTTAAACATTCAGTAAAAGATATCAGATTGTAAGAATCCACAATTAGCTGATGTCTAGTATTAATAGCAGTTACCAAAAGAGTAAGACAATCGTATCTTTCAGATTAAAATAGTATTGTGCTACTTCAAACTTGTAAACATGCAATTTTGAAATTCCTGCTCAGCAAGAACGATTCAAGTAAGTGTGAAACAACTACTTTAAGGACAAAAAGTTAGTGCTACAGGCATTAGAACTACCTAATCCATACAGAACATCAACTTCACATTTAAGCTAAGAAAGCAAAAAAAGATGACAGAACTCCCAAAACTGTCTAGGGCCATTAAGGTTTTATACTGTATATTAACTGTTTCTAACAGCTTGCGCATCACCTCAGGTTGTGATCATGCCTTTTTCCTAACTACCTGCAAAACCAGTAAGAACTAAGGCCAAGTCAGTCTTACCTTGCTTCTATATAGCGCCCAGTAACTAACATAAGACCTCTCAGTGCAATAAAGGTATCCCTTCCCCAAGAGCGAAAAATTCCAGAAGAGAAATGAGGTAAACCTAAAATGAAATATCATTGTTCATTTCATTTGCTGCTATTCCACACGCCACTGTATAAAATAACCAGAAGTAAAATGTATTAACTTCTTTTTCTCCTAGATACATAAACAATCCTCTAGACTAAGCTCTTCATAAATGGAAATAAAGCCTTATTTTGGGACATTTTCTAGAATGGCAAGATCACGTAACAGAATTTCTCATATCAAGAACAGCCACATTTAAATTTTTTATTAAATCACTTTAGTTAAAAGGAGCAGAAAAAACCCCACCCTAAAAGCAAGAAGCCAGAACAATGACAAGACTTAGAACGCTTTGTTGGCAGGAGTTTATGTGCAAGAGCCATGCCATCTTAGTAGTATGAAGGGGATAAGACTGAAAAGCTTTGAATTTCTTCAGGTCAAAATTGCTCTTAGCCACTACAAAAGGAATCTGGTTTCTTATTTTCAGCAGCTTCCAGAACTTACTTGCATCTTACAGCAGTCTCTTGGGCATGCTTGACAGAACAACTTTTTAACTTCTAAGACTTAGTTTTGCAAAGTATTTGCCAAGATTCAAATACAGCCTTCATACCTCTGCAATTTCATAGTGTATGGTCACAGCACTTGAGAACAACAATCCCTGTACAAGTTAAGTCTCAAGCACAACTACCAGTTAATATGTGAAGGGAATATTTAAAATAAAACCCTTTAGTATAATTAAGCTTTACAACCACTCCAAGGGAACATTGTGCTTTGCGTTTCTAGGTAAACACTAAAGCAGGCAAATGGAATGCTACTAAACCAGAGAAACTAAAAGCAGTAACATTCCATGAGAGAAAGACAGATGGCAACAAGAAGAAAATAAACACCCCAGTGAGACAAGATGGCACAGAATCTGTGGACACTAGGAGTTTCTATGGTTTCAGAAAAGGAACGGGCCAACTCAGAGCAAAAATAAATTCACTCTAAGCCACTAAACACAGAAGACAATACTTCTGACATAGGAAAGTACCCAATTCAAAGGCTGCCAGATGCTGGCAGAACATTTGGAAGTATAAACACTAGTTGCTGACTGCTTTTATGCCCTTTCCTTTTTGAGGCTGTTTCAGATCAGACATTCTTCTGATCGGCTAATGGTTCTTGCTTTTTTGGAGAACTTGTAAACAATAAATTCACCTTTGTACTCCATTACCATTCACCTCTTAAATTCATGTTTTAAAAAAAGATAAATATACTTAGCATGATAGGTTTTAGTTTGTTGCAAGCAAACTTTCTTACTTGCTTGGAAAGAAAGAGAACATACTTGTTTATCTCCACATAGGACAAAAGTGGATATAGCTAAAAAAGTCTCCAAAGCGTTTATAAGCATCCCCCACACCCTCCAAGGCTGAGAGTAAAACGGTGGCCCACAAGTACTGCTAGACAAATCTCCCCTTATTTTTAAACACAGGCAAATCTTTATCCTAAAAACAAGTTAAAACACAGGGTAAAAGCAAGGGAAACTGCTACCTTCATTTTATATATGGTTGCTGACGTACAGATTTCAAGCACAAGTCAAGAAAATTCTAATATAGTTACCAAAACCAGTTTAACTATTTTGGAAAACTTCCCCCACCCCCTCTCAAATGTTGTCCCCACTTACCAGCTGCCAATGAAACACAACATTGTTCTTTCTCATTTGTAATCTCATTCAGCCTGTAGGGTACATCATGTAAAGAAGGAGACAGATCTGGCAGACAAGAGTATTTTCCTATCCCACACATCTGGATTGAACCCAAGGAAAGGTGTTTAACAAACGTTGATCCATTCTGCACAAAGCTGTAATACAACATAATTAAAGTAACTAAATTCAGCAATATCATAGAATGGTCTGCATTGAAAGATACCTTCAAGAACATAATCTAGTTCCAATCCCCTAGTCTGTAAAAAGGTACCTGTTTTCATTTGTGAGAGCAGAGCACTGTGAACTCTACAATTTATGGAAGACTATAAATATTATACATAATAGCCTAACAATAATTTAATGTTTTACATTAACTAATTTCTACATAAGCTTTAATTTGAAAAATCACTTCTCCCCCCCAGAACGGATGTCCAATGTTAGCCTTAAATTTTAATTTATTAATGTCAATGGGAGTGTTTATGTCAAACACTTCCAGGGAGGAAAGTTTAAAAAAAAAAATATAAAAAAATCAATTGTTTTGGTTTCCTTGATGCCTAGACACAGGCCCAACATCTCAAAAATATGATAACAGATATTTTATTATGAACAAAAAATAGTCAAACCCAGTATTTTTAAAGATTGGTACGTTATATATATAAATAAAATTGTAAATAAATCTGTTGACACACTACACAATGCAAGCTGCATTCCCAACCAGTTCATCTCCACGCACTTTCATAAAATATACTGCTTCCCACATCATTTCACAGCCATACCAATTTTAACCTCTGCATTTTTACAAAACACTGCTATGTTGAGAATGCTCATTGCTAGAATAAAGCCTCAGTTAAATCAATCTCCCTTCTGTTTCCAAGAAACAAAGGAGAAGCTGACATTGAAGATTAAATGGTTACTTCAAGAACTAAAGAAAGTGCTCAGACAATGATGGATATTCAGCTGTGTTAGAGATGAAATGTTGAACAAAGCATCAGCATCAAATATAATTTAGTATTTTCTTTCTTCCCTGAACTTTAAGGAATTATTGCAGTTCTACTAAAATTACAGCAAAAAAAGTGTACAAAGCCTGGCAAAGAAATGCTGGCGTCCTCCTCCTACTATACAGTGCCAACACCAATTATAAATTCAAACCCTGGACAAACATCTCAACATTCACCCCTTCCAAACCGTTAGATTTCATATTCACTACCAATTTTATCTGTTTACATTGAACGAGTATGAAAATATTCAAATTACATTCTCCAGCAGAAAAAACTTAAATGTGCAAATATATACAGATACCTCTATATCTCTGATATGCCAAGCATACCTAGACATCTGATGCCATCCCACATCCAGAAGTGTTGTGTATGCGCCCACTAATATGGCATCGAAATAGCATGGGATGAGGTAACGTGGGATTCTCTTCAGGTAGACAAACATGGCCTTTAACCATTTACCAACCTATTCAAATACAATATAATTACACTTGGTAACAATAAGGTTCAAAACCCAGGATCCATCTAGTTAAAGCATGTGTCACAGTTTTTCTAAGTTTATTACACCCAAGTTATGCTGGAAATGGTAACATCTTTGTGGTGGTCAAGCAAAGGAAAGCTGCAGCTAAAAAGGCATGATTAAAACACAAGTGTGGGAAGAAGGTTTTTCACTGCTTGAGAAGACAGAGCTCCAAAGATGAAGCTTGAGACCAAGGATAGAAAAAAATATCAGAAGGTTAAACTATATGCAGCCACCAGTGAAACTGACAGCAGATCATTTCATTGAGTCTAGGAGTCTGGATTCTGGAGCTTCAGTATCCTTGTGTCACTAAGTGCTGACTATCTGGGAAGCATTCCTCTTTTTTAGCAGTTTGTTTTGTTTTTTCTTCTGGGAGCATTGAAAGACATCATACATACAAATTAAAAACTCAAAATATGTAAAATAAAATAAGCAGTCTTTGAAGAGCAGTAAATCTGGCAAGTATCAGAGTAACTTTCATTCTAGAAAAACTCTTGTCTCTGAGGTCAGATGCAGCACTCACTCTCATAAAACAGCAGACTGCTTTATGCATCCACAAACTAGTAATTTAAAACCCCAAAGTCACCAAGTAATTTTACTCACTTCTGCACAGGCTCCTGACCGTGAAATCAGACGATTGCTGACATAATCAATCATCCAGTCTCCAGATCTTAAGTTATCACAAAACGGATGACCCAAATCATTCTTTGGTCTAATGTCTGCCATCACTGACATTAACCCTGAAGATACAAACCCAACTCCATATTAAAAGACATGCCATTATCACAAACAGCAATTACAAGTCAGGAGGAACAGGCACGCAGCAACAGATGCTTTAACTGAATTTAACTGCATTACTTCTCTTGACCTGCAAAATGAGTTAGAATACAAATTCAATTGTACTCTCCTCAGTGTACATTCTAGCAGTAATGAAAATCATTGTGGAGTAACTAGCGTGATGTTGTTCATACATACGGTAAATAACTGACTGCTTAGTAATTTAGTAATGCCAAGGGTTTAATTAAACGTGACTTTTCACATTTTTATCTTAAAGACCAAGGGCACTGGTATTAAAACACATATAGAAACTTAGTTTTGCAGCCCACAGTATTGATAGAGAGGGTACTTGGTTTAGTATGTTATTTCCTGGATTAGTAGAATGGTCAAGCAGGAAAAAACCCTCATTGTTTATCACCCAAAGAGTGGCACTAGCCATACAATACCATTAAGGTATGACCTATACTAAGTAACTCTATTTTACTTCTTGACAGAGAGAGACAGAAGAGAGAAAGAAAGAAAAGGCAAGATGAAACTATTACCTTGGAGGCCTGCATACTTCAGTGGTGACCAGTTCGGTATATCGTAACAGCCTCCACCATCTTCCTGTTCTTCTGCCTCACACCTATACAGTACTTTATTTAGGTCAGACAAAGTTAGCTTCGATGCAATACTGAAAAGAAACAGTCAAGAAAAAAAAAGTATTTCCAAACTCAAGAGCAACATTACTTGGGCAACAGACAAAAGATTTCACAATTTTAGTTTCAGACTTACATTAGAATAATCCAATATATACAACACTCCCACCACTTCAGTTTGTAAATTAAGAGTCTGATTTTTCAGATGTTCTGAGATGGTTGGCTCAGATGTTTCAGTATTTATTTAGAAACACTATATTAAGTACAAACCCTGAACAATCATACTCCAACACTGAGAAGCGCTCTATGTGAATAAGCCTACTTTAAGCAACAACTACACAGAACATGAACAAAAGAGCCTTGAAAGTGTTTAAGTATTATTCCTGCTTAGTATTACACATACAAAAAGAATATCTCAGATTTTTTTACTGCACCCTGACAATCCACATCCCTCTGCAGTAACAAAACATCAAACCCTCACTTTCAGTTTACAGGCTATTCTCCACCCCCACTGTAGGTAGTTCTATGTTCTACTTCAGAAACTTAAAGAATACTCACGAAGAAAATAATGTTTTTAAAATAGGTGCTGAATGATCATCAGGAAGACTTCCAGATTTAAAATGAGGGCTGAACTGGATCAAATGATTGCGGAGTACACCGACAGCCTCTTGTGCCTTTGGGTCAAGACTCACTCTGTAAATATGAATGCATAACTCGTAGAATCGCAGCACTTGCAGTAACTATTCCTGATACTCAAAACAAGGAGTCCTATCATTCTATTTTAACTAACACAGATACTTGGTAATTAGAACAACATACCTGAATACTATTACGCTTCCTGGTGTTAATTTTTCAAATTCTATTTCTTGAACAAATTCATTTGGCCCTTTTATAGCAGTTCCAGCTTGCTTTATAATTTTACTGTCTTTAACCTTAGGAAAAAATCCAGACACATTTGCAACTGAAATTCAGTGTCTTTGAACTAATATTAAACATCACAGACCACAAAATATTGCATCAGAACATGGGTAAAAGAGACTAATTACCTGGATATGCTCTCTGAGTTCCATTGTGAAATTAGGCAATCCATTTATAAAACGTTCATCTTTTTTGTAAGGACTAGCACTTCTCTCAACAGTCCTAGCCTCAAGTACTACTTCTTCTATTTTTCCTAAGAAAAATTAAATCATGTCATAGCTGTTAAAATACTTTAAATGCAAAGTGATTCTTTTGGAAACATGAAGCAAAACCTAAAACTAAACCCCTTAACATTCAAAAATACAAGTCTCAGTTCGACAGCTAAAGAACAACCAAAGACAAAATATACAGAGAGGTGGTTTTAATATCCTATAAACATTGATTATACATTCACTGACTGTATTTCATTTAAAGCTGCAGTTCTGTTATTTTAGAATTACAACCTGCCTTTTTCCAATCACCAGCTGCGCTAGTTTCCTTAATATCTTTTAATAAAGACTATGTTAGCTTGGCTTCCAAACTGCAGCTACAGAATTTGTTTTCTAAAAGTGTAAAAATCTATCATTAATCTTCAAATATTCTAATTTTCTCCATCTTTTGACAGTCTATGATGTTGCAGCCACTTGGAAATTTCTAAACATTTAATGTGACTGACTTCAAAATGAACATACGTGCAAAGAAGTTAATAAACTTATAAAAAAGCACCTGTTAGGAAAGCTTCTCTTCAGAAATATGCCCAGGGAATGTACAGAAGTCAGTATACTCTGCTACGATTAAAAAATCACTTTGCATATTTCATTAATATTACGCATGCCATTACCTGTGTATTGTCTTTGCATTTTAAATTCACAATAATAGTCAATATAAGTATACAACATCAAATAGGATGAGATTTTAGCATTTTTCCCCAGTATAAGACTTAATAAATAGTAGTTCCTCCCACCCCCAGCACCATACAATTAGCTATCTTGCTCTTAGCTATTTAGAATCATAGATTGGCAAGGGTTGGAAGGGACCCCAAGGATCACAGAGCTCCAACCCCCCTGCCACAGTCCACAAAGATAACAGTAAACAAAACCAGAACCTCATAGGGAGCTCATAGCAGGAAGTATACTTCATGTGAATGCCTTTGAAAACCCTAAGCAAGGCAAGATTGTTATTGATTTTTTTAACCACTTTTGGTACATGCATGTTAGTAGATATAAAAGGAGCAATATATACTGAGAATTCTCATATTGATTTCACATGTCTGAAGTTAAAGAGTGCAGAATTAAGAGTAATTTCAATTTCTTATAAACCTGCCATCTCCCGAAAAGAAATCTGATTACCTGGAATACACATTTCAGGTACTTCTTTACTGTAGAAGTTAGTCTTAGGATCCCTGAAGGCAGTTCGACTTACAGCCACAACAGACTGGTGTGTGTTAGGGCAATGCCTTGTCACTGCCACTATATCTTCATCAACTTGATCTACATACACCTAGAAAAGACATACCGTTGCAACTGTGCTCTCTCAGAACACAGATATGTAGAACAGAAATCAGTGTCATTCTCACTTCTTACCTGATTAAAGCCTTTAGCCCCCAGCTCCTGATGCAGCCTGTTTATGGCCAGCCTTCCTGCTAGAATTCCTGTCTGGAAGTTTACTTCACCAGAAGTCAGGTGTGCTGCTGGATTCCATTTTGCATAAAACCTCTCTTCAGATACTACAGATATCTGTAAAGAAGTTAAGATCTAAGCAAGTAGCAGCTACTCTGGAAAAAAAACCCCAAACCAAAACAACCCACAACCCAAGAAACAGCTTCAGGTCTCAACTATGCAATAATTTAAAATTTCATATGAAACCGGACAATTTCTGAAGTAATGCCAGCTAGTAAAACTGCTTGGAATTTCAAATAAACAGCATTAAAATATATGTTCGAGGACAAGAATAAAAGCAACTTAGGAAATAAACTGTAGGCACACATACTTGGTGGGGTACTAGTTCATCATAGCCTTTGGTGCTTCCTGTAGCACAGCATGCCATTGAAACAATCATTGCACTAGGAAGAGCATCATATGCAGACCGGTGCTATGATAAGAAATAAACAGGTAATAAATAGCAAAACAAAACCATCATTCATCCCTCTCAATTAAGCATACAGAAGACATACTCAAAATTTAACAGAGGACAATCACATGATCAGAATTTTCTCAATCACAAAAGAATTACTGAAAAAAAATACAAGTGTACTTAGAAAAGAAATTTAAGAGAAACCCTCAAAAATAAGTGCTCCAATTCCCACAATTCTCTCTCATTCTGTCCTGTAAAACAGGAGCTTAAGAGAACAAGTTAACAAGCAGACACAGAACGCTTAGAGTAGCTCATTATATAAAAAGCTTTATATACATTTTCCCTTACAAGTCAAAGCCTCAAATACCAGTTAAAAATACTATTCTCTGCATGAAACTTGAAGATCTGAATCACACTTTCCTAAGTATTGCTCAGAAAAAAAAAATCCAGATTACACCAATCCCTCCAACGATTCAGAAATACTAATTTAGAAAACATGAAATGTAAACTTTGATTCCTGGTTTAGGTGCTCACCTGAATTGGACATTCATTATCATGAGTAATATCCATAAACAGTGCATGAGCAATTGCTGGCATCAAAGGCCTCAAACGTGGCTGAACGAAAGAGCCAACAGGTTCACCTCCAAAACGGTAAACTAACCTTCCCTCTTCATGGCTATTGTAAGCAGTCATCGCCTCTAAAGAACAAAATGGTTTAAGTGTCCATGTAAAATAACTACCATAGAGCACAGCATGCACAAAGATGTTAATGCAGCATTTTACAGGTGTTATTTCAGCATATTCAATTTATTTTTTAAAAAAAGTCACTTATAACTCATAACTATATCCTCTGGTGTGAATAAACAACCTTGGGAGTATTCCACTTCCTATAATATATTTATGTAGAAAAAGCTAAAGGGGGGAAAAAAAAGAGGAAAAAAAGCAGAGATCTGAAACTGTTCCTCAAAGGCTTTAAGAAACTCATGTAACAAAAACCAGACCTGATACAGCAATTGCATAGCAGAACTGTGCCACTTCTCTTTCCTCTTGATAGAGGAAGATTGAAGTACTTATCCTTCTGTACACTGCTGTAGGCTGTCTTCTGTTATTTTACACCTAGCACTGTGTTTTCACTGAGTTATCAAAAAAGTCATAATACAAAAACTGATTACATGGAGTATACAATTAGAAATGCATAATGCAGAAGTGACTTTTTCCTTAGAAAAAGCATGTCACCTATAATCCCTTGTTGGAAAGAGACCATACATACAGCAAGCCTACCTCTTATTAAGGAGGTAATGCCCAGCCTATTCACAAAGATATTGTCCAGCTCCTCATTTCCTGTGAACAGCTCAGCCACTACATACAAATCGGCTCGCAATTTTCTAGCTGTGTCCAGCATGTACTGCAAAAAGCACAGCCAAAAAAGCCACAGAAAGGGGAAAGGTAGATACAAAAAAGGACAAGTTTCAAAGCTAGGCGGGGATTGGACAATAGGAAAAAGCCATGCAGCAAAGACAAACAGAAAGCCAAAATTAAGGAACAAAAAAAGTTGTCGCACAGGACACAAAAACATATGCAAAATCAAGAATTAGCATATAAACCAGAAGTTAAATAGAACATGAAGAAGAAAAGGTCATTGCATAAGCAAACATGAATATGTAAGAAAAAAAAAGTAAACCAGTGTTAGTTCCACATTAAAAACTCCAAACCATACATGACGATCCCACATAATTTTCAACTGCTTATTGTACCTCTAATCAGGCTGGTAATTCCCAGGCGGTTGACAAAAACATTGTCAATGTACTCACTGCCCGTGAAGAGTTCAGCTATCACATAAAGATTAGGTCTGACTGATCTGGCTGTTGCTAGCATCTCCTATAGATCATAATACATTTTTAATGCAAGGCACCTATTGTTAGCTGTGTGTACACAATCATTAAAACAAATGTTAACCAAACATAAATGAGTCAGTCATATATGCAGATCATTAACAATATTAGTAACAGATAAGATTCATGAAGCCATGTTTGTATTTTACAGAGATTATCTATGGACCAAATAATTCTAGGAAATTCTTTGAAGAATTATAGCTAACTATAAGTTTGTTTTTAAACAAAATCCTAACTCAAAATGCAGGAACAAATGTTGAATAAAAGTCTTACTTGTTAAGGTAAGATATCTGAGGAGCACTTCAGTTTAAGCCTCTGAAGTTACCATTCCAAAATTGGTAACAATAAATGAAAGAATGGCGGAAGTTTTGAAATGGCTGCATTTAAAGAGCCACTTAAAACTTCTGTGTGGGCAAACCAATGCATTTTAGAGAGGTCTTCATGTATTCAGGTAAGGTCTGTAGCCAAGATTAAGCACTAACAAGCTGCACTGCTCAAATCTATTTAAAGCTAGATAATTACAGTCTCTAGATGTAGTCAGCTCTCTGGTAAACAATAAGCTCTAATCTTAGTAATAAACCTGCCAGACTAAACTTTTATGCAGGTGTTCTTTAGCAACTCTTAAATTCTGGGAAGTAAAAAACTTCCCGTTTAGTTCAGCCAGAGCAAAATATAGGGCAAAGAAACACTAAGACTTTCAAACAAATCTTGGCAATGACTCAGCTAAAACTGACACAGTGCCAACGACTGCCAGAGTCCTGTAAGGCCATAGTTATGCGATGGAACAGTCCCATTTGCAATATTTCATCTAAAGCAGAACATTAAAAAGGTACATCACTAACTGTTTAAAGCAGCTGAAACCATATATAAACAATCACCAGTCAAGAAACCTTGCTTATGCTATGAGGAAAATGTGTTCACACTGGAACTCTGCCATGTAGATCCTTCCGATTCTGTAGCAGCAGCAGCACAGGACTGACTTGACAGACAGAAAGAAGCTGTTTTGTGATAAACACGCTTAACTTTGCGTACCTCAGCTACATGAATAGGTGTTGAGTGACAGTTGTCAAGACGAACACCATGGAAATATTTGGCAGTGATTTCAGTGTATTTTTTCATATGTGCCCAGAGGTATGGGCAGTCTTCAGGCTTATTACCATAACGCAGTTTCACACTGTCTCCCCAACAAATAAGCTCTCTTCTCAAGTAAACATTTGAGCCTGTAAGGGAAATAAATTCACTATGGTACATACATACAGTGTAGAATGTGCACCAAAACGACAATGTGGTATTTCATTTTCTACTGCTGAAGAACGAGAGAACACTGTAATCAAGAGCATAAATTCTAGAAATAACCATAACTCAAAAACTATATATCCTACACTGATGTATGATTTCAGACTATTTGCAGAGAATACTTCTATAGTGATACTGAAATAATTCTTCACTCTGAAATCAAATGTCTTTTATTTCTTCAAAGTAGTGTAATTGAACTTAAAAAAGAAGGAAAAAGCAGCAATAAAAAAATAGTAGTTTCGTTGTTTTTACTGGCCAAATATGAAGTAGAAAAGCATATCACTCTTGCCATAAACTGCCACAGCCACAACTGAAAATTTTACACCCTGTTAAGAGCAGACTGCAATGATGCAAGGCAAATTTCCAAATTGCTTAGGTAAACAGGTCACTTAAATAGACAAAGTCCCTAAGTAATTTTTATGTGTAAGAAAATATCCTCCATCTAGACTAGTTTTATATAGTACTTTTTGCCTTCTTTTTGCTACGATTAAAACAATCAAAATCTTTAAGCTTGAGTTCATCTGTGAAATACTCACCACACAGAATATACCGATGGAGATCTAACTGCAACAAAGACTTAAATAATCTATCATATTAAAAAAGTGACTTCTGTCCGATATAAATCATGTATTTAACAATGACAGTAGTATTATAACAACAAACAATAGCACTGAAAGCCCATGCTGTCTGCAAAATGTAATATCCAGGCACAATCATGGAATTACCTCTTACGTGGGGTCTGATTATCGATATCTGTATTCACCTTATCTAAACCTGTTCAAACCATGAATGGACCCAGCACCATTCAGACAGAGCTAGTCCACTGCTTTTTGCCACTCCTAGCCCATCTACACTGATGCATCACCTCAGTTATTTTAGTGGATGAACCTTGAATTAGGCCAGGAAACTTAGCAAAGAGATTATTTTCCCAACAGACTACTTTCCTAAAATTCACATTATTGACACCTAAGCGACTTGGCCTGCAGAATGAAAAACACACAAGCAGCTATTCAGTTCACCACTACCTCCAGAAACATTCACTTAAGCACAGCCTACCTTTTACCTTCATTAATGATAACACAGCTACATGGACTGAAAAACTTGCTTTATTTGGACATAAACATGATTTTAAGGCCATTTAAAGAACTATCCGCATTTGTTTTGCAATTCTTGTATTTGTGCCCTTATTTATCCCCTTATTCTCTCAGTCGAAATAATATGTGGCATAAAACAAAACTGTAACACAAGTGAAGAGCACTCAAAGCTGTAACTCAATGAAAGTCAGGTATGTGAACTACAGAAGTGACTGAAAGAGTCTGCCCAGAAGAAAGGGCAATTAGCTGAACAGCAACTGGACAGAAATACCCTTGAAACATGTATTGTATTCATCCTTGAGAAGGAGGACAATAAAGTAAATAAAAAGCAGGGAAAGGGCTGTAGATTATTTTGCTGAAACGAGGTGCTTGCTAACTCCAGATCACCCTGCAGTATCAATGAGATCAGCTTCTGAAGTACACTCAAACAGCTCTTAGATAGATGTTTGAAACAGGAATTAAACTGACCTTTAATTCAATTTACAAAGTGAGTTATTACTCTGAAAGCAAGAGTTACCAACTTCACTTTTACTGGCTATCAATACTGTCCCCAGAGGAGTTAGGATGCACTATTTTAGTGTGTGGTGAACTCATACCCTATTTCACCTTCAAAAGTAATCTGGATACTTAATTTGGATTAACTGGATCATCTCTTGACTGCCTAACTGCCACAAACTGGACCTTCATTGGCCTAGTTTTTGCTCAGTAATGCATTAATACTATCCACCTTTCTATTGCATTGTTTTTCTGCCATGCTGTCTTACGGAAATGCCAAGAAGGAGTGGTGTTAGTAAAAGTACAGAGTAAGCAACAAAGATGATGACAGAAGTGAGAAGACAGAATGTCCTCATTTCAGTGGCAGAAAACTGGTAATTTTCCTCTCAAATCTTGCAAATCTCCGTCTCAAATCTCAGTTCTTACATTTGATTTGTAAGCTGGATAGGAAGTAAGTGCTGTAAACTAAGTATCTGCCTGCTATTCTGCAGCTTCACAGAAATACATCTGGAAAAAAGATAAGTCAAATAAAATCCTTTTTCCTTTGGCCAGAATATCAAAAGCTACGTAAGATGGTTCAAGGTTCTTTTACAAACCTGGTTCTGCAAAATTTCTAAGAGGATCATCTCCCATAACCCAGCCATTATGAGCCATAAAATAACAAGCTTTATCTGGCTGATGTATCATAGTTTCTTCTTCTTCCACAGTCAGCTCTTTGAATGGGTAAGTAAAATACCTATGAAATAGACAGGCAATTAAAAAAACCCCAAAACACCACCACATAACCACACACATAAGGTAACATAAGCTGAAATTCATTGTCTTTGAAATGAAAATATCAGGTATCAACTGGCCTGTAAATAAAACAGATATAGCCTAGCACCTGCTTTCTTGTAAGTGATATGGAATTTTCTATTTTGTAGTATCATGCCTTGAAGGAAAAGGGGCATGGGTTGTCACTATCTTGGTGTCAAGCTGGTAGTATGAGATTAAAGCCCTAGCTCTTCAAATACATGACTGGCATCAAGTACATTAAACCCCCAAAGTGTGAGGTTTCCTAGTTTCATCCTTCTTCCATCTACAAGAGAAATTTGCACTGTGTAAGGCTTCCATGTGTTCCAAGTATTGTTCCACACTTTTGGGTCACATTTTTAAACAGCATCACTGCTCCTCAAAAAAAAAAAAAAAGGTCACTTCACGTGCTTTGAACTGATTTTCCCCAGATAGATAGATCTGAGTAGTTTCCAAACAAACCAAACACAAAAAATAATACCTGGTAACCAAAGGATATTTTCTACTGACGGGACCCAGCTTAGGACCATCACCAGCCAGTCGTTCATAAACCACAGTCCCCACGAGACAATTGACAGCCTAGAAGTAATTATATTGTGCATTACTGAAATGCCTACATTTATTTGCTGTTTAAAAAAACCCCATCATTAAAGCACAGTAATTGTAATACCTGCTCTTGATGGTGATTAGTTTGTCTGTATTGTTCAGCATTCAGTTCCTCAATCCTCTTGCGAAACCAGTTACAACATTCTTCTATTGCAGCTGGTCCATTGCTTATCAGAATGACATTAAAAGCAGAAAACAGTTAGATTAAATTATTTTTAATACATGTAGTATACATGAATCAAAGGAATGAAAAACTTCGTTTTTCCAATCTCTGAAAATGACTTCATTTATTTGATTTTGCAAATTTAACTTCACTTGTGATTTTAACTTGTAATCAATACTACAATACCTGTGAGGTATGAACGTTGCCAGGGCTATATTCATATCAACAGTACACCCAAATCGTCTATAATCAGCGTCCTGAACTATTTGAAGATGCTGATTTGGATCAGATTTAGTGCTCATTTTGCCTAAGAACAAGATAGAAAATGGTATTCATAAAGTATAACTAGCAATGGCATTTAAAAAGACATCCGACTTTTGTAATTCTAGCATTAGCAAGATATGGACAGATAAAGGCTATGGAAGGCTGTAAAGTCTTCAAAGGCTCTACCAGCCCCCTCAAAGCATTCTTCTATGCTTAATCCATGGAAGATTAAACATGCTTAAACACAGAAGATCTCTTATATAGCAGAGATGGATTTTGTTTTCCAGTTTACTGTTTAATTTACCTGTAAGTTTCCTGAACTATAAACATATAGTCTACACACTTCAGCAACATATTCTTCCTTTACCTTGAGATAGAAGGGTTCTAAACTGCTGCACAGCTTTGTTAACATCCACTTGGAAAAATTCCCATAGTTTAATTTTTGGATAGATATCTTCCCAAATTATTTTACGGATACACTGTAAACATAAAAGTTATGTTAGTTAATAATGTTGACTGTTAATGTAATTAAAGGGCGATTTAATTAAATGTATCTGCAAAGTATACATCATTTTTTGTGCACTTCCAACACCTTCAAAACATTAAAAGTTTGTTCAGCTAACTTACACTTAGTTCTCAGTCACTTACATTCACGTGATTATCATTCTCAATCAAGGGAGGGACGCCTTTGGCAGTATACTTTCCATCAGCCACCATACAAGTCAAGTGCCACAGAGCTCTATCCAAGACCCACGCTGGCTTCAGGTGAGGAGAATTCACAAGGTTATAGCCACACTCTGGATGCATCCTGAGCCATTCACTGTTAGTTGCTTTTTCAAGAAAGGAAGCGGGGGGAAAAAACAAAAGTACACAAGTTGAACACTTAGCTGCTTTGTGTAAACTTCTTTACACTAGGAAGTTACAGTACTATGGTATGTATAGTTCACATTTTAACTAAGGTTTTCCATGACAATAGAAAATTATTCCTTATGCAGAGGTGTGCATCACTGCTAGGCATTTGTTTCACTAGCACAGTGGTAGAGAAACCATTTGTTATTTACATAAAAGTATGCAACAGTACTACCAATTCTAAAAATGCAAAATAAATTAAATTTTAAAAAAAGCTTTTTTAATGGCAGGAAATACATCAAATACCAGATTTACACTAATCATTAAATGCTTTTTTTTGTGTTGAAAGCCAAACATACATTCCAAACCAAGATTTAAGATGGCCTAAGTTTTTTTTTAAATAGTCTTAACCCTTCCAGATCCTACACACACAGAGACACACAGGCAGAGAGCAACAGTGCACATAGAACACCTAAGATATAAATTAACGAAAAATACAGTTAAATGGGCTTTTAAGAAAGGTTTACCTGTGACACTGCTGCATACATAAGCAGCAGAGCCATGCCATCAAGTTTTACATAGGAAGATAAGCAGTGCACTATCTGGTGCACGTAAGTGGAACACTAGTTCAGATCACACACTCCACTCCACTGTGTCTGTTTTCTAAGCTTCCCCCACAGCATCAACAAGCACCAGAAGTTACACTAATCATTAAAAATTAACTCAAAGTAAGGAGGCTTCACTACAAAATGGGTGCAATATTCTAGTACAGTGTGCATGCAGCAGTCAAAGTAAATAAACATATAGCAGAGAGAATTTTGATTTCAGATGTATGATAATGAAGGAAAAACCCCTCATAAGTTAGCTGTTTTTCATCTTTTGAACTGTCCTAACCACAGTTTAACTGCAAATAATTTCCACACACTCTTCTGAATTAATGGCTGCAAGTGAAAAACCAAATGTAAAAAAAAAAGTGCATAAAACCAACAAAAGACCTACTTGAGTTTTACTAGTTTTTCTTTTTAAAATTTTTTTCATAAAACGTATCTTATTGATTTAGAAAACCAGATAAAAATAGTAGTAGTACTTCATAAAGAGTAAATATACAACATGATATTGGAAATGGGGCATATTAACACTTCTAAAAATATAGAAGAAAAATTAGCACCTAGAATTCAAAGTTTCTTAATTCAAAGACTTTAAAACAAAAAAGTCAAAAGGAAAGAAAAGAGTGTACTCTCTCAGTCTACAGTATGAACAGATCTTCTGAAAAACCTCTCACATTATATCTCAAGATTATTATGAATACTGCAAAAATCCATGTCTGTAAGGCCAAACCATCTGCGGAAATTAAGATTTTCATGGTTTAAAAGCCATCTACAACTAAACAACCATACTTAGTTACATAAGGTCAGAGTGTTAAAGGCTTTTCTAGGTCAACCCCCCCTTATTATTTAATACATATAATACTTCTGAAAAAAAAAGGTTTCTCCAAAAAGCAAAACTAGCTTATACCATTAGTCTAGAAAGAGCCATGATTTACTATAAAGGACTTTTCATAATCAATTGTATTTACTCACAAAAGACAATGTATCACTTAAACCTAATCTACACAATAAAAAAAGTTAACAGGTCTTCCACTAATTCTGGTAACAGAACAGACTGATGTTTCCTGATCAGAAGGTAAGCTCCATAAGAACTCTATTCTGTAGAAAATACCTTGCCTAAAATATTGCTTGTAATTAAATTTGTTGCAGGTGGGGAGAAAATACATGTAAGTATAAAAATATGGAAATATTAACACAAAGAATTACAGAAAATGATTTCTAGAATTGATTACATTCTTATTTAAAAGAATCATTTTTTATTTTTCAAAGGCCTAATTCATCGCTATAAACACACAAACTTAGCATTGAGCAGTGATGCTTATTGCCCAACACTACTATTTTTTCTCTCCCATTTATAAAGCTAAGAATAGCTGGTGTTTCATGAGATTAGTCAAATACTTGGAAGTAGGATTTATTCAAGTGTTAAACTACAATTAGTCAAGAGTTGCCTCCGCTACCATTTACTTGAGTTTATTGAATTAACTTTATATGATTCTTAGAGCCTTTGAAAGCTCAGAAAACAAACATATCTCTCTACCTAGCGAAGGGTGCTCCTGCCCACAGCAGGAGGGTTGGAACTAAATGTTCATTAAGATCCAACCCAGTCTGTGATTCTATCCCCTGGTGAAAAGTAAACACCAACAAACACAGTCATATCTCTTTGAGGGTGTTGGAATTTCCTGAAGGAAACGGCAGCCTAAAAAGCAAACATCTGCCTGACAACTAGACAGGGTTTGCAAGTTTATCTAGGATACTCCTGCTAACGTGCCAAAGGTGCATCTATATTTAACATTAGCACATCTCTACTTTATTCTTGAAGATGCTGGTTTTACTAGATCCAGAGGCATTAACATCAAAAACTGATTCCAAGCATTCTGTATCATGCAATCAGTCTCTTCTCCATTCCCATGTAAAAACCAGACACCTTAGTTTAAACAGCTACTACTCCAAGAGAGCTGTCCAGTTTTACCACAGGAACAGAGGGGAAGCGTCTTTTCTGTACAGTGGCTGTAGCTAGAAAGCCGAAACTACCAACAGACACAGCCACTGTAAGCTCAGGGCTCATGAGCTGTTAGAATTACTGGCATTAGAGGATTTACTATGAGACACCTTAAGCTTTTAATGCAGACATGCTGCATAATTGATGACGATGTACAAGTATTGACAATCTGCTCAAAATAACTGACTAGGCATTTTGTGTCTTTCATATTCAAATGGATCTCTGAAACATGTTTACAATTAAAAACGCACTAATGTGCAGAGATTAAACAACTAGAAATTATTGTTCAATTAAAATACCCCAAAAAAGTAAAGTTAAAATTCTCATCTAGTCAAGATATAAACAAGAAGAACCTCAACAATTATCTGCCTGCTTCCTTATTTCAAGACCTCTGAGAAACGTTCCACGTATATATCATTGTTCACTCAGACATTTATCAATGTGTCTTTCTACTTATGCTAAATTTGGTGTTTCAAAGAATTTGGAGTCAGTTATAAAACAAGATGCTTTGATTGCAAACAACAAAGAGTGGGGAAAAATTTGAGTAAGAGTGTGAAAGCAGGAAGCAAAGCCATTGAGTATACCTTGCTTAATCAGGACAATGGTCATTTGAATATTCTGATCTTGTTTGAAGACATGACTAAACATCCTATCACCACAACATATGTGTTTAGTTATCCATTCCCAATGAAATTAACTTTGAACGCTGAACGTAACCTTGAAAAATCCTACTACAAATATAGCCAAATAATGTCACATCTCTCAAATATATTTTGGACTGTAATAGACATAGGCATTTCTGGCCATAAAAGCATTCTCCTTGGTAGCATGCAAATATACATGGTAAAAAACAAGACGGGATCTCAAGTATGTGAGAGAGAAACTGGACTTCTAGCTGATTAAGTCCAAGAATTTTTAACTAAAACTGGGAAGATGTTTAAAACCATAGTTCCCCCAGATACACAGACAGTAACTATACTTGGTAACTTTTCAAGAGTTAGGGCAAACTACAGGGCCCACACTGAATTGCAGACTGATTGGATAGGAATGTTTGGCAGCAGTCAATACCAAAGAATTAAAGCAAATAAAACTTGAAATTCACAGCTACCCATAGTTAGGATTTTTTAAGCCTGAAAGTACTGTAAAATGAACATACATAACCATTTGTTGTAAGTGAGAATGCTAGTTATTGTGATCTGTAGGATTACTGTGCAAGATGAAAGCTGTATTATAAACATAATCAAATAAACTTCTGAATGAATTGGCAAAATGACAAATTATTAAATACTTTCAGCTTCATCAGATCATATCAAAGAAAACATACTGTCCCTTAAGCAATTATGTAAAACCTTAAATGCATTGGCATATTTATGCTTTAAAAACCTTACCCCAAACACAAAGCTATCTTTTTTTATTCTTTCCCCACAGACTGTGCTGTAACATTTCCTTCATTGCTTAATCCTAGCCTCTTTTCCCTATTCTCTTTGTTGTCTGCAAGTTGGATCCAAATTACAGCAGTTACAAGAATAATATACTGTTGAACAAGAAAATACTCAGTTTATGTTCACCAAATCATTCATAATGCAGATTCCATTCATGTATGTGGGAGCTGTATACAATAGATCAGAAAAATAAGCATATTGTAAAAGAAAAAAAAACCCAAACAAAACCACACCAAAACAAAACCACACACCAAAAAACCAAACAAAAAACCCCCCGACACATGCATAGTTCATTGATTCTCTCTAAGAAGGGCTCCATTCACTCTTTCAGCCACAACACTAAATTCTTCTGTATCTGTTATGGAGACCTATCAGTTACAATTGTAAAGAGTTGTCCCGGATTGGAGAAACTCAAATACCTACTAAAAGACGTGTTCAAGGGGAAAAGGTTAAGGCAAATAATGAAATATAATTATAGGAGAAATCTGGTTATTAACACACACAAAACACATACCAGTATGATTGTAGACTACATCTGTGATGCAAAGCATATTCCATTCATTTTTCAATTTTTCCACAAGAGCTCCTATATCGCTCCAAGTACACTTTTTATTATGGCTTGAAAATTCAGGATTTACTTCCAACTGATCAGCCAGTGAGTAACATGATCTAGACAGTCCAAGCTTCTGCAGTGGTGTAAAATGAATCATGTTGTAACCTATACAGTAAGAAGCCATTTATTTGTTAAGAAAAACAAACACCAAAGTTAACTGAAAGAAGCATAGTAAGTTACAGTTAGAGCACTTACTTCAAGCTAGTGTTTGGAATAGCCAATCTGGGTCTTCCCCTTGAAATCTACATAACAAGCTTTAAAAAAAAAACCCTTAAAGTTCTACAAACTTCCAAACCTATCTGAAACCAAAACAACAGATCACAAGTGTTTTCCAGAAAATTCCTGAATTTTTGCATTTTGATAATTTCACTGGCTTCTTCCATTAACTAAACTTAATCTAGTGCAAAATATTTAGACTACAAACTAAAGAACAAATGAGCTGTTTACACTTTTTTTGATCATAAGACAAAAATGTATATCCTTTAGTATGTTTATTGACATTACCTGTTTCTTTTGCAACTTTAAGCCTATCCTCCCATTCATGAAACGGCCCCAGACACTTGGCGAGGAAAGTCTGGAGCGTAACGCAATCCAAAGGTAACACATGATTATCGGCTCCAACACGCAAAATAGGGTCCACAACTATGTAACCTCCACCACTTTTTTCATTTCTAGGAAAAAATAATTTACATTGGTATAGTAAACAGTCTCTGTACGAGTCAGTTTTGAAAGAGAATCCAACAAAGACAGCTATTTCAAAGCCACTGTAGCCCAGTACAGTGCTTGGATGTAGGTGGGGAACAGGACTGCAAGGCACCAGAAGAAAGTAAGAAACACTGAAAACACTTATCACTTAGATATCTATTTACAAGGATGTGTAACTGGGATACAGAATCTCACTTCTGCAGAGGTTTTTTGTTTTCTGAGACAGAGTCCAATATTCTCCTTTGAGAATATGGACAGAAACAAAGACAGCATGACTGCTCTTCCTTTATACAAAGGCCTCCCTTTAGAGCACCATCTACGGTAAGAGACCTGAGGTTAAATAGCCTTTTAAACCTAAGGCTTAAAAGCCACCTATCTTCCAGAAACTCAGAATACCAGGCTACAATCATTAACAGATACTGGCATTCACTTTACACTTTCCCTCTTGAAACAAAGACAGAAGTAAAGAATAACAGAAGCTCTCTGCTAGAAGGACAGAAAACAACCTTTCAAAGTCAAAAGAAGAAAGAACAAATTCAGATGCTCAGAATGTTGATGACTTGCTAAAAGTTTCCAAACTTGCTTGCTTTTCCAACATGCACAGAAAATTGATCTCTCTCATTCTGCATATTCTCCAGAGTGTATCTGCATCAAACTATTACATCACCACCACAACTACTGTCTTTTATCAGCAGATTCAGTTATGTCCCACAGTTACACTTTGAAAAGCGCATACAAAAAAACTGGCTTATTCTTAATAGTGACTTCTTCAAGTCAAAACATAGACCAAGGGAGCAGACAGCATTTGACTGGAAGCACAGAATTTCACTTACCCAAGACTGAAATAGTACTGGTATGACCCAGAAATTTGGAGATCCAGCTTGCAGTATTTGTCAGAGTCATCTTCTTTCCCTGTGGGATTGTGCCATGATAGTGTCCTGAACTTGTGGCGATCAAATACTTCTCCAGAAGCTGGATAATTTGTGTATACAGTAACAGGTTTGCCTTGAAGAGTTGGACCCAATCGGAACTGTAGTTCAAAACCTCAAGAAAAAAAAAGATAAAAAATACTTCATCAGGAGGACCAGATATTTATTAGAAATCATAATTTGATATTATGTTAAGAAGGAAGCGAATCAACACACCTGCCAAGAACTTTGGCAGAACAGTATATGTCTACAGCACCGTCTCTGCCTACTTTCCTAACATTTTGCTTTGCCCACTTTACATATAGTTCTTTTCCTTTACTTATGTCACTATTCAACTCCTTTCCAATTTGTTCCTCTTTGCAATATAAAAAGTCCTTTATAAAAATAGAACACAGCAAGACACCATGATCATCAGATTACTATGCATATTTTGGATTTGTAGTATTTATGTATTTAGGTTTACCGACTCCATAAATTAAGCTGACCCATGAAAACACCTGAAAAAAGCTAGGAACACATTTTGAAAGAGAAAATATTTCAAAATCCTTCATTCTTTGTTGAGGGTTTACTAAACAGTGCTAAATTCCTTATGCTTTTAGCCATAAAACAATAAATATTTGTGCATTATCTGAAAGTTTAACAATTTATTTGTACAGTGTAGAGAGCTCAACAAACCATAGGGAGTATTATATATGTGCTGCAGGTTACACACACACACACACACCTAGAAATAGCAGTATTTAGGCTCAGAATTCCCATGATAAAGAGAACAAAGTTAAGTTAAAATAAATAAAATTTAAAAGTACTGTTGTTGCCTGTTCAGTTAACATGAAAAATTAATTTAGTCAAAAGGTTTCAGAAGAGGTTTCTATTTGTAGGCATGAGGGCCACCATCAGGGTCCTTTGAAGAGACTGATGCAGGTGTAAGTGCTTTCACAGTAACTTTTACTAAATTACACGCCAATCATGTAATTAACTTTAGTAAGACACCTACTAGCCCTAGCAGTCTTCGAAACTGGGAGTAAAAGAAACCTGAGCATTTGTAAAAAGATAAAGTTATTAATACACAGATAATTAATTATAAAATGTATATATATAAAAAAAAGTCCTACATAAAAATATATCTCTTTTAGAAGGCTAAATACACTCTCCCCTGTCCAGTCCTGACATTTTATTACAGGGATTACTAAAATTAGAGCACAGAGATATATGCCATTGATATCTTATTTCCTGTAACAGTTATACTGGTATCAGGAATGCTGTGCTCAAAATTAGCTGTGGCCTCTCAGGGGCTGGTACCAGCAGAGGCACTCTGAATGTTTGACAGTCATGCACTTCTACGTGACTCCTTCCAATGAAACTTATACAACTGGAAGGATGTTAAAAATTGAGGTTAGGGTCAACTCTGCACTTTACGACTGATGTTTTCTTAGATTACACTGACAGAAAATTCAGAAATCAATACAATTTAAGAGAATTCTTATTCTCAAAAATCAGTATCTAGGTCCTCAACTGAATCACTTAGATACTAGGTTCCTAAATTAGTAACATGAAGTAATAAAAGCCAACAAAATGTAACGAGTAATAAAAATTGTTACATCATTAAAAATGGTTTAGAAAGACAGCAGCTTTAGTTTTATAATCTGAATTTCTTCACTTGCATAAGAGTGGAACAATTAGTGGGGTGGCTTTTTTGTTTGCTTTTTTTCCCTCAGACTTATGAGCACTTTCAGACAGCAAAACCATCAAGTTCTTAGAAGTATGCAGGCACAATACTAACATAGCCCAGCTGTAAGAAATCTGCTGGCAAGATAAGATTTATGAGGTGCTAAATATTCCATATTCTGAAACATTACCGGAGACTTTCCAAAACATTGCTATTCCTGATATATTTCAAAATCATAACATTAAAGATGGGATGCTGCAAAAGTCATTGCAGGTAAATACCCAAGAGCTTGATTAAGGGTATTTATTGACTCAGTCCTCAAAAGCAAGGGCTTTTTTGGATCACTGAAATACAGGTTATAAAAGGAGAGGTCTTGTCCTGTAGAACATGTCTAAAAAACGCTTGGCACTTCATTCCCATGAAGACTGACAGCTCGTAGCCTGTCTGCTCTTCATTTCTCAAGAGCTTTACGAGTCAGACCAAACGATGACTCGGGTCCACAGAGCTCTGCAGTGGAAATAAGCATGACTGATATTGTTTTAAATTAAAACACGGGGCAAAAGAAGGAAGAAACAAGAGAGAGAGACAGAGAAAAAAAAAAAAGACCATCAGGCAGGCTGAGCTCCTTTCCCAGCGCTGCCCGAGTAAGGTGGAGCGTTCCCGGCCATTTCCTCCTCAGCCGGCGCCGAGGGCTCCCGGCCGAGGAGGGCCGCAGCCCGCCGCCCCCGACCTACCTTGCTCCAGTCTGAAGAGGGTCTTGTCCAGCTTCTCCATCTCGCTGAGGTGCAGCAGCCGCGTCTCCTTACCGCCCGGCATGGCTGCGGCCGTCCGCCCAGCGCTCCTCCCGTGCCAGGAGACTCACTTCGGGGAATGAGAAGCGAGCCCTGCCGTGAGGGAACACAGACAAAAACCCACAGGTCAGCGGCGACTCCCGGGAGGACGGCGGCCGTTTTGGACCGCCTCACGCCGCCGGTCTCGCTTACATGTTCCCCGGTCCTAGGGGAGAGAGGAGACTAGGCGCTGCAGAGCAGGGAGGAGGGAACTGTCAGGAAGCACCCAACACTCCCGTAGCCGGGGGACAGCCGCCGGCAGCACCCCAGAGCAGCTCCCCGTCCCACAGCGCGGCCCGGCCCGCAGTCCGAGCCGCGGAGGTGCCCCCGGCCCAAGCCGCCCCAGGGGGGGGAGCCTGACACCTGTCACTCTCTCCGCTCACCCCGGTGCTGCCGGGAACGACCGCCAGGCCCCTTATCACCGCCCTGCCTCTGTGGGAAGCGGAGCCCGCCTCAGCCGTCCCACCATACTCACGAGCGGGCCCGGAGAGCGGCGGAGGCGCAGCTCCCCGCTGACGGCGACAGCTGCCGAGGCCGAGCGGAGCCGGGGCGGGGGCTGGAGCAGCCCCTCCGCCCTCGCCTGCTGCGGCAGCCCCGGGCTGGCCGCGCAGGCAGCCACTCACGTACTCGCCAGCAGTCGCGACAAACTCAGCAAGACCGCTTTTTTCCTCCCCTTTCCTTGCTTTTTTTGTGAAACAAACTTTATTGGTTCCGCCGCGGCCGCACACGAAGACAGGCGGCGCCGGCGCAGCTCCCGCGAGAGCCCAGGGCCCGCCCCGGCGGCGGTGCGGGGCTGCCGGGCCGGGCCAGGCTGGGTCTGCCCCGCCCCGCCCCGCCCCGCCCCTGCCGGGCCGGGCCCGCCCCCCGCGCCCCGCCCCGGGAAGTGCGCCTTGGGGCGAGAGGTTAGCTCAGGGGTGACCCGGGTCTTCAGTGTTGGTGTGGGTGCGAGGCGACTGAGGGCTACGCGGGTTCGGGCCCTGGAGTATCCTGGGCCTTTTGGGGAGCGCAGCGTGGTGGTGCCTGATGTTCTGCCCTTGCCTTTACTGCCAGAGCCCCGCCAGCGCCTTTACACGTAGCTTTGTCCGCACTGGCATGAGAGGCCACCCACCCAGGGGGTTCTGGCACCTGAAACTAAAGCTCTGCGTGATTTAACGGGCATTCTGTTAAGGAAAACGTGACTTCAAAGGCAGCCTGAAGTAGCTCGGCTGACACCTTCGGGCCTAGCCGCTCCTTGCCGTAATGGAGGCAACGCTCAGCGAGGCTTCCTCAGCGTTCCCGCCTTGCTGCCTCAGGCAGGAGCCCCCCGCCCCCCCCTCCCGCCGCGGGCACACGGCAGGCAGGCAGCCGCTGAGAGGCTGTCAGAGAGGGTTTAAGTGCTATATATAACATGCGGACAAGACGACAAACTCGGGGATCTGTCTCTGACCAAAAAAATTAGGGTGGTTTTATAAAAATCCCACAAACCCCAAAAACCACCGCGCTTGTTTTGAAGCCTGCTGTCACCTGAACCACTGTCACCAGATAGCCCTTTCCACTGCTTTATATTGCAGAATCTAAATACTGCAGTTGCTCCAGGCCTCTCACCACTGAAGTCATTTGCAGCACCCCACTGTAAAGGTCAGCCTTGCAGCTTTGGAAGGTCAGTCTATTTTTATTGCCTAGAACTACGTTTAAAAAAAAAAAGTACTGTGCTGCTCAACTTACAGTCACTATGTTATACTGTTTATTATTTTCATCTTTTCAAAGGTGATATATTTTGTGGGATTGGGAGGTGTCCACGAAACAATTTAAGACTTAACCATTTACTTCCAGTCATCCCATGCATACCCTTGTAACAGCATCTTAGTGCAATGAATTCATCCAATTACAATGTATTTAGGGGCAGTCCAAAGGCTTTGATATTCCACCCATTTCAAACCTTTGGTGGCTAATTTTCTTTCCTCCTTCACCTGTCCCCCGTCCCGTCCCCCCCGCCCTCCAACATTTTAAGAAATCCATTTGTTCCTCGTTACAGTTCATATTTTTTCAGTGTTGTTGACAAAGGTTTTCATGTTGGCATATGTCAACTTTTATACCTCCTGACAATATGAGGGTCATTAGACAGACTGGGGGAAAATTCCTAGTAAGCAGTTCCCCTAGCATTCACGTCTGAGACTCATTCAGATATGATTCAAATGTCATACTTCCAATCTGGATTATTTTATACAGTTATTTACTGGAGGCCCGGCAGCATTCTCCCATTTTCCTTGTCTTTCTTAGCCCACTTATTCCTTACTCAGCTTGCTGGCCTGCAGGCTTTTTGTACAGGACAGACTTGTACCTAGCAGAGGCCTGGCTCTCCTGGCGTGCTATCTGGTGTCTCAAAATTGGATGTGTTCTAGTAAAGAAGATAAAAAATTGGAATAGGAAATACAAGAACCTCCAAAAGGTACGGGAGTCACAGGAATAAAACCAACTGACATTTAATTGAAAGAGATCTGTACCATCTCTTTGCTAGGGTCTTCAGCAAGCTTCAGTGTCCTGAGGTGACTGCAACTGGTCTGTCACAGAGCCTTGCACAAGTGCCTCTTTCTCCAGGCTTGCCCTGTCACATACTTCAAAATTAGGGGATTTAGAAACTTCATGAGCTGCTTACGCAGTGAACAGTTCTGAGAGAGGAAGAGAGGGTAACACGTATGTAGCAAGTTCTTTGCATAGTTTCCTTGAAATGCATGCTGAATATCTTGTGAAAAGCAAGAAAAATCTAAAAGGCAAGAATCTAAAAGACAGAATGCAATTTTACTACGAAGTTTTAATATGTTGCTCTTGGAACTCACCCTACTCTGATCACTAGGTATACAGTGCTGCATCTCCACAATAGAGACAGGTTTTAAAATGTACCCAAGTTTACAAAAAAGGATTTTTAAGTTTCTCAAGACAAAAAAATCATTAGGAAATGAAGCTAGCAAGTCGCCTGCTGATTCCAAATCCTGAAGCAGTTGTTTTGACTGACATTTGTGACTGTAGCTAAATGAAGGACTTGATCTACTACACAGCAAAAAAGTTCCCTAAGTACTATTAAATGACTTAATTACAAATTTAATTGGCCATCAATACAAAACAAAATTAGTATTAAGAGATACTGAATGAATATGGCAGGTCCTTTAATGAAGTTTAATCATGAAAGCAGATCATGAAATCCTTTCTTCATCAACATCACTTCTTATGCTGGCAGACCCCTAACAGACTTCGGGCCTATGTTACTTTAGCAGATATAAGTTGACCAGGCTTTCTGTATATGGGAAGCACACCAGGAAAACATCCATGCACGTACCATTTAGCAGTGCAGATACTGTACAGGACATGCACGGCAACTGCTACACCGGTATCTAAATGGTGGATTTCACAGTGCTACTTTATCTTCTTTATCAGTTTGCAGTTTCCTCATGTGCAATATGATATACCACAGCAGGAAAAGATCAATAGTTGCTTCAAAATAAGAGTGGATACCATGTCAATGTCATCAGGAAATAATTTCCAGGCTTTTTCAAATACGTCAATACCAGAATTCTTCAGTCCTTTTACATTGCCTTCCACCTCCTGTTTGCAACACAGTATTAGAGAACACTTACCTTAGCAGTGGCCTCAATACACTTTGGGGAGCCTGTTCACTAGGTGTCATATCACACTCAAGTCATATTGCTTATGTCTATTTCAAAGGTTATGACTGTAATGGGTCAGAACTTTGAGTACTTACATAACGGTACTTTTTTTTTTTTAATCAGCAGAACAATACTCCCTCTAACAACAGTAAAAGCCACCTAGCACAGAGAGAACTGATCATCAAACTAAAATTAAAAGCAGATTCCTTTGACCTGTATGCAGAAGATATGAGACTTAGTAATATGTAAAGTGGTAGCACAGTTTTTCTCAATGCCCCACAGTCATGACCTGTAAATTCATGAATTAACACCGTGCCATTGTTTGAATAGTAGGAAGCTTCAGAGGTGCTGAATCTTCTGTCCAGCTTTTGTCTTCTAATGGGGAGATCTCATCCAGAAATACAAACCTGATTTTGAAAGGAAGCTGCTTTTGTTTAAAACTCTGTCTCTGCAATTTTTGTGAGACTGCAGTCTTTTCTGTGAGTTAGATCTTTGCTATGCAGTCGCTGAAAACAAGTGCTGTTCTTAGACAGTATGTGCCCAGCAGGAATTTACATATGGCCTTGGACATTAGAATCTAGGATTGAGAGAAAATATTAGCCAGAACATTGAATTAATTACCTGTAGCCCATTTTTTAAAAATCCCTTCTAAATAGCTAAACATATTGCAATAGGCAGTGAATAGGCTGGAATGAAAATGTCTATATAAATAAGAAATCAAATGAGACAGAGAATCTAGGACCCTGGTCTATGCAGTTTGTTCATACTGAATATGTAAATACCCTTTCCTCTAGTTACTTGTCAGTGTTGGTTTGACCTTTCAAAGTTGAACCCAGTGTTGTCATGAATTTTTGGATTGCAGAAACAATTTTGGTTTGTTTTTAATTCCAGCTTAGCCATTCTTTTACTGTGTGGCCTCAAACAATCAATGATCTCTGCATTAACATCTTTATAAAGTTAGACTGCTATTAATTTTTAATAGAAAATCTTAAAATTGAGTGCATTTATCTTTAAGGAAGTCCAAATAACATTCTATTATAGCTAAATGTAGTTTTTCATGTAATGTTTATGATATGTTTGTGCTTTAGCTAACAGCATCAGACTAATTTGATATTAATATTCTTCTGCAAGTGACCAAGCAAACAAAATTTTAAACTGTCTGAATGGTATTCTTCTACCATTTATCTCTGTCAAGCATAAAATAAATTCACATGTACTGGGCCAATTTTTGTTTTAAAAGGAGAACGCATTACACCAGTTCACTGAATCACTACCAGCTCTTCTATCTTCATGTAAATTGTTCCATTTAACACCAGTGATATATGCAGAGATTTCAGACTTCACAGTATCTCATCCTAAAGGAACTCTGGAGATGTTTTATCAAGCTGATCTACTTTTTTCAGTTTTATATTTTCTCCTCAAAAGTAAAATTTAAAGAGTGTCTTTTGTACACTCCATTTTCTTTATGATGCTCCTTCCTACTGTACCAAGCTGTAGTGAGAATACCATGGATATTTTCCTGGTCCATTAAACTAATAATCCTTAATGGACTCGTGTCTGTTGTGTAAAATTGGCATCTGATTTTTAAGCAAAGAAATTTTTTTTGCCTCTGGGTACATCAGTGCCATATTTGTTGGGTCACTGAAGGCACTGTGCAGCAGATTCCCCCAAAGTCTGGAACATCCTTGGAGGTAGTGGCTTAGACAGAGACTGTGTACTAACCTGGCTCTGCAAGAAGCATCTTTCCATAGCATCTCTTGACTGGGTCACTTGACACCTTGCTTGTTACTCCTCTGTGATCATCAAGGGAGGACTGCTGCTTATAGGACTTCAAAGCTGGTATGAAACAATGTTCTCTCTTATATTCTTTTCATAACTTTCCTATGTTGGACATGTGTTTTACCTGCTCTGTTACACTCTGAGCAATTTATTAACTTTCCAAAGTCACTGTAAGCATTTAGGTGAGTCTTGATAAAGTAAGAGCTACTATTCCTGCCAGCATTCCTACTGAGCAGGCTCAAACATCACCACATGGTTCCCCCACAGGGGTACTGGGCACGTACTAACTTGCATGTTGCTACAGCCAACAGTATTGCACATCATGCATCATCCCTACAGAACAATTGCTTGTGCTGGAACTCAGAGCAACCACAAAGCCAGGTCTGAACAAAGAATGCATTTGTAAACCATAAAGGACACAAATTGAGAGCTGCTGAGAAGGTAAAAAACTGGAGATGGGTTGTCAGTGAAAGAACCTCTGAGATGAAAGAAAGTAGGAAAATTAATTCCTAATCCAAGTGAAAAAAGAAAAAAGCTGTTGGTCAGAGATGGGATTGACTGGCAAAGAAACTGATCAGTGTGTGGAAGAGCACTGTGCTAGATTTCAATTGATTTTGTAGCTACTTTTATCAGATAAAACTTCAATAGCGTGCATCAGATAAAGTGATGGCCCACATCCCTTGAAGTAAAATGGTATCACTGCAGTACTTTATCCACCGATTTAACTGTGTAGTGCACCGAATTAAGGGGAGACTTGCAGAAAAATGACACGTATCAATTCTATCCTAGCACTTACACAGACCTGGCTCAAATTGATATCAGGGAACCAAATTTAATTCTTTAATTTCAGATACGCAAGGAAGTGTGTTTTTTTTCTTTTAAAATTCTCTTGAAGTCAAGGTAGATACCTATTTTGGTAGAAAGCAGTTGTTGACGTACTTCAACTGTTGATGTATCAGAATAGATACAAAAAGGAAGTAGGTTTCTGTGGAGTGGAAAACTTGACTTTACTTAGTGGCTAATGCCACCAGGTGGCTAGTTCGTGTAATTGACTGAAAGACGTAAAAGGCGTTTTTCTTTCACCTCTAGGTAGAAAGTATTTTCATGTAATTGTTTCGAAGTGTCAACTTTTACGTGTGATATGGAAAAAAAATTAAATAGTGAAATTAGAACGAGCTGATTAGTAGAGAAGAATAAAGACCACAGAGATGCATACATAATGAGGATATTTCTGGAGGTTATAGGCTAAAAGTTAAGTCAGATGGTAAAACAGGTAAGTATGAAACAGTGCCAAAACTCAAAGGAAAAGAATTAATTATGGAAAAAATACATCATCTTGCACTGTGACTTCTATCATGATTTATTTCCTTTTAGACAGTCAGGACTCTTTCAGTGACTCAACATTCTCCTCTCACTGGGGAAAAAACTCCAGCATATGCAAATTACTTTGGTAGGAAAAATTCTTCCTAAGCAATATTTTTTCTTACTTCCCTAACACATATTTAGCAAAGATGATAATGCTGAAAAAGCTTGAGAAATGCTTAAGTCTATTAAGTGTAGGACACACAGGAGAGAGGTGAATAAATATAGGTGTTGGGACCGTTATCTTCACAGGAAGACCAGTATCCTGCATGTATTCAGCAAAATCTAAATGCTTTTTAAAAAAAACATGTCAATATATCAAAAAAGAGAAAAGAGTAGTCACAAAAACTTCTTAGATCCAAGTTATCCATCATCAAAACACTAAGAGGGATGCAGCCTTTTTTGCACATCAACTCAAGCAATGTTTTACCATGATAATCTTGCCAGTGACATAGAAAAAATATTTGCCAAGTGCACACATACATGAAACTTGAGCAAGGGTTGACCTTATAAAAGACAAGTTTTGCTGTAGATTTAGCTTAATACTTAAGAGGAAAATTGATTACAAGGAGAACCACATAGTAACACAGGTTCTCTTTAGACCTAGCTTCAATGGCTTATTGTCTTCCATTTGCACTTAAAAAATGCATAGCTATCAGTAGATGCCTTGGACTGCACAATATTTAAGTTCCAAAATTACATTTATTTTATGTAATTGTACCCTCAGTTCTTAAGCATCAGAAATTGCTATTTTTATACTGAGCATGAAATCTTCTTTATGAAACTGCTGTTGCTTTCAAATTACAGGCTTTCATTTACTTCCTGGAAGGTCCTGGAACAAACTATGCAAAAAAAGTCATCAGCTTCTTTTCATGTTAGATGTTATGTTGATTGGCTACTAGACATCATCATCCCCTGACATAGTTCAATAGTGGATTACACAACTTTATCTCTCTTTGGACTTGCAAGAAGATTAAAACCCAACCCCCAGCGCTCTATGTCTCTAACTGATCATTTGCTTAAGCTAGAAACTTCTGCTTTGCAATAAATACAGAATTATTATGAACACAGTAACAGAACTATTATTGTTGTACACTTCACCAAGGGGATACATCTGTAGGCTTTTTATAGTTCATATATCCTAATCCATTTTATGTCTTTGATGCAACTTGGATATTGACACTGAAATTAGCGTGCAGTACACTTTCACAGAAATGTTTTCATTAAGACTATAGAACATTTGGGTTTTTTTTTTTTAAGGAGACTACTATGTTTGAAAAACATCCTTCAAGACAGATTAACAACTGCCTATGCAGAAGTATGAGTACTTGTGTTCAGTAGTTATTGTTTTTCCCTGGTTCTCTTGGTGTTTTCCTGAATTTCTTGCTTTATTGCTCTTTGACAATAGCTGACACATAAAATTAGAGAAGCTATAAAATGAGAAGCTAAACAGTATTCCCCCCCTTAACCACTTTACCTTTCACAGAAAAAATATTTTAAAAAAAATTAAACTCTAATTGCAGTTTCTAACAGGATCGTGGCTTGCATTTTCATCCCTCGTTGTTGTTCTTAATGAGGAAACTACTTCCATATATTCTTATAACTGTTCCAGAAGTATACAGCCCATTCCATCAGTAAGCCAAGACTCTACAATAAAATATCTTAAAAATACATGGATATTATTTCCACTATGATCTGTGTAAGTTATGAACATGAGTATTGTCAAGAATATTGGTCACTGTGGTCAGCAGTTTTCAGACTGTAAATGTATTTGTTAGTATTTGTCATACTGGTAATTTATCTGTACGGAATGCTGGGTTTATTTGGTATAAATTCATTAGAAACACACAAGCAGTTAACACAGAATGTATGTACTTGGGCTTACAGTTTCATCAAACTTGATATTTTGGGGAGTGGCTGTAGTAAATGGATTTTTTTCACCCCCAGCTAGGATGAAGTATCACTATTTAACTTTAGGCTACTGGTGATGCATTATATATCTTTAATTCCTGCATGCTTAGTGAGAGCTCAGCTTCCATTGTCTTCCATGAGCAAGGTAACACAGGTGTAGCAGTCAAATAATTTGTCTGATTAGGCAAAGTCGTTCATTATTGGTTTTCACACTGATTACATAATATGCCTTTACAGAGTACCGCTAAGGTTACTGCTGCTCTTAGAGAAACTGGGAAAACAGTAGAGTAGTAACAGAGCATTTGCAAGTCTACTATATTTCAGTAAATAGTATTTTTAAAGAAAGCATGACTGAATTATTAGTATTTAAATAACTTGGATTGCTCAGACCTACAATAACCAAAATTACTATAGGCCTCCAATTAAGTAGTTTCTCAACACAAACACAGTCTGTGGGAGGGCAAAATCCCCCCTGAATTTTTGTTAAAGTGATTGTGATTTTTGTGCTACTCTTCTTTGTGAGCAATGGAGGACTGGGGATAGAACAAGAAAACGCCTGTGAGAAGCCCGTGGATCTGCAGTTTCTGCTTGCAACCCCCAGTTACCGCCAGTACTTATTTGCTTTCTCGATAAGAGAAAGCTGATTTTGCAAGCCTGCATGGGCGAGCACCTCTGAGCACACGAGTAGCACCGCAATGAGCTCGGCGAGCCTTTACCAGGACAAGCTCTCTCAGCAGAGCTCACGGGGCGACACTGGAGTCAACACCTCCCATGACTGGAGATTGCAAAGAAGTTACAAACCCTTAACGCATTGCTCAGGACCCCAACTGTTGTGGGCATTCACCCTGCGCAGCAACTTATACAAGAACACGAAGCGCTTCTGCCGGTCAGCCCATCCCAACCCATCCCAGCCCCGGGCAAACCCCGCTGCCGGGAGCGGCCTCAGGGCGGGTGGCGCTGCTCGCCGCCGGTCCCGCCCTGCGCGCTTCCTCTGCCACTACCCGGAGGGAGACGGTGTCGGTGCCGCCTTCCCGCAGCTAGAAGAGCGACTACGGCTGTGGAGGAGCACTTACACTGTCCCACTTGCCGGTTTCTCGCTGCCCTTTTCTGCGGGAGCGGTGCTGAAGCGAACGAAGGGCGTAGGTGGCGTGCGGCGCGCAGGCTGTCCTAGAGAAGCTGCTGTAGGTCTGGAGCGCTTTGGTTAAAGTAATGCTAGTGAATACTCAAAGTGTGGATGCTGCAAGCTTTTTGAAAGCTGTACGTGCTTAACAGAATGCTTGTAGCAGCTATAAAGCAAATTAAAATCTGGTGAAGCTTTTAAAGCACCTGGTAGCTGTGGCCTTTCATGTGGGCATTTGTGAATTGCTTTAGAGAAGACTCTTAAGCTTCCTTTCCTTAATAAGCAAAGGTAAACTACAGCTTATTTTATTTAAAGCCCCACCAACAACATTCCTCTTGCACCTTGCTTGCTTCTTAATGCTGTGTGAATATGTCTTTACCATTTTGCTTCTCCATTAATGTGCTGTATAGTAACTATTACAGTAAGCGTGTTGATCCTGTGGTTGGAGTTACTTGTTAATTTTAGATTAGTCTTAAACTTTGGGTACTTCATGTAGATAAAAACTTGCAACGTTGGGGCCTTAAGGATCATCTGCAGAGTAACTGCCCAACAGAAAGGTAAATAACTAAGTATATGAACAGGGTATAATCATTGTCTTTTGTTGGTTTTTGATGGTATATGTAGAAAAAAGAAACTTAACCATATTTTTTTTTCTAAGTGTCTCCTCTAAAAGAAATTAGCTCATTAGTAGGGAGTAAATGCATAACAAGCTTTAAAGTTGTGATGCAAATTTGTACCTTCTTTTGCTTTGAGGAAAAATGTACTAAAAGTTGTGTGTTTCTTCTTGGTTTTGGGTTGTTTGGTGGTTTTTTTTCCCCCCTTAACTGCACCAGAAGATAATTAAGATAATTATTTAATATGAAACTCTCTCAGGCCTGGGGAAGTACATGTCTGACAAAGCAAAGGAAGCTGTAGAGTCAGTGCTCAATTACTACTTCATGCACTTCAGCTGAAGTGTAAGGTTTTGTGGGTTTAGCTTAGGAAGTAGTATAAAAGAATGCTCTTATGTATATTTTCTTTCTGCATATATTCTGTTTTTTCTTTTAGACAAACTTCCGCTGATTCTAGGTATTAGGCTACTACTCTTAGATGCAAGGCAAATAGAAGAGGTTATAATGTAACATAAGGTGTCTTGCTAGAAGTATAAAGCCAATAGTAATTTTACTTAGGCTTGGTCAGTGTAACAGAAGGACTAGCTGTAAGGTAAGTACTGATACTTAAACTGTCATAAAAATTTATTTTGAAACACAAAATCTTTTGTTTTCTTTAAATGTTTCCTGAGTAGAAGATGCTGAGGCATGTATGTTTTGTCATCTTGTGGGTGTGTGTTTGCATTTTACAAGTAATGGGTTATTGTGAATATGTTTTTTGACTTTGCTCAATTTATCTATTGTGGTATCACCACACTTAAATGAGCAGAAGTTAACCCAACCTATTTTTGCAGGACTCAGAGGGAAGGAGAGTCTCAAACAGCAAGGCTGCCCTGTCTGCTTTTGCTTTGTAGCTTTCTAAAGAGACATGGTGTAAATGCTTCCTAATAATACAGCTTACCCTTCTTTTCATCGCTTTTTCCCTCTTCTGCTTGTCCTCTTGACTGATGGTGCTCAGGAGAGAAGTTCTGGCTATGGTAGTTCTTGTACCTTTGGTTTGCCTTGCCTCCCTTTTCCTCTTCCTCTCTGAAATTAGTTTTAGATCTCATACTCTGCAGTTAATCAGCTGCAAGAATATAATTTCCATGTAGAAATCCTCAGTCTGTGTGTGCACATTGTGGTTTTGAGGAATTAGGCTACCAGGGCTTTCTTAGCTGTTCATAACCTGCGGGGATTAATAGGTTTTTTTCAACACATGAGAGAGTAACTGTATACTCTCTTTATCCAAAATTCAGTTACTGCAAGATCATGAGATTAATCAGGATAATTAATTTCCATGTATACGAAGTATCATTAAAAGATTCTCACTAAAATTTAGCATAGTCAATCTAGGCTTTTAAAGATTCTGTTCTTAAAATTACAGCACTCGCTTGTTTCCAATAGTTTCTTTCCTACTCAAGAGGTAATAGTCCCTGAATGAATGGTCAGAACAGTTGGAATATATTATCCAAGTGTAGTTTTACTGCGTTGGAACTTTACAAAAGCTAGTAGCGATTATGAGCAAACCTATGTTTCTCTTTGCAGTTTACCTTTCCAGGTAGAATCTCTCGAGGTTAAGCCCCAGATAATTACTTTGGCCTTTAACCATTAATGCTTGAATTATCACAGGTGTTCCTGTCTTGTCATGGTTCATCGAGTATGAAGAATGAAAGGTACTTCATCTCCATTCATACTAACTAAAACAGCGGTTTCTAGCTCAGTTTTTCAAGAATACCTGTTGTAGGCTCTCTGAGTATTTTGGCTGCCTCTTACTTAAAATAACCTTTGGGACCCTTGTTTTGTTTTTTCTCTATATTTCTGGTGGTTTGTGTGTAATGAAAACTCCCCAAAAGGATGCTCTAACAAAAAGCTCTATTTCCATCTTGAGTTCTGACCTGCCCAGTAAACTTGTAAAATAACTTGGTTGTATGGCTCAAGAAATGCTTGACTGAAACTTCAGATTACTTTAGAAGTCAGCTGTTTGTCTTGAATGATGTCAGTATGAAATGGAATTTTATTATAGAGTTGCATATGCAGTAAGTATTAATTGACATTATGGTTCCTCAGCTTCCTTGGAAAAGCTTAACTTTTTTCTAAACCATTTTGCCCAAGTTAGTCAAGGGTGATGAGAAGATGACTGTCACTCAGTATTTTTTGGCTTACTATTAATTAGAGGTCTATATTATAAATGGCTTCAAGTACTCAATTCTCTCTTTCCTTACACCTCAAGAGTGACATGATATTTGAAACACTGTTAGAATTACAGGTAATAGTGAAGTTTCTTTGAACAGACCTGTCCTGAAGCTTTATTTCCTGCCAGGGGGTGTGAGTTATGTGTTATACTGAATACTTAAGTAGGGGAGGACTAATAAATTAGTGGTCATGCCTCAAACTAATCAGTAGTATTTTTTTCCACCCTAAGTAAAGGTATGAAACATGATGTTTTGAGTAACTGTCTTACACTAACAATATGGTATGTGATAGTATTTAATCTCTAGAGAAAGGACTCCTGAATTTTATGCTGTCTTTGCTCATATATAACATACTGAAAAGTCTGTATGGCACAAGACTAAGTAAAATCAACAGTGAGTGCTCTCTGACCGTGTTCTGACTAGGGTGCTAATATGCACTGTGGTATAGCACACCCTTGTAACCTTGACTGGGCCATTTGCTGATGCACGCTACTACATGGTGAGCAGCTGATGTGCAGGCAGGCTAGAGGACGGTGATTATATATGCTCTCAGGTCTTTGCTTAACACAAGCACTTCAGTGTACTGCATTTATCTTGGAAAACAAGTCTCTAGACTTCTGCACTGTTGTTCTTCCAGGCTGTTCAAACAATAGTAAATTGAAAACCACTGGAGAATGCCTGTTGAAAAATTTGGCAGGAATTAGCTTTTATGTTTAGCCTCATTATGTTTCAGTCCTGAAGTTGATTATTTCTATGCCTCTTTAGTACAGGAAACCTGAACGCTAATTTGTAGGCTCTCATTGATGAGTTGTATTAAAAAGGGTTATAAATAAGCCACTATGGCCAAATCTTTGTAGTACAATTTGCAAGCAAAATATGTCAAGAAGGAAAAATACAATTTATAATAAGTTACAGTGAAAACAGAGTATTTTCAAATACTGTAGGTGATAGGCTGTCCCACACCTCAAAACTTAACAGTGATTCTTATTTTGAATCTCGCTTTAGTGGCAATACCTTGTGGTTTTAAGATTTTGATGCAGTTTGTTATGTTTTTCTTATCTAGAAAATACAATCTTGCACAGATCTAGAGTAATCTCTGTTAGAATGGAAATTAACTGTTTGGTTTTTTAAATTAAGCCACGTTTCTGGGAGGAGTATAATAACAGAGTGACAGTTCTCTATTGTGATATATATTGATGTGATCAAGAGCAGCCCTGCAGAGGACTTAGGAGTGCTGGTGGATGAGAAGCATGACATGAGCTGACAATGTGTTCTCACAGCTCAGAAGGCAAACTGTATCCTGGGTGGCATCAAAAGGACTGTGGCCAGCAGGTCAAGGGAGATGATTCTGCCCCTCTACTACACTCTTGTGAGACCCCACCTCAAGTACTGTGCCTAGTTCTGGAGTCTCCAACATAAGAAGGACATGGAACTGTTGGAAAGGGTCCAGAGAAAGGCTGTGAAGATGATTAGAGGGCTGAGGCATCCCTCCTATGAAGAAAGGTTGAGAGAGTTGGGGTTGATCAACCTGGAGAAGAGAAGGCTCTTGGAAGATCTTATAGTGGCCTTCCAGTTCCTGAAGGGGGGTTACAAGAAAGCTGGGGAGGGACTTTTTTAGAAGGGCATGGAGTGATAGGATGAGGGGGAATGGCTTTAAATTGAAAGGAGGAAGATTTAGATTGGCTATTAGGAAAAAATTCTTCACTGTGAGGGTGGTGAGGCCCTGGAACAGGTTGCTTAGGGAGAGGTAGTGGATGCTCCCCTCCCTGGAGGCATTTAAGGCTCGATTGGATGGAGCCTTGAGCAGCCTGGTCTAGTGAGAAGTGTCCCTGCCCATAGCAGGCGGGTTTGAACTTGATGATCTTTAAGGTCCCTTCCAACCCAACCATTCTGATACTCTATGATATCTTTGATCAGTCTCTCAGGTACTTCTTGAGGCAGGTAGAGAGCTGTGTTTATTTTTACCTTATTCTTTAGACAGCATTTGTTCTTTTGTTCTACATGGAGGTATATATGACTTACTAAATATCTAAAAATGTAGTCATTCTTGACATATCACGGGGAAGTAACTTTATCATGGCTGTAGAATGCTGACTAGAGAAAAGAGGAAACTGTAATCTTACGGAAGAGGTGCTTGTTTTATGTAGGTGTGACTTGCTTGCCAGTGGCTGACTTTGGGTGGATTTTTTGTTTAGTAAAGCAGATGATCTATTGTACAAATGTTTGTCTGAGTATGGATATTGCTGCTTATCAATCTTCAGCTTGTCTATAAAAATACTTTTTCTTGTTCCTTCTCACAGTTGCTTAGTACTGACTTACTGGATTAACGACACATCTTCCTTAGGTGTTGTCTTTATTATTCATTTTTAAACTACTAATGATAGATATGTGCTCAGTTTTTTAGGCTAGCACACTTTTCTTCTCTTAGCCAGAATGTCATATTTGTGAGGACATGACATCCTGTTTTGTGCTCTTGTAACAGGTACTTTTTTAGATCTAAAGGAGGAATCCTGCTTATAGGAGGAAGTTCTGGCCATCTCTTGGATTTCTCCTCTTTCCTGTATACTCAGATTTTGTGTCCTTGTTTTCCTCCTGTGTTACTATCGGTATGAGGCTTGTTTTGAACATGCCTTGGCTGAAGGTGTGTGTTGCAAAAGGGAGTAGGGAGCCACAGGTCACAGATCCTAGCTGAGTTGGGGGCAGATGATGAATGATTCTAAACTTCTTTTTTTTTTTTTTTTTTTGTATTTAACTACAGTAAAATAGTCCAGAGTCCTTCAATCTGAAATTAAGGAGTAATTTCTTAAAGCTGGACTTCACTAGAATGTTGATCTGTACTGTTTTGTCTACAGGAACACTTTAGGAGATGGTTTCCTAAAAATACAAAATAAGACCAATCATTCTGTAGTTAAGATTTACAAGACAGATTTACATCTTCTCTGGCTTTTTTTGCTGTGTAGGTAGAGAATAGAGAGTGCCACAATTTACTTCCAGATTAAAGGAGGAAAGGAATTTCTCAAGGCAATTGAATAAATGTTTAAGGAAGGCTAAATTTTAGTATGGAAATTATTATTCTTCATAGGATTTGACCCTTATTGTGGAATGTGCATAGAGAAGATGGCTTTTCCACAGTTAACCTGTTTGTAAAAGAACACTTTAAAGAATCGCTTTTCAGTACAGTACTACTTTCACATTTTGGCCTCCTTCATTCCTTTCATCTCTGTTTCTTCTTTTTTATCTTCTGTCAGCTTGTGAGTCAGCTAAGTCTGCCAAAGGATATTTTTTGTTTCATTTTAAATCCCTACCCCATCGTCTGCTACTTCAGCTAGAATACTAACCTACTTGTCTTGTCTCTGCAGTATGCAGCCTTATCTCTTCTGGCTGCAACTTGTTTTGAACATATCACTAGTACATAGAAAAGCTGCTTTAATGCCACCGTTTTATTGAACCTTAGGTTTCAGCTTCCTATAGCTTCCTTAATTTATTAGTAAAGTCATGTTGATGTAGTCTTGTGACAGTTTGGAGAAGTGTAACTGTTCAACCTCCTCTCCCTTTGATTTTCTTCTATTTATTAGTGTAAAGGTTCCAAACAGCTCTTATGTTAAAGTACCAATGTGTCTTTGCCCTCGATAGTGTGTATTTTCAGCACTGAATGTATAAGAGCTTCAGAGAAGTTAACACTGATGACTTGCTGAGCATGTATAAGACTAATGATGGGCCTTGTCTTCATATGACTTTTTAGGTATCAGGGTTGAGTCTGAAATGGCTCTGTGTATGTCTTATCTTCATGTCCACGCATGCTGTCAGTTGTGGAAACCAAAAGCGATCTGTAATGATGCACAGTAACCTGCAGCTTCTTATCACTTAGCTGTAAAATGGGCATGGCTCTTCCAGAAGGCAGACATGCTTGGCTGATAGGTTCCACTAGAGCTGATAATCTACTTCTTGTGCCTAAGGATTGAAAGGAAGGTTATCTCTGTTCTCCTGTCCTTTTGGACGTGCTTTTTCTTGTTGGTGAAGGTGTTCTGTAAACAAGGATACAACTGTAAACCCTGCGTGCTGCTGAGTAACAAAATGATTGTCCCAGCTTCTTTGAAAAAGTTATTGTGGAAGAGCAAAACATATGATGAATGCTGAGATACTACTATTTATTTCATAAATACCATTCCCTTAACAAGAGTGTGACAATCAGTTACATTGTTTGACTAATTGTCTGGAGGTCCAGTAACCAAAATGAAGAGTTCAAAGGAAAATTCTTCAGCTTGTCTAAATCATTATATGTTTGTTGCAGACAAATATATACCAAGTTCTCATTCTTTCTCATGCCCAAAACCTATTTCTGGCATTTGCCCACTTTAGTTTTCCTGTAGAAAGAAGAACTTGTTACCTGGGAATTATTTGTCATGTGAAGAAATAGACATGAGTTGTGGAAACAATAAGCAGTCTGTAATGATGCACAAGTTGGAATGGTGATTAAGAGTGGGCTTGATGCTAGCTCTGTAGTTTCTCAGTATTATGGAGGTTTATACATCAATGAAACATGTTTTAAGATCCATCTTTTCTGTGCAGATGTTTAAGGCACTTGATTTTTTAAGCAAGAAATGAGAGAAGCATAAGCAAAAGAAACTTAAAAATGATGTCAAAATGCATTGAGAGAAATAATCCACCCAGTGGAAGGAGGGATCAATCTACTGTCTGTATCCTTGATAGGCTGAAACGTGGTGTCTCTGAACACTTCTGCAAAGCTTGGCAGTTATCACAAGTACAGGTTACAACTAGCTTCTGCAGCTGGGAGCAGTGCCTTCTCATGCTTGCTTTTATTTTTAACACGTTATTAAATTTCAGAATTCAACTGAATCTTCTAAAGTTGAGTGGTGACCTGTAATGTAAAGGTTTGTTGTATTTAAGTGCCCGTAGTTCTTACTTTTTACAGATGGAGCTGCCTGGCCTTGCTCTTGTTTGGATGCTGAGTTGCTTCTGTGCACCTGCGGATGGCTATCCAAATGGAAAAGTCAGAGAAGCCTGCACTAGCATGATACCCTGTCATGGGACCTCTTCACAGCCATCGCCTGAGCACACCATTACAGTGAATGGAACCAAATTTAAACCAGGGGACAGCATAGAAGGTATGGTGTCTGGTATAGCTGAAGGGGTTAATTCTGTTTCTTTGGTTGTAGTGTGTCTTTTCTCAGTTAAGTATACTAGATCTGTGTAAGCAGTTGGCTTTTCTTCAGGTGACCCATTTAGCAGCCATTCAGTACTTGTAAAATGAGCTTCTGTCTGTCACTGTTAAAATATTGCAGCTTCCTTTTATTTTTCTTCTTTCTTCAGTTCAGCTCTCTGGGCCTGATTTTGAAGGATTTTTCATACAAGCCCGTGATGCAGAACACCTGGATAGTCCTGCTGTTGGGTCTTTTGTGTTAGTTGACCGCAGACTCTCTCAGCTTCTGACATGTGGCCGTACCAAGGTACAGTCTAGTGGCTTAAAATGGGACATGAGGCACCGAGGTGTTTTGTACTAGACCATGTCTGTTATAGGACAGAGCTAACCTATGTAACCTTCTTGGAGTTCAGTAAGTCTCTCAGGAAATTGGTCCAACTTGCAGTTTGAAGGCACTAGCTCGCTGCAACTCTGTCAAAATAGTCTTATGAGCCAAACTACGCTGATAGAAGGTGATAGAAGGAAGATGCAGCATTCATAACTTTTCTTCCTGTGCACAATGACTGGTTTATTCCTCATTATTGTACTTGCTATTAAAAGAGAAGGGAGTGCTTTATCTGCTTTTAAGCTCACTAAGGACACATGAAATGTCTTACAGCAAGGAAAGTTTTGGACCATTATTGTGGTGAACAAACACTGGAACAGGCTCTTATCTTTAGTGTTGCTCTGTCAGTTACTGTTAATGGAGCCTTCTTAGTAACAGGTTAGATGACAGTCTTCATTATCCATTTTAGATTGATTCTGCTTCATGTGCTGGGTTTCTGACTAGGGTTTCAGCAACCTGCTTGATTCATGAGCATGTACGGTGTCATCTGAGCTCGTGTGGACAGAGTTCTCAATCTGCCTAAATGTGTATTTTTTTTTTTCTCCTTCCTACTTATACCATCTGCCCCTCCAGTGGCATCCAATTAATGTATTCATTCAGTACTATAAAGCCATAGGGATGCCTGGGTTGTGCACTCTGCTCTGTAGACTTAGTGTAGACCCATGCCTTACCTGTTTATCTTGTGCAAATAACTGTCTGACCTCAAGGCCACTTTTGGGTTTTTTCTTCTGGAATACTAGTTCTGTCTGTACAGTCATTGCATGCTTTTACTATCAGAAAAACTGCATGTTATCTTGCTGTTAGAAAAATGGGACATTATCACATTGCTACTGCAATAATACTGCAGGGAACTCAGTCTCATCGCTGGGGTCTTCTAGATTGAAAGACCTTTAGTTCTTCCTTTTAGCCTTAAAATTTGTTACCATGTATAAGTTTCAGTGGTGAACTTCACCTGAGTTCATCATGACTGACTAGGGTTGCACTGGGTCTGTGTAGTGTAAGAGTGCAATGTCTATTTTCGGATTTAGCTGCAGCCCATGATGCCTGTTAGCTGAAATCTCCTTAGTGTGTGCCCACTGTGTAATGTGTTATTTGTATGTGCTTTCAGAATTCAGCTGTCAGTCACACAAGTAAAGCAAAGAAGAAATTAATAAAAGTTTATTGGATTGCTCCTGGAGACGCACCAACACATGTGCAATTTCTGTAAGTGAATCTGTTATTAGTTCTAGTTTATCCAAATGCAGGGAAGGGAAACCTGTGCCATTGTCTCTGTTAAATATTGGCCAGCAACTGAAAAGTATTCTTGGACTAATGCCCTGAAATGCCAACTCTTCCCGCTCGCTGTAGAGTCTACGCTAATGCAGATGCTTCTTCAGGAAGAGCTTGGAGATAATTTATTTTGGTTTATTTGCAGGGAGAGTAGGAAGGAGTTGGGCGACCAGTTTCTTTAGCATGTTTAGTTAACTGCTCACTTCTCATACCTGTAACATAATGTTTTTTCTGTGCATATGAGACAGAATGGTATGTTTACTCTCCTGTTATACTACTAGTTTTTTGGAAGCTAAGGGTAAAAGCTATGCAACTCTTTCCTGAGGTTATAATGCCCACAGGCATGAATGTTTCCTCTATCCAGTAGAGCATGTAGTGGTATGTTTTAAAATTACTTTTCCACTGAGGATTCAGGTATTTTTCTATTTTAATCCCTACAATTAAAGTCTGTACTCTGGATTAAGATGGGGATTTTACAAAGATGTAGTACAAACTATAGAAGCTTTTCCTTTTTTTGTTTTGTTTAAGTAGCAATCATGTTTTGATGTGTACAGTAATGGCTCTGTATGTGTTGTGTTTAAGAGCCACAGTTGTGAAGAAATACAAGATCTGGGAGAAGGTTCTTGGTCCCATTGTTTCTCAGCTTAATACAGCATCTCCAACAACACCCTTGCATACAACACCAGGAGCTATATCAACTTCACACATAGTTTCCTACTTATCAAAGCCAGTAAGTAATTATAACATAAATAATTCTATCTTGAATCCTTGTGACCAATGGAATTTAATGAAATCACATTGATACGGGAGGGGAGAAATGATGGATGAGTAACTTCAGTATCTGAGATCAATAACAGCTACCCTTTTGTGTTAGTTGAGTTGTCAGAACTTGTGTGGGCTAAATGTTGTCATGCCACGGATGGGTCAGAAGGTTGATAGAACACTTAATACTTTCTGATCATTACATTTTATGCATACCTGGGAAAAGACTTGCTCTGGTCTTGACTGATAACTTCCTATTTATTAGCTGCAAGCTCAGAAACTTCCGTCTGTGAATTCATCTGTGTTACTGACTTCCACTACTGGTTCTGGAACTGACTGATAAAGCACTGCTATTTAATCCAGAATAGGCAGAACTTTAATCCATGTATTTTTCTCATTGTGTATTAGTGGAGTTCCTACTTTACAAGGTAATGAATAGCTGGTCTTCTGTTTTTTTCTCCTTCATCCTACAGCTGATGGTACTTCTCTAAAAATTAAGCCAAAGGAATTTTCTTTAAAGTTTATACTTTTCTTTTTGAAGTTATTCTATTATAATGCCTTTTACCCAATTTGAATTTTCACTTTAAAAGTACAGCTTGGAAGTCTGGAGTAATTGTAGGGATGGGTTAAGAGATTGGTATGTAGAAATAGATGGTATTCTTTGCCATTCCTTGAATGCTTTCTTGAATGAAATGAGGGAAGACCTCATCGCTCCTTACAACTACCTAAAAGCTGGTTGTAGTGAGGTGGGGATTGGTTTCTTCTCCGTGGTAGTTAGTGACAGGACAAGGGGAAACAGTTTGAAGTTGTCAGGGGAAGTTTAGTTTGAATACTAGAAAAAAAATATTTACTGAAGGGGTTGTTAGATATTGGAACAAGCTTCCCATCACTGGAGGTCTTTAAAAGAAGATGAGATGTTCTTCTTGGTGACATGGACAAGTGTTGGACCTAGTAGGACTGGATAGGTGGTTGGACTTGATGATCTTGAAGGTCTTTTCCAACTGAAATCATTCTAAGATTCTAGAAGGGGAGGAAGAAGAGGACAACTCTCATTGCTTATGATTTGTTTGTTTGCTTAATTGTCTAGTTTAATGCATCAGGTTGTGGAAGGACAAAGTTCTGCACTCGCAACCCTTCCAACTGTGATCCTGCAAAAGCTTCCTGTTTTTTTCTATCCTTCCAACGAGAGAAGAGCTCAGTATTTATTGAAATGAGTGGTCCGAGTGAAGGATATCTATCATTTGCGTTGTCCTATGACCAGTGGATGGTGAGTGTTCTATGCTGCTACTTCTTAGTTTGAATGGTACTCAAGCAAAACAAGTATATGGAAAACTGAAATGCTCCTAGATGTCGCACACAGGGATTTCTCTCTTAATGTACTGATGTGCACATTACCTTTTTATAGGTGGGTATTCAGTTTTACATACTGACTATTTGCAGTAGAATTTCCCTGTGGATATCTGTATTAGCAGAATCCAACCTGTCTGATAGCAGAGTAGCTGACTGGAATTCCTGGTTAGATCAATCTTTGTTACCTAGCCAAAACCCTGACACCTGTCAGAAGCTGAGCTGCTATACTTTCTGAAAACCATTTGAGTTTTGTCATTGTCTGTATAGGGGTGACTCTATTCAATCTCAAAAAATGTTTAGAGAGCTTTTTTCTAATTGGTGTTAAAGTGAAAGAACGATGTGGTTGACAAATATATAATCTATGAACAAGCAGTAGCTCCTTTGCAAAGCAGTTAATATTTGCATCTTTGGTGCAAGACCACTTGGTTCTTAACAATACTGTTATTACAGCTGTAAGGAAAAGCAACTACTTCTTAAAGAGGATTCATAACTAATATCAACATGCATCTCTAAGTTAGGAATTTCTAAATAATCACAGAAACTTCTGATATTATGGTGGTTAACCTGGGAGGAGGGACGTGTAAATCATGATTTGCCTTACTATGTGTTATCTGTTTGACTTAATGTGGTTCCTCTGTAATTCTGAAGTGTACAACAGCTGTCAAGCTATTATTTCCCAGCTAGAGAAATCTGTCTTGTTGCATATATTAAATAAAAGAGTTTTTTGAGACTTCCAGTAGTGTGTTTTATTGGGATATAAATAGTTTCTTCTTTTAAACTCTCCAGGGTGATGATGATACATATCTGTGCATTAATGAGGACCACAGTGTTCATGTAAGCACTACCTATCTGATAGGGCGAAGATATCCCGTTTTGGATTCAGAGGTACGTTTGAAAAGAGCTAAGATAACTCCACAAATGCAGGTTTGAAGTAATGAATGGTATGCTGCTGCTTTGTGCTTTTACTTTGGACCCATAATTCTTTAAGGTGAGATTGGTTGGGCTCTTCCTGATAAATGTTACTTTTGAAAGTCTAAATCAAATTTTTAAAATTTAAATTTAAGGTAGTGTGAGCTTACTCTATTGAGGAGTTTTGTGCCTATTATTACTCTGTCCCTTTGTTAGGGCTGTAGTTGCAACTGATGGATCTTGGGTTAAATGTTGAAAGGAGGCATTGTTGTTGTGAGCTGGAAAAACTGGTGGTAATAAGTCCAAAACGTCTGTGGCTGTATTGACTTACTGACATGCCTCCTAAATTCCTATGCACCCCCATCACTGCCATTCTTCCCTTGCGCACCAGTGGCACACTTGTCTTTTGCGGGGTTACTTTTAAGCCAATTACTTTGCCAGGCTGAAAAGACTGGGTGTTAAATGTCTCCTATTTCACAGCATGCCCTTGAAGATGTGTCCTGGAGGATTGCAGATGGTGTTCTTCAGTGTTCTTTCAGAAGGCGTGTTCGTCTTCCTGACGACAAAGGAAGATTTAATCTGGATGCCAGTTACTACATCTTTCTGGCTGATGGGGAAGCTAGTGAAGGTAAAATTGCCTTGCATGTGGTTGCTTTGCTTTGAACAGCTCTGAATGAGTAAGGAGCCCTTATATAAGACATGGATAAACTAAGAATTTGTATCTGAAATAGGGTTTCCAAGTCTGAGGCGCTTAGTCCAGTCGTCTCAGCCTCTTTGCATTGTGGGTTTACTTTTGGAAGTTTTAGTGAGCTTACTTGTATATATGTTGTATGCCCACTTGATGCTAGAAACAGCTTCTTGAGAGCTGGTCACATCTTAAAGTGCAGACTAGCATCAAAGGGAAATATTTTTATGCCTCAGGGCAGTAGAGAAATCTATTTTTTGCAGAGGGGCGAGTTCATTCTCGTACAGTAAGTATGCGGGACATCTTAAGTGTCATCTTCTGTATTGTGTGTCAGAAATTCAGGTTTTATGATTATGCTCAGTGATCACAGTGGGGTTTGGATTTGTAAATAAGGAATGGGCATGCTTACAAGTGCAGTGGCTTTATCAGCCATAAATAAACCACTTTATGTCACTGCTTAGGTGGACTAATATACAAACATAGTCGTCAGCCTTTGATCACCAATGGAATATACAATGTCATGGGCCTTCCTCAAGATATTGGAGGTTCCCGGTCCCCAATACTGATCAAAGCTCATGGTAAGCTGCTGTTTCTAGTTTGGTCTTCCAGTTCTATGCTTGCTGAGACTGGTGTGTTAAGATTTGCAGAAGACTAGTTTTCTTCACTATGGCAGACTAGGTATTTCCTCTTGTTCTTCTGGCACTCAGGGGTGTGTGTGTATATGTTTACATACACTGTCCTTGTACTAGCAAGGTCTGAGACTGTGAAGACAGAGTGAAGTTGTCAAAGATTTTTAATTTTAAGAAGAGCTTTATAAGATGCTTTTAGCCTGGGAAAATGAACCTACGTTTGCATTTTCTCTTCAATTTATGACTTGTTTCTGGTTATATCTCTCTGGTTTAATTTTAGTTACATTATTAGTTTAATTCTATTTGAAGTGAGAAACCCGTCAACTGGCAGCCTAGGGCTAATGAATTTAATGAAACATTTTTCTCTTGCAGTATTGGACTTTGGGGCATGCCTGTGAGAGAGCTATCATTAATCTTTTTGTCAAATAAGTTGTAAGAGTTGTCACCTTTGACTGTATGATGGTGATATTCTATCATCTCTCACCAGTATGCATTGACTGTACTGGTGCATATGAAAAGTGCAGTAGCTGGAGCTACTCTCTCATGCTGTGTGGGCATAGCATGACTACCTTGTATCTGGATGTTTCTGCCCTCTAGCAAGATAAATGCTATAAAGTTGTAGTTTGAACCAGGTGATTAAAAACCTATCACTGGTAAACTCTGAACCATACGAGTACAGACCAAACTATTAGACAGTCTTTGAGACTGTATTTGTATGTAGCTAGATTACTCATGTTTACCTTCTGTTTGCTTTTTTCCATTTTCAGGAGCACTAATGTTTGTTGCTTGGATTACCACAGTTAGTATTGGTGTTATTGTTGCACGATTCTTCAAACCTGTCTGGTCTCATTCGTTCCTGCTTGGAAAGGAGATGTGGTTTCAGGTGGGCAAAATCTCCCTGTGTCTCCAGCTGTGTATTCTAGAATTGTAAGCAGAATTATAAAACCCACTAGATCCAAGAAAGAGGAGATTAAACTTGGTATGACTTTTACCTTTCTATAATCTTATAAAATGAAACAATTTCAAATAGGAAGTTCACCTACTTCACTAGTAAAAACAAAGTCTACAGAGGATGCTAAGATCTTTAACTGTAGATCTGTCAAATGTAATTTAATGGAATATTAAGCAGTAGAGTTTCTAAAAGCAAACTTACCTTTTCTAGGTGCATCGTATACTGATGTTGACCACAGTCACGCTTACGAGCATTTCGTTTTTGTTGCCTTTTTTATACCGAGGAGGCTGGAGCCATGTAAGTGTGTGTTTTTGTTTTGTTTAACTCAAATGTAAAGGTTGGACCAAATGAAGAAGAAAGTGGTCTACTAACATGTTACAGCTGTTGCTGAGGAAATTGTTGTGAAAACTCTCCAGAAGTAGGCTGACTTCAAATCCTTTCAGCACAGAAGAGTTGCCTCTAATTACAATTGAAAAATTTCAGTACCGCCTCCATCTTTCTCCCAAGTAAAGTCCTCACTGTTTCTTTATGTACTAAATCAGTATTCGTCCCTTTTCCTTAGAAAACTTGAATTTGGGAGGCAACTGAGGATGGGACAGCTAACTTAAGGAGGTCAACATGCTGTGAATAAGTGTTGTTATGAATTTGGACTTCAGTACCTGTATCCAGTGATTAAGCTTAGACTGGAACATTAGATTGTATACCTGTTGCTGTCCTCTGCTTTCTGCTCTTCAGCTATTAGAATTTTTCAGTACAGCAAAAAAGTGAGGTAAACCCTGAGCAGGATTACCAGTGTCTTATGCTGCCAAGGAGAAATATCTCTGTCCAGCTGCAGGGCAGCTCACAGTTCTGCTGGTCTGAACAGTGCTGTTCCACCCTTGTAACTTACTAATACAAGTATGAATAAAAATATCAACTTCTCTGCTGTTCTATATCTTTATATAAATATGATACTAAGGAAAAATGTCCTGTGTTTAGCAAGCAGGTTTTCATCCTTATCTCGGCTGTACCGTGATGGCTCTGACAATCTTTCAACCTCTTATGGCAGGTTTCAGACCATCTCGTCATGCACCAAGGTACTCACAACTAATTAAGTTACTGCCACAGGAATGAAATATGCCTATTTCTGTAAAAAAACATTTTACATGGAAAAGCTGTCTTTAAAATGGTTAACAATGTTCTTTGACTTCTTTTTTCCTGCAAAAATGCTTTTCATTGTTTTGTAGGAGGCAATTGTTTAACTGGTTTCACTGGAGTACTGGTACAACAGCTAGAATACTAGCTGGTGAGTAGAAGTAATAGTTGTAACCCCCTTTAACTCATTTGGAGGAACTTTGTTCATTGTCTGGGCTATTGCTTGTCTAAAACTTCTATGGACGTCCATCCAGTTCAGGCATTTCAGAAGACTGATTGTCTTGCTGGCAGTCTGTGAGTTTTAAATGGCCATCAGGTATAGCTTTAGGGACCAAAAGTGACTCTGTAAAACCAAATAGATTACAGGCAAATCTGAAAGATCTCTGTGATGAGGACCTAGTCTTGACTCCTTTCTTTTTGTCTTGGAAGACTTCAGGATAGACTTCTTCCCTTGCAGTAATATAATTTGATGGGAGAGGGGAAGCTCACAACTAGAAGCTGGGCTTCATTCTGTCAATAATTGCAAGTTTCCCCAGGCAGCTTAAGCACAAATGTTGTGGTGACTCTGGTCTTGTTGCCAGTGTTTGTGTGACTGGGGTGTGATGGGGCATTGGGTAGGATGAAAACTATCTTGCCCTTCTTTTTTCCCCTCCTTTAGCCTCCTTCCCCAAGCAGCTGTAGGCAGTTCATGGGGAATCTGTTATCAGAGGTATCGAGAGGGTTTTTTTAATTAGCCTGACAAAGCTCTCTTAGTGTCATTTTATCTTTTCTTCTTTTTTTTAATCTGACTAGTGGTGACTATGTTCTTGGGAATGGATCTAGCAGCACTTGACCTACCAGACCCATGGGACACCTATACAATGATTGGTTTTGTGGGTTGGCATGTCGGTACTGAAGTTCTTCTAGAAATACACAGCTACTGCCTCGTGCGTAAAGGTACAAACCCAACAAAACTCCTGTTGATACCTTGCTTGCTGTAACAGAGGATTGAGTTTCAGGAGGTATTTTTTTGGCCTCTAACTTGGAAGATGAAAGGGAATATCTCTTGATAGATGGGGTCATACTCTTATTCAAACTAAGAAGTGAGTAAACGTGTTTTCAAGACCAAATCATTGTAAAAAAACTGGTCTTGTGCCATTTTAAGTAGTAGCCTCTTAATTCTCAAACTGTGGTTTGAGCAAGTATTTTCCAAGAATCCATCACTGTCTGCTGTGATGTTGATCCTGAGTGGGTAGGTAAAGTCCAGGTTAATACATGGAACTTATTATGCGTTTTATTGTGACAAATTGCTGCTATGAATGGCTGTTACTGCATAAGCAAAATGATCGAAAACTTGAGCACAAATGCTTGTAACTTTGAGTGAACGGGGGAATAAAGGTGAAATCCTGGTTGCAGTATGTCTAGTGGAGAGACTGGTAGGGACTGCATTGGAAGTTCTCTGCTTCACTGGCTGGTGTCACAGAGAGATGACCACTATGTGCATGCAGATGACCTGTATGTAAGGCAGAGATGAGACATCTGCAGAATTGAATAAGCATGGTTAGTTAAGAGGGAATGTAAGCTAGTATGTAGAGAAGGAGTGATTACAGCGATGTTGAGAAGGATTTGGGTGTCTTGGTTGACAACAAGTTAAATGTGAGCCAGCAGTGTTCCCAGGCAGCCAGGAGGGCCAACTGTACCCTGGGGTGCACCAAGCATGGCACTGCCAGCCAGTCCAGGGAGGTAACTGTCCTGCTGTACACTGTGCTGGTGTGGCCTCACCTTGAGTACTGTGTGCAGTTTTGGGTGCCACAGTACAAGAGGGACATAAAAATAATGGAGGGTGTCCAGAGGAGGGCAACGAGGATGCTGAAGGATCTGGAGGGGAAGCCTTACAAGGAGAGGCTGAAGTCCCTGGGTTTGTTCAGCCTGGAGAAGAGGAGGCTGAGGGGAGGCCTCATCACAGTGTATGGCTTCCTGACAAAGGGGAGCAAAGGGGCAAGTACCAATCTCCTCTCTCCTGGTGACCAGTGATAGAATGTGAGGGAACAGTACAAAGCCAAGACGGGAAGTTTAGGCTGGATATTAGGAAGAGGCTCTTCATTGAGAGGATGGTTGGGCACTGGAAGAGGCTCCCCAGGGAAGTGGTCACAGCACCAAGCCTGACAGGGTTCAAGAAATATCTGGATGATCCATTCGGGCACATGCTCTGACTTGGCTGGCCCTGTGTGGAGCCAGCAGTTGAATTTGATCCTTATTGGTCCTTCCAACACAGAATATTCTATGACTTCTATGATGCTATATAGTTTTAAATTTAAACTGCAGTAATTACTTCTTAGAAATAGAGAAATGAACATAAAATCTCTGAATGATTCAAGTTTTCATGTTGGCTAAGAAAAAGGTTTTAGATCAAATGAATGTTTTATTCAGATAAAAATTTAATGTTTTGATAATTCAGTGTGGCAAAAAAGACAAAATGTTTTGCTGCTTTGAAGCCTAGAAGCTATGTTTTGTGGGTCAGCTCCAGAATAATTTTTTACTTGTGCTGTGAGAATGATAGTGCAGGTCATGAAACGTCAAATCAGACTTCCAAGTGCTTTTCAAACTTGATGCTGCATAAGACTTGAGTTACTTAGAAGCACAATCAGGACTTCTGCAGTATACAAATGAGAAAAAACCCTTCCTCTTAAGAGCAGACTTACTGTTTTTTTCCCCTTCTTACTAACAGTGGAAGTGATAGAGGATGACCGAGTACAGATACTGCAGTCACTCACATCTGCAGAAGCAGAGGTATGTCACAATTTTGTCAATAACTGCTATGAGAGAGGCTGATTCTTTGTTTCAACCAGGACAAACTCTGACATTTCTATGGCTTTTCTTCTCCTTCTTTTACAGGGTCGTCTGTTTAAACAGATCGTGTTAGCCATCTATGTCTGTGGCAATATAGTATTCCTCATTGCCTTCCTGGCAGCAATCAACCAAATATAAGATAAGTCTTTGAGGATTTTGTAGTAGAATGTTGTGCAGTTACAAAAACCCTGTAAGGAATGCTTTCTAGTACAACGTTCCCTCAACACCTCCCTGAAGATGTAACGGAAGGATAGTAGCATGTTTGTGTTATACTCACTGTTCAGGAGAACTTGAATTCAAATCTATAGAAGGATGGTGCAGTCCTGCAAAAGCTGTCTTCTGATGGGACTTTTAACATGAATCTTTGCCTGAGTAAGGAATGAAGGCTCTATTTTTTAACTGCAGTAATTAACTAGATTGAAGATTAAGAAGACAGAGAAGATGTGCTGTGAATGTTGTTTTGATAGTTGGTTTCCTAAACCTTTTATGACTACTGTTGGGAAAACTGGAGAGACTGATCCAGAACTATATCTGTTCATTTTACTGCATTTGAATGGCATGTTATATGACAACTTCCTGCTCACTAATGTTTTGTGCATTAAAAACCCTAAAACCTTAGTGAAAAACCGTCACAAACATAGGTTGATGCACAAGCTAAATGCAACACACATTGTCTCTGGCCTAAAAGCAATCTTTTTTCTTAGTATATGAGTGTGAACTTCAGTCCTTCTGTAAAACCACCATTTGTCTCATTCAAAGCACTGTTCTGTCCCAGTGCTTCCAAACCATAGAGAGAAAGCAGGTTTGCAATTGAAGTGCTATAAAGCCATTCATGCTTCTCAAACTCAACCAGGAAGAACATATCTGTGTGTATGGATTTCTGTGTTTTCCTGTCTTTGGTTGCTTGTGCTTCTGAATTACTGTTCTGACTGAATAAGATTTGTGTCACTTGACGTTTAAATGGAAGTGAAAAGATTTCCTCAGGAATGTTGCAGTTGTACTTGCACTGTTGAGCAAAACATGCATGAGGACTTGGTTTGACTTCAGGAAAAGCAGCTTCTGTTAGTTAAGTGAGAGTCCTTGGAGCTGGCATACCTAAGAGACAGAACTGTCTCTGTAACAATAGGGGAGGGAATTAATTTTTTAGTCAAAAGATTTATCTAAGTATATAAACTAGATACAGGGAATGGAAAGAGACTATATTGTTTAACTGTTTTGGTTCAGTGCTTTTCATTTTTTGTTCATTTTGTTTTTGCAGCTCTGAACAGTTGGCTTCCACACTACTTCATTTCTGATACTGGAAAGTTTTGATTTTTATTTGTAACACGTGAAAATATGCCTTTGGCCCAGGGCTGCTAAGGTAGCTGGGAATGAAGAGGTTAGAGTATCAGCTAGAATAATAATACAGCAACGTCCCTACAACCTGATGGCCAGCTCTAAAATACTTCTGTGTGCATGTCAAGTATTGGTTCTCTCCATTTACTAAAGCTATCTGCTTGTGTCTCTTCCTCCATTTCCTCAGATCTGTGGTGCCACCTGTTGCAGGACAAGTCATAGTCAGAAAGCTACAAGTTTGTAGTGAGTAATCTTCCTTTGGCAGGTCAAGGAACCAGTTTAACTGTAAGGGCATTTATAGAGCTGGGATTAATCCCTGCCGCAGCAGCGGCAGGCTGGCAAGTTAAGTGCAAGTCAAATCATTCCCCTTCTTTTTGGAAGTTGGAAGTTATGAGCAGATTAGGAAAGGGGGACTCTAAAGAAATATGTCAAAACGTGGGCTGAAGTACAAGAAGTATCTGGCTAATTGTCTGAGTGTTTGGGGTTTTAAGAGAACTCTGACCTCAAAAGCCTGGTGATCACAGGCCTGTCTCATGCTAAAGTTCTGGAGGACTCTGTGTACTGTGAGTTCAAAGAAGAAAAATCTCTTCAACCTAGGCACAATTGATGTTTTTTTAAATGAAAGTCAACGTTGGATTCTTTCTATGATACAATAGCTGTTCTGTGTGTTTCGTTTGCATGTGACAATGAACACAGGGTTTTTAAAACACAGATGTAAATATCTTAATAAAAGGTTTTGTCCCTTTTAATAAGGTGAAAACACTATCAAACAAACTGGGAAAGATTAGTCTTTGGATTAATGGAAATGCATTAATTTCTTTGTAGAGGTGGTTTTATAAATTAAAAGTATCTAAAGATTTTTCTGGAGAAACTCTTACTGAAACTGAATATTAGAGTGGTTTTTCTCTGTAATGTAGTGTTTCTTTCCTCAAAAAAGAACAACAAAAATAATCCTTGTTACATATCTAATAGAATTTTAAAGTTGGCAAAATTATCAGTTGCTTTTTTGGATGACTTGTTCCTTTGCAGTGTTAGTGATGTTGTGTAGCTCTTCATGCGGGGCTTTATGTGCAGTGTAATAACTTATGTAATGGAAAAATTTGTTAATTTTGGGCAATGTTTGTTCATGCCTGCCTCCTGTGTGACTACTAAGAGGAAGCAATGTGTCTCATTCTAGTGACTTGCAAAACTTCTGGTATGCTTCTTTGGAGGGAAAAGTGTACAAAAGTGTTTGATATCAGCAGGAAAATAGATGACAGGTAGTTATGTATATTTTTTTCTTGTATGCAATATTTTTATAAGTCAATTTCCATGCTTTACTACTTAAAGGAATCCCACTAAAGTCAAGAAAATATCCTCACAAGAAGAGATCAAGAAGGTTTTGATGTTCTCTCTTACTCTCAGATTAAATTGTGGTTATTAATCAATGCTAGTGTGCTTCTTGGGTTCTTCTAGACAAGTCAAGTAGGGTTCTCCCAGTCAAGTAGAAACTTGTCATCAGTCCACAGCAAGTAGTTTACAGTTTTGAGCTACATGCAGCCTCTGAATCCCATTCATCTGCTCTTGGCTTACACAAGAAACATGACTTGCAGTTATGTATTGAATGAAAACGGATGTAAATAGCCCAAAGGCAGTGGAGTTCCCTGCCACTTCGCTTTAATGGGCATAACCGGCTTTTTGCTCGCTGACGGGCAGGCTGCAGCATGAAGTAGGGAGACGTGGGCTTTGTTGCTCTTCCTTACGCTGGATGCTGCGCTGTTTTCTGTTTGTCAAAAGTCACCAGCCGAGGAGGCTTCGGCGTCAATACCCCTGTTTTTCCTCTGCCCGGGTTTGAGAAGGCGAGACTCCTGCCTTTTGTTGGCGTCACGGCTCGTAACGCTGCGTGGCGCTCTTGCTCAAGTAACAGCGGGTTTATTACGGTTGTTTTCTTGGATCTCAGTGGGAGGTGGAGGCGTGTAAAAGATGCCCAGACCAGGAAGTGCTCCTTGATGAGCTACATCGGAAGAATTCTCAAGCTTTATTGAGAAGCTCGGTCTCTAAACTCAATCCCGTTCATACAGAGAGACGTTATGAAATGGATCTTTACTTGATGTCTATGGTTAAGCTTTTGTATGAACAGTGTAAGTTGTTTTCTTTTGTCATGTGTGTAAACTGTTCTCTGTGTGGGTATGTGCCTTTCCAAACAGTTTGGAAATCATTGAGGAAAAGCTGTTCTCTTGTATTTTGCTGCAGAAGTTAATATCTTACGGATTTTTAGACCTTCTGTGTGGTCTGAAGCAAGAAAGACTCCAGGTGACTAGAAAGACAGTTAAGAGGGATGACATGCTAGTAATTCTGAAAAATTCTTTGCTCACATCAGTCTGGTTCCAGGGCATGTGTGAAGGGAGGAGCTGTTGCATTCACTTACCTGAGCAGTGGCACGGAAGAATTGGCACAGGACAAGTCCTTCAGAACTCACTTGGTGCCATCTATTTTAGCTCATACATGACCTAATTCAAGTGTTGTATAGCTTCTGTTCCTCTTCCTTGAGCTGTTAAAAGTGATTTTACCTAGTACAAACCACAAGAGTTGAACATCTGCATCACACTGAACCAGGTATCTATGATGATCATCCTGGACAAATGATACTGCACTAAGGAAGACTCCAGCTTTGGCTTTCTTTCAGAGACACTGTGCTGGACCTTAGAAATCCTTTGGCTTAAATGATGAATCAGAGTTTTTGTATGACATCTGAAAAAGATCATTTGCTGCCTTGTAATTCTGTTCTTGAGGGCATGGGATGTGGGAAGGCTCTGGGACTGCAGCACTTAGATGATGAACTTCCCAGAAGCACACAGCTTTTCAGTGCTCCATTTTGTGTTGTCTCCTTTGAATTAAGGATTTGGTGTCTATGCCGCTACACAGCCAGCGTGTGTAGTTCAGGTTCATCTGGCACAAACCGAATCACTTTCATGCACATGACATCAGAACTGCCACATGGCCAAGCAGAAATACCCCCAGAGTTGTCTTCAGACATGGTAATACTGAGTGCTTAGAGCAAGAGGTATAACAAGATGGCAGTGCTATTTTCTCTTCCTGCTAAGATTTTTTTGCCACTTGCCAGAATATGTGCACGGATGTCCTGAGCTAAAACTGCAGCTGGCTCGTGAACTTCTGTAGCAATTGGATTTTATCTATGAAGCTTGCAGTTAATTAAATCTATTAATGCTTTTGCTCTCCCATTTGATTACTCACTGTGAGAAAGTGCTGGTTGGTTTTGTGTAAGCCTGCACCTGATACCACTGCTTAATGATCTGTATTTTGTTTTTACCTTGCTTTATCACAGTTCTCTGGGCCTCTCATGTCTGTGTCTTACTGTCTCTTCCCCTCTGACTGCTGTGCATTAGCTATTTCACACTTCTGATAATCTTCATTACCTGTCTCTTGTTCTCTTCAGAGGTGGGCTGACCAAATTCTACTGAAGTTGTAGATGTGAAGTGCTGTGATACAGCGGTGTCTTTTGTTTTCCCTGTATTCCCTAATGAGCCCTAATGCTCTCTTCTTGTGCATGGGTTGCTGTTTCTGGAGGACTAGCTAAAATAATGCCAGGGTGTTCTGCTTCCTAGCCAGGAGATCTCTAATGCCAACTTAACAGCTGCTGCTTGTGCTGTGTATGGTTAGTTGTTGCTTTGTTTTGTTGTGGCTCTTTTACCATTAATTTTCTTGTATCTTTAGTGACGTTTACCTGTAGATTTACTATATGTTCACCATTTTGGAGTGTCTCTTCAGTCTCCTTTCTTTTAAACTGCTTTCAATAATGTTATCTTGGCAGCATCACTTTTTCCTCCTTTTCCAAATTGTTTGATAGCACAGATTATTGGGGGATGAGTGGCCATAGCGATTTGTTGCTGTTACAAAAACTACTTGTGACTACCTAGCTCTCTCCTATTCTCTCAATTCTTGCCCTATCCTGTTTAGAACTTTTGAGAAGATGTAAAATAAAGCGTACTTTAAACAAATTGCAAGTAACTCCCTCTGCTACTCTCAGAAACAACAACTAACGGAAGAAACAAAAAGGAAGAAAAACCCCACAAACCAAATAACCCAGGGTAGACATAGAGAAAGTGTAATATAGTCAAATTTATTTTTATCTGCTATTCCACTCTCCAGGTAATGATCTCTCACAAGTCCTAAAACCTGAGATTATTACCTACTTCAGACTGGGAGCCACCAAGTGTTGAGAGGCTACAAGTCAGCTGCTCACTACTATCGTGCCTCATTATGAGGTAGCAACTTCATTCTCCTGCTTTGAAATGAGGAAGACCAGCAAAAAAGTTGTGGTGTTCTTTTGCTGGTGCCTAACCTGAGTCAGCTATACAAGAGTAACACAACCAAAGATTTATCAAACCAGGCTAAGACCTAACAGAATAAAGCTATCGCACTGGTTTGAATATAAGGATGTGGTGCTATAAGGCACTTCCTCCACCAAGAACTATGTACTGGATACATCTGACTTGTGTGTGATATTTCTAGGTATAGTTGTACCTCGTTGCTGCTTAGGGGACCTTAGCCTCTCCCTTGTGTGGAGAGAATTACCAGTTCCTTGGTGGGAGTATTGGACCTTGCTGGAGAGCTGTGCCCAGCAGCGGCTGCACCTGTAACAGATCTTTGTCTGCAGGCCAGGCCAGGCAGTATTTCTGGTGCTAGGTTTAGCTTCCCCAGCCAGCTGAAACCAGCATACCAATCTGTATTGTTTTAGGCTTGCTTTTTTTGATGGAGCGGTACTGCCTCTCTGGCAAGGAGATTGCTGGAAAACCAGAGCTTTCTGTAGCGAGCTAGGAGGTGAAACCATCTTTGGGAGGTTAGGCTGTTTAGGGTGTTATGAGGTGTTGGGTGGTCAGCATGCATGTGGCAGGGAGCAGGGTCTGAGAATGGCTATACTGTCATATGTGAAATAGAAAGTTGGGGGACTGCGGGGCTCTAGAAGGTAGCTAACTATTTAAATACTGGACTTAGTATTTTCAGTTTGTTTTGCTGTTACGTGAAAAGGAATGCTTTAGGTTTTGGCCAAGATGGTATGCTTGGAAGCCAGCTTTTATATTTACATTTCTTTTTGCTCCCATCTCTCATGCTTAGCTTTTTATTAACCAGTGCTTTTACCAGAGAAATGCTGGGATGGTATTTTCAATCAATATCAAGTAGATTGGCACACTTTGAAGTGAAACAATGTCCTGGGAAGTTTTGTGGAGATGGGTGTTTATCTGCTGGGTGTACATGGCAACACTGTGTTCCTGATTGTGGGAATAGGTAGGCACATGTCTTCGTACTTGGATATACACTGCGTTTATGGTCTTAAGTAACTTTCTGCTACTTTCAGCAATATCCAGGATGCCATTTGTGTGTACGTGATTGTTGGTCAAATCTAAAAGTCTGTTAAAGTCCACTGGGTTATGCAGAGGGCAAAATGACCCAGATGCATAAAACAGGAGTAAAGCAAGCATGATCCAAAAAGGTGTGTTGAAACTCTTCTTAACTTTATTCTGCTTTGAGTAGTAAATTTTACTTCCATGTCATTACAGCTGTTAAATCACCTTTTTCCCCAGCTTTGCCATTCTCATCCTCAGAGCTGAAAGAAGAAAACAGAGAAATCCATTGTGCTTTAAGATTAACTTTCTATTTCTGTCACTAAATCTCTTTGTTTAGAAAAAATCAGGAATGCACGTACCTCCGGTGGTTAATCCAGCAGAATAAGCATTGTTTTAGTGTTATAGAAAGAAATCAGTAGAAGGCATTAGTTCTGGTAATTTTGCAATAAATCGACTATACTAAGAAATTGTTTCATTATTACTACTTGACAATTAGCACAACTTGCTTCTGTTGTATTTCTGTTACCTTCACCAGGGCGTTGCAGACAGATGGTATTGTCCTTGACTAGATACTGACAGATTGAAAGGATGCATGAATAATTAAACAAACTCTTTTCTAAACTGAACTCCACAGTGGGAGCTGTAACTGTTTGGAAGCACTTCTTTTGTGTTGATGTTCACAGAAAACTTTCTTCTCTTACTGGTGTAGTGAGTCAGTGGGAGTTAGTCATATTCCTGATTTGAGTCTCTGTCTGTATAAACATCAGTATGGCTATTGTCTGTAACTGGGTAAACAGTGGGTTAGTGTGAATGTGGCAGCGCAGGGCAGATGATTAAATGTTAAGGTTATTTTTAGAACAGCAATATAATGCTGCTGTTTGATATGTAAGAGCTTCCCCCCACCATGTCGCTGATCTGAGAATGCAGTGGGAATAACCTCCAGCTCTCTGACCTGTTAGTTTGAAGAGTCACCAAAAATAGCCTGTCTCATTCCTTCATCCTGCATGCATGTGTCTACTGAGAGATGGGGGTCAAAGCAGCTGTTTACTTGATTTATGCATGTCAGCAAATGTCTGATGCGAGTTATGTTTTGAATGTTGAAGTTGCTGCAAATCAGAAGCATCTGAGTGTAACTTGATGTTGTAGGGCCACTGATGTTAAGCTTAGCTCTTACAAAGACCCTGTGTAGACCAAGGAATTCCGAAGGATGCAAGTCCTGGTTGTGGTTTGAGAGGACAATGTGATGCTTTCCTTATAGCCAATAGCATGCTTTTGTCTGGCTCTGTGTGTTACAGAAACAGATGATAGGAATAAATCTTTCTCTTTAAAAAGTTTTGTTGTACGTTACTTCAGTGCAAACGGATCTAAGTCTCTGTTACACTTTTTGAAGGTCTGTCAGCATCCAGTGGTAAGGGAAAATTAGCTCACCTGGGCTAGCTACCTGCTAAAAGCCTTGGACCTTCATGTCTCATGAGACCCTGTTCCACACTGAGTAGGTTTTACTGCCTATTCAGCTTCAGTTTTTTGTTACCTTATTCATTCCCCCATGTCTAGCCCTTGTTCCCCGCTCACAGACATTTTAAACTTCCTTAATTAGCATAGAATCTTCCAAACATTTGCATGGTAATTCATTTGACTGAATTTTAAAGAAGAAAATAAGCTCTAATAACGTGAAACACTGGTGTCCCAATTACAGCATTGTCATCTTTTTCTCTCTGTGGCTTTTTCTGAGAGCATATATTTGGAGGTATTAGGCCCCCATGAAACTCATGGGGAAAGGGAAATAATTTTTCTATGGAAAGAGGTATGTCCTGTGTTTCTGTGAGTTTGGGGGCATGCTGAAAGTTCCCAATATAATCTGGTATTTCTCTGCACAGATTGGGTACGTGGAACAATTTATCTGCCTCCTAGTTATTCTTGGCCACTGCTAACTCGTTCAGAACCTTGCTCTGAAGGTTAATGTCTTTCCCACAGCAAGGTTGTTGTGTAAGAGACGGTCTCCTTGGTCTGTCCTGTGCTTCCTTGTTTTCCGTTCTTTTTTCAGAGTCCTTGGTGTCTATTTAATGGTCAGGTGCTGCAGTTGCCTCCCAAAGCTTTTGTTTCAGAGGAGCATGTTTTCTGTTGTACTGTTTGTTGTTTCAGTAACGAATGATAAGATACCAAACATAGCTTTGACTCCCCTCTCTTTACTGGTGGTATTGAGGGTGAACCTGCTAGGCTGGGCATCAGTAGCTGCTTTGAACACAGTTTATTTCCCTAAGACATAGCTCTGTGTAATACATTGTTCTAGATTTAAGAGGCTTTCCTGGTTTTGTTTCCTTTTTAGAAGTCACAGTAGGATTGCAGGACTGCTTGGGAAAAACTGAGTCACTTCCTGGCTTTTTCCACTGATCAAAAATGTCCCAGGGAGTGGCAATAAAGATGTGGAGGGGTGAAGAGGAATATGGTTTACTTGTAAATTCTGCTGGGCGCTTGACACCCTCACCCAAGGCAGTGCTGACCGGGGGGGAGTTTGAGGCAGTTGCTAAACTGCTTTTAATTTAATCAGGACCATTTATTTTTCTGACAATTTTCTGCCTGGTAGAATACTTGTAAATAAATGGCTAAAATCAAACAAGGCAAACAGAACAGACTCTCAAGTGTCTTTGCTAGTTGTACTTATCCCCCTTCCCTGACAGTGAGTGTTTGTTTTCCAGTAACCTCAATGGAGAGAGAGCTCAGGAGAACTCATGTTGTTCAGGGTGCTTATGACTTATGGGGGCAAATGAAGGTTCAGATGCTGCTTCCAGGAGACAAAAATAAGCAGAGGCTGCTACAGATAGCAGTACTTTGCTAACATGTCCTGGCCTGCCTGTGGCCCACCCAAAGGTAGTGCCAGCTTTGGAAACCTCTTTCCAAGGCTGTGGGTGGGAGCGGCCATGCAGTGGTCTGTAGGATGAATAAATTGTTTCAGTAGCCACCAGCTGGTGGGTGGGTGTTGCTTCTCCATTATATGCCCTTCATATGTGATGGGGGAATTAAGGGACTATCCCTAAAACGTAATGGGCTTGAACAGTTGCTGTAGTGGGTTTTTTCATGCCTGTACAAGCTACTTCTGCTTTCAGTTGCTTGCAGCAGCCTTTGGTCCTAGAGGGCATGGGAGTGCAAAGGTGGCAGGACTGGTACTTGAGAGATGCAAAGGTCCTCTCAAGGCATAGAAAATTAAGTGGCCTCACAGATCACAAAGGCTGGGCAGCACTGCTGGCGTGTTTCAGGCTGTTGTGTGCATGACTGCTTGAGGTTGATACTCCTATAAACTCTTCTCAGTCAGTGCATACTGATGCAAAAATACCTGAAACTCTGTATGTGATCCAGTAGCTGTCCTCTCTCCTGCCTTTACCTGTGAAGAACTGCTGGGCTGCCAGTGCAGCCTGAGGCAGGGCCCAAACTTATACGTTTGTTGCCAGATAGCAAAATTAATTGGAATATGGCCTGGAAGAGGAGCTAGGAGAGAATCTGGGATCAGGACCCCAAATCTTCCTGTGACTCATGCACAGTATTCTTTCCTTGAAGCAGAATGTGACTTCTGTCTGAAATGTGCTGCTCTGTAAACATACTCAAAAGTAGTTTAATTGCATGTGTTAAAATAAAGAAGAGCTTTCTGGTTCTGGAGTATCTTGCTATTGTCCTTTCAACCTTTTATTATAAAACTTTATAGTAAGAAATAGAAATGTTGAGTATTAATAGAATATAAAAAGTGTTAAAAAACCCACCACTACTGCCTAACTGCACATAGTGATGATAACTGTTTTGTTTGAATCTAGAGACTATAACATATTTAACTCAGGTTTTAAGAAAAAACTGTCAAAACTTGCATGAACACTGTCAAGGCAAGGTTGGCAAAGCTGATTCCAGAAAAATGCAAAGTAAAGCTGGTTATTAAGCAGCCTTTCTGATTTAAGGACCAGTTTGGATTATGTAGGCAGTGGTTAGAATGCAGATAGGCACAAAAACATTCCAGTGAGGAGACTGTTAGGAAGCAATGCTGTTAGTTACCTGGTAGAAATGAAAACTAATTCTGCTAATTGGGGTAGCATTAATGGAACTTTTAATTGTCACTTGGAAGAGAACCACTTTTAACCTCTGCAGGTTACAGAAATGGCTTTTCTGAGAGAGTTTATTTTTTCCAAATTTTGATAGGGTAACTAGTGCATTGCTAAAGATTAAAGAATTGAACAGTACCAAAATGCAGATTGGCAGTTGTTAACAAACAAAAGCTGATTAGTAATTCCATATTAGTCCATGAAACAATCCTGATAGAAAAGTGAAACAGCTGCTAACAGACAAGCGTAGTATCAGCTCGCTACATGAGCAAACAGCAGTGACATGACTTTCCCTTTCTGTTACCTGTGAGTGAGGGATCTTCGGTGCCGTCCCCAGATACCTGGCTGTGAAGGTGGGCACGGGGTGGCGGTGAGCTTAAGCGTTCCTCTTGCTCTCGCAGGGAGATGGAGTTTTTGTGGGGAATGCTGTTCAGGCTTGTGCTGAAAGCGCTCGCAGGGTTCATCTGTGGGACTTCCGTGATTTTCCTGCTTGGTGGCTGATAGACCTGACTGTAGTGTCCTACGGGATGATATGCTGGTTTCTCAGCCTTGCTGTCATCTTCATCATCATCGATAATAACTAATTCTGCACGGATAACCCCGTCGTATCGTGACAGCTTTTGGTCTGCTTCTGCATCATCATCGTCAACGCGCTGATAACCCATGAAAATCATTGTTACAGGTTCAGAATCATCCACATAACATGGTACAGCTTGGACAACGCTGTACTGAACATCTTCCTTGTCTTGAGGTGCAGGGGATGTTTCATTAAGATGGCAGGGACTTAAAAACTTTGTGTCATTATGTCTTTCACTTGTATTCTGGTAAGGTTTTAATTCTTCTTGTGCAGCTTTTCTTTCTTCATTATTTATCATCCTGTTCTCAGGGTCAGAGTGCGCTTTCTTTTCTGAATAGGAAAGTACTGGCAAGGGAGACTTTGGCCCTATTATCTTTGGAAGATCAAGCCCATTCTCCTTATGTTGCTGCATAAAGGGCTCTGTTTTGGAGGAGAAGTCTGTCTGATGATTGCTAAATCCATTCATCTCTCTTCTGTGAGCTTCTTCCAGTTTTGGTCCAGAAACTAATTTGTCTTTCTGAGGAGTAACTGGCCTGCAAAATTTGTTTGCAAACACAGGCTCGTGATACTCTGTGGGAGACTGGGAATTTTTTTCAGTTGCCTGACGTAGCAGGTCTTCCACTTCAACAGGAGCAAGTTCATCCATCCCATTTTGTGTTGTGCTGCCGTTTGAAGACACTGCATAGACTGACTTCCTGCCATCATCATAGACTTTAATTCCTGTCTCTTTAAACTCTTTTGAAGGAAGAGGTATTGTTGATAACACTGTGTTTTCTCCTGTTTTCATGTCTTTTTCAACTTTAATTTCCATGGCAAACAATGCTGTTGAAAGAAACAAGTGCTTAAACTGATAATGCAGCAGCTGTGAGAAATATTTTAGAGGCTCTGACAGTGATAGAGAATGTGGTCAGAATGAATTACCAAATATGTGAAATTATCCCATACATAACCCAATATATTGGATTTTCATTTTCAACACCCCCTTCTACCCCTGTGGAAAAAATGAAGTGGAAAAGTTTTTTCACTTGGATCTAAGAACCTGTTCCCATTGGATGACAGACTGAGAACACCAGATGTGACCTTGACCCTGGGTTTTGTGCCGGGCAATACTGGTTGAAACAGCTCAACGTGCCACAGGACTGAAGCATCTTGGGCACTCAGAATGACTGGGAGGCTTTGTAGTAGTTGGGAAGTAACCAGACTACTGCCTGTTCTCCAGTAGGCACAAGTGTGGATAGAAAATGTGAAATGTACAGTATGAAGGGAGGAAATGCTTGAAGTTATGCCAGGTAGAAGGTATGAAGTGCTGCAAAGTGTCAGTGTTGAAAATGCTTCATCCGTACCCTCAGTGGCAAGTACCTGACACTAGTGTCCTACCTCTCAGTTTGGATAACAAAGCACTGCTGAAACAAGAACAGCATTGTCCTTGTTTATCCTCCCCTTAAAGTGTGTTTGATCCAATTTATAGGAAGTCTCTGCCTGTATTGACACCCTTAGGAGTTACTAATAAGCAGTAGTACCTTTTTTCTTTTCTTCATCACTGCTGGCAGCATGGGCTGTGCTTTTCAGTGCAGAAGGCTTGAAATACTTGGGGAGGTCGGGTATGTTGGCATATATGTAGTCTGCTGCCTCTGGATAAAGAAGATCCACAAAGCCTTCAGTATGCTTTCACTGTCTTCTACAAGAACCTTTTTCAAAAACTTTTTTAAACTAAACTTACCTGTTTCAGTTCCTGCTTTTTCAGTCTTCACTGACTAGGGAAGAGAAACATTAACAGTAGATGTGATTAGTCAGTTTTAAGTGGTTATCAGGTAAAGTGCTGTCTAGTTTTCGCTGTTTGTGTGCATGGCTTCATGCTGTGAAGGGGCTGGAAGTGTAATATGCTCAGTTGGAGTGCAGCAAGGGAGAAAGGGGAATTTTTCTGGTCTCCCTTTGCCAATATGGTTCCAAGTCATATGAGGATGGGACACAATGCAGTGTTAATCAGTGACACAGCCTCACGCTGTGGCCCAAGCTGCTTGGCATTTTTCAAAGGCTCTACTTTGGCTTTCTAGCTGTGCTTATCTCTCTGTGTGTCTTTAGAGAGGTCTGTCTATAATAACTGGAGACTTGAAGTTTAGTTTCATCACTGTATTTTTGAGATGGGTTAAGATGATTCCAAGTACCAAAATTACTTTCTAGCAGTTGAAAATACTAAGTCACTTCTCACTATAGAGTCTCTTAGGGGAAAGCATGAGTCTGCTTAGCTGGGCACATCACCTGCAGGACTATGAATATGTTGTCCTCTGTTAGATCTCTTGTGCTGAGATGCAACGTTGCTGACTGGTGGCAGTGTTGGGTTTTTTGGTAAGATGTGCTATAGATGAGTAATGATAGCAATTATGCCTCCACCCCTATAACATGAACAGTGTAACATCTTGACCCCTCTTGTATTAGAACTATCGTCACTTTAGAGAAAAGCTCATGACCATTCACAGGATCCAGCCATTTCCCCCTTCCCTGGTTATTATGATGAACAAGTAATAAATCCTACTTCTGGAATGATTTGGCACTGACCTTTATTATGTCTTCTGTTGTTTTCTCAACAGTCTTAAGTTTCTTTAAAATAGCTTCTTCCTTAGCTGAGACTTCCATTTCCTCTCTCTCCAGAGCCTCAATTTCCTTCTCCAATCTGCAATCACAATTCACTTTAATGCCAGGCAGAGAGCAGCACTGCAGGTTTGATAACTATGAATATGGACAGTCGTGGGGTTGGTTCTACATACCCTGACGAATTTATTTCTGATGAGATCAGCTTGTAATTCTACATGCATCAGGAAATACCGTGAAGCAGTATTCTCTGTTTTGTTGAGGGTGTTGGGGGGTGGTTTCTTTTTTTAATCTTATTTTTACACTGTACTTGCCATAGATTCCTTTTGAGTCTACTTGGAAAACAGTGGCTGAAATTATTTTACATAAGGGAATACATCAGGAATATAACTGCTGCCATGCCCATCTCTAAGCAAATTTTCTTTCCTACATGGTCTCAAGAAATGTGATTACTTTGTAATTAAGTTGTAGGAATTTAGTATACAGACACCAGGACTATGACTTTGCATTTTAATTTGTTGTGTACTTGCGCACATGGTGAAACATTCTTTTGTTATAAGAGAGTCAGAATGTTCTTGGGCCTGGTAGTACTTAAAGGGCTAGAATACATCACCTCATATGCTGTACTTTAATATGTGTAGCCAAACTGTATTCAGGAGGATCCCCTGTAGAGGAAAGTTCTAGTCAGTCTATAACTAGGTGCTACGATTCCAGAAGAACCACCTCTATCAGTGGCAATTGAACTAAATCCATATGTCTGAGGGCTAGAACAAATAACACTTTTTGATAAAATAATAGCTTTTGCAAGTACTACATGTACTTATTTTCTTATATGAAACTTAATATTTATTATTTCTAGCTCTATTAAGTGCTTTGCAGGCTACTTGTATGAAGAGAGAACCTCAGAATTGTGTGGATGCTGAAAACTAAGCAACCTGCATACTGGGAGGATGCTCAAGAGACTAAAGTCTGAAGTTTTTCCATTTTCCAGTCTGTCTGGGATTCAGAATGAAGAATTCACAGGCACCCAGGATGATGAAGGTGCTTTCTGAAGGGGTGTGTGTTCAGCTGTGACCCAGCGAGACAGTTTTCAATGGTTTTGCATGTGTGAATGTGGGTTCTTTGCTTTGGTAAAACAGGTGTAACAGTTCTTGACTAACAGCCTGAAGCTCGGTTCTTCAGCAGAAGGAAAAAATCTTGATTAAAGATATTGCTGATGTGAGGTGGGTGTTGTAGCATTCCTGATAGACTAGATCAGAACTTGTGTACCTGCGTACTAAAAAACACTGGTAAGATTGAAGGGCTCCTCTTTGGGGTTTCAGCAGACATATGTATGCCTGTCTTTGTCATTCATCAGCGCTTTGTGTACTTGATTCTCTGGGAAAAGTGCTGAAATCTTGTTTCTGGAAAGCATTTCTTTTTCAGCAGAGCAGTGGTCCTGTAAGGTACCCTGGTTCTACACAACTAGGAAGTAACTGGGAAGGATAACGTTTGCTCAATACAAAGGGTTGCCAACAGATTTGCAAGAGAAGATTGGGCAGTGCCCGTAACTGATACACATTGCATCAGGTGCAAATAGCAACCACCTTCTGAGGTGGCAATTACGTGACACTTGCAATGCTGAGAAACAATTGTTAAGGGTTTGTCTGTTGGAGGAGCCTCAGTTTGATCCAGGTCTCATCAGCAAAAGCCTTGCTTTTGCCATGACTACCTCTTACAAATACCAAATATACTAACTTGGAAGCCAGCAGGATGTTGAGCAGTCGGCTTAGCGCTGTCAGGTTTTAGCAGTGAGAACAAGAAGTATCTTGCCAGTTAAGATTTGGGTGATTAGCTAACAAGTCTCTTAATAAGAACTTTATCATTATGTAAAAGGGAGACTGAAGTTCAGCAACCAAAACTGTCTTTTGGGCTACTGACTTCTGCTGTAGGTCTGTACATAATTTGAATGAAGGCACAGCTCCCTCCCCCCTCTTTTCTGTTATGCATGAAATATCTTGTATGTGTTCATGCATGTTAAAGCTGAGTACAGTGTTTAAGGCATCTTTTTGCTAATTACAGGTTTTATTTTCTTAGCACTAAGATGTTTGACAAAAGGCTTCTAGACAGAGAGGTCCAGGATAAAATATCTAATCCCTATGTGTGAGAGGAGGAGAAAACAACAGGGTTTGTGCAGCAAGGTTGGCTACAGGGGTGGCATCTATGAGAAAATGCCAGAAGCTACCCCTACGTCTGAGAGTGCTAATGCCAGCTGGCTCAAAGATGGACCCACCACTCAGCAGGCCAATGCTGAGCCCATCAGTGCCTCTGGGGTAACATATTTAAAGGGGGGGGGGAATATCAACAGCAATTGCAACAGAGAGAGGAGTGGCAATGTGTGAGAGGACCAACTCTGCAGGCACCTGGGTGAAGGAAGAAGGAAAAGACCCTTTTCCACAAAGATTTAGAATCAAGTCGGATTTAACTCTGAAGTGGGACTTAAACTGGATTAGGTGAGTGTCATATAGCTTTATTTCCTGATTTATCTACTTTTTCAGGATTATTTTTGGAAGGGTTTGTTTTGGGGTTTTTTTGACTTAGAGGAAAAAACAAAAGCAAATTTCAAACCCTTTCATATTATTGGGAAATCTGTCTTCCATTGGTTTTGAATCCATGTCAGAGATTGATGACAGTAGACTTAAGGTGACTACAACTGATCTTTCTAGATCACAGAGAGTAGAGTTACAACTAGATCTGAGCTAAAGTTACAAATAATGATGGCCTATAACCTTGAGAGTAAAAACTGGTTTCTGTTTTGACATACTTTTCAGTGTGTGCTAGGATCCACACCCTTACCCCAATGCCAACATTAATAATGGAAACCTATTGTCCCTCTCAAGTTGACCAGAAAAGTGAGAATATCGTCTATTTTCAAATAGCAGACCTCAGAACTGAGATGTGAAGAAACATGCATTCAGGATAAAAAGAAAAGCTAAAAAATTAATATTTAAAAGCAGATAACACTCTGGACCTGAGCTCTGCAAGATGCTCTTAGGACTCTGCTGAAAGATACTGATTGTAGTGCTAAAACTTAAATTTAGAATGGCAGGGTGAATGTTCTTGAAGGGCCATAGAAGTAAGAAATGCTATGACCATGGGCCATATTTCTGAATAGTATTTGTTTAATATACTGAAATATATTTTACGTGAGAATTGATTGTAATATTATCATAATGGAAAAATGAATCATTAAGAACTATAGAAGCATAATGAACTGAAGAGTTATTAATGTTTACTATGGGTTTATTTCAGTCTGGACTCTAAACATTCCCAAACACACATGATGGAAGAAGAGGAGGATAAATCCTGGAAAGGTATTGAAAATAAATAAAGGGAGGAGATCAAGACAGAAAAAACACCACCTCAAATAAATCAAAGATTATAGTTATCTGTGAGATCAAGAAATGTATTATTTAAGTATATATACACTCTCACACCCATGCTAACACCTGCTTCATATGGTAATCAAGAAGACTGACTCACTTCTCAGTGGGGTTAAGGGAAAAATTCTCATACCCACGTGATGGGACTTGCATTTAGACCTTCATTATCTCTTTTGCACTTCTATGTCTATATGCAAGTGTATCTTTATGGTGCGTTTTCGGAGGATGTTGTGAGTGTGCTCACTGGAGTTTGTTCGGAAGAGAGTTTTAAAAGATGCAATCTGTATAGTTTGATGCAATCCAAGTCCTTTTTATTCCATGCTGTTTAAGAGTTAGACCAAAGTCTTTCTGGTGTGTTTGCATCTTTAGAAACGTCTAAATCAATGATGCCTTTATGAAGTTACATCACAGTTTGTGTTAGTCTTGAAATCGACTACACTAGCGATTATAGCAAGCCACCTCTCAATGATGCTGCTATGTTTTGTAGAGAAATAGAAAATATGACATAGCTACTGTATTAAATCAATCTTTTGGATATCTGTCCTTTTTGCCTTGAGAAGTGCATGTCAGTTGAGAGAGGAAAATAAGAAGTATGGAGGTGTGAATAAATGAAGGAACCTTAGAAGCTGAGATACTAAATCAGAGATTTCTCTGCTAAAGGAGTAGCTGAAGAAATTCTACAGAGTAAACCTGACTGCTGCTGGTCCCCAGCTGATTGGCTGGGGTTGTCACTGCTTCCACCCCTGAAGAAAAATAAATGGCTGAAGACTGAAAGCAGACAGGAGGATACCACCCTGGAGATTACTGGACTGAGAGGCAAAGGCACTTTAGCAAGGCCTCACACATTTTGAGGTAAGTCAAATGCCTTAGCAGCTCTGGAGTCCATCTAGCCTTTCCCTGCCTTCATGTCTCACATTTAAACCATTGAGTAGACCTTAGTGAACTGTGGTAGTATTTGTGCATGTTTAAGTATGTTGTTTAGCAACTAATTCCCTCAAGAATGAGTGCTATTTGCTGAACATTACATTAGAATTTGGGACTGCTAATTCTTCATTCAGCTTGTACCCTGACCAAGGGCACGCTCACTGTAACTTGTAACGTGGAGAGGGTGAATAGGGCAGATGATATAAATGCTGGCTTTGTCTGTAACCAGAGTGTTCAGCTATTTATGTGCAAGGTGGCTCAGGCCACTTGCTATTCACTATTTTGTTGCTGATACAAAGAATGGAACTCTCCCTTTTATCAAAAAAATACTCAGATCTGAACTGATAGCAGACATAGGCTAGTTCTGTGTGACTCCTGAGTAAAAAACATTTTGAAACAGAGGTCCCATTTAAGAGGGTGATGGAAAAGCCCATGCCACTACTGGAAATAATCTACCTACAGTTGTGATTGTCCTCCCAGCAGAAAGAAACAAAGACTAGTCTACGGGTATTCAAAAAGTCTTTACAGTGATTCACATTTTTTAATTGATGATAAAACCCATGTAGAGTAATCATCAGACAGAATCTGAATCAAATGAAGTTTAATAATTAGGTGATCAGAAGAAAGAATTCCCATAGCTTCTTAATCATGTATTTTACTACTACTGCATGACATGTGTCTATAGGATCAGTTTAGCAGCCTTTGATTTGCAGGGCAGTTTGAAGGTATGACTTCACATATATGTAGTCAATCAAGCTTTTGTTAGCTTGGGTGCAAAAGCACAGTGGGAGTACTGCATGGTGTGTGTGTTGTGCTTCAGTGGATTTTGTTTGTATTGAAGACTGTACTAGGTTCCTCTGTCACTGTTGGCTGCTTCGTAGCTGGTATGTCTAAACAAAGCACAATGGTACCTGGATATTTTTCTAGAGGCCTTTACTAGAGAGCTATTGAGGGATGTTTGGAAGTATAATTTGTACCAAAAGATGGTTGATGTGAATAAATGCTTAAATTCCTAGTTCAAAAGGAATTTCCCACATGACTTCAGATATGTTGTTCTGCCTTCATTTTCCATCTGTGAAATCACAGAATCACAAGGTTGGGAAAGACCTTGGAAGATCATCAAGTCCAACCATTCCCATCCTAAGCTAAACCATATCCCTAAGTACCTCATCTACCCTTTTTTTTAAACACTTCCAGAGAAGGTGACTCAGCCCCTCCCTGGGCAGCCTGTTCCAGGCCCTGACAACTCGTTCAGTAAAATTTTTTTTCTAATGTCTAATCTAAACCTGCCCTGGAGCAGCTTCTTGCCATTTCCCCTTGTCCTATCACCTGCCATCTGGCTGAAGACACCATCGCCCACCTCTCTACAACCTCACTTCAGGTAGTTGTAGGTGGTGATGAGGTCTCCCCTCAGCCTCCTCTTCTCTAGGCTAAACACCCCCAGCTCCCTCAGCTGTTCCTCATATGATTTGCCCTCCAGCTCCTTCCCCAGCCTGGTTGCCCTTCTCTGGACTCACTTGAGGATCTCAATGTCCTTCTGATGGTGAGGAGCCCAGAACTGGACACAGCACTCAAGGTACAGCCTCACCAATTCTGAGTACAAGGGCACAATCACCTCCCCAGACCTACTGACCACACTATTTTTGATACAAGCCAAGATGCCACTGGCCTTCTTGGCTGTCTGGGTGCACTACGAACTCATATTCAGCCTGCAGTCAACCAACACTCCCATGTCCTTCTCTGCCTGACAGCTCTCCAGCCAGTCTCCCCCAAGCCTGTAGCATTGTACAGGGTTGTTATGTCTCATGTGCAGCACTCTACACTTGGCCTTGTTAAACTTCACCCCATTAATCTCAGCCTATTGGTCCAATCTGTTCAGGTCCCTCTGAAGAGCCTCCCTACCCTCAGGCAGATCCACAATTCCTCCTTGTTTAGTGTGATCTGCAAACTTACTGAGGGAGCATTCAATCCCTTCATCGAGGTCATTGATAAAGATATTGAATAAAACTGGACCCAAAATCAAATGTCCTTGTTAGAGTCCTCAATGCATCATGAAGATAAAAGTTGCCAAAGACACTAAGGTGTGTAGATGTGTTTTGTTATGAGCATAAGCATATGAGTAATGAAAGTATTTCTCTTGATGTCAAAGCCTTACAAACCCCTAAACTGTCTTTAGAACTTCAGCAGTGATGAATTAAGCATCTGAATTCAGAGTACCTTAGGAATGTAATTAGGAGCACTTCTGTACAGGTATAATGCAGCCTAGAAATGAGTATCAGTGATGCTGCTATCGTAAGAGTGAAGGCAGCGTGTCATTCTGTGTTATGCTTTCATTGTCAGTTCATCTTTTCATTTTATGCTGATGGAATTTGTCGGATTCACTTCACTATAAATACATCTGAAGTATTTCAGCTGTATGTCAAGAAGTAGGAATCATTTAATGAAGAAAGTAATTTGGTAGAGCTTCCCAGGAGAGGATCACAAATGAGAAGAGTTAGTTTAACAACAAATGAGTGTGGAAGTACTTAGTTCACAATGAAAAAATTGCCATGGATGAGCAGTGTATATAAAAATAAGAGGAACTGTTCACAGGTTCTGTTAAGCAAGTGCAGTAAAAGCCTTATATTGTTGGGAAAAGAATATCTTTGATATGAGGAGAAAGACCAGCAACTACAATCAAACATTTACTAATTTTGGTTTTTTTTCTTTTCCCCTACTGTAGTGCTTACAGGTTGCAAGTAAATTTACATAATTTCATTTTCATCAGCATTTGAATTACTGGTTTCTGGTCAGAATATTAGTGATCTAGATGTACGTATGTTATTTGTGCTTATAATTAACTGAATCTGAAACTGCATAGGAAAAGGATGCATACTTAGATTTCTCCTAAATGCAGGCATATTAATTATTAAAAAAGGATCCCCCCAAAAGCCCCAACAAAACAAAAGAAAAACCCTAGTCAAAGACAACAAAAAAACCCTCTCATCTCCACTTCCCTACATGGGAAAGGACTTCTAAAAGGGATTTTTTGTACATGCTGAATGTTAACCAGGTCTCTGGCAAACCTTGCAGTGGGAACGTTGCAGGCGCATTTCTGTAGTTAGGCTGCTACAGGCTCAGGCACGCATCAGGTGTGTGAGCGGAAGGGCCTCTGCCTGGCTCGGTGTGATACGTGTGCTCCTGGTGATGGGATGTGGCACTAAATGTGTGTTTTTCCCATTCATAGTGTATCTGCATCTAGTCCTGGTAATTATCAAAAAATAGAGATGTTCTGATTTAAGAAAGAGATTGGGTGATGTGATGGGCTTGGCACTTTCATTTCTCCTTCCTTAAAGCACAAATGCATATAGAAATTTTCCTTTAAGTGCCTGTGAGCATCTTTTAAAAGACCTGGAAGCTTTTAATTCAGATAAACTAGAATTTCTAATGCCTTATCAGCTTTTGGATCCTATCTAGAATTGAAGCAGAGCGATTTTTCTTCTGATGCTAATGGACCTATATAAATGAAAGGAGTTTTTCAGGTTTGACACTCCAGTTGGATTACTGTTTTTACTATTTGGAATAGTAAAATTCTAATCCTGCTAAAAACCCAAAGGTTGTATGGCTGTATTCAGAGAAGTAAAGCTCACTGTCTGTTTGGTTTTGGTCTCTGAGGAAATAAAAATTAAGGCTGCTGAGCTGATGCTGATTTCAGGTCAATAATTACAAAAACAGTATCAAAAGACTTCACAACTATAGTTACAAATCTGTGAGGTTCTGTGAGATGTGGAAACGAAGTTAAATATGTGAATAATTAACCCTATTTGCTGAAATGCATGTAGTAGTGTAGGAAGACTTTTAAAGTCCTAATCCTGCATTTCAGGTCTTCCCAGGGATAGGACAGAAGTAGTTTTAGAGATCTCCCATCACCATATTTCTCTGGATATAAAGGTCATCTTGGCCAAACCTCCAGCTCTTTCTCAAAGGACTTTGAAAACCCAGTCTATCCTCACAGGGCTTGGAGAAGGGCTGAACTCCTAGAAGGGCTGTATGTGCTCAGTGGAACTTCCCTGTTGCTCCAAAGCCAGTCCTTCCCCACTCAGCATTTTCCTGGTGATCACGCTGTTGTGGGGGCCCCTCTTGCATGCTGTCATAATCACAACCTGCTGGGATGCCTTTAGAGCACACTGTCGACCTCCTACCACTGTAGCAAAGATTTCCCCAGAAGCCCATGAAAGGCTGATGCCTTGAGAGAAGCGCTTGAAGCAATCAGTCAGTATAATTACAGGACAGACCCGCACTTGGCTGCTGCCTGCCAGCCCGAGGAATTGCCATTGGTGTCAGAGACATGGACTAAGGAGGGAATGGGAGGGAGATAACTGGAGGAGGTAATCTTGGTGACAACTTTGCCAAAAAAGTGTGTGTAGGAGGACAGTGGAGGAAGAGGAGGGTTTGGAGGAAGATGCTGTTGAACTGAAATAAAGAAAGATGCCTCAAAAAAGGATGATGTAACTTTCCAGAATCTAAAGAAACAAGACCGGTCAGCATGTCTGAGACCAGGGAAGGACCTGATGTTAGCATTTCTCAAATACCTCAGGGCTCTGTACACATACACACAGCAGCTAATAAGTGCTTGGAATCGTGTCTATAGTATATAGAGGAGTTGTATGTGAGACTGTGCAGTTTGATGCTAGGCATATGTGGTAGGAGGTACTAGGCAATACGGTTTGCAGGAATATCTCTAATATAGAAAAAGGCCTTTGGTCTAACAGACTTCTGAGAATAAACTGAGGACAATACAGCATGGAAGACTGAAAATAAGCAATACTAATGAGGCTGGGCAGCTTGTACTGTCTTGGTAGAAGCTGTGTATTAAAGGCTGTGCAGGACCTTGTGAAACTGGGGAATTGTTATAGTGATGTAGTGTCATTTTAAAAATCTGATTTAACAATTGCTATTTCAGGGGAAACCCACACAGAGTGGCTTACATCTATGGAGTATAGCCTGAAAGGGGAATCTGGAGTTAGAGAAACATGAACTCTGCAAGACCTCTATTGTGCACTTTGATAGAATTCACAGTATGGAAGCTTGCATTGTGTATTCTCTAATTTTGGTTGATCAGAAAAAATAACAAAGATTGCTTTGCTGACCTTTTAATCTTTTACAAAACAAGGCAGGACTTTCAAGAAGGGATGTTTTTTAACTGGGGGAGAAGGGCAGGGGTACTACCCTACCTGAAAATGTCTTGTTCCAGCTCGTGAGTCCGTTGTTGGTCCTCCTGATTCTGCTTTTGCATTTCTTCTTGCTCTTTTGGAGTGAGAGAACTAAGGCCATCCAAGAGCCATTTTTCTCGCAAGGCTTTTTTCTGATAGGGAAAAATACAGACAAGTGAGCATGTTTTAAAAGTTGGGCTGGTCAATCATTTATGTGATGCTGTAGGCGTGATCCACGGTCTTATGCTGTATCTAGTGTATGGTAACTTGATAACAGTGAGTGTCATCTGAAACAGAAGTACTCAAAAAAACCTAAATTGTATTTTGAGATTGACTTGAACTCATTAAGAGCTATATCCCATTTTATTAGCCCACCCAACAAAATACCTGGTAGATGTCAGTTGCTACCTATAACAGATGAATATTTCTAAGTGGATCCAGTGGTGTGTTTGTCCTCTATAAAGCAAGAGAATTGTATGAAAGTGTCCCTACTACAAACTCATACAAAAAGCCCCAGTCAAAAGGGCTGTAATTTTATTTCTAGGGTCATGACAATGCCTAAATTTTGGCAGGGGAGTGTAAAAGATGAAAAGTTTCTGCAAATAAGGTTGTATAGGAGGAAGAGATCTCTAGGGAGTTAGTAATGCAATGCTTTCTCTGGAAGTTACAAGGAACTTTGTTAATTATGGCAATGATAATTATGGTAGTGAACTCACATTTCATCTGGTGAGGATGTGTGGGGTAAGAGTGGGAATGAAAAGTTAAAGTGTGAGTTGCTGATGTCTGGTTAGTGTTTCAGAAAATCTACTACATATTTAGAACTGCTGTTGCGGGGGTTTATGTGTTTAGATCCTGACCTGTTCAGTGCCTGTGGAGTTCTTTCTGTACAGTAGTGGCATATGGATAGGTGTATTGCATGTGTGCAGATGAGTGCGTCCCCCAGTTGTGTTTTCAAATTTTGGAAAATGTGGCTATATGCACTGATTGCTTCCTACAGCTGCTTTACAATATTAAAGGTGGCATCTGAAAGTCATCAGAGCTCTCTAAAATATTCCTGGTGGAATAAAAAGATGGTGGAGTTAAGTCCATATTTGCAGGCTAGAGGGTATAAACCATGCAAACTTTCTCATGTTCTTTTACTCCCTTCAATCTAACTCAGGAACATAAATCCAGTTGCTGCCTTGGGGAAGAACTGGGAGTTGGGGATCCTTTAGAAAAATGCTTTCAACAGGGAAAAATAGCATGTGTATAAGGTTTTTAATTAACCATGAATTTTCCATTTGTAATTTAGATTTTTCAAGCTGTCTGATTTCTATGCTAAGTTTTTATGTTTTTCCCTATATAGTTTCATTAATTGTAAGATGCAGATGAAGATTAAATTGGATGTTGACTATGCTGCTTTGAGGCAGAGCTGTGCCCAGCACTGATGAGAGCTGCATTAACCTCAGTGCTGCGTGCAGTGCCTGTTGGAATCCCTGCCTGCATCCTGGTGCTGCGTCACTCAAACTGTTACTTCCTACAATCTTCTGTTTACTGCATACTTTACATCAAGTTATTCATGAGGCTCAGGTGATGGAGAATGCATCTGGGACTAGACTGCAGTTAAATTCAATATTCAACTTGCCTGATATGTGACAAACATGATGTGGTAGGAACTGTGGTTAAAACAGGCTTGCTGGGAATTCTGTGGCACTGCACAGTACTACTTCCTTCCCTGCCACCCCCCAATAGGAGCAATGCTTGCAGTTGCCTTAGCCATGCAAAACATTTTACTCTCAACAACTGCAGACTCTCTTGAATTTTGACTCTGGCTGGCAGCCCTTCCTGGCAGTTGGGTGTTAGGCTCAAATGAAATAAATGCAGATTTTACGGAATAGTTTTAGCTGATCTGGTGGATGTATGTAGCCTGGTGTTGGCACAGCTCTTTTTTTTGGACACAAAATACTGTTTTTCCTCAAGTTGGAGACAACACAGTTATTAATTCCCTTTCAATCAAGCTGTTAAAAATTTAGTAAGTGAGGCTCCTAGGAAAGTGGCTGGAACTGAATTAGTCTAGCGTGGCGCTCTCCTAAAATAATTCTGTAATGCCTTGTGAGAATTACAGGGGAGCTGGCACTGTAGACCTCTGAAACTGATAACACGCATTGAAATCAACAAAAGCTTTGCTTATGGATAAGGTTAGGTCCAACCAAACAAGCTCCCTAAATACAGGCATAATGGCAGTAATGTTGTTCTTGCCTTTTCCTACAATAGTTCACTGCTGCTCCCAACAAAATGCCATGTAATCTTTGTGACTTAACTAGGCATTCCTGAAACAATGACACATGGCGTAGTTAGGAAACAGCCTTTGAACAACAGACTGTTTCAAGGCTGCTCTGCTGAGGCATCAGCACAAGCCAGGGCAGGAGCAGCTGCTTTGGGGCAGTCAGATTCTTTCTGTTGTCCAGCGTTTCCTCCCACTGTGAAGCGTCTCCAGCACAAAGTTGTGCATGTGTTATAGCTGAAAGCACTTCCATTTTCCTTTAGGCTCTGAACCTTAAGGGAAGAGGGTACTTAAACATTGTAGTGGGACAAGACCCTGGGAATGGCCAGTGTTGGAAAACAATCACTTTCTTTTCCAAGTGCACAGTCACGTTGGGAGTGCTGTGACAGTGTTCTGCAAATCCTGTGAATTAAGTTGTATGGGTCCTCCAGGTTTATAACTGCTGTAATCTTTAACAAGGCTAGACTAACACTGAGAGGTTCATCCTTCCCTGGAAGGCACGGGTGTTTGGGGTTTGCGGGTCTTGCTCTCCCAGTGGTATGGCAGTTCAGCTTACGGCATGCTGGGGGAGGCATACATCTCTTCTGTGGTTTTCACAGAGGATGTAATTCAACACTTAACTGCTGGAATAAGAACATGTGTGACCAGCACCTAGAAGGCAACGCTAACGGAGTTCAGGCATGTCAGAAACCAAAATCTTATTAAGCTAAACTAGAAGAGCTCTTGTAAAGTATGTGCAAATCAGTGCTGACTGTGCTTTTCAAGGAATTCTGTATGGTCCTTTCCCTTGCTACTTCAATGAGAAGGATTCTATGTAGGAGGAAGAATTAATTGTTGGTTTATCTAGAATTACTTGAGGTTGGAATTTCCCCCGTACCTTCACTAGTAGCCCCCATTACCCCTTGCATTCCATGAAGCCATATCCATACTGGTGTTTGTATTTGCTTGCGTGTCCTCTACTTTCGGTGACAGAGGTGCTTGTGTAGGGAATAAATTTTCCTCCTCCAGTACGGTGCTGCCAGATAACTAAGACCTGTTGTGATGCCTCATCTGTCTCTTTCTAGCAAGAAGTTATCATGGGGACAGCAAAATGGTTACTGGAAAGCTAGAGCAGTGATTCCCATTTTAAAATAAATTAAAACCCCTAAAAAACCCTGCAAAACAACCTTCTAAGAAACCCTTCTAAGGGTTATAAATAGGAATGAAGGACAAACTGTGGAACTAGATAGTGATATCCAGCGAACATCTATGTGACAGTGAGATTTACTAACCTGCAATAGTTTCCTCAGGGACAGGTGTGAGTTATGTTGAGTACATCATGGAGTTCTAGATTTCACCACGCATAACTGCTGGGAGCATCAGCCTGACTCACTAGGGAAATGAACTCTCAATACATTTTACAGAAGCACCTGAATGTCTGGGAAGTCTAAACCTGTTTTAAAGTGACTTTTCTACAATGTTGTTGTGGTGTTTGATTCCATCTAAATACCTGAATTAGTCTGCAGCATAAATGTTCATTAAAGGAAAAGCCTTTTAGGTCTTCTGTAGGATGTTCATATAGTAGTGTTGCAGCTGATATTATGTGCCTGTCTCAGTGCTCAGTTGGAAAAAGTAGCCTCCATTTTGTGTGCTCCAAATAGCTAATGATTTGTATGCATTTATACGTCATACATACATATTTAAACATGCTGATCTCTCTTTGTCAATTGAATGTTTTCCTCTACAGATCATTGATTTGCCTCATGCAATATGACTGATTTTAATATTAAAACTTTTCTGATGATATCTGTATGCTTTTTCATAGATTTGGCAAACAAATCACATCCTCTGGTCACTTCCAAAGGAAGAACGTTTCAGAAATGGTTTCCCAAGAGTGTTTAGCTTCTGTAAAATTCCAGAAAATATCTAGAATAAGTGCAAGTTGGGTTTTTGTTTTCTTAAAACCTGATGGTGCCTATTAATGTTAGCTAAAGGCATGTACTAAGTTTGTAGGGAAACTGCCCTATGACTCTGTGGGCACACAGCAGTAGTGAAGATTAGCTGGTTGTCCAGTATGGATCAGTTTGTCCTCCTTAAAATAAGGGCAAAAGAGTCATTCTGAATTTGTAGGCATGGAAACTTGAAAGATAAAATGCAGTATTCCATGTAGCCATATGTGAAGATGGAGGAAAACTGTCACACATTTGCTGCTCATTAATTACAGGACTTTGGAAAAGATATTCCCCTCTTTTAGGGAAGATGTTACAAAATTGGCCAAACCTGTCCTTATGATGACTACCTTCCAACAAAAACTAAGTATGGGTGAATTCTGCATGGGCTTGCCAGGTCCAATGGACTAGTTTATGATAACTTCTCATGTTTTTGGCTTGACACAAAAGAAGAGGGTGGATGAAACCTAGGATCAGGTGTCTATTTTGAAGAGAAGTCTGTTTTAAGTGTGCTCCTCCCACATTTGCTCGAGGAGACACGCCATGCTCCTACTATTGCATTTAGCATATCTTGCTTGAAAAAGTTTATCCACTCATAATTAAAAGGGTATGTAAAATACGAAGTCTTGCTTGTTTCTAGAAGCATGTCCCTAATTGACGTGTACTGCCGAACTGCAGTAGACATTTAATGAACGGCAGTGTTGGGTAGAAATTGCTGCAGCTTCAAGTGTCTACTGAGGTGGATCTTTTTGTTTCTTGGTAATTTAGACTTTGTAATCCTGAGTTTACCAGGCTGTATTTCAGGATAATATTTGCCCTGTATATGCTTTTTTTTTTTTCTTAAATATACAAATAAACAGAATTATTTTACCAGAATGTCATTAAACAAGCTGACAAAAGGCTACAGCCAAATAAAAATAGTCGTCTTTTTCCAGGAAGAAGTGCAGTCAGACCTCATGATTGTGCTGTGCCCTGTACCAAGTGAGCTTGCTTTAGAGGAATTAAGACAAGAACACACCCAGCCTGAAATGTGAGTCTTAAGTTTCAGCTGTGAGTTATTCTTGGTTATGATCTCATTTTACACCGTGAAAGCGATCAAATAACATTAGCTCCTGAGTGTAAATTTTTTTCAGAGGGTGATGCTTATTAAAGTCAAATGGAGTTCTGGCAAGACTCCAAAAAGCTGTGAAAATTTGACAGTAAAAGCATGACTTAAATGCATGAAGATTTGCATTCCAAAATCTGAACCCTTTATTCATGCTGAACAACTTGAGGCTATCTTTAGCTATAGAAATCCAACACTTTACTCACTTTTAAATGTTGGTGTTTCATTTTTTCCTCTTCCACTTTTAGACGTTTTTGTGTAATTTCTTCTTGCAGTTTTCTTTTGTCCTACAAATTAAGAGAACAGTAGAACTTTTTATAGAGAAATTATTTGTGGCTAAAAAAGTTTGTGCTCAGTAGGGTGAAATCAATCCATGCAAATAAAGCCTTGTTTTAAAGCTTACATGGTGCTCAAGCGGTGCATAATTCTAGCAGCAACAGTTTGTGGCCTATGCAGGTACAGTTTCCATTACTCTTTCTCTGACCTATGTTTAAACATGTTTATGACCACAAAGCAGAGGTGATCCGATTTAAAAACAGACTGTTGAGAAGAGTAGGGGAAGAAAACAAGAAGAAATAATATTTGAACACACTCATACATGCGAAATGTGGTTATAAATAGGTCCTGACCAAATTTCCTAAGGCAGCCCACACATCATTTAGGAGAGGAAAGAGTCTGCAGGGTCTACACTGAGCAGCTGTGATACATCGCTAAATGAAACAGGCGGTTGGTGAATCCAGCACTGAGCTTATGTATCTTGAGGGTAATAGCTGAAATAAACTGGAATAAATAAAGGCCGAGAGACGTATTAGTCGCAGTGGTGAAGATGAACACAGAGAAATCGTAAGCTTTCTATAGGTTCTTAAAGAAATTGATCTGTGCAAAGGCTGTTTTTATGGCTGCTAAGCTTCAGAAGGGAAAATATCAAGTAGTACTGAACTATCATGGTGCCACCTTCATCCTTTTTGCTGTGGATTATAGAAGCAAGGGAATAGGTGAACAGTCTCTGAACGCTGGTGACACTTGAGCTTCTTGCATCTTCATAAAGCTGCCGTCATGCAGAGTACCCTTGTGGCTCCACTGTATGAAGCCAAACACTGATTTAGCAGTTTGTGTCCTCACCAGTCAGTGGGAAAGGAATTGTGCCAAAGGAAACTATTATTTACAAGCTGTATTAATAGGCTGTTTTCTTGGTCAGCCTTAATTCTATAAAATCCTGTTACTGGACATGGAAACTTTTGCACTTGTTTCTCAGCATGATTTTGGGAAGTAAATTTAATCATCCGTGTTTGCTGACCAGAGGCTAATCCTCATTTCCTTTCAATTGGAACAGGTTGTGGATAGCTGTGTTTTAACAGTCTGTTTTCAGACCAGCGTGGTTTTGGAAGGAGTGAAGCTTTTCACAAACATAGGAAGAGACTTGCCCTTTTCAGCTCAACTGAGGTACAAGCTGTGAGTGAGGAGCATAGACAGTCAGTGAGAAGGAAGTGCTGGGCATAAGGTTGGGGGTTGTTCTCTACTGTTTCCCTGGAATTTGGAAACAGGAAAAGCCATAGTATGCTTGGCTGAGTCACTTCACTGTTACTGGAAGTTAGAAATTAGCAGTGTGGCCACAGGCTGTAGGGACACTGCAGGACAGGAGGTAGAAGAAACCACCTAGCTTTGTGAAGATTGAGGCAGGACTACAGGCTGGCCACACGTGATTACTGGCTTGGTGGAGTTTAGAAGATAAATGAGTGTCAGTGATATCTTCTCTCTCGCAGTTTAAGTGCAATAGCCATCTCTAAACACCATCTGTAGTTAACGATTTTTCTTCAGTATTAGCCTGCCTCTTTAATAGCCAGAGCAGGTAGGAGTCTTGCCTTGAGATGCATGCTACCTTCACCTCTGTAATGGTTTTGAGTTTTGCCAATGCTCTTGAATACAGTTAACAAAGCCAGTGATTCAGGATCACTATGATACAAAGTTTTTCTGCAATGTCCCTTTATAGAGACTTTATCCAGCAGCTGCTATGCTGGATTATACTTAGCCAGTCCTGATTTTGGAGTCATAACATCTGGTCTTTGACCTTCACACCTTAATTAGGAAACATTACTGATCTCATTGTATAAATGGCCTTGAAATAACCCATCATTAGATGATCAAATTGAAATGAGCTTTTGTTTACAGACTGTTACAGGTCTTGAGGGGAAATAGCTTTTGCTTTTTTTTCTTTCTCTTTACTGAAGTTCTGGACAACATTCTTAGCCAGAAAATGAACCTTTACTTGCTTTATACTATGAAAAATATTCTAAGTAAATTTAAATATTACTTTTATAGCAGTGGAGATGTGTACTGAGTTTGGGCAGTCTGAAATGAGAAGTGGTACATGAGAATTCTATGCAGGAAGAAATCAGAATGTAAATGCACAAAGAACTGCATTTTAAATTTATTGTGTTATAAGGAACTTATCTAGAAATGAAACTTTCACCTGTTTCTCTTATTATATGTCTAGAGATTTATTTTCATTTCTTTATCCCATATTTTTTTCTCTTAAAGATTTCTACTTGTATCCTTTGGTGTTCTAGGATGTTCTAGGGAGATGAAGAACCTAGCGTTGCTAGAATAATCATTAAAACCTGTTAGGACACTTCCAACAGTGTGTTCTGCTTTGACTGCAAATCATGTCTTGCTGTACAAAGCTTTGATGATACAAGTCATGGAGTAATTGTTTATTTCTAGATAGTGAAGAGATCCATGCTTCTGCTAAACTCCATGCTCTGCCCCTGTAGTGAATCGGGTTGCTGGCAGGAGTCCTCTGATCCTTTCTTATTATGCTCTTGCTGAAGTGAGCAAGATTTACTTTTCATGAAGGAGCACCTTCATCTCTTCCTCTCTACTGTGCATCAGTGCACGGTGAGACTTGAGCCTTGGTCCTAATCTTCACTTCTACTGAAACATGTAGGAAACATTGCTAGCTTTTGAGCATAGAAAAGAATTGTGTTCTAAATTGGATGTATCTAAAAGGGAAATGCTTCTGTGGAGCAGTGTTTTGTTATGTAACTTGTGTGCCAGGTCCCTTAGTCTGTGTTAGTGTTCTTGGTCCCATGGCAAGAACGACAGAGAATGTTAATGTTTTAGCTGAAGAATTTTAGCCTTCATGTAATTTTCCAGAGTTAAAGCTTGGTTATTGAAGGATCTTATCTAGAGGTACGGGCACTTTATTCTGTTAGTATGAGACTGCAGAAATAATTCAAATCTATCATTCTTGTGTTCTAACAGGATAGATGATTTAATTAGAGGATTAAGCCCTAAGGTTCCTCTTTGAATGTTTTGTCTCAAGATGTTTGCTACAGCAAACACTTTTTTGTATTTTAAGATACAAGTGTCTCTCTTAACAAAATGGATGCATTTAATGTTTTATTTGTTATATTCTATGCGTGCCAGCAGCAGGTGGAAGCTATATAAGAGAAAAAAGGTTCCTTTTCAGAGCCATGGGACCGTTGAAATGTTAAAACAGTAGCAGTAATTATAATACGGGTTTTCTTTTTGCTTTGCTACATAGAGAATATATGAGAGAGAATTGGAAAACCCCTCATGGCTCAGAGAGCCAGATGCTGTAAAGGAACCAGGAATTAATAACAGAAGCCAATCAGCTCTTAGTACAAGTGTAGCTGTTTACTGCTCTGATTGTCCCTTGCTGTCCTCTGTTAGATCCTTTAGGACAAATACTTCATGGGTAGCAGTTGAAATTTCCAAGTGTGTTGCTTGGGACAAAGCTTCCCAGAGCCACTGAGTCACTCATGATTGCAGTTGTAACATGTTTGTTTTCTTGGGCAATTTGTATTGCAGATTCTTAAGCCTGATGATGGTTTCACCTTATGTAGGCTCCTGCATTTCTGCAGCGCAGTATACACTGAGTGTTTCAATTAAATGCTCTCAACTGATGAAAGAAGAGAGCAAATAGTTCCTTTATACAGCAAGTGTCATGAATGAAGTAATGACCACAACCCAAATAAGATTTTGTAGTTCCTGCAATGTAAGATGCTGGAAGCTGTCACAGTTCCTTAGAAAATATTTCTCCAGTCTTTGGATGCAAAGATGCAGCCAGAGGACGCTAACCCTAGGACGCTCATAGGAGTCCTCATCAGGCCAGCGTGCTGCCCCGTTTCTCCTGCCAGGTACCAGGAAGTGTAAAGCATCTCAAGGCCTGGACTTTGCTGGAGTGCCAAAACATTTCTTATCTTTTGAACCCATACACTAGAGACAAAGTCCAGGTTATGAGGCTCTTTCAAACACCATTACATTCAAACAAGCGTACTCTAAACCCTCTGAAATGCTTCATGTTACCTCACTGTGGGCTTGAGTCAGGGCTCGAGTAAATAGGATAAATGTGCTTGTTGGCTTTTATCAAGTATCATAATTAAACCCCAATCTATTCAACCTGTAGGTTTCCATTAATGCCTTCTCATGTTTATTTTAGTTCCAATATGGTATTTTTAATTCTGCCCACCACTTATTCAGCTACTAATGTTTGCTTCACAATGAATCTATCATGTTAAGATTGTGAAAAATACTTTTGTTCTCATTATTTGTTTCTAAAGATTGCTGGTGACAGCGAGTGTTCCTTCTGCAGTTTTCCTTTCATCCCAAAGGGCCAAATTTTGTTTCAGTTTTAATTCTTTTGTAACTGAATAGATTTCAGTGGAGATAAATCAGAGGAGAATTTGGATTCAGCCATTTTTGTTACATCAGGTAATATTCCTTTAAAAAAAACCCTCACAAGTTTCTTTAAAGCACAATAAATCTTTTGAATCAGATTTCCCTTTAGAAGAGAAACTGAAAATATTTTCTAATGTCTTCAGCATAAACTTTACAGAGTCCTTTATTATCATTCCTCTCCATCCCCCTTACCCTGAAAACTGACAGGTAGGGATTGGATTAAGTGAAGCTTGTCCTCTTCTACTTTTCAGGCAGAAATATTTATGATAGATCATCAATAATTTAAAAATTGTATTTAATTTCACAATGCACAGCTAAAAATCTTTCATCTGTCTTGTGAAATGGGAAAATATATTGGTTCTGGAATTCTCTAGCTACCTTTTGACCTGCTGTCCTTCAGGGAAACATTCAGTTGAGATGATAGTATTATGTATTTTAGGCTGTCCCGTAGTGATTTGCACCCATACTTTCACTGCTGTGAATTTAATTTGAAAGTGCAATGCAACCTATAATAAAGTCAGCACAGGCAACTTTGCTGTCTTAGAGCAATAGCTTCTAAACCAGAATTAAAAAGTAACAATTTCAAGCAAACATAAGTCTCTTTGTTTTGCTGACCTGGGATAAATCATTCCTCAGCAAGCACACAGTAGCTCATTAACACGATACTACTTCTAAGTGGGGGTTTTTGTTTGTTTTGTAATAGTGAGTTATAAGTACTTACTGTTATGGCCTGGAATCTTTCTTTCAGCAATTCGGTTTCTTCCATTCTAGAAATCAAAAACAGACAAGTAGTGAAGGAAAATGGAATGAGACCATAAGCAGAAAGCTTCCTGGTGGGGCTGCAAAAAAAGCTGAGGTGATTTGATCCAGTTCCAGAGCAGCGAGAAGGCAGAATTTTTGACTTGTCAGGAGAGTCCCTGAGCAGATGAGCAGATCAGCCCAGACAGACACATGTAATGAGGGTGTGTAGAAGAGGCAGACGTGGAGAGCGCTGGCATGAGTTGACTGACAAGTTGGAACAGTGGAGCACAAGCCCTTTTCCTTCAGAAGCTGCCAACTCTTTGTTTTAATGTGCTCGGTTAGCGTGCCACTGCTGCTTTAACTGTTAAATGCCCAAAACAGAATCTTTCAGGACCATGATAGAAGTAAACTTTTGTTGTACTCCTATTTCTGTTTCTTCCTTTTGTTTAAGCTTCTGGTTACAAACAGATATTTTAAACTTAGTAAGAATTCCATTTCTTATGAAACTTATTTCACCCATTGTCTTAGAAACTACCGAATTATTAGCACTGGAGGTGGCATGGGTTTTCCAAGATGGCAGTTTTAGTTGCCTAGATGAAATCTGTAGAGAAGCTGCATTTGTAGCTGGAGGAATATTTTAGAACTGCCAGTCTAAAGTGAAATGAACTTTAAGCAGCCAGGTCCTTCATTGAATGCAAGTGTTAATCTCTGCAATTACTGGTCAGCTATCTAGGACTCAGGGGAAGCTTTGCCTAAGTAAGGATTTCAGGATCATCATTTCAGTATTACCAAGATGACTCTAAAATGCCAGAGGCTCTCACACTGGATTTCCATTCAGCTGACTTGAAGGATTTGTTTTTTCTGCTGAAAACAGCATTATACTCCTTAAGGGATGGTGTACGTCTTGACCTTTCAAGTTGCATGAGTGGGTGTCAGCCTTCCAAAATCAGTGTAGGAAATTTGCAAAACAAGTGGAAATGCCTCTAGTAAAATCCAGTTGTGGAAAAAATTCTAAAGCAAGATAAAGCTGAATTCAAACAGCATAAAGATGTAATGTGAAACTAGAATCCCTTTGTTGCTCTCAGTATCCTGTAACTTCAGTAAGGACACCAACAGCAGTCAGTCAGCATGTTTGGTTCCTGCCAATTCAGTGAGATGAGTAAACTCAGCGGGATTTGGTAAAGGGGGTTTAATTTCATGTCAATACAGTGACCTGAATCTTGGTGGCAAACGAGGCTGGTTATTAACAAATTCTTAGGTGTTACAGAATTGAACACTTGATGGTGAAGTTATAGTCTCATAATTCAATACAAATCAATATTTGATTTCGATTTCCACCTTTCTAGTATGTCATCATGTATCCATATGCACAAGCAGGCTACCTGCCCTCCACATTGGGATTAAGGATACATTAATGTTTTGTTTACAGTGTGATCCACCCTGAGGTTTTGTTCAAACTTGCAAAGACCCCATGTTTTACTCTCTGGTGACGATTTTAAAAAAATATATAATATATGCCTCATTTGGTCAGCACCTGAAATTAAAAAATACCACATGAAAGCAAATGTGAAGTTCAAAGGCAAGTGTACTGAGGTATATCAAGAGGCAGATTACATGGGAACTTAAATGCATGCAGTTTATGGATCTGCAAATATGCTCAACCATCCCACTCATTTAAATATATTCTTGCTGCAGAAGCCAATAGAGAGGCAGTCTTTCTGTTTAGTCTTTTATAAGTTGGTATAACCTGCATTATTAGATTTTGAAAAAAGACCAAAACTTATTTCATCTTTGTCTTCTGCAAAGTTCATCTCAATTTAAGTGTGTATGTGGACTTCAAGATGTAGCCATTTGCTGCTTTGAATATTTCTGAACATCAAAAATAACAAAACTGTTTGGGGCCAGAATCTGTACTCTGATATAAAGGGAATTCCATTCCCAACAGGTGGAGAAATTAGATCAGTGCTTCAAGTTCAAATTAGAATCAATGGGATTGCATAGCTTTGGATTTTTATTATCGAAAATATTGTCCAAACTTTATGCTCCAAAATTATTTAAGTGCTTTTAAAAGCCTTACTTGTGGGTGATAAATACTTTTCTGGTCTGTAAATATATAACATCTTTCCCAGATTTTGAAGCAACCTGAAGGTGGTTTCTGTAAACATTGCTTCCCTTTAAGTAACCATTATTAAGAAAGTACTTAAAGCCCACTGTAAACATTTAAAAATTATTTAAATCGTATATATCCCTTTGCTAGGCAGGATTTGTTGTTCAGTCAATAGGTTGTTTTCCAGTTATCTTAATCCTATTCTAAATGGGATTTAAGTGCAAGAGGAGAAATGGACCAGCTGTCATTTTGTCTGCTCCTTAAGCCTGCTTCAATAAGAGGAGCATCCACAGTGTTACAGGTTAGATCAGCGAATCTGAACAGCTGTGTTTTCAATCTGCAGGATTCCTGGAACAAGGTTTTTCCTCCCAGAAATATATCCAGTGAAAACTATCTACCAATTATGCAAGTTTAGGTGGAAAATAAATAAAAATTTGTTAGCCTGTGTTTCTGTAACTGGCAACTGTATGTTTTTCTTTTGGTAGAGCAGATTCTGAGTTATGCAGAAGATGTTGTATCACATCATGAGTCATACAGGTTGGGTTTTTTGGCTTTGTTTCTTCCTTTGTTCATTTCCATTTTGCACTGGGTACCTAATGTAGGAATAATAAAGAGAATCTAAAGCACAAGGTGAAACAATTGCATTATGAAGTTTTAAAGAAAAATGGGGGGGAATTCAGGAGATGTGCAGTATCTTGAACTAGAATCTAGATGCAGAACCACTTTCACAGCTAGAAATGAAAGTTCTGTTGTCCCGTTCTGGATCGAAGTCTGAGTACTGGCTTAGAAAAGTCTCTTCACTGCAGGTGCAGGACTGTAGTGGCTGTCAAACAAAACCATCCTTGGTTCTACTCTTACTCACTGTACTGGGATTTCTTTTGAAACAAATCATTAACCTAAGGTAATGTATGTACAGTGAGCTGTAGGTTATTGTAGTGACAATAATTGCTTCCAAGAGGAAACATAAGGAGTAAGACGCTTTCACTGCTTGAAGAGTGAGTTTGAAGTAAAGGAGGTGATCAGGCTGTTGTCAGTTTAAACCATAGCCTTTCAGGAAGGAGGGTCACTGAGTTCATGAATCACCATTTTGTGTATCTTGACTGGTGTGATTATTTTTGCTTTGTGATGAGCTGCCTTTTGTGTGAGTTTGAAACAGGAAAAGGACATTTTGGACTCAGTATCAAAATGGATTTTATGTTCTAATGGTGAGCAGATATGCTGCCATTCTGCATTTGCATGCAGCCTTGACTGTCTGACAACAAAGGAATGGAGAGGAAATAAATTTTACTGACGATCCCTTGTTGAAAATTTCTACTGCAGCTTCCTGTCAGTTGACCCAAAGGTCTGGTGTCTAGGATGCCTCAGTTGATTGAGAAATGCTGTCTTCTGCTAGAACCAAGTCGGTGCATTTTAAAGGTGAAAAAGAAGCCTACAAGAGTTAGAAATTTGACATCTAAACTTTTGCTTATTTCAGATGAAATGCATACAAGTAGACACCTAAAGCATTTGGGCAGTTGTCCTGTTGCCCCCAAAATTGTGTGTGTGTTTGTTTTTTTTAAGGGGGTTGAGACTTTGTCTCTACCTGCATGTTATTTCCCAAAATAAACAAGGTCTAAAGGTTGTCTTTGAAGGCCACTTCTGCCATTAGTTTGCAAAGTACTTCAAACTGTTTCAGTCAACACTGCATTAATATTGCACAATAAGCAGCAGCACACAGCTTTTTGTCTGGGATACATCTAGCTAAAGAACTCTTCCTGGGTTCATCATCGTGCTATATTTTTGGCCAAAAAGCTTAAGACAGTTACACTTCTCAGGGATGGAAGACTTATCCTTCAGTAAATATAAGGCTTAAGTTCAGGGAAAGAATACTAGCCAGAAGCAGCACCTATCACAACAAATGCACTTTAACCTGATTTATTTCATATTATAAATAATACATTTTCATGTATCTATCAAGTCATAAATTCTAAGCCAAGCTAGAAGGTGTAACATGAAAAATGTGTATGTTAAAAATGGGGGGGGGGGGGGGGAGGGAGGGGGAAGCTTTAAAGTGTGGATAAGTTAGGAAAAAGTTTAAAAATGTCCCTGGAATATATTTGGTATGTATGTCCACCAATACATATATAAAATAATCATTAGTAGTTAGTAAAGTTATTTACTATCTTTATGGGCACCTGGACATGGTTAAATACTTCACATAGGGGTGTGTATAAGTGCCAGACTAGTTGTGTTCAGTATGCCTGTCAGGGGACTTTCTCATTGCTTGTTTTCCTTCTGTGGCTGATAGATCTACAGCTCTGTAGCCTCTCAGTTTCTGTTGGTCACTAGATCTTTAATCTGATGACTTGTTTAGTGTGTGAGATTGTCTGACCCTTATCAGGTGAATAAAATTTAGGATGTTTTCTTTTATACTTTAGCCAGTCAAGATTATATTTACCGGTATGCTAGAAGATACATCATAATTAGGGGGGGGTGGGGAGGGGATAGGGGGGAGTGGTTGAGAAGGGAGGGGGAAGCTTTATGTCCTCCATCAAGCAATACAGTATTAGAAATTATGAAAATTTTTAGGATCTTAGAGGAGGTTCAAAACAAACCCTCAGCCGGGTTCCAGGAATAATTAAAATTTTGTTTTGAATGCTAATTTTGGAGAAGTAATTCCCTGCTAGGCAGGACTGTTTACATAATGACTTTTTTGGGTCCTCTTGCTGAAGCAAATCAATATCAGAGTATCAGTTTTATACAGTTTTATGAAGCTAAATTCTACCTTTCTTACTTGTTGGAGTAGATACACACCCTGAAACTCTGGGAGGAAAAGCCTTGGTCTATTATGTTTCTGCTGGTACAACTCCCTTCCTGTTGCTATTCATATCCATGAATATATTAGGGCATTAAAATCAAACTGAAGAAACAGCTGTTGGTCACTGCCTCCTATTGTTTTTAAAATGCTGTTTATTTTAATAATATTTTATGATAACTCTTCTTGTCAGCCAACTTCCAGTGTTATGGAGCAGCTTTAGAATGCAGCTCTGGCTCTGCTGTCTCTCGGTGACAGGTGTGTGTGCTACAGACACGCTAGAGCCTTGCTGGGAATGCTGTTGTGCTAAATGCAGATCATCTATCCATTGGTCTTTAAAACTACACAATGAACTTTGTCAAAGTCTATTGATTATTTTTTTAAGTCTTTTTCATGTTCCCAGGCACTTGTCAATTCTTGGCCTCTTGTTTTGGAAATGTTTTATGAAACTCAGGCTTTCCAAAGCAGCTTTCACAAACTCTGTTCTGTCTCATTTAAAAATCACACTTCAGTGAATAGTTGAAGTGCAATTACTGTGGTGGTGTTAAATGTGTTCAGGTGCCTAGGTAAGTGACAGGATTGTTTGGTGGGTTTTGTTGGGTTTTTGTTTGTTTTTGTTTAAACCAAAGTAAATAAACCCCCAAAGTCTGCAATGAGCAGGAGCAGTGCCTTAAACACGTGGTGGAATGCCTTGCTTGCAGCCCAGCCATTTTCCAACTGCTGCAGATAGGCACTTCTAAGAATAGTGCAGAGTTTTAAATCCTACCCAGCCAACTGCACAGGGAATTTTTAGCAGGGCTCGGAGAACCAGCTTTTTAGGTGTTGTGTAGTTTGGTAACACTTCATTAAGGGAAACCAGGGTCAGATCCTGAGGCAGATAGTAGAGCCCACAGGGATACTGTGATGTCCATAGAAAGGTAAACTGCATGACACATCCTCCTGATTCTTGTTTTCTGATGCTCTTGCAGAATGCAGAGAGAACAGTGGGGTCTAGTGGGCCTCAGCAGGATGGTAGAGCAAAATGAAGACCCTGCACACATATTTTTGTGAATGTTTAGTGCCAGGTGTGGTTCCTCTGAGTAAAAGCACTGCTGCTAGAAGCCTTGAAGCTGTAGACGATTTGGTCTGGACACTAAGTTGAAGTAGGAATTACATCCCTATTACAGCTGGGGTGGGGTGCAGTGCTGAGGCTGGAGGTGATGAAGCCATTTAGCAAGTTCCCCTAATGACCAACCCCTTGTTTGGAGGCTGAAGCATGGAAGCTGTACAGGTTACATCAGGTGAATCCCATCTCCTAAGGCATGGGCAGAATGCTCACCCAGCTCCCTGGGGAAGGTGTGGAACTAGCCTGTGTCTGTAACAGGGTCTATCCTGATCACTGGAGCTCAGGTGTTCTGCAAGATGGGATGAACCTTATCTGATAACTCTCAGCAGACTGAAGAGAATTACTGCTTTCTCCACCCACACTTCCTGCCACTTTTCCCAGCTGCTTTCCTTCCTCAGACTATTCTGTCAGCCAAGTGAATTTACTAATCTGTAAGGAAAGTAATTTAAAAAAAAACCCCAACAAACAAAAACAACCTACCCTAACAACCAAACAAAACAAGAAACCAGAACCAAACATAAACCCTTGAATCCATGAGCATCCACTATGCCAGCAAGCTGAATTGGCTCAATGGGAGACAAGAGGAGCAGTAGTATTAAGGAATAAGAAAGAAAGAAATAATGGGATTCTGGTTACGAGATGAGCAGCAGGAGAGGAGGAGAAAATGTGGCTCTTCTGGCAGCAGTGAGTTGCTAGTTGGACCCCAACCATCCTGCAGTCCTCAGGCATACCTTAACACAGTGGTCCAGAGACCACAAGAGACCTTATAGTGATGTGTATAATAAGCATGTATGCTTAGCTGTTTATCTGAAACTTGAAACTGCTGTGAAAACAGGATGACTTCATACTCTGGCAATCCTTCCTGTGCTTCCAGATACTCAGTATCCTGCACTGTGGGTGGGCAAAAAATATCCCACATACAATTTGTTTTGCGTAAGCCCTTCCAGGTATTAATGGAAAAAAATACATGGTGAGATTATGTAAAACTTTATTGTTAGCAGAGTCGTTAAGAATATCTATAGCAGATAACACTTGTTGCAAATACAGCCTTACTTTCTTCAGTGAAGACCTGTTTTCTTCTCATAGGAGGTTGTAATTTCAAAGTGGTGGCTGAGAAACTCTCAACTTGTCATTCAAACTGTTAACTTCAGCTGTCCCCTGTTTGTTTGCAGTGCTGGGGAGGTCATCTGAATAACACGGGGGCCCTGGCTGAGTGGCTGCTGCGTAGAGCGCCAAGCGATGCAGCGCAAACAGCTGAGGCTGAATAGTCATCCAGATGCCTGTGAAAGTATGTCACTGACTTATGTTTTCCAACAGATTCAAGGGTTTTACTTCTGCTTCTCATAGCACCATATTTGCTTAATCCCTTACCTCAGAGCAATTGCTACTGACTAGGAGGGAAAAAAATTGTTCTAGTACGGTATCTTTTAACTTTTTTAAACATTTGTTTTGATTGTCAGTATTTCAGACCTGTTTCATTGCTACATTTTCTTACCAGAAAGACAATGCTATGTTCCTTCTTTTCACCTGAGCTTGAAGTGTATCCTCTTGGTGATATTCCATGGCTTGCTTGGCATTCACTTAGCGTGAAATGACTTGTGAAGTTTCAACTGATTGAATGGGTGTGTGGTGTTGAGAAGCAGCATCCTGCTTTGCTCTCTTTGTCCTGGACATGTATTCCTGCAGCTCACTTGGATGTCTGCTCCCTGAGTCCGCTCCTTAGGCTGGCAGGAGCTAAGCAGTAAAAAGGTGGCTATTGCTGAGCTAGTGAGTCAGATCATTGCCCAGAGAGGCTGGCTGAGCACCAATATGTGGTAAAGGAAGAGGGCAGAGGGTGGAACTGTGCCTACTGGAAAATGCAAAGGAGGGGGGAAAAAGCAGGGGAAGAGAAGGGAGGAGAAGGAAGGAAGGGAAGTTGTGGTTAACTGTTAGATAAACTATGCTGTTAAATGTAAATTTACCTTTCCAGACTATTTAACACAACATAGGGAAACCTTCTTTCTTTTTTTCTTCCCCCTGAAGGCTGAATAGCCCTTCCAAACACTGTTGGTAGATCAAAGGTTAATATTTTATTATCATCTATGAATAATGCAAAAAGCCCCCTCCTCTTGCAACCTACTGTATGAAAGAGTGTTTTGGAATATAGAAGTTCTTTCCTTGCCATATCTTCTCTGCTGTGAACAAGGTTTTTACCCAGGGACATCAGGAAAGCCAAGCTAATCTGCAACTCATGGGACTTCCTAATTTGATGTAACTTCTGAAGAGTGTCTTTGCATGACTGTGTTCAGCCTAGCAAGTGGGATATTTGGAAGATTCATGGCAGCTTTTGTACGGATTTCTCTGTCCAAATAAACCTGGAGACTGAGGGCCTGTGAAGGTTGGAGTTAGGTACTGCTTCAATCATCCACTTTAGGAAAACACTTTTGCATTTCAAAAATAACACCGTTGCATTTAGCCTGTCGGTGAAATGACTTTTTGAAAATGGTTTTGATGCAGAGTGGGAAAGGGGCTTGTCAGGTAATTTCTTATTTCACAAAGCTTCATGTAAAAGGGATCTAGCTTTATTGTCAGACCAAGAGTTAGTAGATTACAAGAAGCTAGTTTGTGGGGCTTAGATTGCAAATTTAATCCATATTTCTTGCTTGTAATCATCACTGGATTTGACATAATTAATTTTGGTGTTTAAAGGAAAAATCAAGAACACTTCAATACTGACAGGCTGTGATTTCAGGTTCCTTCTTACTGGTTGTACCGTAGTAGATAAAATAAAAATGATTTTATATTTTTGAGTATCTTACCACCACCACAAACTGAACTTCAATTATGAGCTGTCTTAAGGGCTACCTGTTTTTAACAGAGGCAGAAAATGCCTTTTGAGCTTCAGAGAACTTCAGAAACAAGTTACTGTGAGAGCTGATCACTGGCTTTCTGAAGCTGGGTTAAAACACTGTTTTTAGGATATGTTTGTGAATTCTCAAGAAGTACAAATACAGATCAGAAAATCAGCCATTTCTACATGTCATGAGCACAACTCTTAGCTATGTTTAGCCCAGTTTGTCCATATTCAGATAGCAATATTGGGAACTGTCTTGAAAAATAGGTGAAGGTGTGTGTCAGGGTTTTTCAGAGCTGTGCAGGTGTCCTGTGCTTGCGCTAATTGGGTCGTCCTGAGCTGAGCAAGCACTGCCAGTGTGCCACTGTATGTAAATTAGTGATCAGAACCGATGCTGCAGGTACGGGAATGGGTTTGTCTAGTGGTTCCTGCTAGGAGGTTAAAACCAACTCTGCTTCTAAGCCTTTAGAAGTGATGCTTTGACTGCAGCCTTTTGTCTTAATTGCCTCATCATTATGACAGCTTCAGCAAAACTGACAGCAGCACCTGAGCTGCTGGCTGATACTTTCTCCAAACTGATAGCATTTGCTTTCCAAAAAACCTTGTGTGAGCCTCAGCCTCTTCCACCTCCTCCTCCTACTTCTGCTAGACATTATCCTAATCCTCAGTCTTTCTCCTACCCTATATTAATCTTATAAAGCCTGAGCAAATCTGTCTACCTCAGTCAGTGTTTGGTGAGGAAGGTCCTGTTCTTCAGGGTAACAGCTCTCAGTGAGCACAGTCGACGTTGACAGGCTGCAGTCAAAACTGACCAGAGTTGAATCCCCCAGTTTAATTGTCTCAAACTGAAGCAATAATGAAACTTTAGGTGCTCATAGGACACTCTGAAAATATTCCTTATGTTCTGGTTCCTTAGGTTGTGTTGTGTATAATGCTTGCAGTGTAGGACTGTCTTGGGGAGAGGGAAATGAAATGCCAGTTCTGAACACAACACGAATAATACAAGAACAGATATCCAAGAGTTGGAAAGATCATGTGTGTGACTGAAGCACACAGGATTTTTATTCTGGCTACACAGAGCTTTCAGAGAGAAGTGTGAATCAACAAAACATCTTGACTCTTCCTTCTTCTTGTTTTTCTTCTAGAAAAAAACTATAAATTCTCTAATTGCTCTTTACTTGGAAGTACTGTTTTTTCTGATTCCTGTAGGTAAAAGCTGTCTGTAGTACAGCTTGTCAAAAAGATGTGATGTGAAGGGGGAATATACTTGACTCTGCCACAAATCCTCCTGTGCTAAATGAATGCTTTTGGATCCACTTTATCTTCTGGTTTGTTTGGGGTATTTTTTTCCCCACCATATGCTTCTATCTGTATGCTGTGTATGGATCCTACAATTATTAGATCCTACAATCTGTTATCCTACATTAACCTTGTAGCTGTATTTTTTAATCTAGTTTTACCTTTAATTTACTTACTTGATCTTTTGAGTCATTAGGCTACAAACTTTGGTCTAATTTACAAGAATGCTCCTAGCTGGTGAGACAATGATGAATGCCTGTAATTTACAGTTACTCCAGTACCTAGATATCCTCAGTTTCAGACATGAAAGTGGGCTAAGAATTGTTTCAAATCTCTGGTTTGTACATATTTGTTTATTTAATTATTTTTTCATCTAATCATTCTAGATTATTTGATTCTCTTGAGTAACGAAAAGGTTTACAACCATTTATGAACAAGGTGCCATGTCATCCCATGGAGATACAGGAAGATTAATAAACACTTTGAGATCTGTCATGCATTCTCATTTATCTGTAGGCTAAATGAGTCTTCCTGGGTTAATCTCAGCACAGAGAGTCTCTGATGGCATCTGCTTCCAGTGTGCTTAATTACAAAACAGTTAGATTTGCCTAATCAGGCTTTTGTGTTTTGCCTTTCAGACTCTGGTTTGCAAGGCTCATATCAATATCAAAACTTGATGAAGGAATAGCTGAGTATCTCTGTTTTCCTTTGGACTTCTGCATGTCCAGAGAATTCTTCATTACCAGGGATTTGTATTTTTCCTCTGTTAATAATTCTTACATGTGGCAAACAGGCCTTTGCAGTGGCCCTCTGCCCTTCCAAAATGACCAACTGCTCCATATATATTTTGGTAGGTCTAAGAAAGTGAACCTTATTTTTTGACTTCAGGCTCGCATGTCCGAGGGGTGCTGTGTAAATCACAGCACTAGTTTGTAATTATGATAATTCAAACCCAGCACTGCTTAGTGCTAGAACAGCAGTACAGCGTTAGCAGGGGTTGAGGTTGTGATGTGCTGTTGTGCAGTAGGAAGACTGTGCTGCTTAAACCAAACTCTAAGTGGCCTTTTGTATTCTTCAGTGTGTTGATCCCTGGTGCTTTTCCAAAAGCAAACCGATTACCAGCATCTGAATCTAAAACCATCTGACTCAACAGGCAATGCCTTACTGTTGGCTATCTTGATCAGACAACTCTTGCTTGAGGATTAATATACTGGCTGGGAAAATAATGTAAGCATCACAAAAATAAAAATACTAATAACTTATAACTACATTACCATATAAAAACTCATTGCAAGATAAACTGGTGATATAGAAGTAGAGAATAAATTGACAATATTTTGAAGAAGAGTTAAATGACTACCTAAATTAGCTTTTTATGGTTTTCCTCTCCCTTCAATACCATGAGGGATTAGAATTATTATCCATAGGCCTCAATTAAATGAAAGATACATAATGCTGCACAGTCTAGAAACAGTTTATAAATTTACTACATCATACTAGACTTTGATCTAGTGAGTGTTGATCTCTGGCTTTCTGTGTTCTACTTTCTCTAGTTCTAGTGACTTCTAACAAGCTGTATTACTTTCCAGATGGGCTGCTGAAATATTTGAAGACAGTAATAGCTACTTTCACAAAACCTTAAAGGTTTGGCTGTGGTCTTCTCTCCTTTGCAGATGTCATTATTTTTTAATTGAGAGAAATTATATTTTTAACTGTTCTTTGGTACAGTAAGTGTAGCCTTCAATGGAAGTCATCAATTTAGACTGTACCATATGCAGCAAGTTAAAATTCCTGAGAGAAATTATTAAGAGTTGGATAGTATGACTCAGATAATTTCTGGTTTGTTGGGCTAACGTCATCAGTTGCAGGCAAAGTGTTGGGTAGGGTGCTATAAGAACTTACAATGCATTAACAAGAAGTGATGTAGTGAATACCAATACATGGGAAATAAATCCTGCCACCCTAATTTGATGCTGCTTCTGGAAAAGATAATGGCATAGATATATTCTTTTAACTGATATCTTTTTATTAGGAACCACTGGCACAGGGTGATCTGGGACACCAGCAGACTCCTGGCTCATAAATAACATTCACTTCAATACTGGCAAAAGCAGGGTCATTTGGGAAGAATGGAATGCCTCAGATTAAGGCGCTGCCCTGAAACCTCATGATGTTGAGGAGATCTTGGGAGTCATGCTGGATAATCAGATGACTATTTACTGCAAGGCTGCAGCTAAAATGACTAATGTTCTAAAGTTCCTCTGCATATTGGAATGTGTGCAACTGTTCTGGGGAATTATTACCCAGTTTTGCTGGCAATGTTTCAAGAAGGATGCCAAAATCTGACTGGAATGTTATAAGAGGAATGATAGAAAGTTTTATAGAAATTGTATGCTGCAATAGGAGCTTAACTTATTAAACAGGAAGTTAAGTGGTTCATTAGGAACACTACAAGAAACAGAAATTTGACAATAAAGGGCCTCTGAAGCAAAATGATAATGAAATTCAGTGGTTGGATGCTGAAAGTTGAAATTTCTGCATAATAGAAGAGATTTTTAGCAGAGATATTAGGCAGTTAATACATTGAGGTCTGTGTGCAGTAGCTATTGCTGCAGACTGAAAAAAAGCAGATTCCTTTGGCCTTAAAACCAATAGACACTAATTCTGGTGGAGTGGCAAGAGCAAAACTATGAAACCTGTGACAAAAGCTGACAAATTCCTTAACATGCTCAGGAAACTGACAAATGGTACAAAAATGGCTGAATCAAGGGTCACCCAAACTTGTTAGTTCTGTTTTGGGCATTACTGAAGTAAGAGCATCCAAAATCCTTGATGTACAGGTGGGTGTTCTTTTTTTCCCCAGCCATTTTGCTATCCCAGCCATTAGAAACATCCTCTACTCCTCCACAGTTTCTCCAGAGCTCTTTTCAGGTTGGGAACACCTAAGCTTTCCTTACAATCTGCATGTTTTAATGAAACATTTCCATGTTACTCTCCAAAGATAAGTTTTCCTAGTGGTTGGCATACTTCAGAGTGCAGGTGGGAGTAACTCTTCCCTTACACTAACTTAAGAATTATACCTTACTAATACACTTATATATAACTTATTTTCATCTACCTCTTTTTGGTAATCAGTATTGCATGTATAAAGTAAAAACATTCAAGTTATTTAGAAACAAATAACTTAGTAATTGAAAACACTGCTAACAGGACAACTTAAAAACATTTCTAATCAATATTTTTTTCAATTTTCTGCTAAATTTTCCCATTACTGAAAGAATTTTTTTTTAAAAAATCTGTCATTTCAGGATTTGCTCTGTCACAGGTGGGTGGTGGTTTTGTCAGTTCTCTGTCAGTATTAAAATAACATGTGCAGTCCTACTGGTTACAGAACATATTTACAGAACATGTTTGTTGTGACAGCTGCTGAGTCCACTTGCTTGTAGTCTTCCTTATGGAACTTTGTACATTGTAAACTGTCTCTTATAATCCAGAATCAGTGATTTTCAAATGGGGATTGGATTTGCCAGTTGTCTGGTGGTCTCAATAATGAAATGCAGGTTTAAGGACTGTGTCTCATGGCAGTCTTATCACCAGCCTTGGTGACGTGCCAAAGAGTTTGTGTAACTCGGGAAAATCAGCACTGCTTTATTGTTTATTCCTTGCTTCCCATCTGACAGATGAGGAGAATAGTGCTTTCCTAGCTTTTAAGGAAGGATAGCCATCCCCTGAACACTGGCTACTCTTTGCACACCATTTAGATGAGATCTGAAATCACAATCTAGCTGAAATTATGGTTGGTCATTTGGTAAAATAAACATTGGAGAAGAATAACTTTGAACAGCCTTTTTTTACTTACAGATGTGCCTGCAAAAATAACCAGTGCAACCAACCATGCCAATAATGGAATATTGCCAAAATTGTGCTACCAAAATGCAGCCCAGCTCAGAAGAGAACTGAAATAGCTGCTTGATTCCCATTGGCAACTCTGGAAGTCTTAAGCAAGTGCTGACTGTGAAGTATGAGCTGCTGGTGTTTCAAAGGGTGTTTCTGTTCTACTTGATTTCTGTTGCAATAGGCCACTGTGCTTTACCAGTCTCCATAACTTTATTTTAATGAATTATTTTGGATTGTGCAGACCCAGCAGCAGCCAAATGTACTATAGTCATCATTAGCAAATATCATTTGCCCTTGAACAGTGTCCTGAGCTAACTATGTTATGCTTTCACCATCCTTTTTAAAGAGTAGCTGTATTTGCTAAAAGAAATCTGCCCCTGTCAATTTGCCAAGGGAAGGTCCTGTCATGTGATTTAGTACCTCTCAAAAAATGTCTCTCTGTGGTTTGGCTGACTTTTTAATTCTTTGCGTGCTGAGACTGTTTGAATGTATCAGGCTGTCTTCACAGAGGGCTACAGTTCAGATCTCAGTGCCCTTTCTAAATCAGCAACAAGGCTGATGTTCTGCATTAGCAGATGCCAGCACTTGTTTTGGTGATGAGGAGTGGCATTTTTCACCCTGGGAGACTGGAGGCTAAGCCAGGGGCTGCCATCGAATTTCCCCTCAGTCTCAGCTTGTGCAGAAATTCCTGGCTGTTTTGATATGCAGTAGAAAATGCAACCAGTAAGCAGGGCTTCTGGTAAATCCTGTATCTCTTTGCACTCAGGGTTTCCTTAGGGGTCAGCATGATGTCATTGAGATGAACTACCTGGGTGGAACTGTACTTCTCCCACCTGGCAGAAGCACCACCTCTGTTGTAGTGCAGTGGTGTCACTGCCTCAGTTTAATCTTAGTGACAAGGATGTTTACCCCAGGAGGCACAACTGCTCTTTACAATGGTGTTGGTTGTGTGTCAGGCCCAGCACAGAGGCAGGTCTTGGAGAGTGCTCAGTCGGCTCTTGTGACACAGGAAGTTTTCTATAGACCTGGAACAGTGAGCTCCCAACACAGAAGAGCTGTAGAAACTCTGCCTCTTGTCAACGGTGCAGGAAGTCTGTTTCTGTGTGCAACACACATGTTATTTGTGCAAGTTCTCTTGTTCTCAGAGGGCGTGTTTATTTGCTTTTGAAAGAAAAAAAATAACTGAGCTTCTAGTTGTCATTGAGGTCCTCCTGCCTTGCTAAGTTTTTAGTAGGTAGTGACAGATTACTGTATGGTGGACATACAGCACAAGTCACAATACAGGACAGAAAAATCACAACAGCTCTCTAGCTGCCTGCACACATCAGTAAAGTGTGTTACAGTGAATGTAAACCTCACAAACCTAGATATTCCTCTTATACACATATCTCTAACCCCTCCATTCAGAGGGCTGACCACTGACAGAACACAGCCTGTGCAGAGTCTGTATGACCACTGAAGCTTGTGCTCCAGTCATACCAGCTGTTTTATAAACACTTGGGCAGACAGTGGTGACCTTACAAGCTTCAGAAAATACAGTGGGCCTTCATAAGACACCTGGCTTCAAATCTACAATGCTTTGTATGCACAACCTTTTCTGATAATGTTAGAGGCCTTATCTATGCAGGGCAAAGTGCACTGATAGAAAACACCTATTTTAACATAACATGATTCAATGCTTACTGTGACCAAAGATCATCTAAAACTAGCTGAACTTATTTAGCCTTCCACTCCTTAACTTGAGCTCTAACTAGATAACTCTTTTTTTAAAATGAGCTGTTTCCATTTATTCTAGTCAGTAGTGTGGTTTAAGGTATTTATGGTTTTGGTTTTTTTTACAGATATACTTTCCAGTTTGGGACAGATACAGAACATTTCGCTGCCTGAAAGGTTGCAAGATTTAATGGGAAAAGTGGGGCATGGTCCTGAACACTTACAATATGTGAGTAAACATGTTTCTGATGAGTAGTTATAGAGGCTTGGCAGAAAAATGCATCTGGTAGTGGGAGATTTCTCTGGGTGGTAGTACTGAAAATGAGTGAGATGAGGGGAAAATTAACACCAGAAGGGGTATTTACAACCGGGGAAAAAGTATAAGAAAAACATATAGGAAGTGCACTCCTTTTGATAAGTTTGATTTCATTTTACTTTTGGTGCTATTCCCTGTTAATCACTAATTTATAGATGTGTCTTAGCACCTCTGGAAGTGTTCAAATAGATCATGCTTGAATTTCTGGAAGAGGTTGTGTTGTAAAGGTAACCTCAAGAACACAAAACAGGGAAGAGATCACGAGGATCAGAGATCATGATGAACACTGGGGAAAAAGTGAACTGATACATGCGAAAGAGAGTTGCTGAAGAAGCAGTATTCATGATCTATAGTTTGGTCTTTTGTCTGGCCATCAGCAGGTATATAATAACAAAGCTTGAAAGCTCTTTGATCAGCAGTTCAGCTCCCACGCTGGGAATGAGGCAGGGCTCACTCAACTGATACCTCATTCTGACACACAGAGTTACAGGATGGACATAGGGCTGGAGTCAGTGTGACTCCTGCCTGTAGGAGAAGAGCAGGGAAAGGTTAACCAACAGCCCATCTGGTATTACTAGTTCGGCTGGAGTAAAGGAAGTACTTTTTCGAAAGGAAGCACAGAAACTGGCCTTGCTCCAGGGAGGAACCTGCCAGGGCTTGTAGATGGCAGCTGTATGTGGTGGGTGGGTAGATTCTCTACATGTTTCATCAGATCTGGCACTGCCTATGGAGAGGGCTGGGTTGTGTTCTGACAGGTAAATGTGGGATGACACAGTATAGCTTAAGTGTGGAAATAACACAATGACAGAGTCCTCAGACTGCATGAAACTTGGTGAGAGCAGAAAGACACTGTTTGAGCTGGGATTTTCATGTAAGAGAGAGATCTCTCCCTATTCTGAATCACAACTTGATAATAGTTCTTTCTAAGGGTACCAGCAGTTCACTTTGTGTGGTCTTGTACTGTATGAAATTAGTGTTGCCAAGGAAATATCCATAGGTGTTTGTGTACCATGGCTCTGAGAGCTGAGTACTAGCACACACTTAATAGTTATTAGTTGTGATCCTTCTAGCCTACAGCATAGGGAAATTAATACTAACAACTCAGTGTGGCTAGCACTTAATTATATGGAAACTGGTCCTCAATTTCTAGAGCCTGATCCTCCTCTATGTATGCTCACCAGTTCAGATGTAGCCCAAGTTCCCTAAGTGTAATGTGTAACCTTGATGGAGTTACTTCAGGTTTCTGTCCAGAATGCACAGAATCAGGCCTGCTGTTTTTGAGCAGCTCTGGGCATTGTCTGCCAACATGAGGCTCCAAAGAGCTTTAGTCCCCTGGTTATGGCAGAACGTTTGCTCCTGGGGGTGAGATGGGGGAAGTAGCTGTCATTATTTCTAGACATAAATTCATTAAAAAAGGTTCTGGCTGTGCAATGTAATTTCTTTAAAGCATCTGCTGGGATATTGCAGGCTTGGGCTGAAGGACAGCCCAGCCAAGCAGCTTAGCATCTCATCTCCACCGAGGGAGCCAGCCAAAAGAATGTTCTCTTGTAATGCTCAGAATTGACTGGAAAGCTAAGGTAATTTTCAGTGGCATGCATAAGGTAGCTTTTGGCTCATTCACGGACTCCTGAGTTTAGTTTTCTAAAATAACATTTCTTGTGGGTATCTTTCTGAAGACACACATACAATATTTATCCCCCTATTACTGACTTTGCAAGGAAGATTGACTATCATTATCTGTTATTTTGATAGATGCTGTAGTGTGATGCTAGAAACAATAAACAGCCTGGATCTATCCTCTACCTGCAAGCCCTTGAAAACCTATGTGTAGATGGGAAATATCACTTCTTGATACAGTTGAATTTTCACTTCAAAGAAAGTCACTTCTGTGAACTCTGAACCTTCTGGAAAGAACGTGTTTGTTTTGAAGCAAAAATTCTTGAATCAGCCAAAAATCCCACTGATGGACCGTGTCCATCCTTATGCTCAATTTTGCACGGATCATGGTGCATGTCCCAAAAGAGCATCCATGTATCATTTGTTTAAGCACCCCTGAAATCTAATTCTCAAATTATACGTTTGTAGATAGATACAGTTTAGTATTTTCTTTCAATATGTAAAATAACATCATAAGGAATTTCACTTATGGCATTTGCTGGCTGGTTTCAGGCTCCACTAAGCAATCCCGGGGCACTGGGTTCTCCACTAGCAGGGGCTGAGAAAACAATGAGCACCTAGAGATGAAGTATTTGTAGTTCAAACATACAGTTGTCTAGGCAGACTCAAGGTCAGGCTTGTTGTCTCAGGAAAGAATTTTTGTGGGAAATGGCAGCTAAAGATTAAGTCTATATAGGAATATATTTCTCATCTGCCCAAATGCAAGACAAACCTGCATTAACGTGCTCTGTACATCAAATTGCTCTGCAGTGCAGTTAGGAATATCTGCCAAGAGATTTTTTTGAGAAAATAAATCTTTAATTTCTAGCAGCAGTATGTGGACATATGACAAGTTAACACACACATCATCCTAGCTGTCCTGTAGTCAGCTGGGAGCTCTGCACTAACTGTTAGGGGAAAAAGGAAGTGAAAGTACCCTGGCATTTCCTGAGTCTTTTAGTTTTCATTTGCCTTTATCAAAACAAAGAGGGCCAAACTCATTCTTTGGCTATCTTAGAAGTCAGAGGAGTTTCAGTTGTACTAAGTCCCAGGCTGCATAGTATAAACATGGTGTTGAATCTTGCAGGAGAATCCTCTTTTGTGAGCTTTTCTCTAATGGAACGCTGTGTTTAGTGTAACTTTTCATTATTCATCGTGAGTCACTTTGCCTGTTCAAAAGATGCATTTGCAGAGAAGTGGTTTTTGCCTTTTCTCAGTCTTCAGTGAAACATGAAAAAAATCTCAAGAAAACAGAAGTTATGCTTAGGTCCATGAGTGTGCTGTGGGTTAATGAGAAGATGGGTCAGCTAGGGTAAAAGTCATTTCAGTGATAATGATCTGCTTCCATTACTGCATTAAAACATTTCTTGATGGCCAAAAGACTTAATAGGGTTCCTCATGCCATTACGGTGCTGTTTCTTTACCTCATCTTCTCTGCTTGGTGTAAAAAGTCACAGTAGGCCTGGTGTCTGCAGTCTTTGGCCTAATTTACAGCCAGGGTCACTGTGAGAGAAAAGCGTCTGGTTTTCCACTGTCTGCTTCACGTGCCTTGTTATGGCTTTTTCGTTGAATGTTAATTCGAGTTTTATGCACCTGATAATCCCTGGTGAAGGTTTTCCTCCCCAATGCTCTGACTTTAGTATCACTTTAGGATGTTATCAATAGGACTGAGTTGCATCACTTGCAGCCCAGAGCAAGTTGCAAATACTTGGCATTCTGGTCTATATAGCAGACAAATAGTTACCTACAAGCATTTGCTTTTGGGGGCCAATCACAATGGGACTCTGATGGACAAACCCAGGCTGGGAGACAGACTTTTGTTATTTTTCCCATTTTATTCTCTTTAATGTAACAGCTGCTGTGTTTTCCAGCTTGCTGTCTCCTAAGCTAACATCGCCAACACTAGCTGTTTCCAGACTAATGGAAACTTTCTTTTGAATGAAGCAAACTGTGCTGTCATCCATTTGAAGATGGAAAACATTTGTAAGCTTTACATACAAAGAAATAAGATCTTACCACAAATATAGAAGCAAAGCACTGTTAATGCCTGGATCTCAAATATATCTTTGAAATAGCTGTGAGCTTGTAAAATATTTGGGCATGTGAAAAGATGAGTGTTCCAAGCATCTCATCATGAAATGCAGAAAGTTATTGCTTTTCTCTTGCTTCTTGAGCTCTATATTTCCACAGGAGACGGAATTTTGGAAAAAGTGTGGCAAACAGGAAAAGAAGGCATTTAAGGAAGAAGCAAAACTGTAGCCTGAATTGTTGGCTTAGCCTTATCATGTTCTAGATAGAGGAATGGAAGATGAATGGATTCACACCCAGATTCCATTGCAGTCATCGGGAGAACTTTAGAACTGGGCTGAGGGCCCAAGTGTTCCACCTCCGTGTGCAGCTGCCAAAGTGCAAGGATCTCTGAGCCTGTCTCCTGGCGTGCTTTTAGTTGGGTGCTCCTGCTATATAAACGGGAGTGGTCAAGTACCATGGGTGCCACCACAGGGGCAGAGGTGTCGTTAACTTACCTAAGAGAGCTCTTGTGTAATTTTTGTGATGGGGGTTTGTGATCCCAGGACTCTGGCTTGGCTTTTTTTGGTTTTAGTTGGCATCGTCAGGCCTCCTAAAAGAGCACAACTGCTGTCTTCATTTTCAGCAATCTACAGCCAGAGTGTTGCAGGGTATTTGTTTCAGGATATAAATTCTGATCTACTGAGTCATTTCTCAGCCTTACCTAGTGTATGGAATAACTTTATAGTTAAGGCAGTCTTGCACATTCAGAAATGCCTCAATTAGAAAATACACAGAACTGTGGAAAAAGGGACATGTAAAAAATAATCCAACTTTCTGTAAAAAGCTTTAGACAGACCAGATTTCATGGGTAACTATTAAGATATTGTGACCTCCCTGTCTTAAAACCAGATTAGGAAATGGATTATCAACTTAATTGATTGTCATTCTATTTGTGTGTGTATTTATATATCTCAGAGGGAGACACGCTTTTCTGTAACTTGCATGTGGCAACTGCTAGAAAAGAACAAGTAAAGAAACCAGCAACAAGTACTGGTTTATAGAGATGTATTTCCATTTTTATATTGACAATGTAACTGTTAGAAATGGCTGCCCTGTAAGAATAGGGTGTGACAAGCCATCCCTCCCTTGTCTGCTGGGTAATGAGGAACTGTTTTGAGAAGTTACGGGACTCACCAGTAGCTTCTATGTGCTTTTTTCATAAGAACTTTCATTGGCAGGCCTGACAAGTGCTTGCTGTGTGAATAGTCTCCCCAGTCTTTCTTATATTTCTCAATTTCTGGAAAATTGCTCTTGTATGCTAATTTCAGGGATTTTATTACAGGCCAAAGGTAAGTACAGTGTTATAAAGCAGACCAGAAAAAAAACTTCATCTCTTCTCCCATGATTTAATTTGTCCAGAGGTCTATGTTGACCTTGTTCAGTGCATAGCTTGTCCAAAGTAGAAAATGATATATGAATTAGAGAATTAAACTATAAGCATGGCACCACTGAGTTTTAGTTAATTTATAAAATAAGGAATCCATAATCAAATACTTTTAAACCTGTTTGCATGGCTTGCCACTCTTTAAATATTAGTCTGATATTGTTGCTATCTATTAGCCATGAGATCTTCCTATGCTGGGAATATTCCTTATCAGATCTATGTAATCTTCCTGTTGAAATAACTCTCAGTCAACAGATGGAGTGGGAATCTCCCTAGCTAATGGCTAATGGAGAAGTGCTGCTCATTAGAGGTTTCCCTTTCATTCTTACTGCTTGCTATCTAGCCTTTGGGAAACTTGATTCTTCTAATCCCTTTAGTGATCAGTATGGACAAAGGTACTTCAAGATGTCCAACAATTAGATAGAGTAAGAGAACTGCATTTGCTATAGCATAAGCCAAGGGAACATTTCCAAAACGTTAACAAGCGAAGGTTTGGTGCTATAGCTAGAAAACCCCTTTAACTACACCTTCATAGTGTTTGCTAGGAATCATGTTGTCCACCAACATATATGGAAATACACAGTAGTGGAGAACCTGGCACTGAATTCCATAGTAGACAGTGAATTCCCCCTGGAATTCCAAAACTTAAAATGTCTTTGAACAAATAGCAGCAGCTCATTTGAATTTTTAAGTCTTGAGCATGGTCTGTGAGTATGGGTTTACCCCATTTCAAATGCCTGCATAAAGTTACTCTCTTATTTCAAAAATCCCCCACCTGAAAACAGCTGGATAGGTGTTGAGTTCTGATTGCTACCACTGAGTCCTGCTATGTAGCACTGCTGGAAACTGTGTGCACCAACAGACTGTATGTCAAGCAGGCTATTATTGCTGTCACTCTGAGTCAGTCCAGACTTCCCCTCAACACTGAGCCTTCCTACCCTCCTCTGAACCCTTCTACTTACAGACTTTTGAGACACGACCTGTTGTGCCTTTTCTTTACTGCTTCCAAGACCTTAAATTAGAGAAATCATATAGGCTCCTGTTCCTCTGTGTGCAGATAGACTTTGGCTGTGACTGATTTACACGAGTCCCAGCCTGAAGGGATAGAGCCAGTGCCAGGCAATCACAGTGCAGCTCTTTGCCTTTTGCTCTGTGTAGCTGTGTTCTGTGCCCTTCTGACAGTGAGATTTAAAAAAAAATAATTAAAAAACACCAGGAATTTTTAAAAAATATTTTTCTGATGCAGATTGGAAGAGGAATGGTGATAGAGCACTGCTGGAAAACTGGAGAATCTTTATGTTCATCTAAGGCCTGGATTTCTGAGAGGAATTTACCATGAGGCTTCAACCAACAGGATCATGTAAACACTGGGGCAGCTTTATAAATACTTACTATAGAAATCAGTAGCTGATTGATGGACTGAAGCTGCCAGATTTTAATTTCAGCCTTTTCTGTACCTGAGGTTGGATTTATTTTAATTTTTTAAATGAGCTATATTTAAATCCCCTAATAATTGAAAATCTTTGCTAGGTATTAACCTGCACCTGCTTAATACTTCTCACAGGAAGTTAGCAGAGCAGCCCTTTGTTGAGATAGCCGTCCTGAGGCTAAACTCATTACACACCAATATTGTTTCAAAGTTTGTATGAGAGTGTCATTCCACGTATCAGTTTCACTATAATGGTTGGATGGACAAGATTCCCTCTGCAGTCTGTAGTGGAGATGGGCATCTCCAGAGGCCCCTTTGGTCATTCCTGAAGTAGAGGAGTTTGTTTCTGGAAGTGGCTGACTCCCTCTGCTGACTTAGAGTCTGTTTCTGATGGGTTAGTTTTCCTCTTGACCAAATATTTGAAAAAATACAAAATCAGCATTTTAACATGAACAGAAGCATTTATGTTGTGGTTTCATGTTAATGCACATTCTTTGTCCCCCAAATAGGAGCATTCAGGAGTGCCAACTCTATTGGACTAATATCTCCAATATCTGCATCTTTTCCATAGATGCAGAGATCAGAGTGCATATAATATTCCAGACAAATGTGCTAATGATTTATAGAAACACATTCTAACATTGTTATTCATAATTTCAATCTCTGTGTGTCTTTCTTGTATTTTTGGTGACAGCTGAGTATACAGTTACACTTTTACTTACCTAAGATAAGGCTGATGTCCATTTCTTGACCAAATATTGTTGTGAACATACCTGCAGCTCACTTAGAGTTCAGCAAAGTGTTCACACCACACTTAAAAACTTTGATTTTCCTTTTTCATTTGTGTGTCAATTCACCTAGTGTGCTTGGACCCCTTTGTGTAAGAATTTCAGTTTTTAGTGATGTGCATGATGTGTTTATTAATAGCAAAACTGAGATTCTTCATTCCTAGGTAAAAATAATAACCCATAGTAATCTGCATAGGGAAACGTTAAGTTGTAGCTAAACATATTAAGCCCCCCCCCATATATGATGCTATGTGTATTATTTACATGAAACAGCTAACACTAACAGCTACAGTTAAAAGTGTGAAACAAAGAAAAAAACATAGGAAAAACTTGCTAATTTCTCAATGAGTTTCTTCATCTGTGATTTCTCTGAAAGGCATATGTCTCTACCAAAACAAATCTAAAACTATGAATGTCCAGGGTTATAACTTACAACAAATTGGGCAAAAATGACTGTGGTTAATTTTCTTTTCTGAGGGTTCAATCTGAACTGAATAGTCAGAAAGGTAAACAGCCAGGGGAGGCTTCTCCTTCATGCACAAGGAAAACCCCTTAAATTTGAAAGAAATTCTGTCTGTGCAGGCAAATTAGATAGATGAGGTGGAGGTTAGGGAGGGGAGGAGCAAAATTCAACAGAAAATTGGAAGAAGAGATCTTGAATTAAAAGGGCAATCTGAGGATATAATTTAGAGAGACGAGAAAGAAGACTGAAATGATCTGTTTTCAGCAACTTTAAGAGAAGATTAAGGTGTTGTAGCGAAAGGTAAAATAACCAATTTTAAGAATGAGAAAAGCTGAGCAGGAGTTATAAATTGTGAAGGTTAGAGACTGGGAAGTTAGGTCAAACATGAGCTTCATGAGAATGCAACTTCTGACAGTGGAACGGACACAGAAGACAGCAGAAAACCCAGTGAGGGGATGTTTCAGGCAATCTATTGCTGGATGTAGTTCTGATATCCAGAGATGTACAGAGCAAGGCAAAAGCTGTCTTTGTTTATGCTTGTTTCTCAGTGATGGCTCTCCTCACAAAGCTTTTTACTGCCTTTCCTGATCATACAGAATGCTTACGCTAGAACTGGCTTATTAGAATCTCTTATTAAAATAAATAATTCTAATTCTGACAGTGGAAGAGTGGCTTAAATTAAGGCAAACTATGCAATCTTTGTATCTATATAGCTATATATTATTGCTATGCATGGCTGCTTTGCTCATGGCCAAATCAGCACAGTGACCACAGGTTCTTCTGCATTCAAAATTACACTCTAATACTGCTTAATGTCACAGAAGCAGGCTTAGAACAGCTAGATGAAATGTAACTATATTTCAATATCCCTTTCTTCTTCACCTTTCTGTCCTCTCTCCCTGTGTCAGTCACGCAAGTATTTTAAGGTTTGTGCAGTTGTAACTTTGAAACAGTTACTCATCTATTGCGAACGGGGACAAATGATTAAAGGGATGCTGGGTTAATACGAATAGTTCTGTCCTGTCTCCCCATACCTGAAAGCACAGGAACCCATAATCTAGAGCTACATTGTAATTGTAGAGATATAAACTAGGGTTTTAATTTTTTTTTAGAAAGTAAGAAAAGCAGAGTGAGGAGCAGGATCCAGAATACTATGGAAAGACAGATTTTGATAGTCACATTAAGAGCAGCATGAAGCCTAAATAGTTTTTAAAAAAATTGGGATCTTACCTTTTTTGCCTTTGATGTTCAGAAACGAAAGTGTCGGGCTGCATTTTGATGTCACATTTACTGGTACTGCTTTGCAAAGGATGATGAGGTAGAGGACTGAAAGAAGCGTGGTCTGAGATGAAGAATCCTTGTGATGCTGTGTTACTGTGCTTTGGTCATGAGCATATCCATCCAGGTGAAGTTTGATCTTCTTTTGTTCTAAGAAAAACAGATGGAAAAAAGATGTTTCAGAAATGTCCACACTGGTGCTAAGAAAAATTTGCTAAAGCCTTTTCCTCTGAAAAATCAGTTCTCATCTAAGGGACCTGCTTGTGTTGTGTGCAGGTTATAATCTAGTAAATATTTAACTTGCTAAATAAGAGACTTGGGGTTGTGTGATTTATAAGTGGGTGTAGCCCTTACTTTGGCATTTATTGTGGCCCTTTGTTCTGGACATAGCCTAACTGAATTAGCTGGTGAGGTAAAGTTTGTGGTGATTTACTGTAATTTCTGCACAGATTAAAAATGCTCCACAGGTACTAAAGGTTGTTTTTAACAAAAATTATAAACTTTCATCTCATGAAATGTTTTAAATGAAATGAAAGTCTTCAGGAAAAATCACAGCACATGCAATCTAAAATTGAACAACTGTGATCAGGAATGCTACATTTTCATAAAGATACAATGAGGGTACTATATTGGATATGGAATTAGTACATATTTTGTTTCATGCAAAATGGCTTTGAAAGCAATTTATCAATTAAGTGGTGTGAGAAGAATGAAAGGAAACATGGCTCCATATTTAACAGGATGCCAAGCTCATTCTCTGAGCTGTATCTCACACTGGGCAGGATTCAACATACATGATGGAGAGACTTCTCCAAACAAATACATCACAAACAAAATGTTCAGGAAGTAGGGAGATTGGGACCAGGGCAGAAATGTGAGGGCAGTGGAAGTTTCAGGGTTTGGGGTATCTGGCATGTGAATCTCTGAGCTATCACGGAAAGACACAGTTGGTTTATTTCTTTCCATTTTGTCAATGTGGGGTCTCTGAGACATGGAAATATTCTAAGGCTATCTGGGATTTTGTTTTCTGTTTTTTAAATACAGAACCATAACATCATCTAGCCTGAAAAAGACAACATCAAATCCAACCATTAACCTTACACTGCCAAGCCCACCACTAAGCCATGTCTCTAAGCACCACATCTGCGTATCTTTTAAATACCTCCAAGGATGATGACTCTACCACTTCCCTGGGCAGCCTGTTCCAATGCTTGATAATCCCTTTTGTGAAGAAATTGTTCCTAATATCCAATCTAAACCTCTCCTGGTGCAACTTAGGACAAGAGGAAATAGTCTCATTGCTTGTACTTGGAGCCTCCTCTTCTCTAGGCTAAGCAACCTCAGTTCCCTCAGCTGTTCCTCATAAGACTTGTGCTACAGAGCCTTGTCCCTTTCTTTGGATATGTTCCAGCACTTCAGTGTTGTTCTTGTAATAGTGGCCCAAAATGGAACACAGTATGTGAGGTGTGGCCTCACCAGTGCTGACTATGGGGTGAACAGTCCCTTCCCTGGTCCTGCTGGCCAGACTATTCTGGTACAAGCCAGGATGCTCTTGACCTTCTTGGCCACCTGGTCACACTGCTGGCTCATATTCAGCTGGCTATGGATAAACAACCCCAAGCCATTTTCTGCTGGGCAGCTTTCCAGCCACTATTCCCCAAACCTTTAGCATTGCAGGGGGTTGTTGTGACCCAAATGGATGCCCTGGTACTGAGCCTTGCTGAACCTCATACAGTTGTCCTTGGCCTAGCAATCCAGCCTGGCCAGACCCCTCTGTAGAGCCAGGCAGATCAACACTCCTACACAACTTGGTGTCATCTACAAACCGACTGAGGGTGCACTCCATCCCCTTGTTCTGGTGACGGATAAAAATATGAGAGAGAACTGGCCCCAGTATTGAGCCCTGTGACCAGACACCAGCTGAATTTAACCTATTCTCCACAACTCTTTGGGCCTGGCAATCCAGCCATTTTTTTTACCAAGTGAAGAGTATGTCTGTCTAAGCCATGAGCAACCAGTTTCTCCAGGAGAATGCTGTGGGAAATTGTGTTAAAGACTTTGCTGAAGTCCATGTAGATCACATCCACGACCAAAGGTAAAGGTAAGTTGGCACAGGTATTGGTTAGCACAAAAACGCCAGTTGTGTGGCAGTCTGGGTCCAAGGCTGTGATACCTGTGCTGGCTGATACATGCTTTATTATGCAAGCAGCATACCTAATTTCCCAGAGGTGACTCCTGCTGCACAAGATTACCAGCTATAAATAAGGTCTTGCATTTGCTGACAGGGAGATCTGCTTACTAGTCCCAGAGTGTTGGTCTCCTACCAGCAGAGCTGAAGGCAGGTGAATAGTCTCATGGTACCAGCTCCTAGCCTTCCTTCTTAAGTCATAATCTGTTCTTTTGGGTCATAAATGCAAATGAACTCATGTCCATAATTTTTTAGGTCTCCTTCCTACAAGAGGTCAGGTAAACCCCCTAAAAATCCTATGCTGCTTGTGTATATATTGCCCTAGTTATTTGCCTTCAGGGAAGGATAAGAAAAATGTTAAATACTAGTGAGGAAATAATTCTGAAGGAGATTAAAGATGATTTTAACTACACTGCCTTGAATATGAACTCCTTAATGCAAGGTTTGCCTCTTTAGCTTGTGTAAGAACAAAAATGTTGTAATTTAAAAAAAAAAGACCTTTGAAATGAATTATTTACACTTAAATCTTTCTGGAATGTCTGTAGTGTATCGCTGTAGTGGGGATTCTGTCTTGATAAAAGTGCTTTTGAGAGTTGCGTGTTAAGTAACTCCCTTACAAGGTCTGGTGTGATGAAGTCTCCCTCTCATGGGATCTCTGTGGTACTGCAGGGACTCGCACAGCCGCTCCGCAGCTTTTAGGCAGGGCGTGCGGGCTGGGGGCTGCGCGCCTTGGGCTGGCCCGCGGGCACTGCGGGAGGCGTGCGGGAGCCCGGCAGGCCGCGGTGCGAGTGCTGATGCGGTGTGGGACACGAAAGAAAAGTTGAGGCGATCCTAAATGCTGCTTGCTTTCGTGACACCTCAATAGTTACCAGCAGGAACAGAGCACTGAATTTCAAGCTTGATTATTAACTGCCTAATGCCTCTGGGCACACTTATTTCTGGAGCAGTGTAAGAGTCCTAATTCATTAAAAAGTCTCCTTGGACAGACCAGATAGCGTTTATTTGTGAATATTTTTATTTTGTATGTTTTAATGTTCTCTGAAACCATACACGAGGGATTGTTGTTTGCTATATGCCTGTCACCCTTTAAAAAGGGGATCAGAAGTGTAGTTATAATATTAAAATTCTATAATTTATATGCATCCTCTCTATATATTTAATAAGGACTTACTGTGTGCCCTGGCTGTACGTTAGTCACAAAGGTTTAGTTCTGGTCTGCTGTAAATGTTTTGGTCAAAGTCAGGTGAACCATTACCTGAATAGTAACTTGAAAAGCAGGATGGGAATGTAACGAATACAGAGACACTCAGAAAAGACTAGACTAATCAGAGAGATACCTGGCAGACTCTCACTGGTGAGAAAAATCTCCCTTCATAACATAAAAATGTTCTTGTTTATACATGAAAACATTGTCTGGGCCTATATGATGCAACAGATTGGAATGTGCAGTTAGTGCTCTACAGCTTTTATTCTGGCCCTTCAAAAATATGCATAGATGTACATTAGGGACCACAGACTATGGTGGCTTTATATTTAGACCTTAGTCTTCATATAGTAGTGTCTCTGGCTTGAAATTATCTTAGTGTTATTGACTGTACTATAGGAACTTTGCTTCTTGTCTGAAGAGATAATTTGATTTCCTGACCCACCACACAGTATTGTAATGTGATACTTTCTTGTTTACTTTATTTTGGTTCTTGCTGCTACTGAATTTTAACTCAAACAGCTTTAAAGCAAAAGAATGCCTTTTCCTCCTCTGTTTAGATATCGTCTGTTTCACTGTTGTTCAGTTTAACTGGAAAAGAAGCAGTAGGGTGGTGGGCTGACGACTGAATGGCTCAGGGCAGCTGATGATTTTATGCTTTGGGGTTTTTCTTTGTTCAAGTAGTCAGGTATTGCTTTATGTTTTATTACTATATTTATTTTTATTCAGACTGAAATTAATGTCAAAATACCCTTGGTTAATTTTGTGTGATAAAGCCTAGATACAGAAAAGCTGAGGGTGTCACAGGTCTTACATCTGGAAAAAAAAATCCCAGTCTTTTTTCTGACAGTTGAATGTTCCTGGAGATAGATCCAAGACAGTGGAGGAGATGCTCCTTGTGGTGCTTAACTCTATGGCTTGTGCTTCATAGCTGCTCTCATTTGCTTAAGATGTAAAAGCGAATTTTACTCTTGGAGGGAGTAAAATTGCTTTAAATTGCCTTATTCCATTATCTCAAATTTAAAAAATTGCCTACCCATCTGTGTCTCACATAGCATCACATCACTTTGGAACATGCATCCTGATTCCACTTTTCAGGGGAGCATCTCTGGGCATAGCACAGAAAGTATTTTATTCGCCTGTATTTCTGCATTTGGGGTTTCATATAGAAGAATTTAGAGTGTGTCTAATTAGTGGTTTAATTCAGGTCAGGAAGCTGTATCTGCCTGTCCCTGTTAAATGTGCTTTGACTCACATCATGGAGCATCATGGGGTGCTTTATTGGATCTCTTTCAGATTAAACTGAAGAGGAGGAAGTTTTCTGAGAGCACGTTCAGTGCTCACCAACTGCATTCAGCCTCAAATGGGTGCCTGCTTAGCTCTTGCCTGAGGTAAACCCCCATGAAATAGGAATCATGAGGATGTCAGGTCATCAGCAGCAACTGATTCATTCTACAGCTGTTTCTACAAATATGGCCTCTGCCTTGCTAGTATGTTTCCTTTTATTGGAGGTTGTATTGGTCTCTTTGGCCTAGGAAGTCCTTGTGGAAATAACATCTAAACGATTATGTTTCTGTGGGACCACACATCTGTTTTTCACTTTCTCTGTTTTAAGGGGATGAATGGAAGAAGGAAATCAGTTCTGTGCCAAAGCTCAGTTGGAGGTTTCACTGAATACATGGCAAATTGCTCAATGCTGGGGTTCTGTTCTGGGTCAAATATTCCCAGGATCAGAGTATTTTCCTGGAACTTAACTTCAGACTTAGACCTTCTACAACAGTAGGGGAATGGAGAGAGACACAGTGGGGGGTTTGCCAGCTAGCAAAAGACAAGTGACAAAATGGAGGGTTCTCAGTTTATGCCATATAAATGTTTCTAGAGTATTCTGGGATGTGTTTTCATTTCCATTTTCTTTCTTGCCTTCCCAAAAACTTCCCACCAAAAAGTGATGGAGGCTGACCTTCAGATGTCATGTTTCTTCACATGGTATCTCTTTTGAGAAAGCTTTACTCTGGTAGGACTAAAAGAAAAATAATTTTCTCTAACAATGAACCAACGCAGGCCTAATGGAATGCTCCTGGACTGACTGGGATTTAATGGCATGGCAGTGTAGCAAATTTCTGTATTTTAATGAGATAAGCCAAATAACCGCCCTTTATGTGATTCTGTTAATTGGCTGAACTTGATTAAATTAGAACTGAAGCAGTTTGTAGACTGACACAGGTAATACTGTGGAAACACTGAGTTCAACATCAGTGACATAGCAAAGATTTTTAGGCATAAATCAACCACAGGAACAACAAAAATTTCAAAAGCTGTATGCATTGGTAGATTGGATTGTTATTCTTCTTTAGGTTGCTTGTTTTGTGGGGTTCTTAAAAATTTATTTTCCCCTGCTCTGTAAAAGCAGAGTTTGCTACAGGTTGCAATAAATTCTGTAACAGGAAGTGTGTAAATGTTAAATCTGAATTGTTTGAGATCGCATACCCTCAGTAAAATGGGAATATCTGCTGCCTATAGGACAGTTCAGAGCAGTTTCCAGTCAATCCTGACTTTTACCAAGATTTGGCATTTGTAATCGTATACTGTGGTTGAAGCTGGCACTCGATATATCAGAGGTGGTGTCACTGGCACTGAAGAAAAGGAAGTGATCTTCCTTAAAATTTGGGCTATTATTCTGTGGGAGTTTGGTAATCTAAATCTAACTTCAGGTTAGAGGATCAGGCTTGAGCTGAACTCACAAAATACTTCATGTGCTTTTCAGATGGGGAACATGCTAGTCATTTCACTAATCCACTGAAACTCAGGCAGGAAACAAGCTACAGAGAGATGTTAGTTTAGCAGTGTGTTGTTAGCTTCTCTTTGCAGTTGGGTGAAGCCTTGAAGAATATGGGATAAAACTGAGCTGTCTTAATTAAACAGCATTTTTTTAATTGTACTTTGTACCAAGCTAATAGCCGTTTCAAAATTTTGCTTCATTAACTGGGAAGCATTAAAAGCTCAAAACCACTGTGAAGGTTGTGTTAATCAAAAATATTAATGAAATGTGCTGGCCTCCAGATATATGTTCCCATGCACAAAAATAAGGGCTCTGTAATTGAGACGCATTAAGTGTTGTGGCTGTATTGGCTGAGCTAGCAGCCTCAGGTGCTGGCTGGCATTCAATATTGCCAATTTTTTGCTCTGTTAGCTACATAAATAGGGGGGAGAAAAGAGAGCCTTAACAGCAATCCAGTCTTTACTAATGGGAAGGTGCTTAAGATGCAAATGAAAAGCTCCCCTATCCCCTGTTTCAATATATGCAGTAAGTGTATTCGGTCTGTCTTGCTTTCCTCCTGTTAAAAGAAATTTATTATTTGAGACTGAGCTGTGTGGGTTTCTGTGCTGCTCAGTGGTTGTGCTACAATACAAAGATCGTAGATCTCATTCCCATGTAAGGATACCTCTTTTTTTCTGTGTGTGTGTGTAGCAGAAACTCATTAATTTTAATACACACCAGTGAAGCAGCTGAGTGGGCTTTGAGATCTCCTTCATAGCAAGCAGCATGTTGTGTTGCTTCAGTCCTGCTGCGTTCATTATTCTTTTATTAAGAAAGCAAGGAGGAATACAGTATGTACCATCCTAAAGCTTTCTTGCTGAGCTATCACAGGGTATCAGTATTCTGCAGATGAAGTGTTCTTTGTTTTCTTTAATCCACGAGTGAGGAACATGTGGCGCATTTCTACATGATTTGCTGGTTCTCTCTTTTCATCTTAGTCTAAAGTTATTGAGGGTCAAAGCTGGGAAAATTGGCCAGCAATGCTGTATAGGGCTGATAAAGTACTTGTCTGTGTTTCTTCTGCAAAGAACTGTATGTAAGGTATTTCCTCAATCCTTCGATACCTAACTGTGATGATGGGAGTGTTTCTGCAGAGGTACACACTTGCTTTCTGTGTTGCTTCTTTAGGATTGAAGCTTCTTTCAAGTCTTGGGATCCCAGTTCCATTCCTGCCAATTTTCAAATGTGTCCGAGTCTCAGCCCAGTTCTGCCAGGATGCCCGCTGGAGGCATTCACCTAATATTCAGGTCAGTGAAGCTTTACAGGGGAGGCATGCAGTGGTGCTCAAGACATGCATGTATTGATCCAGGTCCAATTCTGATTTGAATTCAGAATGGAGGTTTGATTTGGCTGTGTCATCTTCCAGTGTCTCTGTCCCACTTGTGCTCTGTCAATACAAAAAAAAGGCAAGGAGAGAATCTGTCAATTTCAGCACACTATCATTTGAAGTTGGTCCTCAGACATAATTCTTGGTGATTTCTGCATATCCAATATTAGCCATGTTTTTATTTTGTTTTTTAAAGTTTCTGTTAGATTTCAGTTTTAATTCAGCAGAATTTCTCAGGACTCAGCTGTGAGGATCAAATCCAAGCAGCTGTTCTTAAAGTTTCTGTGACCAAATCTCCCTTTTCTGCCTTTTCTAGGTTTATTTCTCTTTATTGTCCCTATGTAAACATACCTTTGTTTCTGGTTTCCCCACGACTTGTTAATTCTAATTTATAGGCCCAAAAGTCTCACTTGTATGCGGTAATTCCCATATTCTGAAGAATGTGCACCCCAAGCTCCAGCCATACAGGAAAAGAACGAAGGAAAATGTATTGGAATGTCTCCCAGTACCCCCATGCTGTTGTCTCCCTGTGGTGATTGACTAGTCAAGAACCGCACCCATTAATTGATGTCCCATGTGACACAGGGTATCTGCTATGTTTGCTTGTTTGCAGTTCATGCACAACAGAAACGTTCTGTGTGGTGTCTTTCTGTTCCGCACTGGGAACTGGGGTGTGGCCGGACGGTTGAGAGGCATACAGCCTTGCTTTATTGCCCTTGTTACATACATAACAGGGTGAATCCTTTGGCAGGAAAACAAAACAGCTAGGCATGTTTTGCTAAGCAGACTTTTGTCTGGCATGGGAAGAGACTCCAGGGCTCCTGTGAAGAAGAGAGAGTGAACAAAAACTCAAGCACTGGAAATGCTAAAGGAAAACAGACGTTCCTGAGGATGCAGAGTAGTGTGCTGCAATCTAAAGACAAAGCAAAGTTTATTGTGCTCCCTATGTATGCATTACTGTCAGTGCTTTCATATGTGGTTCCCTGAGAGTTTTATCAGCCATCAAAAATAGGACTTTTAGTCAGATCAACGTTTCTGAATCTTTACCCCATACTGTGGTTGCCAGTCAAATGGAAAGGTGGTGAAGCTTGTGATCTCTTGGAAGCAGTGTAAGCTGATTGGAAAGATTCTCTCATCTTTTATCATTGCCCTATCAGGCAGATGATAATATTTGCCTCATAGTAAGTAAACAGCCTAAGTTAATCACTGCAGGAGTTGGTAACACCTGCTTAGTGTAGGAGGAAAGGTGTTTTCCCTGACCAGATGCCTGCATTCCTTTGTCAGGAGGACATACTCAGGATGCTGGTGGCTGGCATGCTAAAAGCAAATGGCTTGCTGTCAAGAAATCTCTGGTGGATATGATTGAGGAGAGCTGGAATTGGAATAGTAGGTCTAAGTATGGAAAGGCCCATAAATCAACACCCTTGCTCTGAGTGTTCTGTTAGGCAAAGGGAGCTGGATGCCCGGAAAAGAGGCTGGGTAAATATTCTAGGAATGCGATGGCAGGACAGAGAGGCTTGCAGCCTGGGCAAAAGCAAATGCTTACTGTGAAATACCTTCACAAAAAGCACTGAAGCTTCCTACCTGGAGAAAAACAGACCTGAAGACAGCTGACATTTAGAAAATGTCAGGTTTTATGAAAAGAGCCAGACGATGGCAGCATAGAATGTAACAGAAGGCTGAGAAAAAATCCATGGTTAAGTAGTAAGAGACCTGCCCTTGAAAACAGTCAGAGCTCAACATTTCCACCACATTCTTCACTTTAGCAGTGGCTTTTGAAATACAGTTTTATGGTTCTGTGAAGAAGAAAAAAACCCAATGATTTTGTTCTGTTTACATTTGTTGATCTTTCATAAACAATGCAGTAAATCAACTCAGAAATTTTTGTGTGGAATCACAGAAGAACAATTCTGCTTCATTCTTTCAGGCTCAGAGATCTCGGATGCTTTCCTCAGCTACTTTAATTCTTCTAGCAAGCCCTACCTTCTACAAATAATACCTTCCTAATTCCAGCTATCAAAACCTAATCTGTAGCCACTGCAGCCTCCAAGACAGATTTCAGAGTATAGGTGGATATAATGGAAAAGACAAGCCAAGTGTATGTTAATTTTTCAAGAGAAAAGCTTAACAACTGATGTCTAAATCAAATATGATTGTTTATGGCCCCTGCCCGCCTTGCCATGCAAACTCAAAACCAGCACCTAAGAAACTAGTGTTGTTGTGTGATAGAGAACTGCTGTCTCTGCAGCAAAATACCAGCCTGTGTATTCTAGGAGCACTGCATACTGGTATTGGCAAAGGACAATATAGTCACTGTGCAGGGGCTGTTTTCTCTGAATCTACTGATTTGTATTGGTCGCAAAAGCAGTGAGTTGGGTTTTAGCATAGCCCTTCAGAATTGCTTTTGCAGAGGTGGTTGTGCAGTCCTGGGGGAAGCAAGCATGCAGCAGAGCACTTTCAGGACACATACCGTTATGAGATGGGAAGGGAAGACAGTGAAGCAAAACAAGGTCACAGTGCATTCAGAGTGATGTGGATATATTTTACCTCTATGCTGGTACCACGTGGAAGTGGTATTGCCAAGATGCTTCAATGGTTTTATTTTTATGTTAATTGACAGTTTTACCTTCACAAGTTTATAGAAATATTTTCCTGGGTAGGTGAAAGATAAATGGTTGTAATGCACTTGAACATCAAATGCTTTTCTGCCAACAGAGACTACTGAATTAATGCTCATTGCAGCTGCAAACTTCTCAATCTCTTTGGGGTTTAATTTGAAATTCAGAGGACCTGGGCACTTTACACTGCTGAACACTTACAGAAAGAAGAGATGCTGCAAAAAGGAACTGTACCAGCCTCTAAGTTTCTGGGTGGGATGGGAGTGCAATATGTTTTATGTTCAACTGTTTTCTGGAACGGCAGACTCTCATTGCTGCTGCAACAGGCTATTGCTGTACAAATCTCAGTTATTGTACAGTTGTCCCTAGTTTATAGAGCAGAACCAACTCTTTTGCCTGCCACTGAAAAGGAGGAAGTCTCCTAAAAAAAGTAGCCCCTGCTTCACTGGGCTACTTAAAAAAGCCCTAAGGACAGTGACTCTTATTGTGGTATTTATCTAATCAGCATCCCTGGGATTATGTTTATCATGAGTTTCTACCTCAGCACTTGCAGGAGACAAGGTTCTGGTTCCATTAATTGTGATAGTAAGTAAGAGCTAGGTAAAAGGTGAAACCTCCCCAAGGCAGCTTAGTGTTATGGCAAGAGAGCAGGCCTCAAGAAAATTGTCTTTCTCTCCTGTTCCTGAGAGGTCTTACAAATAATGGATGTCTGATGGGTTTCTCTGGCTGGTAAAAACAGATTAAAACCATTCAGTAGCATCAGTATGGAATTCCCATGGACAGAGAAGCAAAACCCTCATCTAGCATTAGTACAATGAAACAGAAAGGGGAGGAGAAATGAGATACTGGCTGCTACTTACTGTCCAATGCACACTAAAATCTTTGCTAATAGGAACAAATTGCTTAATATCCATATTCACTTTGAAGATCTAAAGTACAGTAACTGCTGTTGTTATATTTACTATGAAAGCCAAGATTGCTCTTCTGGATAGATGTATCGGAGCTTTATCTTTAAAAAGTTGTATTAAAAAAAGGCTAGTGTGAATTTTTTCTGAAAAGGAATGAGTAATATGGTACATTTATCAACACAGTAATAAAGCATTCACAATTAGGCCCTCCACTTTGAATGGGTTTGGAGGAAAGGAATTTCTGAGTCAGCATGTGGTGCCATTAAACGTATTTAAAGGTAGTTTAATAATAGTCTTTTTGCAGCCTTTTAGTGCATATGACTCTTACTTTAAAAATAAAAAAAGAAAATTGCTCCTGGGGGTTGAGTGCACTGCATTCATGTTATTCTGCACTTCTGATTGTAAGTACTACAATCAGGAGGGTGAACAAAACATGACCATGGAAATGGGCATCATAATTGTGGAGTGATACTGCTAGTGCACATGTTCTGGGAATGCTAATGAGGTGTGTGTCAAGGGTAAGCAGACAGAACCTCAGTACATGGGTATCCTGCTCCCCTTGGACATCTGTGTTTCTATTCGTGAAATCTTTGGTGTATAACCCATAATTTTGTGGACAGTCATGTATTGGTGTGTCTGCTGTACAGTCTCTGCTGATACTCCTTTGAAGCGAACAGGAATATCCTGACACTGTATCTTCTCACAGTCAATTCTAAGGGTTTGAACAGATCCAAGAAAACACTTTGCTCCTAATTAGCAACTGGTTTAGTCCACAAAGTTTTGCAGCTGTCACATGGCTGTGCTGAAAATGTGATCTTGGTTACAAAAGGTTGCAGTGCTGGAATTGAGGTCCTTTACTATAGAATCCATAATGCTATCTTTACATCTTTATCTTTTCTGAGATAGGAAGGACCACTGTGGCTAAGTGACCAAGATAAATGCAATACCAAGGCTGCTGTGACTTTGTGTGACCAGGCCTCGATTATTCTGGATGGACAGCAGTTCTTAGAGAAATTCAAAAGGTAGGAGCTGGCAGCTGAACTTCCTGGGTTCTTTGAAAATCCTCATCTCAAAAATGTCTCTAAAAACTACATTTGCAGTTTTGTTTTAAGTGCGGAGAGTGATTTTGTAGTAAATTCTTCTGGGAGCTCTATAAATATGCAGCCTAAATGCAATTATGTTGTATGGCTGCTTAATATTAATTTGATTTGTTGAGCAGCATTTAGACTTGCCTTCTTACAGCAAAGAAATGTAGTATGAATATATTTACAGGAGACAAGATAGATTCTTGGCTGGAAAAAAGCATCAGTCTGGAAGTAGTAGAAAGGTAACCAAAGAAGGTAACATTGTCAAGTAACAGACCTCACTAAAGTGATTTTACAGATTTTCTTAAAGCAATTTTATATGACTTCATTTGAAAACTAAATACTGGATGTTTTCTTTGCTGACCCTGCATCATACTCTCTCTCACATGTCCTTTATCCTAGTATACATTTTTCCCAAGATGGATAGAAAGAAAATTTTACTGTACTTGAAACAGTTGCTTTTTCTTATTTACTCTAATTTACATAGTGATATGCATGACTATCAGAAAATGTCCAGAGCTTCCCACTCCACATCCTGATAATAAATATGAAAATAGTATAACTTGGCCATGTTACCTTTTGGGACATTAAGATTAAGATGATGTATACACACTTACCGTGCATAAACAGAGTAAGTCTGCAAAACTAGTAAGATAGACATTTAGTCCTGTGCTCTGTTTTCAGTAACTGTATGTGTGTTTTGTTTTCAATATCTGTATTTGCAGACTACTTTAAGAGAGTTGCATTTATCAAAAGGAAGAAACTAGTTTTAATAAATTATTTCTTCATGTATAGGGTGAGACTGAGCAGATTGCAAGTGATTTGTAACTATAATTTGTCTGCGTTTGTGTGTCTCATGATTTTAGTTTGTTATGACTTTATTCTTCAAAACTAGTTACAAGTTGTTTCATGGTGTTACTGTGTGCTATTATGTATTTGCCAAGTCTTACCCCAAAGGTATATGCATTTCAGTTCTTAGTGAAATTCTTCCTGTACAGTAGGTGATTTGCAAGGTGCTTTGTGATATTTGTGATAAAAGGTGCTATGTAAATTATGTGTACTACCATATGGCCTCTTCATGTTCCCAGTTCAAATCCATTGGGAGAAATCTCTCAGCAACATCAACACAAGCACATCTGGTCCACACACAGCCTATGATAGAGTATTCTTTTGGTTTGATTAGTCCTTCTATGGAAGTTCAAATGTATTGGGCATAAGAAGAAGAAACAAAGCATCTAAAAAATGAAAACCACTCTACAATGTGTTTGACGGATGCCAGAAGCTGTTTTCAGTAGAGACAAGCATAACAGATTTGAAATTGGTTTGGTCAGAGTGAAAAATAGCTTGTAAGGGCACTGCTTATGAACCATCTGGACTTTCAGGTCAGTAGCTTGCTGAAAAAATGCTCCTGACCCTGAATATTCAAGCGCAACATGGTAGATTTTACCAAGTTCTCCCTTTCCCCAGTTGCTGGCCATCAGTGCACTGATAGGAAAGTAAATGATGGCTGTTGGTGCAGCTATGTTCTGTGTTGCTTTCAGATGAGGGAAGCAAGGAGTCTTACCCGTGGGATATGCTGATTGTCATGACTGCAATGCAGGCAGTTTCCTTCAACTGCTTTCAGAAAAGCACGCCAAATTTGTGTCAGCAATTCTTTCCATTGCAGCCTTTTGCAATCTGAAAACATTTTCAAAATAAAAATGACAATGCCAGCAAGAATGAACTTTGACAGCAGTATAATGAAATGTGTGGGAGGGAGCACTCAATCTGGAGACTTTGAAAGAAAATCTAATTCCACCTCCAGTCCTGCAAGATGTGGTATTGGACCAAGGACTTTTAGTACAAGCAGCAACAGAGTACAGTTCAATTCATGCATGGTGAGAATAATCCCTTCTGGTGCATGCAATATTAACACTCCAGGGTTTTCTCCATCTGTTGTCATGTATGCTTCAATTGTAACCTCTTTGAGGCAGGAAGTCACTTTATTGTTCTATGTATTTACTGGGCATATCACAGTGAGACATTGTTAGGGGGATATAATCACTACTGTAGTACAAATACTGTTGGTTGGGGTTTTTTTCTTGGAGAAGTCACAGGAACAAAAGAATAGTAATATCACTCCTAGGTGTATAAACTACTTCCTAAAAATAGGTTTTTATACCTGCACTATACCTGCAATCACTTATTAAAAAAAATACATCTCAAAACTTTAATGAAGGCTCAGATTTTTACATAACTTGTGGAAATCTACTGACAATGGTACTAAACAGTAATAGAAGAGACTTTCTGTCCTAGCAGGAAGATAAAAACAATAATCATGGTACCTATGGTAAAGGTAAGAAGAGGAAGCTAGGCTTTCTGATAGCTCCAAGGATGCATGCTATCAGTGTGATTTCTAAAACACAATTTCTCAAAACTGTCATCTCTGCACAGGCTGATGTACCTGCTTCTTACTCCCTGAACAGTAAAAAATCTGGACTACATTTCTACAGACGTGTTAGTAGGAGCATTCTTCTTTGCAATCCTGCTGCAGTAAAGAAGGTGCCTCACACAATTGTATTGCTGCTGGTTTGTATTGTTTAAGGTGAAATTTTTGTCAAGTCAGATGTGTTGGTGACTGGAACAAGGAAAGGGGTGATGGACTCTCCGTTGCTTCAAGTGAAATAATGGATGGTTGTTGGGTTTGAAGAAATGCTATGGACTTCTCAATAAAAAATAGAGGATTTAATGACCCTTAGACAACCTTATGTGCTAACCCTATTAAAATTTATGGAAGATTAAGACGTAAGTGGACAAAAGGAAGTCTGTCTCTATATAGAACCTTATAGAAAAAAATTTTATCTGAGGCTGCCATTCTCTTCCCCCCTGAGTGTACAGAGTATTCCCAACAATTAATTCCATGCCGTTCTTTCTTTAGCTTATTAATAGGTCATATATTAATAAGAAATAAATTAGACTCATGTTTGCATATTTACTTACCCTTTATTGTCCTGCTAACTACCTGTACTTTGTGAATTGAGCAGTGAGTGTTTTCCCAGCAGTGTGTGCTGGAAAGCAGAGGATTGAGGTGGCCATCTTGTTTGCTGCTCTGAGGTGCCTTTTTGTTTGCCTTTTCTGAGAATTACATTATTCATTGAGTGAAACGAAGATGTGTTTTTGCATCTTTTGGGTGATGAACATCTTCCAAATATATTTCATAAAATATTCCCTGTTGGAAGAGCTTTGATAAAAGTGCTTTTGTAAAGACACTGCTCAAAGGAGGTAAGAAGGCAGCTGGGAAATGGAATTTTCCTCCAGGAAAACTTTCAAGTGATTTTTTTTTTTTTCCTTTAAAGATTTTTTTTTTTTTTAATCCTGAATTAAGATAAAAAGCCAACCGTTTGCAATCTTTCTTGGGGTAAAAACTATGTTTTAGGAGAACCAGGTTTGAAATTTCAGTTCACCTTTAGTTGTTAAAAGGCAATACAGCTACCTCTTGGGGAATGGCTGTATTTCTCCATCTATTCGGTTCTCTCATGTGGGTGCTTTTTAGGTGATGATATATTTATTTCATCATAATTTTGACCAACTCTAATAGTTAGCCAGGCATGGATGTGATTATGTATGTGAATGGAAGATTGCAGTGACTCATTTTGGTAAGGAGAATTCAGTTTTAACTTGCTCGGACCATAAGGAATCCACTAATTTCAGATGACTGCTAAAAAGAAGTACCTTCTGCAAGTGGGGAAAACCAGGACTTTTCATTATGGAAAGCCAGCAAACTATTGTGATTCTTAGAGAAAACCCAAACCAATGAACTTAATCTCAATGGATCCCAGAAAATTTCCGGAATTTTGTCTTTATTTGGTTTCTCTGTACTGGGTGTCTGTGGCGAGACACTGGTGGCAGGGGCTGTAGGGTGCCCCCCTGAGGAGAGGCCCTGGCTGCCTGAGGCACAGCTGGTTCCAGCCAGTTCCTGCAGCCCCATAGCAGGGCGCAGCTGAGGCCCTCAGCCAAGATGGCGGTGCCTCTGTGAAAGCCTATTTATGAAAGGGAAAGCGCCATAAAGGCGGTGAGGAAAAAAGTGGGAGAAACAGCCTTGTGACCCACAGGGTTTGAGAAGGAAGGCAGAGAGGTGATGCTCCAGGCAGTGGAACAGAGATCCATGATGTGAGTGGGATAAGAGCTCCCTAATACAAGCTAGCAGGTTCCCTTTTGAGTTGCCAATGAAATGAAGTAAATGTCTTTCTAGTGTTTGCTGGTTACAAGGCATGGCAAAAAATATCTTAGGTAGGGTTGACCATGTGTCTGTCTAAGAGAAATAATGTATATTTTTGCCTTAATCTTTTCATATTTGTGTTTGTATTTTAGATCTTCTGAAATAAGAAAAAAGAGTAGTTGCTTAGGAGACAGAAAATATGCCAGTATTAAAATTAAATTCTCTAACTGGGTCATTCACTTTTTGGTTGTAATTCATAAAGCCCTTGACTGGAAAGAGATGGAAAACCTAACCATCCCCACAAGGCTTTGCAGCAAGCTCTCTGCAGAGAGTTTTTCCAGAAGGTGAAATACATTTCCAGTCAGGCTATAGAGCACAAGTGCCCAGCCACAGACCACAGTCTGCAATGAAAAAGCAAATCAGTGCCCTGTGCTTAGAAGCAAGGCAGGTTCCTTAGTTACAATTTCTTGTCACTGGGCTGAGTACAGATAGACCTCAGCATCCTCTTATTCTGTATTATTTTCAAAGGCAATGTGATATTTAATTAGCTACAGTTTGTTTCTTTTTCCAGTGAAAACAAATATTTGCAATGTATGTTGTGCAGTACATGTTCTGTCTGATGCAGCCTTACAGAATGTGAGCTCAAATGGATATTTAAAATTCACTTAACTAGAATTTGGTTTTCTGTTATTTGTCTGAATAGCTGGTATTCTCTTGCACAAGCACATTGATGGTTGCTGCTGAACTTAACATTGTCAGGAAATGCAGAAATTTTTGTTTGTTTGTATGTGTACTTTGCTGCTTTCCTTTAAGCAGCTTAACATCTTGCCTGGGAGATCAGGTAACTTAGGCTGGCTGCATCCTGGGCAAAACCAGCAAGTGCTCTAATTGTCACAGTGGGATGACTGGGACTGGCAAGCAGCAACATCCCTCTGGAAAACATGTGCAAACACTTAATGGTTATATGGAAGCCATTTGGTGATTATACAGAAGTAACCTCTTCTATAGGATTCTTGATGCTTCTTACCAGATCTCTGAAATGTTTTCCTACTTCAGGTAGGGTTGAGGAAAGAGTTTGTGAGGCTATAGAATCTATCATGTATGATGATAGCGAAAGGGAACGGGTACAGGTTTTTCAAGGATTTTGGTCTACGCCCCCCTAGGTGGACCATCAGTGGTCTACAGCAAAAACTGGCCAGAGACAAGAGGCATGTACCAACCAGTCCTATCTGTTACAGTAATTAATCTGTTTTATAATGCCAGATGTTTTATTTAGATAACTTTAAGTGCTTGGTGAGTATACAAGATAGATAGACAGAGGTAATGCCTTATATTAGACTGACCAGTGGGGTTGGAAAAAAGGGGGTTTGGGCACAGAAAATCCATTAAAGACCATGTGTCTAGAAAACTTGTCTGTCTGATTTTTTGCAGCTGTGTCTTTTAGTTTGATGAAAGAAGTCAGCTATCCTGGTCGACAATTGCAAGATGTGAAGCAGCATGCCTGAGAGCTACGTCTGAAGCCTTTGCCACCTCCTGTTGGCCTCAGCTCTGTTTGGGCTTTGGGGTAAAAACTTTGGAGCATCACAGCAGGTAAAAGGAGAGTTATTGCACAAAACGTTCTTGAAAGCCCCAGAGCTTGCTAGGTGGGAATTTCTTCCATTCTGCAACTTCTGCAAAACTGGACACACTTGTCCCTGAGGGGTCCTTTCTGTGGCCCAAAGGTGGGGCAGAGCTGCAGTCTTGCAAGCTTGCTTCAGGAAGGTTGTTCCGGCTTACAGGCTGTTTGTGAGTGGGCAGGGTTTGGTTATCTGCCTCTTCCTGAGCATGTCAAGAAAACTGTTTATGGGCTGAATAGCTTGACCAAACAATTTAAACCATGGCAGTGCTTTATAATCCAAAGTACCACAAAAATTAAAATACTTGCAAAGCTTCCTGCTTATTTACTTAGTTCCTATGTGCAGTTAGAATATTAAAATCCATGTTATTCATCTGAGTAGTATCCTGTTTGACACAACAGGGATTGCAGAATCAGGTCCTCATATAAATTATTTAGAATATAAATTTGTATAAATCAGGGACTAAATACATTTCACTCACTGAAGATGAACCAGAATCCTTTCTGTGTTTCAATCTAAACAGAGTGAGATCTCTCTTTTTTTAATTAGACTTTATAGCACCTACTTGTACCCTTGGCAATTAAACTGAATTTAACCAAACTGAGATCTCATCAGGTTTTAATTGTGTGGCTAGAGCATTATTAAAATAAGCCATAAAATGGTCCTGAAAACACACTCCTATGTACCCCAGTACCTGGGGTTCATAAAGACATATAATCCCCAAATGCCTGAATGCAAATTAATTTGGGTTGGGTGGATAAGTAGAGAAAAGGTGGTCCTGTGGTAATACGCAGTCATAAGAAATTGTTCTCAAAACATTCTGGTTTTAGTCTGCAGCTGGTAGTTCATCTTTATCTGCAACCTGCCCTTTCTTACCAGGTTTTTGATCAGTTGGGGACATTGTGTAATTCTGTGTCATGTAGCCTGAGGCATTTTCACATGCTTCTGCAGGATAGACCAGTCTGATTGCAACTTGGAAATTCACAGCTTAGGCAAATTGTTATGTAACTGCAATAAAATGTGTAATCTCCCTTAGCCCAAAGCTGTCACACATGGCTAGATTCTTGGTGAGTGCAAAGCAGTTGAGGGCAGTAGAAACTGCACCACTCTATACCAGCTGAGACTCCAGGCCACCGTGTGTATGGAAATCATAAGGCTTGTGCTCTGATTTCTGGTATTTTTTGATATTTTAGTGTGCTGCTCTTGCATAGGAGGAACAGCAGAAGGGAAATTTTGAATGCTGTCTCCCTGGAAGCGTTCAAGGCCAGGCCTTGATGGTGTTTTGAACAACCTGTTCTAGTGGGGGGTGTCCTTGCCCATAGCAGGGGGTTGGAACACAGCTGACCTCCTAAGGTCCCTTCCAACCCAAACCATTCTATGATATGTCTCTACAGTTACTTCTGATTTCTCTTGTCTGCGTGAGAACAGGATTGAGGTTTTCTATCAGCTTGTGCATGATATATATACACACATGCACATACGTATATAAACACATAGAGGTTAAAAATACACTCTTGCTCCCTGTGGCAGGAAACCAAAGAAAAGTGGAAGAATCCACTTGGTTTTAGATGGATGATAATGTCAGATGCTCCTGAAGAAAGAAAGGTGGACAGGGCTCTGGCTGCTGCTGAGACTCTTCGGGTTTTCAAGAGGCCTGTGGTGGTTCCCAGACAGTGGAGAGGTGAGTGTACTCCAATGTCACATCCTGGTCTTGCCATTGCTGTTGCAACAGTGAACCCTTGTCAATATTGTTGTCTCAAAGACTCTGATATATTCAGACACTGCAGTGCTAGTGTTTTCCCTGTCAAACCTGAGTGGAGCTGAATGATTTTTCCACCTCTGGTACAGCTCTAGTGTAGACAAGAGCAGAATGTGCTGCCTGCAGCCATTAAAGTCTACAGCACACAGTGTTCAGGGCAAGAGAAAGCTGAAGTGCCAGTTGGTGACCTTACTGCCTGAGGGAGTTGATGAGCATACAAAAGTATTTTTAACTGAAATGGGATGAAGGAATTGAAGTTGCAATACAGATGTGTCAAAAATAACCTAAACATGGCTGAATGTGCTAAAGAAGTTAAAATTAGCATTTGTCTCTGCTGGTAGTATCTTAGTTTGTAACTCTCAGAGGAAATAATTCAGTGAGAGCAGAATTGCAGCCGTTAAATGGATGCCACATGTTAACATTTTAAGGCCTTTGATTCGATTTTGTCCTTCCTTTTAAAGTACCTTTTCAACTACTAAGCTGTAATCCACAGCAGGTTTGTGCTATTATCTTTGTTGATCCTTTTGGAAATAACATATAATCTGTAAATAGACCTTCTGTCATGCTATAGATGATGCTGTATCTTGAGCTCTTACTAAAACACCATTGGATGATGAACATTGTATGCTTGCATATATATTTCAGTATACATTCTCATTTAATTGTGGCTGTGAAATATCTGTCTGTAATACAGTGTTTATTGCAATGTTCTAAAATTTCTGCAGGTGTTTCTTTAATTTTTTAGATAAATCAACACATGACCTTTTATTAAACAGTAATATTGTATTTCCCTAATATTTGATTAAATCCTTTACGCTGTTACACACATTCTGTTTCACAAACAGCTGTATAGGACACGCAGTGCCGTGTGGGGCTGGTTGTACAAACGCGCCTTCATGAGACCAGCAGCCGGTGCTCCCACCAGGGGGCAGGACGAGACAAAAATTAAGCAGCATTGAGGGGGAAAGCCCAACAGCCCTGCTACCCCCCATCCATTTCTGCGAGAGCAGTCTCTACAGCTGTATGACTGAGTGAAAACAAGTCTTTGTGGCTTTTGGTGTGTTTTGGAGGTTTTGGTTTTGAGGTTTTTTGGCTGTTTCTTTTTTTTTGGCGGGGGGTGGGACGAACAAAACGATTTTTGTAAACAATCTTGGTTTTTGCTTCAGTGAATATATTGGTATTGCTGCTTCTAAGAAACTACATGTCCTTACAAGCAGAACTCCTATGATCTATTTACAGAACCATTTTTAAAAACATATAAAGCGATATAATAAATATGTTTTCTATTTTGCAAAACCTAGTGGTGTTTTAAATCCCCTGTGCAGCGTTTTACTTATTATTTTTCTTAAACACAGTTTGAAGATAATCCCAGTCACTGCTCTTCAAGGCTGTAGCACTATATTGTCCCTTGTAAAAACAACATAGCAGGAGCCTGAGGCTTATGCCATGCCCAATTATGGGAGAACTCTGACGTCTTAAGTGCTTCTTGTGTCTAGGAATAATGCAGAAGGCAGCCTACTTTCTAAGATATTGCAATGACCCACTTGTGCAGTGATGGAAGGGGACCACTGACTGAAGCCTGTATAGCCCAACCATGAGTCAAATAGCTGCAAGGAGCAAAATCTCTTGCAAAAACTAGGTTTGTTCACAGAAGTGGATGTGCTTGTAGGGAATGCTATTCATAATTAATTATAGCCCAATCCCAGATGATTTGAGTACTCATCTCTGAGCAAAAAGATTGTGAAAGACATTTAGTAATTACACCACAGAAATTAATTTCTCTAGGAGGAGATGAATCATCTGAGAATAGAGAAGTATCAGCTAGTTCCTAGGCCACTCCACATCTGGAGATAAGGTGTGAAGCCTGTAGCTTTTACCTGTGGGTTGCTCACAGCTGTGATTGTACATGTATGCTTTCCAGAGGTACAAATCATCAGGCACCAGAAACTGCAGTGATAGTGAATCTGGGTTTTCATGCATTGCAGCTTTGTAAAGGAACACTCTGGCAGTATATAAAAGCAACTCGAAATTGACTGTATGCTTGGTTTGGCTGAAGGATCTTCCAGGCTTAAGGAATGTGTTTCAGTAGTTTCCAGCAAAGCAAGGAACCCCTTGCTTAAGAGGAAGAGATTCTCTTTATGACCTGTAATTAAAGTTTCTGAGTATCTCTGGAAGTTTTAGTTTCCACTTAAACTTTGTTTCAGTATCGCGTTGGGCTTGAGAAATAAGTTAGGTAGATAAACTATGTCAAACAGGCAGCAAGAATAAATACAAACAGATGTGGAAGGTCTGAATGCTCAGAGGTGTAAATAACTGTATGGAGGCCTGTTTCTTACCCACCACTTCTAAATTAAAACGGTAAATCTCTGCATGGTCTTCTGCACTGTCAAAGCTTAAACCATGCTTTTGGGTTGTGGTGTGGTTGTATAGAGGAATGCACTTACAGGAAGTGACCACAGCACAGCAGTCAAGTAGCAGCTCTGTTGCAGTGACATGACTGATCATCTCCCAGTTCTCTTCCAAAGCATTACTGTAGTAATATAAAAAAAATTCTATGTATCTTAAGATAGAAACATTTTTTATGTAACTAAATTATATATATGTATATAATTTTATTTCTAAGATCTGTCAAGTTCTTTATGCAAGTTTTGTACTATTGTGCTAACACTTCAGAAATTTCACATATTTAAGTGCAGAAAAGTAGTAACTTGTATCAAACAGCTTTGGTTTGGTAGGTCTAGAATTGAAAATTTTCTGATGCTCTAAACAGAGTGAATATGAAATGCTTTACTATTGTTATTGGCTTCAGTCATTCCAACATCATGTTAGCCCTCCCCCCAGCCCCCCCAAGAGAATAAAAACACTTTTATGATTCTATTTCTCTGAAGTTTTGCTTATAGTTCCATTTGTTTCCTGCATTTAGCCTTCACCACTGGCTACTGGAGTTAAAAACTTAGTACTTTTCTGCTGCAGCAACTTAAAGGGGTCAAAATGAAGGGGCAGTTGGGGAATCTCTAAGTACTTTATTTCAAAGGGAATGAGTTAAGAACAGATGAGTGCCTGTGTAGGACAAACTTAGTCAGGCATATTAGTATGCACTAACTTCCAGAGGTATAAATACCCCCACAAAGCAGAAGCCAGAAACAATGCCTTTACATTTTTTTTCTCAGTAGAGCAGTTCAGAAAGTCGCTTTGTATGTGTGAGTTTCACAGCTGACTGAAACAGAGACTCAGAAAGGTTTCAGCTAAAAATATTTAGCAGAAAATGGATTTTTTTTTCCCAGAGAAGCTGCAGATACATTTCTGTTTTGCTGGTGGCTTGTATCTCATGTTCCTCCCTTGGGTTGTCCAAGGCTGGACTGCCTGGTGCTCTTGCAGTAGAAGCATGGGGCTCACAGCAGTGGAAACTGCTGGTATATCTAATTGGTCTGTATTTGTGTGTCAGATGGTTAGTTAAAACAGGCAGTATATGAACTTCTATGTACTTACATACAGGGTAAATGTAGTTCCCTTTGTGTGGCAGTGAAATAATATGGCTAAAGCATGCTTCAATAATAAAAATAATTTCAAACTCTGAAATATAAAGCTGAAATCATATTCAGGTTAGTGAAATAAATCTATGGGGTTACCCTGGGTATAACAGAGGTCAGAATCAGCCTCAGATTCAGTGGTTAATAAAAAGAATACTGAAAGCATGTACATTGTTGTCATAATTCTGAGTGTTTCTTCAGGGTGTATATTTTGGTGACCAAACCTGCATTTTATACTTAATGAATTTTTTTTTAAAGCTAACATATTGTTACTAAATTAATATCAGAATATGTAGGTATTTAAACTGATAATCAGGTTTTCAGAGAGTTTAAACCAGGCCACATATTTTTAATAGACTGTAATCTCTGATGAATCTTAATTCTGAATGTGATTCTGAAATTTATTTATCTTAGTGTATTTTGTAAGATTTCTGATTAGATAGCTGTCCAAGACAATGGATGTCTTGGGAACATTCAGTCAGTAACTAAGTAAATGAAAGGACTGTCTTTCCATTGAAAACTGCTATAAGGAAACCAGCATTATTACTCTGTTCTTAATTCAAAATGCTTGACAGGAGAAACTAGGGGCTGGATGTCAAAACTTAAGTACAGTGGTGGGAAGATTGGGGTAGATTTAAGATACCTTGTTGTAAGTTGCTGTTCCCAGTGAACAGGCTCTGATGAGGTGTCTGGCTGTTGTCAAGAGCTAAGGAACAATTATGTTGCTATGTCTCTTTCTTTTGATCTGGTGTGGCTACCTCCAGGAATGAAAGAGGTGAAGGGTGCTGAGTTCATCTCTTTCCACGGGGATGGTTGCAAAAGCATGATCTATCCTCACCAATGTTGCCTAGATACAATTGATTAACTTGCAATTGATGCAAGTTACTTTTTTTTAAGCAAATTATAATATGGAATTTTGAACCTGTTAAGATACTTTGCAGCAAATGGCAAATAGCTTTGTAGGAAAAAAAAAAAGTAAACTGAAGGTGATCTGAGAATAATAATATAAATTTTCTCCTTAGTTTATTTGTGATTATAACAGTGCATTCAAAGTGCCTTCTTATATGTAATGGTTTTTTCATCTAAGAATTTCTGAAGTACTAGAAGCATTACGTAATTAACCTTTTTAATAATTCTTTGAAAAGTGATTATTGTAAGGTACTCTGAGTGGTAAGGTAAGGCACAGAAAAGTAGTATGCATAGTGTTAAATACTTTGGTAATATCTGAAGTAGAGTGTGAGTTCTGGAAGGTAGAGTTAGGATCTGAGAACAGTCTAAAATAGCCACCTTTAGGATATCTTAGATTGAGAACAAGAAATAACTTTCTTATCTTGATCCTCTTGTTCTTTTAACTATTGGACCTAAAACCTGTCAAACGTTAGTTGAATGCAATCTAAATTTCAGTAGCTATAGGAACAGATGTAAATACAACTATCTCTTATGATGAGTTAGCTTCTATTTGATATTTTTCTAAACCTCTTTGTATCAAAAAACCTCAAAGTCTGAGTTTTCAAGTATTTTTCTAACATTTATGTTACAGACAGAAGCTTTAAGAGATGAGTACAGCTGATAGCTTACTAGTAGGTAATCTTTTCTTAAAGAAGTCTTTGCTTTAGAGCAATGGCTTGAGGAATCCTAAGTCATTATTTAATGTTGATACTATTATGAACTGTACAAATTCTGATGAAGAGCAATATTTTGGACCATAAAAGAGATTAAAATACACAAAAAATTTTAAATATGTTGTGGAGTCTGATGTGTGTTTTAATGAAGAAAACATCATAGTTCTCACTCTCAGCTGATCTGAGAATAAACCAGATCCTGCAGGAGAAGCAGAGTGGGGAAAGGAAGCGAAAAAAAAAATCCTGTAATACAGCTAAGAATAATTTTTGACATGTATTGTTATGTTCAATGGTAACTATTGTTATACTGAAAATAAAAAAACCCCAGTTACTCCAGTTGTTTATCCTTAGGTGCTTGTGTTTGAGTTTTGATCTGCTGCTTTGACTCCATTCCTTTTTCCCCTAAGCTACAGGCAGGTTGTGTAAGGACAGCCAAAGGAGAGAAAAGGCACTCTCTGTTGCTCCCCATATCTGTAGACTGCCCTTGTAGTGGGAGAGACTTTTACCTTGTGAGACTAGTCATATGCAGGTTCAGTGGACAATGAAAATGATATAAGCTGTACAGTTTGCAGGGAGGGCCTAAAGCCATGGTATTCCTGTGGCCAGGAGCAGAAAGAGGGAGAGCTGTACACTTCCAGTATACATGGATTCTCATTAATTATGAGGGAACAGGGTCTGGTAGATTTGGTATCCAGGCCTCAAGAGCTGCAGATTTGCATTTGTCTAGGCTGCAGTGCATATCACTGTGTTCAGTTCCTCCCTTCACGGTCTGATGAGACGGTTTCAGAGCCCTTTAGCTTTGATTTCACATGTTTCTACTTGTCTTCTCAGTCCCATGAAGGCGTGAATTAGAACACTCTTCATTAAATACCTTGTACAGATGATTAGGTCCAGCCTTGATGACTAAAGGAGAAATGTTCCTTGGGTGAAAAAAGCTCGATGTAGAGGCAATGTGCTCTTTCCTCAGGGCAAATGGGAATGCAGGATGTGGAGATAATCTATAGACAGATAGACTCACATGTTGTGGGGTAGGAATCTCCCCCCCCCCCCCCCCCCCTTTAATTTCTTTTATAACTTGAGTTATATATGTATTTTGTAAAATAAATTTATTTAATGTTGGTTTAAATGAGAAAATGGAGGGGGGAAAAATAAAAGAGATAAATCTAACAGAAAGGCTATAGATATCTTCTTGGCTTGCAGATGTCTTCTTCAGTGCTGTTTCCATGGAAATTATTTATAGTGCCTGGAGGGAGTGAAGTGCAGGTCACAGATCTGCAGAGCTACAGTAGGCTCTCAGCCCAGCTAGGCAGAATCTGACAACAACAAATAGGGATGTCTTTGAATGGAGCTCTTCTACTTTCAGAGGAAGACGTAATCTCCTATAAAAATGTGGCTTTGAAAGAAAAATATTAATCTCTATGGCAGTTTGGGGTGAATTTAGAATCAAGAGCTGTCTGTTTTCATAATGAGAACAGCTTCAAACTCTCTTGCCTCCATTTTCCCCCTCCTTTTACTGCTAGGTTTTTAAAGGTTTCATCACATTTATTAGAGCACAGTTCTAAGTATCATTTTGGGTAATCACTGTGTATTCTAGTTTGGCTAATTATTTTACTACTTGAATGCCTACCTGGGATATGCTGAAGCAGAGCACAAAAGACAAATCTGGCAAATGCTGTGGATATTGCCAGTCATCGCGGAGTGTATTCTGCATTTTATTGACAGCATATATAGAATGTTTTTATGTTTTTATGTATATTATGTATATTTTTCCTTCTCAAAAAGTGACAAAAATACATTATGTAACAACTTGTAGAACCTTTTGTGAAAATGAATGTTTCCTATAAAGAATTTGTCAAGTGGGGTGTATGTACTGCAGCTTGAATTAGACTATCAGTCTTTCATTTTGTCACAAATTACTTGGCAGTATTAATGCAATATTAAGGACTTTCTTAACCCTTCATGTGATGAAAAAACCCCTAGGGCCATTAAGTTAATGCAGTGTATTGCCTAGCCCACAGTTAAAGGTACAGATCCCCTCTTGTTGCCTTGGAACTGAAGAGGATAGCGACTGGAGTATTGAGGCCTGTGTTGATAGGCAGTGCAAAATGGGATGCAGCTGGCTGTAGCATGTTGGTCATTAGTTCTCAAATGCACTGCAGAAAGATGGACTTTAAATAAGGACATGATATGACCAAGGCAGAGGTCCTTCCAAAAGCATTTGTGTTTTAGCTGTTTATGGTTGGCTTTCTGTAGGCAAGGTCTGGTCACTGTATTTTCTGTCTGTGGGTACCACAGCATGGATCTTATTGGTCTATTAAAAAAAAAAAAAAAGTTTAAAAATGTTCTCTTTAGGAATTTTGAAACCAAAGTAAATTTTTTTTTATCATCTTTTTTTTTTATTGTTTAGTCTCCTAGATTGCTTCTTAATGTCTTTATTCCTAGTTTACTAGAGAATAAGGAGTAGCCCCTGTACTCTTCAAAGATTAGGGTATGCTGTGAAGTTACCCATAGCCCATGCAAGTTCTCTGTGAACCAGCTGCTGGGGAAATAGCTATAGCATAAGTGTGTGTGACCAGGCATTGTTTGCTCCATTTTACTGGTGATATTCAGGATGTTCCGTAAGTCACTTCAGAATGCCTTCATCTGTATTCCAGGAAAAGAATAAACACAGGAGGAAGATAATGGAGTGTCCTAGTAATTATTTTTGTTAGGATGGTAAACATTTACACTAAGAATGTTAATATTTCTCATTTGACTTTGCTCTCATTCATCTTTGAATTCTTGTACTTGCTGTTGTACAGTGCATTTCCGGTGGTTACTTCAAAATGTAAATGATAGTGAACATCAGTAATCACTCTGAAGTGTTTAAGCAGCAACTCCATACATATAAATCCAATTCAGATTGTTTCAGCCACAAACCCTGACTTTAGATTTTGCTTCCAGTTACTTCTTAGGTTTAGTTTTGTGTCTGAAAGGTTCTGCCTACTGTAAAGATAGACATTTTCCTGGAAATTCTTAGCCAAATGAGCTGTGGAAATTTGGAGTTACTGAAGCAGTATTCAAGACATGCTGTGTCTGCTGGCTTTATCAAGTAACTTTTGTGATGTCCCAGGTGCATTGCCAAGATTTGTTATTGCAGGTGAACTTTCTTTTTATTTTGGGTCTTTTTTTTTTAATGGAAAGCTAAATTTTTACCATTCTAAAATTGTCTAGAAATGAAGGGAAAAATAGGTGTCTTCCTGATCCTTTTCTTTTTCTTCAGTTGAATGATGCAGTACAATGTGAGCTCATGTAGTCTTTCTGTGTGTGTGTCCTGATCATAGTTTCTCAGAGGGGAAAAAAAGTATTGAATATCCAAACTACTGTTGTGACAAGGCCTCTCTACTTTCCCCTCCAATATCTTTTTTTAAAATTTAATTTATTTGGAAGATACTCTTCAAATGAGCATGTTTCCAATAGCTCAATTAGGTAGACCTCTTTGCCTCTCAGTTGTAAAAATCTTAGAGGTGTCTGCTGGCTGGAGGTTAAATATTAACCACAACCTAGAAATTCAGCACTCACCTCATTAATCCATTTGAAACCATCTGTCATAAAAAGATGCAATATGCCACATCACTTTTTTTCTCCTTTGGCATCTGCCTATTTATTTTTAATCTCTGAAAATGTGTTTTTAAATTCAGTAATTTGTGACCATGCTTTTGTCTGTTTGGATATCTTGGCTGATACTTATCAAGATTTCATCCATTAAGAGAAGTTCCATTTGTAATCTTTTCTATATGGCAGTAAACAATTCTTCCCTTGGTGTCATCTTTTCTTGCTGGGACGGACTGTTCTGAGCAGCAGTATGCACAAAGCTGTTCTCCCTAGGATATCCTCCTGGGGAAAAAAAAACAAGCAGCAAAACAAAACTGGCCCATATGCTCCCTCCTTGTGCAAAATGTGTTCAGATTCCCACAGTGCTGAGGAGTGGGTATGGAATGAAATGTCCTAAATATGCTGGGATCTGCCCACACGTATTGTGCTCCATTCCTATAGGCATGGACTGAATGCAGAGAGTAGTAGGAGTTGTGAGACTTTCACAAGAGACATGGTGAATGGAGGATTGCTTTCGGTAGTGTTAAAGAAAATAAATCTTTATGCCTTTCTAGGACATCATACGGTTACGGACTGCATGTCAATCTGTCTCTTTAACTGGTAAGAGATTCAGCAGATGATAATTTCATCTGTTGTTACCTATGGCAGAGTTAGAAAGATGTATACTAGTTACTCTCAAAGACTTAGTTTTACATTGATGGGATTAATTGTAAAAAAACCTCATTGATCCACCATTATGGCTGCCTGAACAAGGCATGCTTAGGTATATTAATATTCCTTCTTGTCATTCAGTAGCATACTCAGATCCATGCTAGTTCTTTTGTGTAGCTACTGAAAACTTATTTTCCTTCAACACAATCAAATGGACTCCTTTGCTTCTCGAGATTCCTTCGTTGTGCTGTGAAGCTGCTTCTTCGTGAGAGAAGGCTTACGTCAATGACAGTCTTCTGAAAAAGAAATTTTTAGCAGAGCATTAATCAGCAGTACTGTTTCTGCAGCAGGTCTTTTTCATGAGCTTGTCCAGCACTGAAGAAAACCCTTTTTTTTGCTTTTGCAGAGGGAAATAGATACTGTTTCTGACAGTATTTTGCCCTCAAAATCCCATGCATATAATTGCAGTTGTAATTTGCTAATTGTTTGCTTACTTTTTTACTCTACAAAAATCCTGAATATAAGCAGTCAGAACCCAGAATGTGTATCCCAGGAGAAGGTCTAAAATATGATTTCATAAGAATGAAGCAATATTTTAATTCTATCAGATCCTTCTATTGTAATGGGATCATTATTCTTTCAATTGTATAGCATCTAGGTTTCTTTTTTATTATAATACTACTGTAGGAAACCTGTGTGGTTTCAACTCCGCTGTTGTGAGAATATTTTGACATAATAGAGCTTCTTATTTATCTAATAAATTGCTAAGAGATGTTTTACAATTGATTGGTTAGCAAACTGTTTTAGTTTAGTAGCCATTTTCTCCTCTGCGTAGAGGCTGACAGGAATTGCCTGCTAGAAATTAGTACTGTGGTTAGTTTTAGTTAAGTAAGAGAAGGTCAGGTCTCCCCTGATGAAAGCCTTGCAGTGAATAGCTTTTCCCAAGGTGCTGATTGAAGCTTAGAAATGAAGAAAGGAAAGATTGGAGTGAATAGTGCAAACTCTTGCAGAGGCCTGTACCCACTTCTAAAATTGTTCACTCTTCTAAAGGGCTTCCTTATCTTTTGTTTTTCCATTGCACCAGATCAATCTCATTATTTCACCAAAATGAAATAAGAAACAAAAAATATAGGGTAAATGGTTTATTTTCAGCTGATGAGTAGCCATATACTTGTCAACCAAGCAGAAGAGTACTCCCCATTAATATGAATAATGCTTCTAGACTTAGTCTTGTACACTTGTGGGTTTTGGAGAGGGAGGTGGTGGTGGTTTGTGTGGGATTTTATTTTTATAACCAGGCAAAGTGAGTCTTCTGAAATACATTTCACATAGATTACAGTATGTATTAATTTAACACAATAACCCCAAATTTGTTAAGAACTCTGAGAGGACATCCCTGATGAAATGTTCAGGAACAATTTGGTTGTCCGATGCAGTTCTCTACTAGCCATTACTATAGCCAATCCATACAGGCATGAATGAGAAGAAATTATAATTCTGCCACACTTTACTGCACATGTGAGTGGTATTTGCTTCTGTAGTCATTATTTTTATCTTTTTGTCTTTCTAAGATTTTAAAGTATCAGTGCAGCAGCTTGTAAGTGTGAACAAGATGATACATAGTACACAGGGAGGAATTCTAGACACATAAATAACCAGCTGTCCTTGGTGGTAAAGTGTGTTTGAAAGGAAGAACACTCGGTGTAAGCTGGAGTGGCCATAGGTGATGTAGGTACATGGATGTGTCAGTTGCATGTTGTCCTGTTGGCACTTAAAGCTTTCATCATCTATTACAGTTCCAGGATAATTATGTCCCTCCTTGACATGGATGGACGTGGTCAGTCCCTAAAAACAGTATGTTTGCAGTTGAAATCAAATGCAGTCAGTGCTCTTGGATTTTGTTTATTAAGGCTGACACTGAAGGTATGGGAGAGAAATGTGTAGATAAATTCTGTAACTGCCTTTAGCTCAGATCTGTGATAGTAATTACAAGTAGAAATGCATGAAGCAGAATGATTCATTTTTCTTACTATGACTCAAGCCTTATTCTGGACTTGGCTAAGAACTAGTTTGGGTGGGTGAGCATTTTTTGGTTTTTTTTTGTATGAGCTATCTGCAAAAGGGTAATCTGGTCATTTGGGCTGGGAAGACAAAAGTAACCAGATCTGGTGCTAAATAAAAACATTCTTTTGGGTGAAGTGGGCCACACAAATGGGTGTCTTTTACTTGTACAAGTCTGATCTCTTTAAGATCAGGAGGATTTTTGGCCTTTCAAATTAGAATAGAACAGAATAGAACATTTTACTTGAAGGAACCCACAACAATCATCTAGTCCAACTTCTTGATCAATTCAGAGTTGACCAAAGGATAAAGCATGTTATTAAGGGCGTTTTACAAGTGTCTCTTAGACACTGACAGGCATGGGACATCAACCATCAATCTAGGAAGCCTGCTCCAGTGTTTGAAGCACTGTTTCTTTATGTCAACCATATTTCTGAGTTGCTTTTCAATGTTAGGTAATAGTATGTGCAATAGCATTTAGATCCAACAAGGTGTGTTGAAGAATCCCTGAGTATTTCTTTTTTTTCAAGTCTCAAGCTTTCACAAAATCAGATTTTATGGAAGGAGTAAGTATGCAGTGCTTTTTCTTTCTTCCAAAATTGATTTTTAAAGTTCCTGGGGGGGAAATGAAAAAGAAACAGGGAAAAATGAAGCTCTAATTTTGTTGGATTTGTTTCCATTCACACTAACATTCAGTCTGGCTGTGAAATGTGCATGAGAGGTGGTGCTGATGTTGGTGAAACTCTTCTCATAACAGTGATAGTAATGTGTTCACAATCCATGAAGTCTTAATATTTCCTTTTCACATTAGATGTGCCTGAATATAAGGCTGGCTTTTTTATTTGGATCTCAACTATGGCAAAGTGATGACTGTTGCATTTGGGTTATTTTTACATTTTAACTCTCTAGATCTGTATGTTCCTTAGTAAAAAAATATATAGAGGGGAATAAAAAGTAAAACATTTATTCCAGGGTGGAAATTTTTATATCTTTGATTATAAATAATGGTATTGAAATTAGAATGGGATAAATGAGTTTTTCACACAGCAGCAGTTGACTTTCTAATGAGTTCAAACTGTTTAAGTCAGCACTGGGTGTGGTAACATGAATTTTTGAATTTATTTAGTAAGGGTTGTCGATGTCCGTTGAAAGGCAGATGTAAGAAAGCCTCTTAGAATAAGATGAAAGACAAAGGAAGATAATTTTAGGAGTTCTTGTTCAGCCAGCATCACTGGGGATCCTGTTTAAATGAAGAAGGAATTTGGTTCAAAGATCAAATACAGACGTCTCATCTTTCTGGAGTATGTTTGTATTTACAGGTTGACTGTAAGTCACAACAGGCACAGGGAAACACAGGAAAGCTTTAGAAAATTGAGTGCTGCATGTGCAGTGTAGGAATATGGTATTGTTATGTGAGCAGTAGAATGGTCTTTTGCAATTCTATTCAAGTTGCTTGCTTTAAGGAAACAATTTTATGGTTATCTAGTCCACTGGATATAGACACACCTATTGCTGCATTGTACCACTGCTGTTAGTAACCAGGACAAAGAAGGGAAAAACTGACTCTTGGGACCGTAGCAAGTGATACTGATGTCCTGAAGTGGGGCAGTACACAACCAGGCATACTGCCTGGACTCTGCCTCATTGGAGATGCATTGGAGGGAAATGAGTGGTTGAGAATCAGATTTAATTTAAATGCTCCTACGTTTACATTTCAGACAAATGATTCTTGGATTTGGGGGGGAGGGTTGACTCCCTTTTCTGGTTGATTGCTCCTTTATTTTTAGCTTTTGTGTTATTCTAAGTTCCTGTGATGTCTATTAAACCTGGCAATCAGAGCACATTAAGGAGCACACATTGCTTCTCAACACATGTTTAATCTGTTCCCCTAGCTAAGTAATAACAACATCAATGCATGCAGAAATATCAAGTGACACCAAGTATTAGCTCTTTTTTTTCTTTATTTGCAAGTAACAGTTGAGTTTTTCAGCAAAGCAGTTATATTTTGAACCTCTTCTTATTCCTTTAAAATTTCTTAACTTTTTCACCAGGAATTAGACAGCTATACTCAAATGACAGCTATACTCAGTTCAATAAATTCAGTTATTTAGGTTAGTGGCTTCTGTTTTCTGCATGCTTTTCTGAAGTTTTTCCTTTCTTTTCCTCAAAGTACATTTCACTTTGCTTTAGTTTTTGTGGTAAAGCTGCTGATTTCCTCTAACATTGCTTTGTCAGACTCTTAAGCAGTGCTATAGTATAGTAGTCACTGTTTTGAAATCCAGTAGCTAAATTTACTTAACAAATATAGCCTCCACAAAAGTAAATGCAATTAAACCAGAGCTCTGACCAGACTCACGTTTTAGTACTGAAAATAATTTGTCTTGTTTTAGCTCGTAACTTCGTGCTGTTCAGCCTTTGACCTGGAGAACTCTGAGCTACAGGATAAACAATTTGTGTGAGAAGTTCAGTGAGATGGTCATGGAGACTTTACACAGGAAATGTTTGCTTTAAAGGTATTTTTACCTTCCTGACAAAAAAATGGAATAATATTTTACTTAAAATCACTCATAAATTACAGATAAAGGTCCGTGTGGTGTCTGTACAATAATGGCCAGCACTATCTGACAGTGTGTGGCTGCCCAGGAATTCCTATTTGCTTGTTTCTGTCCCAGTGCAGTGGCATTGCAGACAGAGTGCTGCCTGTTACATTTGTTTATCGCCTCTCCCCTCAAGTTTTAGCACTATTTCAGTCATATCACTGTGCGCACATAGCACATGTTGGCCCATCTTTAGTTATTTCCTTTGTACTCAGAAGTTCAGTCGTTGTATTATATACATTAAAACACTGGAACAATATATAAAGGGAAGAATTGTAACAAACAGGCTGCATCCTCTGTTTCAGTAGCAGTAAAAAAACAGGGGTAGAAGGTGCTCTTGCCTCTTAGCATCCGGGCTTAGACCTCGATGCTGATTAGATGATCCCGAATGGAGGTTTTCCTTCCAGTCTTCAGCTGGCTGCAATTATATTTCTATCATCTTTCATTTTAATCTGTGCTGATTTTTTTTTTTTTTTAATCTTACTAAATATGAAAGCAGAGGCAAGGAAAAACATCTGCTGTGGAAAATATTCTGAATTGCAGTTTAGAGGGTTTATGAACACTGTAGGTTTATCACTTGTACAGAACTGTGTGGGTGGCACACTGTCAAGTGCAGATAGCATGGCAGGAGATCCCAGGATGGGAAATCTTTTTTTAATGGTAGTGAAAAGATAGGGGGGAAAAAAGGAGGGAAAGGGCTTGAATTGGATGGTGAGAATAGCATGTTGCACACAAATTCAGTATCTGTATGGATTTAGATACGACACGATTAAAAATCCATGTGCTTAATCCGCCAATTTATTATAGAAGTCATTACTGTCATGTGGGAAAATTCCAGTTGGGAACTTTGGGCTGATTTACCTGAATAAGTATTAACTTATGGATCTCAGGATGTTGCCCTTGTATTTTGAAAATCCAAATTTGCCATGCTATTCTATGAATCTGGAAGGATTTGAACACTCAGCTGTGCTTTTTCACTGTTAAAACTGTGTTTTCTGATTCTATTGTTTTCAGCTGTTTTGTTAGTGCTTCTACCTGCCTTTAATGTTGCTATGTCTACCATCTGGGTCTCTACCCAACTCCTGGGATATATTAACAGAAAGTGTTTGGGAAATAGATGGTTGGGCTGTACAAAATAAATATTGTGGGCTCTGACAGAATGTAAAAGATTATACTTGTTACCAGACCATTCTTCTGGTTTCCAGTACAAATGCCAGCTAATGTCTGTGTTCCAAAGACCTGCCTGCCAACTATGTTGGATATGGAAAAAAAAATTTCCTACTGAGTGTTGAATAGTTATCCTGGTATCCAGCGTGCCACTGTCCCCCTCAGCTTTGTTCCAATGATTGTGCATTTTACACAAGTGCAAAAGAGAAGCAATTTAAAAGGCTTTTTCTGTATAAGATACTTTACAGTCAATTCACCTGCTGGAAGTTAAAGAAGTTGTGACAATTTCTCCCCTGTCTGTAATGTATATTCCACAGAAGGCATGATTGTGGAGATGGAGTTCTTATTTGATAGTGTATTAAAGGGAATAAACCCCATGATTTCATATACAGCTTAAACCAAGACAAATTTTTAATTAAAATGCTTTACAGCAGGCAGGAAATTGTTTTCATGTCCTATACATTTAAATACCTTCTTTATTGTAATGAAATTTTAACCCTTGAAAATATTAATGAACTTATATTATGGAAAAAAATCAGTCAGGAAAATTGAAACTTTTAATTAAAATTATTTTGGAAAATTTCACTTTATTTAATCCTTATTTTCTGTGTTTTGAAAAAACAGCCTATGTTATTTGGATCTCCATAGATAACCTTTCTGTTTCTCTTACACAAGAAATCTGTTAAAATGCTTATTTTCCAAAACATGCTTCAACTCTGACAACGGCATGTTTTTAATTGAAAATATTTATCAAATAATTCTCATCTAACTCCAGTACATACTTTATCTTTATAGCTATTTCTGATCCAACCCATACTAGATTTGTTTGTTTCAGTTCAATTAAAAAGACAATCTAGGACATTCACAATATTTTGAATGACTTCAGGAAACTGAGCAGACCCTGTTTCATTGACCTTTGCAGCAGCATAGTCACCAAAATATTATACTGAAAACTTCTGTAAGAGCTTTAGCATTGGCACTGCACTGACTTGTCTTGGACAGACTGTGCCTGTCCTCATACTCACCCTTGCAGTGAATACAAAAATCACAGGATGACTGGGTTGGAAAAGACCTTTAAGATCATCGCGTCCAACCGTACCTGTCCTCTGCTAAACCATATCTTAAGTACCTCATCTACCTGTAGGATGCTAGCGGTTGACATCTACAAAGTAATTTGCTGAAACATTTATGTAAGAAGCACCACTTAAACATTATATAGGGGATTGGTTGAGTGAAGTAGGACAAGAAAGTGTCCAGCATATTAAATGTGTTCTGCTTCAGAAGTTCATGCTTCTAAGGCATCTGTGCTTGGTTTGTGTGGCAGCGCTGAGTTTTGCTTGTCTCTTCTAGACTCATAGCTTTACAGTATGCTAATGCCATGCTGGTTGTGAGAAGGGGATGACTTCTTCAAGGAACTTTTTAGTGTCTTTTTGGAAGAAAAAAGGAATTGTAGGTCAGCACTTTCTCAGACTCTGTATAAAACAGAGAAAATATATTAACTATTTGATTATTATAAGTTAAATAAATAAAGCTCAAAAATAAAAGCCTCATTTCGGAAGAGAATTTGTTTTCCCACAGTATTTAAAAATATAGATTTATGACTGATTTATGATAGGTCATTTTCTGTATCTTTTGGGGGAGGAGGTGAGAACACTTTGACAAAGTGTTTTGTCAGCGTTATCCCCGTGATAAGTGGTGATAACCTATAGTTTCATAGGTTCTCTTCAAAATATACTGGACTGGCATGGATCTTAGATTTAAGGTTCCCAGTGACATTGATAAAGTTTCTGCCAAAGAAAGATATTTAATAATAAAGTTTTACATTTTCACACCATAATGTGGTTAGTGTTTGTAGGTGTGAGAACTGTTGATCTTACAATGGATTAAATTTTGTCTCATGGACACCATGGGTCCAAATTTGTTCCTCTTGGCTTAGAATTAAAATATTAGGGAGAGGATTTCATATAAATCCTTACTTAAGGGTGTTAAAGATTAAAGTGAGTTCTGTTATGCATAAATCTTTTGGTGTCTGTTCCCTGGCCCCTCACAGCTGTACCATCTTTAAAGAAACAGCACAGAGAGATTGTATTAGTTCTTCAGAGCTTCCTGGGACAGCCCACTGTGGAAAAGCAACTCCATTATTACTTTAGGCTATAAGATTTCCTGAGTAGGGAATTGTAATAATTGTGCATTTGCCAAGTGTCTGGGAAAGTCTTGTCATGACTAAATCTTGTATAATAATTCTAATTTTTCTTTTTTTTTGTCTAATCCTTTCCAATTCAGATAATCCTTTCTAGTTTTTTCTGAGTTTGTTATTTTGAAAGTTAATGGAAATTCAGGTATCTAAATAAATAACATAAATGTCATCCAGTCCTTTTATAAAATTCAACAGAAGTGCAGGTATCCATTGCTTTTGAAAAGGAAGTTGTGCTTCATTAGAATTGGTCTCTAAAATGTAATTCCTTTTAGTTGAACCACATAGCCAATGTGGATATTTAAATGTGCATTATAATAGAGCTTGGACACCAGCTCTGTATGCCATTCGTGCTTTAAAATTTTGTCCTTTTACCCACTTTCTAAAGCCCAGATGGAGTGTTTTGCTCAAATGGGAGAACAACCTACTAATTAAATATCTAAAAGTGGGCTTCCATGTTAGGATTCAGATTTCAGAGTTCTGGTAAAAAGTTGTGTCAGTATTGAAACAGTATTAATGCTGTTGAAGTGGAAAAGGGTAGTCATGGAGATCTTATGGCAAGGTGAAATCATGCTATTGTTACAGTTCCATTTATGGCAGGTTTATTCACACACAGAGAGATTGTTGGCTTTTTTTTGGAACTGAGATTAAAAAACTTCTGGCTGTAAAAGTGTCCCAAGTACTCTCTGCTTCAACTCTAGCTCCCAAAAATGGGTTTATATTTACTAATAGTGTTAATGCTGCTGCTTCTCCTAATAAGAAATCTTATCAAAATCATAATCAGTATTTGTATCCCCTTCAGAGAGAGAATTTTGGAGTAGCTCTATCCACTGTGTGTTACACATCCTCAACAGAATTAAAAATTAGGATCAGGTACTTTACTCTGTGACAAACTAGACCGAAGCTCCTCCTTAGCTACAACGTTTTTCTTAGATTATCATGGTGATCCTCAGCCCTTTGACCAGATCTGGGAAGCTTGTTATTGCCTATTCTTTGGAGAAATGATTAAGGTCAAAACCACTGTACCTTAGTACTAATGCTGAACAGTTTGGCTGTTACATTACAGCTAGTTTTCCACAATGACTTTGAGGGAAATAGTCAAGGCTCTTAAAACATGCCAACCTAATATAATATTACTTTAGCTCTGATCATTCCTGTGGTTATGGAGAAGGGAAAAAACATTAAAGCTCACAAAAGCAGAAGGGGAAAAATGTTTTTTCATTGGAGTTCTGGCTCTTGAAATGAATTTGAGAACAGGTGTGTACTGTAAGGAATTCTGTTTTATCTAGCTCTTAACATTAAGGTTTTTAAAAAAATTATGTTTCCTTCTCCGCAAGACACTTTAACAACAGCAAATGATTTTTAAAAATAATAATTTTAGGCTGTGTCATTATGGATGGGTAGATGGATGAATATCTGTCACTGCTTATGACAGGCACCTACTTTTACAGAGCTGTCAGGCTTGTGCTTTTAGTGTTATTGTTCCCCAGAAAGACTGCTGCTGTTAGTTCTTAGAGCAGAAGGCAGAAAAGAAGATATTTAAGATCCCTTTTCAGCAAAGCTGAGGTTCATATGAGAAGGTACTAAGTAATTGTATGCAAAAAGTACTGGACACAATTTTTAATGTTAAGTTTTGGAGGGGAGTATTGTAGTATTGAAAGCCTTGCTGTGCTCATTGATGTTGGGTCTGGTATTCCATTGTGTTCTAATTTTTCTAGCAATTTGTGAAAATTTTATTCAAAATCTGTGGTAGTTACACTTGATAGTTGCTGTGTGACAGTGAGAGAGACTGCAAAGTGTAGGGAAAAGGAGGTCCACTTACTTTGTTTAGAGACTGCACGGTATCAATGCCTAATTTCCTCTTTCTGGCAATACTGGGAGCATTGTTGGGATAGTATTATTCAAACATAACGTAATCCTTTTAGTAGAAATGTATATTTGGGTTGTGATGTAAATCATATTACAGCTGAATGTCAGGTATCAACAGCTATGTCCTGGGCATTACAGTTTTCTGTCAACTGTGTAAATTCTCAGTTTTAGGTGACATACTTGTATTTTAATGACCTCTTGTGAGTAACACATTCTCACAAAGGATAGTGGACAGCAGACTACAGCAGTTTAGAATACTCAAACCACACCCACACTTCCGTTAGTCAAGGCAAAAATCAATAGGGAGAGGTGTCTAAATAATGTGGGCTGGTCGTGTGCTGGTGGAATACTGTTCTGGTCCTGATTTTCCAACTAGTGATGGAAGAATATTGTATCTATGAGTTGTTTTCTCTTTATGCTTGACTACGTCTATATATCATTTCACATCAGCCTGTTTATGCCTGTAAGTGGGCCCTAGCCTGTCCTTCATGGATGAGAACCTTGGAGATACTCTATGAAATCTATGTGAGCCTCTGGAAGTGCTTAAGAACTTCATAAATTAAATGTCGTATCTAAATAAGCCATCTGGTCTGCCAAAGAAATAACTCACCTTAGTGTTTTATTTAGAGCCACTGAATAAAGATAGTAACTAAAAGTAAAGGAAGAACATGAAAAATCACCCTGAAAAAGAACAGAAAAAGGTTTTAAATGAAAAAAACCCAACAGATAAAACTAATCGTAAACTCATAGTGGGGACCATAAACCCCATCTGGTACCAACCCCCCTGCTATGGGCAGGGACGCCCTCCACCAACCCAGGTTGCCCAAAGCCCCACACAACCTGGCCTTGAACACTGCCAGGGAGGGGGCAGCCACAGCTTCTCTGGGCAGCCTGTGCCAGTGCCTCACCACCCTCTTGCTGTCTTTGGTGTGGGGTTTTTTGGTGGGGTTTGGGTTTTCTTTTTTTTTTTGGGGGGGGAGGGAAAGAGGGGAGTTGGTTTGGTTTTTTGGGGTTTTTTAATATGAATGAAAGTAGGTGACCACCATGAGTTTTGTTTCTTTTTTCAAAAGAGGGAAGTTTTAGAATAGATTTGCCTGAACTATTTGAATGTGAAATTTGCTGCTGGAAAGCAAAAAGAAAAAGCAAAAAGAAATACAGTACTTCTAAAGAGAAGGAGGCAGAATTCTTCATTCTCACATTATGGTGTGGAAATACTCTGCTAGAAAGTAGGAACTTTAAATTATGGCTGCCTCCTTGTGTTGATTGACAACCCATCAGAAAACTGTTCTTCTGGAAATTATGGTACTGAATCTTGTGATCAACATTGCCAGTGGAGGCAAGAGGTTGGGATGAAGCTGGCAGCTGTGGAAATGGAGTAGATGGAGAGAGAAGTAAAAACAAAAACCAACAAAAACAAACCACACACAGAAAACAAAAATTTTCAGCAGTTGTATGGAAATACTGACTGGTTTGTTTTTCTGCTATGTAGAAACAAGTGCCAAAGCCACAGGGAAAGCAAATGTGATTTTGGTCTGTCCATTGTGAAACCATGTAAAAGTATTTTTATCATTAGCTAATAACAGTTAGAAACCATTTTAATCATATTTAAACAGCCAGTTCAAAGATGACAAATGTTGAATTTTGTAGTTATAGCTACAAAAAAAAATAAATCCCATGACAGGTGTGACAAAGTTATGATGAAGATATTAAATGTTTCATTGGATTCTTGCTATGTATCATTAATCCAACTCTGAAACATCTCCTAGAAATGGAAAGGAAGAAAGATGACATACATAATGTTGGTACGGGGCGTCTTACCTCACATTGCACTGACATTTTGCACTGACAATAGCTAATGGTGATTATGTCACGTAGACCAAGGTAGAAGGTTAAATCTCTGCCTATCTTTGCATTCTTTCCTTGTAAGACTTTTTTTTTTTTCTTTCTCTCTCTAATACAAAATTGCCTATGGGGTTGCTGTAAATACTTTTTGAAAATGTTGCTTTTAGCTGTCTAAATACTGAGTCTGAGCAAAAGACTGGAGGGTGTTGTGATCGCTATCTTACACTCTGATAAAACCAAAATCTGATACTTTTTCTGCTCCTTTTATTTCTTTAGGGATATTAGGAACTTGAAAGCTGAATCGGTGTTGTGGGTGAGATAAGGCATGTGGTGGGCATAGTTGGTGTATTTTATAAGGATGTTTAGCAGTGGTAAAACAACTCTATGTGAGATTTCCAGTGTTTTAATAGAGCTGAATGAATTCCTAGGAATTCTGTCTAATTTCTAAAACTAGACAAGTTTCAGAAAAATAAACTTGCTCTATTTCTTTAATTTATGAGTTTTACATTTTATAGATCATAGGAATGTACAGTTTATATTTGCTTTTAGCATAGTTTATATTTTGATGAAGCTCTGTCTTTTAAACAGTCACTTGAAATAATTTCCATGTATATCCTTAATTTGTCAGGCACTCAACTGCTTTTAATATTGTGTTGCTGCTCCAAATGAGACACGAATAACAGCTTTTTAAATTTTTTGTGTTTCCCAAATTGCCTTTTAGAAGCTTTCCAAAGGAGAATTTATAAACAAGGTCTCATCTGGAACTGGAAAAGGGATGTTAATGTTTTGATGCAATCCTAAAGCAGTCTGCATTCTTAACCACTTGGAACCATGCAGAAATATAATGTTAGCTATGACCATTTTTATTGGAAGTTTCTTTTGGGTGGTTTGCAATTGCAGTATAGAGTGAAAGTTACCACTAAAGTAACATTGTTTATCAGAGGCATCACAAAATGTCTATGTTTGTTAATTTGTAACTAATGTGGTATCCTGGTTTCAGCTGGGATGGAGTTCATTTTATTTCCCGTAGCTGATATAGTGCTGTGTTTTGGATTTATAGTGAGAACAATGTGGATAACACACTGATGTTTTTAGGTGTTGCCAAGCAAAGACTTTTCAGCTTCTCTTACTGTCCTCCTAACGAGAAGTCAGGGGGTGTCCAGGAAGCTGGAGGGGACACAGCCAGGACAGGTGACACAAACTGGTCAAAGGGATATTCCATACCATATAATGTCATGCTCCATATATAACTGGGAGGTGGGCTGGGAGGCAGATTGGCTTCAGAAATAGCTGATTATTGTCTTTGGTTGATAAGCAGTTGTGCCGTGCATTTTTTTATATTCTATTATTATTTTCTTCTTTTTCTGTCCTATTAAAGTATCTCTAAACCCATGAGTCTTTTTTTCCCCTTTCTTTTTCATTCTCTCTTCCATCCCACAGGAGTCGAGTAAGTGAATGGCTGTGTGGTTGTTTTAGCTGCTTGTTGGGTTAAACCATGACACAGGAATTAAAAAAGTTAAAACAAAAATTATGGCTTTATGTCATCCTTGTCTGTGGAGAGGTGTATTTAAGGACAGCTGTTTTACCAAGCCTTAATATATTTACTGTGGCAGCTGCAGTTTTCTTAGAAGAGAATATCAAGAATGCAAAAGTGGCAGAAGAATCTTCCTAACCATGACTGAACTGTAGATGATAATAGATTGAATAGAAAATGTCAGGACATTGCATGATAAATATTCTTGTTAGGGCTCAAATCTAGTTAAACGTGGCTCTTGGTTAGAGTATCACAGTTATTTAACATGGCTGCATTAAATCCAGTTTGCACCAGGCCCTGTGTATTGCCACAGACACTGAGAACCCTCAGAACCCTTTGAGCAGTTGAGATTTTTCTTACGTTATTGTGTTGATATTTCTGCTTGGTCTTCTACATCCTGAGATTTTTTTTGTCATCAGGCCATTTTAGCATTAAACCTCACAGCACTGATGGTTTTCACTTTGAAGTTCCAGTCAGCCCTGGTTACAATATATACAAACACATTAAATTGTTAGCCTCAAAGGACTTAATAAATATTTTTTTAAATCATATTGTATGTTATATGTGTGTTGTGTATATGAGCCATAGCTGACAGTAAAGATAGAATTCCATAGGCTTTGCTTGGTTCACTGAATTCCAGATTTGAAGAGTGGCGATGAGTGAAATGGAGACACAAGTCCTGGATTTACAGAAACGCTGACTCTTGTATGTCTGTTTGTGATAGCCAGCTGGTGTTCACAAAAACTGGATGTGCATTTTGCCAGGCTAACTTTTCAGCTAAGGCACCTATAAAAATGTATTGGTACAACTGTAGGAGGATACATTTTAGTTGCTGATTTTGTATCATGCCATTCTTTGTGTATCAGACAGAGTGATATCAGTATTTCAGCCACCAGGTGGATGTGCAACCATCTGTCCATTCTGCCATCAGGCTGGCTGCTGCTCCCCTGCTGCTTAGAAAAGATTCTTTTCAGTGAGCAACGAGTCTCTTTCCTCTTTCAAACTGTCCAGTCTGCTCGAGAAATCAGTTCTTTTTCCTCAGATCATTTTGTGAACGTGTAGTAGATATTTCCCATTGTTAAGTGAGCTTGTTGGGAAGGGCAAAGCTACTCCATCACAGACACTACTTTGATTTGATCTCAAGCAGAAATTTTCTTTTAACGGGTTCAGTAAGCTTTCTTTTTTTCCCTACACTGCACTGCCATACTTAACAAAAATTGAAGAGAATAAAAGCTAGGTATCATGGGATTCTCTCCTTATTTCTGATAAGCTACCTTCCCAGTAGCCTTTTCCAGGAGTGAAATCTAGACAGCTGTTGCTGTTTGGCTCTCTTGTCACATGCAGCAGCTGCACTTGCATTTAGGGCAAGTGAATCCTGAAGGCTGCTTGAACATTGCTTAGAATGTGTTCAGGTTTGATCAGTTTTAGCACTTTTTTGATGTTTCAGATCCTTAAGTTAGCAATAAAACACAAGCTGTCATGCAGTTATACCAGTTAATTCTTGTCTTAGCCATATGGGGAAGTAGAATATCTGTTAATTGCACTTCAGCTGTATACTAACATTCTTTATGACACAGCTTATTCTGTGCTTTATCCTAGTCTCTTGTATAGCTCCTGCATAGCATTGGTTAAAGCTCTGAATTTAGGTTTCATAAAGGAAAGTGTTAATTTTAATTTAGAACAAAGCAGCTTCAAAAAACCTCTTCTACATAATGGAAATTTATATTTCAGTTTTAGCATTTGGTTTCAGAATTTTGAAAAGGTATTTCACATTATACACTGCAGCTATTTTTAGTACACCCTGAAATAATGGAGACATACACACACAGAGAATAGCAATCTAAAATAGCAAACATATACATTCAAATCTAAGCAATGATTTGGAATGTACATATTTCTAATCAATTTGTTTTATCAAACCCTTCAGTTTTCTAAAAAGAAGTTTTCACAGGAGACATTAACTCATTTCTTATTGAAGTAACAAATGGAATCACCCAAGTCACAGGTTTGATGTTTTGAATCGTGATGCCATTGCAAGTGAAATTTTTAAGGCAAATGTAGCTTACAATGTTGCTGTCCTGTACTCTACAGCAAAACAGGAGGCCATCTACTGAAATGAAATGCTGCTTGATCGCTTCAGTGTAATCCTCAAGATTAATGCATCTTTATGTCTTAAAAATAGAAGTCTTGCTGTTACATTCACTTACATGTCAGCAAAAGATCAAAAAGAGAGGTGTGAATTTTCCTTTTTAATATTGCTTTAACAGAGAGATGATATTACCTTTCCACGTGACTCTGGCAGACTTTGGTGTCTGACATCAAGGCCACTATTTCTTTGGGTTCACCCTGTAACGTACAGGACGGGAGTCGCTTAGAAGAAAAGTAGCATGGTGGACCTACGTTGTCCAGCTGTCTGGAGACCATATTTGGGAGCATGTTGAGGCAAGAAGTCTCTGTAACAAAGAGCTTTGCTAGAAGCAGCTTGACAAATGAGGTTGAAAATTTCTAGCTTTTCAGATTTTCTGCATCTACCTGAAAGGAGGCTGAAACGAGATGGTTTCAGTCTGTTCTTCTGGGGAATGTGAACAGTGCCACCTGTCTTATTGAATTAATCTATATGGAATCAGACACAGTAGCAGGTCACCTGCCTTAAAAGTTGTACATTCAGCCTTAATTAATTTTTAAGATCAGACAAGGATCTACATTCGAAAGTGGTCATCTGATATTTAGCTTCCTGACATCACTGCAACCAGCTGTGCTATGTAAGAAATCTCAGAGGAGATACAACTTCTAGTAATCAATGCTTGACTTTTTCTGAGAGAGTGAGATATCTGAATTATCCCAAACTTACCAATTCAGTTTTATAAGTTAGGACCACAGCAACTGAGACAAAGTTCTTCAGATTCCTTTCTGCTCCATCCATGTAGTCTTAAATTTTTGAACAGACTCCTGTGTCTTTACTCTTAGATTAGAGGCATTTGTAGTGAATAATATTTTTTTTTGTAGCAGTAATACAATACATACTATACTTAAGGATTAAGTTGTATTAACATAGCTACTGAATGTTTTGATCTGTACATGACTCCAAAGTGGCCAATTCAGAATTGGGATTTTTGTTTTGTTTTTCATTTAGTGTGTGAACTGATATACAGTCTTTGATTCCTGGCATTGAGAATGCTGGGGTCATGTAGGAGAGAAAGGTGGAAGAAGAGAGATGTTTATCACCTACTCTTGTGTCACTTTCTATGCAAGCCAAAGAAAAGGTTTGCCTAGAAATCTACAAAAAGGTTTCTGCAAAAATAATTACACTTAAATGGATTAAAAAATATCTACTCTGCTGAAAGTCAACAAAAAGATTTTAAAAGTTAAGGAAGAAAAATGTTTTACTCTGGGGTTCTTACGCCTACATTTTGTTTGTGCTAGAGTAATTGCACAGAAGATGCAAATGTTGATAAATCATTATGAAAATTCACCCTTGAGCTTGCAAATCTGTGCACGAACCCTGGGGCAGTAACTTGAAAAGGTTTAGCCCACAATGACAACTCTGACCAAATGATCAATAATAATACTGAGCTGTATTTGGGTGGGATATAGATGTTTGGCCCAAGAACCATAATCATGTGTAAAATGAATAGCCGTTAAAAATCACTGATTAACACCTATCTTATGAACCTTTCTGTCAGTTTCCAAGAAAAAAAAATCAATAAATTGTTAGAGAAAATAATGCTCAAAGAGCTGCCAACATGATTTTACTTGTTAGGTGACTAAATGAAAGTAATTGCAGAATCATTGAGCATGAATCTGGTATAACAGCTGCTCTCATTTGTAGGGCTCCACTGACTGCATTGAAGGCACTTCAGATTATGCTGGAACAAAGTAATTATTAATTTGACCATTGTTATCTGATTTGATTCTTAAAAGATCAAGTATTTTATACTATTTGCAAGATGAAAGACTTGTCTTTTCTAGGCTTTGACAAAGCCCTTATATCTGGTAAGGCATACATTTGAACCAGGATTTCTGGTATGTCCTTCACCTATTCTGACCTTCTCTAGTTTTACTTTTTACTTTGAGAGTGGTGACAATTTTTTACTTAGAAAAACCCCCAACATTGCAGTGTGATGTCATGAATGCATAAACCACTACACAAGCCAAGGTTTTTTTTCTGAAGTTCTTTGTAGTATACGTACCCTGATTTAACCCATGGATTTAGAGAGGTTAGAATTCCTTCTGATTACAGTAAGGAAGGGGGAAAGCAAGTTTAATAGAGGCAAGGAAGTTATAAATTCAAGAAGGGTTATAAATGCAAGAGCAGAGTACAGTTCTTTGGTTTGGATTCATAGTTATCAGTGCCAGATAGACTGCTTCTTGAATATCTTTATTTTGAACAAATAGTGATTTCTAGACTAAAGGGTGAGGGTTCTTTTTTTAAATAAACCTCTCAGTATACCCACACTATAATTGCAAAGTCTAACAATAGTATGGATATGCATATCTAAGCTAGCATTAACCTAACTCTAGTGCATGTACCCGTGTAAAAGACTTAATTATGTGTTGAACAAATCTGTTGAGGTCAATGTCCTTGAGCAAATATTTGCACTGAAGTGTAAATTTCTGCTTTTCTAAACATCATCTAAAAGGAGCCATGGAGAGGAATGGGAGGAGGAACAGTATAGGACTAATCCATGAATAATATTCCTCAGTGCAGACTATGGAAACAAGCTTTGAGATGGGGGTTTCATTTTTATAGCAGTTGGCATGGTCTCAGTCTTGTCTCTGCTTGGCTGCATCCACCTTCTGATGATGGCGTAGATGCTTTAATGCAAGCCAGTCTTTAGACTGCAGTGGGATTTGTAATACTTGGAGGTAGATGTTTCACTGTGACTAATTCGGTGTCGGTGTTCTGATGGGGACTCTCAGACTTTTGTGACTGAGTGACAAGCATAGCTTGAGAACTCAAAGCCACTATAAGTGTAGGTTTGCAACAGTGCAAATGCAGACACTGAATAATTATGAAGTACTAACTTGGATTCCTATTCAAACAATTCATGATTACAAAATATCACTGAGCTAACCAGTTTCTTGAGTTCACACAGCTTTATCCAAAATTCCTTTCCAAAGCACTTTCCTTTGATTTCCCTGGACTTTGATTCAGACCTTTGATATTGATTTTCCTACTTATATCTTGAGATTTGAAGATTTCCACCTGATCTCTCAGTAGTCCTCATGATTTCCATCTTACAGCTGAAATGGTTGGAGTTGATTTAACACAGCCAAATTGTGATGAATCATGAGTCAAACCCAGATGCATAAGGGTGGGATTATGTTTTTAAAAGAGCAAACTCTACCCTTCTACTTGACCAATGTAAAGTGACTTGAGCAAGAGGAAGAAACATTTTGTACTTTTGGGTTTTGATGTTAGATGTCTTTTCTTTTGTATTTGCTTTAGTAATTGCTAAACTCTATCTGATAGAAATGACAAATAGTTTTGTTTTCCAGAGGACAATTTCTTCATTGTCTTGAATTTTAAAAAAACAAAGTACTTTATGCATGAAAAAGAATTATGATTCCTTCCTTTAAAGTAGAGACATCTTCAAAAACTTGAAGATGAAGATAGAAACAGTGCACCTGACTTCAAGAAACATTACCCAAGAGAATTAGAAAAAACATTATAGCATAATAATTATTACTGCTTAGTAGATACCTGTGCTACAATAACCCCAAGAAGTTGTGATGAGGCTATGGACTTGTAGAAATGAGAGACAGACTCTGGTCATACTTGCTTGGAATCTAAAGAGTTAACTGCAATGGGATCTTTACACCAAAGTTTCTGTACCTTCACAGAGTCCCTGCCTATGCAGAATTAGTTCCTCTATTGGAAATCCAGCTGCAGGGTCAGGGTTTCATGGCTCACAGGCAAATCCAAGTATAAACATAAGGCTTGACACAGTGAAATCAACTGCAGATAACTGATTCAGCAGTGCAAGAGCACAAATCAGGAAGCCTTTCTGCCATCTCTGAGTAGGAATGGATATTGTGGCAGAGATCTCTGATACCAATACCACAGTGATGTCGTGGGTGAAGTGAGGAAATAAGCTTGAGATCGGTGCTAAAATTAGCAAATGTGGGATGGATATGTCAAGTCTGGATTTGTTGTACTTCTCTGTAAATAATTTAATCCTTAAGTAAGGTCTTCTGACTAAAAATAGTTAATTTGCTATTTTATAGCAGCAGATGAACCTATTCATAAATAGAGAAGCTTAGGATTTTTAGTCTGCGGTAGATGACTCTATACTCTTCATGAATGTGTGTATCTGAATGCTGCAATGAGAGTATTTAGACTCTTAATGAAATGTATCCTGAATAATTTTCTACCTTTTGACTTTCTCAGAAGGAATTTAGAAATATAAAATGGAAGAGTTGCTAACATAAGTGAAAGAACGGATGAAATTTTAGTTTTGAAATATTGACTCAAGTTGTTAGCTCTTAGGTTAAAAGGGAAATCAGTGCAGTGCAGGCCAGGCTTGGGGACTTCCTTGGCCAATTGGTGTTACACAGATATTGCAACTCTTGTTCACGCACATCCCCTCCCTAACTAGGACATTCAGACAGTTGAAAAAAAAAATGCCAGGAGCTGTATTTTGGTTTTGTTTTATAACCACAGTTGCCAAAAAAGTAAAGCTTATGCTATTGAAGGATTGTAATTGCAATAACCTTATATGGGATTCCAGGACTGACTCCTAAATCAGAGATTTGCTCTGGAGCAGGAAATTTGGAACACCAAGATAAACCAGCCTTTGAGCTGCTTTTGAAGAAATGGATGGGAAATCTACTTCAGTTTTGTAGATGTCAACATTCTCCCTCACTTTAAAATAATGCTTCCCACAAATCTACATGAAATAATGCCTGGTTTTAGTTTGAAACTATATTTAAGAAATAATTGGGTACATACGTCTTTCTTCACTGGAGACAGGTGATTTAATTCCTCTACAAGTCCTCAGGCAGACTATTTTGACTAAATCATGCTTGTCACTTTAACAGTAATATACTTATGGCTGAAGTATTCATTTGCCTTTGCCTTTACAAAGCCCTCTACACCTCAGTGTGATTGTGTCAATGTAAACAAGAGCAGAATTTACCTCACTCTGGATTTAATATGAAATGCTGAATTGTATAACAGTAATTTTTCTGGTCTCTCCTTCCCCATTACCCTGGCAGTAAATGAAGAAAATTGCATGAAAAAATTGTAAAGAGTAGCCTCATCAGCTGGACTGAAATAAGGATTCTGAGATTTCCTATGAGGCTAGAAGAAAGAATTGTTAAACCAGACTTGGTAAGACGCTCTTTACACTGGAAAACCATACCACTATGAAGACTAGTACTGAATACAAGACAGATCTAACAAGTTTTAGGCAGTAATATGGCATGCAAATCTCTGTCAGGAGTAAAATTACAGAATCTTGATTACATTAATGTGGCCATAATTATGTAAGAATTGCCATGGTTTGCGATAATGTTACCTGCATGTACAACTCTTGGTCTGGTGGGTTGCTAGTCAAGTGGTTCCTATACAAAGATTTTGTCTTGGCTTTTGGCTGCGTCATGGGGATTTTAACAAAAGTCTCTTTTGCAGGACATCTGTATGTTTGCCCTAGTGCTGTAAGAATACCGTTTTGGGGCTCCTGAGAGCATTAGCATTCAGCTGTGCCTTTCTGTTACTGATGGAACAAAGTGAGGTGGATTTTATCTAATGGTATTTTTCCCATTTTTCATTTTCTCCTTCTCTAAAAAAAACCTGTACTAAGAAGTACTAGACAAGTAATCAGAAACAGCAGCTGTCATGGACAAAAAATAAAGTTGGTAAATGATGTTCTCAAGGATAATGTCTTTTAGTTATGGAAACAAAATGACCCAATTTGTCTTTTTATCCTCGTTCCTTTCTTTATGTGGAAACACAGACCATTTTACAACTGAATTTCCTTTGTAGTGTCTGCCTCGTCCTGAACACTGGCTTGGACTTCACCCTCATTCCTTCTTCCTATGAAGTAACTTCCTTTTTTTGCATTCTTGCTGAGCCAGTTGGCCCCTTCCCTCCATCAGCCAGCCATGTATTCTTCATTGTTCTGGGATGCCACATGCTCCCTGTGCCTGCTACCTGTCGTCATGTTTCTTCCACAAATTAAAATCCAGGTTAAGATGTGCCTCAGATTTCCTATGCAGCCAGCTGTGTTTTCACATTCTCCACTCTTTTACTGTTTTCTCAGTTGAAGTCCATTTCCTGTTCCTAGTCTGTAGCCTGAAGTGACAAAGGGGCAAAAATGGGCCGGAGTCCTCTTAAAAGGCCCATACAAAACCTCCTGTTGTGGATTCACTGTAACCAGCATAGTGAACCTCAGGAACTGTATTTTGTCAACAGGTTATATGCTATTTCAGCTCAAACTGATTTCACAAACATGGAACAGGAGGCACTAAAATGCAAAAGGAGGAAATTCTGGAACACAGGTTAATTTTCTTCAGTATAGTTTGATCCTGTTCCCATTTATTTCAGTGGCTTTAGATCAGGCCCTATTGCTAATTTCTGTTCCATTCAGTTTCCCTGGTAACGTTTTATTTTTAGCATCGTTATTCTTCAGAGATCTGGCATGGAACATTTTGAATATGAACTATTATAATTTTATTTTAAAGGTTTCATTTCATGGTGGTGGGGGGAAGAACACCCCCCCCTCACCCCAACCCTAAGCTGTATCACAAAATATAAATATCTGAAAACTGTGGCAATAGCATAGGGTTAGAACCTTTATTATTTTTTTTCTCATGGTTCAGCAGGAGATTTTTGGCAGACATGTTGTTATGCATTAGTGTATTTTTAAAATCCCTTAAGAATCATTATCCTTTTGTACGCTAGGGGTGTGGTGTTCTGAATTTTCAGATCTTGTGATAGCAGGTCCCAAACTGTCAGTAGCACAGTGATTCTAAAAATAAACGCCCTAATGGAAAAGGAGAAATACTTCTCTCATTCATCTTCAATGCTAGTCACCTTCTCTCCCTGCAAATTGGCAGGACAGAAGTAAAGAACTGTGGAGATTGTATCTGTTTCCATTTCCAGATTCTTTTTAATGACAGATACTCTTACAGTCATCCAAGTACCTCACCTAGGAATTTCTTCAGTCTCTATAAGGAATGAGACTAGCTGAAATTCTTATTTTGGAGATTCCAGCAATCATTACATAACAGGATTATTTGGAGGTTGCAGAATTTTTTTGCTTGTTTTCTCAATATTACCTCCTTGTCTGTTTGAAATTGATACAATGACTTTGGCTAAAGAACAAGGGTAGCGGTGGAGCAGTTAGTAAGAAATACTCGGTTTTGCATATTAATGGAATTAATTGATTAATTTTAACTCTCTCAATTGAGAAGGTGGCCAACCTCCCTGACAAATAGCAGTGCTAGAAAACATTAATAGGGTGAAAAACTAAAAAAAAAAAAAATACTATGGGGGTTTTGTTTGTTTGTCCTATACAAATACGATGCCTAGAGTTCAGCAATACCACCTCATTCACAAAGAGAAAAATGTAAATTAACTTTTAAAAGCTTTCATTATTTTTCAAGGTAGTTTGTATTTAGAGTGCTGTTTGCCCATTAAGAGATCAAGGACTTTCTGTTCATGATTTTCACTCAAGTTGCATAGGGAAAGGTGATCTGTCAGAATTTATCAGCAGATGAATAATTATCTATCCTCTTATGTAGGCTCCTATTTATAGTATTTGTCAAGCAAGTTGTCTCTGACGTAGGGATTATAATATGAACACGATGTGGTGTGATGAAAGCCTTCCCATACCTCAGGCTTTGTAATTTCCTTTTATCTGAAATAATTGCCATAATAAGACATAAGATCTAAAATCTCTTAGGGTTTTAAATGAAAGTCCTTTGCTATTCAGAAAATGTCTTGGTTACAGGCAGATGCTTCTATTTTTCAGCAATTCTGAAATCAAGGCTCTTCTATAAATGAAAAGGAACCCCTCATTTTCTCTGTTGCTAGGGAAATGGTAAGAGAGAAATAATCCCTCTTCCTTGAAGAAATGACCAATTCATGTCACAAAATGTTTTTTTACAGTATTTTTTAGCTCTGTAGCTTCATCTGTCCAAACAATCTTGACTAAGACTGAGTTAAGATAATAAGATCCCATCACTATCTCTCGGGAGGTTAAGTAAAATGATAAGAAAGTGGGTAGTTATGGCCATTGGCCCATCCCAGCTGCCATACCCAAGAGTAGTGCTAATAGGAGTTGATGGGTTGCTTTCTGCCACATTTACTTGTTCTCTTCACACAGACACATTTTTTTCACCACTTACAGTGAGCAGGAATGAAAAGCTTTCTAAAAGAAGGAATTACTGGAGCTTACGCAGTACAAAGGCTCATACAAATTGCCTGTCAGTCAATTGGACTTGGCTGGGAGGAAAGACAGATTGGTGAGAAAGAGGGTTAGGACATTTGCTAGGTTCCAGCTAGAACATTTCTCATTTCAAGATTTTGAATTTTAACACTAAGAGGAGAACTGAAATGCTGCTCCTTTAATTTGTTAGTGTGGGTTAATAATTAGCCCCTGCTTGCATTGATGGTTTTGTAAGTGATGATTATTTGATCTGCTTTAGAAGACAGTCTCCTGTTTTGAAAGCTACATGTGATGGTAGAGCACATCATTTGCACTTCCCTTCTGTAGACTATTTTTGTCCTTCCTTGGTAGGGGGAGAAGGAATGGAGAACATTAAGTAGGTACCTACCAGAAGTGCATGCCAGTCAGCTTTTGTTTCTGCAGACAAAGGGGCATAACACTGCCAGTAATTCATGCTGCCAATGCAGTAGGGACCAATACTGTCCCAGTGGGCCATGGCACAGCCATTTATGTTGGGTTATGCAGTACCTTCCCTGGTGAGCTGACTGCTAGCACATAAATGCTTGTCAGTGATTAGCCTTTAGGGTCGGTATTTGACTTATATATTACAGCCATCTATATAGGTTACAATCACTTTCTTTCTCACTGTGTAATGACAAACACAGCAAGAGATTGTGGTTCTCCAAACATGAGCAATCTAAGGAAAAAGAAAAGGTACAGTAAAAGGAAAAAATGGGTAAACACAACCTATTGTATTGATGTGTAGTTTTTATGAGAAAAGGAGGGCAGTAGAACATGGCATCAGTGCTATGGTGAGGAGTGATAAATGGTACAAAATTTTATCAATACCTGGCTTTCTACTTTCCAAGAGCGTTAAAGGACAGTGGAAGGAACTGGAAATAGCAAAGGGTTCCTGACCTCATTGTCTTCCCCTCTTGTCCGTGTTCTGTTGCTTGGTGTTTCATGCTGGTTAATCACTGATCCCTACTCCTACTCCTCCAAGTTCATCATTTTCCAGGCTTTTATCGCTGACAATTTTAAAAGCCCAAAGCCTTACACAGACTGCTTACACTGGAATAAAGGCAGCCAGGGCTGTAGTGAGCCTCTGTGAATCCACATGTTCTACCTAGTCATGCTAAGGATCGAGCATCTGGTTTCTTACTGGCAGTTATCAAATAATCCTGTCCATTTCAAGGGAATATTTATTTTTATTTTGTAATATTTTAGAAATTATTCCAATCATATATCCTATAGGTGTCCATGTGTGCACCATACTTCGACATTACGTCATGTCAGGATTGCTTACCTGAGCAGAGCTGTAATTGGTGGCAGCCGCTAGAAAATTCCCTGTTAGATTTTACAGATGAAGTTACTTAATCTTAACTGTTACTGTTAAATTGACAGTTTACATTTCCCATGGTTTTATCTGGTTCCAGTAAATTCAGTGGAATTTTGATGCTGAAAACACTGTGAATGTTAGCTAATACACAGAGTTGCAGAGATTTTTAACATCCAATCTGCTAGTTAAACGATCTTGTTCATTATAACTGCAATTTCACTGTCCCAAGAGCCACCACATCCATTTGTTCTAAATTTATTTGTTTTAAGGTGATGCAGATGATAGTTGGAAAAGAAACAGCATACAATATACAAAACTTTTGTCCTTTTGTCTCACCTTCTTAATTAGCACTCATTACTCTGGTACATACCAAACTCTCTCAAGGACTAAAACCAAGGCGAACCCAAATGGAAGAACTTTCTTTAAGACTTCTTTCAGGCAGTTAGGAGTAGAACAGCTTTGTTTAGTGGAGAGACAGTATAGTCAACAGAGATATGGCATAATATATTTCCATAGACCAGTACTGCTGAGCCAAAAGACAGTCCTTTTATTTGCAAGGTAAAGAGTCACCAGGATCACCTGTGTACTCAGAAGAAACATCCAAAAATGTTTATTGGTTCTTTATTTGGAAAGTCAAAGAGATCAGTGCTTTTGGGCTTAACATGACAAATCTGTGAGATCTCTGATATTCATATCCAGAGGCTTCCACTTGCACAGACTGTTCCCATGTACCAGCAGAGGTTGGGGATGGATCTCTTGGAGAGCAGCATAGGGGAAAGTTATCTGGAGCTTCTGGTGGACATTGGGTTGATCATGAACCAGCAATATGCCCTCGTGGCTAAGAAGGCCAATAGCATCCTTGGCTGGTATCAGAAGGGGTGTGGTTAGTAGGTAAAGAGAGGTTCTCTTTCCCCCTCTACTCTGCCCTGGTGAAACCACATCTGGAATATTGTGTTCAGTTCTGGGTCCCTCAGTTCAAGAAGGACAGGGAACTACTTGAAAGACTCCAGCACAGGGCCAAAAAGGGAGTGGAACATCTTTCTTATGAGGAAAGGCTGAGGGAGCTGGTGTCTTTAGCTTGGAGGAGATTGAGGAGTGACCTCATCAATGGCTATAAATACATAAAGGGTGAGTGTCAGGAGGATGGAGCCAGGCTTTTCTCAGTGATAGGACACAGGACAATTGGTGCAAGCTGGAGCATAGGCAGTTCCATGTGAACATAAGGAAAAACTTTTTCACTTTGGGGATGACAGAGCACTGGAACAGACTGCCCAGAGAAGTTGTGGAGTCTTCTTCTCTGGAGACATTCAAAACCCAGCTGGACATGTTCCTGTGCGACTTAATCTAGGCGATCCTGCTCTGTTTGGGGGGGGAGGTTGAACTAGATGATTTTTCAAGGTCCCTTCCAACCCCTAACATTGGGTGATTCTGTGGTGTTGGTACCAGAGATGTGTAAATTTTCTATCTGAACTGCTGGTTTAATACCTTCCTAATTCAATTGTATTTCCTGTTCTGGAAAGTGGAAAGATCTTTTCATTAATGCAGGAAACAATTACTGCCATTTACATAAGCTCAGTGAATGATTTTTTTTTTTTTAATACAGAGCAGCATTACTGTGCAAGCTGCTACCACTGAATACCATTATGCAGTGAAATCCATGCAGGAGTGTATTTCAATGGAATGCCTTATTTTGATCTCACAGAGGAGAGCAAAACTGAATTATTTTCAAGCATATAATTTTTTCTCATTTAGGTGACATAATCAGAATTCTACCAGAAACTGGCAGCACTCAGTAGAGTTTAATACAATTGCAGAAGGTTATAGCATCTACCAAATGTCATCATCTTCCCCTAAATATCATACATATAACCAATGCTACATCTTTCCATGGAACTGTTACACTACTATTTTGTTTTGTGTAGTCAAATTCTTTTAAGGAAGTGAGAATCAAGTGGGCTCAGAAATCAATGTATTGGAGAGATACATATGTGTGTGTGTTCGTGTGTGTAAATATATATATCTCAATACAAAGTTCATCCTGGATAATATAACGTTGCATGGTGCCATAATTTTAAAGCAGAAATGTATTTTTACTTCACTGTAGAATTATGAATAATGAGATATTTACTGCAGAAAAATAAGATTGCAGGCTTGAACTGTTGTCATTATTTTTTTTCTAAAAATAAACTTTAAAATCCAATTTCTGCAGTGATTTAGGTTCTTTTATTTTTTCAGTTAATCGATTCCACATACAGTAGCTGCTCTTTAGGTGAAACAGGCTGTTAAGTCTTCACAAGACTGGCTGTAATAAAAGAGACGTGCAGTGTGGTAATGTGTGGTTCTGGCAGCTGGATTCCTAATGTACAAGAAAGTACCATGAGTTGGAATAGGAGACATGGTTATATTAGAAATACAGAATTTGAGCTTAATTCTGTGGGAAATAGGTAGAAAAAATGCACAACTGGTGCACCCTGTAACTGCTACAGGGATGTCGTCTTGATAACAAGTAAAAGAGTAAGCACAAGAGTAGGCACTACAGTACTGTTTATTTTCCTGAGGATGCAAAGTGCTCTGGGCATCAGATTAAAATTTCTGAATGATACTTAATCCTTATTCTTTAGAATTTTTCCTCTCCAGTTTTCTACTAGTTATGAAGTCCTGTTAGAAAGTATGCAAAGTCTGTGGAGCTATGCTGTCTTATATATAATAATTGATCACATATCTGTTTGAGATTTTAAATTCTTATAAACAAATCAAGTTAGATGCAGTTCATAGTATACTGCTGGTATATTGCATGGTTTGTCCTTAGTGTAGTGATGATGCAGTGTACCTAACAAACAGCCTCATCGGTTCCTGTGGCAGCAGATCTCTTCCCATGTCTCTACAGGTTTTTTCCTATAACAAACCATTTATAGAGTCTAATACTGCTTAGTGACACAACTGCTACTGCCCAACTCACCATCCTTGCTAAAAATTGCCTCTGTGAGCTCGACCTGGTGATATGATCCTCTCATGAGTTCTTGCATGTCCAGGCATGGAATTAGCTACTCTTCTTCCTTGTTGTATTTTTGCAAAATTTTACTCTTGAATCTTGTAAAGTATTCATATAGCACTTTTATCACTTTGCAAATGAAAATATGCTCTTATCAGTTCCTTTGGTTCTGCTCCTGCCACCCCCAGTGACAAGAGCTTAGGGGCTTCGTGAACTATGCACATTTTGTATTTAAACTATGGAGTAAATTGTTTCATAGTGACCCAATCTTCAAGTATTTTATGAATAATTGAAGGGGAATTAAGAAAGCACTCATTGTACTAATTATCTGCCCACTCTGCTTGATAAACATCATGTACAAATCTACAAATGATGATTTTGTTATGTGCTGTCTACACTTTCATTTTGGAAAACACTTTAAACTGCCACCTGATTCGCTGTTAGAGCTTTCTCCTGACTAATGTTTTCTTGGGTAAGTTTTAAGGAATTTTTTTTTTCTAACTTGTTGTATCTGAGTTCTACTTCTGTCATAAAAAGGCTAGTGAAACGAGGACTCTTTCATCCATCTTGTTAAAAATGAAAGTGCTTTAAGAAACCTCTTCCAGTGGTCTGCCTTAGTTTGGCAGATTGGGTCTGCAATCTGTGAAGCATACAGAGCTTGTAGCACTTTTGTATTACCAAGTATAATGTGATATATCTTAGCTGTCCTGATCATTTAAACCACGTGCTTCTCTTCCAATTTCATGCTCATTATTAAAGGGTGGAAACCTTATTGCCTCTCATAGTAAACCAAGGCATTAGTTTGGCATCAGACCCATGTTAGTTCTCAGGAAACTAAAGTCTAGAAGTGGCCAAAGCCCCTGCCAGACTTGCAAACTTTCAGTGTGGGGAAGTATAGGCTGCTGGAAGCACTTCCATGAAAATTCTCTTCTCTGAAGAGAATTGTCTCAGACTATACAGATAGATAAGAATTATCAGAGGAGACTGCAGCTGATACCGTGCAGAGGTTTTAGCTAATAGTTCTTTTGGGGCTGGGAACCGATTTTTTAGCCCTAGATGATGCTCTGCTAAAAAAAAAATGTACTGGCACTCTGCTAAATATCCACACACCTTCTGGTCTAAGGCAAATTATATAGCTCAGGCAGTGCACATCACATGAATATGTATATGGAAGAGCACCAAAAGAATACATTCTGAAGAGTTTGATCAACATAGGCTGTACTAATTGCAAAACCATTATCGCTAGTTTTGGGGAAAGTTCAAATACAGCTCTTGTTTGCAAAGCATTGATTACATTGTTAAACACTTTACAGGTAAAAATGAGCAAAGCTATTGCTCCCAATTGTGTGATGCTTCTCTCAGCAGAGCTAGTTTTCTGACCCAAGTATAGTGTACAAAGAGGCATCAACAAGCTCAGTTTAAAGCCAGAAAAGAAATAGGAAAAGAATCAAATTCTGTTGATCACATTGCACTCAAATATGCTCCAGACTCCTCTGAATGATTTGGGTAGAGAGAAGAGCTTTCCCTTATGCATCATTTAGTAGCTGACTTGACAGATCCATAAATCTCCAAGACTCGTTTCTCTCTGAGCATTATGGGAAAAATGGAATCACAGAATCACAGAATGGTCTGGGTTGGAAGGGACCCCAAGGATCACAAAGGCCCAACAACTTCCAGGCCTGGATCTACACAAGGTTGCCCAGGGCCCCATCCAACCTGGCCTTGAACACTTCCAGGGATGGAGCATCCACCACCTCTCTGGGCAGCCTGTTCCAGCACCTCACCACTCTTTCTGTAAAAAACTTCCCCCTAACATCTAATTTAAACCTCCTTCCTTTAGCTTTAATCCATTCCCCCTTGTCCTGCCATTAACTACCCTTTTAAAAAGTTGATTCCCCTCCTGTTTGTATGCTCCCTTCAGGTACTGGCAGGCTGCAATGAGGTCCTCCTGCAGCCTTCTCTTCTCCAGGCTGAACAAGCCCAGCTCCTTCAGCCTCCAATGACAGTTGGCCCATGAAGGAAGTGCGATTTTTCAGGGGGGAAAAGACACAACACAAATGATGGTGGTGGGAAACAAGAAAAAAGGTTTTCTTCTTTCTTTTTTTTCCTCAAACATAAGAGGTGCTTTCTAGGTCTCAGCAGACATGCTTGAGCTCTGGATCTCGTCTTCCTTTTTTTGAGCAGAGCTATGTAATGTACAAGCTTCATGTTATCGCTCATGGCATGCCATTGGAGGAAGAGATCTCTTCTGTGGGAGGTATAACCAAATGATGCCTTTCATGCATATTTGGAATGCCTGAAGAGATTACTGCAGGTAAAGCAGAAAAATGTTAGAAAGAGAAAACTTGCAATGATTCCTCCATTTAAATTGCCCATTTAACTTTGTGTTTTGAAGCCTGGCCTGAATATGTTTGTGTTATGTGTGAGTTTGTATACACATCTATGCAGCTGGAGTCCCCTTCGTTGCATTTTGAATGTGCTGACACTTGTTGGTTTTGTTCAATGATTGATACATTCTGTGCTATAATATTTGTGAAGATATTTTATTTACAGATTTATGAACCAAGATTGTAATGGCTTTAAAATCTTCCTGTTAAATTATCTGCACACTGATTTGTCATCTAAAAAGCCTTCATAAATCTATACCAAACAGATCACAGTACAATCTTGTTTTGTGTGGCTTCTTGTATTAAGACTTCTGAAGGTGTTTCCAAATCCAGCACAAAATAGATTTAAGTTTCAGTTTAATTATTTATACCTTTGAAAACTCCTTTGCATGATTAGATACAGTAATCAATCTGGATCACAGTGTGCTCTTAATTATAGTGACAGTATTGTTGTAGCCAGAATGGTCTAAGAGAATCAAGACAAGGTTTGTCAGTAATTTATCATCTTGGATCAAGTTTTATAATATAACCTCTACATCGAAGGTACCCTTCAGAGTGGGACTTCATTTTAGCCTAACTTTAGATGTTTAAAATGTGCTTTTAAAAATGTTTGAACTATTTGTCTAGGCTCCTTTGTAGCACATGGAAGGGGGCATTCCCAGGGGACATCTCCTATCTGTATTAGACATACTAGTTTTCAGCAGTCATACCTTAGCTGGACCTGGTTTGCTCTCTTGCTGTCTTTCCCAGGGTCTCTCTGAGCCACACCTGAGCCACCCCTGCCTGCAGCTTTCCCAAGCTACCAACGTGTGTCCTACAGGGTGGGACCCCATAACCTTGATCCCCAGTGCTCATGCTTCACAGACCCACATTCAAGGCAGCTGTCTTCAGCAGCAGGTAACCTGCTGCTGCACCAGCATCTGCTGCTGGCCACAGAGGTGGCTTTTTTCTGAAAATGACTACACACGCAGTGGGCTCAGGACATTCTCCAGCCCCAGTCACAGGCAAGAGGTCTTTTGATCACTGTAGAGGAAACAGTATCATATCTGCACATATGCTTCCCTTACTCTCAGAGACCGCACACTGTTTTCCAATTCTCTTTTGCTTGAGGGCACTAATGACCACCTTTACACATCACAAGATATTTAATATTGAAAAATTATTTGGAGGGGAATGAAACTTTGCTTCATCACAGAGAGAACTGAACATCAATGAGGAATTTTATCTTTATTTTCATGATGTTAGCACAATAAACTCACACAATAGCATTGATCTGTACTTATTTAACAAAATACATTTATAGCAATTTACAAATTCTTTTCCATTTGAAAACATTGCATAACATTTTATTAAACACAATACTTTATTATATAGAGAATTTTAATTTAAAAACATATTTTGAGTATTTTCTTTTCTCAGTAAAGCACAGCCTAACGAAGAAATTCGTGCCTGTTAGCAAGTAAGAAAATCAGAACACTAAGAAGATGTCACCTGTCAATTTATTTGATTAAGTTTAAATTAAGGTATCAGTGGAATGTAAACAAAGAGTAACTTTACAAAAGGCTCCTTATCAAATATACATGCAGAGGTCTGAGTTCCAATGTATATATTATTACATTTCTGTTCTCTAACGTAATATAATTTGATAAGCCATTATTAAAAACAGTAGCCTTTGGCACTTTGAGTAAAAAAGAATATATCAATATTTATGTAAAGAACACAATTTCAATGATTACACAAGAGCTTTAAAATCTTTTGTTAAGAAATAGGAAACCTTAGGAAAAATATCACACTGCACTTGAAATAGTGCAGCAAGTTTTAGAGTAATAAAAGCAACACATATGCCAATATATATCTGACTAAAACCAAGGAATAAAGAACAAACACTCCCACCAGGAATCCTGCTGTTTCCAAAACAGCTAAATCACCAGAGGGAACATTTTCTAATCTTTGCTTTATTGCCATTATTCTCCATTTCAATTTTCCTTTATTTCCAGGTTCATCTACTTATGTTCTTTTCCCCTGCACTTACAAACTAACAAGTGATTGCATCTTACTTCCCTGCATTGATAGGCCAACAGTGATTGTGTCTCTACTCGTTCCTTTAAAGCTAATCCTACCTGCTTTATCACGTACCTAGACTAAACTAAATCCAAAGGGTTTCATTCATGACAACCCAAGTGTTTGTAATTCCTAGGAACCTTGTACAAAATTTGATATTAAATACCAAGGACTAAAGATTCATCCTTTTAAAAAGAAAAAACAAATCCTGACTTGTTAATACTAGAGTCTGAGAACATATTTCTAAAAAATTACTCTTCTTTTTTTTTCTTTTTTTCCCTGGCAGCTATGATTATTTTTCCCAGCTAATGTGCCTTAAAGTGTGTCTTGAACATACTGTGTCTTTAGCATGCACAATATGCTGCAACCCTACTGGTTAGCTTCTTACATGTGACCTGCAGAACACTTCCTCCCAATCATCAAATGTATGATGGGATTGACTTCTATTACTAGCAGAGAAAAGTGTGGTCATTTCCTTAAGGACCAACACTCTTCCACAGCACTGGGTGATGGGCAGGTGATGGAAGCATTGCTTTACAGGGTTGGCTGACAGCACTCAGCTAAACCTGGAGCACCTGTATAACTGGGATGGTATGTAAAGCTTTCCATTGACTCTGAATTCCTTCTTCCATACAGATTAGCAAACACCATCCTCATACTTCTGGCATTACTTGGGGCTGGGGATTGTGTTTTGGTTTTGAGGGGGTTTCTTTGTGTTTGGTTGTTATGGGGGGGTTGTTTTTGGTCTGCATGCGTGTTGTGCTATTTATCTTCTTGGGATGATTTTTTCTTCTACCTCCTACTTGGCTAGGGTAGGGTGGGCTCTTCTTCATCTGTGGGGTAGGGTCTGTAGACAGGTTCTGACTGTGTAGTGGGTCTCTTGTTCTCTGACACCCTAAATCAAAAGAGGACTTCGAGCAAAAAAGTCTCTTCAAGAAGCCAGAGAAGAAACCTGATCTGCTGCTACTTATTCAAGTGAGCGGACTGCTAATTCATTCCCTTCTCTGCCTAGCTGGGGAGCTGGGAGGTGTCTGATAATCTTTTTTCAGGTGGAAATAATGTAGGAGAGAATGAAGAGCTGTGCTGGGCAAGCACTGCCCCCCTACTTCCTTCAGAGTTTAGTCAGAACCCAATGTAACAAGGCATTCCTTCTAGCATGCGCAGGGCATGCTATGCTTATTCCTTCCAGAGCTTATCCTTTCAAGAGTTTTTGGCAATGGAGACTTTTAGCAGGCAAGTTATTTCATTATATTTGAAGCTCAATTTACTAAAATAATCCATGTTCTCTCAGGTGCAGAGACCCTCTCTATACTTAAGTGGCAGTGGTGGGGAAAAAAAAATGCTTAAGAAGGCTCTGAAGGCTGTCTCAAGGAGGTGAACAGCAGTAGTGGCACAACGTGACACTCAGTCGGTGATTCTGCAATACCAAGGCATTCTATTTTTAAAGCGAAGCGTAAGTCCCCTAAATGATTGTGATAGGGTGAAGCTTGTGATTGTTCTTGTGGCATACCAAGCACGTGAGGTGAATGACTGCTTCGAAGAGTGAGCTATGATATTAGTTCCTGTCTCCTTGCAAGCTTGTCAGGAAAGTGGCCTTTTATTTCCTCATGGCTCACCTTTCACATTTGCACATCTTGCAATTATTGGTGTCCTGCACTATGTGGTTAAAAACTAATAGAAAAATGGAAAGGTTGCTGAAGGACAGAATAAGAGGTTTAAAAATGTAAAATCTGACTTATTTGTAGTACTTTAAAAGACCCCTTAAAAAACATAATTTTAAACAATTCTACAAGTTAGCCCACTAAGAAGCAGCCTCTTCATTAGTAGCACCTGTTCTTAAACAAAAGTTGAGCAATAGCAGCAAAACTATTCAAAATGGATAGTTATTCCATTCTAATGGAATGTCACCCACACATTTTTGTTGCAGTAGACATCTTAAAGAACTACACAAAACCTTTGCAATCTTTGAATGTGACAGATCCACTATAACAAAGCTGTAAATATTTCCTATGCTAAATGAATGCAGCCAGCATCATCATAGTATTAGCAATATTACTTTTAAAGTAACTGCACATCAATGTCATGTTTTTGTAGAGTCTAATAAGTATGCAATTTTTCAAAACATGTGAAGTTATCAGCACCATCCTGTATTAAAGATTAGGTGCAAATTCTGCAAAGGTGAATGTATACCTCTGATACAGCCTTTGCTGTGAAAACTTCAGTCAATTTTGGACACAAATATAAATAAAAAGTTGGCACATTCAAGAAATAAAGTGTCTGTGTTCAAGACCACTGTTTTGATTGACATCATCAGCCTCAGATAAACATTTTGAGTCCGAAGAAACAAGTTGCATGAAAATGTTTCACATTAATTAGGTTCTGGCATTGTGCTTTTCCTCCCACCACATGCTTTCCACAGGCTCATGCACACTGCACATCAGCAGTGCTCAACAATAGGTGAGCTGCTGGTTGATAATTTGGCACAAAGGTAAATATCAGCTCAAAACATAGAGAGCAGAACCTGTGTCAAGATGTGTTTACTTTGTGGTGGTATGGACCAGCTGATATGTCTCCTCTCAGTCCTTGTATGCTCGTGTGGGGGATGTGCCTTTATAGAAGATGTTCCTGGTGTTCTCTGGACTGCTCCCTCTCTCAGGGATTAAAATGATGTTACCTTTTCTTCGAAGTGTTGAGTCCCGGCTAGAAGAAATGGACAGAGTCTCAGAGCCAATTTCGCTTCCCTCTACTGGGGTGACTCTTATTGTAGTGATGCCATGATGGTGATGCTCGCTATTATCTATGTTGCTCCTTTTCCTGTCGCCTGACCCATAACTGTCTTTTAAGGAGTCACAGCTCTCAGAGTCTCTATTAAGATCATTTAGCTCATATGTCTGACGAAGGGTGATTTTTTCAGGACCTTTCCACTTCCATGACCCACTTCCTTCACCTTCTGATGGCATCTGAATTACAGGCCTGTTGTTTTCTGGATGTGCCTCAACTCTGACAATGCTACTTGGCTCATGGTCTGTCAAGGTTTTGTATCTGATGGCTCCTGTACAGGTGACTGTGCTTCCCTCTGAACTCTTTGGACTGCCCTGAAGGACCCCTTGCTGCTTAGACATGGCTATTACTTGCATGATTCTTGGCTGGCTATTGCTTCTACACGCAACACTCTTCTCAGCAGCTTTCAGCCATTTAGCTCTAGCTGAACTACTTTTGGGGGATGTGTTCACGTTCTCTTGAGTCTCTTCAGGAATATGCACTAGCTGGGATGAGCCAGGACGTGACTGAATAGAGACCCTTGGCCCACCAGAAAGACCTGAGTTGTTACAACCTGGAACACTGCCAGGTTGAATTTTCAGGTACTGGCTAGTTGGGCCGTGATGATCACCATTTACACCTACTCTGGAGGGTTCTGAGCTTGACCTCATTTCAATGGCCCTTGGGGGTGACTGGCCAGATTCAGTCTCAATTACTTGCAGTGACAACTTGCGACTTTCATTCTTGTTCTTCCACTGGGAAAGCAGCTGTTTGGAACGGGCAGAATCCATTGATGCATGTATCGTTGCATTTCGCCTTGCTGGATCTTCCAAGGATGGTGTGTTGACTCTTGGCAAAGTGTTGCTGAAAGTAACCATGTTTTCCTTTCCCATTGGGCTTCGTGGTGTTATTATTTCTACATCAGCATTTGCTCTCTTGATATTGGTCAGAGACCCTGTCTCTCTGTGGTTTCTATTCAGGATGCTTTCTGTACGGTGAGAGACAATGCCATCGCTGCTGCTACCATTTTTACCTGGCAGAATTCTGTTGGCATCTTGACTGAGGTCTGTCAAAGACCTTAGAGGTTCTCTGTGATAATTTGGGTGAAAGACGTTGTCATCGCTTGGTAAGAAGTTCCCCACTGCATACAGGCCCTGATATTTGAACAGAAGCATCAACAATCAGTTATGAAAAAAAGGTATTTTAATTCAATTCACTTGCCTTTAAATAAATAACGGCTGACAGAATTAGTCCATTTAACTGCCCACTTTCCTTTCCTTACCAGTATATCCTTATTCCAAATTCTGTCTTCAGTTTAGTACATCTAGATACATATAGTCTCCGTAGGCTAACTAGGGCATGTAGTTCATGGCAGTAAATAGCTGAGGAAAAGATTTAGCTTCCTTCAGTTTTCATTTCATAAAGCAAGAGATACAACTGAAGTACATTTCATTATGAAAATAAACTAAATGTTTGCAGTCTTCTAGGCAAAGCTATTTTACAGCTACACTACTGTCTGCTCTGATTTACTGAATCTTGTTACAGCTTGAGCTGTTCTCTGCTCTGTGATTTTGCCCTTTCTACTGCATAATAACCATGTAATACAATATCTACATGATAGAACAATTTATCAACTCTAAATCAATTGCTTTCCAAACTGCACAGAACTGTTACAAGATTTAGTTATGCCACTTTTTTTCTTCCCTCACTGTAAAATGCAATCATTTTAAAAAGACTGAGAGAATACTCCACAAAAGGGACAAATGCCTGACTCAATCACTTAGGTTTCTTGTTCTTTACACTCTTTTCAGAGTTATTTGTAGCTTCACATTATTTTGCCTCCTCTTCCTCTTATTGGTGTGTAGTTTTCAGGGCAGATTTACTGACTACTGGATATCCAAGACAAGGTACTGTCTAATGTATGTTGTCATGCAACAGTATATGGAGAAGACCTAACAAAGAGCATGCTTGTTTGTGGATTTCAAACATGGGAAAAACAGCTCCATTCATAAGAGTCTAGAACAGCTTAAGTATTTGAAATAATATTCTCAGAATGTTTTTTGGCTCACAGTACAATCACAGAAACTGACTTTAGTAGCTCCTGAGCTTTCTATTATCCACCCTGGCTGCTGTTCATTCTGTCCCTCTAAAAGCCATTTCCCCCTGGTCACCACTGTAGTCCATCTGCATGTACCTTAGCTTATATTATCATAGGAAAAAAGGGGGATAGGATATGAACTTATTTTAGTATTACACTAAAATTCATCACTGACTTCTTGAGGGTCAAAACCTTCTCACTGGCTGTTAAAACTCTTCTGTTCACCTGCCAACACTGGAGCAAAAAATGTTATCAGTAGAAGTTCCTGATTGCTTACAGGCACTTATGTTGACACTTGCTGAACAGCTAGGGCAGCAAGAGTCACATTGGAGACATACTGAGAGCAGCAAACAAAAGCCAATGCTTGATGTGCTTACTACTGACAGATATAAACAGGCCTACATACTGCCTTACAGGACCATTTTGAGGTGCTCCACCTGTTCCAACCCCGTACAGAGGAAAAGCACAGGAATAACCTGGCTTTTGGGCATGCTCTTTTCCCTGCATATGTTCCCCAGGAGATCCAAAGAATCACAAGGGTGTAATACTGCCTTGGATTTCTTGCAGGTTCACCAATTTACTCAGCTGAGTTACTGCATTTTAATTCAACCATTTTTTTTCAGACCATAAAGCTAACAATGGCCATATAAACTCAGGCTGGCAACAAATACCAATTAATCCAGTATTTTTCTTGCATTATGCTTGTCAGTGTGGAGTAGAAGAGATGAGGATATTTAAATATTTAATGAAGCACATAATGTTAGAGCTGTTTCTGTATACAATGCCAGGTGATTATATACCACTTTGTGCACTGTTGTGTACTTTAAATTGAAATACATACTTGCTTTTTCCTGTTTATTTTTAAAGTGATTACCCCTAACACCATCATTTTCAATACATCTTGACTGTATTTTTAATAATGCCATTTGACCACGATGAAAGGTTTTCATAAAAACCCCAGTACTCTTTTTACAGCCTTATCAGTTTTATTAGCTAAAACTTAACCACATGAATATTATATTTACCAAATAGAGAGCAATTCCTCCTCCTATGAGAAAGCCACAGTAAACATCAACAGGATGATTCTTGTACTGGGTGATACGAGTCAGACCACATATAATTCCACAGATGATAAAAGCAAAGACCAAGAGTGGCTTCAGAAGTTTTGAGGAGTCTGTTAATGTAGAATTGAAGTACATCTTGAAAAAAAGAAATGAAGAAGCAGTTGAAGAAACTTAAATGTACCCAAGAGGATATGAATTTCTCTCATTCAATGTTTCTTTCACACACAAATCAGTATCATGCAGTAATATTACAAATAATTAGTTTACTTTACAGCCCTGTTAACATTTGCTCCATTACTGTAGGAAGATGTGAAATCATGAAGAATGGTTTTCCAAAACCAGGCAGTTTTTCTTATTGACTTCAATTAGGGTAAAGATTTTATGCCTAAATACTGTTCACAGTCAGAGCCCAAATGTTCTGTAAATGTGACTAAGGAGCTACTGCTTCTGAAATACAGAAGCCAGATGTCATGCCAGATGAAAGCAATAACCTGTTCCAAGAAAAGCTACCACCAGATGCTTTAGAGAGCCATTTCTCAACTGGGGGCCATGATGCCAGGGAGGTCACAAAAATTAAGTGGCGATGATTCATCAGTATTATTCCAAATTTTAGCCTTTTCCTGGGCATAATAAAGACTGGCATGCTCCCAGTACATGCACAATTCCACTATCTAATTTGATTAATTCGTTATGGTTGCTTTCCTCTGATTTTTACAGCATAAGTGATAAAAAAATATTCTATTTTAGAGTTCAAGTAAGCGGTCATTCATACAAACACTGTAGCCCATACTGAAGAAATGTCACTGGTCACACGTGGAAAATCAGCTTTTATCGCTGCAGCACGTCCTACAACTCCCTGCTACTTCCTGATGGGTTTTATTCACTTGTTTTGCAGCAGCACCTTGGAGACCTCTGGGAGTGATTGTGCCAAATAATTCATGCTGCAATTCTATGGAGGTCAAATGAAACTAGATCACCTAAATGTTTGTTCCTTAATGCCTCAAGTTGAAAAGCAACGAGTCAAGTGAAGGCAGCAGTTAAGAAAAGACACAACACATGCAGGTTAATTTGAATGGTGAGTTAATGTATCTTACTGCATGATAACCACTGCATGTTACATGTGAACGAGGTAGCCAATCTAGTTTAACATTACACTTTTTGTTGCTGCTTAACACAGGATGTGAAGCAGTTGAATCTATTCTTAATACTGCTGGTTTTATTTTAGCTGTTAGTAGTTTAATTTTGCTTTCAAACTGGGTGGATAAAAACTTATATCCATCCAGGATAGAGGCAACACATCACTTCACAATATTCAGCAAATTACTTTGACTTTTGTATAAATGAAAGTTAACAGAGTTGGTTACTCACCGAAATGTACACTGCTGCAAAGGCTGCCAGGGTGGCATGTTGAGAAGGGAATGACTTTCTGCCAAGGAAGGACACTCAAATTATGCTTCTCAGTTCAAATACACTGTGCTAGTATTCACTTGAAAAAACACTGGGTGGTACAGTCATTTTCAGCTTACACTTCCTAAGCAACATGTGACCAATCAGTACCATTTATGTTCTAAATTTCTTTTCTATAATCTGGAGAAAGGACCAATATTCATGAAATCCCTCTGTTTTGAAGTAGATTTAGCATTAAATTTTTTGTCTGTACACATGCTTTTCTTAGTACTGAGAGAAGAGTGGAAATGAGGTAAAGACTGAATACTTGATTGAGAGAAATACCTATACCTTTATTTCTATATATAAATTTCTATACACTTTCAGGAAGTACTTGATTATACAACTTAATGCATGAACCTTGACCTTACAATTATTCTCACTGACTCACAGCACCCAGCTGTGAGTTCAAGAAGTGCCTGAACGATGCACTAAGTCACATGCTCTGACTTGGCTGGCCCTGTGTGGAGCCAGCAGTTGACCTCAATGATCCTTATGGGTCACTTCCAACCCAGGATATTCTATGATTCTAGATCTCTTTTCAAAGTAAGGACTCATACACTTTAATAATTAGGCCTTCAGCAACTGACTCCTGCTCTGTCCCTCTAATAATGGGGGGGGGGGGGGGGGGCGGCGGTGTGTGTGACACAGTGAAATTTTTCTCAGAGAGAGGCAAAGTGCATCTTTATCTATTTACTATTAGGTTTGTTAGATGTATTCTTTTTAAGTTTCAGCACTTTATTACATAATAGGAGAGAATGGGGCACAAGAACATAGAGATGGCATTTTAAGAGTTACTGGGCCCCTTCCTACAGCCCAGAACAAGAGTAAATGAAAATATGTCCAAACTGTGAGAGGCGACACAAGATCTATTCTTGAAATTGCTGAGAGCCTTCTGCTCCCATTGAAAACCTGGGGAGTTGGATGATGTGGACTGGGCCTTTAGTCAGAAACTGAAGATATGAAAATGAAAAGTAACAGCTTAGCTTCTACTTCTCTGGCCAAGAAGATTTTTGTCTAAGTAACAACTACACAGAACCATCATATGAGTCCCTCTAACATTTTAACTTTTTTCTTCTTAATAGACTCATTTCAGTCCTCTAAAAACAGAAGTGAAGGGAAATTAAGGAGACATTTTTACACAGTAGAGGGGGAAACTTAGATGGCAGTGGACTAGGTAACACCTGTTCTATGGAAGACATTGAGTTCATAGCTTGTAGAAGCCTTAAAAAAAATTATGACCTCTAGCTCTAGAAGTGAGATACAGTAAATATGTATAGTATCTTATATCTATACATTTATGTCTTTCAAATGGCATGGACATGTAATGTAATGTGCTGGCTGCCTTGGTGAAGAAGGGTATGTCTACCCTGCAGCCAGTTTCACCTGAGGAAGCTCAGTTTGGGGTAAATGCATGAACAATCATTCAACTTCACAGATGGGTCTCACCACCCTAACTGGGTTCCATGTGTACCCATTTTCCTAGCAGCACCTGAGTTAGCTAGTTTAAAAAAGCAATGACTGAAACACAGTCCTTTATCTTTAGGCTTTGCTGCTTTGCAGAAAAATATCTACATTCTAAATTTCTTTCCTACAAATTTTGCCTCCTCTGTTGTAAATAATTCATTGGCAATTAAATGTGTGCATGTAGTTCAGTGTGAATGCCACACTGCTGACCTAAATGTGAGCCCGTGGCTCCAGCAGGTTCACGACTCTCTCCAAGAGGAAATCAGCCTGACCCTTTTTTCATTTTTAAAGGCAGACCTAAGTTACTACTTTTAGACTGCCCCCCTAACAAAAACTTTCACAAACAGTATCTCTGGGGAAGAGTTCAGGGTTGAGCACAGGAGGATAAATACATTTTAAAAAATGCAAATGCCTATAAAAGCTCATCAGCTCCCTTACCCTACGCAGGTTTTAGTGGGAGTGTAAATCTACTTACAGTGTCTATGGAGTGAATGCATAGATGTGATTCTATGAACTTCAGTACCACTAGAAACATAACCTTAATTTGATAGCATTTTTATAGTCTATAAGGTGTCACTGTGCTACAGTCAATTTTCTGCTTGTTCTACTTTCTATTCATACACTTTCAGGGTAGGCACCAGATCTTACAGACAAATGCACTGTTTATTCTCCAGTAGTGACACTGCTTTTGTTCCTCTATTTGTTACCTTTTAATAGAAAATGAAAATAATTCAAGCTACGAGTGTATCCTTTTTGTATGGCTCCATATTGAAAAGGTGAACAAAGGTCTCAAAGAAAACATGTCCTGAACTCAGATGACCGTGTATCACTCTAAATGTTCATGAATAAGGATGTGTAGAGGGTGAACAGTGATGAGTCATGCTGAATCAGAACATCAGAAATGATAGAGGATAGAGAACTCACTGGAGATTAGAGTAGAAATGACTGAAAAGACTCTTTGAAAATAAATAGAGAAGAAAAAATGGACAAAGGAAACCACTGCATATTTGAGGATATTGCAGAAAATGATTTCATATAAACAGCTGGATAAGTATATGTTCTTCCCTATACTTTTTCATAGGGGAATCTAGAGAAAAATTCCTGGAGCCAAAGTTTCTGGGAAGTAAAAATAAACTGAGGACTATTAGCAATCGCAGAGCAAGTCCCTTTAAAGCTTGAAATAATTGAAGTCAAATTAACCTCCTGGGCTGGAGAAGTTATATCATAACTCCTATAGTAGATGACCGAAAGAAATACTGAACCAGTAGCAAGTACCAATTGCTTTAGTAAAGTTAAAACAGCCATAAAGAAGCAACAATAATGGAAAAAGGCAATAAAATTGAATTAAGGCAAAACTGAGAATATTATAGATCACCAAATGTATATGATAGGAATAAATTTGAGATATCAATATACAGCCATCTTCCTGAAGAAACAGGAACACACAAAACCTGATTGCTTAGTCTTGATATGTTACAACTCATTTTGCTGTTTTTTGGAAGTCATGGTATTTAAACTTAGGAGTGATCAGCATTTTTTGGAATGGCTATAGGCAGTCAATTCAGAACAGCAGGCATCATATTTGAGATAGTAAAATCAGATGTAACCATAAAAAGTTTTCTGCCTGCTAAAAGCTACATCGATTTCCCTGGCACACTGTAGGTGCAAGACACTGCTTGTAGGCATCAGGCTTCAGTGGCTGTATTGCAGGAACAGCAAATGATTATGGGAAAACAGACAGTGAGGTGAAAGCTGAAATGGTATGCTGGTTATGTCTTTCACCAAATTACTTGGGCCAGAGCTGCAATCCCTCATTCCAGCTCCAGACCATGCCCACACATATAAATTGAAAAGATAATGCAAATTAATCACAGAATCACAGAATTGTAGGGGTTGGAAGGGACCTCGATTGATCATCGGGTCCAACTCCCCTGCCAAAGCAGGCTCCCTCCAAAATACCCAAAACCTGCAATTATAAACAATATTAATTTCTCTCCTGGCTATGTAAGTGGGGAGGCTAAACACTTAAATGATCAAGGAGGATAAACCACCAGTTAGAAATACCATGAAAGAAAAGGTATGTGTTTGGGAATACACAGATTTGCACTGTTGTGCTGTTTCCTCTAATAAAGGGATTTTTTCAATGCTGTCAATATAAAAAACTTAATCAACAAGAGAAATAGAAAACAAATAAACTTCTCCAACAAATCCCAAATCCAAGTCTCACAAACTAAGACCAAAATGCCTGAACAGTAATATGTTACACAGAGGGCTCAGATAAAGTACCTGGGTACTTCCTCCCCTGCCTGTTATGAAGAACCTCTGTTTTTCCCAGTGGATAAGTTTTGCATATTAATAATTCTATAGGAAATTGTCTCCCATGAAGGAGGAAAATGACTAACTACTACCAACTGTACTTCTGAATCTGACAAAGTCTTCTAAAGCCCACTGTTGGCTTAGTATCTTTATACAGTAAACTGAACATCACTAAGAAGACACCTTTGCTCTAACTTCTGTTATAAAAAACCTGACAAAACTAATTCAGACCTTAAGTAGGAAAAAATCTTGAAACTGGGACAGAAAATAAAAATGAAATACTTAAATGTACACAATGAAGGACAGAACTAACCTTCCAGCATTGATAATATTGAGATCAGCTCCTGAGCAAATATCTTCCACAACATATGAATTCTCTGAGCAGGATACATTTAAGGATGTATAGTTAGGCTTGCAAACAGTCAGGAAATATGGTGCCTGATATCCTGTTGATAGCTGTATAATATCAGTAACAAGAGCAGTAGAACAAAGACCAAATACATGAACACCTAGGAAAGAAATCAATAGAGCCCATTAACTTTATGCATAAAAGATATTAATTCATTGTGAAAAAATACATTAAATGGAATTCTGATAGCTTGTGTCATTGATCTTGAAGGATAAGATGTGTTCTTTATGAAATCTTATTGCAAATTTGAATTATTTAATGTAAAATTTAAGATTTTTTTTTTTAAATGCTTTTTTTCTTCCTGATTATACTTAACATTTCATTTTGATGGCTTGGTGTCCTCCAACATCTTTTCACAAAAAAGTGAACTACACTGGGGCAGCTTCAATTTGGAAAGCAGCTTTCTGAACTGACTTGAGGACAGCCATCCATGTGAGGAGAACATTTACGCTCCTCCAGTCCTTGGACTTGCCTTGGAGGCATTTAGTAACACGGACAGCTGCTCTGAGGACCTGTTCTCTTTTCAACACCAGGGATATCAGCTGGCAGTAACTGACTACCTTCATACCTCTGATATTTCTTGAGTACCAGATTTAAGTCTTTTTGGTAATGGATCAATGTTTCTGTCTGGTTAATAATGCTAAATTCACAAGGCAGTTGAAGTGAATGCAGTTGTTGCACTGAGCATTTTCAACTGCTTTTTCCCTTAAGATTTACCTCTATTTCCCCACTTGTATTCATATACATAAATTTACTTTTCAACTTCAAATTGAAAGAATGCTAAAGTCAGAAAAATAGGAAAGAAACTTCAAATCCAGAGTATGAATCAAGAATGAAATTCATGCATCTTTGAGCTTGTCTCTTTTGGTGATGAAAGAGGATGCCATACAGAAGTGGAGAGCATGGGGTATTCTTGCAGTCCTCCTTGCTGACATTGTTACCTACCGTCCCCTCTGCTCACTTCCTTACTGCCACTCTTAAAAGGATCCTTACTGGTAACAGAGTGTGTAACCTCTCTTCTCATTTCCTCCCTGCTTGGCAGACAACAGAAACCTAGTGTACAGTCTTCCTACCAGGTTTTCAGTCTGCTGTCCTGTAGGTTGTCTTTGCCTAGGCTGCCCTCTCTAATAAAAGATTTCTGTAAAGAAAAACCTTTTTCCTTCATCCCCTCACTGGTAGAGGGAATTACCTTTAAGAAAGGGACAAAGTCCAGCTGCCTTTTCAAGCTGTTTTTATAAATGACAATTAAAACAAAGTAAAATGAAACAATTCAACATGTTCCTCTCTATCATTAGGTTACCAGATTCTAGCCCTTTTTCAAAAGGTAGATAAACACATCTCAGAAAAAGAATGTCAGGTCTACTGACAGTTTCTGACAGTTTTTTAGGTGAATACTCTGTTGGGGGGGAGGGGGGTTGAAGTATTCTTTTAGAAATCCTGACAATAGCACAGGAGAGGAAAGGGAAAACAGAGAGTTGATGCTGCGTTGCTGAGTACGGGCCTGCTCTGTCGCTCCATTTGACAGTTTCTTCTTGCATTTTCTGGCAGAAAAAAGATGTATGCTAGTTACAGCCCCACACTGTTCTGGAAGATTGCATGATGAAAACTGAATGTATATGGAAAGCTCTTCTTTGTCACTAGCATTTGAGACCCACCAACAAATCTGACAGCTCTTCTAAGAAAAGAATTGAAGTTGCATCCTCCTGCATTAATATTGGCCTCTGTTCCAATGCCATTTCTTCTTTTGGACAGGCAACAGTAGAGAATTCCTTCTCCTATCATTATCTGCAAAGACAAAGGAGCCATTAAATTAAATGTAGCAGTTGCTCAGAAGACAGTGATTGAATTTAAAGGGCTGAAATATAACTATACCAGAACCAATGTCACCCACTGACACGTACTTGCTTTTAAAAGATTTGTATTGATATGTAAATATTCAGTAATGCAACTCAGCCTGAGTGAGGGCAGGCAAGAAGGTGACACTGAAATGAAAGTGGCATACACTATACATTGCTCAGTGGAACTGGGGTCTTGATCCACACCTGAAATTCGATGCTTCTATAATAAAAAAGTAATAATTAGGAAAATCTTGCCTCTCAATCCAGAGTCACTGCAATATCTTAGTGCTCCTGTGGTGGTTTTAGTACTCAGTCTTGGCCTCAACCCAAGCAATCCCTAGCGTCTTCTAATTACATGGCAGCCTGCTCTTCTCTATTTGTTTACTTTGGCTTGGGCTTTAACCAGATCTACAGCAGTAGAAAAAGTTCTGTCATTATGGTCCCTCTGAACACAGCAAGCAAAACAAATGATGATTAAAGCCCTAGTCAAGACTTTATAATAGAAATAGAGAAGAATGGAAAACTGTGTTACATGCTGGAAAATCCAGATCCAGCTATACATTTGTCATCTCAGGTTTGATTGTTTTCCCTGTTCAATAACACAACAACTTGGAAATCTGTACAGGAATTGTATAGAGTTCAGAATAAAGGTTGAGTTGAAATATTGAAATTAACGAGGCAGTTCTCACCTCTGAGATTCACCTTGTCTATCCACAGCTGCACTGAAAACTGATATATGCCATATGTAAAGCTTACAATGCAATGAGATGCTAAAGCACATGAATTATGCTTAATCCTCTGTAAATAACACGGAAGTTTGTGCATGCTAAGAACACCTATCTTAAGATAAAGCAGATACAATGGACAAACTTAGTCTAACTCCTTTTTAGCTAAAGGTTAAATAAATTGGTTTCTTTTCTAGAAAACTTGAAGTAGCAGAGGTTATCTATTCTGTAGAAAAGCCAGGGGTAAGGGTTATGTAAGCAATTTTAATTAGATTAAAACTATGGTTACTATTATCTTATTATGGTCTCTCTTTGATCAATTAACAGCCAAAACATTTCCCAGAGAAATCGATAATATTTCCAACTTAAAAAAAGAGAGAAACTGTAATTGTCTTTAGCCAAGCTCTACAGTATGTCTTGCACAGGGAAAATACCTGAGAGATGGATTAGCTGGTGTGATAAAGGAAAAAATTGGGAAACAGCAAGGCCTGCATCAAGAAAAATCCAGTGCCTGGTATTTCCAAGGAAACAAACTCCCACAGTAAAGGAGGGAGTAGGACTGAAACTGCCAGCAGCAAATTTATATCCTTGCAAATTGATTTCCCAAATCAATGTGATCTAATTTCCCAGTGATCTCTGTTAGAAAAGCACATTGTTACCTTTAAGTAGGTTTTTAGTCAGTGGCTGATAAGGGTTTGAAATACATTCCTGTAATTAAATAACTGGTCCTAACATTTCTGAATGAGCATCTGGAGAGAAAATATGTCAGAGGATCAGATTTTCAGAGTTCTTTGAAACAAATAGAAGTCATGTTGCAGTTCAGGCATATCTATATTCCAGACATAAAATCCAAGCTGGTAATTTCATACAAGTCCAGTTTGTTCCATGCTCAAGTGCCCTGCACTTTATGAATACGTATAGGAAATGTCTTATGTGCCATAAGGCATATGTCAGTAATACAGGTAGAAATTGTCTGTAACACTTCAGGGCTACAGAACAGACCTGGTGAAAAGTAGTTTCTGCTCACTAATAACAAGAAAAAACCCCACAAAACAAAACACACCAAAGAGAAAGCCAGAACCATAAAGCCCCAAATCCACCCAGATTATTCCGTAGTGATACCTTGGGAAAATAAATTATAAACACTAGATTTGTTAAAAAACCTCCAAACTATGAAGTGAATAGATTTAATATGTTCTCCAGTCTTGGGAAAACCTCAGTATATCAACAAAAATAATACAGAAAATAAGTCCTGCTCTAATATTTATATGAGGCTTTAAGGAGGGATAGAGACTAAAATTGTCTTTCCACCCTTCGTTTTTACTTTTTTTTTTTTCCTTATTTACACTCTGGTAATAAATAAAATGTGGGTTAATCACACATTTATTTTACTGAGTCTCAGTGACCTGCTGCCTCACACTGCAGCAAGTATCTGAGCTGCAGACAGGGGCTAGCATATGCTATGCTACTGGAGATCCTAAATTTGTCATACAGATCATGCTTTCTTTTCTATATTTTACAGGTTTTATAATGCATGTAATTCATTGAATGGCAATGACAACAGAATTATAAAATTCTTAACTCTACAAGACAACAGTGGCACAATTTGTCATCTTTTAGCATTGAGCTTCATTAGCCTATTTTTGCAAAGAAAAAGGAAAGAGTTGGACCCAAACCCACCTAGATTTTTACTTTAGAAGTGGTATTGAATAATAAAGACCTGATGCCCTAACACCATCTTCAGTGCCTTTTATTAAAAGGTTGTGTATTTCAGAGTAGCAGAGCCCATTTCCCAACTAATACAGGCATCACATTCATGCTCACCCTAATATAAATGAACTGCACCTTCCTAATGCTTGCAGCTTTTAAGTAGTTATACTTTGAAGCTTCAGAATTTACTTTCATAATCTCATGTTTGATAGGCATGCTTAAGTGTGGGTTTGAGTTCCTCCTAACCAAAGGGTTTGGGTAGTTGTCTGAAATGCTCTGTAATGAGATGGACGTAGTTCATCTCCAGGAAAGCTATTTGGTATTACCTAGGCTTGACAAATCTTGGAAGTAAAAACCAGGTTTTACTCCTCTACTGTGGTCCTAGTGAGCCTATATAGATTCCTTGTATGGCTGTTTCAGGAAAGTCCACTTTGTTGTTATCAGAAACAATTCCTAAAAAAAGTAGAATTTTTATCCTGATGGTTGTGTAAAATCCTTCAAAAATGGTTTCTAAAGCAACCAAAATCAAACACAGTAAGAAGAGTGCCATTTAAAAAAACCCAAAAAGACAAATAAAGAAAAAAACCCTCCTGGAAAGCAAAAAACCTGCACTTGACGATTTTTATATCGGCATCACATTTTGTAGATTTTGTAATTGCAAATTGGCTAGTATTATGAAAGAAATGAAATGGTTGGATTTAAGGGCATTCAGCAGAGCTGGCAGCAGGTATACATTTGCAGCTGCCCTTAGAGAAGTGCCTGAAATGCACAGTCATTGCTGTTGGGGAGAGAAGAGAGTCTTTCAGAAGGTGGATGCAGCTTTTTAGGTGCATGGAATCACCCTCTAAAGGTGAATTTCTCCACTTGCCACACAAGAGTGGTGTTCGAATAAGGCTCCTATCTGAGCTACATAAAATCAGACATAATGCATTCCCTCTCTGTATATAAAGGTAAGGTCTTCAGATTTATCTTTAGTTTGACACTGCAATTCCAGCAGGGACAATACTTACCTAGATCAGACAATAGTGTGTGGTTTTTTTCCTGTAAAATACTGACCAAACTGCTCATATTTTTATAGGACATTGCTGTTCTGCTGAGATCATCTTCTCCCTTTGGGTGAATGATTAAACCATCCTCCCTTTGCCTGCTTTTAATGACTAATTCACAATTTAGAGGAGTCCCAGTGCTATTTAGGAAAGTGTAATTGATTTCACTGACACACTTGATAGACCTTCCCACTGAATAGAGCTAGGTCTAACAAAAGCAGCATGTTCAGTGCTGTAAATGAAAGGCTTCCATTTCCAACAAAATCTTGACTTTTAGGTCTATCTCAGAGTAAGGAGATGTCCTGTCTGCAAAAGTTCAAATATTTGTACAGCGTAATTGAGTGATTCAAGCTATTCTCACCCAATTATAGGTTCTGTTTCCTAACGTTAATTCCCACAATCAGGACAGTGTGAGTAGATTAAGTGCAACGGGGAATATTTTAAGGACTGTGCCTCCTTCTGTTAGAGAAGAATAAGAGATTAATTTAAAATCCTAAGGTAATTTGTCTGGATGACACTCTGCAGCCTAACTAAAACCAAAGGAGCTGTTTCCTTTATGCCAACTGAAACTCTGTTCAAAATCTTTACTAAGTGACAGTGGCACCTCAAACTTACCGTAATTGATGGTCCTGCAAAAACCAGACTAAGCAACATCAAGAAGGGTACAGACTCTTGTGTAGGGTCAATATATGGCATACTCAGACTCTTGTCGTAGCAATTAAATCCCGAGTGAACTGGCTTGAAGACATCAGTAAGTTCAAGAAAATAAAGGCTAACAACAGATGATGCCAATATGGGCAACTAGAAGAGAAGAAAGTAACAAATTACTGTTTGGAAATGGAATAGCAATGTTTTTACAAAGGCAACATATTTATTAACATAGTCTGTTAATAAATCTCTGATGTTTCCTATTTACATCTCCCCACTCATTGTCCTATCTATTTTACCATCTTTAAATGAATTCTCCATAGATAGGATACTGTTCAGTTGACATCAAATAACCCTGTCGACTACCAAGCTAGTCAAAACACCAAATCCAATCTTCAGTACACATATTTGAGCTTTTTCATCTGTGAATCACTACATACAAACTTTGATTTTATTTTTTTTTTAAAGGAAGTACCAGGACTGCAGTGTCCCATGGGGAGCCTCAGCCGTTCATCATTACCCTTTTTTGTTCTTTAGCAACTCTCCATCATATACCTATGACTGCTTATATCAAAGCCAGTTTGCATTCAGGTTCAAGGTTACGGTTAACAAGAACCAGTACCCAGTGCTTCCCTAGAATCTACGTACATGATAATAGTGTTCTGCCTTCACACATTCATTTTGTAATTCAATCAAGAAAGCAATTAACTTTAGCAAGACTCATTCTGTGTAGAACCATGATGACTACGGTTCACAATTCTTTTATCCTTTAGCTATTTAGTGATTTTACCCTTTGCAATTACTTTCAGTAATTTATTAAGAATGAAGTTGGCCCCTCTGGGGATAAATTCACCCCAGCTCGCCACCAGCTCCTGAAAGCACAGGTTCACCCAGTAAACCTCTGCAGAAGGAAGTTATTCAAGAGAAGAAATAGCAAAAAGGCATTTTGAAGGCATCAGTTCATAAGTGAACAGAGAAGGCAGCCCCTCTCCCTGGGATCAACCTCAGAGCATTCAGAGGTGACCAGTAGCATGTAGTTATTTTCTGTATCCTCTTAGTAAATGTTCAGAACCATTTTTTGTTTGTTATTTCCTAGAGCCCACCCTGAATAAGGCAACAAAGCAACACTAGAACAACTGCCTGCTTCTCCAACAAGATGACAGACTCCTTCCCTGTGTCTCCCCTGCAGTGAAGGTACCTGTGGATAACATGATGTAAACTCTGTCTGCTTTTCTTTTCTTGCTTTTTACAATGGCTATCACTTCAACTTTTCCTCACTCTTAGCTGCAGCTGAAAGGTAAAAGCTTGCAAGTACTAAATTCACTTACACAGATAAAACCATAAAAATCCAGTAAGGCTTTATCACATTCTTGAGAAAAAACAACTCCTATGAGAAATAGATATTGCCCTAATATAATTCTAGGCATACTTAGATTCTATTTTTCTTGCAATGTTCACCATAAATTTACCAAAAAAATCCCCAACAAACTAAAATGTCATTCGTCCCATTCTACAATGGAATAAAAATGCAGGTGTAATATGGAAAAATATGTATTTTGAAAAAATTAATAAAACCTGCTCTTTACGGCAGAGGTTTCTCACATTAGCTGGCCATTTTCAGACTTTTCAACACTGGCCTTTTAAAATGCTAGCTTTCTAACCTAACTCTGGGTGCTTAAAGGAGGATTGTAGCTAAATTTCACTGAAGCATTTATTACTATTTTTGTTTGAAAAGAACAGCTTATCTTTGATGTGCTGAAGGACAGATTTAAAGAAGGTGAGTTGTATCTTCAAACTGTTCTAAGCAAAATCTGCAGAAGGTGGAGAACAGCAGAATTTTGCCTGCCTGGTTACCTGTGTTGAAGTTGATTGCATTGTAATGTTGCATAGTGTAGAGGCTGTGATTGTGTAGAAAGGGAGGGAATGTGCACTTGCATCCCTGAGTGCTATGAGTATTTCAAAAACAACACCAGGCATCCAGTAAATTTGCCTCAGTAAGTATTGTGTGTATATATATTTACAACCCAAACGTATATGTGTATTTGCACTCACATACTATATTACATGTACATATTATGTATAGCATATGGCATACACAATGTGTAATACATATTATGTGAAGAGATAATATATAACTATTATATAATCTGACATATAATATGCATCAAATAATTATACATGATGTTTCTAAATTAAGTCCTGCTTCCTGCTCATCACAGAAAGAAGTCCAATTCTGTAGCTGGATACATTATATAATACTACTTCTTACTTCCTGCAGGCTGCAGTCCCTGATTGACTATAATACAAGCTTGCATGATTAGTCAACATTGTCTAGCCTGTCTCTAGTCATTATACAGATGTGCAGGGATGAAAAGGGACTTCCCTGAAGTCTTCATACTCTGGGAATAATTAAGATTGTTTTGGAATTGGGTGCCCTTCTTTCTGCACCTCTCTTCACAGAGACTGTGGAGCTGTTTGGGGCAAGGGGCCTCCTGAACAGAAGGCAGGCATGGTACACACTGCTCTGGTATGGGAAGCTTGCACGGAGTCTCTGCTGCTCTTCCTGGGACACTGAAATTCTGCACCGCATTAGAGCTCTCACATACTGCGACTTCACTTCTGCACAACATTGAACTCTGGGAGCAGTCACAATGTATTATTAAGTATTTGAAAGACATATCTCATGACCTAGCCAGAGTCTAGGTCCCAAGGAACAAAGCATTTTATAACAGGACACAAACCTATTTCAACGAGCTAAATGGACAAAATAGGCAAAGTGCCTATTGCCCTTTTCAGAAATTATGCCCTTTTACCTAGATATCCCAAGGTTCCTTTCCTGGAAGCAGAGCAGGCAGACTCAATGGAACACCTTGCACTCAGAGTTTCATCTTCATTGTGTATTTCCATTTCTTAATGTCAAGAAAAGGAAAACTTCTCCTTAAACAACAGGCTCTGCGTTACCCCCAAGTCCAGCTCTACTCTGGTACTGGAATTCTTAGGCAAGCAATTGTTTCAAATGGCAATACTGGGCTATCAAAAGTAGGTGATATATCAAGTGATATTTTCTTGTGAGACACTAAAATAAAAGATGTGGAAAACTTTTTTTTTTATAACTACTCTATGTAAGCTATAATTTTATTGTTAATTGCTAAATCAAGGAATCGTAAGAATTGCATTTTACTGTCCTGTGTCTTCACTACAGGACTCCCATATTATTTCTGATTGTAATTATCCATTCTGCTAAAAGAAAAGAACTAATTTTAAAGGACCATGAATCTGAAATGTAACTGCTTACAATACTAATGAATAGGTTTATAGTCAATTTGCTATATACAGTATGTCAGATCCCACAGGACATTTTTCTTCCTATCTTTTTTTAAAATACAAATATAAAATGCATCTTCTACAAGTCTGATATTGCTTAAAAAAAGCAAACGTTTCTAAAATCTTCTAAACAGTCTAACTGGCTATTTAATATATGAATATTTATAGAGTGTTCTGCTTAAGGCAGCAGTAGTTCTGTAATTATAGACTTCAGCTCCCAACACCTTGAAAATGTCAAATATAATTAGATGGTAGAATGTGTATTGTTTTAATTACAAAATGGAATAGGAATTTTCCTGTTCCTAATTAGAATAATAAAACCCCCAACCTCACTTCTCATATCTTGACTAATAAGTCTTTATACTCTCACTTCCTCAGTTGTCTAATGAAGAAAGATCCCTGTTTAGCTTGTATTTCAGACCTGTAAACGTAGAGTTTGAGCAAAGTGGTCAAGCTCTGTTTGGCTTAGAGTCAGGACCATAGAAAGCATAACTGCTGAAAAGGTTTGATTTGGGGTTTATTTTTCAAAAAGATTTTTTTCTGTTCCCCCCTATTTTCTTAAGCTGTAAATTAAGAGCCTTTATTATGCCAAAGGACTTTGCTACTGATAATAATGTTATTAATATTTTAAAAGACTTTGCTGTATTGAGCTAGAAGTTGTCCAGTCATGAGAAAAAGATGATCTCTATTCCATAGAGCTCAACAAGGATGCAAATACCCAGAGATCTTGTAAGAAGGACAAACAAAAAGAGCATTTGGTAACACAGTAACTTCTCTGAACTGATGGGATGCATGAAAAAAAGATTCCTCCTTCTGGCCAAGAGTCACAGGACATGTATCACATATTGCAGAGAAAGGAAGGTATGGTAGTGAGTTCAGAGGTAGGAGAGAGCAGTTCTTCAGGCTGCCTGTCACTCTTCTGTGGAACCTGCCATGATTGCTCCTGAGGCTGTTTTGGGTTGGTCCTGATTTACTTGCAATGAGTAAGATTATCCAGGACCCACAGCACCAGCACATTTTGTTACTGGCCATATGATACCGCCTATGCATGGAAGCCTTGCAGGTCCTGCACAAAGCCAGCAAGTTGGCTACTCCTCAACCACCAGGCTCAAACTTTCTGGGACACCCCCTGATAGATGGAAATGCTTTTGATAAATTTCCCTATGATTAGTTTTCCATGGCTTCAAATACATGAGAAGTTGAACCTGTACAGCTGTGCCCCACTAAATGCAGCATTGCCATTGCTACTAACAAGCCATAGGTGATGTACTGAATTTGCAAGGACTTGGGACTGGGGCTTGTGAAATATGCTTTGTCTGTACTTGTTTTGACCTGCATGGAGCTTTGTTTCTATTTTATTTAATTGTAAAAGTAGTTTTCCAATCACCTTAAAAATTAAGCTATACTTAGTTTGTTTTACTTTCACCTATCCTTTTAGGGTATGACTCTGTATGATTTTTGTATCTCTAGTAGTAACAAGAAGCTATTCCATAAAGAAGACTATAAATCTATAACTCCAGTGTAGCACATCCCAGATCCTTTGTCAGGAGCTGTATGATGTTGATGATGATTCTTCCTCACTCTAGGAACTACTTGGGTTAATTTTTATGTTTGCTATTGTGCTTTTACACCTTGCCCTTTCTCTTTTGGTCTGTCTTTTCACATTACGTCCCAAATGACTATACGTGGCATGGTTTACATATGTTGGATGCTTGTTCTTAGCACTCTTTGTTACCCCTAAAATCAGTTTTGCCAGCTGCAGTTCTGCATTTCTTTATCTGACCATTGGGCGAGTTCTTTATAGCCTTTAGGTCTCCAGCACCAGCATATGTCCCATCTTTTATCCTATCTGTAGCTCCTCCCTCTGTAATGCAGGAATACAGGTTGGTCTCACTGCAGAGGTCCTGCAGAGAGGCCAAGCCTTCATAGTGAAGTCTTACTGGAGTGGATGGAACCCTAAACAGCACAACATTATCCCCTGGATAGCTCAGACTCTGGGGCACTGACTTTTGCCTCCCTCCTTCCACCAGGCACACACCATGTTCTCAAGGAAACACTGAACTGCTTGTTCTTAAGCTAAAATATAGGAGCTTTAACTTTACTGTTCCAAAGGGTCTCCACAGAGCCCTACATTTCCAATTCAAGGTGCTCCCTCCCCTTGGAGAATTTCCAAATAATCCAAGTTCCACTACACCCACATCCTCCCTGCAACCATTACAGTGAAGTCAGTAGTAATCAGACACTGATGGTTTCCTAAATGATACCGTAGAGATAGTGAAGCTCAAGCCAAAATAAAAGCAACAAATAAGCATGCACACACACACCACACCCCCTCCCTGTTTTTTCCTTTTCCTTCAACAAATTTGAGCTGGACACATATGTAATTCAAAAGTCCCTGGGAATTAGTAGCTTCTATAAGTTATCCTTCTGTACACTTGTAGTTAGATATATAACTCTTAGATTTGCCAGCACTTGACTAAGGAAAGAGTCCGTATTTACCTTCAGGAGAATAACTTCTTAAAGTCCATGGGCATTATGAGAGTGCAACCATGGTCCAGCAGGCACTTTAAATATGGGTTACAAAAGTGATTAGCCTGGGCTATATTTTAGTCAGGCTAAGTGTGCGTGGGGGAAATTCAATGCTGCTCTTGTAATTATAGTTGAATATTGAAGTCACTGCTCAGTGTACTGGCAGTGACTTGAGTGATTTTCCTTGAGACTGGACACAAATACAAAGGCTGTGGAAGTGATTAGTTTTACCTACCTCTAGAAGAGATAGGCAGAAAAGATAGAAGCAGTATGTAGGTAGTTTTCAGAGGAAACCAAGACATGATTATCCAGATGTGGAATAAAGATAGTATAACTAGGCCACCTACCAAAAAGAGTTAAGGGATGCCTGATACACTATCAGCATCTTTTAAATCTTGTAAATGATTGTTAGACTTGGGTGACAGCAAAATTCTTAAATCCTTAGGTTGTTCTGCAACCCTTCCTCAGCAATCAAGGAGATCCTGAGCATGGGAGCTGCCTCGCAGTCTTTTCTGGGAATCAGGGAACCTTTGTAGCAATCAAGTAAATAAGCAGGATTGCCTCAAAGAGATAGCTAATGGATGCCATCAGATCCTCATATGGAAAAAATGCCATCCAAGTGCTTGGAAAAAAGATGGTCTATTTAATAACTATGATGTATCAGCACTGCAAGGCAGTGGCATTGTGGAAGATTCTATTAAAATGTATCATAACTGTCAGTCCTTATGCCAGAGAAATCATGGTCTAAATGACAAGTCACAACAGATGGATGAGACAAAAAAGAGGGCTGTGGTGGGTTGGAGGAGACAAGGTATTCCTATTCTTAGCCAACTACTAACAGTGATTGCAGCTTTCAATCATCCTGGTTGTTGTCCTGTGGTAGTTTGCTGTGAGATTCACAAAAGACAGGAAGAGAGAATGGAAGGAGGACAGGTCTCTTAATGCTGACAGGAATGAATACTGAGGTTATGACTGTGATTGAATACCTTCCAGAAATAGGTCAGGAAGAAGAAATAGTATCAAATTCTGTCATTTTCTCTTGTTTTTGAGAACCTATGATCTCCTCACCATCGCTCCTGCTTAGCTACACCAGCGCTGTCCTTTTATCCTCAGTGAGACTGATGTGCAGGGCTGGGATTAAGACCAAGCAGAAGCTCAAATGCATTACAAACCAGGCTGCTATGAGGACTTTTGAGAGATGATAGTAAGCACAGGATGGCTGTGTAGCACCACGGCTTGCTTGAACTCAAAGTCAAGTTTGTCAGTATTTTCATGTTCCAAACTTAATTCTTAAATGCCTAAGGCTTTAAAGAGAAGGCATTCAGGCTTTTCAGAAGTCTAAATTTTGTTTCTGTATAAAAGGCATTTACTTTTCTTTCTGAACTCGAGATTCTGCTTCTTCTTGTCCCTTTTGGGGATGCAGGTTTCATCTGGTCCAGAGCTGTAAGGAACTGTTCTTTTGTCTAACCATCGTCTTAGCTTTGTGGAACTAATTGCAGAGACATGATATCATAGTCTTTCTTCTCCTAAATTTAATGCTATTGGATTTAATTTCAAATCTCAGGTGTCACTGAAATCTATTATCATTATCATTTTTGAAAATTAAGTTATCCAAGCATTGATTTTAGAATTTAATTGAATTGTTCGGTGACTGCTCATTAGAGTCTAGCCATAGAAATACAGCAGATATCTTCATGCAGCTCCCCAAACCTCTTGATCTTTTGCCACTTCCTAATGGAAAAGCTCTTAGAATGTGTCAAACCAAAAATGGAGATGATACATACATTGGTCATACTTATTTTAGAAATCTCAAAGTCATGTTGAATGCCTGATAAACCTAAAATTCCTTAATTTTTTTTCTTTTCATAAACGTATGTGAAGCAACAACTGTTATCAAAAATATTCTGAGTCAGAAATAATCTAGATAATTAAATTGAAATATTTTTAAAGTAGATGTGTTTAAATAGAAAGCAAATTCATAGGGAGAAATTTTACAATACAAAAACATCATTAATGCATCTTTTCAGTGTGACTTCAAATGTAATTGATGACTCATTAATTATGATTAGTTTATTATTAATTAATGATAACTAACTGTTGATAACTACAAACAATGAGATTTAGGATATGGCATGTACTGTTGGTTATGAAGTTTCTTTTGTCCTCCTACTACAAGGTTCTTGTAAATCAAGAACAGCAACACTTCAAAAGAGGTGGTTGTTTTCAGGTCAGAGTGTTAGCAAACTTCAGCTAGAAGTTCCCTCAAAAACCCCCTCTCTAGGGGACAAAGCTGCCAATCCATTCTAAACCACACTGGTTTCCGTAAAGATAAAACCCAAAAATATTCTGTGGGTGCCAAACCTTCTCCAGGGGGTTACTTACTCACATGCTGTTTGGCCACTTCTGAACTGCCTTCCTAAAACTGAACTTTTCAGTGGCAAGGTTCCAAAACAGGCTGCTCTTTATTAATTTTGACTGCAGAGTAACAGACTTTTAACAATTTTAGAAGAAAACTAGAAGGGGGTGTATATATATATATATATTGTTTTTTCTACTTTTGGAAGAGGTAATCATTTGGGAAAAAGAATTTCTTCTTGGAAAATTTGGAATAAGAATATTCTGTCCTCCTTTTACTATTGGGGTATTAGGTGAGGAGAAGGGGGCAGGATTGAAAAGGGAGCAGGGCTTTCTTTCACTATGAGCTACTCAACAGTTACACTTGCCAAGCAAGTAGCCAAAAACAGAGGGAGATCTAACATGTGGCATTCACATTTTGTCCTCCCAGGACAGCCTTGGCATCTCCCCTTTTGTTCCCCTTTTCTGCTCATCTTCTGCTAAAACCTGGTAGTATGCAAGCTGTATGGCTCCTCACAGAAGTGATGCAGAAGATGAAACATTGATGCCTTGACCAAAGAATTACATAGCTGCTTTGAATGCATAACAGCCTTCTCAGGCCTCAGATAGTCCCTTAATATTTTGGGGATGCTGGTCTCTAATGCAGTCTTATAAACAAATCTGACATGTATCTGTGAGTCAGCCACACGACAAGGTCAGCTCAATGAGCAGACTGTTAAGTGAATTTCTCCTTCATCCTCTCCCTTCACACATGGTTGACTCTTTAGAGAGAAAAAGCAATGTATTTGGAAAGTATTATGCTACTTCCACAGTATGGGGAGAATTTAATCTGCTACCGTTTGGGTTGGGTTTTTTTTTTTCTTCCTTAAGGGTTACTTAAACATAACAGAAAACCTATGTAGAGAGAAACGTGACTCCACTGTGCCTCCCAGGCACGGCGGTGTAGTTTAACACTTCTACTACATTCAAACCTCCTGCTCCTAGGAAGAAAGATTTAGCCTGCTGGCCTGCTCATCCTCCACTTTTATTTCAATCACTGCACTCACTTGGCTTTTTGTGTCTCTTGCAGTCACCCCTATACATGACTTGCAGGTGATAAAGTGCATAATTTAAATGTGGTGGGTCTTGCATGCCTGAATAGCTGAAAAAATTCCAGGTGTGACTGAGATGTCACTGAGATAGCAAGGGATTTGACATTTCAAGCCTAGCCCTGTCAGTGTATGTTAGAAACTAAAGAAAACAAAGCATCTGGTGCTGAGACACAGTGAACCTTCTCTACATGCACTCATTTCAGTGGAAGCTGATCACCTCCCGCCTTTTGCAGCCCAGAGTCCTGTGATGAGACCAGATCTTTGTGCCTTCTGCTGGCAAGAATTCCAGCTCCCTTGGGGGACAAAAAAAAGTAAGCAGCCTTCCAGTACTGAAAGAAGCTTTTCCAAACAATCCTGCTGTGATTGATTCCTGGCTGTGCTCTGGAAAAGTGTAGAAAAAGAAGCTACCTGTATTGATATGCACACATCATACACAAGAGTCTGGAAGACAGTGTAAGGAAAAACTTTAACTGTACAAGGGACACTGTCTGACATGTCTCTGATTTTAGTCCCTGGAAATTAAGCAGCCACAGGTACACAATTTAGAATAAGTGCATCAAGTCACTCTGATTTCAGTAGCACTACTGCTTCATTGTGTGCCTCAGATGTGGGCATGCAAAAGGCCAAGGTGTGGTCAAAGTCAAAAATCATGGCAGTTTCTGTGAAACCAGGGTTTACACCAGGAGTTTTTGAAGTAGGATAGCATGAGTGAAGCCAGTCTTCTACTTTCACAAGAAGAAATTTAACCTCTCTACCCTGCCTCTCAAGTGTGACAATTCTGCCAGGAACAGAAACTACATAACCCTGGAAGTTTTCCAAATTCAAATTAAAATGGGAGACCTCTATATTTCTTCTGTAAGTGAAGATACTTATGCTATAAAAGAATACGCTGAAAAGAAAGTCCGTTAACCAAAAGCAGAACTTATTCCAGGAATACTCATTTCCAGTATCTCCCAGAGGCATGTAGTCTTTTTACTATGAAAATTAATTCCCACTAGACCAGAGGGACTATGAATTTTCATGGCAGATTTTGTCTCTCTCAGCTATGCAAATGAAGCTCACATAACCCATACAGCCTGCAGAACCCTAAAATGCCACAAGCATAATTAAGAATAAACCAGGCCAAACTGCCTGGCAGTGCCAATTACCACATGCTTCAGGTAAGCATGATGCACGACACAATCTAAAGCCATTCAGCTCTCAGCAGCATGTGTTGATCAAAGATTCTTCTAAGCAAAGATATTATCAGCGTTTTAAAATAGCCTATAAAACATTCTTATGCTACACAGGATAAATTACCAAGTTATTTTACTTTGTGAATCATGACACTTAAAAATATGTAACTGAAAATATGGGAAGATTAATTTCAGAATGCTCATTTGTTTGCCTCTGGTGTTTTTAGAGAATGACCCATCCACATATTTCCAGAAGCTTCATCTCTGAATATTATTTCCTTTTCCCAGAAATGGAAAGGAAATCATCTTCTCATTTCTGTGTCTTCCAAAGCTCTAGCCTGATTCCCCTTTTGCTTTTCCTGTTTAATGGAGAATAGCTGTAGTGATAACAGTGTTAAGAGGGGTATGTTGGTTTTATGTTTTAACACTGTTGCTAGTAAAATCTGCAAGTTTTAATTATTCTTAAATTAGACTGAAAACGAAGTCAGGCCCAGATTATTTCTTTTGAAGTTAGCCATCAATTGGCCTGCATACATTCTATGTAATCACATTTTATGCAATTCTGAAAGTTGCTGCCACCAAACAATTATTTTTTGCAGGAGTTTGTCTAATTCCTAACACAGTCTTTAGGACCTTAATAGCAGAAAGTCCTCAGTGTCAGAAGTGTGTTTGGTGCTATTTCTAAAGAGAAGGGTCTTCTGAAGCAGAGAATCTGTCTTTACTAGTTCTGCATACTTGAATTAGGTTAGTTATATTTTTGCACTCTTTACTGTATAATACATTGCATTTGTAGATCACAAATGCACCCCTTTCCTACTGCTCTGGAATTTTGGCTTCCACCTTGACACAACATCTTTTTTTCCATGTCTTTCCTTTTGTCTAGTGTTTGAGAGAAAAAAGAGCACTTTTCCTGTAGTGTATTTTCTAAACAATCTGCTTTTCCTTTGGCTTAGACCTCCTAGGTCTTGATGAATGGCAGCATACCCTACTTTTCTTGTTTGAAGGTGCAAACTTAATGTGCAATTTTTTTTTATTGCAACTGAGGGTGGGGAGGGACTGTCTGCTATGGATAGGGCAGGGAAAATTGAAGTGAATGAGTGGCAAAAAAAACCCAAACAGAATTGACAGCATTCAGAGGCAAAATGTTGAAAGTCTACTTCCCATCATCCATCCAAACAGCATTCATAAGCTTTAAAATTCAGTAAAAGCTGTATCATTCAGAAAGCCTTAATTAAATTGGGTAAGTTTAAGTCGTTGGCTGTTGTGGATCTCATTAGGAACTTACCTGCTGCTTGTAAAGGCAACTCTATTACAGAGTGATGCCAGCAAACCACACTGCATGACTCGTCTATTGCTTACACTTGTGACTGTCTAATTGCAATGAAATTATCTTTGATTAAATCCCTCTTCATGAGGCACAGCTCAGTCATCGGCTCTCCTGGAGCCAATCACAATGGAAGACTCTAAGCCATCGTGTCCTTTTCCTGATGCTGCTGAAGCGCTGGCATCTGCCTGTGCTTCAAAGCTCTCAAAGACATTCTCATTTGTCTGATTAGAATCAGTGTGGGTAAATGCAGGGTGGGTGTACACAAGTAACACAAGGCAAGTCTTTTTTCTAAACATCGTATGAATTGTTGTCACCCTTTCACTCAAGTAATTTGAGTATTCAACTGAAACATGGGAAATCATTTCAAATCCTCCTACTGTGTAATGGGAGTGGGCTGATACATCACCAGAGAGTGTCCTAATCCGTGTTTGGGTTCAGGTGTATTGCAGTCATTGTCTCTTGATGTTGCTTTTACTTGCATTGAATACCTACATGTTCTTCAGTTCAAGAGGGGCTGCAAGCCTGCAGGTCACTAATTAGAACTTGTTTGCAGGTCAGAAGGGCTCACACAGGCTCTAGACTCTACTGCCATGACCAAGTAATGTAGGAATTAAAAAAGTTAATTAGAGGACCGTTCTCTTAAGTCACAACTCTGACTACCTCTCAGAGCAGCTGGGTGTTGAGGTCTGGCTGTAAGTGACTTGCCAAGGGTATTCAGAATCCACACCAGAGCGGAGCATTTGCCTGTACACAGAGCTCAGCCAAAGTTCATTGCTTGCAGAATTCTTTGCCTTATTCCCTGTAACTGCTACAGGGAGTTTCTAGGGGAACTGCAAGCATGCAATTAATATTATATAAGGCAACTCTTGAGCAGCAGGCCACGTTTTGAGCTGCTGCTCTGTAATTCATCCCATCTTGCTGCAGGCCAAAGCACAGCCCACCAAACAGCACGGTCCTGTTGTGTTTTGCAGGATCTCTACATTTTCTCCTGCATTAGAGTTATGCCCAAGCTGAGGGCCAGCAATCTCCCTTCCTGTTTGGATTCCAAAAGCAACAAAGATAGCACAGAGAGTGAGGAAGCCCCATCTTTTAGGGGCTTCTCCAACTTTGACGTCTCCCTCCTATGCAAAGCTAATGTGAGATATATGGCACAGTAAGTGCCTTCCATCAAAAGGCTTTTCTCAGGCAGGCCTAATTACATGGACAGCATAGGTCGGGTGCAGCTGTATAACCAGCCTTTGCAAAGCCTTCCAGCGGTGCAGCTTGCTGTGTTAGCTCCTGACCACATCCAGTTGCTTAGGGAGCACAGGGCACAGAGACACTCTGCTATTACCTAAAATCCCTCCTATATCTCTGAGAACCTCTAAAGCCCCCCAAGTGCACCTAACAAAAAAAATAATTTGCTTCCTATTTCACCCAATGTTTAGGTTTTTATATTTTATACATTAAGTATTATGTATATTTTTATGCTTTTATTTAGTATAACAGTTACAATTAACCTAAACCATATTTTACCATTAAGTTCTTAAATTATTTTCTCAATCTTTTTCTTTTTTTTTCTTTACCTGGTGCCTCAAATTGCCTCAGTCACTGCCCTGTGAGTGGGATCACCTGAAACACTTCGCTCCATCCATGAAACATCTTTACCTCCTTCTGACTGCTGGGCCATTTTACAAATTCACATCACACTGATTTCCTTAAACTGTGTCTACTCATGATTCTACAAAAGTACATAAGCAACTGTGCTTTCCAGGGAGGCTAAATGCCTCCAAATGTCACACCAAGCAGTGAGTGCCTCTGCAACTCCACCTGCTACCAGCTGAGCAGCCATAGCAGGTCTTGCTCTTTAAGATGTGCTGAGAGCCTCATTCCATTTTCAAAACAGACATTTTCGGCTCTATTAGAGGAAGCCCATAATCCAGGGGTCCGTACAACATACCACAGATGATCATTTTGAGAACATTCCATTTCCTAAACGTTCCCTTCTAGACATGATCTCTATTCTACCAAAGCGACACGAGCGGCATTGCCTAGAAGCATCCCTTCTTGAAACATGTCTTCCTCCCCAGAGGTTCCTATGCACACAGCGCGGTTTAGTCGAGCAACCCTTTCATCTCCCGAGTAAACCTGGGGAAGGATTCCCACTGGAAAAGACTGCAACAAAGAGGTTAATTTACGCCTGCCCCTTATGGGGGCTTCGATGCCGCTTACTGCAGGGCGAAGCATCACGTAGGGATTTTGCATCAGACGGCGCAGAAGCAGCGCCGCGGCGAGCTCCCTCTCCGCGGGGAAAGCGGCATTCCCCGCGGAAAGGCTCCGAGACGCGCCGCTCCCCGCGCCCGCCGCCAGCCCCCCGCCGCTCCGAGGGGCCCGCTCGGCGGGGGCGGCCACTCACCTCCACGAAGTAGAAGCAGGGCAGGAGGGTGACGCTGTCCTTGGTCACTTTGCCCTTCTGCCGCTCCTTGGCGGACATGCTGGCGGGGGCTGCGGGCGGCGGCACCGCGCCGCCCCGGCCGCTCGCAGCCGCCCGCCGCGGGTCTCCTCCGCCCGCCGCCGCGCCGAGCCCCGCACCGCCCGCTAGCGCATCCTCTGCGCCGTGCGCGGGGCTGACGTCAGGCGGCTGCTCGGCGGCGGGGGGAAGGGGCCCGGTGCGGGCGGCGGGGGTCCCGTCCGCCTTAACTCCTTCGCGCCGGCGCTCCGCGGAGTGTCAGAGCCACCGGGAATGAGGGGGGAGCCCCGGGGCGGCGCGCTCCGACCCAGGGAAGCTTTGGCTGCAGCAGCCCATTTGGAAATGCACGCGGACAGGCCTGAGCCACCTGAACAGGATCCCTGCGGGATGTTCCACGGGGAGTGTGAGGCTTTTATCTTGCTTCTGGGAAATCCTTCCCTGAAACTGAGTGGTAGAATGACCCAGGGAATAGCATTCCTGTGTGGCCAGTGTCCTCTTGCAGGTGTACCCTTTCTGAGAGCAGATTGCTAATGTCAGCTCGCCCCAGCCTCAGCACCAGGGGGGGTGTGGTGTGACTGGGACTCAGCAAAACTGAGCTCTTGGACCACATGTGATTAATCTGTGAAGTGTCTGGTGCAGTTCTGTTACAATCTTAAAGAGATCAGAATTAACCTGAACAATTGTTTCCATGGTGAAATGGGTTATTTTGAGATCCTATTTATGGATCAAAGTTTGCAGCCTTTTCTCAGGCAGGCTCCTGTTGATGTCAATGAGAGGTACCCTGGAGAAGGTCCGCAGGGGCTCTCTTGTGTGGGACAGCGTTTTCCTTCTTCTGTAGCACATGAATAATGTCTGCAAAAGTTGTCTTGTGCCTGTAAGCTTATTCTTGCATTGTGGTGTTTAGCTTTAATGTTCAAGGAGAGAAGTGTCATTCAAGCAGTCATCCTTTATTTCCTGTCCCTCCCTTTTAGGGGGAAGATGGGAAATGATCTGCTGTTCGTGTTCAGATGGTTGCTAGTATTTTGGCTGCTAGAGACAGTGTGCTCTGGCAATGGAGGTGAAGACTCTCATCAGTCCCTTCCCTTTTCTATCTGTTCTTTCATTTACTCAGCAGATGACATGTCGGTCCATGCTCTGCACTAGGCAGACAAGCAAATAAGTTTCATAAAAGGGTAAAAGCAAAAATGTACTCTGTGCTTGCAGGCACTTGTGGAAGGCAAATCTGTAGTCTGCTTCCAAATCACTGAAAAAAGATTTTTCAGATCTGCAACAGGTTACAATTATTCTCTACCAACATACAGTCTTGTCCTAACCCTGTTAGAAAAGATTTCCAGATTTTCTACTGACTCAGTGGTACAGGGGACTCGTTGGTACTCCTGTGAATGGGAGGTTGGGGGGTGCCAGGCCTCAGAGGTGGCCAGGAGAGTTTCTGGGAGGAGAGGAGCTGTGAGCAGAGGTTTGTGCCTGGCTAATATTTTGGGTGGTGTGGAAGTGTGTGGAAGTGGTTCCTACCCATCAGTGATCTAGCCTTTAAGCAAAAACGAAAAAGTTCATTTTTGTTAGCCTTGCTACTGGGTTATTCCAAGTAAAACAGCTGGAGTTGAGGAGCTGTAGTGAGACTTTGCTGCTGCTAAATATGTTACTGTTATTGGGGAGGGTGGTTAATGAGCGATGGCCACTTAGAGTTGCTTTTAATGTATTAGCCTCACTTGTTCTGGAATCATGTATCTGGCTTGAAAACCATTGTCACACACCATTAAAATTACTCAAGAGTGTTTTGTCTGCCTGTGTTTCACACGAGATTGCTTCGTTCTGGAAGAGCAGGAACAGGGGTGTGAGGGTGCTTCTCTGGTAAAATAAACTGAAAAGCTCACATCGTGGTGTAACTTCAGAAACTAGAAAAACCCTCCTATTCATTATATTTTTTATTGCACTGCCTAATGGCCAATTGAAGACTTCAGCTGTGACAGGTACAATAAAAAACTAGGTAGTAACCGTTCCTACTATACAAATTCTCACTGTAAGTAAGTCTGCGGTGGGAAGGATGCAATGTAAGCTGTGTGGCTGCTGTAAGGGCAGTGATAATTCTCTGGTTTTGTTTCTTACTCTTTTGTGAATGTACTGATGGAGTTAGGAGAGGGTTTCTATATGTTTTGGCTGAAGTGAAGCAATTACTTTTTCGTCAGTGCAGACTGTGACAAGAACTTCTGCCCTTTATCTAGTCCAATAAAGAGGAAAAGGACTGTCAGTGGCTGGGTCCCAGAGTGGGGCAGGTCTGCCTCACACTAGTCTAAAGGTGATACTGATGGGGAAGTATGGACACAGCGAGGGTGCATTTCCCACCCTTCTCTCTGGGCTTTCACTTATTCTCTGTTGAGACTCAGCCATAGTAACCACTTTCTCAGGAGTAAATAACCAAAGTAGAGCTAAGGTGCCTCTTCACTGTTCCACCCTTGCTGTGCTGCCAGCAATGCATTCCAAGCTTCCACCTTACCTGCCCTGGCCTCTCTGGGTAGCACCTGATGGACTCTGTGTAGAAGCTCTGTATCTCACTTCATCTCACATATCCAGAGAGGGCTCCAGGCATTTAATCTTTATGTCCTGAATGAATGTAATGGAATAGGAGTACTTTTCTGCTTCTCAAGACTGACATTTAGGTTCCTGTGTGTCCTCTTACAAGCACATGAATATTGCTGGAAAAAGGGAAAAAATCCCTTGCTGAGTGTAATGATACGGCTTTTGGACTAAGGGATGCATCTGTGCATTAACACCTGGAAGCACACAAGTCCCTCCAGTGCTGTTGTATTCAGCTCTTATGACAGTTAGTTATTAGAAATTGTGGGGTTGATTCCTGTTTACGTAAAAGCTCATTGAATTGCTTTAGAAGTATAAGCAGCCTTCAAATGGGTATGACATACATTTATATCCTTATTCAATTCCCTTAATGTTATTAGAACAGTGTGAAATAGCTTTTGTGTAAATGAGGATTTAATCTATATGATCTTCTGAAGGAAAATTTGTTGGTGATAAAAAATTCAGGAAACACCTCCTGTCCACTTCAGTACAAGAAAGTGTGGTGATGCATGACTTACAAATGTAAGTAATCTATTTGCAGGATAGTACATAGTCATATGCACAGGACCTGCACTAATGTTGACAGCTTTTTTTACCCAACCACAAGCAATCTCTGTAACAGGAAAGTGTCATGAAAACATTAGCATAAAGCATAAAAGCTGTTTGTTTACACTTTGCTGCAGCAAAACCAATCGAGTTCCTGGCAAAATTTAAAGTTGGGGAACTAAAAGATAGATCTGAAATATAGACCTCTTCTGACTCATCTGGAATAAGATTTTAAGAAGATAGATTTATTCTTCCTTTCAAAAAAGCCCCAAACTGAACTTGGTCATCAATGGCTGCCCCTGGTGATTCCAAAGTGATTTTTAAGAGCTCAGCTTGACACAAAATATTACACACTCCTTCCCCCACTCCTCCTCCCACCAAAAAAAAAAAAAAAAGATAAGTGTTATCAATGGAGCTTCTTTAGGTGAAGAAAGCACCTTTCTTTGCACTTGTCAGGCAGACAGCAGCTCCCACAGTTATTAGAAACATGATTTGAAACTATTTCCCAGCACAGTATAGTTTGTTGGCAAAGCTGCACTGTATAAAATGTGACTGCAGGCCATCACCTCTTTATCCAGGTGCTCCTTTCCCTCTGCAGCAAAGTCTGCCTGTATTCCCAGGCTTTGGTAAGTGCTGGACACAGGCAATGGCTGTGGTTTCACTGCTTCCATGGGAACAGAAAACACACTACATAAGCAGGGACCTGTGTTACATCACTGACTACCCCCCTTGTGAAAGCAGCATGAAATAATTTGGAAAAGAATTAGAACTGGCTGAGAGGGGGTCTGTGGCTGTGCAGATCCACTGGTCAGTCAGTGGCACTGGAGGGGTTATCGCAAGCGCACGTTTGGCCAGAGGCTGCAGCAGCAGCTGCAGTTACCGTTGCTTAGTAGCCTAAGAGAACCTGCTTTCCTCTGGTTGCCACGCGTTTCCACTGCACAAAAGCCATTTCTGGGACTGTGTGTATGGATCAGGGTTAACTCTTTTATATTGTAGAAATAGATTTTTTGGTTTTGTTTTGCCCACTGAGCGTGGACTAGATGATGTGAATTCACCATATTAAAACAGTAATCCTCTTCTGGAGAAAGAGTGGCATATGGGAACTGGGCTCTGCTGTGTGGAACTGACAGATGATTTCTGTTCTGCTTTGCTTGCCATACCAGAAATCAGAAATGCAGCAGTGTGTGTGTATATATATATATATATACACACATATGTATATTCTTCCCCTCCCCCCCCCCCCCCCCCCGTCACTTAAGAAAATGTCTGGTTGGGAGAATTTGCTGTATGCATTGAATTCACACATTATTCCATAAGTAAATCTGCCCTGAGCAAGTGAGAGGACATTGCTTGTTTTACAGTCATTCATTTAAAAGACTGTGATAGTCATAAACCAGTTAAATTTTTACAAATACTTCATGAAAAGGTTTTCTAATCTCTGCTGCAACTACTTTAATAAATCTTTTACTTGGAGAAAAGAAAGTGGTGGCTCCCAGGACAAAGTCTATGTTAGACAACAAGGCAACATCCTTCTAGCATCCTAACAAGGCGCCCTCCATGTAAACCCAGTAATTGTGATGAAAGGGGAAATTACAGGATATAGAAAAAATTGGATAGCTGAATGATATCAAGGGCACCCCCTTAATTATTAACATTTGCAGGTTTTTGCAGGTGCAATAACATTTTTTCCTTATTTTTTCATGTTATGGAAAATTTTTCCACTTTGACCCATCTGTAGCTCCCATGTGAGCAGCACACAGCGCTCTTGGATAGATGGCATGTGACAGCACTAGGAGATTCATAGTGGAACAAGTTTGAAACATACAAAAGAGACCTACAGTGCAGATGGAGTGTTAAATTCTGCTTTGCAGTTGTAATTGCATCAAGCAATTGTTTCTCCACTATGTCTAATAATGTGTTGCTGTAAAGCTCTGTCTTATTTTCTTTGGCTATCAGATATAGGTCACAGCTTTAAAGTAGCAGCTGACTGAATGATTCCTGGCTTTTCTGCTGCCTTTTACACTGCAGTGTTTGGTCTAGAAAATGAATTTTGCATGTTTTGCACAAGTCATGCTAGGATCATTCTCCTGAATCTGTGGCTTTGAATACTTCCTATGAACACATCTGCATGGTATCTTGCACACAGACGTGCTTGTGCTTTCTGGCTTCAGGTGAGTTTTGGGTTGCAAGCTATGCTGCTGTGCAAGCATGATGCTGGACTGTGGTTGTCCTGGTTTCAGCAGGGATAGAGTTAATTTTCTTCCTAACAGCTGGTATAAGTGCTGTGTTTTGGATTTAAGATGAGATAATGTTGATAACACACAGATGTTCTAGTTGTTGCCAAGCAGTCAAGGACTTTTCAATTTCCTGGCCCATGAGGAGATGGGGGGAGCCCAAGAAGCTGAGAGGGGGTACACAGCCTGGACAGGTGACCTAAGCTGGCCAAAGGGGTATTCTGTATCATATGACATCATGCTCTGCATGTAACTGGAAGCTGGCCATGAGACAGTGCAGCTCAGGAACTAGCTGAGCAATATCTCTTGGTGATGTACAGTTGTGCCGTGCATCACTTGTTTATTATCATCATCATCATAATCTCATCTTTTTCTGTCCTACTAAACTGTCTTTATTTCAGACTGTGAGTTTTCCTTTTTTATTTTTTTAAAATTTATTTTCAATTCTCTCCCCCATCTCGCTGTGCAGGGGGGCAGTGAGTGAACAGCTATGTGGGTGTTTTAGCTGCCTGCTGGGTTAAACTGCAGCAGTACAAACTGCTTCCCCTTAAGTCAGATTTAGCATCAGGCTGAGTGGTTATGTAGCTTTTAGTGAAACTGCCTTGTGGCTGGCTGATGTGGAATATGGGAAAAAGAGTTTATATTTGTTATGTATTATGCCAAACATGCCTTTATTTTGATGCTGATAATGGCTCATTTTCAGTTACCTCCATACATCTGGATTTAAGATCTTAGTTACAGGCATAATGGCATGAAAGCATCAGAATGTGAAAATCCCAGGCTGTTTCTGGGACACTGACTCTTTAAGGTAACCTTGTGTAGATTCTGATAAGGCACAGATCTGGATTTTTATTGCAGTTACCTGTCACAGAGATTCTGCTTGAATCTGGGCAAGTTACTTATCACCAGCTAATAAAACATCAACCATCTGGTGCAGGAGCTGAGGCAGAACTTGAAAGAAAAACCACAATTATGCAATTAACAGCAGTACCCATTTGTCTAACTGGAAATGCAGAAGTCCCAGCAGGAATCCTGTTTGCCCCACAGTCTGTATGAAACATCATGGCAGAAAAGGGCTGATACCCATGTCTGACATTCAGACAAGTACTGCTGCAATAGCCTGTTGATATTAATCCATCCCTTTCTAAGCACTGTATGTATTTGCACCTGAACTTAATTTTGCCATTTCCAAGTCCTAATGTCATGTTTCTGATTTAAATAACCTCCTTCTCATTTTTTTTCTCTTACAGTAGTATGCATAAATACAATATTATTCAATACACTTTAATGAAAATTAAACGTATGCTTCAAATTCTGTGAACAAGACAAACTTCATGCATGGGTTTCAGAAGAAAATTTAGCAAGTGAATGGTAGAAACACAAGGTGGTGACTTACTCACAGGAGATGGCAGGAAAAATGTCTAAAATACTAAAATTATGTACTTTTCAGAATGTTAGATGTTCCAAAATCACAAATTCAAATATTTTATTTTTGCAATATTGAAGTCAAATGTAAATTTCCTATGAGAACATAAATTATTTTGGAAGTCTGTAATCATGGTGCTGTTGGTTGTCAAGGGCACATATTAGGTGGCCTCAGAACGGATGAAAACTCCTGTCTGCCACCATTAAATATTTATTTTCACCATTAGTTATTAAAACCAAAGCACAAGAACCTACCTTATGTATACTTATATACATAAATATGTTTTTATGTACTTAAGGCTTATATGCAATGTGGCAATTGAATGAAAGCATGTCAGCCCAAAGTGCCTGCAATTCCCCAATAGCATTCAGTATATATCAGCATTAACACCAGTGAACCCTATCTCTAAACTAACAGAAAAAGCCAAACCATGAAATGTGTGTTTAACACACAATGTCTTTGTTTTACATTTTCCTTGAAAAAATTCTGTATCAGCAGACAGCAGAAAAACTCATTATCAAGAAATGTTATGCAGAAATAGCACAAGAACCAGTTTCTCAGACTTATTAGACTAAAAGTGAAAAAAACTGATCTGTGAATAAGTTGAATAGAAATAGCTTTGTTGTAAAAAATAGTTGAATATTTATGGAATATTAACACTTTTGCAAGAATATAAGAGGCTGCACAATCATTTTATATTTTATTTCTGTAATGTGAGCCTGAAAAGCTGTCAGGTGGCTTTCAATCCCTTTGTGATCATGTGATAGTGCTTAGAAAGCTGGTAAAATCAACCACTGGTAAAGTAAATGGGGAATAGCCTGTTAGCAGTGTTAATATGTTTTCCATATTTTTCCAGAATCCCAATCTGTGTGTACTATAGCCCTTTTAATTAATATTTTATCCATAAATTCTCCAATGACTTAGTCATTCAGATTGGATTGAAACTTGCACCTCATTTGTTTCATAGCTGAAGCTTGGCATCTTAGTAACGCCCCAGAAACTCTAAATAAATCAACTGTTTCCAAGTTCTCTGTGCTCTAATCGTTAGAGACATGCTTTATGTTAAATTAAGCCACATTGCTCTACTGTTTCTTCATCTTGTAGAATAGTTCAAAATATCTCTACAACCTCAAGATCTCAGAAAAATCTTTTGTGACTTGGACATAAGAAGGTGGCTCAGTAGAGGCTCTCCAGACAGCCTTGGTGTGATTGTATCCAAATGGTAACAGACAGGAAAGCAAGAAGCCTTGGCCCTATTCTTACCAAACTCTGTATCTAGAGTGGAAATTATATTGAATGTAGATGCACACAATCATGAGACAAACAAGAGCAGTGTCTGCATCCACAAATGTTCTGCAGTGAGTCACTAAAGCCAAGCAAGTGATGACAGCCCTCTCAGGTACTTGAAGGAAAGAGATCAGTAGCAAAGATGTTGCTTATCTGAATACTTTCAGGTACCAGAATCTTGTCCTGCAGTATTTTCTAAGAGAAACTCAATTCCTCCAAATAAATTATGTCCCCTTAAAACCATAAGAATTCTTTATTTTCAGGAAATTTATCCATTACTTTATTTCTTGTCAGTTGTGGGAGTGAAATGGAGGCAAATTCTTTGATGATTTTGAATGAATGAATACCTCATCTACCCTGCTGGAGGCTTCATTCTGCACCATGTGAGCTTCTCCCTTCTACCTGAACTCTCTTTGTACCGGGTGTTGAATGCAATAAGCAGCTTTGGGACTTGAAGTGTCTTAATAGCAAGAATTTTTATGATAGAGAAATACAGGATGCACCCATTTCAGCATATGTGTGACATCAGCAGAGTAACTACAGTTACTTAAGAAAGATACCTGAATAGATTTCAGAGGGGAAATGCTGTGTAGCCCAGCAAAATTCAGCTGCCATTCCCAGGGAGTTCTAAACTGAGGAGAAGGCTTTATGATTTAGGTGCTGAGATCTACAAAAGAGGAAGTCAGCTTCCAGTGAGCTGAGGAGCATGGAGCTGTGCATTCCTTGAGGCAACAGATTGCTGTAGGTTAAGGGAGCTCTTTAGTGATTTGCTTTGGTAAAAACTGTTACTGAACTAAAAAAGTTATTTATCCAAACACTTGTAAATCCATGGAAAGCAAGGCATTCCTTCTTTGAAGTATTACTTTAAAAAGCCCATGGCATTTTACATACTAACATCTCAAAGGCAGCTTAATTACCAGAAATTGCTTAGAATCTCCCTTCCCACTGTGGACAAATGGGTATCACCGTGCCCAATTTTCAGTAGTACCCCTGAATTGCACTGAAATAGAATTATTTCTATATTTCATCTAACTAAAATGAAAAAAGCAAACTTGGATTTTGAAAAAGCCTCACAAATATTTTCTTAATTCCAAATTAGTCCAAATATACAACAGTGTAGTTTTCTTTATCTTTCCCAAGAGTTCATTTATGATGATTGACGGATGCATTTGTTTGGGATTTAAAGGTCTTTGGTAACATAACATCAATATAAGCACTTATTTGGCAGAATATAGCTTTCATGTGTTTTTCATTACTGTTATTTGCCTTCCTGCCTAACAGAATGCTTTCTGGATACAAATTCTAATGATAAATAGAGAACTGTGACCAATGACAAATTACATGTCTAAAAAGAAGGAAAATATATGAGGGAAGTGATATTTTTGTTACTGCTTAATACTTAATTTTACTGTTCTTTGAATAGGCTCCTTTATCTCTCTAATGACAATAATTTATTTCTCCTATTTTTTCTGCATCTAGTACACCCCTTGAGCCACAGAAATGGTTCCTGGTTTGACGTAAAATTCTACACTTAATTGATAATAATTAAATAAGAGTGTGGGGATGTTTCCTTTCATTCACATTCTAATTAATTTCAGATTTTACATGAACTATTTCACCATCTTGGATACCAGATGGAAATCATTTATGATTCTTAGATATGATCAGCTACTTTATCTATGCTGCAAGAGCAAAATTAAAAGCAATGATTGCACCTATCATCTTAATTAAACAGGTTAAAATGCTACATTTTTAATCACTGTAATGTCAAGATTATGATCACTGTTAAGAGGATAGAAAGTATTAACACCTTCCCAGGAGCTCAAGTGTACCCATAATCTGTTAATGGATTGGTGGCTGAACCAGTGAATATTGATTTGTCTTGGGATATAGATGTAAGATTTGGAGATTTGAGAAAGTATGTGGTACTCCAGAAGCAGCTGTCACTGCCAATAATATGGGCTACAAATTTAAGTGTGTTCATGCTACACATTTTTGTATGTTTTCCTTTTATTTTATGCTCTCCAGATGCTTGTACATCTCTTTTTCATGGCTTTTCCATATAATTTCTCCAGTTTTCCTTGCATTTCACTATCCCAGTTCTACCACTCCATTTCTACACACCTTTTCTTTCTTTTTCCTCTATCTTCATGTCTTGTTCACTCCCTCCTACATAGTTTCTTACTTTTTTTACCCCCTTTCCCATCCTCCCTTCCTTATCCCTTTCTCTCATCCAGCTCTTTCAGTCTTCCATTTTAATTTTCTCACCCTCATTTGCTTACCTTTGCCACATCTATTTCCAAACTCCCTGCCCCTCTTTCCACAGTGCTCTACTTTGCTGTTCCCTGTTATGCTGTCTCCTGGGTACTGCCAGCCAACCAGCCTTGCTTAGGGCAAGAGTCAGATGAGACAGTAAGCAGAAAGCAGGTGACTAAGCCCTGAAGTGAAGAGCAATACGACACCTTCCTCTGTACTCCTGTCTGCCCCCTGTGTTTACTGTACCCCTCTAAATATTACCTGAACCAAGGTCATCGCTGCCACTCTGACACCATCCCATTTTTGCAGGCAGAAGTGACGCTGAGGAGCTGTCCAAGGTATGGCCGCAGGTCCCATCTGTCCTGTCCCGCCTTTCTCTCCCTTTCAGTATTTTAGCACTGAACTTTTCAGGGACGTGACTGCAGACAGAGTCAGGAAGCCTCTCTTTCTCTCATCCCAGTCCCTCCACTGCAGTCTGCAGGCAGGTGTCTGTTGATCTGTGACCGGATAATAGCATCCAGGACGCAATCTCAGGGTGCTGGAGTCAGTAGTTGCAGTCCTGACTCTACTTTAGTGGAAGAAGGTAAGGAGCACAGTAGAAAGCAGTATCTCTTTTTGCAAAGTTTGGCAGAAAGAATGTGCAATTTCTGCACAGAGATGGAATTACAGACAGATCACCAGTGTCCTTCTTCGCTGATCATTTGCCTAGCTAGAGTTCTTAGATGTGCAGAGCCAGTGGGCTTTGCTGCATCCCATTTATCCCATCCAATTTGCTTGTTTTCAAATGTTTGGGGAATGTATTTTAAATGTGCTTCTGTGCATTGCTGTCAATAATATGAACTGACACCTAAGAACACTTGTACAATCTGTTGACCTAACCTTTCATTTAGAATATATGTAATGGATATCTGGTGTATTGAAGATGTGGTGAGAGACATAGACAGGTACAAAGGATCAACTTTTGCCTCTCTTTGCTCCAAACAACACTTTGTTTTCATGGGCATTCTCAACTAAGTAATCATGTTTCTTGCCTAGAGTATTTTTATCATCTGTTTTAGGAAGCAACATCTCTACACAGAGAATTAGAGAAAGTTCTTTTATTTTTCAGTTTGCTTCATTTGTACATCTGAGAATTATTTGTCTGTAGTTAATTTGTTTCTCCAGTGACTCGGTTTTCCCACTTGTTTATGTGGCTCTTTCCAAGAGTAATTGAAGAGGGACTGTTCCTGAAACCCAGAAAAATGGGATTATAAAATCACTTTCCAAAAAGCAGGAGGGTGGCATTGGTCCAATGCATAAAACTTTTGTTATTACTTTCATTAACTTTGTTCCATGTTTAGTTTTTGGGTTTTGGCTTGGGTTTTTTTCATCTTTCATGAGCTTTCAATGTTGAAGTTTATGGTTTTGTAAAATGAGGACAATATTCTTTTCAGTCTCAAGGGATGATATGGGGGTTATGTAAACCATAATTAAATTCAGTTCTGTGAGATCATTAGAAAAAAGTCTTTTCTTGTTACTGTAACTCTAATGTTTAAAGATACTCAGTGTGGTACAATTTTTCAGGGACTTCTAAAGATGTTGGAGACCTAGAACAAATACTTATCTTTGCCTCTCCATACATTTTTATTACATACTGAGTCCTCTTGCAGAGGAGCTATGGGGACCCTCTACCTGCTCCTAGAATTTTTAGAATCAGGTGTGATAACAAGAGGTTCACCCCCTACTCCAGCTAATTATGCTGCCACCAGTTGGTAATGCAGCAGTTGTTAGCTACTTCTGTGTCTCCAGAAGAATATCCATATAATGCATAAAGTTCCTTTAGCTGACAGTGAACCTGAGGCTGTGCCTTCAAAAGTTTATTTTCTGTGGCTAGTATATTTTTTAATGCAATGACCCTTTTTTAATGCCACGAAGAGATGATTTTTCATGTAGAAATTTCACAGAGAGCAAGAAATATGGGTTTTCCTTTCACAGGTTTTCCTTTTAAATAAACCACATAGGATTATTATATAAATGTAAAAATTTATCATCTTTTACTATGCTTGAATTCTTAAGTACTTTTTTCCTAAATCTTTTCTGGGTCTCTAAGGAGTTTTTTTTAAATGTAAAAGGGGAAAGAAATTAGGGTTGTAAACCACTGATGAGATTTTCTTTCAAATGCAGTAGCTATTTTTCCAATTGGTCCCATTATGGAAATGTGCTGAAACAGTAGTGTTAGCAGTCCTATGATCAAATGTCATGGAAATCAGCTCTGAGGCAGATCAGCTTTTGTATTTTGGAAAACTGTTGAATATGGGAGAAATTGAAACTGATTCTTATGCAGTTTGTAACAAAAATTCTAATCACTTGTGATTTATACAAAGTATGTCTAAAGACACACCACTGGCATGTGCAAGAGGGCAAAAAGAAGCACAAGGATTTGAAGAGAAGGTTGCCACATTATGTATAATATTCCTTTGTGGGTTTTTACTTTAGGAGTTGTGTGGATGATGGGGATAGGAGGGAGGAGAATCCCCACATGGCTCTGGGAATGCAAGTCACAAAGATGTTCAGGTCAGCCCTGCTACCACCAGATCTATAGTGAATAGGCTACTGTATTTAAAAAAAAATGAAAGAAAAAATAAAAGAAAGAAACAAGCATTTCTCCGAGTTACTTGCTGCTAGCTAATGTACCCCTACAAAGATCTGTAATAAGATACAGATCAGAGAGGTGCAGTTATACCCGATATATTGTGGCATGCATTAATTTTTCAGTAAATGCAAAAATTAAAAGGAAGTACTCATAGGTGTTCCTCATCCCTGCCTTCTTCTACCTCCTTTCAAATAACCTACTCAGCCTCCTGGGAGTGAAATGGTACTGCAAGTGCCACTTTTGTCTTGAATGGATTTTACAGGAATCAGCACAGCCCCTTCACTAGTTGCCGTGTTGAAACTGTTGAAAACCAGCAGAAATAAGTTGTCCTCACATCCACCCTTGAGTGCTTAACCTTGGATGGGAGACTTGTACCTCACCTATGATTAAGGTGCTGCTGATTGTATTAGTTACTCACATATACCTGGAAACATCAATGCCTTCATATTACACTGAGCTGCCCCCGTCCCGTGCTGCTTGCCTTCTGATGGTTTGTGAGTCATTGATGCGTTAGGCCCAAGCAGCTTGCTCTGTAGAAGTGCCAGGCAGGGTGTATATATGGTTACTGCCCAGCTGTGCCCTCTGCCGAGTCAGCCTTGTCTTGGCTCCTGGATGCTCCTCGTTGACTGGGTTACAACTTCCATTGCTAAATGGCTCCAGGAAGGCAAAAATTAATCTCAGGAACCTGTGTGTTCTGGCCTTGCTCCTTTGACATTAAGTTTTCTTTATTGAGAGATGCCTGAGAGAAACCTTCACATCTTCAGTCAATAACCCTGCTCCCGGAATTTTGAAGTGATTGTGCCATATTTAGGGCCTGGGACACTAATGCTATTAGGCAAAACAGCCACAATCCCTTCAACAATGTGTTTCTTAGTAAATGATCATGCTGATCATAAAAAACAACAAAAAAGTTGTTTGGCTCCTTCATATTTTCTTAGGAGTTAAAGGAACTAAAGGAAATAGTCTTGTGATTATAGTAAAAAGAAGTTACCTAATTTTTCAATATACCACATAAAAATTGACTATTTTAAAATAATCACATTATAAATTAGTATTGTGCTCTAAGAGGGAAAAATTCAGGCCCAATTGAAGTTAATGACTTCAGTCTAACTGTAACTTAAAGTATTTCATGAGGACCTGCACTCCTTTGGAGGAAATAGCTTACTGAATGTTCTTTTTTTTAAGCTGAAAAAAAGAATACAAGGGAGGAAAAGTCTTAAATCATAAATCCATAAGGCTAACATTTCTTTGTTGCCTGAGATTTTTTTATGATACTGTTTGTTTAAATGTTTTTTTCTGAAATTTTGATTCATCTTTCAAACCATCAAACTTTGCTATAAAAATATTGACACTTCTTGCCCTGCTGACATGGCTTGCATCATTTCAGTATTACATAATGTTGGATCACTGCTATAAAATATATCTCTGTGAGCAGAAAGAGAAAGAAAAACTCGAGAGCAGCATAGCCAGGAGAAAAGGATTCTGTCTCTGCACAAACGAAGGCAAATGTCATCATAGATCAGCTATTATGCACTACACATGCATAATGTATGTATTTTTTCCTCTCATTTTCTCTCAGTCAAGTCTGATTATGAGGGGAAACTAAAAAAGTAATGGACAACTGGAAATTGCTAGAATATGATGTTATAGAATGCTTTGAATATTATTAAATGAATTAGTTATGCCATCAGGGGAGAACATCTGCGTTCTGAACCAGGAAATAGCTTGATTCTGCCTTCATTTTTATTTTAAGCCAGTGAAACTAGCATATGACTGAAGTCAATGGATCTAATGAATCTTTCAAAATATCTTCCTGGTAGAAACTACTCTGAATGTAACCACCTTGTGTGCAAAAAAACATTAGAACCAAATATTGCTTCCCGGTGTTTCTTAATAGCTCCTTTTGTTTGCAGTAGGAATGGGGACATAGTTGTTTTTTGGGGTTTTTTATGTCTCTCCAAACTATATTTACGCAAAGAAAAGATTATCAATTCAGCAAATTTGTAGAGCTCCACAGAATGAAGGACCTTCTAAGCTGACTTTGTATAGTTGTAACACAGAAAGTCCTTTTGGAAACTTGGCAGGATCAAAATATGCATTCCCTTCCAATGCGTATTTTAGACTGTTATTTACTGTATATTTTAGGTCAAGTTGTGTCATATTAATTTTAAAATATGAAGTAGACTGGGAGGCCTGTAAAGCCATATTTCTCTGAATCTCCTGTGTGTTTGCCCCAAAGGTGAGATCTGGGAAAGCTGGGACAATTGGTCTGAAAAAGCAGTACCAAAAGGAATATATACTTTGAAAAATATATAGTTGTCTTCACCTTCCTCTGTCAGGTTTTTTCCCCTTCTGCTTGGTAAGGCAAGGCTATCTTGGCACCTGTAAGGCGAAGATCGTTGTTTTCAGTGATACGTGCTGTGGTGAAAATACATAAGGTGGCATGGAGATTAACTGCATTTTATAATTTACATAAATCTAGTAGAGCTGGAAAGAACAAATATCATTATGGAATTTTCTATGGTCAACTGATAATTTTTTTATGCTATCAGCCCAGCAGTGCAACGATATGTGTTTAATGAAAATAAAGGGGGAAAAAGGACTCATGGTAAAGCTGTATTAAACATCTTTCACAGAAGAAAAGGGGTAATTTTGCTACGTCCCAGTTTGCTGGGGGCAGTGTGTAAGCTATATATATTTATATATGGAATCACAACCTCGTATTTCACGGAGCAGAGTCATCCTTGTTACAGCAGCTCATGTCTGTCCAGGGATCTATCTGGGCTCCAATTGCAAAAGCACACCAGGCAGGACAGATTTCCTGGTGCAGCTGCTAGACCATGCTAACTGGTAAATTCAGCTCAATGCAGAGACGTTTTTTCTTCCTTTCTCCAAAATGGAGAATTTCGTTCCCCACAGATCTCACTGGGATAAAAGACATGATAAACCTCAAGGGGTCAAGCTTCCTGTCCTTTCTCAGTAAGAGAAAGTTATTTTAACTGCACTCTAGCATTAAACTCCCAGTTTGTTGCATTCTGTGATGCAGGGTTTCAGAGCAGAGCTACGTTTAATAAACTGTTACATTTCTTTCTCATTGTTGGGCCCCTTGAAAATTACTGGCTTTGTCCTGATAGTTTTATTTAAAAAGGAGAAGAAAATTTTAACTCCAATTATCACAGAAACAAAGCAAACCAAAGAGGAAAATCTGCATGATACGTGGCACTGCGTGCTTTTAGCACCTCTTGTCTTAGCTCTAAAATGAACTCTAAAATGCACGTTTTCTATTCAATTTGCTGGTGGTGTAATTAAAATAGATACTTTTACTGAGATTGCATGCTCTTTCTTTTTACAGTGCTAACGTAATTCAGAATATGACAATCTTAAGTCCTGAATGTACTATCTTGTAAAGAGCTGTTATGACTATATTCACTCAAAATCTCATTTGTTCATGCATAATTCACTACATACCCTTTCCATGGCCTACTCCAGATCTCTTTTTTCTTAAGAAAAAACAGGGAAGGATAGGGACATGCATTTTAAGAATGGAGTGTTTCAAATTTTCCTGTTTTAATTAAAATAGAGTCCTTGAAATAAATGGAACTTTCAGGAAAAAGAGTGAGGAATCCCTGTTTATACTTGGTTAGAAATATGCAAGTCTTGCAGCATTTCCTTAACTTCACTCCCATACCAATGCTGCATTTTCCCTTTTCTGGATTTTCTTTGTGATCTTTCAAATTCAGCAGGAAATAAATATACAATAATCTTGTATGTGTAGTCCAAATGAAGAAGGGTGGTAAGAATACCAGGCATTGCATGGATGCATACATTGATGGCTGTCATGAGAAAGCCTGCTATTTCTGGCCTCTTCTGAATTGCAGTTTGCCTGCAGAGATGGTTGTGGGATCAGGGCATCTTCTGTCTACATGTTCGTATTTTACAGCATGGACAGTACCATGATCTGCCATATTACATGGACCAGCAGGGCAAGTTTCTTCCCCTTTGAATATTTTTGCCTAGAGAACAAACAGATTTGCCACATGTGTCACTGAACATCATGAGGAGCAAAATCTCAGTATTTTGGACAACTTCTCTACCAGAGAAAACCTTCATCTCCAGGGTACTTGTCATAAAGTGAGAATTTCTGAGTGTGATTTCAGCCTAGCTAGAATTTCTGTGGAGGGAAGGTAGATTGCTTTTTACAATAAATACTAAACAAAAATATTATTAATAATACAAGATATCATTTGTGCAAAATTCTCTAAATTTATATAAAGCCGAAAACATTTATCGAGTGGAAAATCTTGTAGATCTCACAGAATTGTAAAGCAAAAATCATTTTAAATTCAGTGTGAATATAATTGCTGCCCTATACTACAAAACAGTGCAAAATGTGTTAGTGTACATTAAATTCCATGAGATTTTTTAATGGGCAATCAACATACAGTCAGAATCCTCGGGATTTTCTTTAGCGTTAAACCTACAGACAGCTTTCAGTTCAGATAATGTGTGATGGCTGCATCTGTAACTGCTGCAACTCGGCTATGCATACTGTCTGTGAAGGCTGCCCACATGCATGTGTACTGCACACCCCTTGTAACTTTGCCCCATTTCGTGTATAGCAATCCATATGCATATTTATGCACTCACAATTAGGCTGCTTGTTGGAAACCTGTGAATAAAAATACTAGTGTATGGGGGTAGGGAAGGAAATACAATTGTACATCTGTCCTCTATTGTACAATTGTCCCCTACTGTACAATTAAGCACCACAAAAATAACCAATGGATATGCCACTGAGTAAATATACAGTGCTAAGCATAAAGAAACTTTGCCCTTTTCTATTTTAAGTCTGACTGTAATAATAAGAAGTAATAATTGTTTTTGTTACCCTCTAGACAACATATATTGCAAAGCACTACATCAAGGGTGGGGTATGGACTCTGAATATTCTTGTGCAGTGGGTTTAATTTAGACTAAGAGCTGATCTACTTGCAGCGGCACACTTCAGGAGCCACTATACTGCAGTGAGGGGAGTAATCCCAGCACGCACTCAAAATCAGGCCAGTCAGATTGCTTCTGTATTTCATGTTAGGCTCGATTAAATAGCTGTTTCAAATGTTTGCACTTTGTGGTGGTTATTATCAACACCTGGAATGGTAATACTACTCTTCTGTACTAAGGCTCATTTTTTTCTGTATTTGACTCCTTCAATGTTTTTTCTGTAGCCTGGAGAGCACTCAGTGAAGGAGATGGAAGCAGAGACTGACATCCAGGCATGTTTTTTAGAACATCTTTAATGAGAGTATTTCCCTCTGTTCACTCGAGCAGAACAAGTTACTCTATGTCACTAATACAGAGTGCATGGGCACGTGAAACCAGGCATGCTTCCTGCGCTGCTGTCTGCTTTTTTCTGTGTGTGGGGGATGTTTCACAGCAACTGGAAGGACATGAGCTATTTTATTTCAGTCCCTGCAGCTCCTCAGTGCAGGAATATCATAGCTGTTTTGGTTTTTTTCTGCTAGCAATAAGAATGATCTCCAGACAATGGTGTGAACAGATAACATCCTTTCAAGTCAACAATATCTTAACCCTAATTTCAGGACAGAGGTTTATATTTCCTGTGAATGGACAAACTGCGATTTTGCTCCTGCGTGTGGGCTGCCTGCAGCACCCTGGGCACGGGCAGCAGTGAGCAGCTGCTGGTGTGCGAGGCTGGAGCCCTCTGCTGAGCACTGAGCTCTTGATCATAATGGAGACGTTGGTCTCCTCTCTGTATTTATCTGCTCATTTTTGGTCCTTTCAGGCTCTGCTCCCTTTCTCCTAATGTCTTTTCATGATGCAAGAATGTGTCGTTAGTATTTTTACCCAGCTTCTCATCTGTTGGTCTGTGGGATCCATGTGCAGGGTGAGTAGACAGGAGGTGGAGGCAATGGGCACTGGCCTGGGCTTGCAGTTTCGCTGGGCTAGGGTGAGGAAAGGGGGCCTGGAGAGTGCTGCCACAAAGTGTGGTGGGCCCATGCTGGGGCTGAGGGGGATGAGCATGGGTGGTGGCAGCAGTGGCTCAAACACAGCAAGAGTGATGCCAAGGGCCACATCTGCTTCTAACCCTGGTGTTCCAACAGCCAAATGGGAACTCTGTTACAGGAGATAGAAATATGTTGTCTTTTGAGCGTAATTGATCTGTAAAAATCAATCAGCACTGATTTGCATTGCTTCTTCCTTAGTTACAAGGGACTGGCAGTCATGTGTGCATAATCCTGTTTCAGCTGGCACCAGCAATTGCTGTTGGGATTTTCCACTGCATCGAAACAGTGCGTTTGGAAATTCAGAAGTGAACATGCACCAAACCTATGGAGTCAAAAAAGCCCCATACATTTGGGCTTCGGTTAGTTTTGTTATATTTCCCAGTGACTCCATGAAATCTAGAAATAGTAACGTACTATTAGAGCTTTTCCTTTTGATGCTGCTACTCCTTAGTCCTTGCAGCAGCTGTGAGCAGACGTCATGATGAACAGGGTTTCTGTCTGCTCGGAGCACCCCTGTGGGCAGCGTGTGCTGCCAGCCGCCCCGCACTCCCCAACCCAGCACCTTGTGTTGCCCTGGCTCTTCCTTTAATTCCCTTTCAAAAGTAGTTTTGGCACCATATTTTTCTTCAATAGAATCACTTATTTTAAATAAAAGCATGGAAGGTAGTTTTTTTATGTAAGATACCTAAAGCATATGGAAACTTCCTAAAAACCCTTGTTACTTTGCACCTGATTCTGATAATGTTGATTTAACAGACACAAAGGTAAATAATGCTGCTAAGAAGGACAGTAATACTTTTTCATATTTTTAATTACCTAAAATTATCTATCCTCTGGAAGAAATGAACCAAAGAGATTGAAATATGCAGTGAAATGCTCTTTAATGCATTGGGGAATTGAATATATTATAAGTACTCACATAGATGAAATTCTGATTAGTGTTTGGGAAGGCTAATTATAGCTAAAGACTGCTCTACTGAGCATGGGTTGATATGTAACCTTGCTGTATCTTCAGAAATCTTTACAGTGTAGGACACAAAACAGGCTACCTTTTTGAAATACGGCACATGTGTATTTGTATGGCTTTGAAAATGCTTTTTGTATGGAATGAGTGATGGATTGGTATGTAAATAACAAGACAAAGCATCACACAGCTGTAGCAAAACTTGATACAACTTCCCTGGAAAAAATGGAATCTGATTTCTAGGGGTGTTCATCTAACCGGATGAATCTGCATAAAGCTTGCAGGATGTAAACAGCAATGTTTTTGCTGATGACAAGAACTTAATGAATGGGGAATAAAGTGTACTAGAAAGTCATGTATGGGATTTAAACATAAAATATTCTATATTTGCACATTTTTTCCAATAGGTTTTCCTTCTAATATACAATTATAAACTCTAAAATGATTTGTGGATGTTGACAGAAGATATTTTCTGCAGTGGAGTGGTGAAATTTATGAGGGATATGATGCTTTTCCATATTGAACTTTACATACATTTGCTGGGGCGTGTTTTGCATGCGCTGTGGCACCAAGAATGTTTAAGCTCTGGGGCAGGAAATGATCAGCTACTTGGAAGGGGAAAAAGTTGATCCTTCTATCAAACTGTGCATTACTGGAATTTAATGTTTCTGGAGCAGTAGTCCTTCAGAAAAGATATAAAGCTAGATGGATCTTCGATCTTTCCTTTATAGTGCTTCTAGTGTTCCCTGAAATAGAAAGAAATATTTCAAGTGTTGCTCCACACAGACCTTGCTTCATTTACACAAAATCTTCCACAGAAGGTGATTGACTAAATCTCCAAATCAGTAGAATTTGGTCCAGAACATAGATTTTTGTAAAAAATTGAAAATGTTAAATAGGTATTCAGAATATCAGAAAAAAAATTATAAAGTGCATTTCATTCACCAGCCGTTAAACCTCCCCTTGCACAAATCCTTTTTCTCTCAAAATAGAAAAGAAATAGCAATTCCATTAAATGCATCAATGACCAGAGTGTTTCTGCTGAGGCCCCTGATTTGTTTTGCTATGGCACTAGACAGATATAATGCCTTTCTACCTTATGTAGTCCCTCACTCCCAACTAGGCACCCAGGATGGGACCTTAATAAGATTAGTTAAATAAGAAGAGGAAGAGCTTAAACTGGTTACTAAAATATTTTTCCCTAACTGAAATAACAATCAATAAAGTGACCCAAAATAGGCCAAATGGGCATATTCCTTCAAGTCTGGATGGAGAACAATTATTTTCATAGATATAATGAGTTGTAATTGAACACCAGATGCACCATTGCAATAGTCCCAGAGTGAACAGAATCTAACACTTCCCTGATTTTGACAGCAGGTTAGGTAAGGAGTTTATTTGTGTCATAGATGAATGTTAAAACTACTTTCCTAATATTCATTATTAAAATTCTAATTCAAAACCAAACTAAGATGTCATAGGAGGAGTGACTTCCACTAAATAGGTGTATCACATAGCACTTCAATTCTTCTCTAAGCTGCATGCACATGGAGTACTACTCCAGTCACACAAAATGCCTTTCTGCCCATTATTTACCCATCTTCCTACCCCACTCACATGTGCTATATTGATTTTGTACATTTCTCCACCATGATCATGCTTGGGATGTTCTTCCTAAAGGACGGGGCCACACTAGGAAAAGACATGCAGCTTGGTTTGAGGTAGGTCTCTGAGCAGCCTGTTAGCTGTGGCACAACAGGATGATGATGATGATGGAAAATTAGCATGTGGTCTTTGGCCTTTGTGATGGAAGAACATAGCAGCTTGTCTGTCCACAGCTGAGACCTCTGAGCAACAGAGGTGCCTTTGTCGCAGTCTAAGGAAACAAAAAGTACCTGGGAACATTAAGAGATGCAGGTGTTGGTAACAGTAACGGGTGGAAGTACAAAAGTCATGGGCACTAGCTTCTTTTTCAAATTTAGTTATTTAGCTATAGCAAAAAGATCTTGAGGTTTTGTGTGAAATCTGTCTTGAGCCACATCTATTATCCCTATTTTCCTGGGAAAAGATTTTCAGTAATGAAATTGAAAGGTGCTGAGTATGCCCAAAGTACAGGTACACTGGGCATTATAACAAGTGCTGTTCCTTACAGTAATGCCTGCTTGAAAACTAAGGCTGCAAAATGCTACAGAATTTATTTTCAACTCCCTCCTGCCCAGCCCCTCCTCCAAGATATCTTGGGAGTACCGTGGTATAACATGTTGGCAAGGAAACAAAATATTCTATTTTCTAGTAGTAACAATGTAATCTTCTTTTATAGTAGTGTTTGTCCATCATTCATAAAAATCAAGCACAAGTAATTCTTCTTAGAGGAGTTATAACCTTCAGCTTCCTACTAGCTTTCTGCTATCTATCTACTATGAGGTTTCTTTTGTGTACATTGGAAATCATAGAATCATAGAATGGCAAGGGTTGGAAGGGACCCCAAGGATCATTGAGCTCCAACCCCCCTGCCACAGGCAGGGACACCAACCTCAGGCCTGGATCTACACAAGGATGCCCAGGGCCCCATCCAACCTGGCCTTGAACACTTCCAGGGACAGGGCATCCACCACCTCTCTGGGCAGCCTGTTCCAGGACCTCACCACTCTTTCTGTAAAAAACTTCCCCCTAATATCTAATCTAAACCTTCCCTCCTTCAGCTTTAATCCATTCCCCTTTGTCCTGCCATTATCTGCCCTTTTAAAAAGTTGAATCCCCTCCTGTTTCTCTGCTCCCTTCAGGTACTGGAAGGCTGCAATGAGGTCCCCCCACAGCCTTCTCTTCTCCAGGCTGAACAAGCCCAGCTCCCTCAGCCTCTCCTTGTAGGGCAGGTGCTCCAGCCCTCTAATCATCTTTGTGGCTCCTCTGAACTCTCTCCAACAGTTCCACATCTTTCTTGTGTTGGGGGCCCCAGATCTGGACACAGTACTCCAGGTGGGGACTCACGAGGGCAGAGTAGAGAGGGACAATCACCTCCCTGTGAATTTTACTTAGAAACTTATTATTCCTGGAAATCATTGAGTACATACTTTTGGATAATTGAAGAAAATAATTACAAAGGACAATGGAGAGACATCTTAGTAGAGATTGGCGGGGATATAGTGGCGTGAAGAGTTACCAGCCAATGTGAGGTCACCCAAAGACATGGTCAACCTGGTGGACCACTGGTGTCAGCAGTACTTATTCCTGCATAGATAGAATTTCATTTTCTTTCCTTTCCTTTGTCTTTTTTAGTCCTATGAGTTGTTCCAAATGAGATGCTAAGGGATGGTGGACCTCCTGGTACTTCAAATAGATGCATCTATTTTTGCAGAGTATGCAGCAGGTAGGAAGGAGCATAATGGCCTCTGTTTGGTCATGGTGGTGCTTACACGTGTTCATACAGGTGCTTTGGAATTCATGATTTGTTTAAAAAAGCGCTGCTGATGTACAGCACTGTAATCAAGCAGACCAGCTCTCTCTCTCTAGCCAACTAATCAGATTGTCCAGTAAGAACAAGACATAGGGAAATTTTCAATACAGGGGAGGTTAAGAGTGCTTATAAATTCATATCACACTTGGAAATGAAGGCAGGCTTTTTGCTAGAGTTTTGCAGGCTAAGAGTAATGCCTTAATCAATTCTGTTACATCCTCCTCTCCACTTTACAAATTTCCTTAAACTTCTTCCTACACTGCTCATAAAAGTTCCTCTCCAATATACTGGATTTCAAAGATCCACTTGTGTATTAATTTTTATATGATATCCATTTATTTAGTGATACTGTAGTGTTGGTATTTTAAACCTGAAATCTTTTACAGGATACATGTCTGTAGATTTTTAAATTATATGACAAGAAATGTAATGATTTTGAGTTATGCTTTTTGGAAAATTTTGGAAAGTCATTTAAGGAGAGACAATAGCATGATTTACATTATTTCAAATCTCAAAAATATCCCAGGAAAATTAATGTAGCTTTTACCAGCATAGGTCTCACTTTTTTAATCTTCTTTTTCTCTGGTATTGCCACCAGCACCAGAGATTCTGCAAACCTCCCAGGAGATTAGTGGGCCAGGTAATTATTTTCTTCAGAACTCATGCCATCAGTTCATTCTGCCTCATTCTTTCCTTCAGGTGTGAATTGTATAAGATAGGCATTATAAAAGGGAAGCAGAGAGCCTACACATGCTCATGCTGTCCTAGATTTATCCTGGAGCTGGCAGTCCTCCCACTGAAGTTGGAGCAGGAAATAGTGAGGCTGGTGATGAATGAGCTTTGCTCTGGTAGTTCTTTCATAGCCTTTAACTTGACTGGAGAAGAGTTCTAGTTTCTTCACTGAAAATCTGTAGATGGTAGAAAAGTGTGTCCCTGTCTTTATCCCCAGATTTGCAGCAGATTTTCACAGTTTTGACCAATGTGTTTAACAGTTTAAGGATAAAAGCTGAGACCCAGAACATGACTCAGTGCTTTTGGGAGATAGCAGGAAGCTTGGAAGCTTTGCAGTGAAGAGCAAAAGAGTCTGATACAGTTGTGTTAGTCCATGTTGACAATACTGAATGTGAGCTCTGTAAAGACTGAGAGCTTCATTGCATGAAAATCATATGTAGAAGTTGAAGAGGATGAGAATATTTACCCTCTGTGAATTGACAGAAGCAGATATACAGGTAGAAGAAGAAGTCTTGCAAGAGTTAATTCCTCCTTCTGTTATTTTACAAACACACCTTGTAATTCATTATCTATAAAACTAACAAGCAGATGTTCAGGGCACATCAAGCTAGCAGTTCACTAACCAGTAAGTCTGGATGACACCAATATTAATAGCTTCAAAGGCCATTTTTTAAAAGGTATAAATTATACCTCAAGAAATCTTATCACAAGGTATTTGAAATTATGCACAAAGGTATACAAAGTGATAACCCCACACCTGATGAGAAAATAGCAGGAGATGGAGATCTGTTTCTCTGCCCATTAAGGCCAAAAGTCCAATTCATTTATATAGAAGAGGAAGGATCATTAGGCTTTTCTCTCTCTTTCTCTCTCTTTCTCTTTTTTTTCTTTTTTTTTTTCTTTTTTGACTTGGAAAGAACTGTGACTGGCAAAAATAAACCCATATCAAGAACCATTAAGTTCTCTTCCAGAATCTTTCAAATATACAATTCAACTTATCCTTCAAATGTCAGTGTCAGATTTCAGTGTCAGGTAGTCACTGCCTATTCTATTATTACTGCTGCTGCCTACCTTGAAAAGAGCCTATTCACAGTGCATTCTTTTTAAAGATATGCAGCAAGATGTTAATCTGTCTTTCCATCTCTTGTACTGTTTTTATTGCAATAGCTTCTGGGCCTTAGGAACAGATACTATATTAATGTCAGTTAAACAAAAACCCTAGGAAAAAAAATGTGGCTGTCTGAAACAGCAGGATGCATTTGCACTCTGTGGTGTTTACCATTTATGCATTTATTTCACAGAAGCTAGCCAGAAGCCTAGTAGGAATATAAATCATAGCTGCAACTAAACTGAAGATGGATCATGTCTCTATCCATACTTACAAACATTTGGAAAGGTCATTTTTCAATACAGCCTGTACTCAATTAGGAACTGTGTGCTTAATTGCGCAGAAGTCATTTTAGGTTGCATCCCTCTTTGCCCACACAGTTGTTCTTGCAGAGTATGCTAAAGCTTTCAGTGGTTCATTCAAATGAATATAGGTCATTGCACATTTTCAAGTACTGCTATTGTCCCAGTAGTCTTTGTTAGCTAACCTAAATACTTTTAAAAACATTTCAGCTAAATGTTTTTCCTTGTCAGTGTGGATGGTGTGATAGAACCTTTGTTGTTACTTATTTTAATTTACAAACTGCTTCTAGCCATGACTAGCTTTATCTGCCTGGACAGCAGTTAATACATTTGGAGTATTATTGAAACTTCAATGAATATTACTAATTATGGAACATCTTTACAGGCTTCAACAGAGCCACATGGCACTGCAGCATTCATTATCACAAAGAAACTCACACAGTACATAAGACATTTACAAGATGCTTTCCAACAGGTCTCAACCAGCTGAAGCATGTTTGACCTAAATGCTTGAAAGTCTGTTGACTGTGAAGGAAAACCACACGGTTCTTTAAAAAGAAGATGAGAGATGTTTCATTAGCATTAAGATGTTGTAGTAGCAATGCTATAACTTTCTTTTGATCTGTCTTCAATTATTTGACAGTAGAGGTAGGCAAAAGAATGTATTTTTGATAGTAAGAAAGCCTTACTCCATAGGTACAGTATAAGCTTCCTTTGGGAAAAGATTGTTTCATGTGGCAAATTATATAGCAATAAAAAAATATGCAGCAATCTTTGTCATAAACAAAAAGTAACACCCTGTTGGTGAAAGAAAATGTTAATTGACAGTTGTTAGAAGGAGGCTTTTCTCAGTATGGAAAAAGAAAGATACCTGGTCTAAATAGTAGGTTACCATTACTTTTCCAGAGCATATGAACTGTATTTTTCAATTATATTAATTACACATACATTGTAGACATCCCTTTAGACTACAGTCACTTCATGAAGTCCTACAAGTAGCCATGGATGAGAGTGCAACTTCCAGACAGCTTTCCAACTCTCAAGTCTTCTCTTTTTTTTCTCTAAGAGTGTAGAGTTGAAGTTGTTTGTACTAGCATCAAATTAAGCCTCTAGCTCTGTCTGCAAACAGGTTATGGGATGAAGGCTCATTGATCACTGTGTCCCTACCCATGTTCCATAGGGTAAAGAAAACAGGTAATCAGTAACAGGGATGTAAGTGATCTTATTCCCTCTTGTTCCATTATGAGGGCATGTTTCAATCTCAAAGCACAGGCATGCTGAGTTAGAACAGAGAGACATCTAGACTGTCTCCTGTTTCTGTCTGTGACCATTAAAGAATGCTTAAGGAAAAAGTATAATAAATAGAGACTATGGCTTATTTATCCTTTCCCTGAAAAGACATTTCAAATTTAGTGATTTATACTCTGAAAGATCATCACATTTAAAACCCCATCATGTTCTCAGTGAATGCATATAAACTCTTTTGAGAGCCCTTTAAGAGCTTTAGCCAGATGTCTGCAGCTACGTCACTGACTGACCTGATGCTTTCCTTAATATTTTTTGTTTCTCCTTACTGTCCCTTCCTTAAAAAGTGCTTCCTTCAGAAAAAAATCCTCTATCGAATGGCCAAGCATCCTAAAGCCTTCCTTCTAGAATTAGTCACTGCTTTATCTCCCACTTTATTTAAGTTTATGTTTCATAAATGTGCCTTCTCTTGGGGCTGGAAGAATTCCATTAAAGGCCAGATAAGCCAGTGTTTCCCAGCTGGAAGCTGTTTGATTCTGTTCTTGATGGAATTTTGCAATGGCATTTTTCAACATGAAGTAGGATTATTGGATTCTTCTTGTCGACTTCCTGTAGTTCAGGACACCACATACCACATCCCTTTCTTTCCTCTAAATCAGCTCTGATGACTTGCTCACTGAGTCTTTAGTGAAAATCCCCCATCATACATACTAATCTGGTTTTCATATTATCAATGTGCATCTTTCCTTATCCCTCATCTGTTATTTCTCTGTCCTATATTTTTGTCCGTTTCTGATCTCTGTCACGATTTTCTGTATAGTGTGATTCATTGTCTGCATGACCCAGTCCCAGCCTATTTTCACTGCCCCTTCCCCTCCTTAGGGAGCTAGCTGCTCTTCTTGCCCTATGGTGTGTCCACCAATTTCCTCTTTATTTTTCCACCTTGATCTTTCCATTGGCTATCTTTTCTCTTACCTTGTCTGCATGGCACTAATGGCTACTTTTCTTTTCTGGGTCTCTGTGTTTCAGATCTTCAGTTTCTTCAGGGATCTACAATTCTTGAATCTTCCATGCTGTCTTTTCTTCTCTCCTCTGTCATGTCCTTAAATCCCCTTTAAAAACTTGAGTCTGTGTACCCATGGCAACAGTCGCTTCAGATTCTGTGACCAAAGCAAGCACTTGAATTGATTCTGCAGTGCTTTTCTTGTTTGCCATTCCACATAAAAATGGGAGAGCTGAATTTTCTTATCAGATGACTCATAACTCTCCACTAGAGGTGATGGTTGAGCCCTTTCTCCTAGAGCTGAGTGAACAAATCCTGAGGAGCAACTCATTTAATGAAAGTCACCTCCCTTTTTTTCTCCCAGTTCTTGTGAAAGAAAATCTGCTGGATTTTTACTAGAAGTAAATATTGAATGATCGGTTAGGATGTGCTGAGTTTTGGAATATTCTTCACAAAACCTTTAGAGAAGAAAGCCAGCAGTGGGCAACACATATCTGGGATGGTGAGGGAGGAAAGAGGATAAACCAACTGTGTTAGCAGCCATCTGTTAACTCCCACAGATACTGCCTCCTTGTGCATGAGTGATTAAAAACATGTGAAACAATGCAGCAGGTTACGTCTGAGGAGATGGCTTTGCACACCCTTGGCAAAGGCTACTAAGAAGCTGTGAGCACCCCTCAGTCAATAAGAACAGCTACTGAGATGCTCATCACAACATATAATTGAATCCTACATAGATCCAGCTAGCATGTTAGGGAAACTGTACAGGTGTTAAACATATAATATGCACGCTATCAACTACAAAATTAGGTGTGAAATGCACAAGTGGCTGTAGTACATAGAAGGATGTTTGATACTTAAGTAGGGATGTAGGTGTACATAGGTTTGATTGATCTTGTGAGATAAGGTGCTGGTGTGGTTTTTCATGTCAGTAATATTAGAAAGAAGCGGCTTGTCTGATTATACAGATTTTGGGGAGGACTAGTTCTTTTAGCAAAAGACTCTCATACTAATAAGATATATCTTGACCATCTGTTGCCAGATGGAAGTGTTCTACTTCTGAATCACTGGCTGCAATGACATATTTAGAAATGAATCTTTTATGGATAGATCCACAGCACAAACTGTTTGTGATGAACCTCACATACATATGCTGAGGTTTTATTTTCTGTTTACTTGGCCTTAAGTTATAGTATGGTTGTATACTCCTGTGAGCATATTGTTATTTCACAGATAGCAAAGCCTGCAGTTCGCATCCACCCTTTGTGAGGTGTTTCAGTTGCCTGAACAAGAAGTACATACTTTATCACTAGAAAATGCATAGAGGTCCTATTTCAATTTTATTTTGAAATCTGCAAATTTTTCAAGTCTTTAGGATTCAGCTTATGTACATAGAGTGCCAGGATGGGCAGTGTATCAGTATTTAGGCAGGTCCAGAACACAACCAATCAAATCAGACATCTTCACTGATAGGTCTGTAGTTAAATTTTCCCTGGGGGGGGGGGGAAAAAACCTCACTTTTTTTCCTTAAGATATTTTTGGTGATTCTTCTAATTATTTTTTTTTTAGTGAACAGAGATTAAGAAGAACAAAATACATAAGCTAACTGAGAACTTTGCAATTATACAGTAAAATTTTAAGTCATAACTGTTTTAACAAAGTATAAAGATGATTATCATGCTTAAGTTCTTTGAAGTTTAATTGTGGCTTTTTACACATATTATTAAACACAAATTAGGCCTTATGCAGAAGTTGAGAACTGTCAGTGAATTCTATCTCAGCAGAAGTAATGCCAGGTTTTAGTCTTACACGAGCTGACATGAACTGAGTTTATTTGACTCAGAACAAATAAATGGAATATAGAAATAGAACAAATAAGTGGAATCTGAAGTAATAGCATATAGGGATTTATTCAGGACAGCTTCCATCAAATTTATCTAAATGATAAATAATTGATAAATAGATTCTTGCAATGTCATAGAGATTCTCAGACTGGTGACATGGTGCATCTCTTTGATTTTGAAAAAGAACAACTATACCCACTCCCATCTGCAGTTGCATCATGTCTTTTTGGCAGTACAGTATTTGCTTAGTTACATGTTCTTAATGTATTTTAAGATACAGTTTAAAGAAAGGCGGCGGCTAAAGGATGGGAAGGAAACCATTACAGTGAGTTTAGCCCAGCTTCCCAAAAATCACCATCAGGAATTCTGCAGATCAGCAGTTCTAGACTTGAGATGCAGCTGTTATTAAATACAAATTAGTTTTGATATACATGTGACTGTAGTGGCTTCTGCTTCTTCTTTGTATATACTTATGGTGAATATTAGACCAGTTGATTTTCTGGCAAAAAATACTTAAACCCAGCAAATGTTACAGGCTGGCATGTGACATAACTTTTAATAGATACAAGGTGGAACTGACCCTTGTGACAGAAACAATAACCTGTGATATTTACATCTACACAAAATTGATCAGCATAACCAAAAATGTGGCTATTTGGCAATATTGGAAATAGAAAAATCAGGAATGAAAAGTCAGTTCTGAATAAATTTGAGGAAACAACAACATGACCTCACAGTCTTACTAATTTGTTCTAATATTGCTGTTAATGAGACACGCAGAAAGTACCTTAATCATGTAAGTTTTATCAGCAGTTGTTTCACATGTGATTCCAGATGAGGCTGTGGGACAGATAGGTCGATGTCCATTGCTCACTGTGGACTGACTCCACATGGGTTGTTGGTAGGGACTGTGACTCATGAGTCACAGAGTCAAAAGAAGCAATATACCAATGTCCCTGCAGATCCTATATGGAATACCGGAACGTAAATAGAGAATATGTGTCTGGCTACAGAGTACTTCAGGGACTCTAAATACTCTGCTGAGCATTGAGTGAGGCAATGAATCGTGGTACAGAAGACATTTATCGTATGTAGGTACAATAATGGATGCATCGAGCAAGCTTGACTCACCCACCGCCTCCACAACACCACCAGCCTTGACTGTGAGGGACTCTTGGCAGCAGTAATTCTAGTGTCATAAATATGTAACTAAAAATAAGGTTGAAATTCACCTCATTATGTTTTACTTGAGAATTTTTTGTTCAGAACTTTTAGGACTCAAGGCTCGGTTACATTGGGTTTAAAACAGACCCGATATTGCTACCCCAGTGCATGGCCTGTGTCATTCATACCTCACTGGCCATTGCTAGAGGGAGCTGCAGCTGATTTTGCCTTGCCTAGTAAATTCATTCCTGACTGCAGAGCAAGCTGCAGACTAAGCCTAGCTGTTTAAAACATTGCACATATTTGAATATTTTGATTCTAAAACAGAGAGAAAAATGAAGACAATAAGCTATTCCAAGAACTATATGGGGAATTGTTGCAGACTGTTATGCTGTGTTAACTATTTTAATGATCTCTAGTAGCTATATTAACTAACTATATTAACTATCTCTGCAGCTGCCTGACTGTGGGAAGGCATCCTTGTAGGTACTTTCTGAATCTCAAGACCTTCCTGTTAGAGGGTCTTTGTCACATCTCTGTTTTATGTGATTTCATGAAAGCTCCTTCACTCCAGTGGGGTCTTTTTTCTCAGTATGAAGCTATTGGATTAAGATTTACCTTGATTTCACAAATGAAGTCATTTTATGAATTTTTTTTTTATTGTTTAATCCCATATTAATTTGCCTGCTTGCAAAACAAGTGCATTCTTCCCTCATCCTCTTAACATAAAAATGACCTTGTTATTTCTGATCAGGCAGCTTGTTGGGCAAAACTTAATCCTGTCGCTACCAACATAATCCGGTGAATCCTCTTCTTGCTGATAACACTTTTTACTATTTGAACTCCTATGGGAGCTTTTTACTTGGTGTTTGACAGGCTTCCGGGTCCTCCTAATGTTAATCTTCAGATAATGAGTAATCTAAGAAAGAGAGTTTCTCTGATTCCCAGCTTTCATCTTTCATGGTAATAAGATTGTCTCTCAGTACTACTGTAACTTTTTTACAGTTTTTTAAAAACACTTTGTATTTAATTTCAAGACAGGAGAGGACAGTTTAGCTCTCGATATCATCACAAATTAGAAGGCTAGCAGAGAATGAAGAAGCAAGAGACATTTGTGCAATGTATGTGGATATGCCTGGGGAAAGTGTTGTGTTGGTATCTGTTGCACTGCTTCCAATCTGCTGCTAACATTCCCCTCCGTGTTTCATTTACTCTTGACCTAGATGTTGCTGTCTGTTGGCAGTCGCTGGCAGCCCGGCAGATGCTACAGGGACCGTTCCGGCTATAGCTAAGGATTAATACACTTGTGAGGTGGGAGGTTATGGAGGAAGTGGCAAAGCGAATAACTGCTCTGGGCTTCAGAGGGAGAGAGCATCTGAGTTCATTACTAAGGTTCACCAGTTAGTGGCACTCATGAATTTTCAGGTAGCAAAAGCAGCCAAGAGCGCCTTTTCCTGCTCTCATCAGGGTGATTTGCAATTGTTCTTTCATGTGTCTCTTGGCTGACAACAACTTATACTTGCATGGTTTATTTTTCATTGGTTTCACACTTTTTTATTGAATATACCTGAAAATGTTGACTTTGATCTGTAAGATCTGTGTCCAAATTATCTTAATTAACCATTTGTCCCCCAGCATCTTTAACATAAGTGTGACCTATGTTACTTCTTTCCCTTTTTTCTGTTACGTATGTCAGAGGATTGACTTTTGTGTGGTGCTTTTCTTTGGCAGATCTGGAGCCTGATATCATTCCTATTTTTATATTTTACAGTATTTTAATCGGAGAAAAATTTGGAAAAATGTCTCGTTTGGCTGAGAATAGACTCCCCATTTTACAATATAAAGGAATAGACATAACTGTAAAACATCTTCTGTTTTATCACACCTATCTGAACATGAGTTCTTTGATATTCTGTAGTTTGCTTTATATTCAGGTTGCATTAGATACCAGGCTCATATCTACTCTGTCAGTTATTCAGAGCACTCATTTGCTGCTTGTAGGGTTAGAATTATCTTCCCATTGCTTTGTCTGTCCTGTTTCCTCACACCCCAAGATCAACACTAATATCACCAGGAAAAAGAGACTTTAAATTACTGCAGCACCAAAGCTTAAAATTTAAGAGAAATCTTCTTGGAGGAAGTTAAGTATAGTGTGAAAATGTGGAAAACCTAATGAACTGTGTTCTTCTCTAAATTGTTCTGAATATGCATTTCACTGTTTCCACAATGAATATGCTTCAGGTTAGTACAGTATTTTTCTCTGATAATTTTTCTCAGCCATAGAGAAGGTAAAAAATTAGCTAAAGCTGACAGAGTCAGCTTTTGATCACGTAAGAACTCTTTCTGATACTAGAACGGACTTCACTATCTGTGAAAGCCTGAGTAGAGTGTGAAAAAAGCAGCTGTCTGTGCATAGGCATGGAACAGACAGGTGATTGGAACATAGGTAAAAATTAAAAATCTTCACTATTTGCCATCAGTATGTACAAACTGTAATGCCATCAGAGTATAAACTACTGTGAAAATTAACTTTATTTTTTTCCCAGTGAAATTCAGCAGTGATAAAAGCTATGAAAGTTAAGTTGTGTGTATGAAACTCCCCCAGTTTGCACTGTAACAATAATTCTTATGTAGCTGAGTATCAGGTATACTGTGCTCATCAGGGCAAGTCCACTGGGTGGGGCCCAAATGCTGAGCCTGGTCATCTGCAGAGACAAAGTAGTGGACGGTTTGAAACAATGGACTAACATGAGACTGAATTCATAGCCACCTTCACAGCCAAGTGTTTGACTAATTGGTATAGGAACTATCTAGGTGGGAATTTTGGGCTGACCTGAAGGCTTTCCCAGGTAGATTCTGCTGTGCTCAGATCAACTGGTATGTTTCACTGTGGTGATTACCAACCTGGGCACAGAATCTGCACCTTCCAGAGACTTTCCAGCTGGTTCATCCTGGAAAATTAATGATAGAGCTACATATATATCCTTTAGCCAACAAACTCTAAGCTCTTGTGCTTTACATTTATGGAGCTCATTTGACCTCCTTATGAATAGATTCTGAAGATAAATAAATTATACAAATAATACAAATGAGAGATATAAATGTCAGTATCTCAGAGGAAAGTGTCTTCATTGTTTTCTTTCTCTTTTTCTTTATTTAAATGCCATCATAATCTCCATTCTCCCTTACCTTTGTGAAGACTATATAGATTTGGCACATAAAAACTGTTTCCTTTCATGAAGATTTGTTTTCTTCATAGCACAGTGACCTTATTTTCCTGTTTTCTTGACAAATTCAACACTCCCCAAACACATTCTCTGTTTACCTTCTGGCAAGCCATTACATTTTTACCACACTGGGGAGTATAAGTGCTACAGATAGTTCTAGTGAGCTTTATTTGCATTTTAGTAGATTATTTTTAGTTCAGAGCATATCTTTACATCTCTTGAATTATTGATAAGTACTTTTTCCTTGGTGTAGGTGAACTTTGTCCGTAAATGGAAAGAGATGAATGAAATAGAATATGCCATTTGTATTTCTAGCTGAATCCTAAGTTACAGGGAAACCTGTGATGGGACATCTTGTAATGGTAATACAGTAGTGTCTTAGGTTTGCTTGGAGCTTCTGTAATGAGCTTTGGAAGATACCTATCTTCCATATCTGAGAGCACCAGGCTCTCAGTCTGTCTTCACACTGGCTTTCACCAAAAAAGGGACATGCCAAAACACAATCATACAAATGACAACTATGGATAATACAAGTAGTAAAATAACAAGATTAGGGGACTCCCTTTCAGAACTAATGATGTTTGAGTTAATCTTTTGGCTCTGGGAGAAATGTGGTATTACAGAAATCACTTGAAGTCATATTCAAGCTGTGACCCCAAGTGATTCCTTTTCTGTTTCTGAGTAATGCTGTAAGTGCTTAACTCTGGTCTCATTTAACTCTGGTCACATCTCATTTTTTTTTTACCATAAAAATGGTTTCAAGTTTCCCAGAGCTCGTTGCTGATGTCACATCCAAAGAGAAAGCTCCCTGCAAACAGGAAGCACCTGAGCCAGTAGGCATGCCTAGAAATCACCTATGGAATTGATATCCAGGCTAAAAGCAGGGCAGTGACAGCTTTGGGTAGAAACATTCTGCTGTTCTGGTCATGGCCAAAACTCCTGCCAGACTCCTGCCCCCTTTATACAGCAGCTGAAAGTTAAAAAAAAACTACCTTAGAACCATGACTGCAATTCTCTCATGTTGAGCAATGGTGCTGAGACATCTTATAATTGAATGGATTTTGATCCAAATGGGATCAGGAATCCTGTGAGCATGTTCACAACAACTGTATAAATTGAAGATGTTCAGCCTACGGCTGCCAAGTGTGACACTCACCTGCGGCTCATAACCAGCCGTCATTCAGAGCTGCAGAGGGGTACGCTGCTCTGCCAGATACTCTTCTCCAGAGCTCCTCCTGCAGGTGTATGCTTGCAATCTCTCTTCCAAAACCAGAGAGAGCACAGATGTGAACACGACTCCATAGTCTAGCAGTGAGGCAGATTGGTGATGACATGTGGCAGAGGTAGGCTTGTCTGGAGAGATCCTGTAGGCTGCTGTTAGGCATACCCCCAGAACAGCAGCTGGAGGGAGGCAGACTGCCTGATGCATACAGTGGGCTACTGCCAGAGAAACTGCCTCATAGGCTGCCTAGTAACTTGCTATGTGAAAAGACTTCATATTACTAAAACAGAACTAGTTCTTTACCAAGAGCTATTTTAGGGTGCTTGTAGCATTTCAACCATGCCCTCACAGATGGCTTTGTGATGCCTTATTCAGGCTCACTCATCTTCCTCCAGACTCATAGCACCAACCCCTGGAAAGGCAATTTCACATATGGTATATGTTTTTCCTGTGTAAAGCGTGTTCCAGTCTCCAACCAGTGTCCATCTTCATGTTATGGGAAAGGAAATTCTGGAACAAATCTTGGGCTCTGCATCCCCACTTTGTTGCACTGAGAGCTTTAGGCAATGACAGACTCTTATCTGCACTACTTACACATTAATAAGAACATGTGGCTCCCTTGATGCTACGCTGGAGGAGAGGAATCTTAGGCTCTTATTGTTCTTGAGGTAACAGCTGAAGAGCGGCCATGTATTGGTCTTTAATGCTCAGAACTTGTTCTCTTTTCTTCAGTGTACTGTTAGCACTCAATAAATAATAAATAACTGCTATGTTGGTGTCTCTGTAATGAGCTGAGCCTATAGTCCCAATGTGCAGTAGCTGTGCTTGCACATCACCATCTGCAATATTAATGGTTCTATTATGTAACCATAAAACAGAGTGTCAAGGAGTCTCTGGGACTCTTGCCTGAGTGAGGATTTGAATGGAATAGAATGTGAACAGCAGAGTTTGGCTCTGGATGCATACAAGTAAATTGATCAGCAGCAGGGCCACCATTTTCTATTTGCTTGGTAAGTCAGTTCAGCACTCAACAATCTGGGAGAGGTTTCAAGAGCATATACCATACTGCTTGCTTGTGAAGTGTTTTCTTATTCATTGTCTTGGATAAACACAAGCTGAACACAGATAACCACCACTGTGTTAGCACCACACACTGGGCTAAAAATGCCCAGAGTGACAGGGTCCCAGCTGAAAAGGTCACAGCTCCCAGGGAGACCCCAGCAGGTGCACACACAAATCTCACTGTGCAGGGCAACAGCTCTGCTACTGCATTTCTACTAAGTGGCACAGAAGGGGAGGGTGGCACAGCGTCAGAGCCCCTCAGCCACCTTCACGAGGGGAGGTGAGCATCAAAGCAGCTCAGTGCATTGCTGGGAGACACACAGAGCAGGGTTTGCTTTTCTGATATTGCTGGGAAGAGTCTGCTTTGCCTTCTCTTTAGTGTGCTGCCTCCTGGACTGTTCAGCCACGAGCCCTGTATGGAAAATGCACATCCACAGGCAGGGCACAGGAGGGAGAAAGAGTCAGCTGCAGCTTATTAAAGCATCAGAGAGAGAAAGGGAATCAAAAGTAGTTTTAGGAGGCCATGGAAGAGAGACTGAAGGAGGTGCCAGATCTTGGAAGATAATAGTGTATGTAAGAAGCTCAATGAGGAAAGGGATTGTGTGAAAAGAATAAAGAGAAACTGGAGGGAGAACACATGAAGACTGGAAGGAGGGAATGGGAAAAAGCAGTGAAAGGGCTATTTCAGTATCTTTTAGGAAGAGGCTAGAGAGAAGCTTTTAAAACTAGGGGTTTGGTTTGTGGTTGGGTGTTTTGATTTTTTTTCCAGAAGAGAGCAATCTAAAGGGCTACCCAGCATTTAGAACTTTTGTAATTCCTGAAGATGATAACTCCCCTGGAGATCTTAGTCACTTTACTATTCTAGTCATGGGATGAGTCCTAGGATCATTACATCCACAGTCCATTGATGTCTGCTCTTTTTTTTTTAATATGGCAGAGATTAGTAGTGTAGGCTTTTTTTTCCAGGAGGTTATTGCTTTTTTCCAGACAATGCTGGCTTCTTACAAATGGTCACAATATGCTTTGTTTCCTTCATAGGGGAATATGATTTCAAACAGCAGGCATCAGTCTCAGAGAAGCTACGTGATGCTGCCATGCTTCATATTAGTTGAGGTAAGAAAACACTGTAGATACATTGCTAAGTTTTGGGGTGTATTTTTTAAGAGCATGCTCTCAGCAGAAACAGATCTATATTTTACCAACATATTTGTGTTTATCTCAACATGGACTGCTTTCTGCTACTTGGTAATCACTTATGGCAGCTGTGAATAAAATTTCTGTCCCCATGCTGTATTATGTCCCCTGGGTCTTTCATGATAGGGAATGAAATGGGGATCCCTATGCTTGCAGTTTCATTTTAAAGGTTCTGGAGTCCCAGAATCCAGGAGAATGAAGTACCTCTGTGCTGAAAGATATTGGTGGTTAAATCTTAATAATAATACCACATTATTTTTGTTCATCATTCTTAAACCACCTTACATTTGAAAGTAAATATTGTTATTTTAATTCTAAAGATAGGGAGCAGTGGAGCAGAAAGTTCCTTTAGTTGTTCAAAGTTATTCTGTCAATCTAGAACAGGAGACATTTTGGAATGATGCATATTGAATAACTGAAGCACCATCTAAACCAGCTTGTGTTTCTTTTGCTTTTTTTTTTTTGACTACTTTTACTGAGGCATTATAAAATCCCTCCTTTTCTTTACTCTGATGCTCTGCTGCACTCATAGCAGAACTGACTCCAGTTACGTCAGCCCTGCAGTGGAGCTGAAGTGCACCACGTCATAGATCTATTTGGCTCTATTTGATCTGACTTTAAGGTGGCTCACTTCAGCCTCACCATGAACTCAGCAGAACTTGCTGGCCAGGATTTTGGAGAGCCTGGCTGCTGTGGCTGTATGTCTGCTGTTAACTATGCTACAGCTAGCTTGGCCAAGGTAAGATCCAGAAGGGTATGGATAAGGATGCTGCACAGCCATAGCTGTGTGTGTGGCCGGGAGCAGAGTCGTTGCACTTGAGTGTGTGAGGATTGCAGGTACAGCCCCTTAGTCCCTGGAGTAAATCTTATGCTAGAGTTTGAGTGTAAGTCACACAAGGTCTGTGGTAGGGAAGTGTCTCATTTCCAGCTAGGTACAAGCTCACTTCTAGAGAATGGACCAAACTGTATTCTACAAATATATTAATCTGTAACAATCCATATCTTGTGGAACCCAGTAAAATTATTGGTGTGGAGAATATAACTTCTTCATTTGGCAGATTTTACATTGGTAAAATCTTTTTACATTGGTAAAATCTGGTCGTTTTTAATGGGTAGTTATAAATGGATAGTTATAAATGGGTAGTTTTACCCATTTATATTGGCAGAGGTTTCTTTCCCATTTCTCTTAAAGCATTCCTAAATCCAAAAGATTTGGATCATATATAAAATTCAGACACCATTTTGCTTATCTTTTAATGCATGCTAATTACAATAAAAAATCCTGATGGTTGCCAGCTGATTTGGTATGAGGGTCGCTGAGGGAGGCAATTAAGTTAGATTCTGAGCACAATCTTTCCTGATGTACTTGTGCACACTGGTATCACTGGATTCTGTGGAATGCAGATCAAAGTAGAACATCTTCAGATAAACATTGCTCAGGCTGAGAGATGGTGAGGAGTTTCCATTCAGTGTTCTGCTCAAGCACAGATTTCCTGTGCCATATGGAACATGCTACTTTGAGCCTTGCTGCAACTGGGCATTGTTATGCCTGGATTTTAAGCAATTTGGTAGCTGTTATTCCAGGGGTCTCAGTGGTGCTTAATATTGTACTTCAGAAGAAAAAGTTGAGATTCCCCTGTGCATGTAGTTCCTAGACTATGTGTGTGTGTTGGTATTTATATCCTTCACTCTAGCACCAGGAAAGCAATGCTTTGGTTGCTGTCTGATGCTTAGATCCTTCTCTGGTACTTTTAGAGACTTCTGATAAATGGAGAGTGGGGGATGTTGTAAATTGAGGGAGAATATGGCAACATGCCAAGGAAAAGGCTCTTATGGTGTAAACATTATGACTTAAGTGACCTTTCCTGAAGAAATTTTCATCCTCCTTGGAATCATTCTTTGCCTTTTAAATTACAATGAGTATTTCATCAGCACTTTTTGGAAGTGGCTTCCATGTGGATAGAAAATTGCTTCATTGTCTGGCATTATTTCTGTCACATCATTTCAGTTCATTTTGGAACTTGGCAATTTATGTTCACTGTTTTCCAGTAATGTTTGTGATCCACTGTGACACAAATCACTTCACATCCACTGGCTTTTCTTGCTTGTGCTATGTCACACTGAGACAGCATCAAGATGGGTGACCTCTTGTTGTAGTTTAACCCCAGCCAGGAACTAAGGCCCACACAGCCAGTTGCTCACTCCCCTCCTGGAGGGATGGAAGAGACATTAGGAAGAGCAACAGTGAGAAAACTTATGGATTGAGATAAAGACAGTTTCATCATTTGCCAATGATCCAAAGCTGGGAGGAGTGGCTGACACACAGGAACACTGCGCTGCCATCCAGCGAGACCTGGACAGGCTGGAGAGCTGGGCAGGGAGAAACCTAATGAAATTCAACAAAATCAAGTGTAAAGTCTTGCACCTGGGGAGGAACAACCGCATGTATCAGTACAGGCTGGGGGATGACCTGTTGGAGAAGAGCTCAGTGGAGAAGGACCTGGGGGTCCTGGTTGACGATAGGTTGGCTATGAGTCAACAGTGTGCACTGGTGGCTGAGAGAGACAATGGGATACTGGGGTGCATCCGGAGGAGTGTGTCCAGCAGGTCGAAGGAGGTGATCCTCCCCCTCTACTCTGCGTTGATCAGGCCCCACCTGGAATACTGTGTCCAGTTCTGGGCTCCCTGGTATAAAAAAGACAGGGATCTCCTGGGGAGAGTCCAGAGAAGGGCTACGAAGATGATGAAGGGCCTGGAACATCTATCCTATGAGGAAAGGCTGAGAGAGCTGGGGCTGTACAGCCTGGAGAAAAGAAGACTGAGGGGGGAACTAATCAATGTTTATAAATATCTTAAGTATGGGGAGCAGGGGGAATTGGCCAGCCCCTTTTCCTTGGTTTGTGGAGACAGGACAAGGGGCAATGGCTGCAAGTTGGAGCACAGGAAGTTCCACACCAACATGCGGAGGAAATTTTTTATAGTGAGGGTGACAGAGCAGTGGAATAGGCTGCCCAGGGAGGTGGTGGAGTCTCCTTCTCTTGAGATATTCAAGACCCATCTGGATGCCTATCTGTGCAGTATGAGCTGGGGAGCTGCATTGGCAGGGGGGTTGGACCCGATGATCTCTCGAGGTCCCTTCCAACCCCTACAACTCTCTGATTCTGTGAAAGGCAAAGCAAAAGCCGCTCACACAAGCAAAGCAAGGCAAGGAATTCATTCCCCACTTCCCATGGGGAGACAGGTGTTCAGCCATCCCCAGGACAGCAAGGCTACATCACATGTAATTGTTACTTAGGAAGGCAAATACCATCACTACAAATATCACCCCCTTCCCTCTTCTTCCTTCAGCTCTATATGCTGAGCATGACATCATATGGGATGGAATATCCATTTGATAAATTGGAGTCAGATGTCCCAGCTCTGTCCCATCCAACTCCTGGTGCACCCCCAGCCTACTCACTGGTGGGGTGAGCAGTAGAAAAGGCCTTGGCTCTGTAAGCACTGCTCAGCAGTAATGAAAACATCCCTGGTCATCAACACTGTTTTCAGCACAAATCCAAAGCATAGCTACTGTGAAGAAAATGAGCTCTATCCCAGTCAAAACCAGCACAACTCTGTATCATGAATTGTAATGGCACTGGGGATCCAAAACTCTGGTGATGTCATGATACTATTATGGAAGTCAATGTCGTGTTAAGTCACTAGGGCAGTGGTTCAGATCAGCCAGAGCTGTAGATCGGGATCAGGAGACGTAATTTCTATTCATGAATGTTGGGGGGGGGAATTGTTTAGCCTTATTCAACTTCTGCTTTTTATTTGTAAAATCTGAATAACAAGTCTGCACCCACATTTGGTAAGATAGACAGATAGGAGAGAACTGATATGTACCAGTGCTGTATTCTGTAATCACTTGTTATCATTGTTCTCCAAGATCAAAAGGTGATCCAAATATTTTAACAGGTGTAATTTTTTTTTAAAGCAACTGGGCAAGAGAAGTATGCAGTATTTGAGCATCAGGGTTTAAGTTTCTGAGTGATGAGAAGGTCTGTGAGCTTTCTCAGCCTTCCTTTAAAAGCCTCATTGCGAGTTCCTCACGCCTCTAGCAGAAGCAGTCTACTCACATGCATAAAAGACATGATATGGCAACAAGTGTGGTTACACTTAGGCTGCAGCTGAAGAGCAAAAGAAGGTATGAGGTAGGGGTCCAAGTGTCTGCAGCCATACAGCCACAAAACCAAGTCCTCTATAGTGAGAAAGGGGAATAGAAGCCATGAGGTGACAATGGCAGTAGGGGTGATAGTCATCTGGTGGTGATTGCCTGTAGAGACCTGATGTGTATGCAGAGTTTATAGGACTGGGCTACCTGTCAGAGAAAGAGTTTATTTGCAGGGGCACAATAATAACTAAGTGGCTGTGTGAGGCTTTGCCAGTCTGTATTTCAAGAATTTATTTTGCATGGGACATGGAAAAAATCTGCTTTCCTAAGAAATATGTCATCCTTTCTTAAGTTGTATATTAGAACATTTGAGGAGATGTAAATGGGCTCCAGGGTATGACTCAGGACTGTTCACAAGTCCTAGCTTGCTTCTCAGAGCAGTGTGTCTGAGATGCTGTTGCCCTCCATGCCACCACTGTCCTGGCAGCACTTTCTCCTGAGCACTACAGCAGCTGGGAAGCACAGGCATAGCCTCAGCAAAGGCTGGGCCCAGGGCTCCTGGCTGCGAGATAAGCAGGAGCAGCAGAGCTAATGCTGTATGAAGCTCAGTAAGTGCCTTGCCCCTGGAAAGAGATGTGAGGGTGCTTTTTGGAAGTTACAGCAGGGAATAGTTACATACATGTTAGTCAGGTTCTACCTCAGTCTCTTCAGAAAAATGTTACTTTTTCATGAGTAGCCTGTGGGTCAGGAGCAAAAGAAAAGGTGGAGATCAGACTGATTTACAGGAGGGGAATGCTATAAGCAGTTTGTCTCTTGCAACAAGGCAGAGTAAGATTTTCTGCACTTCTTAGAGCTTGCTCCCAAGCATAGACTCAAATCTGATAGGCAATGATGTTAGACCAGGAGCTAATTTATTTGGCAGATCTCATCTCTCTGCTCTTGGACTTTCTGGTAATATTTAGTGGAATTGTTTTCCTAAGTTATTTCAAACCTTGGGAGAGACATTTAATCTGAATAGATAACACAAAATCTAAATAGATATTAATAAACAAACAATATATAATAAATATAATGATAAATCTAAATATATAATAGCATATAATAATAAAAAATAATATATTATGTTATATTATATAATGTAATGGAATATAATATATCATATCATATAATATCATAATGAATATAAATAATAATAATACAGAAACTTTCAGTAGGAAGAAAATCAGGGTCTCTGTAGGCTTCATTCTTTTAGTGATACCCTTCAAAATGTCAGCTTTTCTATACAGAACAGTCTTGTAAGCTACTACTGTCAACTTTTCTGTAAACCTCTGTCTTCTTCAATTCACAGATCATAGAAAAGATGCACCTGAGTAATCTGTCATCTGTTCCAGATACTTTCATTAGTGCAATTCAAAGAGATGAACCTCTTTTTATCTATTGATCCTAGTGGATGGAACGAGGAGTCTGTACCTGACTAGCCAAACTGGAGGGAAAAATATAAATTGTATAAGACTTTGAAAGCTCAAAACCTGAATCTGCATGGCAGAACCTCAGCCATGCAAACATTTGTTATATGCTATTGCTGTCAAGAGCTTCTCCTGGTTAAAGGTGTCATTTATGCAGGCTCTTTTGTACTTGGTTTTCTGTATCAGACACTGATTTCTTGTGGTATTTCACAGCTCTTGTTTATTTATTGTTTTCCTGCTGGAACCTTTTCCATTAAAGAAATTAATGTAAGCATCAGATTTTGAGATTAATCTCCTCAAAGCCATGCAATGTCAGAAGTTAGTTTCCCCAGCAATACCAACTCATGCTGCTATTATGACAGACCATAATTCCAAAGGGCAATTATTATCCAAGATTATTACTCAGTTTTCCTTTGATCTAAGTATCACTAGGTGCAAACTTTTTCTAATCTTGCACACTTTCACAGTTTTAGGCCTAGGCATTCTCCTCCTAAAAGCACTAAGTGATACTATTTAAACAGTCTATTTTATGTTTTTCTTTTTTTCCACTTGTGCATGTAAAGATGCTCACTGGAACCTCTAGAGAAGGTATAATTCTTTCACCTGGTATTAACTTTTAGAAATTACCAAAATTACCTATTCTAATTGTAGGAATTAGAATTTTCCTGCATTCCTAACTCTGGCACTTGGGTCCTTTAGCCTAAGTGCCTGTTAGAATAGTGAATTCTGTGTACTTAAGACACTTCAGAGTTACATACATTAACTGTCTGTCTTTTTTTTTTTTTTAAATTTAGCTTAATATGCAAGGGACTTCTGACTTCTTGGCACAGAGCTCTGAACTGTACATAACTATGGTCAGAGGCTTTGTCCTTTTTTATTTTTTATTGGGGATATAAAGCCCCAGACTGGTTTGGGTTGGAAGGGACCTCAAAGCCCATGTTCCAACCTCCTCCCACAGCTTCTCCAGGCAACTTGTGCCAGTGCCTCCCCACCCTTGTTGGGAAGAATTTCTTCCTTACATCTAATCTAAATCTCCTCTCCACCAGCTTAAAGCCATATGCCCTTGTAACCAGCCCCTCTCCAGCTTCCCTGAAGCCCCTTTAGGTACTGGAAAGGGCTATAAGGTCTTCCTGGAGCCACCTTCTCTCCCAGCTGGACAACCCCAACTTTCTCAGCCTGTCTTCATAAGAGAGGTGCTCCAGCACTCTGGTCATATTCATGGCCTCCTATGGACCCGCTCCAACAGGTTTGTGCCATCTCTGTGCTGAGGGCTCCTGCTCTGGATGCTGTCTGCCAGGTGGGGTGTCACAAGAGTGGAGTAGAGGGAAAGAATCACCTCCTTTGACCTGCTGTGTTTTGTAGCAATACAGCAATGGCTCTTTTTCATGCTTCTCAGGAGATCCTGGCTGACATTTATCTCTGCCTTGACTTTGCACTCTGCAGAGCTCTTTATGCAATTCATTCTTCATTGAGTTGTGGGCTTTTTCATAGCTGGGAATCAAGATGACTAAGACAATTCAATAGTTGGAGGTCAATCTTAGTTTCTCCCTTACCCTTTGGGTTCTAAAGGTTTATTTTTTGCCTAAGGACATTATTTATAATGTCTCCCAAGGAAGTAAGAAGCATTTCAAATCTCTCATCAAAACAGCCAAACTTCAAAATCACAACTGATCAAGTGATCTTCATTTTAAATTATAACTCTCAAACTGTATTTTTCTTTAAATCTAGAATTATTTTTTTTTCCAATGGAAGATATTGCACTGAAGTGAAACACTAGATGTGTTTACTGGAGTCTGCTCTTAGTGAATGGAGTTAGAGTGTGGTTTCTGCTTCTACCAAGTATATTTGTATTCATTTATTCCCATTCCTAGACCTGTAATCCCCTTTAAGTATGGAGTAAGATGCCTGATAACTAAAAAAGTTCAATGTAAAATGAAACAGCACATGAACAGGGCAGTGCAGTATGTGATGCAGGTTTGTTTCTAATAATAATGTTTGATATTGTTGATCTCTTGTTCATGATTTAACTCTTAAGGTTCTGCATAGCCACTTGAATGCAAAGTGCAGGTTCTGAAAGGAATTACAGAAAATATAAAGATTATGATAATGGTTCTACCATAATAATAATAATAACAACAAAACCATCAATAATTTTAAAATACAATAAGTTTATTAATTATATTGCAAGAAAATGAAAACTGTTTCAAAGCATTGCAGTGCTTTAGATACCATAGATAAATGTCTTTACCAGGATGGGATCAAATGCACACAGCCTTTGATGGAATTGAAGTTATATAGAAAATTAAAATAAATATAAGAGAGTCTAGCTGAAAACCCTACTCCATAGCTTTCAGTGACTTTGGCTGCCCTTGGCTTGCTGTTTGGCAAAAAGCTGTTCCTTCAATTACAGGGAGCCTTTTGACTCATTCTGACTTAGGGACTCTTCTGCATAATTCTTGGAGCATCCAAATTGGAGAGATCTTTTTATTTTAGTTCTAATCTTGCATCTCATTAACTACTCCCAATTTAGGACTTCAGATACAAATACAATCTTAAAAGGTGGCACAAAGAAGTTGCTTTAGGAAAATACATGAGCTTTGAAGTAGGAAGTGAATTGCTCAGGCAGTCTTTATCATTAAAACTGTGCAAGATGGTATAGAGATCATCTTACAGAGCAATTGTCATGACTGACTGTCTACTAACCCCATTCCAGAAACGGAAAAAAGAATCATTGGTCCTTCTAAAATCTTGATGAGTTTAATATATCCATCATTTGACAAAAAGCATGGAGGGAAATACATCTCTAGAAACTGTGTGTGAGTCTCCCATTCCAATAGACTCTTCTTGCCCTTTGTGAAAATAGAAAAGTTTACCTGCTTAGAATCTGAGCCTTGGGAATGTCACTGCCTACACTTACTGCACTGTTCATTTAAATTGTTTTGGGGTAGAAATGAAAGTGATTCTTTCACAATTCTTTTCAGTTGCTAATTTCTGTAATTCATTTTAGTTACACTTTACAATGAAAAATACATGTGCCATAATACATATCTGTTCCATCATTGGTAGACAGGAACAGTCTGTTGCTAGAAACAGTGCCCAGGGGAGCTCTGGCTATCTCTGTAGTATTTTACTTTCAAAAACAGCAGCACATTTTATTTGAAAATGCCCTGAAAAAATTAAACTTCCAACCATATCTAACAGGATGATAAGCATTCAGAGAGAAGAGGATTTCAACACTAATCATTCACTGAGAGCAATGCAACGGAGAGAGAAAGAACTAACATGGATGAAAGGCACTAATTGTGCTAATGAAACTTTTTAATGTTGTCTACTGATGAGGCAAGCATTGGAAAGCTGCTGCTTCTTTGAATTGGATAAAGCATAGAAATTCAATACATGTTCTTTATTTGTAATGTAACCTTCCCAAGCAATTTCTGATCTTAGTTCTCATAAACCAGTAACATCCTAGTAAGCAATTTCACTGTAGCAGATAATGGTTCAAGGACTTGCATAAGAGAGAACCAGATGCACGTAAACATCCTGCATGTGAGGGTTGTGTCAGTCATCCAGGCAATGCAGAAATGAGCCACCTCCCCCTTTGTTCTGCACCTGCTGGTACTGAACGCAACTGCTGTAGCTAATAGGATGCAGTAGGTGCTGTTTCTTCTGCTTTTCATAATGCCTGGTTTGCTTATAAGAAAGACATCAAAGCACAAGAAGGCAGGAAACAGAGATGCCAAGGATAGCAGGATCCAAGGAAGGTATAATCAGAGGAAAGTAATCTATGTATGATTTTTTTCTGGAATTGTCTTGAAGTCTGAAAAGGTTTCCAGACTTTTTGCTCAATTATTTTTCCAATTCTGACCATGAGAAATACAGGGAGAAAGGTTTTCCTGGCATCCAGTGAACACATTGTCATTAACCACTCCTGCTGGCTCTCCTAAAAGGAGGGAGGGCATCACATGTTTTCTTATCTGTTGGATATGAACATGAAGTTGAACTTCCCTTTCTCTGTGGGATATTTTTAGTAGGCTTAGGGATATTTTTAGGTAGCGGAAGTCTTTTCTAAGGACTTTTGTAATATAACTATCTTAATTGGTTTATAAACTTTATTACTCTGTATTTCTTTAAAACACCCACACTGGTGATGTTTTCTTGAAAACTGAAAAGAAAAGATTGTGTAGAAGTATCTATTCATTACTTGAAACTAGTAAGACACAGTTACCAGCGCAGGATTAAATTTCTGTGTATCAGTAGTGATGAAAATCTCCTTCCAAGAGATTTTTCTGTCTTTGGGAAGATTATATGGCAAAAGCTGCACTGTGTCCCCCTTTTCATTACCTTTGTTTCTGGAGTTGCTACTTGCAACATCATTGTAAGGAAGTTGATATACTAAGTAGAGAGTGCACGATTAAAACTGGTGTGGATGATAGCCAGTTTTTAGAGTCATAAACAGTTTTTGTAGTGTCTTAGTTTGCCATGTAACCAATGCCAAGGTCAGCTGGGACAAATCTGATATTGTTCCCATTTCTGTGGGATGCCTTTTCTTTTTCTTTTTTTTCCTAACTGAAATGTTAAATTTTCCTAATGGAATTAAATACTGGACATTGAGATACCTAATAAGCTAAATAATTTGCTTAAATCCAATTTGGATACTGTCCTAGTTACTGTAGCAGCAGTATTCAGCATGCTGGATATTGGCATCGTTCAATGCAGGAAAGGTTAATGCCATACAAATTATGTGTCCTAAGATGGTTTTATCTTTTTAGCAACTGCCCACTCCATTGCCCAAAGGTTAATTTTTGTGGCAGCTTAGTGAGACATTCTGCAGCCCTTACGTTCTGTACTTAGATCTCCTACTGATTGTAATTTCCCTAAATTAACAGAATTCTTATGGGAGGGAAAGACCAAACACCAATAATATTTTATCATCTCTCTATTTCTGAGGTAGTTGTACTTCATACTTACAGCTTCACCACGCAGCAGTCAGTTCAAAGCAGATGAGCCTTATATGCTTCTGAGTACAATTCCTTCTGGCAATGTGAAGCGTGTAAAGACTGCGTGATGCTTTAAGGCCAGAAGAGTGAAGTCACTAGGGGGTCATAACAGAAAAGAGACACTGATCTTCGTTCACCACCTGCCAGGCCTATGAAAAGCCAGGTTGCTTGTATGTAATCAATCTCTCTTTTTATTGTCCTGCTGTCATGCCAGTTTATTGGCTGTCTCCATCAGCTGTTGAGCTGATACCTTTTAATCCTTTTGCTCTGTCAGGAGCCTACAGAATCTCCCACTTCCTGCCTTTTTCCCCACAAGAAACCTGTAATTTCAACTTCTGTTGTGCTTACCAACTTTGTAAATGTACCCTTGCACAAATCTTTCTCTCCCAACTTTTCTTTCTTTAATAAGATTTCCCACATGATCACTTGCCACTTCTTTCTTTTAGTACAGTTGGTTGTCTGGAGTTAAGCTGGTTAGCTGGATGAATATGGCATCGAGTGAAGAAGGATTTGCAAAAGCAGTGATCAAAGTAAAGAGCTGTGTGGGAACTAAGCAAACATATATTTTGTTACATAATAATTTGACAGTGTCCCCTATTATATCAGCGATACTCATATTCAATCTAATCAGTTTCTTACCTTTTAGCCTAACAATCTGTTAAACACAAAACATTTTTAAATGAGAAGCAGTCTGAAGTAAGTTAATTTAGCAAAGAGCATGAAAGCTTTGGTTATTAATACTTCATGGTACCAATGATAGCAACTTTCCACAAAGGATCTTCAAAATATAGTATATTTATTATTTTACTATTACTCTGGCTCTTTATGTTTCCAGTTTAGGATTTACTTCTCAAAGCAGCAAAGGCTGTTGCTACTCCAATATAGAGGAAATATGATTTTATTTTTAAATATGAATTACAGTAATTGCAGAGAATCACCATTAGAATGAACTGTAATTATTAAAACTAAAGGCTGAAAATCTATGGATTGGAGTAAATCAGAAGTGATTCACAGAACCACAGAAAAAAAATAGATTTGAGGGGACTCCTGTCAGTCCTGTAATCCACTGATATGTTCAGAGTAGGGCTGACTTCACTTTTTAGGTGAGGTTCCTCAGATGCTTGTCAGTGCAGTTTTTAATATCTCCAAGGCTAGTAGAAAAGTGTCTGAATAGTGATGGATGGAAATGGATGCTTCCTGAAACTACTGTTTTGTAGGAATCCAGTTATTTGGAGAGATGCACTTACCTAACTTCAGTGTGAGCAGGCCTAATGCCTTAAACAAAGGAGATCAGTTTAGTCCCGCTCTGGACTTAGCTTTCTACTTAGAAGTAGCAGTGTAGGTGGTGTTCTGCAGAAGGTGGGATCATTTGTCCTGCAGAAGGCATGAATAATGTGGCTTTGTGAAACTCCTGTGATGTGAATCCTCACTGGCCTTGGTGATGGTGTCACTGGTATCACAGAGCTGTACGAATGCTTTGTGGCTTTGTAGCTGACTGCTTTTTGTCATTAGGCCTTAAGTTTTTCTCTGTCTTGAATTTTCTGTCTTCGATGCATGCTCATGAACAAGATACAGAAAAAGGGCTTTTTTCAGAGAGAGGATGTGTGTGAAAACATGCACCTAACGTGAATGTCTTGGTGCTGAATGGGAGACCTGCAGTTCTTGTAGGTCTGTGGATCTTAAGTGCTGAGAGTTACACCAGGGTACAGAACAGCTGGGTTCTGGGTGATGACTATTATGAATTGGACTTTAAGTATTTTTAATATTTAAAATTTAATATTTAAAATTTCCAAGGTAATCTAACAAAAGAATTCTCTATATCTAGCTTTCTCAAACAATTCCCTGGCAGCGATGAACAGTGTCTGTAGTTCTGTTTGGGAAGTTCTGTCAGTTGGGGTTTTTCCTTTCTCTCCACTGAACCACTGGCTAGAGGTATCTTGAACTTGCTCTTTCTAGGCGTTTTGTCTTAGTTTTATGAAGAAATGGATAATATCCAACTTGGGAATGGGGTTTCAGGTGTAATGCTAATGAGAAGTGTCTGGTATAATTTGTAAGAACATAAGTAGTTCCACTGCACAAGTGTGTGTGAGCTTATCCAGCAGAACTGGAACAGAGGATGTATTATTTGACTCCTGACAGGATGAGCTGCATACATTAAACGATAACCAGAGCTGGAGAATTTATAATATTAGTCTACTTGTCTTTCCCTTTTGAGAGCAAGTTAGTAAGTGGGTTAATTTAAACTTATGTACAGACTTGTGCTTGAAAGTATCTTTGGAGTATGTATACCTTACCTGTTCATGATACAATTGCTAAGAGCCGAAGCTGGTTATGGGAAGGATAACTCTGCAGGTTTTACTAGGCAGCTGTTCCTGAAGTGAGAACTCCTCAGTCTTGGAAGGAAGTCATCGCAATTCCATGCAGAGTCCCATGCCAACATGGAGGTTTTATACTGACTGTAGAATCCTGAGGAGTGGGCAAACATTTACTTTAAGCACATACCCTTAAAGGCTGTACAGAATATCTGCTCATAAATTGTATTAATTAGTCTCACTATTCATAATAAAAAAGGTTCAAAAGAGAAGGCAAATTACAGCACAGCAAACTGCCATATTCAAATGAGTGAAATTAATTCAGTAATATATAAAGGGAGTTTTTGGTCTGGTCTGTAAAACCTTCAGGCATTGTATAAATGTCTGCACTAATTTTGGATGATGTACAAAATAGTCTGAACAGATGCATACAGTGTACTGCACAGAGCAGGTCTGTGTGGTTTGGTTTGTTTTGGGTTTTATGCTGCTTGACTACTGCACCATGGATAGGCTGCTGCTCTGCTTATGTCAGCTACTGGTCAGTAATCTGCTGTATCAGCACTCCAAGGTATTGCTGATTACCTCAGAAAGGGGTTTTCTTTCATCAAAAAAAATTGTAAGAATGAGGATGTTCTGGGTGAATGAAATGAGGAAACTTATTCCAAAATCCTGAGGTTACTCATATGATTTTTATCAAATCAGTTGTGCCAAAGATTGCCAAATTTACAGTCAGTTTGTATAATGTTGCACTTACCAAAAACATGACTACCAGTGAAGAGAACTTCATAGCTGCAGTGATTTTCTAAGTGGTAGGCTTCTTCCTAAGTTTATCTTAGGTCAGATTAAATAATCATTATTTGAGCTTTCAAATATCAGTGTTTAATTTCATTTCACATTGACAAAGTTGTGTCCTGTATATTTTCATTTCGACATGGTGGTAGATGTGCTAATACAGGCTTTAGTTCTCAAGATGCCTTAGGTACATGATGTCCCTCTGGAATCCCAAATTTCTGTTCTAACTTGTGAAGAACTTGCATGCAATAATACTTCTCATTAATTTGAAGATAGCAAGCAGTTTTAAGATTAATTATCTTATTGGTGTAAACACCGACTAGGCAACTAGTGTGCTGTGACTGCTACTCATTATATCAAACTCAATCATTTTACTGTTGCCTTGTCCTCCTCCTCATTTGTTTCAGCTCCATCTGCTTGCTCCCTCATATATTTGCACTGGTTTGGATGAGGTGCTCAAGCTTCCTGGGGCAAAATGTTGTCTTATATGGAAATAGGGTCTAGCTTTACATAATACTGCAATACAAATGCAGTATTAATGCTTATGCTGCTACTGATTTGACTTTTTTCTCCCTGTGTGACTCTTGAAAAGTAGAATTCCTATTTTGGAGCTAGTTTAGCTACATGAAAGTTAGGAGTAAAATTGATCACGTCTCACTAGAGGCCTTTAAAAGAAGGGTGCTAGTCTTAGCTAGTCATCAAAGCTTGTTTCATTATTGTTGCAAGTGGTATGATCAGAGGCTGGTATTTCTTAAGATGGAATGAATGACACTTTCAGAGAATAAGTCATCCTGCCTGAATGTAGTAGAGCTTAGTCACCTACTGGAGTTGTCTCTCTCTCTGAACTACACACTAAGACTGTACAAAAAGCTTAGATTTGGTGCCTAACTTATTTGAATCACAGTGCAAGTGTTCTGGACAAGCCCCCATTTCTGATTCTGTGTTGTGCCTCAACTGCTAGAAAATGATTTTCCTTTTGCATTATGATGGTCTTACAAGCACAGATTTCAGCAGTAGGTGCCCCAGGCTTTAGGACTTAAATCCCTGCTGAATAAAGCATATCATTAAACAATTAAGATGTCCTTTTAGCTATCTCTTAACAATATCTGTTATTAAATACAGAGGAAAAGACCACTGTATATTGGCAGAGTAAAGCTTACATCAACTAACCAAGTGTTACACAGTGTACTTCTAAAGTTTGTATGTAAGTAAATCTCTCTCCTCCTGTTTGCCAAAGTAGGGGGCTTTTCCTAATTTTCTTCCTAGATAAAGCCAGGAGGTCTCTAAAGATTTTAGCTCATTCTGACTCTTTCCTGCTGCTGTGCCATCAATGCAGATGCAATATTCCCTTCAGAAAGGGCTTGTTTAGTTGGAGCTGTAACAGGGAAACAGCCAAGGGGTTGCAGCTGCTGTCATTCTGATAAAGCATGAAAGAGGTAAACAGAGAGGTAAAAACAGTGGGATGATTTGATATCAATTCTTATTTTTCTTCCCATTGAGAAGGCTTTGTTTCTTTACTGCCTTCTGCAATAGCAATGTTTTATAAATAGAAAATACTGTAAACAGTGGTGCTGTTAAGCACATGAAAGGTTAGTGGGTTTAGTTTGGAATTTGAAATATCTTCCTGTAATGAAGGTTGTGATTTCAAAATATTTCAAAACTCTGCAGCTAAGGTTTCTCTTTGTCTGTCCTTCTCAACACTGTGTCTCTTGGGCTGATATTTCACTTAGAATTAGGTAGCAAATGAGAAGAACAAGATAAATCTATCAGGGGAAGTCCTGCTTTGAGATTAGTGGCACTATTCCCAAGAAAGTTAGTTTCAAAAACAGTCTGTCTGTCACCCGAGTTTCAACTGAGAATTTTATCAATAGCCTTCTGAAACAAAAATTGTTGGTTCTGGGCTTTTCTCTGCCATTCTGCTGTCATTGCTTATCACATATAAATCAGCAGGGAATACTGTGATTGTAGAATATATTTAGCTGGCTACATTAGTCACTGGGGATTGTGTTCTTGTGATTCTATTTGTTTGATTTAATATATGTTTGCATATTCAGCTGTGCAGCCAATAAACATCATGTTCATTATAATAAAAAGTGTAACTCTGATTTTACTTGATCAGCTAACTGCATATTCATGAAGGCAAGCCACTGGTTTGCAGACTGTCCTTACAAAGTATGTCTGCAACAATAGGACTTTGTTTATGAGCATTAAAAAACCCCAATATTTGTTATTGTCTTTTTTTGCTTTTGTAATATTCTGAGCATCTTGCAGAGTTTATATCTGCCTTCCCTATGCATTCCTAAGCATTTCTACCCTTCCTTATTATACCACATAGTAGTCTATATATGGCAACAGTCAGCTTCTATGAAGACAACAGTAGCAAGCATCAGATGTGTGTGGCTTTTGACTCATGCAAGTCAGACAGAAGCTGATCCAGATTTTCACTTACCAGCTTCAGGACTTGTTCTAAGGAAAAAAAACCCATCCTTCAAAACTAGAGAAGAGGAAGAAGGGCCTGAGAAAGGATGACAGTGACAGAGCAAGCCTTACCTGTATAAAAATAAATACACAGTTCATCATTATTTTCAGAGACAGTCATAAGTTTACAGAACTTTCAAAGAAAAAAAAATTGAAATTTTTATATACTTTCTGCTTTAAAGTTTTTTGGCATCTGGTCACTTCTCTAGTTGAGCTCCTAGCTATTCAATAAGATGACTCACCTACTTTTCTCACCTAATGATCTTTATTCCAAAAATTGGAGGTTGGAGAAAGAGAATAATTAATTCCCTTAACTCCACAGTGAATCATAAAATTGATAACCAATTTGCCTATGTAGCACTATTTTTGAATAAAAGCCAGAACCTGATATTTTAATGTTTTAGGTTTTTTTCATCAGTGACCTGAGCAGACTCAGATTACAGTCTGAGCTGCCTCTGAGTTAACTACCAACAAAGAAGACTTTAAAACTCCTCTTTGACTTAAATCCTGTGGGTAACACTATTAAATGGCAAGTCCACCTGTAGTATGTGAAGCATGGGCACTAGACTGAGCCGAAGAGTACAAGTGAAAATTGTATCTAATAGATTTCTTCTGGCCCATTGCACACCATGTTTTTAACTGATTGGAACCTAGATACTAAAGCCTAAATCATGTCCCTGTTGTAGAGTCAGAGAAAGGCATAAAGACAAACTCTCTTCATTGTAATGCCTCTTAGTAATTCCTTTAATGGCTTCATTTAATGGCAGCAAATATATCCTTGCTAGCATTTGTGTACCTGTAGCAATGTATGTCTGTGGGTCTGTGGCCCATCCAGATTTATTGTCACATGCCTTGACTCCCATAAAATCAGGCCTGGGGGTCGAGTGAAGGTATGTTAAGGCACAACTGGAATGCAGTAGGAGAAGAGCAGAAGTCTAAGAACAAGGTAAGAAACTGCAAGAATGTTAACAACTGCCTTAAAAGGAACAATGTGACTGTGTAGCCTTAACCAATTATTAGCAATAGTGAGATGCACGTAAGGCGGATGAACAGAGCATCTAACCATAGCAATGTAATGCAACTTTTGCACTGATATAGAAACCTATATAAGCTGTGTGTGTGTTTAAATAAAGGAGCTCAGCATTGATCACATTGATCCGAGTTGAGTCCGCAGAACTTTGGCTCTGGCATGTACCAACAGAAAAGACTGAGCACTCAGGCTACAGATGTATTTCTGTATCACCAGAAGTGTTATTAATTTAGTTTAGGCTTAATGAGAGAAGGCCAAGGGCATTTCTTAGTATTGTTTACATCTACCTTGTGGTGGCATATACAAAGGGAGTCAGATTCTTCTGTCTAGGTTCCCAGTGACAGGAGAGGCAACAGGTTCAGGGTGGAACACAGAAAATTCTGCCTTAATATAAGGAAAAAATGTTTCATGTGTCAGTGGTTGGACACTGACACATGATGTCTAGTGTGGTTGTGGAATCTCCATCCTTTGAGATACTTGACAGTTGACTGGACTGAGCAGCCTGATCTAATGGGATCTGTGTTGAGCAGTGGTTGGGCTTGGTGCTCTATGAGGATTCCTTACAAAATCTATAAACCAAAATCCTTCAGAGATTTTGGTGGTACCTTTAATTTTGTAGCTTTTTTAAAATAAAATCAGGACTTTTTCTCTCATCTAATTCCTGTATGCAGTAGCTCAGTCAGTATACCCATCAATAAAAGTTGGCCTGTAATGTCAAAACACAGGAGTATTTTATTAGCTTTATTATTTTAAATAATATAATAACCTTATTAGGTTATTGGGAATAAGTTGATTTCCCCCAGTGCCAGGTTTTGAAAGCAATGTGCCACCACTGTTTCTTGGGGGCATCAACTCAAATGGAGCTCAAGAGATGAGTCTAGTGCTCACTGCAGTTCTGCTATTGCCTCTGGATCAGGCCTTATGTCCTCACACTGGGGGTATTTGTATCCAATCTCCAGGATGAAATTAAGACTTTCAAGTGTACGGTAATGGATATTGGGCTGTGCCCAGGAAAGGGGGAAAATAAACTCTGTGTTAGGCAGAACTCGCCACAAGATGTCTCATGCCTCACTGCATACTTCTCAGGAGGGTAGGGAGCTATCCAGCTCAGTCTGGTGAGCGTAATGCGAGTGACATGATTTCTGCCGAGCATGTTAAGAACACATAAAAATAGACTGGATGTGGAATCCAGGCATGAAGAGTGTGTTCGTCAAAGGGTGATTAAAAATAAATGCATGGAGACTAACATCTCTGAATATGAAAAAATTCTCCAGGAAGGGGAAGAGCCTGAACAGTTAAAGCCAGCATACACCTCTAGAAGAGTGATTGCACACTATAACACATGCTCACTTGTTATTTCTAAAGCCTTTACTAAGCAAGCCAAGTGGAATCTTTAGGGCTGAAGCATGTCTTTAAGGATGGTTTCCCAGCCATGTAACACTTTGGCGTGGGGAGGAAAGACCTTTGAGTCACTTTTTCTCTTTCTTACCTGTTGGCTTTGGGAATCTTGAGGAGAGCCCCGCCACAGGTGGGTCTGTGCAAGCACCGGGCACAGTGCTCTGTCCATAGGCGGGTGTGGATGTGCTAAATACGGGTGTTTTATTGGAACTCTTTTGTGTTCGTGCGTGTGTGACTTCTCCCGGTACTGGAGCAGACTCTCGCTCTTCAGTTCCTTGGGCGAGGATAGGTTTGGGCCCCGCTACCCACTTTCTTGATGTGAGTGAAAGCTGTAACCGTTAGTTGCTTTAATAGCCATTCCCATGCCAAAGAGTCAGCACTTCCATGTTGAGGCCTGTACCCCCAGCAAATAGCGGGGATCCGTGTGCCTGCCCGGGCAGGTCCGAGCTGCGGGTGTCCTGCCCAGGCGGTGCCGAGCGCCCGGCGCGGCCGTGCGGCGGCGGGGCGGGACGGGGCGGCGGGCAGCTCCGAGACCCCCCTGCCCCTGCACGCCCGTCACACAGCTGCGCGTGTGTCGGTGCAGAGAGAGGGACCCGCCGCACTCCTGCCCCGCAGGATGCGGGAGGCGGTGGGGAGCGGCCCCTTACTCGTCACGGTCGCGGGATCATGCAGCGGGAGTCGTCCCGGTGCCGAGGAACTTTCAGATTGATCTTGGCAGCTGGTGCAGGACCACCTCCTCTCCGCCCGGGCCGGGGTCCGGCGCGGCGGCCGCTCCTGGGGCGGGGCGGGGTGGGGCGGGGCGAAGCCGCCCTCAGCCGCCCTCTCCTGCCGCCGCGCTCCGCCCGCCCGCTGCACGAGCCGGCGCCCGCGCTGGAGCAGGTGCTGGAGCGGCGGGCCGGGCCCCCGCCTGCCCTGCCCGCGCTCCCCGCCCCGCGGGCCTGACCGCGCCGCCGGCCGCCGCCGAGCCGCCGCCTTCTCCCGTGGTGGATGCCACCGGGGAGCCGGCGGAGCGCGCCGCCGGGGAGCGGGGCTGCCGCGGCTGCCGGAGCCCACGTACATGCGAGTGCCCTCTCCGCTCACCAGCATGCTTTACTTCCAGATGGTGATCATGGCAGGGACCGTGATGCTGGCTTATTATTTCGAGTACACGGACACCTTCGCGGTCAACGTGCAAGGCTTCTTCTGCTACGAGGGCGCGTACCGAAAGCCCTACCCGGGCCCGGAGGACCGCAGCGCCGTGCCCCCGGTGCTTCTCTACTCGCTGACCGCAGGCGTGCCCGTACTGGTGGTAAGCAGGGGCCGTCCGCGTCCCCACTCCGGACACTTGTAGGGCCGAATCGAGCCGGGCCTCGCCGCGGGCCCCGACCGGAGCGCCGCCGGCGGGGTGGCTCCGGGGTGGGCCCGGCGGGCGGGGACCCTCCGTGCCCCCGGCGCTGCGGGGCTGCAGCCCGGCCCCGCGGGCCTCGGCGGACGGCGCTGCCGGCCCCGGCCCCAGCCGCTGCCCGCCCCGCGCCTCTGAAGTTTATTTTTAGCAGCGATTTATGTAACTGCCAGTGCCGGTACCGCCAGCCCCGCTCGACTCCCGTTGGTAACAAGAGTCTTTCTCTTTTGAAATGCGTCTTAGTTGCAGATAGATGGGCTACCTGAGGGAAACGTGCTTATTAGCAGCCTCTTACTAATATTTCACTCAGTAATAAATAGAAAATCCCTCTTGTCAGTTTATTTTTTGAATATAAACCAATACATGCAAGGAAGAGGGAACGCTTCTGCTTGATTAGTTGTCTCTCTATGTCACAGTCACTGATATGTATGCAAACTAAACCCGTGTGTCTCTAATTGAATGTGATCTTCTGTCAGTCAGGTTTAAACAGATGGAGCTAAAATGAGATTTATTTCATTGATTTTCTTTGGGGTTTTTTGGAAAACAGCTAAGAGGGAAGAGCAGTGAGATGTCTTCCCTTCAAGTTGTTGAATGTGCAATTTGTGTGGTCAGATAACAGGGGCATAACCATCATTTAATGACGTCTGACCATACTGTGGGGCTAAGTCTGAGAGGCAATGAGATTGGAGTACTTAACCGTGGGGGTGGATTATGTATGGACTCACCAGGTGCACGCATGGTTACGCACATAGGAACTCCTTGTGAAGAGTTTTAGTCAGCTATAAGCATTAGAATAAAAAAAATGTAATGAGAAGAGGCTTCTTAAGATAGTAATTATTAGTTTCACAGATTAATCCCTTTTCATAAAGGTGTGAAAAAAACCCAAAACCAAACTATGAGAAGGGAAAGCCTGCATCAGGGTGATACTGTGGTTATCCCAGACACAATTCCCTTCTGCATTGTAGCACCATGAGGTCTCAGATGGTATCCAACATAAACCTCATGGTCCAGCTCAGCCTTAGTATTTAATACTTTGTTCTTCTTTTCCTAGGGATTGAACTACATAATTTGGCAAAACACGTTATGTAGCCTTTGGGTTTGTTTTCCTTTTATTTTAACATTTATTGGTTGACTGCTTTATTTACCAGCTCACTTGCTTGCTCTCTTGAATCCCCAAATGTCATTGAGATTTTAAAGTTGGAGCTTTTTCATTGGTGTTTGCATGTAATGATTGTTATGCTTTCTATTTTATTTATTTTCTTTGGCTCAGGAAGCTAAAGAGATTGCCAGATATTCATGTCAAGCATCTCTGTTTCCTAGCATGTGTCAGCAAAATGGATTGGTAGTTTCCATTCGTTTCCTGGGTGCTAGATGATTACATCAGAGAAATCGCCATGACATTTGGGGTTGGCAGTCTTGTAATTGGCTGGGCTAAAAAGCTAATAATAGAATTCAGTTGTATTTAACAGTGCTTCCTCTCCCAATCACAAGTCTGTTGGGCAAATGACATGCTTTGGGAGGTCAGGGCATGGAAAACCCCATTGTAGATGTCTGTGTTGTTTGGTGTGGGGGGGTGTTTTTTTGCTGGTGGTTGTTGTTTTGGGTTTTTTAAATTTTTTATTAAATGAAGAATTCAACTCCTGGAAATGTCAATCTTGGAACTTCAGCAACATAAACATTATTGTTAACATTATTTAATACAGGCAACATGTTTCAGGCTTCAGACAGACTTCTGTTCTGATTCTCCATGGGCAAATCTCCTAGATTTGTTATTTACATGCAACAGCTCTTGCTCAGTTGTGCAGGGTACAGACTTTGCTCTTACTTATTTCTTTCATTGAAAGAAGTGGTGAAAGTAATATTTCTTCACCAAAGCACCTTGTATCCTTTTAGAAGTAGTTGAACTTCTTCCTAAGATTTCAGAGATTAGATCTTTTCCTATTTAATATTTTTCTTGTCTATGAAATTTTGAACATAGATGTTTTGTATATTTCTTATTTTTTCTATAAATGAAATAGTGTATTGTGTAACAAAACCATACCTCTGCCTGTAAAGATACTAAGGTAGACCTATGAAGGAAATGCATTTCTGTGAGTGAACTTGCACTTTCTCTTTTTTAATCGCTGTTGCTGCAGAATATAGTTTATTAAACACATTTTTTTCCTCTCTTTGTTTGGGCTGTAGCATTAATGCTATTTTTGGAGGTTTGAGATGGAGCAACAAATAGTCTTTATCTTGGTGTCAGGATAGCTGCTTTTTGGGGTTTTTTTGAGGCATGGGGCTTCTTGTATTCAAGCCACAGAGGGCCTCACACTAACCCAACTTCTCTTGTGTGACTCAATGGCTTTATTACATTGAGTTTTAATGAAGTTGCT